>CM046996.1:33371576-35771576 GCA_025698465.1 Gossypium longicalyx
AAATGGTGCATGGAGCCTTCAAGGAGTTGTTCTTTGCTCCTCCAACGTTATGGAGCTGGTTATCATCCCAAATGCGCATCACAAAGGCTGATATAGCATCTTGAAGTTGCTTGGTTCGAGCTCGGGTCATGGGGCCTTTTGGCAGCTCAATGGATTCTTGGTGTGCATTCGAGGATGCCCCGGGTGTGCTCACATCAAGTTGATCAAGATAAAAGGTTTGTTTTACATTATCTATCCGAAGAGAGAAGATTCATCTTGTTTGAAAAAGGTAAAACCGATCATAAATTTTCTTCTCTTCAAGATCGACAAGGTAAAGTTTATGAAAATTTTCAAATACCTTTACTCTATTCGAATGTTGTTGAAAATCTTTTTGATGGTTTGATGTTTGGAAATTGTTTGTACCTTGTTGTGATTGATTGTTGTCTTTGGCCTAGTAGTGATCCGTTTGTGTTGAAAAGTGATTACACAAATCATGTTGTTAATAAGCGAAAGAGTGAGTTAGTTTCCAATTGGCCATGGTACACTTTGCGTGTACATTCCCATGAATTGTTATTTTTGAATAAACATATTGAAAAGTTATGGTTGTGGATTAACGTGTTTGAATCTTTACAAATGTTCATGACTAATTACCCCTTAATTCAGCTAAGTTCACATGTTTGTAAAGATGGCTTAACAAGACTTTTCGATAAATTTACGTATGCCTATTTTGCACAATTACGATTCTGGGCATATGATCAGTTGAATGCGTTTTCCTTGAATTTTGATTATCATGTGTCTCTAACTTCTTTGAGTTTCTCTTTTCCAAAAGTGGTGAGACTTTTTCAGGTTTGTGTGATATCTTCCATCCCATTTGATCGAGGAAAACCATGCATGAGTCAAAGCTTTCCCATGGACAAACGACTCGACTTGAGGACAAGTCGCCTAAAAGAGGGGGGATGATACGAGCACGCCCCGCAAACTTTATCGAACAAGTCTGTCAAGCCGAGCATTGACATGTTGGCAAGTTGACCCCAGCTTGTTTCCAGCTCCACGAGCTCCGTCCAGCTCAAATCCAGCTTATTCGAGCTCAATCCAACTTGCCTGAGCTAAACTGAGCTCACTCCTAGCTCATATTCAGCTCACGAGCTAAACCTTAGCTCAACTTTAGCTTAGGAGTTTAGCCTCAGCTCAACTTTAGCTCACGAGGTAAAGCTTAGCTCATTTTAGTTTAAACTCCATTTTGTCTTTAATGCATTAAATAAAAATTTGCACATATTTATTTAAGCATTAAACTTGTCTTATATTAATTTTTGTTATTAATATGTCATAGTCAATATATAAATTGATTATGTTCACATAGCTAAATTTAATGTTTACATTGTGTTCACATTAACTTGAATTAATTCTGTTCACATTTTCTTGTAGAAACTCAATGGACATATGGAGCATGAAGCTACATGTCTTTTTGGAGGTGCATGGACGGTTAAGAGCTTTGAATCTCCTAGGTGCATGTTCGGCTAAGTGCATTGTATGGCCACATTCAATGTGTTTAAGGTTCATGAATGTTTCCATTCATGTATGGTGTGCTACTCCTTCATTTTCCAAGTGACTATTCGGCTAAAAGGAGGCTTCCCATTACTTCATACATGTGGCCGAACATCTCCCTCCATGTGATGTGAGCACACCCGGGGCATCCTCGAATGCACACCAAGTATCCATTGAGCTGCCAAAAGGTCCCATGACCCGAGCTCGAACCAAGCAACTTCAAGATGCTATATCGGCCTTTGTGATGCGCATTTGGGACGATAGCCAGCTCCATAATGTTGGAGGAGCTAAGAACAACTCCTTGATGACTCCATGCACCATTTTTACAATCCTATCTCAGCTCCTCTCCAGCTCCCCCATGCACCATTCAGCTCACATCAGCTCACTTGAGCTCGTTTTAGCTTGTTTGAGCTCGAATTTAGCTTGATTCAGCTAATTTCTTTTTGATTTCAATAAATTAAGTTTTAATCTAGCTTATAACTAAGTTTGCTACAGCTCATGCTGAATTCCCTAGCTCAATTTAGCTCACTAGGTGTTTTTGACTATTTGAGCTAGGCGAATTTATTATAGGTTGACTTATAATTATTGTGTCCAAATTTAGTTAGTGTTATTAAGTTATTTAGTTATTAATTTAATTTATAATTATATGAATAGTTGTGTGTTATTTAATTTTGTTATTTAATTTTGTAGGTTAGCTGAATTTGGAAGATTCATGTATGGACTTTAATGCAAGGTGCATGCATGGGAGGGTTCAATGGACGGCAATCAAGAGGCACATGAATGTTCATGATGAACATTCATGTATTTGAAGATTCATGGATCAAATTAATGATGGAACATGCATTGGACAGTTCATGCATTGATCATGTGTTCACACATTGTGTTCACACCATGATGACCCTTCGGTTGGACGTTCACACCCAAGTGTCTACTCAAGCTCCTTGTTCACACTAAGTTTGACTCTTCATGAAGCCCTAATTAATTAAGCCACTCAAGGTGGAACAACATGAATTCAAGGCTCCATTAAGGTGTTAGCCGAATCTAGCCATGCATGTATGAAGATCATTCATTCAAGTACATCAATGCATATTCATGAAGCTAACCACTCACCTCCCATTCGGTCGAACATGGACAAGGACACCATTGGTCATTTTTCTAGAATGTTCATGTCTTAAATTAGGTTCATTGCTTAATAGTTAAGTTCATGAATAGTCTATTCGGCTAGCATAAGAAACTAGTATAAATAGTTTGTTGATTTCATTTGTAAGGGACTTTTGCCAAATTTTTTAATGAACTTTGTTATTGTGAGGTTGCTTCCTCTCATATCTCGTACAAGTTTTGAAGACTTATCTAGTTTGTGCGAGTGGCGTCTACCGATCTTGTTGAACTTATCACCAATCTTGGTGTTGCGTTCACCTATCCTTCTATCCATCTTTTCACCTTAACTATATAGGAATCGGGGTGACACTTCTTAGTGTTGAATCATTCCTGACGTTGAGATCGTTTTTCCATCTCCCATCTTTCAACTTTCTTTCTTGTTAACCAAACCGAACCATTTATCCATCACCCATCTTTGTTGCATATAACCGAACCTATTACTAAATCTACCCTACTTGAAACCTTCCGCTTAACTTAATACATTATTTTACTTTTATTATTAAAGTCCGAGGCACGAACGACTCTCTCGAACTACGATCGGGCAACTACGTGAATTCGACTCGTCTACCCGGGTCGGATCACATCATTTGGTATTAGAGCTTGTAAATCGAGAGGCGCCGACGTCCGTATCAAGATCGAAATAGGTTCGTAGTAAAAAAAATTTTGTATTTTCATTTTTTTTATCATTGTAAAGTGCTATATTGAAAGTTGTAAAAAAAAAGAGATAGAAATTATAAAAAAAAAGTGAAGTGATCAAAAGTTCGATTCTATTGTTTTATATTTCTTCCGATCGTCTTATATTCTTTTCATCAATTTTAACCCCCCAAAACGCCACACTACTTTAAAAATTATTTTTTTCTTTTAGCCTACCCGTACACCATATGTTTTAACCCTTGTAATCGTTTGAAGCCGACCCCAAAGCACCTAGTCAAGTTAAAAGAAACAAAATATGAGGTTACGAGAGTAAGCTTGAGTGGTAAAAGGCTAGAGTGGTGAGATCATTCGAGAGTTTGAAAAAAAGCCTAAAAATGAGTGTAAACACGAGTGGAGTGTTCATCAATTTTTCCTTGCGAGTGAATAGTGAGATTTGTGGTGAGGATTCTAATTATCCTTATTGTTCAACATGGCGCAAGCCAAAAAGCTTCTCGTTGTTAAAAGAAGCCTCAGTATTCAAAGTCCTAAAAATGAACAACAACGGGAGAATATCTTCCATTCTCGATGCCAAGTTCAAGGGAAAGTCTGTAGTTTGATCATCGATGGTGGAAGCTGTACCAACATGGTAAGCACTTTAATGGTGGAGAAACTAGGCTTGACCACCACCAAACATCCGAGCCCATATAAACTCCAATGGCTCAATGATGGTGGCGAAATCAAGGTAACCAAACAAGTACTTGTTTCTTTTTCAATTGGTAAGTACGAGGACGAGGTACTTTGTGATGTTGTTCCCATGCACGCGGGACATCTGTTGCTTGGAAGGCCATGGCAATACAATCGAAGAGTCACCCATGACGGGTATACCAATCGGTATACATTCAAATATCAAGGAAGGAGTATTACTTTGGTACCATTGACGCCAAAGCAAGTTTTCGAGGATCAAATGAGAATGAAGTCTGTTGTAAATCAGTTGAGAGAAGAAGAAAAGAATGAATGTGAAAAAAGAAAAGAAATTGAAAAAGAAAAGAAAATCGAGAAAAAGAATGCAAAAATAGTAAAAGAAAAAAAAGAACAAGTGAGAAAAGAAAAAGAGAATAGAAAAAAAAATTTTGTTTGCAAAAAAAAAGAGAAGCTAGGAGAGCGTTACTATCAAAACAAACCGTTCTTGTACTCTTGTACAAGGAAAATCTTTTTAGCACTAACAAACTGGCCGAGGACTTGCCGTCTTCTATTTTGAGTCTTTTGCAGGATTTCCAAGATGTTTTCCTGGAAGAGACTCCTAATGGATTACCACCTTTTCGAGGAATCGAGCACCAAATCAATTTTGTGCCGGGAGCCATAATTCCAAATTGGCCTACCTATAGAACGAATCCCGAAGAAACTAAAGAGCTACAACGGCAAGTTAAGGAATTGATGGAAAAAGGCTATATTAGAGAAAGTCTTAGCCCCTGCGCCGTGCCAGTCCTCTTGGTGCCAAAAAAAGGATGGTACTTGGTGAATGTGTGTCGATTGTCGTGCTGTGAATAAAATCACTATCAAATATCGACATCCAATTCCGTGACTAGATGACATGCTAGATGAACTAAGTGGAGCCAAACTATTCTCTAAGATCGATCTAAAAAGCGGATATCACCAGATTCGTATGCGAGGAGGCGACGAGTGGAAAACTGCCTTCAAAATGAAACATGGTTTGTATGAGTGCTTGGTCATGCCATTTGGCTTAACCAACGCTCCTAGTACTTTTATGAGGCTCATGAACCATGTGTTGAGATCCTTTATTAGTAAGTTTTGTGTTGTTTACTTCGATGATATCCTCATATAGAGCAAGACTTTGGAAGATCATGTAATACACCTCAAATCTGTTCTTGAAACATTGCGTAAGGAAACTCTCTTTGCTAATCTTAAGAAATGTACTTTTTGTTCTGACAAAGTTATCTTTCTTGGTTTTGTAGTTAGTGCACAAGGTTTGGAAGTCGACCAAGAGAAGATAAAGGCGATTCAAGAGTGGCCGAGGCCTACATCTATTAGCCAAGTTCGAAGCTTCCATGGATTGGCAAGCTTCTATCGGCGATTTGTGCCCAATTTTAGCACATTGGCTGCACCCTTAACAAGCGTGATAAAAAAGACTCCGCGTTCCATTGGGAAGATGAGCAAGAGAGGTCTTTTATTGAGATTAAAAATTGTCTTACTAATGCACCTTTACTTGCCTTGCCAGATTTTTCGAAAACCTTTAAACTTGAGTGTGATGCATCCGATGTGGGTATTGGAGCTGTATTAACCCAAGATGGACGACCCATTGCTTATTTTAGTGAGAAGCTTAGCGGAGCCCCACTCAATTATCCGGTCTACGACAAAGAAATGTACGCGTTGATACGGACTCTTGAAACTTGGCAACATTATTTATGGCCAAAAGAGTTTGTAATCCATTCCGACCACGAATCCTTGAAACATATAAAGGGTCAAAACAAGTTGAACAAGAGGCATGCTAAGTGGGTCGAGTACCTTGAGTCATTTCCCTACGTAATTAAGTACAAGAAAGGTAAAGACAACGTGGTAGCTGATGCCCTATCCCGGAGGTATACCTTACTTTCTACTCTTGAATCAAAACTGCTTGGGTTTTCTTTCTTGAAAGAATTATATGCTAACGATGTTGATTTTGGAGAAATCTATTCTACTTGTGAGCATGTTGCATTTGAGAAATTTTATAGGTTTGATGGGTTTCTGTTCAAGGAAGGTAAGCTCTGTGTTCAACAAAGCTCTGTTCAGGATTTGCTTGTGCAAGAAGCACATAGTGGAGGACTCATGGGTCATTTTGGAGTTAGCAAGACGTTAGCTACCCTTAACGAACATTTTTATTGGCCTAGGATGAGGCGAGACGTGGAGCGGGTTTGCGAGTGATGTTTGGCGTGCAAACGAGCAAAATCCAAGATTCAACCCCATGGACTTTACTCTCCATTACCAATACCTAAAAATCCTTGGACGGATATATCCATGGATTTCATCCTGGGTTTGCCCCGAATCAAAACGGGAAAGGATTCTATATTTGTAGTTGTAGATCGATTTTCTAAAATGTCACATTTTATTGCTTGTGCGAAAACTGATGATGCCATACATATTTCTAACCTTTTCTTTAGGGACATTGTTCGTTTACATGGAGTGCCACGAACTATTGTGTCAGATCGAGACGCGAAATTCCTTAGCCATTTTTGGAGGTCCCTTTGGGGTAAACTCGGAACCAAATTATTGTTCTCAACTACTTGTCATCCTCAAATGGATGGGCAAATCGAAGTGGTCAATTGAGTACTTTCTACTCTCCTACGGGTTATCATTCGTAAGAATTTGAAATCATGGGAAGATTGTCTGCCCCATATTGAGTTTGCCTATAATAGAACGGTCCATTCAGCAACCAAACATACACCTTTTGAAGTGGTCTATGGATTTAATCCAATAACTCCTTTAGACTTAGTCTCTTTACCTAATAACCAATTAATTCATTCTGATGCTAGGAAAAAGGCCGATTTTGTGAGGAGGCTACATCAACAAGTGCAAGCTAACAAGAGGCAAGGACTAAGTCTTACGTGCAGCAAGCAAACAAGGGACGAAAGAGAGTCATATTTGAACCCGGTGATTGGGTTTGGGTCCATATGCGCAAGGAACGATTTCCAGCCCAGCGACGTTCCAAGTTACTTCCCCGAGGAGATGGACCCTTCCAAGTGCTTGAACGCATTAATGAGAATTCATATAAACTTGACTTACTGGGTGAATACAACATAAGTGCTAGTTTTAACGTATCCGATTTATCCCCTTTTGATGCAGAATTCGACTTGAGGATAAGTCGCTTTGAAGACAGGGGGAATGATGTGAGCACACCCGGGGCATCCTCGAATGCACACCAAGTATCCATTGAGCTGCCAAAAGGTCCCATGACCCGAGCTCGAACCAAGCAACTTCAAGATGCTATATTGGCCTTTGTGATGCGCATTTGGGATGATAACCAGCTCCATAACGTTGGAGGAGCTAAGAACAACTCCTTGATGACTCCATGCACCATTTTGCAATCCGATCTCAGCTCCTCTCCAGCTCCCCCATGCGCCATTCAGCTCACATCAGCTCACTTGAGCTCGTTTTAGCTCGTTTCAGCTCGAACTTAGCTCGATTCAGCTCATTTTTTTTCATTTCAATAAATTAAGTTTTAATCTAGCTTATAACTAAGTTTGCTACAGCTCATGCCGAATTCCCTAGCTCAATTTAGCTTACTAGGTGTTTTTGACTATTTGAGCTAGCCGAATTTATTATAGGTTGACTTATAATTATTGTGTCCAAATTTAGTTAGTGTTATTAAGTTATTTAGTTATTAATTTAATTTTTAATTATATGAATAGTTGTGTGTTATTTAATTTTGTTATTTAATTTTGTAGGTTAGCCGAATTTGGAAGATTCATGTATGGACTTTAATGCAAGGTGCATGCATGGGAGGGTTCAATGGACGGCAATCAAGAGGCACATGAATGTTCATGATGAACATTCATGTATTTGAAGATTCATGGATCAAATTAATGATGGAACATGCATTGAACGGTTCATGCATTGATCATGTGTTCACACATTATGTTCACACCATGATGACCCTTCGGTTGGACGTTCACACCCAAGTGTCTACTCAAGCTCCTTGTTCACACTAAGTTTGACTCTTCATAAATCCCTAATTAATTAAGCCACTCAAGGTGAAATAACATGAATTCAAGGCTCCATTAAGGTGTTAGCCGAATCTAGCCATGCATGTATGAAGATCATTCATTCAAGTACATCAATGCATATTCATGAAGCTAACCACTCACCTCCCATTCGGCCAAACATGGACAAGGACACCAATGGTCATTTTTCTAGAATGTTCATGTCTTAAATTAGGTTCATTGCTTAATAGTTAAGTTCATGAATAGTCTATTCGGCTAGCATAAGAAACTAGTATAAATAGTTTGTTGATTTCATTTGTAAGGGACTTTTGCCAAATTTGTTAATGAACTTTGTTATTGTGAGGTTGCTTCCTCTCATATCTCGTACAAGTTTCGAAGACTTATCTAGTTTGTGCTAGTGGCGTCTACCGATCTTATTGAACTTATCACCAATCTTGGTGTGGCGTTCACCTATCCTTCTATCCATCTTTTCACCTTAACAATATAGGAATCGGGGTGACACTTTTTAGTGTTGAATCATTCCTGACGTTGAGATCATTTTTCCATCCCCCATCTTTCAACTTTCTTTCTTGTTAACCAAACTGAACCATTTATCCATCACCCATCTTTGTTGCATATAACTGAACCTATTACTAAATCTACCCTACTTGAAACCTTCCACTTAACTTAATACATTATTTTACTTTTATTATTAAAGTCCGAGGCACGAACGACTCTCTCGAACTACGATCGGGCAACTACGTGAATTCGACTCATCTACCCGGGCCGGATCACATCACCATGAACCTTAAAATTTCGTTCACATTATGTTCACATGGCATGGCCTTTCAATTCAAAGTGTTCACACCTATGGACTCTTCAAGAATTGGCATTCACACTTAATTTGGCTCATGAAGTCTCCTCAATTATTCCCAACTCTTCACCAAGTAACATGAATTGATTGCCTCAATTACTCAAGTTGGCCGAACCTAGCTAATGTCCAAGGGAGTCTTTCACTCATGATTCATTTCCTTAAGCATGAAGAACCTTCAAGGCATCTCCACCATAGCCGAATCTGGTCATGAACATCAAAGGACTTTTTTCTTAAACTTCCAAGATGCATTCATGAGGCTTTTACTTAATTATTAAGTATGTAAAGTGTCCATTCGGCTAGCTAGTCTTTAGGCTATAAATACTTGTTATTTTTCTTTGAAAAGAACTTTTTGAACTTTTTTGCCAAAATTTTTATTGAATTTAATCTTGTTAGAATTTTCTTCTCTAAACTTTGTTTGAGACTTTGTTGACTTATCTACCTAGTAGTGGCGTCAACCTTGTTCTTCCTTGAACTTAGCACTCAACCGAGTGTGGCGTTCACCCTTATACCGAGGTTCCTACTTTGCTAAGTAGCGGGTCAGGTTTATCACTTTCATCCTCCACCTTAAAAGCCTATAAGCATTTGGGTCGATATTTTCTAATATTGGTTCGTGCTTGCTTTTAAGAACCCTTTCTTCCATATCCATCATTAAACCATTATACATAGCTTCCGTCCTAATTTTCCTATCAACTTCATTCCAAAAGCCAATTGAACGATACTTTCTCGTAGACGATCGGGCAACTCAGCATATGATTTGACTCTTCCCGAGGCAGATCGTATTAGTTATGGAAGATGGTGAACTTAAAAGCAATTAAGAACCAATATTAGGAAATATTGACCCAAGTACTTATACGCTTTCAAGGTGAAAATGAAAATGATAGAACCTCGACCCACTACTTAACAAAGTAAGAACCTCGGTATATAGGTGAACGCCACACTATTTGATAGTGATAAGTTCGAGATAGTGAAGAACAAGATTGACGCCACTAGGCTTCTTAGATAAGCTAACGAAGTCCTCATCGAAATATGAGAGAAAGAAATCTCACAAATTCCATGAAAGTTTAACAAAGTTTCATTAAGTGAAAAGTCTAACCACTTACAAATGAAATAACATATATTTATAGCCTAAATAAAAGTAGCCGAATGGACAAGCTTAGAAGCTAAGAAATTCGGCCATAAACACCTAGATAATTCTAGAAGAAAAATCATGAATATCTATTAATGTGCATCCCTTTGATGTTCCATCATTCCCCTTGGCCGAACGAAGCTTTAATGCACCTTGAATACTTGAATGGTTAGCTTGAAAATGAATGGATCATCCATGAAACGTCCCAATGTATGTTCCTTCATAAATTTGGTCCATGAACTTTCAAAAACATGAACATTAAATAGCCCCTACTTGCATGAACGTCTCCAATACATGTACTCTCTTAAATGCCATCCATTGAACCTCAATTCTACATACACCTCTTCATACGTTGCACCAAGCCCTACATGAACTTGCATTAATTTCCTTCCATGCATGAATGTTGATACGAGCTCGCCTCAACTTGAGTTGAGTCGTATGTAAATTTCCCGATCATCTTCGAGAAAGCTTCATCAGAAATAGAAGGGATAGTTAATTCGGATTGAAGTTAAGTTGGTATGTAAGTTGGGTTCAAGGATGGATAAGTAATCTTAGGTTTGGGTAAGGAAAGGAAATTGGATATTGGTAATTTTGGTTTTAGTTCAAAAAAAAAAGGAATGAAATATGGGAATGGTGGTCCTAAGAACAAGGTGAACCGATATTAGCCAATACTGACCCAAAACTTATGAGTTCTTAAGAAGGGATGGTTGAACTGAAATAGACCTCGATCCACTATCTAGACAGATAGGAACCTCAGTATAAAGGGTTTTTGAATGCCACACTAAAACTAGTGATAAGTTTAGTTTCATAAAGAAAGAGGTTGACGCCACTACTAGGTAGATAAGCCAACGAAAATCTTAAACGAGACTTAGAGAAGAAGTTCTTACAAGAACAAAAATTTGGTTCTATAAAATTTGGCCAAAAGTCCATTTACAAGAAATAAACAAACTATTTATAGCTGTTACAAAGGCTAGCCGAATAGCCACTTTAGGTAGCTAAATAGCCTTTTGTTTTCTTCCTAATTAAGCTAGAAAATTCCAGATTTATTTAGGAAGTTTCCTTGAAGCTTCTTGGCTTTGGAGAACTCATTGGACGACATTTCTAGAAGCTGGAATTAATTGGCACGTTTTGGGAGCTAAAATGCATATTTAAATTCGGCATTGGATTTTGGGAGCTTAATTAAGCTGATGCTTGGAAGAGATGAATGGCCTTAGCATTTAAATGAGCTCCTTGAGTAGTTGGCCGGCCATAAAGTGTGAAAGCAAATCAATGGACAGCCCCTTAATGTGGAACGCATGGTTGTTGGTGTGAAAATCTTGAACGCCAGCTTCGAAAATTGAGTAGCCACGTTGGGGAGAGTAACCATCAGCTTATGTGTGATTGTTGCATTGACCGAACCATCATGGCTTTTGGGAAAACTAATTCAGCCACTTTAATTTGATTAAATGCCGTCCCATGCTTTGCACCTGCACACACAAATTAATTCAGCACATTAATTTATTTAGACACATTGATTTCGGGTGCTAAAGACACATTTAAAACTTGTAATAGCTAAGGCAAATTAATTATGCAAGGTTAAGACATGTATTAAATCGGCTGGAACTTAGACAAATTTAATAGCAAAAATCAGCTAGGCAAATTTAATGAGCAGCACATTTAAAATCGGACTTAAACTTGACAAATTAATTAGCTAATAAATTAAGCTAGTTTTAGGACACCATTATACCTAGTTATAAAGTCCAGATTTTGACAAAATAATTATTAAGACCTAATTAACTAATTTAACTAACAGAAAATTAAATGATTTTATTCCAGCAAATTAAACGTAAATAAGTAGAAAATAGGCTCTTAAGCTAAGCTGAGCTGATTTGAGCTTGAAGGAGAATGCATGGGTCGCTTGGCTTGCTAATCCAAAAGCTTTCGATAAGTCCAGCAACGGTTTCACCCCAAACTCTATCAACTAATTCTATTGTTGTGTCTTTGAATCTTTTTGCTCGAGCTCGGGTAATCGGTCCTACAGGCAACTCGAGAGAATCTACATTGGCAACTGGCAACTCGGGAGGTGTGGTCGTATCAAATGTGTGCCGTCCAAAGGGATTGGATCTTCTAGATACATTCATGCATGAATCTTCATCATTCATGTAACTGAATGTGCATTTGAACCCAAACATTCATGTATTTTGTGCATTCATGTATTTGACAAATACATGAACTTGTAAACACCTTGAATCTTGATGTGAGCACACCCGGGGCATCCTCGAATGCACACTAAGGATCAATCGAGCTTCCAAAAGGTCCCATGACTCGAGCTCGAACCAAGCAAATTCAAGATGCTATATCAGCCTTTGTGTTGCTCATTTGGGAAGATAACCAGCTCCATGATGTTGGAGTAGCTAAGGACAACTCCTTGAAGACTCCATGCACTATTTTGCAATCCGATCTCAGCTCCTCTCCAGCTCCCCCATGCGTCATTCAGCTCACATCAGCTCACTTGAGCTCATTTTAGCTCGTTTGAGCTCAAATTTAGCTTGTTTTAGCTCATTCCTTTTTCATTTTAATAAACTAAGTTTTAATCTAGCTTATAACTAAGTTTTTTACAGCTCATGCCAAATTCCCTAGCTCAATTTTAGCTCACTAAGTGTTTTTGACTATTTGAGCTAGCCGAATTTATTATAAGTTGACTTACAATTATTGTGTTCAAATTTAGTTATTGTTATTAAGTTATTTAGTTATTTTAATCTATAATTATATGAATAGTTGTGTGTTATTTAATTTTGTTATTTAATTTTGTAGGTTAGCCGAATTTGGAAGATTCATGTATGGACTTTAATGCAAGGTGCATGCATAGGAAGGTTCAATGGATGGCAATCAAGAGGCACATGAATGTTCATGATGAACATTCATGTATTTGAAGATTCATGGATCAAATTAATGATGGAACATGCATTGGACGGTTCATGCATTGATCATGTGTTCACACATTGTGTTCATACCATGATGACCCTTCGGTTGGACGTTCACACCCAAGTGTCTACTCAAGCTCCTTGTTCACACCAAGTTTGACTCTTCATGAAGCCCTAATTAATTAAGCCACTCATGGTGAAACAATATCAATTCAAGGCTCCATTAAGGTGTTAGTCGAATCTAGCCATGCATGTATAAAGATCATTCATTCAAGTACATCAATGCATATTCATGAAGCTAACCACTCACCTCCCATTTGGCCGAACATGGACAAGGACACCATTGGTCATTTTTCTAGAATGTTCATGTCTTAAATTAGGTTCATTGCTTAATAGTGAAGTTCATGAATAGTCTATTCGGCTAGCATAAGAAACTAGTATAAATAGTTTGTTGATTTCATTTGTAAAGGACTTTTTTGCCAAATTTGTGAATGAACTTTTGTTCTTGTGAGGTTTCTTCCTCTCATATCTCGTACAAGTTTCGAAGACTTATCTAGTTTGTGCTAGTGGCGTCTACCGATCTTGTTTGAACTTATCACCAATCTTGGTGTGGCGTTCACCTATCCTTCTATCCATCTTTTCACCTTAACAATATAGGAATCGGGGTGACACTTTTTAGTGTTGAATCATTCCTGACGTTGAGTTCATTTTTTTCATTCCCCAATTTTCAACTTTCCTTCTTGTTAACCAAACCGAGCCATCTATCCAACATCCTTTCTTGTTTCCTTAGCCGAACCTATCACTACCCTTTTGCATAACTTTGAAAACCTTCCGCTATCCAAACCTATCCATTTCATTTCTATTTCTAAAATCTGAGGTACGAACAACTCTCTCGAACTACGATCGGGCAACTACGTGAATTCGACTCGTCCACCTGGGCCGGATCACATCAAATCTGGTCATGCATGCACCTAATTAAATGTTGTTCATTCATGCATGTGGGATGTCCAAAAGAGATGTTTCTTCAAGCATTCATTGCGCCGTCCATGAGCATTGTATCTACAAGAAATAAAACAATTCATAAGACATCATGTGAACACACATAAATTCAGCACAATGTTAATATATTCGAATTTAATAGATATGTGATATCTATGACATATTAATAACAAATATTAATATAAAACAAATTTAATGCTTAAAGAAATTATATTCGAATTTTATTTAATCCATTAAAGTCAAAAATTGGGTTTAAGCTAAAATGAGCTAAGCTTAAGCCCTTGAGCTAAAGTTGAGCTGAGGTTAAACTCCTAAGCTGAAGTTGAGCTAAGGTTTAGTCGTGAGTTGAAAATGAGCTAGGAGTAAGCTCGGTTTAGCTCAGGCAACTAGATTGCGCTTGAATGAGCTGGATTTGAGCTAGATGGAGATCGTGGAGCTAGAAACGAGTTGGGATCAGCTTGCCAACACATCACAGCTCGACTTGGGAGACTTGTTTGAAGAGGTTCGCTGGGTGCGCTCGCATCACTATGTACCTACATGAATTAAAAACAATTTAATAAATCCCATGTGATGTGATCCGGCTCGGGTGATTGAGTCAAAATCATGTAGTTGCCCAATCGTAGACGAGAAGAGTCGTTCGTGTCTTGGTCTTGGAGGTAAAAGTTAGATAGATAGGCTCAAATAAGTGGAAGGGTTTCAAAAGATAAGTAAAAGGGAAGTGATAGGTTTGGCTAAGGAAACAAGAATAATGTTGATTGGATGGTTTGGTTTGCAAACAATAAGAAGGAGATAATGTAAGGTGGGGATGGAATAGGGAACTTAACATCAGGAATGATTCAACACTAAAAAGTGTCACCCCGGTTCCTATATTGTTAAGGTGAAAAGGATGGATAGAAGGATAGGTGAACGCCACACCAAAAATGGTGACAAACAAGATCGGTAGACGCCACTAGCACAAACTAGATAAGTCTTCAAAACTTGTACGAGATATGAGAGGAAGCAACCTCATAGAAACAGAGTTTCATTAACAAATTGGCAAAAGTCCTTTTACAAAAAAATGAGTAAACTATTTATAGACTAACATGTAGTAGCCAATTGGACACATTGACTAACATAAGGGCCAAGTATTTTAGCTATGAATGCACTAGAATAATCTAGGACAAATCTTTAATTTGCTAGGGCTAGATTTGGCTGATGGGAGCTCCATTGGACAGCTTCTTGTATAAGCAAAACACCTTAAATGAATGTGAAGCCTTGGAAGCTCAATGGGTTGTCTAGATTTGGCCATGGGGTGTATGAAGCTTCCAAGAGGTGTCTCTTGGCTGAATAGGTGCATAGAAACTCCAACAGTCCTCCCACATACATTCGGCTATGCATGGAACTTGAAAGGGAGCTTGAATCTGGCCATACATGAACTTGCAATAAATACCAAGCATACATGCATGTGTGCCATCCAAAGGAGATGTATTCTTCATAATCCAATGCATGTAAACTTAATTCCTCCAAACATTGAACCATGCCGTGCATGAATCTTCTCATTCATTGAACAAACCCGTACATGCACCTAGCCATTAATGTACCTCCACATTTGACTGAACCTACAAAGAAATAAACACATAATTAAATAAAATATAAATATTCTTATAATCATAATTTTAAACAGCAACTAGACAACTTAAATGACACTAACTAAATTCGGACACATTAATTAAAATTCAACTAGCATATTAAATTCGGTTAGCTCAAATAATCAAAAACACTTAATGAACTAATTTGAGCTAGGGAAATCGGCATGAGCTGTAGCAAATTAAGTCAAAATAAAGCTAAAAATTAGTTTATTGAAATGGGAAAAGAAACGAGCTAGAAAGAAGCTAAAACGAGCTAAAACGAGCTGAAACAAGCTCAAGTGAGCTGGTTGGAGCTGAATTGAGATGGGGAAGCGGGAGATGATCTGAAGTCAGTTTGCAAAATAGTGCATTGAGTCCTCAAAGGGGTATCCACAGCTTCTCCAAAGTCTAGGGCCTTGTTCTCTTCCCAAATGCGCATCACTAAAGCTGATAAAGCTTCTTGAAGTCGCTTGGTACGACCTCGAGTCATGGGACCTTTTGGAAGCTCGATAGGATCTTGATATGCACTTGGGGATGTTTCAAATGTTGTTGATCCTCCACAACTTATTTTGGTGTCAAGGGTGCCAAAGTAAAATTTTGGCCGTGATTCTTGAAACTATATTGATTTGCGAACCCATCGTGCTTTACCCTTCGGTCAAATTGCCATGGCCTCCCAAGCAGTATATGGCCCGCATGCATGGGTACCACGTCACAAAGAACTTTGTCTTCATATTTTCCAATTGAAAATGGAACAAGGACTTGCTTGGTTACCTTTAACTCAACTCCATCATTGAGCCATTGTAGCTTGTAAGGCCTCGGATGCACACTTGTAGGTAGATCAAGCTTTTCGACTAGGAGGGTGCTCGCAGCATTTGTACAACTTCCTCCATCAATCACTAAACTACATACCTTTCCTCGGATGAAACAACGTGAAGTGAGCACACCCAGGGCATCCTCGAATGCACACCCAGAATCAATCGAGCTTCCAAAAGGCCCCATGACTCAAGCTCGAACCAAGCAAATTCAAGATGCTATATCAGCTTTTGTGTTGCGCATTTGGGATGATAACAAGGTCCATGACGTTGGAGGAGCTAAGGAAAACTCCTTGAAGACTCCATGCACCATGTTGCAATCCGATCTCAGCTCCTCTCCAGCTCCCCATGCACCATTCAGCTCCCATCAGCTCACTTGAGCTCGTTTTAGCTCGTTTGAGCTTGATTTTAGCTTGTTTCAGCTCATTCCTTTTTCATTTCAATAAACTAAGTTTTAATTTAGCTTTTAATTAAGTTTGCTACAGCTCATGCCGAATTCCCTAGCTCAACTTAGCTCACTAACTATTTTTGACTATTTGAGCTAGCCGAATTTAATATGATAAGTTGACTTATAATTATTATGTCCAAATTTAGTTAGTGTCATTAAGTTATTTAGTTATTATTTTAAATTATAATTATATGAATAGTTGTGTGATATTTAATCATGTTATTTAATTATGTAGGTTAGCCGAATTTGGAAGATACACTCATGGCATTTAATGCAAGGTGCATGCATAGGAAGGTTCAATGGACGGCAATCAAGAGGCATATGCATGTTCATGATGGTCATTCATGTATTTGAAGATTAATGAATCAAATTAAAGATGGAACATTCATTGGACGGTTCATGTATTGATCATGTGTTCACACTTTGGGTTCACACCATGATGACCATTCGGTTGGCCGTTCACACACAAGAGTCTACTCAAGCTCCTTGTTCACACCAAGTTTGACTCTTCATGAAACCTCATTTAATTAAGCCACTCATGGTGAAACAACATGAATTAAAGGCTCCACTAAAGGAGTTAGCCGAATCTAGCCATGCATGTTTGAAGATCATTCATCCAAGTACATCAATGCATATTCATGAAGCTATCCACTCACCTCCCATTCGGCCGAACATGGACAAGAACACCATTGGACATTTTTCTAGAAGATTCATGTTTTAATTAGGTACATTACTTAATTGTTAAGTTCATGAATGGACTATTCGGCTAGCATAAGATACTAGTATAAATAGTTTGTTGATTTCATTGTAAAAGGACTTTTGCCAAATTTGTTAATGAACATTGTTCTTGTGAGGTTGCTTCCTCTCAAATCTCATACAAGTTTCGAACGACTTATCTAGCTTGTGCTAGTGGCGTCAATCGTCTTGTTTTGAACTTACCACCAATCTTGGTGTGGCGTTCACCTATCCATCTATCCATATTTTTCACCTTAACAATATAGGAATCGGGGTGACACTTCTTAGTGTTAAATCATTCCTGACGTTGAGTTCATTTTCCATTTCCATATTTTAAATTTCTTTCTTGTTAACCCAAACCGAGCCTTCTATCCTTCATCCATCTTTGCTACCCTTAACTGAACCTATACTAAACTTACCCTTCTTGAAACCTTCCGCTTATCGTATTCTAATTCTTTTACTACTATTACTAAAATCCGAGGCACGAACGATTCTCTCGAACTATGATCGGGCAACTAAGTGAATTCGACTCATCTACCCAGGCCAGATCACATCATTTGGTATCAGAGCTTGTAAAACGAGAGGCGCCGACATTCGTATCAGGATCAAACTAGGTTCGTTGTGAAAAAAATTTGAAAAAAAAAGATTTAAGTTGTATTTTCTTTTTTATCATTGTAAAAGTGCTATATTAAAAGTTGTAAAAAAAAAAGAGATACGAAATTATAAAAAAAAAGTGAAGTGAACAAGTTCTTTCTATTGTTTATATTTTGTTCCGATCAACAACTGTGTTCTTTTCATCAATTTTGTACCCCCCATTTCCAAAATGCCACATGATACGAGCTCGCCTCAACTTGAGTTGAGTCGTATGTAGAGATTGCCGATCGTCTTGGAGAAAGCTTCGTCGGAAATAGAAGGGATGGTTAATTCGGATTGAGATAAGGGAAGTTGAGGAAATGGACGTAATGGTATGAAGGGTAAGAATGAAATGGTATTATGAAATAGTACGAACGGAATGGCTGATTTAGGTACAATTTGGTAAATGAAGAGATGGGGTCAAATAAAAAGAAGTGCAAACAAGAACCAATACCGATTTGGTATTGACCCGTTGTTTATAGGCTCTCTTTAGTTCAGTTTGGGTATGGTAAAGGGAAACCTCGACCCACTATCTAACAAGATAGGAACCTCGGTATAAAGGGTTTTGAACGCCACACTAAAACTAGTGATAAGTTCGGTTTCGTAAAGAAAGAGGTTGACGCCACTACTAGGTAGATTAGCCAACGAAAATCTTAAACGAGACTTAGAGAAGAAGTTCTTACAAGAACGAAAAAATTTGATTTTTATAAAATTTGCCAAAAGTCCTTTACAAAGTAACACAAGCCAAATTTATAGTGAATACAAGGGATAGTCGAATAGGCTCTTGAGGTAGCTAAATGGTTAGCTAAAAATTCTAGAATTTCTGATGAAGTTTCCTTGAAGTTTCTTATGCATGGAGAACGGAAAAGGGCAGCTTCTAGATGCCTTGATTTAATAGGAAAATTGAATGGGTTGTTTGGGAGCTCAAATGCAATCAATAGGTTCAGCCAAATGCTTGAATTTGATTTAATGCTGCTGCTTGGTTCAGCCAAATGTTCATGTGATTAAGGAGCTGTCTAGAGCACTTCAATAGTCTTAGAATGTGAACAAACTAATTTGAACAGCCACACATGTGTGAACAAACAAAATCGAACAGCCCTTGGTGTGAAAGGAATAATCGGGTGGGTGTGAACAACCTTAATTTGCCTTGGGTAGCCAATCGATCTTCTTGAAGAGTTGCAAGGGTTGACCGAATGGTCACTTAGGGAACACCAAATGATCAGCACACCATCTTTAAATCATCCATGCACCTATGCCGTCCAAGGGGTAATGTACCTACAACAATTAATTCAGCAAATTAAATCCCTTCTAGACACATTAATTCGGCAACATAAAACAAATAAATCCTTCACCATAAATTAGGCTGGACATAATTAACCTTTGTAATAGTTAAGACATATTTAATTGGTCCTATTTAATTAAGCACTTAATTTAGAACATAATTAAAACATGTCCAGATTATGACAATTAATTATTAAAACTAAATAACTAATTTAACTAACAGCAACTTAAATGATTTATTCCAGCATAATAAACTCAATAATGAAATGAGCTAAAAAGAGCTCGTTGAACTAAGTTATGTTGACGTTGAGCTGATTTGAGCTGATTTGAGCTTGAAGGAGAATGCATGGGTCACTCGGCTTGTTGATCCAAAAGCTTTCGATAAGTCCAGCAACGGTTTCACCCCAAACTCTATCAACTAATGCTGTTGTTGCATCTTTGAATCTCTTTGCTCGAGCTCGGGTAATCGATCCTACAAGCAACTCGAGAGGATCTATATTGGCAACTGGCAGCTCAGGAGGTGTGGTCGTATCATTCCCCCTCTCTTCGAAGTGATTTGCCCCCAAATTGTCACCTATATCATAAAAAGAAAGATCAGCTACATTAAAGGTAGCACTTACATTGTACTCACCTGGGAGATCAAGTTTATAAGAATAATCATTTATTCGTTCCAAAACTTGAAATGGCCCATCTCCTCTCGACAACAACTTCGACTTTCGCTGGGCCGAAAATCTTTCCTTTCGCATATGAACCCACACCCAATCTCCGAGTTCAAATATGACTTGTTTTCGCCCTTTGTTGGCCTTGCGCACATATTGCTCCGTCCTAGCCTCGATATTAGCTTTGACCTTTTGATGCAATTGTTTCACATAGTCCGCTTTCGTCTTGGCATCTACATTAACAATTTGATCGTTAGGTAATGGAATTAAATCAAGAGGAGATAAAGGATTAAAACCGTAAACTATTTCAAATGGAGAGAATTTAGTAGCAGAATGAACAGTTCGGTTATAAGCAAACTCTATATGAGGCAGGCAATCCTCCCACAATTTGAGATTTTTGCGGACGATGGCCCGTAGTAGAGTGGATATTACACGGTTCACCACCTCGGTTTGTCCATCCGTTTGAGGATGACATGTCGTGGAGAATAAGAGCTTCGTGCCTAGCTTGCTCCAAAGTGTCCTCCAAAAATGGCTAAGAAATTTTGCATCACGGTCGGACACTATTGTCTTCGGAATTCCATGCAACCTGACAACTTCTTTAAAGAAAAGGTTAGCAATATTAACAAAGATCATCGCTTTCGAGCAAGCAATAAAAATGACATTTTTGAAAATCGATCTACTACAACAAAAATGGAATCTTTTCTGGTTCGAGTTCGCTGTAGACCTAAGATAAAATCCATTGAAAGATCAACCCAAGGCCCTTCGAGAATAGGTAAAGGCATGTACAGCCCATGTGGGTTAACCTTTGATTTTGCCTTCTTACAAACCAAGCATCGCGAACATATTTTCTCGACATCCCGTTTCATCTGTGGCCAAAAGAAGTGTTCTTGTAGCATGGCCAAGGTCTTTGCAATGCCAAAATGGCCCATGAGACCACCATCATGTGCCTCGAGTACTAGCAACTCTCGCACGGAGCTTTGTGGAATACAGAGCTTACCTTCTCGAAAAAAGAAGTCATCGAACCTGAAAAACTTATCAACAGCAGCATGTTCACACAATTTATATACATCCCCAAAATCAGCATCAGAGTTATACAAATCTTTCAAAAATGCAAACCCAAGCTGTTTTGAATCCAAATGATTTAACAAGGTATATCGACGAGATAGTGCATCGGCCACAATATTTTCCTTACCTTTTTTGTACCGTATAACATAAGGAAAGGATTCAAGAAATTCTACCCACTTTGCGTGCCTTTTGTTGAGCTTGTGTTGGCCTTTGATGTGCTTGAGCGATTCATGGTCCGAATGGATGACAAACTCCATCGGCCACAAATAATGTTGCCACGTTTCCAAGGCCCGGATCAAAGCGTACATTTCCTTATCGTATGTGGGATAATTCAATGGTGCGCCACTTAGCTTTTCACTAAAATACGCCACGGGCTTCCCTTCTTGGGTCAACACAGCACCAATCTCGATACCTGAGGAATCACACTCAATTTCAAAGGTTTTATCAAAATTAGGTAATATGAGTAATGGAGCATTAGTTAAATGATCTTTAAGTGAAATGAAAGATTTTTCTTGCTCCTCGCTCCAATAGAAAGTAGAATTCTTTTTTATCACGCTCGTGAGAGGTGAGGCCAATGTGCTGAAATTTGGGACGAATCGACGGTAGAAACTCGCCAAACCATGGAAACTTCGCACTTGGCTTATGCTGGTCGGTCTAGGCCACTCTCGAATGGCTTTCACCTTTTCTTGGTCAACTTGAAGTCCTTGCGAGCTGACAACAAAGCCTAAGAAAACAACTTGGTCAGAACAAAACGTGCATTTCTTAAGATTGGCATATAAAGTTTCCTTTCGCAACACATCAAGAATAGCTCGTAAATGCTTCAAGTGATCATCTAAGGATCTACTATAAACAAGAATATCATCAAAGTAAACCACACAAAATTTACCAATGAAAGCTCGTAGAACATGGTTCATTAAACGCATAAAGGTACTAGGAGCGTTAGTAAGACCGAATGGCATTACCAACCACTCGTAAAAACCGTGTTTAGTTTTAAATGCTGTTTTCCACTCATCTCCCTCGTGCATCCGTATTTGATGGTAACCGCTTTTGAGGTCAATTTTGGAGAACAACTGAGCACCACTTAGTTCGTTGAGCATATCATCTAGGCGCGATATTGGATGACGATACTTAATCGTGATTTTGTTCACGGCGCGACAGTCAACGCACATGCACCACGTCCCATCTTTTTTCAGAACCAACAAAACTGGAACAGTGTATGGACTAAGGCTCTCGCGGATGAATCCCTTTTCAAGGAGTTCATTCATTTATTTTTGCAGCTCCTTGGTCTCCTCGGGATTACTACGATAAGCCAGTCAGTTTGGTATAGACGCGCCAGGAATGAAGTCGATTTGATGTTCTATTCCCCGAATAGGTGGTAAGTCACTCGAAACTTCGTCGGGAAATACATCTTTGAATTCCTGCAAAAGAGAGACAACAGAAGAAGGTAAAGTAGCATCTAATTCATTAGTATTCAAATATGATTCCTTGTACATGAGTACAAGTATAGGCTGCCTCAACATAAAGGATTTTCGAATGTCGCTCCCTTTCGCATAAACACTCATTTTTGCACTCATTTTTTCTTCACTCTTTTGTTTTTCTTGTTCCTTATTCTTTTCTCTCATTTTTACAACTTGCTTCCCTCATTTCTTTTCACTCACTTTTTCACACACCTTTTCACTCTTTTCTTTTTTTTCAATCTCTTTAAATTTTTCAATTGAATCACGCAGTTTCACTTGATCTTCGTATACTTGTCTCGGTGTCAAAGGTGCTAAAGTGATTTTTTGCCTAAATGCTTGAAGGTGTATCGGTTGGTGTAGCCATCATGTACCACCTTTCGATCAAATTGCCATGCACGGCCTAACAAAAGGTGCCCGGCATGCATGGGAACCACGTCGCAAAGAACTTCATCGTTGTATTTTCCGATGGAAAACGGCACCAATACTTGTTTTGTCACCTTCAACTCCCCACCATCATTAAGCCATTGAAGCTTATACGGACAAGGGTGCTTCGTTGTGGCCAAGTCGAGTTTCTCCACCATTAACGTACTAGCGACGTTTGTACAACTCCCGCCATCCACAATAAGGCTACACACCTTGCCTTGCACAAGGCAGCGTGTATGGAAGATATTCTCGTGTTGTTGTTCATTCTCCGCACTTTGTACACTTAGGCTACGTTTGATTACAAGGATTTCACCTCCGACGACATATTCAAGATCGCCTTCTTCATCACTGACAGGGGTGTCGGATTCTTCTTCTTTCTTGTCTTCCGACTTGATTTCTCCGCCAGCGCTCATCACCATCATTCTTCGATTAGGGCATTGACTAGCGATGTGCCCTCGCCCCAAGCACTTAAAGCACTTGATGTCCCTCGTGTGATTCGGGTTGGCAACTTCTTTGCCTTTGCTTGATTCACCAACGGGCTTGTTAAACTTTGCAAGATGGTTTTGTTCCTTTGGGCGATTAGGGAAGTCCTTTTTGCTCGTACCTTGCCCCCACTTTGAGTTGTTTGCAGGGTTGGCATAGGCCCAAACAGAGCTTTTCTTCTTGAGTTGTTTTTCAACTTTAATTGTAACATGAACCATGTCGGTCACCTCGACATAGTGTTGAAGCTCCACCACATTAGCAATCTCTCGATTTAGCCCGGCTAAGAACCTAGCCATGGTTGCCTCGTGATCTTCTTCCACATTCGCACAAATCATTGCTATTTCCATCTCTTTAAAATAATCCTCCATGCTCTGGTGGCCTTGCGTAAGGTTTTGCAAATTTTGGTATAATTCCCGATGGTAATAAGACGGGATAAATCTCTTTCTCATCACCGCCTTCATCTCTTGCCATGTTGAGATTGGTCTCTCTCCATTTCATCTTCGACTTGTTGTTAATTGGTCCCACCACACCATGGCATAGTCAGAGAATTCGATGGCCGCCAACTTGACTTTCTTGGCCTCCGAGTAGTTATGGCAGTCGAACACCAATTCTATTTTCTTTTCCCACTCCAAATACACCTCCGGATCAGACTTGCCTTGGAAGGCCAGTATGGAGAGCTTAATGTTCTTCAAATCATCATCTACTCGGCCTCGATCCCTTTGACCCCGGTTCCACTGACCTCGGTGTCGCTCACTTTGGTTTGAACCTTGGTCACTTTCTAAATCACTTGGGTCATACATCTCGTCTTCAACTGGCCTTGCTCGTCCTCTATCACGTCTAGGGCCTTGAGGCGTTCTTTCTCGTCACCCCCTCTCTTTGACTCGGTCTAGTCTCTCATTTATGGACTCAAGTTCGTTGCGAAACATAGGTTGGATTTCCCTTAGGAGTGCTTGCTGGCCTAGATCAGGGACTCCTCCGCCTCCGAAAGCCACGTTCCTTAAAGGTTGTCTTGGTAGTCCTTCATTCATGTTATGTTCCGGACTTCACGACATGTTGTAACCTCACTAGAAACCTCACAAGATCTCTCGGAAAGAAAGAATGTTGGCACTCACACTCGTGTTTACGCTCGTTTGGATTTTAACTCCTCTCGAATGCGCTCACTCACTCGTGCCTTTTTCCACTCCTTTCTTCTCTTATAACCTCGTAAAGGATTTACTAGGCTTGATCTTCTAGTTTGTGAGTCGGTTTTAAAAAGGGTAACAATGGAGATGCGTATAGGTTTAAGGTTGGCTGAAAGAATAGGAAATTGGGTAAGAAAGTGTGCCGTGCATATGATTAGGGGGTTTAGAACAGAAGCTGGATCGAGAAACTACATCAAATCAAGGCTTGATGTTCAAATAGCAAACAAATTGCATAAAACACTTTTTTTCCTCTTTTTTTTGTTCGAATTTTTTTGTTCAAATTTTTTTTAACTTGTATAACTTTTTTTTGCACTATATCGACAAACTAAATACAATAGAAACACTTCTGTACGCAATTTTTTTTCTTCAACTGCGTAGATTTTTGTTTTTGTAGTAACATCAACAAACTAATCAAAATGGGAACACTTTGGTATACGAATTTTTTTCTATACTCTTTTTTTTCCGAATCCTACCTCGGGAATGCTCCGCTTTGAATGTCTAAGCTTCTCGTTTTAGTAGCTCTGATACCAAAATGATACAAGCTCGCCTCGACTTGAGTTGAGTCGTATGTAGATTGCCGATCATTTTCAAGAAAGCTTCGTCGGAAATAGAAGGGATGGTTAATTCGGATTGAGATAAGGGAAGTTGAGGAAATGGACATAATGGTATGAAGGGTAAGAATGAAATGGTATTATGAAATGGTACGAACGGAATGGCCGGTTTAGGTACAATTTGGTAAATGAAGAGATGGAGTCGAACAAAAAGAAGTGCAAACAAGAACCAATACCGATTTGGTATCGACCCGTTGTTTATAGGCTCTCTTTAGTTCAGTTTGGGTATGGTAAAGGGAAACCTCGACCCACTATCTAACAAGATAGGAACCTCGGTATAAAGGGTTTTGAACGCCACACTAAAACTAGTGATAAGTTCGGTTTCGTAAAGAAAGAGGTTGACGCCACTACTAGGTAGATAAGCCAACGAAAATCTTAAACGAGACTTAGAGAAGAAGTTCTTACAAGAACAAAAAATTTCAATTTTTATAAAATTTGCCAAAAGTCCTTTACAAAGTAACACAAGCCAAATTTATAGTGAATACAAGGGATAGCCGAATAGGCTCTTGAGGTAGCTAAATGGTTAGCTAAAAATTCCAGAATTTCTGATGAAGCTTCCTTGAAGTTTCTTCTGCATGGAGAATGGCAAAGGGCAGCTTCTAGATGCCTTGATTTAATAGGAAAATTGAATGGGTTGTTTGGGAGCTGAAATGCAATCAATAGGTTCAGCCAAATGCTTGAATTTGATTTAATGCTGCTGCTTGGTTCAGCTGAATGTTCATGTGATTAAGGAGCTGTCTAGAGCACTTCAATAGTCTTAGAATGTGAACAAACTGATTTGAACAGCCACACATGTATGAACAAACAAAACCGAACAGCCCTTGGTGTGAAAAGAATAATCGGGTGGGTGTGAACAGCCTTAATTTGCCTTGGGTAGCCAATCGATCTTCTTGAAGAGTTGCAAGGGTTGGCTGAATGGTCACTTAGGGAACACCAAATGATCAGCACACCATCTTTAAATCATCCATGCACCTATGCCGTCCAAGGGGTAATGTACCTACAATAATTAATTCAGCAAATTAAATCCCTTCTAGACACATTAATTCGGCAACATAAAACAAATAAATCCTGCACCATAAATTAGGCTGGACATAATTAATCTTTGTAATAGTTAAGACATTTTTAATTGGTCCTATTTAATTAAGCACTTAATTTAGAACATAATTAAAACATGTCCAGATTATGACAATTAATTATTAAAACTAAATAACTAATTTAACTAACAGCAACTTAAATGATTAATTCCAGCATAATAAACTCAATAATGAAATGAGCTAAAAAGAGCTCGTTGAACTAAGTTATGTTGACGTTGAGCTAATTTCAGCTTGAAGGAGAATGCATGGGTCGCTCGGCTTGCTGGTCCAAAAGCTTTCGATAAGTCCAGCAACGGTTTCACCCCAAACTCTATCAACTAATACTGTTGTTGCGTCTTTGAATCTCTTTGCTCGAGCTCGGGTAATCGGTCCTACAGGCAACTCGAGAGGATCTATATTGGCAACTGGCAGCTCGAGAGGTGTGGTCGTATCACCACACTACACCAAAGAAAAATTTTCTTTTAGCTTACCCATAACCTATACATCTTATCCCTTGTAACCGATTTTGAAGCCGACCCCAAAGCACCAAGACGAGTCAAAAGAAACAAAATACGAGGTTACGAGAGTAAGCTTGAGTGGTAAAAGGCTAGAGTGTGTGAAACATTCGAGAGTTTGAAAAAGCCTAAAAAAAACGAGTGCAAACACGAGTGGAGTGTTCATCAATATTTCTTTGCGAGTGAAATAGTGAGATTTGTGGTGAGGTACTTGATTTTTTTTTATTTTGTGTTGTGATCTAACATTTTCTTTTCAGCAACAAAAATCATGTCAAGCGAAGAGTTCACTGAATCGGAATACCAATACTTGGTACAAGAAATGCAAAAAATGATGGAGTCTAACACTAAGAACATACACGAGAGATTAAATCATTTGGAAAAATAAGATCAAAGTGATAGAGTTTCTTCGAGTCGAAAAATGGAGACAAGAACCCCACGGAGATATACCCCCGACTACTACTTGAGAAAAAGTTTCTATCGTGATTCCTTTTCACCATCTACTTCGAGACAAAGAGATTCATACTATGACTCATATTCATCAGCGAATTCAAAAAGTGACTTCGATCGAAAGTCCTTTTTATCAAGAAATTCGAGAAGACGAGAAGCCAATTACGATTTTGATTCGTTCCAAGATGGCGTTCAGAGAGAAAGACATACTCCTACTAGATCGTCAACGAAATCTTACTCGGAGTATTCTTCACGAAGTTTTGATTGTGAATCATATGCAAATAGTTCTTCATCTTTCGAACAAGATTTGTATTCTCATCGTTCTTTTGTACATTCTTGTAAAGAGAAAACAAAGAAAAGAAAAGAAAAAGCAAAGGAAGAAAAAGAAAACAAAATAAAAAGAAAAGAGAGGCAAAAGGCAAGTAAGAGAGAAAATGAGTGAATCTTGAGAGAACTTGAAAAAGCCTTTGAAAAGGAAAAAGAAAATGAGATTGAAAAAGAGAATGAAAAGAAATTTGAGAGAGAAAAAGAAGTTGAAAAAGAAATTGAAATAAAAGAAACGAGTGATTCAGAAGAAAAAGAATCGAGTGGGAAAACAAGTGAGCAAGTGAGGATTATTTCTACTAACCCACATGTTTGATCTTCTTGTGATTTAACTTTTCAGGTTCCTAGAGGTTTGTGCGACCAATTCCATCTACATTACCTTCCAAACGAGAGGTGTTTTAGGTTGTTCGAAAAAGGTAAGTTTGCAAATGACAACCATCCACTTGCGGTCGAAGGTAAGGAAGGTAAGGATTCTTTGTTTATCGAATCAAAGTCACTTGATTTGGCTAATTTTTGTTCACTTACTGTTGTTAAAAATTTTGGTTTAAAAGGTGCCATATACAACTTTTATTATGACGATTACTACATTGGCAAATTTGTTGACAACATTGGATTAGTTTTCTCTAAGCGAATTTTGAATGTGTTTGATCAAAGTCTGTCACTTAAAAATTCTGATGTGTTTGACCATGCAAACTTTTTGAATTCATGTGTTAAATCTTTATGTTTAAATATGCCTGCTCAATTGATTTGTGATAAATCTGCCTGTTTGAAAAGTTGCATGTTCTCTAAAAATTCTTTGTTTGGCATCCATGTTAAAAGATCTTCACATGATATGTGCAATTGTGTTCCTCATGAACAATCTTTGAGTTTTTGTGCAAAATTTCCATGTAGTGATTTACATTCCCGATTGATACTCTTGAAGCATGAACCTTTGCATATTGGTATGCTCGATTTTGTCAATTCAACATTTGTGTTTAAACTAGTGAAATATAATTCGTGTGGTGAGTTGATTATATCTTCTTCTAATATGTTGCTTGTTGGAATTCCTAATCAAGTTCGTGTGTTCAAGCCTGGTATTTGCTACATGAATTCATTTTATGGAAACATTAAGCACTTGGCATCATTTGCATTCAAATTATGTTTGCTTGATGTTTGAACTTTTGATAAGAAGGTGAAATTCAATGATTTGGGTTTCAATTTTGATTCGTTTACTAATCACCTTGCTTGGCCACATCTGGAATTTTCATTTCATTTCGAGAAGGTAAGACCAACCTATGTTTTTGGAATTGAATCAAATTTCCATGGTAACTTTCTTTTTCCATTTAAGTCCATAGTTTTTGTTAATACTAACTATTCTCATTTCTGTGAATTCCATCCCTCGAGGAGCAAGACATGTCATGGCGCGTCACCACCTATTCAAATTTATCGGAGTAATAGGTTTGTCATACATTATCTATCCAAAGAGAGAAGATTCATTTTGACCGAGAATGGTAAACCCAATCCTCAATTGTCTTCTCTTCATATTCGTCAAGGTAAGTCATCTGAAAATTTTCAAATATCTTTGCTCAATTCGGTTGAAGTTGAAAATTCCATTGATTTGTTGTTTGGAAATTATTTATACTTTGATGTGATGGATTTTTTCTTTTGGAATTGTAATAATGTGATTATTATGCTGGAATTTGGAGACACCCCTCATGTTGTTCAAAAACGAAACAAAGAGTTAGCATACCTTTGGCCATGGCATACCTTGCATGAACAAGACAAGGGACCAAATGAGTTGCTATATTTGGTTAAAGAAATTAAAATGTTTTGGATGAGGAATAATGTCTTTAAGTGCCTGCCATCATTTACAACCAATTATCCCTTGATCCAACTTAGTTTTCATGTTTGCAACGATGGTCTAACGAAACTCTTTGATAAATTTACGTATGCTTGCTTTGTCCAATTGAAATTTTTGGCATATGTTCGATTGAATGAATTTTTAATGAACTATCGAACACATTAGAATTTGACTCCTTTGAGTTTCTTTTTACCGGCTGTGGTAAGAATTTTTCAGGTTTGTGTGACATCTTCCATCCCATTTGATCGAGGAAAACCATGCACGAGTCAAAGTTCTCCCATGGACAAATGGCTCGACTTGAGGACAAGTCGCTTTGAAGATGGGGGGAATGATGTGAGCACACCCAGGGCATCCTCGAATGCACACCCAGAATCAATCGAGCTTCCAAAAGGCCCCATGACTCGAGCTCAAACCAAGCAAATTCAAGATGCTATATCAGCTTTTGTGTTGCGCATTTGGGATGATAACAAGGTCCATGACGTTGGAGGAGCTAAGGACAACTCCTTGAAGACTCCATGCACCATGTTGCAATCCGATCTCAGCTCCCCAAGCGCCATTCAGCTCCCATCAGCTCACTTAAGCTCGTTTTAGCTCGTTTGAGCTTGATTTTAGCTCGTTTCAGCTCATTCCTTTTTCATTTCAATAAACTAAGTTTTAATTTAGCTTTTAATTAAGTTTGCTACAGCTCATGTTGAATTCCCTAGCTCAACTTAGCTCACTAACTATTTTTGACTATTTGAGCTAGCCGAATTTAATATGATAAGTTGACTTATAATTATTATGTCCAAATTTAGTTAGTATCATTAAGTTATTTAGTTATTATTTTAAATTATAATTATATGAATAGTTGTGTGATATTTAATCATGTTATTTAATTATGTAGGTTAGTCGAATTTGGAAGATACACTCATGGCATTTAATGCAAGGTGCATGCATAGAAAGGTTCAATAGACGACAATCAAGAGGCATATGCATGTTCATGATGGTCATTCATGTATTTGAAGATTCATGAATCAAATTAAAGATGGAACATGCATTGGACGGTTCATGTATTGATCATGTGTTCACACTTTGTGTTCACACCATGATGACCATTCGGTTGGCCGTTCACACACAAGAGTCTACTCAAGCTCCTTGTTCACACCAAGTTTGACTCTTCATGAAGCCTCATTTAATTAAGCCACTCATGGTGAAATAGCATGAATTAAAGGCTCCATTAAAGGAGTTAGCTGAATCTAGCCATGCATGTTTGAAAATCATTCATCCAAGTACATCAATGCATATTTATGAAGCTATCCACTCACCTCCCATTCGGCCGAACATGGATAAGAACACCATTGGACATTTTTCTAGAAGATTCATGTTTTAATTAGGTACATTACTTAATTGTTAAGTTCATGAATGGACTATTCGGCTAGCATAAGATACTAGTATAAATAGTTTGTTGATTTCATTGTAAAAGGACTTTTGCTAAATTTGTTAATGAACATTGTTCTTGTGAGGTTGCTTCCTCTCATATCTCGTACAAGTTTCGAACGACTTATCTAGCTTGTGCTAGTGGCATCAATCGTCTTGTTTTGAACTTATCACCAATCTTGGTGTGGCGTTCACCTATCCATCTATCCATATTTTTCACCTTAACAATATAGGAATCGGGGTGACACTTCTTAGTGTTGAATCATTCCTGACGTTGAGTTCGTTTTCCATTTCCATCTTTTAAATTTCTTTCTTGTTAACCCAAACCGAGCCTTTTATCCTTCATCTATCTTTGCTACCCTTAACTGAACCTATACTAAAATTACCCTTCTTGAAACCTTCTGCTTATCCTATTCTAATTCTTTTACTACTATTACTAAAATTCGAGGCACGAACGACTCTCTCAAACTATGATCGGGCAACTAAATGAATTCGACTCATCTACCCGGGCTGGATCACATCACAGCGGGTATGGAAAAGGTTCTCTCGTTGTGGATTGATTTCAGCACCTTTCACACTTAACCTTTTCTTAACAACAAGCATCTCGCCTTCGACCACATACTCCAACTCTTCGTCGGCATCAGAAGGGTTTTTGCCTCTTTTTCAACTCTTTCTTCTTCCTCCTCCGATTCAATATTGCCATTGGGTCGAATCACCATGGCGCTTCGATTCAGACATTGGCTCGCAATATGCCCTCTTCCAAGGCACTTAAAATATTTAATGTCCCTCGACCGATTTTGGGTACCTTCAACAGCCTTGCCTTTGCTACTTTCAACCATGGACTTAGTAGTTTTGGCGGGTGCCATAGGTTCTTTCATTTGGCTCGCCAAAGCACCCTTGCTTGTGCCTTAGTTCCACCTAGGCACATTGGTGGTTGAATAACCTCAGGCAACTTTCTTCTTGAGTTGTTTCTCGACCTTGATGGCCATGTGGATTATATCAACTATCTCTACATAATGTTGTAGCTCCATGATGCTGGCGATCTCAAGATTAAGTTTGGATAGAAATCTAGCCATAGTTGCCTCTCGATCCTTTTCCACATCCGCACGGATCATAGCAACTTCCATCTCTTTGATGCGAGCACGCCCAGCGAACCTTTTCGAACAAGTCTCCCTAGTCAAGCTGTGACGTGTTGGCAAGCTAGTCCCAGCTCGTTTCCAGCTCCACGAGTTCCATCCAGCTCAAATCCAGCTCATTCAAGTGCAATCTAGTTGCATGAGCTAAACCGAGCTTACTCCTAACTCATTTTCAACTCACGAGCTAAACCTTAGCTCAACTTCAGCTTAGGAGTTTAAGCTTAGCTCATTTTAGCTCATGACTTAAACATCAGCTCGTGGAGTTCACCATGACTGCATTTGACTACTATTGACTTTTTATTTAATAAGTTCAATAATTAGTTAATTACTTTCCTACATATTAAATTTAGTTCACATTAGTTAATTAAATATGTCTTAAAAGAGTTTATTGATGATAATAAAATTTGTCATAACCGAATTTAATGTTGATATTTGTGTTCACATCAGCTTGAATTAATTCTGTTCACATTTCTTGTAGGAACACAATGGACATAGGGAGATTAAAAGCAAGCATGAATGTTGAAAAGTGCATGGACGGTTGGGGGACTTGAATCTCTTAGGTGCATGTTCGGCTAAGTGCATGCATGTCCACATTCAATGTGTTCAAGGTTCATGAATGTTTCCATTCATGTATGGTGTGCTACTCCTTCATTTTCCAAGTGACTATTCGGCTAAAAGGAGGCTTCCTATTACTTCATACATGTGGCCGAACATCTCCCTCCATGAACCTTAAAATTTTATTCACATTATGTTCACATGGCATGGCCTTTCAATTCAAAGTGTTCACACCTATGGACTCTTCAAGAGTTGGCATTCACACTTAATTTGGCTCATGAAGTCTCCTCAATTAATTCCCAACTCTTCACTAAGTAACATGAATTGATTGCCTCAATTACTCAAGTTGGCCGAACCTAGCTAATGTCCAAGGAAGTCTCTCATTCATGATTCATTTCCTTAAGCATGAAGAAACTTCAAGACATCTCCACCATAGCTGAATCTAGTCATGAACATCAAAGGATGTCTTTCTAGAATTTTCAAGATGCATTCATGAGACTTTTACTTAATTATTAAGTATGTAAAGTGTCCATTCGGCTAGCTAGTCTTTAGGCTATAAATAGTTGTTATTTTTCTTTGTAAAGGGGGCTTTTTGAAACTTTTGTTAATGTTATGCTGCCGAAATTGTGAGGCAAACTTTTCTTATATTTCGTTCAAAGATTCGTTTGGCGTTCCTAGCGTTCTAGTTGTGTCAATCGTGTTCTTTGTTGATTCCGAACTTATCACTACTCGTAGTGTGGCGTTCAAACATACCGAGGTTCCTATCTTGTTAGATAGTGGGTCGAGGTTTTCCTTTACCAAACCCAAACCAAACTAAAAGAGCCTATAAATAACGGGTCGATACCAAATCGGTATTGGTTCTTGTTTGCACTTTTTGTTCAACCTTATTTCTTCATTTACCAAATTGTACCTAAATCGGCCAATCTGTTCGTACCATTTCATAATACCATTTCGTTCTTACCCTTCATACCATTACGTCCATTTCTTCACTTCCTCTTACCTAAATCTGAACTTTCAATTCTTCTTACCTATTCCAATCCGAACCAAAACCAATACCCCTATTTCTACTTCGGCCATTCCTTCAACTCAACTAAATTTAACGTAACTTCTCGTAAATAATCAGGCAATCTACATATGACTCGACTCTCCCTGAGGTGAATCGTATCATCTGGTATCAGAGCTTGTAAAACATGAAGTACCGACATTCACACCATCATCGGGAGTAGGTTCGTAAAGTAAAAAAAATTTAAAAAAGTTTTTTTTGTAAAAAAAGCATTGTATTTAGCATTTTTGTAATTGAAAAAAAAGGAGAAGTATAAAAAAAGCAGAAAAAAGTGTTAAAAAAGTTAAAAAATAAAAAAAATCGAAAAAAATTTGAAGTGAAAACTTGTTCTATTGTAAATCAGCCTCGACCTTGAAGTCCTTCTTTCATCTTTTCTTTCACTTCCTATCCCATCGCCACACTTAAACCCGAGAAATTTTTTTTCTTTCAGCCAACCTGTAACCCCTCATATTTTATCCTTCGTTACCCAATTTTGAAACCGACCCCTAAGCCTACGATAAGGCCTTGGCAAGTCCGAGAATGAAGTTGCGAGAGAAAGTTTGAGAGGTAAAAGGCACGAGCTGTGAGACTATTCAAGCGGAGGTAAAAGCCAATCGAGTGTAAAACATGAGCGAGAGTGTCACTTTTTCCTTCTTCTTTCCGAGCGAAATCGTGAGGTTTGTGGTGAGGTATTTAAATTTTTGTTTTGATCTAACATATTTTTCTTTCAGTAATCAAGATGTATTGTGAAGAATTTACTGAGTCGAAGTTCCAATACTTGGTTCAAGAAGTGCGAAGAATGGCAAATTCTGAGTTTGGCCAACTGCAAGTGAGGCTAGATCTATTGGAAAAATGAGACCAAAGTGATCGAGTTTCTTCAAGTCAAAAAATGGAACCAAAAACACCACGGAGATATACCGTCGAATATTACTTGAACAAAAGTTCCTATCGTGATTCTTTCTCGCCATTGACTTCGAGGTAAAGAGATTCATGCTATGACTCCTATTCGAGAAGAGACTTCGAACAAGAGTATTTTTCATCAAGGAGTTTGAGACAACAAGAAGGCGACTATGATTTTGACTCCTTCCAAGAAAATGTGCGAAGAGATAAATATACTTCTTCCCGAACTTCAAAGAAATCATTCAAGGAGTGTTCTACACGAAGTTTTGATTATGAATCACATGCAAATAGTTCTTGGCCTTTCGAACATGATCTCTATTCTCATGATTCTTTTGTACATTCTTGTAACGAGAAAATAAAGAAAAGAAAAGAAAAAGAAAAAGAAGAAAAAGAAAACAAAATAAAAAGAAAAGAGAGGCAAAAGGCAAGTAAGAGAGAAAATGAGCGAATCTTGAGAGAACTTGAAAAAGCCTTTGAAAAACAAAAGGAAAATGAAAAAGAAAATGAGATTGAAAAAGAGTTTGAGAGAGAAAAAGAATGTGAACAAGAAAAAAGAGTGGAAAAAGAAGTAGAGATAAAAGAAACGAGTGATTCAGAAGAAATAGAATCGAGTGAAAATGATGTTAGTGAGCAAGCGAGGATTCTTTCTACTAACACTTCTGCTTGATCTATTTGTGATCTTTCTTTTCAGGTTCCTAAAAGTCCATGCGACCAAATCCAACTCTGATACCTTCAAAATGAGAGGCGTTTTTAGTTGTTTGAAAAAGGTAAGTCTATGGACGACCGCCACCCATTGGAAATCGAAGGTAAGGAAGGTAAGGAATCTTTGTTTATCGAATCAAGACCGCCTGATTTAAAAATTACTCATAAAGGTTTTGATGGCATAACTTTTGAAAAACTTCCATCTTTTGATTTGGCTAATTATTGTTCACATATTATTGTTAACAGTGTTGATTCAAAAGATGCCATGAAGATTCCATCTTATGACATGTTTTATAACGGCAATTCTGTTGATTCTGTTGGATTGGTTCATCCTGTGCAAATTGTGAATGTATGTGATAAAAGGTTTTCACATTTTGATAAGTATGGCTATGTAAATTCTTTGAATTTATCTTTCTGTTTAAACGTGCCTATTCAAATGATTTGTGATGGATTTGAATTTCTGAAAGGTCTCATGAACACAACTTCTTTGCTCGATATATGCGTTAAAAGTTTTTTGCATGAAATATTTGTTCTGTTTGATTTTACTCTTTAAGAGAAATCTTTGAATTTCTATGCGAAATTTCCATGTTTCGGACTGTTTGTTCGACTAGGATTAGTGAAGCATGAATGCTTGCGTATTTGTCAGTTTAAAGTCTCTTTGATTCACTTTTGCGACTTATCTGCGAAAATGGAATTTTTGTTGCAATTTGGGATAAGTGATCAAAACTGAGTCTTTAAGTCGGGAGTAAGCCATTTCGAGTTGTTTCTAAGAAAAGGTAAGCATTGTGATCTTGTTGTAAGTAACTTTGTTTTACCTACTCATCTTCTTCGAGTATTATCTTTATTTTTGGAAATAAAGCATGTGGCTGGATTACAAAATCAAAACCAAGTTTTTGATTCTGAAAATTTTATTTTTAATCCCGGAATTGAATCAGAGGTTCCATCTGTGAATAACATTTTATCCTGTCCTTTTAAGTACATTTTTCGTGGTGACCTTAACATTTTCCATTCATGTGAAACTTATATTTTGAAAAGCAAGAATTGTCTTTTTGACTTTTCACCTTTACAGGTTTGTTCGAGTTCAAATTATCGATTGCATTACCTTGCTAAGGAGAGATGATTTGTTTTGCGCAAACGAGGTAAAATCGAACTAAAATCATGTAACTTCCAAGTTAATCAAGGTAAGTCAACAATATCTTTGTGTTTTTTGAAAGATGAAGAAATCGGTGTTGTTGATGATGACTTTGTGAAATGTGGTCATATTGTTCATCCTACTACTGCAAGTCCATTTAATCAAATAAGGCAAGGTGAGCTTGTTCAAATCAAAAAGCCAAGCGAATATGTCCTTTGTTTTGAACCATTTGGAATGATGTGGTTGAAACGAGGAATTCATTCTTGTTTACTAAGATGCGCGATTGATCATTCCTTGTTTCCATTTTGTTCAATTGATCATATTGATGACATATCGAAATTGTGCGACAATGTGAAGTATCCATGTTATGAACAAATAAAATTCTTTCCATATGACCTTTGGGCTAAGTTTTACATGTACCATCCAAATTTAAATACTTTCTGCTTGCCATTGCCAAAATTGGTAAGTCAATTCGGTAAGATAAAATTTGTCTTTTGCTCAACATTCGGGTTATCTATTGGTTTTTATTGTCTTAACCCTCTGCTACTTATTTATGAAGGTGATGTGTTAATTTTTCCATTGGTGAATCAATTTCAGGTTTGTTTGATATCCTTTGTCCCATTCGACCGAGGAAAACAAAGCAAAAAAAAAAATATTGTCTTTTAGACAAAAGGTTCGACTTGAGGACAAGTCACCTAAAAGAGGGGGGAATGATGCGAGCACGCCCAGTGAACCTTTTCGAACAAGTCTCCCTAGTCAAGCTGTGACGTGTTGGCAATCTAATCCCAGCTCGTTTCCAGCTCCACGAGCTCCATCCAGCTCAAATCTAGCTCATTCAAGCGCAATCTAGTTGCATGAGCTAAACCGAGCTTACTCCTAGTTCATTTTCAACTCACGAGCTAAACCTTAGCTCAACTTCAGCTTAGGAGTTTAAGCTTAGCTCATTTTAGCTCATGACTTAAACATCAGCTCGTGGGGTTCGCCATGACTGCATTTGACTACTATTGACTTTTTATTTAATAAGTTCAATAATTAGTTAATTACTTTCCTACATATTAAATTTAGTTCACATTAGTTAATTAAATATGTCTTAAAAGAGTTTATTGATGATAATAAAATTTGTCATAATCGAATTTAATGTTGATATTTGTGTTCACATTAGCTTGAATTAATTCTGTTCACATTTCTTGTAGGAACACAATGGACATAGGGAGATTAAAAGCAAGCATGAATGTTGAAAAGTGCATGTACGGTTGGGGGACTTGAATCTCTTAGGTGCATGTTCGGCTAAGTGCATGCATGTCCACATTCAATGTGTTCAAGGTTCATGAATGTTTCCATTCATGTATGGTGTGCTACTCCTTCATTTTCCAAGTGACTATTCGGCTAAAAGGAGGCTTCCTATTACTTCATACATGTGGCCGAACATATCCCTCCATGAACCTTAAAATTCCGTTCACATTATGTTCACATGGCATGGCCTTTCAATTCAAAGTGTTCACACCTATGGACTCTTCAAAAGTTGGCATTCACACTTAATTTGGCTCATGAAGTCTCCTCAATTAATTCCCAACTCTTCACCAAGTAACATGATTTGATTGCCTCGATTACTCAAGTTGGCCGAACCTAGCTAATGTCCAAGGGAGTCTCTCATTCATGATTCATTTCCTTAAGCATGAAGAACCTTCAAGACATCTCCACCATAGCTGAATCTGGTCATGAACATCATAGGACGTCTTTCTAGAATTTTCAAGATGCATTCATGAGACTTTTACTTAATTATTAAGTATGGAAAGTGTCCATTCGGCTAGCTAGTCTTTAGGCTATAAATAGTTGTTATTTTTCTTTGTAAAGGGGACTTTTTGAAACTTTTGTTAATGTTATGCTACCGAAATTGTGAGGTAAACTTTTCTTATATTTCGTTCAAAGATTCGTTTGGCGTTCCTAGTGTTCTAGTTGTGTCAATCGTGCTCTTTGTTGATTCCAAACTTATCACTACTCGTAGTGTGGCGTTCAAACATACCGAGGTTCCTATCTTGTTAGATAGTGGGTCGAGGTTTTCCTTTACCAAACCCAAACCAAACTAAAAGAGCCTATAAACAACGGGTCGATACCAAATCGGTATTGGTTCTTGTTTGCACTTTTTGTTCAACCCTATTTCTTCATTTACCAAATTGTACCTAAACCGGCCAATCCGTTCGTACCATTTCATAATACCATTTCTTTCTTACCCTTCATACCATTACGTCCATTTCTTCACTTCCCCTTACCTAAATCTGAACTTTCAATTCTTCTTACCTATTCCAATCCGAACCAAAACTAATACCCCTCTTTCTACTTCGGCCATTCCTTCAACTCAACTAAATCTAACGTAACTTCTCGTAGATGATCAGGCAATCTACATATGCTTGACTCTCCCCGAGGCAGATCGTATCACTCTTTGTAATAATCCTCGACACTCCTCGTATCTTGGGTAAGGTTTTGGAGTTTTTGGTAGAGTTCACGGTGGTTGTCCATTGGAATGAACCACCGGCGCATGACAGCCTTCATTTCAGCCCAAGTGTTAATGGGTCGTTCGCCATTTCGCCTCCAGCTTGAGGTAAGTTGGTCCCACCAAATCATAGCGTAGTTAGTGAATTCTATGGCAGCCAACTTAACTTTCTTAGCCTCTGAATAGTTATGGTACTTGAAAATGAGTTCGATCTTTTTCTCCCACTTTAAATATGCTTCAAGGCCCGAATGGCCTTGGAATGGGGTAATCGATAACTTAATGCTTTTCAAGTCATCATTGAACCTTTCTCACTCTCATTGGCCACGACTACGTTGGCCTCTTTGCCGGTCACTAACATTCGAGCCAACTTCACTTTCAGCTCCACTTGGTGCGGAGACCTCGTCGTCTTGAACTTGCCTTTGGCCACGGTCTCTAGATGGACTTATTGGGGTCCTTGCCCATCGACCTCTTCCCTCCACTTGTTCGAGTTGGTCTTGTATCGGTTCCAATTTTTGGTCAAACAACAGCTCAACTTCACGAAGTAGGGCTTGCAAGTTCAAATCTAACACATTCTGAATAGGTTGTCTTTCCTCCACATTTCGTTCCATGTTGATTTTCAATAATATTTAAAACCTCACCACAAGCCTCACTAATTCACTCGAAAAGAAATAATTGATGAACACTCTTGATGTGATTCGGCTCGGGTGGTTGAGTCAAATTCACTTAGTTGCCCAATTGTAGTCGAGAGAATCGTTCGTGCCTCGAATTTTTGTAATAGAAGTAATGAATAAAATAGGTTAAGCGGAAGGTTTCAAAGAAGGGTAAGTTTAGTAATAGGTTTGGCTAAGGGTAGCAAAGATGGATGTTGGATAGATGGCTCAGTTTGGTGATAACAAGAAAGAAATTCAAAAGATAGGGATGGAAAATGAACTTAACGTCAGGAATGATTCAACACTCAGTTTCGTGCCATGAATGAATCTCCACATTCGGCTGAACCTACATAATTTAAATAACATAATTAAATAAAATAATTATTCATATAATCATAATTAAAAATATTAACTAAACAACTTAATGACACTACTAATTTCAGGCATATTAATTATAAGTCAACTATCATATTGAATTCGGCTAGCTCAAATAGTCAAAAACACTTAGTGAGCTAAGTTGAGCTAGGGAATTCGGCATGAGCTATAGCAAACTTAATTAAGAACAAAGTTTAATCTTAGCAAACTTAATTAAGAACAAAGTTTAATCTTAGTTTATTGTAATGTAAAAGAAATGAGCTGAAACGAGCTAAATTCAAGCTCAAACGAGCTAAATCGAGCTCAAGTGAGCTGATTGGAGCTGAATGGTGCATGGGGAGCTGGACATGAGCTGAGATCGGATTGCAAAAGAATGCATTGAGTCTTCAAGGAGTTATCCTTAGCTCCTCCAACGTCATGGTACTTGTTATCATCCCAAATGCGCAACACCAAGGCTATTAAGGCATCTTGAATTTGCTTGGTTTGAGCTCGAGTCATGGGGCCTTTTGGAAGCTCGATTGAATTATGAATTGCATTTGAGGATGCCCCGGGCGTGCTTACATCATCTCCCCATCTTCAAAGCGACTTGTCCTCAAGTCGAGCACTTGGATCACTCTAGGGTAGAAGATAAAGGAGCTATCAGAAATTTGAATATGAATCGAAATTTGACAACTATTAATTTCATTATCATGAAAGAGTAAAAACTTGAATACAAAACAAACTAGAAACGGGCCAATCCTTTTTGTTACACGAACAGATAAGGGATTATTGTTGGTGAGGTAAAGGTTGGGTCTTACCTTTCTAATTTGACTATCCATCTTCAGCAATAGAAATGGCATATGAATCATGTGATAAGAATATCCATAAGTTGTCAATAAATTTTTCGAACAAACAAATTGTCCAAGTACAATTGTATCAAAACAAATATGATTCATATAAGCGAACGTATTCAACACACCATTTCCACAAACGAATGGACAGAACGTCTTACAAGGTAATGCTTTATCAATCAAAGAATAGCAATTGACCGCATAAATGGATGGAACCTTTTTTGGACGCAAGTCATGAACAAAATCATCAATTCGAGTCGAATAGAGCGGCCTAAGAACTAATGAAAACTCACCTTGCTTACCGTTGGGACTAGGGAGATAAAAATCAGTTTTACCTTTTTCAACCAACATAAACCTTCTTTCCTTAGAAAGGTATTGAAGCCAAAGCTCTTCACATGATCCTTGAGAAACCTGAAATGAAGAATAAACACAAAAACAATTCTCACTTTTCAAAGTGTCTCCTTCACAAAAATGATAGATGATAGTGTCTTCATGGTTGGTGAACTCGAAGGGACATGCTGAAATGATATTCACCAATTGAGCGTATGAATTTATACCAGGATCAAAAGCATGAGTTGATCTTACCTTTTCGAGATGAAATAAGAATTTCATAACCAGCAACATAGAATGAACAAGGAACAATTTTAAGTTATAATCAGAATCTTTAAATTTCATTTCCTTAGCCTTAGTCCAAGCATCAAGTAAACATAAATTATTCGCACAAAATTTAGGTTGCTTGAGTTCCCCACATATCGAACCAAAATAACAAATTCCAAGTTTGAACACACGAGCTTGGTCACTCGATTCAACATGCAACAAGAATTTCTTGATTTCCAATGTCTCACTCATGCTAATCAAAGAAGTTGGGATCAAGCAATCATTCCAATAATCATTAAACTCAAGTCTTACTCGATCAAACCTACACAATGATGTGATCCGGCCCGGGTAGACGAGTCGAATTCACGTAGTTGCCTGATCATAGTTCGAGAGAGTCGTTCATACCTCGAATTTTAGAAATAGAATGAAAAGGATAGGTTTGGATAGCGGAAGGTTTTCAAAATTATGTAAAAGGGTAGTGATAGGTTCTAAGTAAGGAAACAAGAAAGAATGTTGGATAGATGGAGGATGGAAAGACGATCTCAACGTCAGAATGATTCAACACTAAAAAGTGTCACCCCGATTCCTATATTGTTAAGGTGGAAAGATGGATAGAAGGATAGGTGAACGCCACACCAAGGATGGTGATAAGTTCAAACAAGTCAGTTGACGCCACTAGCACAAGCTAGATAAGTCTTCAAAACTTGTACGAGATATGAGAGGAAGCAACCTCACAAGAACAAAGTTCATTAACAAATTTGGCAAAAGTCCTTTACAAATGAAATCGACAAACTATTTATACTAGTTCCTTAGGCTTAACCGAATAGACTATTCATGAACTTAACTATTAAGCAATGAACTTAATACATGAATATTCTAGAAAATGACCATTAGTGTCTTGTCCATGTTCGGCCGAATGGGAGGTGAGTAGTTAGCTTCATGAATGTACATTGGTGGACTTGAATGAATGGTCTTCATACATGCATGGCTAAATTCGGCTAACACCTTAAATGGAGCCTTGAATTCATGTTGTTTCACCATGAGTGACTTAATTAATTAGGGCTTCATGAAGAGTCAAAATTGGTGTGAACAAGGAGCTTGAGGAGACACTTGGGTGTGAACATTCAACCGAAGGGTCATCATGGTGTGAACACAATGTGTGAACACATGGTCAATGCATGAATCGTCCAATACATGTTCCTTCATTAATTTGATCCATGTATCTTCAAATGCATGAATGTTCATCATGAACATTCATGTGCCTCTTGATTGCCGTCCATTGAATCCTCCCATGCATACACCTTGCATTAAAGTCCATACATGAATCTTCCAAGTTCAGCTAACCTACAAAATTAATTAACAAAATTAAATAACACACAACTATTCATATAATTATAAATTAAATCAATAACTAAATAACTTAATGACACTAACTAAATTTGAAACAATAATTATAAGTCAACTTATAATAAATTCGGCTAGCTCAAATAGTCAAAAACACTGAGTGAGCTAAAATGAGCTAGGGAACTCGGCATGAGCTGTAGCAAACTTAGTTATAAGCTAGATTAAAACTTAATTTATTAAAATGAAAAAGGAATGAGCTGAATTGAGCTAAGTTCGAGCTCAAATGAGCTAAAACGAGCTCAAGTGAGCTGATGTGAGCTGAATGGCGCATAGGGGAGCTGAAGAGGAACTGATATCGGTTTGCAATATGGTGCAGGAAGTCTTCAAAAAGTTGTTCTTAGCTCCTTCAACGTCAGGGAGCTGGTTATCTTCCCAAATGCGCGTCACAAAGGCCGATATAGCATCTTGAAGTTGCTTGGTTCAGGCTCGGGTCATGGGACCTTTTGGCAGCTCAATAGATACTTGATGTGCATTCGAGGATGCCCCGGGTGTGCTCACATCATTCCCCCTATCTTCAAAGCGACTTGTCCTCAAGTCGAGCTGACAGTTAATTTTGAAACAGGGATGTCTACTTGATCGTCCTTGAATGAATGTGTTTAGTAGACACATCATACCTTGCTGCAAAAACATTTCATAACTTGCAACCAATTGAGAATCATTACAAAGCAGAAACCTATTCATACGGTCATGGAAGCAAGTTTTCTCACACTTAAGACCATCACAACAGAACAATATCAATATCCCATGTTCACTATCAATTACACATATCTCGTTATAACTTAAAAACTTAATGAACAAGGAATTTGAGAACAAAATGTCCGTACTTCGCTTGAGCATTTCAAATGGTACTTGCGAAGTATTGGACCTTTGACAGGAATTTGTTTGACAATTCAAAACCTGCATACATCCGTCATAAACAAACAATGGAAAAGAAAAATTTATCTCATGGTGTCGTACTCTTAAACTATGCAATTTGGACAGCAAGTAATCATCAAACTTATCAACCTCATGCTTATCAAAAATCTTGTGTCCATCAACCAAAACAGTTATATCTTCATCGTTAATGTTTTCGTCATCAATCAAGTTAGACAAAAATGTAATAGAAATTCCAGAAACCTTACCTTGTTCACAAAAACAAGTATTAACTTTACCTTTCCGGATCATTACAAACCTTCTCTCTTCGGGAATGTATCGTAACCGCATCATAGGGCTTGAGTCAACCTGAAAAGAATTAGAAAGAAGAAAACTTTGGTTAATCAAAACTCTTTTCTTTTCTTCACTCATGTTTCTTTGAAGTTCTTTTTCTCTCATTTTTTATCACAACTCTTTTTCTTTTCTCTTTCATTTTCTTTTCTTTCTTTTTCATTTTCTTTTTCCGCTCGCATTCGTTCCAAAGATTGCTTTAACCATTGTTGATCCTCCACAACTTGTTTCGGTGTCAAAGGTGCCAAAGTAAAATTTCAGCCTTGATACTTGAAAGTATATTGATTTGCAAATCCGTCATGCTTCACTCTTCGATCGAATTGTCAGGGCCTCCCGAGCAGTATATGGCCCGCATGCATGGGCACCACATCACAAAGAACTTCATCTTCATACTTTCCAATTGAAAATGGGACAAGAACTTGCTTGGTTACCTTTAACTCAACTCCATCATTAAGCCATTGTAGCTTGTATGGACTCGGATGAACACTTGTCGGCAAATCAAGTCTTTCAACTAGGAGGGTACTCGCAACATTTGTACAACTTCCTCCGTCAATCACCATGCTACAAACTTTTCCACGGACAAAACATCGGGTATGAAAAAGGTTCTCTCATTGCGGATCGAGCTCGGTACCTTGTGAACCTAAGCTCCTCTTAACAACAAGCATCTCACCTTTGACCGCGTACTCCATTTCTTCCTCGGCATCGGAAAGGGTTTCGTTATTTTTTTCAACCTTTTCATCCTCCTCCTCCTCCGATTCAATATCGCCATTTGGTTGAATCACCATGACACTCCGATTCGGACATTGACTCGCAATATGCCCTCTTCCAAGGCACTTGAAACATTTTATGTCTCTCGTCCGATTTTGGGTACCTTCAACAGCCTTGCCTTTGCTATTTTCACCCGTAGGCTTGGTAGCTTTGATAGGTGCCATAGGATCTTTCGTTTGGCTCACCGTAGCACTCTTGCTAGTGCCTTGGTTCCATCGAGACACATTGGTGGTTGAATAGCCTCGGGCAGCACTTTTCTTTTTGAGTTGCTTTTCGATTTTGATGGCCATGTGGACCATATCAACTATCTCCACATAATGTTGTAGCTCCACAACATTGGCGATCTCACGGTTAAGTCCGCATGCAAATCTAGCCATAGTGGCTTCTCGATCCTCGTCCACATTCGCACGGATCATAGCAACTTCCATTTCTTTGTAATAGTCCTCGACACTCCTCGTACCTTGAGAAAGATTTTGGAGCTTTTGGTAAAGCTCTCGGGGGTAGTGCGTTGGAATGAACCTCCGGCGCATGACAGCCTTCATTTCGGCCCAAGTGTTAATGGGTCGCTCGCCATTTCGCCTTCGGGTTGTTGTGAGTTGGTCCCACCAAATCATGGCATAGTCGGTGAATTCTATGGCAGCCAACTTAACTTTCTTTACTTCCGAGTAGTTATGGCACTCGAAAATAAGCTCAATCTTTTTCTCCCACTCCAAATATGCTTCGGGATCCGAACGGCCTTGGAACGGGGGAATTGATAACCTAATGCTTTTTAAGTCATCATCATACCTTTCTCGCTCTCGTTGGCCTCGATGACGTTGGCCTCTCCGCCGGGCACTAACATTCAAACCAGCCTCACTTTCGGCTTCACTAGGATCAGAAACTTTGTCATCTCGATCATGCCTTCGATCACGATCTCGGGGTGGACTTATTGGGGTCCTTGCTCGTCGGCCTCTTCCCTCCACTTGGTCGAGTCGGTCTTGTATCGGTTCCAACTTTCGATCAAACAACCGTTCAACTTCTCGAAGTAAGGCTTGCAAGTTCAAGTCCGGCACATTACGAACGGGTTGCCTTTCCTCCGCATTTTGTTCCATGTTGCTTTCTCTTTTTTTTAATAGATTTTTCAAATCCTCACCACGAATCTCACTATTCCACTCGGAAAGAAAATAATGTATGAACACTCCACTCGTGTTTGCACTCATTTTTAGGCTTTTTCAAACTCTCGAATGATCTCACCACTCTTGCCTTTTACCACTCAAGCTGACTCTCGTAACCTCGTATTTTGTTTCTTTTGACTTGACTAGGTGCTTTGGGGTCGGCTTCAAACGGTTACAAGGGTTAAAACGTATGGTGTACGGGTAGGCTAAAAGAAAAAAATAATTTTTTTTAAAGTAATGTGGCGTTTTTGGGGGGGTTAAAATTGATGAAAAGAATATAAGACGATCGGAAGAAATATAAAATAGTAGAGTCGAACTTTTGATCACTTCACTTTTTTTTAATTTCGTATTTTTTTTACAACTTTCAATATAGCACTTTACAATGATAAAAACGAAAATACAATTTTTATTTTTTTTGCTTGAATTTTTTTTGAATTTTTTTCACCACGAACCTATTTTGATCTTAATACGGACGTCGGTGCCTCTCGATTTACAAGCTCTGATACCAAATGATGTGATCTGGCCCGGGTAGACGAGTCGAATTCACGTAGTTGCCCGATCGTAGTTCGAGAGAGTCGTTCATACCTCAAATTTTAGAAATAGAATGAAAAGGATAGGTTTGGATAGCGGAAGGTTTTCAAAATTATGTAAAAAGGGTAGTGATAGGTTCGGTTAAGGAAACAAGAAAGAATGTTGGATAGATGGGGGATGGAAAGACGATCTCAACGTCAGGAATGATTCAACACTAAAAAGTGTCACCCCGATTCCTATATTGTTAAGGTGGAAAGATGGATAGAAGGATAGGTGAACGCCACACCAAGGATGGTGATAAGTTCAAACAAGTCGGTTGACGCCACTAGCACAAGCTAGATAAGTCTTCAAAACTTGTACGAGATATGAGAGGAAGCAACCTCACAAGAACAAAGTTCATTAACAAATTTGGCAAAAGTCCTTTACAAATGAAATCGACAAACTATTTATACTAGTTCCTTAGGCTAACCGAATAGACTATTCATGAACTTAACTATTAAGCAATGAACTTAATACATGAATATTCTAGAAAAATGACCATTAGTGTCTTGTCCATGTTCGGCCGAATGGGAGGTGAGTAGTTAGCTTCATGAATGTACATTGGTGGACTTGAATGAATGGTCTTCATACATGCATGGCTAAATTCGGCTAACACCTTAAATGGAGCCTTGAATTCATGTTGTTTCACCATGAGTGACTTAATTAATTAGGGCTTCATGAAGAGTCAAAATTGGTGTGAACAAGGAGCTTGAGGAGACACTTGGGTGTGAACATTCAACCGAAGGGTCATCATGGTGTGAACACAATGTGTGAACACATGGTCAATGCATGAATCGTCCAATACATGTTCCTTCATTAATTTGATCCATGTATCTTCAAATGCATGAATGTTCATCATGAACATTCATGTGCCTCTTGATTGCCGTCTATTGAATCCTCCCATGCATGCACCTTGCATTAAAGTCCATACATGAATCTTCCAAGTTCGGCTAACCTACAAAATTAATTAACAAAATTAAATAACACACAACTATTCATATAATTATAAATTAAATCAATAACTAAATAACTTAATGACACTAACTAAATTTGAAACAATAATTATAAGTCAACTTATAATAAATTCGGCTAGCTCAAATAGTCAAAAACACTGAGTGAGCTAAAATGAGCTAGGGAACTCGGCATGAGCTGTAGCAAACTTAGTTATAAGCTAGATTAAAACTTAATTTATTAAAATGAAAAAGGAATGAGCTGAATTGAGCTAAGTTCGAGCTTAAGTGAGCTGAATGGCGCATAGTGGAGCTGAAGAGGAGCTGAGATCGGTTTGCAATATGGTGCAGGAAGTCTTCAAAAAGTTGTTCTTAGCTCCTTCAATGTCAGGGAGCTGGTTATCTTCCCAAATGCGCGTCACAAAGGCCGATATAGCATCTTGAAGTTGCTTGGTTCAGGCTCGGGTCATGGGACCTTTTGGCAGCTCAATAGATACTTGATGTGCATTCGAGGATGCCCCGGGTGTGCTCACATCACACAAGCATGCAAAATTTACACAACAAGGCAGCAACATTACGCCACCATCACAAACAATCAGGCTAGAAGTTTTACATGGCAACTTTTTAACACACAAATTCAAAAATTGTTTGTGCTGATTTATACTTACTTCACCAACAAGCTCGTCAACACCACAATTTCGTGAGTAATGCTCTCCTTGCCATCATTTAAAATAAACTCATCTCCATTAATCAAAAAATGGAAGTTGGCCATATCATCAATATAATCACAAACATTCAAATAGGTCGGTGGAGACTGAAATGCTTTATAACACTTACCTTCCTTACCTTGTGGCATGGGTGGACTAGGATTACCTTTACCAACCAATGTGAACCGTCTCTCCTTTGGAAGGTAATGTAGATGAAACTTATTAATCAATTCTTTAGAAACCTGAAAAGAAGAAGCAATACAAGGAGAACTTGTAGTTTGGTTAGTTAAAACACTCCTCACATTTTCTTGCTCTCGTTCTTCATTTTCACTCGCTTCTTTTTCGAACTCACTTTCTCTTTTAAAAACACTCATTTCTTGATCGTTTTTCTTTCTTTCTTCATACTCACTCTCTTTTTCAATTTTCTTTTTCTTCTCACATTCTTTTTCGCGCTCGATCTCGATCTCGATCTCTTTTTCCTTCTCTTTTTCTTTTTCGCTTTCTTTTTTAATTTCATTTTTCTTTTTCTCATTCTCTTCTTGCTTTCGTTCACACTCTTTTTCTTTCATTTCTTTGTTTTTTCTCTCGATTTCATTCAAGATCCTCTCATTTTCTCTCATAATCTTTTCTTGCCTCTCTTTTCTTTTGATCTCTTTTTTTTCATCTTTTTCTTTTCTCGTTTTCTTTCTACAAGGGGACACAAAAGAGTTAGGAGAATAATCATTTTGTTCAAAAGAAGAAAAATCATTTACATATGATTCACGAACAATCCTTTGTGAAGATCTCTCCGTGGATGTTTTCTTTAGAGTTCTTGAAGAGGTGTATCTTTCATCTTGCACATCTTCTCGGAAGGATTCAAAATCAAAATTGGCTTCTCTTCGTCTCGCATTCCTTAATGAAAAGGAATCTCGATCGGAGTCTGTTCTCGAGTAGTCATTGGATGTGTATCTTTGTGATGTTATCGAATCCTCTTTTCGACTTGATGACATGTGTTCCCATTGGTCTCTTTTCTCCACACGGTCTAATCTCTCGTGCAATTTATCAAACTTAGTTTTCACCATTCTTCGCATTTCTTGCACCAAATATTGATATTTCGATTCGGTAAAATCTTCGCGAGACATGATTGTTATCGCTGCAAAGGAAAATTGTTAAGTAAAATAGAAATAAAATTCTCACTACAAAATCCTCACGAGTTCACTTAGAAAGAAAAAATTAATGGATTTCACTCACGCTCGTGTTTTCACTCGTTTTAGGCTTTTTCAACACTCGAATGCTCTCATGCCCTCTAGCCTTTTACCACTCAAGCTTACTCTCGTAACCTCGTAGTTTGTTTCTCTTGACTCATCTTGGTGCTCTGGGGTCGGCTTCAAAAGGTTACAAGGGATAAGATGTATGGGTTACAGGTAGGCTAAAAGAAATTTTTTTTTGGTATAGTGTGGCCTTTTGGGAATAGGGGGTACAAAGTTTGATAAAAAAATTATTTTGAAGATTGAAACAATGATATCAACAACAGAGAAGAAATTTGAACACTTCACTTCTTTCTTTCTTTTTTTTAACTTCAATATAGCACTTCTACAATGATAAACGAAAATACAACTTGAACTTTTTTTAATTCGATTTTTTTTGTTTACAACGAACCTATTTCGATCTTGATACGAACGTCGGTGCCTCTCATTTTACAAGCTCTGATACCAAATGATGTGATTCAGCTCGGGTGGTTGAGTCAAATTCACTTAGTTGCCTGATCGTAGTCGAGAGAATCGTTCATGCCTTGAATTTTTGTAATAGAAGTAATGAATAGAATAGGTTAAGCGAAAGGTTTCAAAGAAGGGTAAGTTTAGTAATAGGTTTGGCTAAGGGTAGCAAAGATGGATGTTGGATAGATGGCTCAGTTTGGTGATAATAAGAAAGAAATTCAAAAGATGGGGATGGAAAACGAACTTAATGTCAGGAATGATTCAACACTAAAAAGTGTCACCCCAATTCCTATATTGTTAAGGTGAAAATATGGATAGATGGATAGGTGAACACCACACCAAGATTGGTGATAAGTTCAAACAAGGACGATTGACGCCACTAGCACAAGCTAGATAAGCCTTTCAAAACTTGCACGAGATATGAGAGGAAGCAACCTCACAAGAACAATGTTCATTAAACAAATTGGCAAAAGCCCTTTTACAATGAAATGAGCAAACTATTTATAAGCTATCATGTAGTAACCAAATGGACAAACTAGCTAGCTTAAAGACTAAGCAAATTCAGTCATGAACTAGCTAGAATGTTCTAGAATGAAAACATTAATTAACTAGTCTTGATTCGGCTGATGGGGATGTGTTTGGACAGCTTCATGTATGAGCTTTAATTACTTGAATGAATGTTAGCCTTTGGAAGCTCAATAGGTTGTCTAGGTTCGGCCATGGAGTGCATGAAGCTTCCAAAAGGTGTTTCTTGGCTGAATAGGTGCATAGAAACTCCAAGGGTCCTTCCACATGCATTCGGCTATACATGGAACTTGGAAGGAGGCTTGAATCTAGCCGTGCATGAATTTACGTTAATTGTCCTCCATTCATGCATGAGTGCCGTCCAAGGGAGATGTATTCTTCAATATCCATTGCATACAATTATTCCCCCATGTACATGAATATAGGTCCTCCAAACATTGAACCGAACCATGCATGAATCTTCCCATTCAATGAACATTCCCGTACATGCACCTTGCCATGAATGAATCTCCACATTCGGCTGAACCTACATAATTTAAATAACATAATTAAGTAAAATAATTATTCATATAATCATAATTAAAAATATTAACTAAACAACTTAATGACAATACTAATTTTAGACATATTAATTATAAGTCAACTATCATATTAAATTCGGCTAGCTCAAATAGTCAAAAACACTTAGTGAGCTAAGTTGAGCTAGGGAATTTGGCATGAGCTGTAGCAAACTTAATTAAGAACAAAGTTTAATCTTAGTTTATTGTAATGTAAAAGAAATGAGCTGAAACGAGCTAAATCGAGCTCAAGTGAGCTGATTGGAGCTGAATGGCGCATGGGGAGCTGGATAGGAGCTGAGATCAGATTGCAAAAGAATGTATTGAGTATTCAAGGAGTTGTCCTTAGCTTCTCCAACGTCATGGTACTTGTTATCATCCCAAATGCGCAACACCAAGGCTATTAAGGCATCTTGAATTTGCTTGGTTTGAGCTCGAGTCATGGGGCCTTTTGGAAGCTCGATTAAATTATGAATTGCATTCGAGGATGCCCCGGGCATGCTTACATCAACTCCACTCGTGTTTTCACTCATTTAGGATTTTTCAACACTCGAATGTTCTCACACTCTCTAGCCTTTTACCACTCAAACTTACTCTCGTAACCTTGTAGTTTGTATCTCTTGACTTGTCTTGGTGCTTTGGGGTCGACTTCAAAATGGTTACAAGAGATAAGATGTATGGGTGTACAGGTAGGCTAAAAGGAAAATTTTTAATATAGTGTGGCGTTTTGAAGGGTACAAAGTTGATGAAAAGAACACTTGACGATCGGAACAAAGGCAGAAATAGTAGAGAAGAATTTGATTACTTCACTTTTTTTTTAAATTTCGTATTTCTTTTTTTTAGGCTTCAAAATAGTACTATTACAATAGTAAAACGAAAATACAACTTGAAATTTTTTTTAATTCAAATTTTTTTATAACGAACCTATTTTGATCTTGATACGAACATTGGCGCTTCTTGATTTACAAGCTCTGATACCAAATGATGTGACCTGGCTCGAGTGATTGAGTTGAATTCACGTAGTTGCCCGATCGTAGATGAGAAGAGTCATTCGTGTCTTGGTCTTGGAAGTAAAAGTTAGATAGATAGGTTCAAATAAGCGGAAGGGTTTCAAAAGATAAGTAAAAGGGAAGTGATAGGTTCAGCTAAGGAAACAAGAAGAATGTTGATTGGATGGTTCGGTTTGGAAACAATAAGAAGGAGATAATGTAAGGTGGGGATGGAATAGGGAACTTAACGTCAGGAATGATTCAACACTAAAAAGTGTCACCCCGGTTCCTATATTGTTAAGGTGAAAAGGATGGATAGAAGGATAGGTGAACACCACACCAAAAATGGTGATAAGTTTAAACAAGATCGGTAGACGCCACTAGCACAAACTAGATAAGTCTTTGAAACTTGTACGAGATATGAGAGGAAGCAACCTCACAGAAATAGAGTTTCATTAACAAATTGGCAAAAGTCCTTTTACAAAGAAATGAGTAAACTATTTATAGACTAACATGTAGTAGCCGATTGGATACATTGACTAACATAAGGGCTAAGTATTTTGGCTATGAATGCACTAGAATAATCAAGAACAAATCTTTAATTTGCTAGGGCTAGATTCGGCTGATGGGAGCTCCATTGGACAGCTTCTTGTATAAGCAAAACACCTTGAATGAATGTGAAGCCTTGGAAGCTCAATGGGTTGTCTAGATTCAGCCATGGGGTGCATGAAGCTTCCAAGAGGTGTCTCCTGGCCGAATAGGTGCATAGAAACTCCAACAGTCCTCCCACATACATTTGACTATGCATGGAACTTGGAAGGGATCTTGAATCTGGCCTTACATGAACTTGCAATAAATACCAAGCATACATGCATGTGTGCCATCCAAAGGAGATGTATTCTTCATAATCCAATGCATGTAATTAATCTTCCATGTACTTGAACTTAATTCCTCCAAACATTGAACCATGCCGAGCATGAATCTTCTCATTCATTGAACAAACCTGTACATGCACCTAACCATTAATGTACCTCCACATTCGGCTGAACCTACAAAGAAATAAACACATAATTAAATAAAATATAAATATTCATATAATCATAATTTTAAACAGCAACTAGAAAACTTAAATGACACTAACTAAATTCAGACACATTAATTAAAATTCAACTAGCATATTAAATTCGGCTAGCTCAAATAATCAAAAACACTTGCTAGGGAAATTGGCATGATCTGTAGCAAATTAAGTTAAAACAAATCTAAAAATTAGTTTATTGAAATGGGAAAAGAAACAAACTAGAAAGAAGCTAAAACGAGCTAAAACGAGCTGAAATAAGCTCAAGTGAGCTAGTTGGAGCTGAATTGAGCTAGGGGAGCTGGAGAAGAGCTGAAGTCGGTTTGCAAAAGAGTGCATTGATTCCTCAAAGGGGTGTCCATAGCTTCTCTAACGTCTAGGGCCTTGTTCTCTTCCCAAATGCACATCACTAAAGCTGATAAAGCTTCTTGAAGTCGTTTGGTACGAGCTCGAGTCATGGGACCTTTTGGAAGCTCGATAGGATCTTGATATGCACTTGAGGATGCCTCAAGCATGCATACATCACCATGTGAACACCTTAAATTGGGCACAAATGTGAACAAACATTCCAAGCATTAATTCTGTTATTACATAATTAAAACATGTAATATAAAACATAACTTAATTACGAACTTAATTATAAACATAGTTAATTTATAATAGCTAATAAATGAACTTATTCAAGTAAAGAGTAAACACTAGTATAATAAGTTATAAATAACTTCATGATCTACGATACAGCTCGTGATCTATATTCGAGCTAAGTCTGAGCTCAGAAGTTGAAGTTGAGCTGAGAATAAGCTCATGAGCTAGATGTGAACTTGTTGAGCTGGAACTGAGTTGGTTGTGAGCTGGACAAGCTAGAAATAAGTTACGAGGATGACTCAGTGAGCTAGTCCACGAACTCTCGAGTAAGCTGGTGATGGATTCAACCCAAGCTAGATCAACTAGAGCTGAGATTGCATCCTTGAACCTCTTGGCACAGGCTCGAGTAATCTGTCCTATGGGCAACTCAAGAGGATCTACATTGGCAGCTAGCAACTCGGGAGGTGTGGCCGTATCAGATAGGCCTTCGAATCCGATCTTCCTTGGAATGGTGGTATTGAAAGCTTGATGTTCTTAAGATCATCATCTTCACGTCTCCTATCTCGATGTCGTGGTTCCCTCCGGCGATTACTTGCATTTGACTCTTGACGCTTTCAAGATCACTAGGATCGTTTACATCATCTTCTTGAACTCTTCGATCTAAGAGTCTTTCCATCTCTCGTAATAGAGCTTGCATGTTCAAATCAGGAACGTTATGAACAGGTTGTCGTGCGGGACGATCTTCCATGTTAGGATCAGATTCTTGTGACATTGAGTTTAGTAAGGAACCTCACACAAAAAAAAAACCTCACGATCACTTGAAAAGAAAAAGGAATTTCACTCACGCTCGTGAATAGGCTTTTATCTCCACTCTATTACACTCACAACTCTCGTGCCTTTTACCTCTCTTTACCTTTCTCGTGATTTCATAAGTAGATTCGCAAAGGCTTAACCTTAGTCTAGGTGGTCAGTTTCAAAGGGGTAACAAGGGATGATGTGATTTAATACAGGGTAGGCTTACAAAAAAATAATAATTCGGGTATAGTGTGGCGAAAAGGTCAAGGATGGAAGTGGATGAGAAAGTAAGAGTTTCAAGATCGAAAAATAGAGAAAAAGTAAAAAATAATGTTCTAGTTTCAAAAAAAAAATTTCCCGAAATTTTTTTCTAATTTTTTTATTTTTTTCGAATTCTTTTTTGAACTTTTTTGTGAATTTTTTTGAATTTTTTTGAATTTTTTTGAACTTTTTTTTTGAATTTTTTTCAAAACTTTTTTTCACTTACTTGATGAGTCACGGACTATCCCAAGAGTAATTTTGAATGCTTGTACTCCTCATTTTGTAGCTCTGATATCAAATGATACGATCCGCTTTGTGATGAATCATATTATATGTAAAATGCTCGATCGTCTACGAGAAGTAAACATAATTTAGTTTAATGAAATTGGTTTGGAATGAAGTTGTTTTGACAAATTAGTAGCTTGTTTAAGAATATGGTATGAAAAAAGTATTGTGGAAAAGAAGGAATTTGTTTTGGTTCGAATTAGTAAAATATGAAAAAGAAAGAATTAGTTTTGGAACCAAATTGTTAAGAAAGAAAAATGGATTGAACAAAAGTGCAAACAAGAAACAATACCAATTTGGTGTCGACCCATTGCTTATAAGCCCTTTAGTTCGGTTTAAGAATGGTTAAGGTGACCTCAACCCACTATCTAGCAAGATAGGAACCTCGGTATGATTGAATGCCACACTACGAGTAGTGATAAGTTTGATTTTCGACAAAGAAAATAGATGACACAACTAGCACACTAGGTAGCCAACGAATCCTTGAACGAAAATAGAGAAAAGTTTGCCTCACAAATTTGGCAGCATAACATTAACAAAATGTCCAAAAGTTGTCTTACAACATGAAATGAGCTAAAATTTATAGCTAAACAAGGGCTAGCCGAATGGTCTTTGAATGAGCTGAATGGTCACTTTTAATGAAGCTAATAATGAGCTCTAATGAAAAATCACAACTTTTGAAATTCTAACCCAAGTAACTCCAACCTTCAATGTGATTTACTTCTTCAATTTAAGTTGTTTTCAAAGTCTTTTGAAGTTTCCATGACCAACCAAAAAGACACCAGCTTCTTTGATGGAGGATTGAATGAATGTAGTGATTACTCATGAAGCAAATGGTTATGGAAGTTGAAACAAAAGATGCTACCCATTTTAAAGAAGAATAATGCTCTTCTTTAATTGATAAAACAACTTCTTAATGATGTAATAAAGCCTCTTTGTAACAGCCCCCTCTTTTGTAACTGAAATCTCTTGATAAGTCACCTTATTGAATGCCTAACAGCCTTTAAATGTAATGGATGTGAGCTGAAAAGTCACTTGCAATTAACACATGTAACCGACACATTTATTCAATTATTAAGTTAAAAAACTAATTAACAATTAACTAAAATAAATTAACTATCACTTATGCATCATTTATTCCAGCAACTAGTTTAATTAAATGAAGCATTATTAAATGAACTTTAACTCATGCATCAATAAATTATCCTTGTAACTAGTTTATTTAAAGAAGCAACTATTGAATCAAGTTCATAAAAACTCAATTAATTAAACTAAAATGAGTTGAATTAATGATCAGCAACTTATTTATTAAACTAAGATGCTTAAATGCAAGGATTAAAATGCAACTAAATGCAAAGCTGAAAAATAAAAAAAAGTTCAATTTAGTTGGAACGAGTTCAAAGAGCTGGAATTGAGCTGAAATCGATTTGCAATATGTTACAAGGAATTTTTATTGAACTGGTCCTAACTCATTCTATTTCTCCAACCAAAGCCTCACCCCACAACTGGTTAATTAAGGCCGAGATGGCCTCTTTGAATTGCTTAGCTCGAGCTCGCGTAATTGGTCCTTGGGGTAGCACCGTTGAATCCTTGCTGGAACTTGGTGCACTCTGGCACGTGATTGTATCAACCAGCTGCTAATGTAGATCCTCTCGAGTTGCCCGTAGGACCGATTACTCGAGCCCGAGCCAAAAGGTTCAAAGATGCAGTTTCAGCTCTAGTTGATCGAGCTTGGGCCAAATCTATCACCAACTTACTCAAGAGTTTGTGGACTAGCTCACCGAGTCATCCTTGTAATCTTTTCCTAGCTTGTCCAGCTCACAACCAGCTCAGCAAGCTCAGTTTCAACTCAATGAGTTCACATCCAGCTCAACTCTAGCTCATGAGCTTGTTCTCAACTCAACTTCAGCTCCCGAGCTCGGACTCAGCTCGAATATAGCTCACGAGTTTAATCGTAGCTCATGAAGTTATTTATAGCTTATTATATTAGTGTTGACTTTTTACTTGAATAAATTCATTAATTAGCTATTATAAATTAACTATGCTTTTAATTAAGTTCACATTAGTAATTAAATTATGTTTTATATTACGTGCTTTAATTATGTAATAGCTAAATTAATGCTTGGAATGTTTGTTCACATTTGTGCCGAATTTAAGGTGTTCACATGGGATTTAATGAAATGATTTTAATTCATGTAGGTGCATAGCTTGGGACGCATGGTGCATGGAAGGAGTAATGTTGGTGTGGTGCCCATTTGTGTTCCCCATGTGACTATTCGGCCATGGCTCTAAATAACCAAGGTGGTCATTAATTGTTCCTTAAAGCTTTCACACTTGGCTGGACTTGTGTTCACATTCCAAGGACCATTCGGTTAGATTTGTTCACATTTGATGGCTCTTCAATGGACGGTGTTCACACTCAAAAAGGCTAATGTGCTCTCCACATTAATTCCAACACTTTTGGCCAAGCATCACCAATTTATGGCTCATTAATTAGCCTTGGCCGAATCTAGCCTTAGCACCAAAGATCTTGTTCACACCTTGTTCATTCATCTCCCATTCCTTAGCCATGAAAGAGACTATTTGGATGAAGGTGCAGCCGAACATGGACAAGCTTATTAAGTGTTTATTTTCTAGAATTTTCAAGAACATTCAAGGTTTATCTTACTTAATTCATAAGCTATGAATTTGCCTTTTCGACTGGACTTGTAAGGCTTATAAATTTGGCCATTTGCATTGTGTAAAGGACTTTTGCCAAATTTATAGCCGAACCTTTGTTATTGTGAGAATTTTCTTCTCTAAATCTCATTTAAGATTTTGTTGGCTTATCTACCTAGTAGTGGTGTCAACCTATTTCTTTTACGAAACCGAACTTATCACTAGTTTTTAGTGTGGCATTCAAAACACTCCATACTGAGGTTCCTATCTGCCTAGATAGTGGGTCGAGGTCTGTTTCTTTTCAACCATCCCATCTTAAGAACTAATAAGTCTCGGGTCGATATTTGCTAATATCAGTTCAACTTGTTCTTAGGACCACCCGTACCATATTTTTATCCATTACCCAAGTATTCCAATCAACCATATTTCGTTTCTTTTTTCGAACCGAAATAAACTACCAAATATCCTCACTCTTCTCTTTCTTGAACCTAAACTTATTAACCATTCTTTGAACCTAAACTTAGACATCCAAGCTTCTTTAAAATGAAATTACTTTCTTCATCCAATTCTCATCAACACTTTGTCATAGACGATCGGGCATTTACATACGACTCAAATCAAGTCGAGGTGAGCTCGTATCAACAAGTGCATAAAGGTAATCAAGGTAAGGGTTCTTTGTTATGCGAGTCTCAACAAATTTACTCATATGTTATTGATGAGAAAGCTGAAAACTTATTTTGTGAAAGAACTCCTCACCTAGATTTGATTAACTTTCATTTTCTGATTGTTAATGATTTTGTTTTGATAAGTTCCATAAAAAGTTACTTCTATGACAAGTTTGTTGTTGGCAATTTTGTTGAAGTTGTTCGATTAAATTGGCAAGTACCAAGCTTGATCATGTGTGATAAAGAGTTTTCATGAAAAATGTTTAATCTACTTGATCGTGATGATAATGTGAGCTTTTTACATTCCTGTACGATACCTTCATGTATTTGCATGCCTGTTCGAATGAGAATTGTGGGGGTTGATTGTACCAATGTTTGTATGCCTAAATCTTGTTTGATTGGCATGTGTGATGTCTTGGTGAAAACAAAAATTCTGTGGCGCTATGAGACAAGTGATCAAAATTATTTGTTCAAATCCAGAGTACATTTTCATAAGTTGATGATAAGCAAAGTTATGTATCGTATGTAACACCCCCTTATCCGAGACCGTCATCGAAGTCAAGTATGAGACATTACTAAACTTATTTTAGCATTTAAACAAGTTCAAACAATTCTCGTAGTAAACTATCCATCTGCGTCACAGTCGCTAAAAAAATCATATCTCGAGTTAAAAAACTCAAAATCCAATTCCATAAATTTTCCCTAAAACTAGACTCATATATCTACCTACTAATTTTTTTCTAGAATTTTTGGCTGGGCCAATTGATGTGATCCAGCCCGGGTAGATGAGTTGAATTCACGTAGTTGCCCGATCGTAGTTTAAGAGAGTCGTTCGTGCCTCGAATTTTAGTAATAGTAGTAAAAGAATTAGAATAGGATAAGCGGAAGGTTTCAAGAAGGGTAAGTTTAGTATAGGTTCGGTTAAGGGTAGCAAAGATGGATGAAGGATAGAAGGCTCGGTTTGGGTTAACAAGAAAGACATTTAAAGATGGAAATGGAAAACAAACTCAACGTCAGAAATGATTCAACACTAAGAAGTGTCACCCCGATTCCTATATTGTTAAGGTGAAAAATATGGATAGATGGATAGGTGAACGCCACACCAAGATTGGTGATAAGTTCAAAACAAGACGATTGACACCACTAGCACAAGCCAGATAAGTCGTTCGAAACTTGTACGAGATATGAGAGGAAGCAACCTCACAAGAACAATGTTCATTAACAAATTTGGCAAAAGTCCTTTTACAATGAAATGAGCAAACTATTTAAAGGCTAAATAGTAACCGAATGGACAAATTAGCTAGCTTAAAGGCTAAGCAAATTCGGTCATGAACTAGCTAGAATATTCTAGAATGAACACATTAATTATCTAGTCTTGATTCGGCTGATGGGGATGTGTATTGGGCAGCTTCATGTATAAGCATAAACACTTGGATGAATGTGAAGTTTTGGAAGCCAAAGAGATTGTCTAGGTTCGGCCATGGGATGCATGTAGCTTCCAAAAGGTGTCTCTTGGCCGAATAGGTGCTTAGAAAACTCCAAGGGTCCTCCCACATGCATCGGTTGTACATGGAACTTGGAAGGAGGCTTGAACCTAGCCGTACATGCACTTGCATTAATTATCCTCTGATGTGATCCAACCCGGGTAGATGAGTCGAATTCACGTAGTTTCCCAATCGTAGTTCGAGAGAGTCGTTCGTGCCTCAAATTTTTAATAATAAAAGTAAAATAATGGAATAGAATAAGCGGAAGGTTTCAAGAAGGGTAAGTTTAGTAATAGGTTCGATTAAGGGTAGCAAAGATGGATGAAGGATAGAAGGTTCGGTTTTGGTTAACAAGAAAAAAATATAAAAGATGGAAATGGAAATCGAACTCAACGTCAGGAATGATTCAATACTAAGAAGTGTCACCCCAGTTCCTATATTGTTAAGGTGAAAAATATGGATAGATGGATAGGTGAACGCCACACCAAGATTGGTGATAAGTTCAAAACAAGACGATTGACGCCACTAGCACAAGCCAGATAAGTCGTTCAGAACTTGTACGAGATATGAGAGGAAGTAACCTCACAAGAACAATGTTCATTAACAAATTTGGCAAAAAGTCCTTTACAAATGAAATCAACAAACTATTTATACTAGTTTCTTATGCTAGCCGAATAGTCCATTCATGAACTTAACGGTTAAGTAATGTACCTAATTAAGACATGAACTTTCTAGAAAAATGACCAATGGTGTCCTTGTCCATGTTCGGCCGAATGGGAGGTGAGTGGATAGCTTCATGAATATGCATTAATGTACTTGGATAAATGATCTTCATACATGCACGGCTAGATTCGGCTAACTCCTTTAATGGAGCCTTGAATTCATGTTGTTTCACCATGAGTGGCTTAATTAAATAAGGCTTCATGAAGAGTCAAACTTGGTGTGAACAAGGAGCTTGAGTAGACACTTGTGTATGAACGTCCAACCGAAGGGTCATCATGGTGTGAACACAATGTGAGAACACATGATCAATTCATGAACCGTCCAATGCATGTTCCATCATTAATTTGATCCATGAATCTTCAAATACATGAATGTCCATCATGAACATGCATGTGCCTCTTGATTGCCGTCCATTGAACCTTCCTATGCATGCACCTTGCATTAAATGCCATGAATGAATCTTCCAAATTCGGCTAACCTACAAAATTAAATAACATAATTAAATAACACACAACTATTCATATAATTATAATTTAAAATAATAACTAAATAACTTAATAACACTAACTAAATTTGGACACAATAATTATAAGTTAACTTATCATAATAAATTCGGCTAGCTCAAATAGTCAAAAACACTTAGTGAGCTAAATTGAGCTAAGGAATTCGGCATGAGCTGTAGCAAACTTAGTTATAAGCTAGATTAAAACTTAGTTTATTGAAATGAAAAAGGAATGAGCTGAAACGAGCTAAATCAAGCTAAAACGAGCTAAAACAAGCTCAAGTGAGCTGATGTGAGCTAAATGGCGCATGGGGGAGCTGGAGAGGAGCTGAGATCGGATTGCAAAATGGTACATGGAATCTTCAAGGAGTTGTTCTTAGCTCCTCCAATGTTATGGAGCTGGTTATCATCCCAAATGTGCATCACAAAGGCTGATATAGCATCTTGAAGTTGCTTGGTTCGAGCTCGGGTCATGGGGCCTTTTGGTAGCTTAATGGATTCTTGGTGTGCATTCGAGGATGCCCCGGGTGTGCTCACATCATTCCCCCCGTCTTCAAAGCGACTTGTCCTCAAGTCGAGCCATTTGTCCATGGGAGAAATTTGACTCGTGCATGGTTTTCCTCGATCAAATGGGATGGAAGATGTCACGCAAACCTGAAAAATTCTTACCACAGCTGGTAAAAAGAAACTCAAAGGAGTCAAATTCAAATGTGTTCGATAGTTCATTAAAAATTCATTCAATCGAACATATGCCAAAAATCTCAATTGGACAAAGCAAGCATACGTAAATTTATCAAAGAGTTTCGTTAGACCATCGTTGCAAACATGAAAACTAAGTTGGATCAAGGGATAATTGGTTGTAAATGATGGCAGGCACTTAAACACATTATTCCTCATCCAAAACATTTTAATTTCTTTAACCAAATATAGCAACTCATTTGGTCCCTTGTCTTGTTCATGCAAGGTATGCCATGGCCAAAGGTATGCTAACTCTTTCTGTCATTTTTGAACAACATGAGGGGTGTCTCCAAATTCCAGCATAATAATCACATTATTACAATGCCAAAAGGAAAAATCCATCACATCAAAGTATAAATAATTTCCAAACAACAAATCAATGGAATTTTCAACTTCAACCGAATTGAGCAAAGATGTTTGAAAATTTTCTGATGACTTACCTTGACGAATATGAAAAGAAGACAATTGAGGATTGGGTTTACCTTTCTCGGTCAAAATGAATCTTCTCTCTTTGGATAGATAACGTAAGACAAACCTATTACTCCGATAAATTTGAATAGGTGGTGACGCGCCATGACATGTCTTGCTCCTCGAGGGGTGGAATTCACAAAAATGAGAATGGTTAGTATTAACGAAAACTATGGACTTAAATGGAAAAGGAAAGTTACCATGGAGATTTGATTCAATTCCAAAAACATAGGTTGGTCTTACCTTCTCAAAATGGAACGAAAATTTCAGATGTGGCCAAGCAAGGTGATTAGTAAACGAATCAAAATTGAAACCCAAATCATTGAATTTCACCTTCTTATCAAAAGTTCAAACATCAAGCAAACATAATTTGAATGCAAATGATGCAAAGTGCTTAATGTTTCCATAAAATGAATTCATGTAGCAAATACCAGGCTTGAACACACGAACTTGATTAGGAATTCCAACAAGCAACATATTAGAAGAAGATATAATCAACTCACCACACGAATTATATTTCACTAGTTTAATCACACATGTTGACTTGACAAAACCGAGCATACCAATATGCAAAGGTTCATGCTTCAAGAGTATCAATCGGGAATGCAAATCATTACATGGAAATTTCACACAAAAACTCAAAGATTGTTCATGAAGAACACAATTGCACATATCATGTGAAGATCTTTTAACATGGATGCCAAACAAAAAATTTTTAGAGAACATGCAACTTTTCAAACAGGCAGATTTATCACAAATCAATTGAGCAGGCATATTTAAACATAAAGATTTAACACATGAATTCAAAAAGTTTGCATGGTCAAACACATCAGAATTTTTAAGTGACAGACTTTGATCAAACACATTCAAAATTCGCTTAGAGAAAACTAATCCAATGTTGTCAACAAATTTGTCAATGTAGTAATCGTCATAAGAAAAGCTGTATATGGCACGTTTTAAAACAAAATCGTTAACAACAGTAAGTGAACAAAAATTAGACAAATCAAGTGACTTTGATTCGATAAACAAAGAATCCTTACCTTCCTTACCTTCGACCGCAAGTGGGTGGTTGTCATTCGCGAACTTACCTTTTTCGAACAACCTAAAACACCTCTCGTTTGGAAGGTAATGTAGATGGAATTGGTCGCACAAACTTCTAGGAACCTGAAAAGTTAAATCACAAGAAGATCGAACAGGTGGGTTAGTAGAAATAATCCTCACTTGCTCACTTGTTTTCTCACTCGATTCTTTTTCTTCTGAATCACTCGTTCCTTTTGTTTCAATTTCTTTTTCATCTTCTTTTTCACTCTCAAACTCTTTTTCATTCTCTTTTTCAATCTCATTTTCTTTTTCATTTTCTTTTTGCATTTCAAAGGCTTTTTCAAGTTCTCTCAAGATTCGCTCATTTTCTCTCTTACTTGCCTCTTGCCTCTCTTTTCTTTTTATTTCATTTTCTTTTTCTTCCTTTGCTTTTTCTTTTCTTTTCTTTGTTTTCTCTTTACAAGAATGTACAAAAGAACGATGAGAATACAAATCCTGTTCGAAAGATGAAGAACTATTTGCATATGATTCACAATTAAGACTTCGTGAAGAATACTCCGAGTAAGATTTTGTTGACGATCTAGTAGGAGTATGTCTTTCTCTCTGAACGCCATCTTGGAACGAATCAAAATCGTAATCGGCTTCTCGTCTTCTCGAATTTCTTGATGAAAAGGACTTTCGATCAAAGTCACTTCTCAAATTTGCTGATGAACATGAGTCATAGTATGAATCTCTTTGTCTCGAAGTAGATGGCGAAAAGGAATCACGATAGGAACTTTTTCTCAAGTAGTAGTTGGGGGTATATCTCCGTGGGGTTCTTGTCTCCATTTTTCGACTCGAAGAAACTCTATCACTTTGATCTTGTTTTTCCAAATGATTTAATCTCTCGTGTATGTTCTTAGTGTTGGACTCCATCATTTTTCGCATTTCTAGTACCAAGTATTGGTATTCCAATTCGATGAACTCTTCATGACATGATTTTTGTTGCTTTGAAAAGAAAATGTTAGATCACAACACAAAATAAAAAAATCAAGTACCTCACCACAAATCTCACTATTTCACTCGCAAAGAAATATTGATGAACACTCCACTCGTGTTTGCACTCGTTTTTAGGCTTTTTCAAACTCTCGAATGTTCTCACACACTCTAGCCTTTTACCACTCAAGCTTACTTTCGTAACCTCGTATTTTGTTTCTTTTGACTCGTCTAGGTGCTTTGGGGTCGGCTTCAAAATGGTTACAAGGGATAAGATGTATAGGTTATGGGTAAGCTAAAAGAAAATTTTTCTTTAGTGTAGTGTGGCGTTTTGGAAATGGGTACAAAGTTGATGGTAAGAATAACTGAAGAACGGCACAAAATATAAAACAGTAGAATCAAACTTGATCACTTCACTCCTTTTTTTTTGTTCTTTCTTTTTTTTTTAAATAATTTCGTACCTTTTTTTTTCTTTTTTTTTTTACAACTTCAACATATCACTTTTATAATGATAAAACGAAAATACAATTTTATTTCGATTTTTTTTACAATGAACCTAGTTCGATCTTAATACGAACATCGGTACCTCTCGATTTACAAGCTCTGATACCAAATGATGTGATCTAGCCCAGGTAAATGAGTCAAATTCACGTAGTTTCCCGATCGTAGTTCGAGAGAGTCGTTCGTGCCTCGAATTTTTAATAATAAAAGTAAAATAATGGAATAGAATAAGCGAAAGGTTTCAAGAAGGGTAAGTTTAGTAATAGGTTCGATTAAGGGTAGCAAAGATGGATGAAGGATAGAAGGTTCGATTTTGGTTAATAAGAAAAAAATATAAAAGATGGAAATGGAAATCGAACTCAACGTTAGGAATGATTCAACACTAAGAAGTGTCACCCCAATTCCTATATTGTTAAGGTGAAAAATATGGATAGATGGATAGGTGAACGCCACACCAAGATTGGTGATAAGTTCAAAACAAGACGATTGACGCCACTAGCACAAGCCAGATAAGTCGTTCGAAACTTGTACGAGATATGAGAGGAAGTAACCTCACAAGAACAATGTTCATTAACAAATTTGGCAAAAAGTCCTTTACAAATGAAATCAACAAACTATTTATACTAGTTTCTTATGCTAGCCGAATAGTCCATTCATGAACTTAACGGTTAAGTAATGTACCTAATTAAGACATGAACTTTCTAGAAAAATGACCAATGGTGTCCTTGTCCATGTTCGGCCGAATGGGAGGTGAGTGGATAGCTTCATGAATATGCATTGATGTACTTGGATAAATGATCTTCATACATGCATGGCTAGATTCGGCTAACTCCTTTAATGGAGCCTAAATTCATGTTGTTTCACCATGAGTGGCTTAATTAAATAAGGCTTCATGAAGAGTCAAACTTGGTGTGAACAAGGAGCTTGAGTAGACACTTGTGTGTGAACGTCCAACCGAAGGGTCATCATGGTGTGAACACAATGTGTGAACACATGATCAATTCATGAACCGCCGTCAATGCATGTTCCATCATTAATTTGATCCATGAATCTTCAAATACATGAATGTCCATCATGAACATGCATGTGCCTCTTGATTGCCGTCCATTGAACCTTCCTATGCATGCACCTTGCATTAAATGCCATGAATGAATCTTCCAAATTCGGCTAACCTACAAAATTAAATAACATAATTAAATAACACACAACTATTCATATAATTATAATTTAAAATAATAACTAAATAACTTAATAACACTAACTAAATTTGGACACAATAATTATAAGTCAACTTATCATAATAAATTCGGCTAGCTCAAATAGTCAAAAACACTTAGTGAGCTAAATTGAGCTAGGGAATTCGGCATGAGCTGTAGCAAACTTAGTTATAAGCTAGATTAAAACTTAGTTTATTGAAATGAAAAAGGAATGAGCTGAAACGAGCTAAATCAAGCTCAAACGAGCTAAAACAAGCTCAAGTGAGCTGATGTGAGCTGAATGGCGCATGGGGGAGCTGGAGAGGAGCTGAGATCGGATTGCAAAATGGTACATGGAGTCTTCAAGGAGTTGTTCTTAGCTCCTCCAACGTTATGGAGCTGGTTATCATCCCAAATGTGCATCACAAAGGCTGATATAGCATCTTGAAGTTGCTTGGTTCGAGCTCGGGTCATGGGGCCTTTTGGTAGCTCAATGGATTCTTGGTGTGCATTCGAGGATGCCCCGGGTGTGCTCACATCATCCTCCATTCATGAATGTGTGCCGTCCAAGGGAGATGCACCTTTCAATATGCATTAACCTTTCATGTACATGAATGTATTCCTCCAAACATTGAACCGATCCATGCATGTATCTTCCTGTTCAATGAACATTCCCGTTCATGCACCTTGTCATGAATGAATCTTCCACATTCGGCTAACCTACATAATTAAATAAAATAATTAAATAACACACAACTATTCATATAATTATAATTTAAAATAGTAACTAAACAACTTAATGACACTAACTAAATTTGGACATAATAATTATAAGTCAACTATCATATTAAATTCGGCTAGCTCAAATAGTCAAAAACACTTAGTGAGCTAAGTTGAGCTAGGGAATTCGACATGAGCTATAGCAAACTTAGTTAAAAACTAAATCAAAACTTAGTTTATTGAAATGAAAAAGGAATAAGCTGAAACGAGCTAAATCAAGCTCAAACGAGCTAAAACGAGCTCAAGTGAGCTGATGTGAGCTGAATGGCGCATGGGGAGCTGGAGAGGAGCTGAGATCGGATTGTAAAATGGTGCATGGAGTCTTCAAGGAGTTGTCCTTAGCTCCTCCAACGTCATGGACCTTGTTATCATCCCAAATGCGCAACACAAAGGCTGATATAGCATCTTGAATTTGCTTGGTTCGAGCTCGATTCATGGGACCTTTTGGAAGCTCAATTGATTCTTGGTGTGCATTCGAAGATGCCCTGGGTGTGCTCACATCACCAATTAGTACATTTTATTAGTAAAATTCTCCCCTGTTTCAGGGTTCAGCTACTCTGACCCCTGTGCACTACGAATAAAATTTATTCTTGTACAGAATTCCAATGACTATGCCGTTTGTTTCACTTTAAAATAGACTCAATAAGGAATCTATACATATAAAGTGTGGGCTATAATTATTTTTACACAATTTATAGTGAATTTATAAAGTCAAAACAGGGAATCCAGAAATTTCTCTGACCCTGTTTCACCGAATCATAAATATCTCATAAAATAAAAATCTTTTACCTTTTTTTTTTCTTTCTTTCACATGAAAATAGATTTATTAATATTCAATTAAATATTTTATTCATCATCTAATTCTATTTCTACTATTTTTAGTGATTTTTCAAATTTACATCACTACTGCTTTATGACACTATTTTATAGCCAATTTCACCATTTTATGGTTTTCCATGGATTAGGTAATACATTAAGCATACATAACACTAAATATAAATTTTGATTAGCCATTTCAATAGATAATCATCAACAAGCATTTCCACATCACTCATTCACCATATCATAAAATTATATACACAAAGGATTATAATGCTATACATGCCATATTCCCAAAATATGCAAGCCACTATACTGAGGTGGTTCGTTAATAGTGTGAACATGTTTCCAACCATCCCGATCTATATCCGTCTTGTCAAAACTACAAGGAAAGGAAGGGAGGGAGTAAGCATAAATGCTTAGTAAGTTCACATGTAAATAGCAAGTAACATAACCATGCAATAATACAAAATCCACATTTGCATAATATCACCAAAATATTCATATCATATTTCTCATTCATGATCCTACCATATTATTGTTATATTGAAGTCTCAACCCGAGGGTTAAGTACATACCTATACAAAGTATCCGTTCCACAACACTTACCAACTAGTCACTTTCATCTCGAGAAGTTCTCCATTTCACTAGAACTTTACCCGTTGAACACATCGGAATATAATTCGGATACACGAAATCAAGCTACCATAACTTCACCCATAATGAACTCAGAACGCAACTCAACGAGATCGGGTGTTCGCATCCATAATGAACTTGAAACACAACTCAATGTCTTCGGATGCTTGTATCCATAAGTGAACTCGGAACGCAACTCAACGAGTTCGGATGCCTCATAATTCTCACGAACTCGGAACGTAACTCAACGAGTTCGGATCTCAATTTTCTAGTGACATGTCACTCGTATCGTAATCTATTCCTAATGTTCAAACGAGATTTTCCTCGATCATACTCCTTTGCCATTTTCCATGAAATGTCAAAATCGATACTTCGATGGTAGTTCATACTTATCAAGTAATTCACATAATTACATATTTTTCAACAATAACTACAAAAAATAACATTTCATGACAATAAGCATCATATCATATAAACAACATTAAATTGCTTAAAAAGACAATTATGTTACCCTATTTACTCATGAACTTACCTCGGTACAAAATGTATAAAGATTGCAATTTAACTCGAAATCTTTTCTTTTCTCCGATCAAGGTCGATTCCAAGTCTTTCTTAATCTAAAATAATACATTTATCTGATTTAATACCCATATTTATCAAAATAGTCCTTAACTCTAACTTTAGAAAAATTACAATTTTGCCCCTAAACTTTTACATATTTACACTTTTTCCCCAAAGCTCGAAAATTAAACTTCTTCATATTTTTCTTATGTTTTGTGACATGCTGATCATTTTCCCCTTCTATAGCAACATCAAATTCACACTCTATCATGTTCATAATAGGTATTTTTACCGATTACGTCATTTTAGTCGTTTTTACGTAAAATCACTTAGCAAAAGTTGTTTAACACAATCTCAAGCTTCATATTCTACCATAAAACATCAAAATTCATGCATATCATTCATGGGTAAATTTTTAAATATAAACCCTAGCTCAAAATATTGGTAGAAATAGGTAAACCGAGCTACGAGAATTTTAAAAATGTAAAGAACATTAAAAAGGGGCTAGAATTGACTTACTATTGAGCTTAGAAGTTGAAGAAACCCTAGCTATGGTAGCAAGTAAAATTCGGCAGCAACATGAAGAAGATGAATGGATTTTTGCTTGATTTTTCCCATTTTAATTCATTAAAATTCAAATGACCAAAATGCCCTTCCTTACTAAACTTTCAAAATTTCCATCCATGTCCAATTTTTGTCCAAAAACTTAGAAATTGGTCAAATTGCTATTTAAGGTCTCTTAATTAATATTCCAAAGAAATTTCATACTAAAAACTTCTAGAATGCAAGTTTTGCAACTTATTCAATTTGGTCCCTAATTTCAAATTAAGCACTTTATGCATAGAATTTCTTCATGAAACTTTCACACAATCATGCAATCATATCATAGACCTCAAAATAGTTACAAAATAATTATTTCTATCTCAAATTTGTGGTCCCAAAACCACTATTCCGATTAGGCCCTAATTCGAGATATCACATCGTAAATTTTTTTATTAGTGAATGTGTGAACAATCTTTGCTTGTGTGATGATTTATCTTTATTTTTGAAAACAAAGCTTGTGAATTGTGTTATTGATTATGGAAATTATTTTAAATTATGGTTTAAATGATTCAAGCATGCTTTGTTTGGTAATGATTCCAAGTTACCCCATGTTTTTTCTATGATGCCGATCATGAAATTTTCAAGTCAGATTGAATCGGTAAAAGCACATTTCATTTTTGACCCTGGAGACCAATGTTCTATATCTTTGTTCAAGGGATTTGTGAATTGGAATGTTGTTAACTCTCAAATGCCTTGTGATTCTAGTTTGTTGCCCTCTAAGAACCTTTTGATTCATTGTGGAAGGGTAACACCGATTTCCATTTTTTATCCTGGTATTGGTTTATTTGCTTAATTTTTGAATAATTTCCCTTGAGATTATAATTTCTTGTGTCACTAAACTATTTCATTTTTGTGTAGGTGACATTTTGAAATGGTTTCCTCTTAAAGAGGGAGGGCATGCACCTAACCTTTTCCCTTTTCGAGTTATATGTGATTTTCATATTCTTGGGAGCAATGTTGTTAAGTTCACTAACCAAAAGGTTTGTGACAAAGAAAGATTTTTTGTGAGCAAGTGGCCCGATTTGAGGACAAATTGTCTTCAAGAGTGATACGAGCACACCCCGCGAACTTTATCGAACAAGTCTGTCAAGCCGAGCATTGACATGTTGGCAAGCTGATCCCAACTCGTTTCCGGCTCCACGAGCTCCGTCCAGCTCAAATCCAGCTTATTCGAGCTCAATCCAACTTGCCTGAGCTAAACCGAGCTCACTCCTAGCTCATATTCAGCTCACGAGCTAAACCTTAGCTCAACTTCAGCTTAGGAGTTTAGCCTCAGCTCAACTTTAGCTCACGAGCTAAAGCTTAGCTCATTTTAGTTTAAACTCGGTTTTGTCTTTAATACATTAAATAAAAATTTGCACATATTCATTTAAGCATCAAATTTGACTTATATTAATATTTGTTTTAATATGTCATAGTTATTACATATTTTAATTATGTTCACATTTTAGCCGATTTAATGCATGACATTAATGTGTTCACATGATGTCTCATAATTTGATTTTTTTTTTGTAGATACAATGATCAAGGACGGCACAATGTATGGATGAAGAAACATCTCTTTTGGGAATTCCACACTCATGAATGAAGAAGTATTAAATGCTGGTGCATGTACGGCTAGATGCAAGGTTTCTACAAATTCATGCATGTGTCGAATGCATGTATGGACATTAAAGGCTAGTCCATGAATGGATCAAATGCATGGGATGATAGAATGCATGAATGGCTTAAATGCATGTATGGTGGCTGTCTCCTAACTTTCCAAGGCACTTATTCGGCCAAGAAGTAGCTACTAACTAATTCTGTGTTGACCATAGAGCTCCTTGAACATGTTCACACTTTGAATTGACCTATAAGCTACTACACATGCATGGATGGGTTCAAGAACGTCCAAAGGAAGAAATTAAATCAATAATTCAATACATTGATTGAATTAAGTGCATGCACAAAGGGGTGAACGAATTTACTAGGTTCATGCTACCATTTATGAACCTACATGCCATTAAAGTGTTTAATTATGACGATACATGTTCCATACAAGTGCATGAACGTCCCAAGGAGATGAATGCAACCGGTGCACATACAAGTCACTTGAAGCCTCTCTTTATGACTAAGCATTCATGCACACACTTGGGGGGAAGGAAGTGTCCATTCAACTAGTGCATGAATCTGCCGAATTTATGAACTATTTTAATACATTAGTGTGAACGTTTTTATTATTGTGTGAACACCTAGATGCCGAATTTGAATGGTCATCTATGTGCCTATAAATATTTGTTTTCTTTCATTTGTAAGGACTTTTTTGCCAAAATTTTTATTGAATTTAATCTTGAGAGAATTTTCTTCTCTAAACTTTGTTTGAGACTTTGTTGACTTATCTACCTAGTAGTGGCGTCAACCTTGTTCTTCCTTTGAACTTATCACTCAACCGAGTGTGGCGTTCACCCTTATACCTAGGTTCCTACTTTGCTAAGTAGCGGGTCGAGGTTTATCACTTTCATCCTCCACCTTGAAAGCCTATAAGCATTTGGGTCGATATTTTCTAATATTGGTTCGTGCTTGCTTTTAAGAACCCTTTCTTCCATATCCATCATTAAACCAGTATACATAGCTACCGTCCTAATTTTCCTGTCAACTTCATTCCAAAAGCCAATTGAACGATACTTTCTCGTAGATGATCGGGCAACTCAGCATACGACTCAACTCTTCCCGAGGTAGATCGCATCAAAGAGGGAGGGTATGATGCGATCCCGGCCGTATCATGTTTCGACACAACTCATCGACCTCAAAATTAGCCTAAGCTCAAGGGCCCGAAGTGCAAAATGAAGCTTAATCTCAGCTCAATAAGCTCAGTTTTTGCTTCTTCAAGCTCGTCTAGCTCAACCCTAGTTCATTTAGCTTATTTTCAACCCATCTTTAATTTGCTGGAATAAGCATTTAATTTGCTGGAATAAACTTAAATAATATTTAGTCTAAGTATTAAATGTGTTTAGTTAATGTAGTTTAATTAATTAAGTTTCTGGAATAAATTACTGATCTTAGTTAATTGAGTTCATCTTAGTTAATTAAGTTGCTGGTATAAATGTAACGCCCCATACTCGAGACCGTCTCCGGAGTCGAGCACGAGGTGTTACTAAACTTAATTTCATTAATTAAACAACTCAAACAATTTATTTTAGAAATTCCAGACAAGCTGGCTAACTGCGTCACAGTCGCTTAAAAATTCATATATCGAGTTCTAAAACTAGAAATTAAGATCCATAAATTTTATATAAAACTATACTCATATATCTATCTATTAATTTTTTCTAGAATTTTTGGTCGAGCCAATTAGTACAGTTTATTAGTTAAAGTTTACCCTATTTCTGCATTTGATTACTTTGACCTCTATTCACTACGAACCACTTTTCTCTTTGTACAGAACTCAAAAGACTATTCCGTTTGATCTCTTAAAACTAGACTCAATAAGTAATATGTACATATAAAGAATAACTTGTAATTATTTTTGTACAATTTTTGGTGAATTTCCAAAGTCAGAACAGGGGATTCAGAAATTGCTCTGGCCCTGTTTCACAAAAATTTAAATATCTTATAAAATACAACTCTTTTACCTATTTTGTTTCTTCCACATAAAAATAGATTCATTAGGCTTCAATTAAATATTTTATTCATCATTTAAGTCCATTTCTACTATTTTTAGTGATTTTTCAAATTCACGTCACTGCTACTGTGTGATTCTATTTTATAACCAATTTCACCATTTTATGGTTTTCCATGGACTAGGTAACACATTAAACATACATGACATCAAATATGATCTAGATTGGCCATTCCAATGGCTAATCATTTCCAAACCTTTTATTACCAAACCATAACCATATCATAAGATTATTTACACAAAGTGAGTATAGTGCTATACATGCCACACTCAAAATATACAAGCCATTTTACCAATTTAGGTCTTCGGATAGTGTGAGCGAGCCTTTGACCTATCCCGATTCTCAAGCCGGCTTGTCAAAAATACAATGAATGAAAAGGAGGGAGTAAGCATAAATGCTTAGTAAGTTCACATGCAAATAGTAAGTAACATAATCATACAATTCCACATAAAAACATCATTTGCATAAACAACACCAAGACATTCATGTTACATTTGCATTTAATATCATGCTACGATTTCATCATACCAAGTTCTCAACCTGAAGATTTAAGCACATACTTGTCAATTTTTCTCATTTACCACACTTACCAACATGTCACCTTCGTTTTAGGCATTCTCCTTATTCTCTTAAGATTTACTCGTTGAACACATCGGAATATAATTCGAATACACGGAAAGTTTGTACATAAGTACCACATATGTAGCCAAGCTACCATGTAACCCGCCCATAAGCGAACTCAGACTCAACTCAATGAGCTCGGGCGTTCGCATCCATAAGTGAACTCGGACTCAACTCAACGAGCTCGGATGCCTAGTTACATCTCACGAACTCGGACTCAACTCAACGAGTTCGGAACTCAACCATCCTAGTGACATGTCACTTGTACCCTAATCTATTCCCAAGGTTCAAACGGGATTCTTCTCAATTACACATTTTGATCGCCTTCTTCGAAATGTAGAAATCGATACTTGCTAGCATCTCATACTTATCAAGTTGTTCACATAATTTGCATATTACAAAATAATAATTCACAAAACATAATATTTCATGATAATAAGTATCATATCATATAAATAACATTAAATCACTTAAAATAAAAATTATTTTACCTTATTTACACATGAACTTACCTCGATACAAAATATTAGCAATCGAGCCTATTCCTCGTAAACTTTGTTTTTCCCTCGATCAGGACTTGAATCTTATTTCTCTTGATCTATAATACCAAATAAATTTATTTAATACATACATTCATCAAAACAGCCCTTAGTACGAACTTTGGCAAAATTACCATTTTGCCCTTAAACTTTCACATATTTACACTTTTGCCCCAAGGCTCGTAAATTAAACCTCATCCTATTTTCTTATGTTTTATGACATGCTGATCATTTTTCCCTTCTATAGCAACATCAAATTCACACTCTAACATGTACTTATGAATATTAGGTATTTTTACCGATTATGCCCTTTTACTCGTTTTCACTTAAAACCGAGTAGCACAAGTTGTCTAGCATAATTTAAAACCTCATATTATATCATAAAACACCAAAATACACAAATTTCACCTATGGGTATTTTTCCAAATATGAACCCTAGGTTAAATTATTGCTAGCATAAGCTAAATCAAGTTACCGGGACTCTAAAAACGTAAAGAACATTAAAAACAGGGCTTGGAATCACTTACTATGGAGCTTGGAAGCTTGAAACAAACCCTAGCTATGGAGAACCCTTTAACTTTCGTCCTAATGAAGAAGATGGGACATATTTTACCATCTTTTTCCCTTTTTTAATCTTTTAATTACCAAATGACCAAAATACCCTTAATACCTTTCTTTGAAAATTTTCATGTACAAGCCCATTTCTGTCCAAAATTTTAGAAATTGGTCAAATTGCTATTTAATACCTCATTAATATTCCAAAGTAATTTCATACTAAAAACTTCTAGAATGTAAGTTTTACAAATTATTCAATTTAGTCCCTAATTTCAACTTAAGCACTTTATGCATAGAATTTCGTCACAAAATTTTCACACAATCATGCAATCATATCATAAACCTAAAAATAATTATAAAATAATTATTTCTATCTCGGATTTGTGGTCATGAAACCACTATTCCGATTAGGCCCTAATTCAGGATATTACAATAAATTACTCATCTTAGTTAATTAAGTTCATCTTAGTTAATTTAGTTGCTGGAATAACTTGGTGTTAAATGTGTTTATTTATGTTTATTGATTAAGCTTATTAAGTTTAATGAGTTCAATATGTTTTAATGTGTTTGATTGTAGGTGACTAATCAGTTGGAAACCGTTATGTACATGGCTATTACAAAGTGATTAATGCAGCTATTCAAGTTGGGATTGGTTACATACAAAGCCTTTCCTTCTTCTATAATCGATTACTACTTAAATGAAGCCACCATGTGCTTAAAATATCATCAATGGTGTTGGTGACTATTTGGCTACCAAGAGGGCCTGGAACCTAAGCATTCAATCTCAATAAATCAGCTAAATTGGAGCAATAATTCATATTGATAGTTTCTGTTACTTAGGCTTAAAGGAATTCAAGAGTTTTTTTACTAATTGATTGAGTTTTATTTCAGCCATTAACAACTCATTTAAGCTGATATTTGTGACTTTTCGGCTAGGCCTTATCTAGTATTATAAATACTTGTAATCAACTCATCGTAGGGAGACTTTTGCCAAATTATATGAACAAGTGTTCTTTTGTGAGATTTCCAATTCTCATAGTTCTTTTTGGGTCTGACTTGACTTATCAAGCATAGTTGTGGCGTCAATCTTTCCTTTGTAAACCAAACTTATCACCTTTTGGTGTGGCGTTCATTATACCTGTGGTTCTTACCTCTTTAAGTAACGGGTCAAGGTCCATCTACCTTCATCATTTTTACCTTAAAGCAATATAAGTCCCGGGTCAATACTCTTTATAGTATTGAATCGTTCTAGAAGCTTGAGTTCTATTTTCCATTTCCACCCAATCTATCAATTATCCTTTTAATTCTTTTGTTAGCCGAATTCCCCATCCATTGCTTAATTACCTTTCTTTTTAACCTTTGTTTGTAGCCATTGTCTATCTTTTCCATTCTTTTTGAAACAAACCAAGTCTTATTCAAATTCACGATTGGGTAATCTAAACAACTCAAATCATCACCAAAATGAGTTCGTATCACATTGTTCCTTCAATTGTTGTTCAATCTCAATGGCTTTGTGAATTGCCTCCTCTAGATCTGATGCGATCCCAATCGCATCATGTTACAACGCAACTCGATACCATTGAGATTTGTAACACCCCTAGCCCGTATCCATCACCGAATTAAGGTTATGAGGCATTAAAAAATATATTACAATTCATACAAATTCATATTATATTACAGTTCAAGGTTTATGATCACATCAATGTTTATAACAAAATCAAATATCAAAACTTAAAAATTATATCATTCACAACATAGCATAAATAAAATATAATCTAAAATATATTAAACAACTTGTAACACTCCAAACCCGGCCTAGACGTTATGGCCGAATCCGGTGTGTCATATCAGATTATTTTTCAAAAAGATTGATCTTTCCGATAAAAATCTGTTACTGAATCTAAAACCTTTTATTACTTAACTAAAGCTCTCGTCAAACTGTTTACTGATTAGTTTGCCTTTGGTATATTACATCATTTAAAATTGCAAAAGCATTTTTAAAAACTTCGTTATTGGAAGCTCGTGTTCCTTAGAAAATCGTGCTATTTAGAAACTCGCGTTTTCCTAGTCTAGCAGTGATGTGATCCGGCCCGGGTAAATGAGTCGAATTCATGTAGTTGCCTGATCGTAGTTCGAGAGAGTCGTTCGTACCTCAAATTTTAGAAATAGAAGTGAATGGATAGGTTTGGATAGCGGAAGGTTTTCAAAAGTTATGCAAAAGGGTAGTGATAGGTTCGGCTAAGGAAAACAAGAAAGGATGTTGGATAGATGGCTCGGTTTGGTTAACAAGAAGGAAAGTTGAAAGATGGGGAATGGAAAAATGAACTCAACGTCAGGAATGATTCAACACTAAAAAGTGTCACCCTGATTCCTATATTGTTAAGGTGAAAAGATGGATAGAAGGATAGGTGAACGCCACACCAAGATTGGTGATAAGTTCAAACAAGATCGGTAGATGCCACTAGCACAAACTGGATAAGTCTTTGAAACTTGTACGAGATATGAGAGGAAGCAACCTCACAAGAACAATGTTCATTAACAAGTTTGGCAAAAGTCCTTTACAAATAAAATCAACAAACTATTTATACTAGTTTCTTATGCTAGCCGAAAAGTCCATTCATGAACTTAATGATTAATTAATGTACCTAATTATAACATGAACTTTCTAGAAAAATGACCAATGGTGTCCTTGTCCATGTTCGGCCGAATGGAAGGTGAGTGGGGCAGCTTCATGTATGAGCAAGCTTTGGAAGCCAATGGGATTGTCTAGGTTCGGCCATGGGATGCATGAAACTCTCAAGGGGTGTCTCTTTGCCGAATAGGTGCTTAGAAAACTCCAAGGGTCCTCCCACATGCATCGGTTGTACATGGAACTTGGAAGGGGGCTTGAACCTAGCCATACATGTACTTGCATTAATTATCCTCCATTCATGAATGTGTGCCGTCCAAGGGAGATGGACCTTTCATTATGCATTAACCTTCCATGTACATGAATGTATGTCCTCCAAACATTGAACCGATCCATGCATGAATCTTCCCGTTCATGCACCTTGCATTAAATGCCATGAATGTATCTTCCAAATTTGGCTAATCTACATAATTAAATAACATGATTAAATAACACACAACTATTCATATAATTATGATTTAAATTAATAACTAAATAACTTAATGACACTAATTAATTATAAGTCAACTTATCATATTAAATTCAGCTAGCTCAAATAGTCAAAAAACTTAGTGAGCTAAGTTGAGCTAGGGAATTCGGCATGAGCTATAGCAAACTTAGTTATAAGCTAGATTAAAACTTAGTTTATTAAAATGAAAAAGGAATGAGCTGAAACGAGCTAAATTCGAGCTAAAACGAGCTCAAGTGAGCTGATGTGAGCTGAATGGCGCATGGGGGAGCCAGAGAGGAGCTGAGATCGGATTGCAAAATAGTGCATGGAGTCTTCAAGGAGTTGTCCTTAGCTCCTCCAACGTCATGGAGCTGGTTATCTTCCCAAATGCGCAACACAAAGGCTGATATAGCATCTTGATTTTGCTTGGTTCGAGCTCGGGTCATGGGACCTTTTGGAAGCTCAATTGATTCTTGGTGTGCATTCAAGGACGCCCCAGGTGTGCTCACATCAGTTTAGTATAAGAAATCAAAATCCAAATTAAAACTTAAAAACCCACCAACGGCCTTATTACATAAATTAAACCCAAAACGAAATCCAATCGCAATTAAAAGAAACAGAACAATAGTGTGGCCGCCTCCGAGTCCCTTACAGCACCAAACCATCAGAGCTTAGGGATTATCTGCACAGTTAGAAATGGGGTGAGTTTACGAAAACTCAGTGTGTAATCCCAATAACATACAAATAGTGAATAACACAAGATGTCGATGCACCAGCCAAAGCCCTTTTTGATGATCGACAAGCGATGCGGGCCTTAGCCCTTAAACAGTAGCAATGTGGGCCTAAGGCCAATACAGTATCAGTATAAATGCATAATGCAACCCATTCCATACCAGCCAGCACACCACCTGTACCAACCAACACACCTTTGGGGATATCAATCTACCCACCCAACCAGCACATCAATATCGCAGCAAAGCTACCAGTAATAATGATAAAGTAGCATAGCTGCCAGTAACAGTGATATCATAGCATAGCTGCTGGTAACAGTAAGCGTGGTAAACCACAAGTAATAGCATATGTGACGTAGTCACCAGTACAGTACTTCCTCCATATCATAACCCACCCCATGCAGATGTCGTGTTATAAATAATACGTGTATGCAGTATATCATACTCATAACCCATCATGAAAATGTCATTCACACATCAAATAACCTACCGCTAGCATTATAAAGGTCTCACCATCAGTTAGGGGTAACTCAGTAATTTTTGCCCCTCATATTTCGGTCATTTAATTGATTTTAGGGTCACAGTACAGATAATGACCCTTCAACGAGTCTACAGTCGTCACGAACGGCTCAGACAACTCATGTGACCAAAACTGTGTAAATGGGCATAAGGCCCATTACTCGGCCCAAGTGGGCCCACAGACTCGCATGTCCCCTTCTAGCCTAAATCTAGCCATGGCTATGCGAATTTCATAGCCCAATCCAACATTTATCATCTTTCATGAGTTTTTACTATACGTGGGCCTTCGAGCCCATCGGACCCACACAGCCCATTCTGGCCCATAGCGACCCATGACGGCCTGAGCCCACGAGAGCGCTCGTAGTGGCCTCGATGATCTGTCACCCAAAGCATGTGGCTTGATTCACCTTGCGAACGTTCGTACGCTCGCGTAATCGCAAATGCCAAAACTCTGGCTTTTCAGCTTTTGCCGGTTTGCCCTACCTTGGTGTGGTTACACACCCACGCTCATCATTGATTATAGAGTATGGTTAGGTGAACAACTACACACCTGCTTTGGAGAAGAACAACGCACTCCACACGCCCAACCTACACAACCCAACGTTCCACAACAGTCTTAGTCGTTTGTGTTAACCAAACAAAGACATCCTTTCAAACACTTCATACCATGTTGCTTACCTTGATAGTACAAATCGGCTCCAACCACCACTTCCTCCACAACCCAGTTGTCTACGATCTGCATTAATAACTACATCCATTAAATCACCCAACTTGATTGCAAACAACTTATCCTTGAGAACCACTTACAGAAACAGAGACTAAGAGAATGTAGTGGCAATATTCGGCCTAACGCAGCAACCACCACTATCAAGCGCCCGACGCCAAGTACGCCTTCCTAGCGCACACCAATAGAGTAGAAGGTTAAGAAGGGAGATCACCCTAAGATAAAAGATGAGAAAGAACAGCACAACCACAGCACATAAATTGAAGAACAAAAGCAAGGTTTGGCTTTTTGCTAGAGATTAGGGACATCAAGAATAACTTACCTTAAACCAGCAGGGGAAGTTTTGGTTAGCAATGAGAGTACCCGCCTAAGACTCCAAAAAGGAAAACTCGCAACTAAAAGCAAGCAGAAGATGAGTAGAGATCAAGAAGATGTTCGGCTAACCCCAAAAGAATGGATGAGGAAGAAGTAGAGTTAAGTTGTCAAAATGAAGAGTTACAGATAAAGTGGGAAGAAAAAGTATTTGGGAAAACAATAATGGGTTAAGGCTGAAAAGAGAAGGAAGATTCGGCACAAGGAAAGATTTTACCCCAAAAAGCCCCAAAAAGTAAAAACCCAAAAGTGGAAGAGGGAGAATTTGGCTCCTACAACAAGACCAAAATTCTAAAATGGCAAAGAAGTTCCCCTAGCCGATTTTGCTCCTACAAGTTGCCCAATTCGGCTACAACACTCCTCCCCCCACCAACTCCTTGAAAAACTCCCCATATCACTCCTCTTATCCCTCCATAATCTTCTCCCAACAACCAAAGACCAATTCAAATTCCCACACGGCAGAGTTTGAATTCGCCACAAACTCTTGCCACCCCCATGCAGCAAAATGGCACCTTCTGCAGCTCATGGGATTTGAACCCCAGTCCTTCCTAAAGCCAAAGCACGCCTCACACCACCAAGCCACAAGGCTTCTTGTGGTAACAAGTGACCACAAATATTCATAAAGCCTAAGTGCCAATGCTCAGGTTCTTTTTAAGAGGAAAAACAAAATTACTGCAAAAGCCGAAGCTTGAACCTAGGACTACTCAGACACCCCCTAACGCACTTAAATCAACTAATCACTCAAACAAACATGGAAATTATGCTAAGCCAAGCAAAGTTATAGGCCCCATACTTTTGGGTCGTTACACAACTTAGACATATACAGAACATACAATACTTCAACAACTCCATTATTGAATATTAAACCTATTTTTATTTAAGACGTGTGCTTACACAAGTTATACATCAATTTAAATAAATTTCCTTATCAACCCTTTATTTCATATATGCAGCATTAACATATTAATTAATGTGAAACTCATATATTTTGCATATTAATACCAATTAAAAACAAGCATTCGATTATAAGGAAACTCATTTCATTTTCTTGTCTATTCAGCTAACATAAATCATTTGTACATATTCACAACCTTACAAGTAGCTAGCAAGTTTATATAGCCATATACATATATATATATATAACATCTATAATATAAACACGTTTATACATGATGTGATCCGACTCGAGTGATTGAGTCAAATTCACGTAGTTTCCCGATGTAGACGAGAAGTGATACGAGCACGCCCCACGAACTTCATCAAACAAGTCTGTCAAGCTAAGCATTGACATGTTGACAAGCTGATCCCAGCTCATTTCCAGCTCCACGAGCTCCGTCCAGCTCAAATCCAGCTTATTCGAGCTCAATCCAACTTGCCTAAGCTAAACTGAGCTCACTCCTAGCTCATATTCAGGTCACGAGCTAAACCTTAGCTCAACTTCAGCTTAGGAGTTTAGCCTCAGCTCAACTTTAGCTCACGAGCTAAAGCTTAGCTCATTTTAGTTTAAACTCGATTTTGTCTTTAATACATTAAATAAAAATTTGCACATATTCATTTAAGCATTAAACTTGTCTTATATTAATATTTGTTATTAATATGTCATTGTCATTATATAAATTGATTATGTTCACATAGCCGAATTAATGCATGACATTAATGTGTTCACATCATGCCGAATTTATGAGTGTTCATGAGATGTCTTAATGACTTATTTATTTCATGTAGGTATATCCCTTTGGACGGTACAATATATGGATGAAGAAACATCTCTTTTGGGCATTCCACACTCATGAATGAAGAAGTATTAAATGCTGGTGCATGTACGGCTAGATGCAATGTTTCTACAAATTCATGCATGTGTCGAATGCATGTATGGACATTAAAGGCTAGTCCATGAATGGATCAAATGCATGGGATGATAGAATGCATGAATGGCTTAAGTGCATGTATGGTGGCTGTCTCCTAACTTTCCAAGGCACTTACTCGGCCAAGAAGTAGCTGCTAACTAATTCTATGTTGACCATAGAGCTCCTTGAACATGTTCACACTTTGAATTGACCTATAGGCTACTACACATGCATGGATGGGTTCAAGAACGTCCAAGGGAAGGAATTAACTCAATAATTCAACACATTGATTGAAATAAGTGCATGCACAAAGGGGAGAACGAATTTACTAGGTTCATGCTGCCATTTATGAACCTACATGCCATTAAAGTGTTTAATTATGAAGATACATGTTCCATACAAGTGCATGAACGTCCCAAGGAGATGAATGCAACCTTTTGGTGCACATACAAGTCACTTGAAGCCTTTCTTTATGACTAACCATTCATGCACAAACCAAGGGGGAAGAAAGTGTCCATTCAGCTAGTGCATGCCGAATTTATGAACTATTTTAATACATTAGTGTGAACGTTTTTATTATTGTGTGAACACCTAGATGCCAAATTTGAATGGTCATCTATGTGCCTATAAATATTTGTTTTCTTTCATTTGTAAAGGACTTTTGCCAAATTTTTATTGAATTTAATCTTGTGAGAATTTTCTTCTCTAAACTTTGTTTGAGACTTTGTTGACTAATCTACCTAGTAGTGGCATTAGCCTTGTTCTTCCTTTGAACTTATCACTCAACCGAGTGTGGCGTTTACCCTTATACTGAGGTTCCTACTTTGCTAAGTAGCAGGTCGAGGTTTATCACTTTCATCCTCCACCTTGAAAGCCTATAAGCATTTGGGGTCGATATTTTCTAATATTGGTTCGTGCTTGCTTTTAAGAACCCTTTCTTCCATATCCATCATTAAACCATTATACATAGCTTCCGTCCTAATTATCCTATCAACTTCATTCCAAAAGCCAATTGAACGATACTTTCTTGTAGACGATCGGGCAACTCAGCATACGACTCGACTCTTCCCGAGGTAGATCATATCATTTGGTATCAGAGCTACTAAAACGAGAAGTACGTGCGGCAAAATCAATCCCGGGACTAATACAAGTGAACGAAAGTAAGTAGGATCCGAAAAAGGAGTATAGAAAAAAATTCGTATATCGAAGTTCTCTCATTTTGTTTAGTTTGTTGTTGCTGCTACAAAAATAAAAAAAATCTACGCAGCCGGGAAAAAAATTTTCGTGTACAAAAGTGCTTCCATTGTATTTTAGTTTACTGTTATAGTTAAAAAAAGTTTTACAAGTTAAAAAAAATTGAAAAAAATTTGAAAAAAAAAGTCTGAAAGATTAATTTCTTTTGTGATCATTTGTATTCCCAGTCAGTTTCATTTATCTTCTACCATTCACTTCCTATCCCATCGCCACACTTAAACCCGAGAATTTTTTTTTCTTTCAGCCAACCCGTAACCCCTCATATGTTATCCTTTGTAAAAACCATTTGAAACCGATCCACAATACTAGAGATCAAGTCATACTAAGTCTGTTACAAGGTTATAAGAGGAGAAAGGAGCGAAAAAAGGCACGAGCGAGTGAGATCATTCGAGTGGAGGTAAAAGCCAAATGAGTGTAAACACGAGCGGAAGTGACACCTTTTCCTTCTTCTTTTCGAGCGAAATTGTGAGGTTTGTGGTGAGGTACTTAATTTTTTTATTTTGTGTTGTGATCTAACATTTTCTTTTCAAAAACAAAAATCATGTCACGCGAAGAGTTCACCGAATCGGAATACCAATACTTGGTACAAGAAATGTGAAAAATGATGGAGCCCAACACTAAGAACATACACGAGAGATTAAATCATTTGGAAAAACAAGATCAAAGTGATAGAGTTTCTTCGAGTCGAAAAATAGAGACAAGAACCCCACGGAGATATAACCCCGACTACTACTTGAGAAAAAGTTCCTATCGTGATTCCTTTTCGCCATCTACTTCGAGACAAAGAGATTCATACTATGACTCATATTCATCAACGAATTCGAGAAGTGACTTCGATCGAAAGTCCTTTTCATTAAGAAATTCGAGAAGACGAGAAGCCGATTACGATTTTGATTCGTTCCAAGATGGCATTCGGAGAGAAAGACATACTCCTACTAGATCGTCAATGAAATCTTACTCAGAGTATTCTTCACGAAGTTTTGATTGTGAATCATATGCAAATAGTTCTTCATCTTTCGAACAAGATTTGTATTCTCATCGTTCTTTTGTACATTCTTGTAAAGAGAAAACAAAGAAAAGAAAAGAAAAAGCAAAAGAAGAAAAAGAAAATGAAATAAAAAGAAAAGAGAGGCAAAAGGCAAGTAAGAGAGAAAATGAGCGAATCTTGAGAGAACTTGAAAAAGCCTTTGAAAAAGCCTTTGAAAAGCAAAAAGAAAATGAGATTGAAAAAGAGAATGAAAAGAAATTTGAGAGAGAAAAAGAAGTTGAAAAAGAAATTGAAATAAAAGAAACGAGTGATTTAGAAGAAAAAGAATCGAGTGGGAAAACAAGTGAGCAAGTGAGAATTATTTCTACTAACCCACATGTTCGATCTTCTTGTGAATTAACTTTTCAGGTTCCTAGAGGTTTGTGCAACCAATTCCATCTACATTACCTTCCAAATGAGAGGTGTTTTAGGTTGTTCAAAAAAGGTAAGTTCGCGAATGACAACCACCCACTTGCGATCGAAGGTAAGGAAGGTAAGGATTCTTTGTTTATCGAATCAAAGTCACTTGATTTGGCTAATTTTTGTTCACTTACTGTTGTTAACGATTTTGTTTTAAAAGGCGCCATATACAGCTTTTTTTTATGATGATTACTACATTGGCAAATTTGTTGACAACATTGGATTAGTTTTCTCAAGCGAATTTTGAATGTGTTTGATCAAAGACTGTCACTTAAAAATTCTGATGTGTTTGACCATGCAAACTTTTTGAATTCATGTGTTAAATCTTTATGTTTAAATATGCCTGCTCAATTGATTTGTGATAAAGCTGCCTGTTTGAAAAGTTGCATGTTCTCTAAAAATTCTTTGTTTGGCATCCATGTTAAAAGATCTTCACATGATATGTGCAATTGTGTTCCTCATGAACAATCTTTGAGTTTTTGTGTGAAATTTCCATGTAGTGATTTACATTCCCGATTGATACTCTTGAAGCATGAACCTTTGCATATTGGTATGCTCGATTTTGTCAATTCAACATGTGTGTTTAAACTAGTGAAATATAATTCGTATGGTGAGTTGATTATATCTTCTTCTAATATGTTGCTTGTTGGAATTCCTAATCAAGTTCGTGTGTTCAAGCCTGGTATTTGCTACATGAATTCATTTTATGGAAACATTAAGCACTTGGCATCATTTGCATTCAAATTATGTTTGCTTGATGTTCAAACTTTTGATAAGAAGGTGAAATTCAATGATTTGGGTTTCAATTTTGACTCGTTTACTAATCACCTTGTTTGGCCACATCTGAAATTTTCGTTCCATTTTGAGAAGGTAAAACTTATGCTTTGGGACTTGAATCAAATTTCAACAATGATTTATTTTTTTCTTTTCAGTCCATACCTCCTATTGAAACTAACCTTTTACATTTTTGTGAATGTAACCCTTTAAAAAGCACGAGCTGTCATGGTGCTTCGTCACCAACCCAAGTTGATCGAGGTAAAAGGTTTGTTTTACATTATCTGTCCGAAGAGAGAAGATTTATCTTGTTTAAAAAAGGTAAAACCGATCCTAAATTTTCTTCTCTTCAAGATCGACAAGGTAAAGTTTATAAAAATTTTCAAATACCTTTACTCTATTCGAATGTTGTTGAAAATCTTTTTGATGGTTTGATGTTTGGAAATTGTTTGCACCTTGTTGTGATTGATTGTTGTCTTTGGCCTAGTAGTGATCCGTTTGTGTTGGAAAGTGATTACACAAATCATGTTGTTAATAAGTGAAAGAGTGATTTAGTTTCCAATTGACCATGGTACACTTTGCGTGTACATTCCCATGAATTGTTATTTTTGAATAAACATATTGAAATGTTTTGGATGAGGAATAATGTGTTTAAGTGCCTGCCATCGTTTACAACCAATTATCCCTTGATCCAACTTAGTCTTCATGTTTGCAACGATGGTCTAACGAAACTCTTTGATAAATTTACGTATGTTTGCTTTGTCCAATTGAGATTTTTGGCATATGTTTGATTGAATGAATTTTTTATGAACTATCGAACACATTTGAATCTGACTCCTTTGAGTTTCTTTTTATTGGCTGTGGTAAGAATTTTTCAGGTTTGTGTGACATCTTCCATCCCATTTGACCGAGGAAAACCATGCATGAGTCAAAGTTCTCCCATGGACAAACGGCTCGACTTGAGGACAAGTTGTCTAAAAGAGGGGGGAATGATACGAGCACGCCCTGCGAACTTCATCGAACAAGTCTGTCAAGCCAAGCATTGACATGTTGGCAAGCTGATCCCAGCTCATTTCCAGCTCCACGAGCTCTGATGTGAGCACACCCGGGGCATCCTCGAATGCACACCAAGAATCAATCGAGCTTCCAAAAGGTCCCATGACCCAAGCTCGAACCAAGCAAATTCAAGATGCTATATCAGCCTTTGTGTTGTGCATTTGGGAAGATAACTAGCTCCATGATGTTGGAGGACTAAGGACAACTCCTTGAAGACTCCATGCACTATTTTGCAATCCGATCTCAGCTCCTCTCCAGCTCCCCCATGCGCCATTCAGTTCACATCAGCTCACTTGAGCTCGTTTTAGCTCGTTTGAGCTCAAATTTAGCTCGTTTCAGCTCATTCCTTTTTCATTCCAATAAACTAAGTTTTAATCTAGCTTATAACTAAGTTTGCTACAGTTCATGCCGAATTCCCTAGCTCAATTTAGCTCACTAAGTGTTTTTGACTATTTGAGCTAGCCGAATTTATTATAAGTTGACTTATAATTATTGTGTTCAAATTTAGTTAGTGTTATTAAGTTATTAGTTATTATTTTAAATTATAATTATATGAATAGTTGTGTGTTATTTAATTATGTTATTTAATTATGTAGGTTAGCCGAATTTGGAAGATACATTCATGGCATTTAATGCAAGGTGAATGAACGGGAATGTTCATTGAACGGGAGGATACATGCATGGACTGGTTCAATGTTTGGAGGACATACATTCATGTACATGGAAGGTTAAGCATATTGAAAGGTGCATCTCCCTTGGACGGCACACATGCATGAATGGAGGGTAATTAATGCAAGTGCATGTTCGGCTAGGTTCAAGCCCCCTTCCAAGTTCCATGTACAACCGATGCATGTGGGAGGACCCTTGGAGTTTTCTAAGCACCTATTCGGCCAAAAGACACCCCTTGAGAGTTTCATGCATCCCATGGCCGAACCTAGACAATCCCATTGGCTTCCAAAGCTTGCTCATACATGAAGCTGCCCACTCACCTCCCATTCGGCCGAACATGGACAAGAATACCATTGGTCATTTTTTCTAGAAAGTTTCATGTCTTAATTAGGTACATTACTTAATTGTTAAGTTCATGAATGGACTATTCGGCTAGCATAAGAAACTAGTATAAATAGTTTGTTGATTTCATTTGTAAAGGACTTTTGCCAAATTTGTTAATGAACATTGTTCTTGTGAGGTTGCTTCCTCTCATATCTCGTAAAAGTTTCGAACGACTTATCTGGCTTGTGCTAGTGGCGTCAATCGTCTTGTTTTGAACTTATCACCAATTTTAGTGTGGCGTTCACCTATCCATCTATCCATATTTTTCACCTTAACAATATAGGAATCGGGGTGACACTTCTTAGTGTTGAATCATTCCTGACGTTGAGTTTGATTTCCATTTCCATCTTTTATATATTTTTCTTGTTAACCAAAATCGAGCCTTCTATCCTTCATCCATCTTTGCTACCCTTAATCGAACCTATACTAAACTTACCCTTCTTGAAAACTTCCGCTATCCTATTCTAATTCTTTTACTACTATTACCAAAATCTGAGGCACGAACGACTCTCTCGAACTATGATCGGGCAACTACGTGAATTCGACTCATCTACCCAGGCTGGATCACATCATTTGGTATCAGAGCTTGTAAATTGAGAGGCACCGACGTTCGTATCAAGATCAAAATAGGTTCGTGGTGAAAAAAATCGAAAAAAATATTTAAAAAAATTGTATTTTCGTTTTTATCATTGTAAAGTGCTACATTGGAAGTTATAAAAAAAAAGAAATACGAAATTATAAAAAAAAGAGAAAAAAAGTGAAGTGATCAAAGTTTGATTCTATTGTTTTATATTTCTTCCGATCGTCTTATATTATTTTCATCAATTTTAACCCTATTTCCAAACGCCACACTACACCAAAGAAAAAAAAATTCTTTTAGCCTACCCATAACCTATACATTTTATCCCTTGTAACCATTTTGAAGCCGACCCCAAAGCACCAAAGACGAGTCAAAAGAAACAAAATACGAGTTTACGAGAGTAAGTTTGAGTGGTAAAAGGCTAGAGTGTGTGAGAACATTCGAGAGTTTGAAAAAAAGCCTAAAAACGAGTGCAAACACGAGTGGAGTGTTCATCAATATTTCTTTACGAGTGAAATAGTGAGATTTGTGGTGAGGTACTTGATTTTTTTTATTTTGTTTTGTGATCTAACATTTTCTTTTCAGCAACAAAAATCATGTCACGCGAAGAGTTCACCGAATCGGAATACCAATACTTGGTACAAGAAATGCGAAAAATGATGGGGCCCAACACTAAGAACATACACGAGAGATTAAATCATTTGGAAAAACAAGATCAAAGTGATAGAGTTTCTTCGAGTCGAAAAATGGAGATAAGAACCCCACGGAGATATACCCCTGACTACTACTTGAGAAAAAGTTCCTATCGTGATTCCTTTTCGCCATCTACTTCGAGACAAAGAGATTCATACTATGACTCATATTCATTAGCGAATTCGAGAAGTGACTTCGATTGAAAGTCCTTTTCATCAAGAAATTCGAGAAGACGAGAAGCCGATTACGATTTTGATTCATTCCAAGATGGCGTTCGGAGAGAATGACATACTTCTACTAGATCGTCAACGAAATCTTACTCAGAGTATTCTTCACGAAGTTTTGATTGTGAATCATATGCAAATAGTTCTTCATCTTTCGAACAAGATTTTTATTCTCATCGTTCTTTGTACATTCTTGTAAAGAGGAAACAAAGAAAATAAAAGAAAAAGCAAAAGAAGAAAAAGAAAATGAAATAAAAAGAAAAGAGAGGCAAAAGGCAAGTGAGAGAGAAAATGAGCGAATCTTGAGAGAACTTGAAAAAGCCTTTGAAAAATGCAAAAAGAAAATGAAAAAGAAAATGAGATTGAAAAAAAGAATGAAAAAGAGTTTGAGAGTGAAAAAGAAGATGAAAAAGAAATTGAAACAAAAGGAACGAGTGATTCAGAAGAAAAAGAATCGAGTGAGAAAACAAGTGAGCAAGTGAGGATTATCTCTACTAACCCACATGTTCGATCTTCTTGTGAATTAACTTTTCAGGTTCCTAGAGGTTTGTGCGACCAATTCCATCTACATTACCTTCCAAACGAGAGGTGTTTTAGGTTGTTCAAAAAAGGTGAGTTCGCGAATGACAACCACCCACTTGCGATCGAAGGTAAGGAAGGTAAGGATTCTTTGGTTATAGAATCAAAGTCACTTGATTTGGTTAATTACTGTTCACATATTAATGTTAACGATGTTGTTTCAAAAGATGCCATGAAGATTCCATCTTATGACATGTTTTATAACGACAACTCTGTTGATTCTGTTGGATTGGTTCATCCTGTGCAAATTATGAATGTGTGTGATAACATTTTTTCACGTTTTGATTTGTTTGATTATAAAAATTCTTTGTTTGGCATCTATGTTAAAAGATCTTCACATGATATGTGCAATTGTGTTCTTCATGAACAATCTTTGAGTTTTTGTGTGAAATTTCCATGTAGTGATTTGCATTCCCGATTGATACTCTTGAAGCATGGACCTTTGCATATTGGTATACTCGGTTTTGTCAATTCAACATGTGTGTTTAAACTAGTGAAATATAATTCGTGTGGTGAGTTGATTATATCTTCTTCTAATATGTTGCTCGTTGGAATTCCTAATCAAGTTCTTGTGTTCAAGCCTGGTATTTGCTACATGAAATCATTTTATGGAAACATTAAGCACTTGGCATCATTTGCATTCAAATTATGTTTGCTTGATGTTCGAACTTTTGATAAGAAGGTGAAATTCAATGATTTGGGTTTTAATTTTGATTCGTTTACTAATCACCTTGCTTGGCCACATCTGGAATTTTCATTTCATTTCGAGAAGTTTTGTGAATTCCACCCCTCGAGGAGCAAGACATGTCATGGCGTGTCACCACCTATTCAAATTTATTGAAGTAATAGGTATGTCTTACGTTATCTATCCAAAGAGAGAAGATTCATTTTGACCGAGAAAGGTAAACCCAATCCTCAATTGTCTTCTCTTCATATTCGTCAAGGTAAGTCATCTGAAAATTTTTAAATATCTTTGCTCAATTCGATTGAAGTTGAAAATTCCATTGATTTGTTGTTTGGAAATTATTTATACTTTGATGTGATGGATTTTTCCTTTTGGCATTGTAATGATGTGATTATTATGTTGGAATTTGGAGACACCCCTCATGTTGTTCAAAAACAAAAGAAAGGGTTAGCATACCTTTGGCCATGGCATACCTTGCATGAACAAGACAAGGGACCAAATGAGTTGCTATATTCGGTTAAAGAAATTAAAATGTTTTGGATGAGGAATAATGTGTTTAAGTGCCTGCCATCATTTACAACCAATTATCCCTTGATCCAACTTAGTTTTCATGTTTGCAACGATGGTCTAACGAAACTCTTTGATAAATTTACGTATGCTTGCTTTGTCCAATTGAGATTTTTGGCATATGTTCGATTGAATGAATTTTTAATGAACTATCGAGCACATTTGAATTTGAATCCTTTAAGTTTCTTTTTACCGGCTGTGGTAAGAATTTTTCAGGTTTGTGTGACATCTTCGATCCCATTTGATCGAGGAAAACCATGCACGAGTCAAAGTTCTCCCATGGACAAATGGCTCGACTTGAGGACAAGTCGCTTTGAAGACGGGGGAATGATGTGAGCACACCCAGGGCATCCTCGAATGCACACCAAGAATCAATCGAGCTTCCAAAAGGTCCCATGACCCGAGCTCGAACCAAGCAAATTCAAGATGCTATATCAGCCTTTGTGTTGCGCATTTGGGAAGATAACCAGCTCCATGATGTTGGAAGAGCTAAGGACAACTCCTTGAAGACTCCATGCACTATTTTGCAATCCGATCTCAGCTCCTCTCCAGCTCCCCATGCGCCATTCAGCTCACATCAGCTCACTTGAGCTCGTTTTAGCTCGTTTGAGCTTGAATTTAGCTTCGTTTCAGCTCATTCCTTTTTCATTCCAATAAACTAAGTTTTAATCTAGCTTATAACTAAGTTTGCTATAGTTCATGCCGAATTCCCTAGCTCAATTTAGCTCACTAAGTGTTTTTGACTATTTGAGCTAGCCGAATTTATTATAAGTTGACTTATAATTATTGTGTTCAAATTTAGTTAGTGTTATTAAGTTATTAGTTATTATTTTAAATTATAATTATATGAATAGTTGTGTGTTATTTAATTATGTTATTTAATTATGTAGGTTAGCCGAATTTGGAAGATACATTCATGGCATTTAATGCAAGGTGCATGAACGGGAATGTTCATTGAACGGGAGGATACATGCATGGACCGGTTCAATGTTTGGAGGACATACATTCATGTACATGGAAGGTTAATGCATATTGAAGGTGCATCTCCCTTGGACGGCACACATGCATGAATGGAGGGTAATTAATGCAAGTGCATGTTCGGCTAGGTTCAAGCCCCCTTCCAAGTTCCATGTACAACCAATGCATGTGGGAGGACCCTTGGAGTTTTCTAAGCACCTATTCGGCCAAGAGACACCCCTTGAGAGTTTCATGCATCCCATGGCTGAACTTAGACAATCCCATTGGCTTCGAAAGCTTGCTTATACATGAAGCTGCCCACTCACCTCCCATCCGGCCGAACATGGACAAGAATACCATTGGTCATTTTTCTAGAAAGTTTCATGTCTTAATTAGGTACATTACTTAATTGTTAAGTTCATGAATGGACTATTCGGCTAGCATAAGAAACTAGTATAAATAGTTTGTTGATTTCATTTGTAAAGGACTTTTGCCAAATTTGTTAATGAACATTGTTCTTGTGAGGTTGCTTCCTCTCATATCTCGTACAAGTTTCGAATGACTTATCTGGCTTGTGCTAGTGGCGTCAATCGTCTTGTTTTGAACTTATCACCAATCTTGGTGTGGCGTTCACCTATCCATCTATCCATATTTTTCACCTTAACAATATAGGAATCGGGGTGACATTTCTTAGTGTTGAATCATTCCTGGCGTTGAGTTTGATTTTCATTTCCATCTTTTATATATTTTTCTTGTTAACCAAAACTGAGCCTTCTATCCTTCATCCATCTTTGCTACCCTTAATCGAACCTATACTAAATTTACCCTTCTTGAAAACTTCCGCTATCCTATTCTAATTCTTTTACTACTATTACCAAAATCCGAGGCACGAACGACTCTCTCGAACTACGATCGGGCAACTACGTGAATTCGACTCATCTACCCAGGCAGGATCACATCAAGCTCTGTCCAGCTCAAATCCAGCTTATTCGAGCTCAATCCAACTTGCCTGAGCTAAACCGAGCTCACTCCTAGCTCATATTCAGCTTACGAGCTAAACCTTAGCTCAACTTCAGCTTAGGAGTTTAGCCTCAGCTCAACTTTAGCTCACGAGCTAAAGCTTAGCTCATTTTAGTTTAAACTCAGTTTTGTCTTTAATACATTAAATAAAAATTTGCACATATTCATTTAAGCTAAACTTGTCTTATATTAATATTTGTTATTAATATGTCACTGTCATTATATAAATTGATTATATTCACATAGCCGAATTAATGCATGACATTAATGTGTTCACATCATGCCGAATTTATGAGTGTTCATGAGATGTCTTAATGACTTGTTTATTTCATGTAGGTACATCCCTTTGGACGGTACAATGTATGGATGAAGAAACATCTCTTTTGGGCATTCCACACTCATGAATGAAGAAGTATTAAATGCTGGTGCATGTACGGCTAGATGCAATGTTTCTACAAATTCATGCATGTGTCGAATGCATGTATGGACATTAAAGGCTAGTCCATGAATGGTCAAATGCATGGGATGATAGAATGCTAACTAATTCTATGTTGACCATAGAGCTCCTTGAACATGTTCACACTTTGAATTGACCTATAGGCTACTACACATGCATGGATGGGTTCAAGAACGTCCAAGGGAAGGAATTAACTCAATAATTCAACACATTGATTGAATTAAGTGCATGCACAAAGGGGAGAACGAATTTACTAGGTTCATGCTGCCATTTATGAACCTACATGCCATTAAAGTGTTTAATTATGAAGATACATGTTCCATACAAGTGCATGAACATCCCAAGGAGATGAATGCAACCTTTTGGTGCACATACAAGTCACTTGAAGCCTTTCTTTATGACTAAGCATTCATGCACAAACCAAGGGTGTAATGCCTCGTACCCGAGACCGTTGCTAGAGTCGAACACGAGGTGTTATAAGACTTAATTCATTGCTTAAACAGCTCAAACAATTTAATTTTAGAAATTCTAGACAAGCTGGCTAACTACGTCACAGTCGCTTAAAAATTCATATCTCGAGTTCTGAAACTCAAAATCCAATTCCGTAAATTTTCTCTGAAACTAGACTCATATATCTATTTACTAATTTTTTTTCTAGAATTTTTGGCTAGACAAATTAGTACAGTTTATTAGTTAAAATCTCCCCTGTTTCAGGGTTTGACTGCTCTGACCTCTATGTATTACGAATCAGATATCTCTCTGTACAGAATTCCAATGACTATGAAGTTTGTTTCTATTAAAACTAGACTCAATAAGAAATCTTTACATATAAATTATGACTTCTAATTATTTTTATATAATTTATGGTGAATTTTCAAAGTTAAAACAGGGGATCCAGAAATCGCTCTGGCCCTATTTCACAAAAATTTAAACATCTTATAAAATATAACTCATATACCTATTTCGTTTCTTCCATATGAAAATAGACTCATCAAGCTTCGATTCCATAATTATTCATTATTTAATTCCATTTCTACTATTTTTAGTGATTTTTCAAATTCACGTCACTACTGCTGTCTGAATCTATTTTATGATAAATTTTAGCTATTTCATGGTTTCCATGGATTAGCTAGCAATTTGACATACATAACACCAAATATAATCATAATTAGCCATTCCAATGGCTAATCATTACCAAACATTTTTATACCACTCAATAACCGTATCATAAGACTATATATACAAAATGATTATAATGCTATACATGCCATACTCAAATATACAAGCCATTATACCAAGATGGTATACGGATAGTGTGAGCGTGCCTCCGACCATTCCCGATTTTCGAACTGGCTTGTCAACACTACAAGGAATGAAAAGGAGGGAGTAAGCATAAATGCTTAGTAAGTTCACATGCAAATAGCAAGTAACATAACCATATAAGCAAACATAAAACATCATTTACATAATCATCACCAAGACATTCATATCATATTTTCATTTATCATCTTACCATATTGTTGTTATATCGATTTTTCAACCCGAGGGTTAAGTACATACCTGTTCAAAGTATCCATTTCACAACACTTACCAATACATCCCTTTCATCTTGAGTATTCCTCCATTTGAGTAGAACTTTACCCGTTGAACACATCGGAATATAATTCGGATACATGGAAAGTTTGCACATAAGTGCCACATATGTAGCCAAGCTACTATGTAACCCGCCCATAAGCGAACTCGGACTCAACTCAACAAGCTCGGGCATTCACATCCATAAGTGAACTCGGACTCAACTCAACGAGCTCGGATGCATAGTTACATCTCACGAACTCAGACTTAACGAGTTCGGACATTCGCATCCATAAGTGAACTCGGACTCAACTCAATGAGCTCGGATGCCCAAATATCCCAGTGACATGTCACTTGTATCCTAATCCATTCCTAAGGTTCAACGGGACCTTTTTCCCAATCATGTGTCTCAACCATCTTCTACGGAATACTGATACCGATACTCGGTAGTATTTCACATTTTCCAAGTATATCACATAATTTAACATATTATCAAACAATTATCACGAGTATAATATTTCATAATAATTATCATATCATTTAAATAACATAAAAAAATTTAAAATAATAACTATGTTACCAACATTTACATATGAACTTACCTAGTATGCGAAAATGGCTACTTTTACCATTTCGTCCACAACTTGGTATTTTCCCCATTTTAGCCAGAATTTTAGTTTTCCTTGCTCTATCATTTAAAATATAGTCTAATTAGGACTCGCATTATTCAAATTGACCCAAAATCATATTTTGAAAAAATTACAATTTTGACCCTAAACTTTTGCATATTTACACTTTTACCCCAAAGCTCATAAATTAAACTTCAGCCTATTTTCTTATGTTTTATGACATGCTGATCATTTTTCCCTTCTATGGCAACATCAAATTCTCACTCTAACATGTACTTATGACTATTAGGTATTTTTACCGATTAAGCCCTTTTGCTCGTTTTCACTTAAAATCGAGTAGCACAAGTTGTCTAACATAATTTAAAACCTCATATTCTATCATAAAACACCAAAATACACAAACTTTACCTATGGGTATTTTTCCAAATATGAACCCTAGGTTGAATTATTGCTAGCATAAGCTTAATCGAGCTACCGGGACTCCAAAAACGTAAAGAACTTGAAAAATGGGGCTAGAATGGACTTACAATCGAGCTTGGAAGCTTGAAAAACCCTAGCCATGGTTTCTCCTTGCTATATTCGGCCATGGGGTTGAAGATGAGCAAAATTGGCTTTTAATTTTGTATTTTAATTCATTTTACCCCTAAATGACCAAAATGCCCTTACTACTAAACTTTTCAAAAATTCCATCCAGGTCTAATTTTTGTCCATAAACTTAGAAATTGGTAAAATTGCTATTTAAGACCTCCTAATTAGTATTTCAAAACAATTTCACACTAGAAACTTCTAGAATGCAAGTTTTGCAAATTATTCGATTTAGTCCCTAATTTCAATTTAAACACTTTATGCATAAAATTTTTTCATGAAAATTTCACACAATCATGCAATCATATCATAGACCTCAAAATAATCATAAAATAATTATTTCTATCTCAAATTTTGTGGTCATGAAACCACTATTCCGATTAGGCCCTAATTCGGGATATTACAAAGGGGGAAGAAAGTGTCCATTCAGCTAGTGCATGAATCTGCCGAATTTATGAAGTATTTTAATACATTAGTGTGAACGTTTTTATTATTGTGTGAACACCTAGATGTCAAATTTGAATGGTCATCTATGTGCCTATAAATATTTGTTTTCTTTCATTTGTAAAGGACTTTTGCCAAATTTTTATTGAATTTAATCTTGTGAGAATTTTCTTCTCTAAACTTTGTTTGAGACTTTGTTGACTTATCTACCTAGTAGTGGCATCAACCTTGTTCTTCCTTTGAACTTATCACTCAACCGAGTGTGGCGTTCACCCTTATACTGAGGTTCCTACTTTGTTAAGTAGCGGGTCGAGGTTTATCACATTCATCCTCCACCTTGAAAGCCTATAAGCATTTGGGGTCGATATTTTCTAATATTGTTTCGTGCTTGCTTTTAAGAACCCTTTCTTCCATATCCATCATTAAACCATTATACATAGCTTCCGTCCTAATTTTCCTATCAACTTCATTCCAAAAGCCAATTGAACGATACTTTCTCGTAGACGATTGGGCAACTCAGCATACGAATCGACTCTTCCCGAGGCGGATCGTATCAAGAAGAGTCATTCGTGTTTTGGTCTTGGTAGAAGAAGTTGGATGGATAGGCTTGATGGAAGCGAATAGGGTTCAAAAGGAGCAAGATGGTGATGATAGTTTCGGCTAAGGATAACAAAGATGGATGTTAAAGAGGTGGTTCAATTTTTAGAGATAACAAAGAAGAAACAACAGAAGGTGGAAATGGATTAGTGAACTTAACGTCAGGAGCAATTCAACACTAGAAAGTGTCACCTCGGTTCCTATATTGTTAAGGTGGATAAATGGAATAGAAGGATAGGTGAACACCACACCTAAAATAGTGATAAGTTCAAACAAGATCGGTAGATACCACTAGCACAACTAGATAAGTCTTTTGATATTTGTACGAGATATGAGAGGAAGGAACCTCACAGAAACAGAGTTTCATTAACAAATTGGAAAAAAAGTCCTTTTACAAAGAAATGAGTAAACTATTTATAGTCTAGCATGTAGCAGCCGAATGGAAAAATTGACTAACTTAGAAGCTAAGCAATCCGGCTAGAAATCAACTAGAATAATCTAGAACAAGTTATGTAATTTGCTAAGGCTAGATTCGGCTGATGGGAACTTCATTGGACAGCTTCATGAGTAAGCAAAGTGTCTTAGATGAATGTGAAGACTTGGGAGCTTATTGGACTTGGCTAGATTAGGCCATGGAATGAATAGAGCTTTCAAGAAGTGTCTCTTGGCCTCATGCATGGAACTAGAAAGGAGCTTTAATCTGGCCGTACATGAACATGCAATAAATGCCCTTCATACATGCATGTGTGGCATCCAAAGGAGAAGTATCTTCATTAATCCAAATGCATGTAATTTACCATCCATGTACATGAACATAATTCTCTCCAAGCATTGAACTAAGCCATGCATGAATCTTCTCATTCATTGAACAAACCCGTACATGCACCTAGCCTTTAATGTATCTCCATATTTGGCTAAACCTATAAAGACATGGACACATTTAATTATATCATTTAAACATAATTAAACAGCAACTAACCAACCTAAATAACAACCAACTAATTTCTGGCACATTAAATTAAAATTAACTAGCTTATTAATTTCGGCTAGCTCAAATAAACACAAACTATCAATGAACTGATTTGAGCTAGGGAATTTGGCATGAGCTGTAGCAAATTGAATTAATATAAAGTTAAAACTTAGTTTATTGGAATGTAAATAGAAATGAGCTGGAAAGAAGCTAAATCGAGCTCAAACGAGCTGAAGCAAGCTCAAGTGAGCTGATTGGAGCTGAATTGAGCTCGGGTAGCTGGAGGAAAGCTAAAGTCGATTTGCAAAAGAGTGCAATGAGTCTTCAAAGAGTTGTCTACAGCTTCTCCAATGTCAAAGGGCTTTGTTTCATCCCAAATTGGGGTCAACAAAGTTGTTACGTGCTCGAATCATGGGGCCTTTTGGAAGCTCGATAGGATCTTGATTTGCACTTGAGGGAGCCCTGGGCTTGCATACATCATTCCCCTCGTCTTCAAAGCTACTTGTCCTCAAGTCGAGTCACCAGTTTATTTTGAAATAGGGATGCCTACTTGTTCGTTCTTGGACAAATGTGATTAATTGTCGCATCATACCTTGCTGTAGAGACGTCACAGAACTTGCAACCAAATGAGAATCATTATACACCACGAACTTATTCAAACAGTCATAAAAGTGAATTACCTTGCGTTTTAAACAATTACAACAAGAAAGCACCAATATCCCATCCTTGCTATCAAATGAACATGTTCTAGTGCAACACAGCAAATTAACGAACAATGGTGCCCAAAACATAACGTTCTTAGTTAGCTTGGGTACCTCAAATTGTATCCTCAAAGCATGATGACTACCACAAGAATTTATGCAATAGTTCAAAGATTGCAAATGTCCATCATAAATAAATAATGGAAAAGATAGATTGAATTCATGGTTTTGTTTACTTAAACAATGCAATTTGGACAGCAAATATTCATCAAACTCAATAATATCACATGTTGATGAGAGCACGCCCAGTGAACCTCTTCGAACAAGTCTCCCTAGTCGAGCTGTGACGTGTTGGCAAGCTAATCCCAGCTCGTTTCCAGCTCTACGAGCTCTATCTAGCTCAAATCCAGCTCATTCAAGCGCAATCTAGTTGCATGAGCTAAACCAAGCTTAATCCTAGCTCATTTTCAACTCACGAGCTAAACCTTAGCTCAACTTCAACTTAGGAGTTTAAGCTTAGCTCATTTTAGCTCATGACTTAAACATCAGCTCGTGGAGTTCACCATGACTGTATTTGACTACTATTGACTTTTTATTTAATAAGTTCAATAATTAGTTAATTACTTTCCTACATATTAAATTTAGTTCACATTAGTTTAATTAAATATGTCTTAAAAGAGTTTATTGATAATAATTAAAATTGTCATAGCCAAATTTAATGTTGATATTTGTGTTCACATTAGCTTGAATTAATTCTGTTCACATTTTCTTGTAGAAACTCAATGGACATATGGAGCATGAAGCAACATGTCTTTCTTGGAGGTGCATGGATGGTTAAGAGCTTTGAATCTCTTAGGTGCATGTTCGGCTAAGTGCATGCATGTCCACATTCAATGTGTTCAAGGTTCATGAATGTTTCCATTCATGTATGGTGTGCTACTCCTTCATTTTCCAAGTGACTATTCGGCTAAAAGGAGGCTTCCCATTACTTCATACATGTGGCCAAACATCTCCCTCCATGAACCTTAAAATTCTGTTCACATTATGTTCACATGGCATGGCCTTTCAATTCAAAGTGTTCACACCTATGGACTCTTCAAGAGTTGGCATTCACACTTAATTTGGCTCATGAAGTCTTCTCAATTGATTCCCAATTCTTCACCAAGTAACATGAATTGATTGCCTCAATTACTCAAGTTGGCCAAACCTAGCTAATGTCCAAGGGAGTCTCTCATTCATGATTCATTTCCTTAAGCATGAAGAACCTTCAAGACATCTCCACCATAGCCGAATCTGGTCATGAACATCAAAGGACGTCTTTCTAGAATTTTCAAGATGCATTCATGAGACTTTTACTTAATTATTAAGTATGTAAAGTGTCCATTCGGCTAGCTAGTCTTTAGGCTATAAATACTTGATATTTTTCTTTGTAAAGGGACTTTGAAACTTTTGTTAATGTCATACTGCCGAAATTGTGAGGCAAACTTTTCTTATATTTTGTTCAAAGATTCGTTTGGCGTTCCTAGCGTTCTAGTTGTGTCAATCGTGTTCTTTGTCGATTCTGAACTTATCACTACTCGTAGTGTGGCGTTCACCCCAAACTTTATACCTTTGGTTCTTACCTTCCTAGGTAACGGGTCAAGGTCCTATCCTATCTCCCTAATCACCTTAAGAGTCCTATAAGTCTCGGGTCAACACTCGTATATAGTGTTGGTTCATTCTTGACCCTTAAGCCCACTTCGATCCATCACCACAAACCATCTCATTTCTTTGTTTTCCCTTGTTAGCCGAACCTATACCAACCTATACTTAGTCATTTTGAACCTATTCTTGTTACCAAAATCGACCAATTTGTTCATATTCCTTTGTCCCTACCCTTTTTTTCCTACCATTCCGTTCATACCCCTCTTTCTACTTCGACCATTCCTTCAACTCAACTAAATCTAACGTAACTTCTCGTAGACGATCGGGCAATCTATATACGACTCGACTCTCCCCGAGGCGGTTCGTATCACATGTACCAAGAATCATTTGTTCATCAACCAAAACATTTATATCTTCATCAGCAATGCTTTCTTCATCATTCGAATTGGACAAAGATGTATTAGAGATTCCAGAATCCTTACCTTGAGCAGGGAAATAAGAATTAATTTTACCTTTTCCAATCATCACAAACCTTCTCTCTTTGAGAATGTATTGTAACCGAAACGTAGATTTGAGTCAACCTGAAAAGAAGTAGAAACGAGAAAACTTCAGTTAATCAAAACTCTTTTCTTCCCCTCACTCATTTTTCTTTGAATTTCCTTTTCTCTCGCTTTGATCTTATTTTTATCACAAATCTCTTTCTTTTCTCTCTCATTTTCTTCTTCTTTTTCATTTTCACTTTCTTTTCCCACTCTTATACGCTCCAAAGATCGTTTCAATCTTTGTTGATCCTCCAAAATTTGTGTAGGTATTAAGGGCACCAAAGTGAAGTTTTAGCCATGAAACTTAAAAGAATATCGATTTGCAAATCCATCGTGCTTGACTCTTCGGTCGAATTTCCATGGTCTTCCAAGTAGTATATGGCCCGCATGCATGGGCACCACATCACAAAGAACTTCGTCTTGATATTTTCCAATTGAAAATGGAACAAGGACTTGCTTGGTTACCTTTAACTCAACTCTGTCATTGAGTTATTGCAGCTTGTATGGGCTCAAATGCACACTTGTTGACAAATCAAGCTTTTCAACCAGGAGGGTGCTCACAACATTTGCACAACTTCCTCCATCTATCACTAAACTACATACCTTTTCTCAGACGAGACAACGGGTATGAAAAAGGTTTTCTTGTTGCAGATCAATTTTGGCAATTTGCGCACTTAAGCTCTGTTTAACAACGAGCATCTCGCCTTCGACCGTGTACTCCAACTGTTCCTCAGCATTAGAAGGACTTTCAGCATCATTTTCAATCCTTTCTTCTTCTTCCTCCTCCGATTCAATATCGCCATTGGGTCAAATCACCATTGCACTCTGATTCAGACATTGGCTTGCAATGTGCCCTCTACCGAGACACTTAAAACATTTAATGTCCCTCGATCGGTTTTGGAAACCTTCGACAGCCTTACCTTTGCTATTTTTAGTCATGGGCTTAGTGGTTTTAGTGGGTACCATAGGTTCCTTCGTTTGGCTCACCGAAGCACCTTTGCTTGTGCCTTGGTTCCATTTCGACACATTGGTAGTCGAATAACCTCGAGCAACACCTTTCTTCTTGAGTTGCTTCTCGACCTTAATGGCCATGTGGACCATGTCAACTACCCCCACATAATGTTGCAACTCCACGATGTCTGCTATCTCGCGGTTGAGCCCAGAAAAAAATCTAGCCATAGTCGCCCTCTAGGCCCTCCTCCACGTCCACACGGATCATGGAAACTTCCATCTCTTTGTAATAATCCTCGACACTCCTCGTACCTTGGGTAAGATTTTGGATTTTTTTGGTATAGCTCCCGATGGTAGTGTGTTGGAATGAACCTCCGGCACATGACAGCTTTCATTTTGGCCTAAGTGCCAATGGATCGGTCACCATTTTGCCTCCGACTTGAGGTAAGTTGGTCCCACCAAATCTAATGTGATCCGGTCTGGGTAGATGAGTCGAATTCACGTAGTTGCCCGATCGTAGTTCGAGAGAGTCATTCGTGCCTTGGATTTTAGTAATAAAAGTAAAAGAATAGAATAGGATAAGCGAAAGGTTTCAAGAAGGGTAAGTTTAGTAATAGGTTCGGTTAAGGGTAGCAAAGATGGATGAAGGATAGAAGGTTCGGTTTGGGTTAACAAGAAAGAAGTTTAAAAGATGGAAATGGAAAACGAACTCAACGTCAGGAATGATTCAACACTAAGAAGTGTCACCCCGATTCCTATATTGTTAAGGTGAAAAATATGGATAGATTGATAGGTGAACGCCACACTAAGATTGGTGATAATTTCAAACAAGAACGATTGACGCCACTAGCACAAGCCAGATAAGTCGTTCGAAACTTGTACGAGATATGAGAGGAAGCAACCTCACAAGAATAATGTTCATTAACAAATTTGGCAAAAAAGTCCTTTACAAATGAAATCAACAAACTATTTATACTAGTTTCTTATGCTAGTCGAAAAGTCCATTCATGAACTTAATGATTAAGTAATGTACCTAATTAAAACATGAAATTTCTAGAAAAATGACCAATGGTGTCCTTGTCCATGTTCGGCCGAATGGGAGGTGAGTGGATAGCTTTATGAACATGCATTGATGTACTTGGATAAATGATCTTCATACATGCATGGCTAGATTCGGCTAACTCCTTTAATGGAGCCATGAAGTCATCTTGTTTCACCATGAGTGGCTTAATTAAATAAGCCTTCATTGAGAGTCAAACTTGGTGTGAAAAAGGAGCTTGAGTAGACACTTGTGTGTGAACGTCCAACTGAGGGGTCATCATGGTGTGAACACAATATGTGAACACATGATCAATGCATGAACCATCCAATGCATGTTCCATCATTAATTTCATCCATGAATCTTCAAATACATGAATGTCCACCATGAACATGCATGTGCCTCTTGATTGTTGTCCATTGAACCTTCCCATGCATGCACCTTGCATTAAAGTCCATACATGAATCTTCCAAATTCGGCTAACCTACAAAATTAAATAACACAATTAAATAACACACAACTATTCATATAATTATAATTTAAAATAATAACTAAATAACTTAATGACACTAACTAAATTTGGACAAAATAATTATAAGTCAACTTATCATAATAAATTCGACTAGCTCAAATAGTCAAAAGCACTTAGTGAGCTAAATTGAGCTAGGGAATTCGGCATGAGCTGTAGCGAACTTAGTTATAAGCTAGATTAAAACTTAGTTTATTGAAATGAAAAAGGAATGAGCTGAAACGAGCTAAAACGAGCTCAAGTGAGCTGATGTGAGCTGAATGGCGCATGGGGGAGCTGGAGAGGAGCTGAGATCGGATTGCAAAATGGTGCATGGAGTCTTCAAGGAGTTGTTCTTAGCTCCTCCAACGTTATGGAGCTGGTTATCTTCCCAAATACGCATCACAAAGGCTGATATAGCATCTTGAAGTTGCTTGGTTCGAGCTCGGGTCATGGGGCCTTTTGGCAGCTCAATGGATTCTTGGTGTGCATTCGAGGATGCCCCGGGTGTGCTCACATCAAAATCATGGCGTAGTTGGTGAATTCTATGGCTGCCAACTTAACTTTTTTGCCTCTGAATAGTTATGGCATTCAAAAATGAGTTCGATCTTTTTCTCCCACTCTAAATATGCTTCAAGGTCTGAACGGTCTTGGAATGGAAGAATTGATAACTTAATGCTTTTCAAGTCATCATCGAACCTTTCTCGTTCTCATTGGCCACGACGACGTTGGCCTCTTCGTCAGTCACTAATACTCAAGCCAGCGTCGCTTTTAGCTTCACTTGGTTCAAAAACCCCGTTATCTTGAACTTGCCTTCGACCACAGTCTCTAGGTGGACTTATTGGGGTCTTTGCCCGTCGGCCTCTTCCCTCCACTTGATCGAGTCGGTCTTGTATTGGCTCCAACTTGCGATTGAATAATTGCTTGACTTCACAGAGCAAGGCTTGTAAGTTCAAGTCTGGCACTTTCCGTACAGGTTGCCTTTCTTCCACATTTCGTTCCATGTTAATTTTGCAAGAATAATTAAATCCTCACCACAAACCTCACTAGTTCAATTGGAAAAGAAACAATTGATGAACACTCCACTCGTGTTTTCACTTGTTTAGGCTTTTTCAACACTCGAACGCACTCACACTCTCTAGCCTTTTACCACTCGTGCTTACTCTCGTAACCTCGTATTTTATTTCTTTGACTCGTCTTGGTGCCTTGGGGTCAGCTTTAAAATGGTTACAAGGGAAGAATGTCACAGTTTACAGGTAGGCTAAAAGAAACTTCTCGGTGTAGTGTGGTGATTTAGAATGGTGTAACACCCCTAAACCATATCCAACACTGGAATGGGGTTATGAAGCATTACCATAAATTTCAGAACATTTTCAAATAATTCATGATATTTACTGTTCATAGCGAAACTGTCCACTTGAGTCATAGTCACTAAATTATTTATATCTGGAGCTACGGAACTCCAAACTAAGATACGCTAATTTTCCCTAAAACTAGACTCACATATAAAATTTCTAGAATTTATGGATTATCCAATAAGTATAGTTTATTCTTCAAAATTACCCCTGTTGTGCTATTTGACAACTTCGACCTTTTTTTACTAAAAATTAATTATCTCCTCATACAGAATTCGGATGATGTTTCCATTTGTTTCTTTTGAAAATAGACCCATTAAGGATTTTAATAATATAAATTATAACCCATAATTATTTTTGTACAATTTTTAATAATTTTCCCAAATCAAAACAGGGGATTTTGAAATCATTCTGACTCTATCCCACAAAAATTCAAATATCTCATAAAATAAGATTTTTTTGCTTACACGTTTCTTCTATGGGAAACTAGACTCAATAGGCTTTAATTTCATATTTTATTCAATCTCTAAGTCGATTTCCATAATTTTTAGTGATTTTTCAAATTTGGACTACTGCTGCTATCCAAAACCATTTTAGTGAAAAATGTTGATAACTAAGTTTGTAACACCTTCACTTCCTTTCAATTAAACCCTGTGATACGAGCTCGCCTCGACTTGAGTTGAGTCGTATGTAGATTGCCCGATCGTCTTCGAGAAAGCTTCGTCAGAAATAGAAGGGATAGTTAATTCGGATTTAGATAAGGAAAGTTGAAGAAATGGATGTAATGGTATGAAGGGTAAGAACGAAATGGTATTATGAAATGGTACAAACGGAATGGGTGGTTTAGGTACAATTTGGTAAATGAAGAAATGGGGTTGAACAAAAAAAGTGCAAACAAGAATCAATACCGATTTAGTATCAACCCGTTGTTTATAGGCTCTCTTTAGTTCAGTTTGGGTTTGGTAAAGGGAAACCTCGACCCACTATCTAACAAGATAGGAACCTCAGTATAAAGGGTTTTGAACACCACACTGAAACTAGTGATAAGTTCGGTATTGTAAAGAAAGAGGTTGACGCCACTACTAGGTAGATAAGCCAACGCAAATCTTAAACGAGACTTAGAGAAGAAGTTCTTACAAGAACAACAAAAAATTCAGTTTTATAAAATTTGGCCAAAAAAAAAAGTCCTTTACAAAGTAACACAAGTCAAATTTATAGTGAATACAAGGGATAGCCGAATAGGCTCTTGAGGTAGCTAAATGGTTAGCTGAAAATTCCAGAATTTTTGATGAAGCTTCCTTGAAGTTTCTTGTGCATGGAGAATGGCAAGGGGCAGCTTCTAGATGCCTTGATTTAATAGGAAAATTGAATGGGTTATTTGGGAGCTGAAATGCAATCAATAGGTTCAGCCAAATGCTTGAATTTGATTTAATGCTACTCCTTGGTTCAGCCGAATGTTCATGTGATTAAGGAGCTGTCTAGAGCACTTCAATAGTCTTAGAATGTGAACAAATTGATTTTAACAGCCACACATGTGTGAACAAACAAAACCAAACAGCCCTTGGTGTGAAAGGAATAATCGGGTGGGTGTGAATAGCCTTAATTTGTCTTGGGTAGCCAATCGATCTTCTTGAAGAGTTGCAAGGGTTGGCCGAATGGTCACTTAGGGAACACCAAAAGATCAGCACACCATCTCTAAATCATCCATGCACCTATGCCGTCCAAGGGGGGAATGTACCTACAACAATTAAATCAGCAAATTAAATCCCTTTTAGACACATTAATTCGGCAACATAAAACAAATAAATCCTGCACCATAAATTAGGCTGGACATAATTAATCTTTGTAATAGTTAAGACATATTTAATTGGTCCTATTTAATTAAGCACTTAATTTAGAACATAATTAAAACATGTCTGGATTATGACAAATTAATTATTAAAACTAAATAACTAATTTAACTAACATCAACTTAAATGATTTATTCCAGCATAATAAACACAATAATGAAATGAGCTAAAAAGAGCTCATTGAGCTAAGTTATGTTGAATTTGAGCTGATTTGAGCTTGAAGGAGAATGCATGGGTCGCTCGGCTTGCTGATCCAAAAGCTTTCGATAAGTCCAGCAACGGTTTCACCCCAAACTTTATCAACTAATGCTGTTGTTGCGTCTTTGAATCTCTTTGCTCGAGCTCAGGTAATCAGTCCTACAGGCAACTCGAGAGGATCTACATTGGCAACTGGCAACTTGGGAGGTGTGGTCGTATCACCCTGTACATGCCATATAAAACTTAAAATGCACAATAAAATTTACCGAAGTAATTTGAATAGTGTGCCCTGATATGTTGATCCGATCCACCAATTTCAGGTCAATCTACAAAGAACATTTAACACACAGGAGTAAGCTTATGAAAGCTTAATAAGTTCATGGGCATAGAAAATAATTCTTACTGAAAATCTTATAACAATTATACAATATCTAAATTCACTAACTCCTCCTGTCAACCACAAAATTAGTGATAAGTTCACTTGCTTGAATTCAATGTCACTTATTAACCAACTTTTAATCTATTGGGCCCCTTTATTATTTACCTTTCTTAATCAAATTAGGGAACAATTATGAAATTGAGTACTTCGTAATCACAATGCCATAGTAAAACTATGATCTTGCACATAGTCACATATCACACACTGAAGCCATAGCCCAACCATGGTCTTACACGGATCACATATCACACTGATGCCATATCCCAGATATGGTCTTACACAGAAGCACATATTATACTAATGCCATATCCCAGATATGGTCTTATAAGGAAGCTCATATCACACTGATGCCATAGCCCAGCTATGGTCTTATACAAAAATCACATATCACATGTTGCCATGGTCCAACCATGGTCTTTTCCGTCAATTCATCTTAGCCACTAAACGAAAGTACTCAAATCCGTTGTTTCATCTATTTTGTACTTTTACTCAAACATTATTTCACAATTATCACAATTTAATAGCGTTCATATACAATAATATACCATAGCATTCATGAAATTTTCATAACAAAACATTGAATTTAGCCATATGAACTTACCTGAGCAAATTCGCAAAAGTCATACAAGTTCAGGGACTAATCGGCTATTTTCTCTTTTCCATGATTCACTTCGGGTTCTTGATCTATAATTGTAAAATCATTCATTTATTAGCATTCATTTCAATTTTACTCTAATTCACAGTTTATACCTTTCAATTCCTAAAATTACACTTTGCCCTAAATTTTACAATTTTTACGATTTAGTCCCTGCTCAATTAACCCATCAATTGAGCCAATTTTTCTCAATTAACACTTTATTTATTCATTATAAGCTACTTCAAAACCTTTGAAAATCAGAATTTCAGCACCAAACCTTAATTCACAACTTTTTCACAATTAGGTCCTAAAATCAATTTCTATCAAATCACTTAATAAAATCATCATATAATAAAATAAAAACTTCAATTCCATAATAATTCACCATAATCATATATCACTTATTAATTAGATAGTTGGACCTAATTGTAAAAGTCATAAAAACATAAAAATTACTAAGAAAAAGTAAAAATTAAACTCACATATGTCAAAATATGAAAAACCAGCAACTTCCAGACCTCCCATGGCATTTTTGCTAAAGAAAAATGATGATATCTCTAGATTTTTCAATTTTGTCTTTATTTTATGATACGAGCACGCCCTGCGAACCTCTTCGAACAAGTCTCCCTAGTCGAGCTGTGACATGTTGGCAAGCTGATCCCAGCTCGTTTCCAGCTCCACGAGCTCCTTCCAGCTCAATTTAGCTCATTTCAGCTCATTTGAGCTCAACCGAGCTTACTTTCAGCTCGTTCTTCATTTCAATAAATTAAACTAAGTTTTAGTTTTATACTAATTAGTTTGCTACAGCTCAATTTCGAAAATCTTAGCTCAAATAAGTTCATTAAATATTTTTTTTATTTAGTTTGAGCTAGCTGAATTAATAAGCTGTTTAATTTTAATTTAATTTGTCCTAATTAGTTAAATTGTTATTTAAGTTATGTTTTATATTACATATTTTAATTATGTAATAACCGAATTAATGTTTGGAATGTTTGTTCATAGTTGTGCCGAATTTAAGGTGTTCATATGGGATTTAATGAATTGTTTTTCATCCATGTAGGTGCATGCACGGTTTGGTTCAATGAATGGGAGGATACATGCACGACCAGATTCAAGGCTTAGAGGATTCATGCATGTCTTGTTACATGCATGGTGGCTGATTATTTAGTTTCTCTAAGCAACTATTCGGCCAAGGAAGATTTGCATCTTTAATTCCCCAAGTTGGCTGAATATCTTCCCAAGGTGTCCATCAAGGTGTTCACACTAGCCAAGCTTCCTTTCACACTTGTTGTCCATTCGGTTTGGTGCATTCACACTCAAGAGACCATTCAACCATGATGTTCACACCTTTAAAGGCTTTCAAATTGCTCCATTAATACTCACACCTATTCAACCAACCATTGCAAATTGAATGACTCCATTAAGCTCATGGCCTAACCTAGACATGTCCAATCAACTCCTCATACATTCCAAATACATTCAGCTGAAATTCCTTCATTAAGAAGCTGACTTGTGGCGTTCCAAGGGCTGCACTTAGACATGGAAGACTTATGGTTTTGTTCTAGAACATTTTAGTCTATTTATAGCCGAATTTGCTTAATTCTTAAGATAGTCTTTTGGCCATTCGGCTACCTAGGTTTTAGGCCTATAAATACTTGTGATCTTTCCATGTAAAAGGGACTTTTGAAACTTTTGTTAATGTTATGCTACCAAAATTGTGAGACAAACTTTTCTTATATTTCGTTCAAAGATTCGTTTGGCATTCCTAGCATTCTAGTTGTGTCAATCGTGTTCTTTGTCGATTCCGAACTTATCACTACTTGTAGTGTGGCGTTCAAACATACTGAGGTTCCTATCTTGTTAGATAATGGGTCGAGGTTTTCCTTCTACCAAACCTAAACCGAACTAAAAGAGCCTATAAACAATGGGTCGATACCAAATCAGTATTGGTTCTTGTTTGCCTTCTTTGTTCGATCCCATTTCTTTCTTACCCAAAACATACCAAAATCGACCAATTTGTTCACATTCCTTTGTCCCTACCCTTTCGTTCCTACCATTCCGTTCGTACCCCTCTTTCTACTTCGGCCATTCCTTCAACTCAACTAAATCTAACGTAACTTCTCGTAGATGATAGGGCACTCAGCATACGACTCGACTCTTCCCGAGGCGGATCGTATCATTTTATATGTTTAATTTGCAAAATTTCCAATTTTTCCCTTGTTTCTCCTTGTCTTTTTGCTAATTTTCTTCCTCAAGCAGTCCAACCCATATAATTTGGGTCTAATTGCCTTTTAAATCCCTTCTTACTAGTCACTTAAGCTATTTAATCACTATACCAAATTTTGCACTATTTTCAATTTAATCCTTTTTAATTAATTGACTAACCAAATGTTAAAATTTTATAATGAAACTTTAATACTAACTTAATAACACTCTATAAATATTTATAAAAATATTTATGGCTCAGTTTATGAATCTGAGGTCTTGATACCTCATTCCAACTCGATTTACCTAATTAATTCTTTTAAATCACAAAATTCACTAATTAAAAAAATACTTCTATAATCACACTTGACTCATAGGTATTAATTTATTAAATTTTTAAACTTACTTGTCGAATTTAGTGATCCCCAAATCACTATTTTCGACACCACTGAAAATTGAGCTGTTACAACTCTCCCCCCTTTAGGAAATTTTGTCTTCGAAATTTCTCACCTGATAAAAGTCATCAAATCAAGTCTTTCTATTTTTCTCAATGATATACCACATATAAATCCATCATAACTCATTTCGATTCAGAACTCGTATCAGAAGTCACATCAATACTTGATATTATACCAAATTTAGCTGAACGGCCATGACATCCTCATGTCACAACTTTATCATTAACAGTACAATTATCAAAAACAAAAATATTCCTAGTAATCTTCTATTGAATCGTAATTGAGAAATCCAGATTATCAAACTTTAACTAATGGTTCTGGCATGTCTGCATCTGAAACCTTTCAACCTATATCTAACTTTACTAACATGCAACAGACTATTCAAACTTTCGTCATTGTGATAACGTTATCAATCAGAACAACGTTAACTCATAATAACATCATTCAGTTAAAGTAATCCAATAAGTATATCTCTATATCATACTTGCTAAATTATAGATTTTTTTTTTAAAACCACTGAGTTAATTTCAACTATCGAATAATAAAATATCAAGGTACTCTTTTCTTCATGCTGAGAAAACAGTTCAAACTCACAATCTTTCAAAATTATCTTAACATGCTAATCAAAAATCTTTTCAACTGTATTAGTTCGAAGGAAACAAATATCCTACTTGAACTCATCGACTTTATTCAAACTTACCTGAGTAAAGAAAACTACTATGCAATTTAAGCTTGTGCTCTCACCATATATACCCTTACCGATGTTAATTTCTTCTACGAAAATTAGAGAAATCCTGATACCAGAATCACCACATTCCTATTATCGAATCCAGAAATACAATCATAATAAACATAGTCACCACATACCAAATAACATACTTTAAAGATGAGCTATGTCCGATAATTTACACAATAAGGATGATAAGAAAACCCAAATACGATACCATACTGGAAGTCCGAGAATATAACTCACAAGAATATAATAAAGATCTTGATAATTCCTCAGAGAAAGCCAAAAGAAAAACACTACTTACCGACTCTGGACTTCCATCATAATAGAAATAATATATTTCCCGCATGTATAAAAAAAACCATAATTAGTAAGAACATAAGAATAGCCTCACATAAATTTTTACCATCAACTTCATTCCAACATATTAGAATAGAATTCCAAAGAGATGAAGAAATACTGATAATAAATCGACCAGACCAATAGGGCTTTTGTCTAACATCATAGTTAGCTAGCAATCTCACAACATAAGAACTCCATCAAAAACTAAACAACCACACACATATATCTGAGGATAAAAAATATAAATAATACCCAGAAAAGATCATCATATTCATTTCAACTATAAATATCACACAAAGACATCTTTACTACTAAATTATCATTTCTCTAACTAATTATGTCATCATGAACCCTGCATCATTACATTCACTAACGAAATCCAATTCGGGAAAAACTTCAGCAAACAAATACTTTAGACATCATACCTGGATAAGTCGATTAGCTGAGGTTAACTTTTTCTTTAACCGTGACATTACGTAATCTGAATGATCTTTACAATAATCTGATATCTTTTTCAAAACTGTATTCACTTGTCAAACTATTTTTGTAACACCCCTTACCCGTGTTCGACACCGGAATAGGGTACGAGGCATTACCGGACTTAATCACTAATCATCATATAAAAACCGATTCATAATTTCACTCTAATTTAAAACTTTTTCAAACACATTCAAGCTGTCCCTTAAAAAGAGCTTACAAGGCCCATATTATGCTTTAATTCAACCACACACATAGGCAAGCATGCACATTCATAAATTGCATCATTTAATTAATAACATAATCAAGACTATCTACATTAAATGGCTTTATACAATAGAGACCTTCAAATAACATAGGTCAGTATTTTAGGCTAATTCCTAGCAACTTAGTAACAATTAAAGGAGTCTCCATACATGCCAAAGACTTAAAAATACTTTAAAACCTTTATATATTGATCAATAGTTTGATAGTGTGATTTAACCTCCGGTGACCTCCAACTCGAGCTAACATCTGAGACACTATAGGAAAAAGGAAAGGAAGGGAGTAAGCATTATAGCTTAGTAAGTAAGTATGTAAATATTAATAAACAATATATTATCATACTTTAAATGAAGTCACAATATGTTCCTGGAATATTACCATCACAAACACACACATACTTTCACTATTACAATCATACACAGGTTCAAAATAAGCTATCTAGCAGAGTACCAGCAGCTAAATTATTTATTTCTGGAGCTACAGAACTCAAAATTACAAACTGTTAATTTTTATTAAAACTAGATTCATGTATATTTTTACCATAAAATTTTTAGAATTTTTGGTCTAGCCAATTAGTACAGTTTATTCATTGAAGTTACCCCTGTTTCACTACTCAACTATTCTGACCACTCTTCACTACGAATCAATTTTCTCCTCGTACAGAAATCAAAGGATGTTCTCGTTTATTTTATTTGAAACTAGACTCATTAAAAATTTCAAGCATATAAATTATCCCATAATTATTTTTGTACAATTTTTAATGATTTTTCCAAGTCAGAACAGAGGATCATGTAGTCATTCTGAATCAGTCTCTTAAAAACTTAAATATCTCATAATATAGAATTCCTTTGCTTGCTTTGTTTATTTTATATGAAAATAGACTCATTAAGATTTAATTTGATATCTCATTCAGTCTCTGATTCAATTTCTACTATTTTTGGTAAATTTTTAGATTCACATCACTACAACTATCCATAACAGTTTTATTGTCAATTTTGATCTTTCACACTTCAATTGTATTCATCACTTACCCATAACAATCTTTCCAATTTCCAATCACATATTGAGCATATTGCTCATAAGTTACACATGTATATACTTACACTTATCATCACAAAGTTATACACAATTTCATTTAATAAATTTTCCAGTTGAACGCTTCAAAATAATAACAGATACGCGATGGTATCGCACACCGCCCACCTTTAAAATCGAAGCTCTCTTGTACACATAGTGGCCTTCACTTAGCACCACTCATGTGACCTAGCTCGATTGTACACATAATTTTGGCTCTTTTGTACACATGGTGAACATTTAGTACCACCCATGTGACCTAGCCAGTTTATCTCGTAGCTCTCTTGTCTACATGGTGTACACATAGTATCACCTATGCGACCTAGCTACATCATAATGTCTCATAGCTCTCTTGTACACATGATGTGCACTCAGCACCATACATGTGACCTAGCTACATACCATCTCAGATCATCCAATCTTTCCAAGGTTCAACCGGATTTCTCTCTCTCTAATACTTGATTCCATACTTCCAATAGTCAATTATGATTCAAAAATCAGCTACAGATACATAAAATATGCTGAAATATAAAAATATAATAAAGATAATGTATTATTTACATACAAACTTACATACTTTCTCATTTCCATGTCGAATTAATATTGAACATTTAAATCATCATAATTATACTTACTTTCAACACCTCGGTAATCATAGTAAATATATCAATTTTACATTGAAACATGCATAAATTAATGCTTATTATACATATGAACTTACCTCGATACTAAAACGGTCATTTTACCAACTTTCCTGATTTTTATTTTTCTCCCATTCTAGGTTCAAATCTCATTTTCGGGATCTAAAACATCATATTTTACTTATTTAATTAATGTACTATTCAAAACCGTCCTTAACTCAAACTTTGGCAAAATTACAATTTTGCCCCTAAACTTTTGCATATTTACACTTTTACCCCTAGGCTCGGGAATTAAACTTCATCCCTTATTCTTATGTTTTATGACATGCTGATCATTTTTCCCTTCTATGGCAACATCAAATTCTCACTCTAACACATAGTTATGAACAATAACAACTTTTATCGATTAAGCCATTTTACTCATCTTTGCTTAAAACCGCTTAGCAAAAGTTGTTTAACATAATTTCAGCCTTCATATTCTACCATAAAACATCAAAATAAACACATTTCACCTATGGGTATTTTTCCAAATATGAACCCTAGCTTAAATTATTGCTAGAATAAGCTTAATCAAGTTACTGGGATTCCAAAAATGTAAAGAACTTGAAAAACGGGGCTAGAACGGACTTACTATTGAGCTTGGAAAGCTTGAAAACCCTAGCCATGGCTTCCCCATGCTAATTTTGGCCTCCATGAAAAAGATGAGTCAATTTTGGCTTTATTTTCCCTTTTTATTTATTTTTAATTACCAAATGACTAAAATGCCCTTAAGGCCTTTCTTTAAAATTTTGTCCTATTCATGCCCATTTTTTGATGCGATCGTGCCCCATGGTTCAGCTAGTTCGAGCAAGGATTCTATGGTGCTACCACAAGGTCCTGTCACTCGAGCTCAAGCCAAGAAGTTTAAAGAGTCTATCACAGCTTTTGTAGCTCAACTTTGGAATGAAACGCTACTAGGATACTCCGAGAAAGCTGATTCTAGCTCCTTGAACTCACCTTGCAATTACCTGCAAGTCCAGCTCAGCTCATCGAGCTCACCACTAGCTCAAGCAAGTTTCCATTCAACTCAAAACCAGCTCACTAGCTTGGAATCAGCTCACTTCCAGTTCCCACTGGGTCCACTCACTACTACCACTCATGAGTCCAAGCCCAGCTTTCTGTTTTAGCTCATGAGTTGAATTTTAGCTCATGAAGACTACTCTGACTTCATTTGACTACTATTAAATTTTTATTTAATAAGTTCATTAATTAGTTAATTAATAAACCACATATTAAATTTAGTTCATATTAGTTTTATTAAATATGTCTTAAAAGTGTTTATAGATGTTAATTAATTTGTCATAACCGAATTTAATGTTTACATTGTGATACGAGCACGCCCCGTGAACTTTATCGAACAAGTCTGTCAAGCCAAGCATTGACATGTTGGCAAGCTGATCCCAGCTCATTTCCAGCTCCACGAGCTCCGTCCAGCTCAAATCCAGCTTATTCGAGCCCAATCCAACTTGCCTGAGCTAAACCGATCTCACTCCTAGCTCATATTCAGCTCACGAGCTAAACCTTAGCTCAACTTCAGCTTAGGAGTTTAATCTCAGCTCAACTTTAGCTTAAGGGTTAAAGCTTAGCTCATTTTAGCTCAAACCCGGTTTTAGACGTTAATGCATTAAATAAAATCTGAACATAATTATTTAAGCATCAAATTTGACTTATATTAATATTTGTTTTAATATGTCATAGTTATTACATATTTTAATTATGTTCACATTTTAGCCGATTTAATGCATGACATTAATGTGTTCACATGATGTTTCATAATTTGATTTTATTTTTTTATTTTTTATTTTGTAGATACAATGATCAAGGACGTCACAATGTATGTATGAAGAAACATCTCTTTTGGGCATTCCACACTCATGAATGAAGAAGTATTAAATGCTGGTGCATGTACGGCTAGATGCAAGGTTTCTACAAATTCATGCATGTGTCGAATGCATGTATGGACATTAAAGGCTAGTCCATGAATGGATTAAATGCATGGGATGATAGAATGCATGAATGGCTTAAGTGCATGTATGGTGGTTGTCTCCTAACTTTCCAAGGCACTTATTCGGCCAAAAAGTAGCTGCCAACTGATTCTATGTTGACCATAGAGCTCCTTGAACATGTTCACATTTTGAATTGACCTATAGGCTACTACAAATGCATGGATGGGTTCAAGAACGTCCAACGGAAGGAATTAACTCAATAATTCAACACATTGATTGAATTAAGTGCATGCACAAAGGGGAGAACGAATTTACTAGGTTCATGCTGCCATTTATGAACCTACATGCCATTAAAGTGTTTAATTATGAAGATACATGTTCCATACAAGTGCATGAACGTCCCAAGGAGATGAATGCAACCTTTGGTGCACATACAAGTCACTTGAAGCCTTTCTTTATGACTAAGCATTCATGCACACACTTGGGGGGAAGGAAGTGTCCATTCAACTAGTGCATGAATCTACCGAATTTATGAACTATTTTAATACATTAGTGTGAACGTTTTTATTATTGTCTGAACACCTAGATGTCGAATTTGAATGGTCATCTATGTGCCTATAAATATTTGTTTTCTTTCATTTGTAAAGGACTTTTTGCCAAAATTTTTATTGAATTTAATCTTGTGAGAATTTTCTTCTCTAAACTTTGTTTGAGACTTTGTTGACTTATCTACCTAGTAGTGGCATCAACCCTGTTCTTCCTTGAACTTATCACTCAACCGAGTGTGGCGTTCACCCTTATACCGAGGTTTACTTTGCTAAGTAGCAGGTCGAGGTTTATCACTTTCATCCTCCACCTTGAAAGCCTATAAGCATTTGGGTCGATATTTTCTAATATTGGTTCGTGCTTGCTTTTAAGAACCCTTTCTTCCATATCCATCATTAAACCATTATACATAGCTTCCGTCCTAATTTTCCTATCAACTTCATTCCAAAAGCCAATTGAACGATACTTTCTCGTAGACGATCGGGCAACTCAGCATACGACTCGACTCTTCAAGAGGCGGATCGCATCATCCGCATCGAGCTACTAAAACGAAGAAATGCGTGCGCGGCGAAATCATCCTCAAGCTAGTCCAAGTGTACGCAAGTAAGTAGGATCCAAAAAAAATTGAAAAAAAATTAAGTTGTATTTTCGTTTTATCTTTGCAAAAGTGATGTGTTGAAGTTGTAAAAAAAAAAGGTACGAAATTATTTAAAAAAAAAGAAAGAACAAAAAAAAAGGAGTGAAGTGATCAAGTTTGATTCTACTGTTTTATATTTTGTGCCGTTCTTCAGTTATTCTTACCATCAACTTTGTACCCCCCAAAACGCCACACTATACCAGAAACTTTTTTTAGCCTACCCGTACACCATACGTTTTAACCCTTGTAACTGTTTGAAACCGATCCACAATACTAGAGATCAAGTCATACTAAGTCTGTTACAAGGTTACGAGAGGAAGATTGAGAGGTAAAAGGCACGAGCGAGTGAGAACATTCGAGTGGAGCTAGCCAAACGAGTGTAAACACGAGTGGGAGTGACACCTTTTTCTTCTTCTTTCCGAGCGAATTTGTGAGGTTTGTGGTGAGGTACTTAATTTTTTATTTTGTTTTGTGATCTAACATTTTCTTTTCAGCAAAAAAAAAAATCATGTCACGCGAAGAGCTCACCGAATCGGAATACCAATACTTGGTACAAGAAATGCAAAGAATGGTGAAGTCCAAATTCGTTAAATTGCATGAGAGGTTAGGTCGATTGGAACAAAGAGATCCACGAGAACGAGTTTCATCAAGTCGAAACATAGATTCGAGAACCCCACGAAGATATACACCCAATTATTACTTGAGAAAAGAGTCCCATTGTGATTCCTATTCGACATCGACTTCAAAACCAAGAGATTACTATCGAGATTCTTTTTTGTCAAGGAATTCGAGAAGTCAAGAAGTCGACTATGATTTTTACTCCGTTCGAAAAGACGTCCAAAATGAAATCCGAAGAGATAGATATACCTCTTCCCGAACTTCAAAGAAATCATTCAAGGAGTGTTCTACACGAAGTTTTTCACATGCAAATAGTTCTTGGCCTTTCGAACATGATCTCTATTCTCATGATTCTTTTGTACATTCTTGTAAAGAGAAAACAAAGAAAAGAAAAGAAAAAGCAAAGGAAGAAAAAGAAAACGAAATAAAAAGAAAAGAGAGGCAAGAGGCAAGTAAGAGAGAAAATGAGCGAATCTTGAGAGAACTTGAAAAAGCCTTTGAGAGTGAAAAAGAGAATGAAAAGAAATTTGAGAGTGAAAAAGAAGTTGAAAAAGAAATTGAAACAAAAGAAACGAGTGATTCAGAAGAAAAAGAATCGAGTGAGAAAATAAGTGAGCAAGTGAGGATTATTTCTACTAACCCACCTGTTCGATCTTCTTGTGATTTAACTTTTCAGGTTCCTAGAAGTTTGTGCGACCAATTCCATCTACATTACCTTCCAAACGAGAGGTATTTTAGGTTGTTCGAAAAAGGTAAGTTCACGAATGACAGCCACCCACTTGCAATTGAAGGTAAGAAAGGTAAGGATTCCTTATTTATTGATTCAAGGCCGTTTGAATACAAAGTTGCTCATATAGATTTTTATGACCTTATTTTTGAAAATCTTCCATCTTTTGATTTGGTTAATTACTGTTCACATATTAATGTTAACGATGTTGTTTCAAAAGATGCCATGAAGTGATGTGAGCACACCCGGGGCATCCTCGAATGCACACCAAGAATCCATTGAGCTGCCAAAAGGCCCCATGACTCGAGCTCGAACCAAGCAACTTCAAGATTCTATATCAGCCTTTGTGATGCGCATTTGGGATGATAACCAGCTCCATAACATTGGAGGAGCTAAGAACAACTCCTTGAAGACTCCATGCACTATTTTGCAGTCCGATCTCAGCTCCTCTCCAGCTCCCCTATCCGCCATTCAGCTCACATCAGCTCACTTGAGCTCGTTTTAGCTCGTTTGGGCTCGAACTTAGCTCAATTCAGCTCATTCCTTTTTCATTTCAATAAACTAAGTTTTAATCTAGTTTATAACTAAGTTTGTTACAGCTCATGCCGAATTCCCTAGCTCAATTTAGCTAACTAGGTGTTTTTGACTATTTGAGCTAGTCGAATTTATTATAGGTTGACTTATAATTATTGTGTCCAAATTTAGTTAGTGTTATTAAGTTATTTAGTTATTATTTTAATTTATAATTATATGAATAGTTGTGTGTTATTTAATTTTGTAGGTTAGCCGAATTTGGAAGATACATTCATGGCATTTAATGCAAGGTGCAAGAACGGGAATGTTCATTGAACGGGAAGATTCATGCATGGTTCGGTTCAATGTTTGGAGGACATACATTCATGTACATGGAAGGTTAATGCATATTGAAAGGTGCATCTCCCTTGGACGGCACACATGCATGAATGGAGGGTAATTAATGCAAGTGCATGTACGGCTAGGTTCAAGCCCCCTTCCAAGTTCCATGTACAACCGATGCATGTGGGAGGACCCTTGGAGTTTCCTAAGCACCTATTCAGCCAATAGACACCCTTTGGGAGTTTCATGCATCCTATGGCTGAACCTAGACAATCCCCTTGGCTTCCAAAGCTTGCTCATACATGAAGCTGCCCACTCACCTCCCATTCGGCCGAGCATGGACAAGGACACCATTGGTCATTTTTCTAGAAGGTTCATGTCTTAATTAGGTTCATTACTTAATCATTAAGTTCATGAATAGTCTATTCGGCTAGCATAAGAAACTAGTATAAATAGTTTGTTGATTTCATTTGTAAAGGACTTTTGCCAAATTTGTTAATGAACTTTGTTCTTGTGAGGTTGCTTCCTCTCATATCTCGTACAAGTTTCGAAGACTTATCTAGTTTGTGCTAGTGGCGTCAACCGATCTTGTTTGAACTTATCACCAATCTTGGTGTGGCGTTCACCTATCCTTCTATCCATCTTTTCACCTTAACAATATAGGAATCGGGGTGACACTTCTTAGTGTTGAATCATTCCTGACGTTGAGATCGTTTTTCCATCCCCCATCTTTCAACTTTCTTTCTTGTTAACCAAACTGAACCATTTATCCATCACCCATCTTTGTTGCATATAACCGAACCTATTACTAAATCTACCCTACTTGAAACCTTCCGCTTAACTTAATACATTATTTTACTTTTATTATTAAAGTCTGAGTCACGAACGACTCTCTCGAACTACGATCGGGCAACTATGTGAATTCGACTCGTCTACCTGGGCCGGATCACATCATGAAGATTCCATCTTATGACATATTTTATAACGACAATTTTGTTGATTCTGTTGGATTGGTTCATCCTGTGCAAATTGTGAATGTGTGTGATAACAGTTTTTCACGTTTTGATTTGTTTGATTATAAAAATTCTTTGAATTCATCTTTCTATTTAAACGTGCCTATTCAAATGATTTGTGATGGATTTGAATTTCTGAAAGGTCGCATGATCACAACTTCTTTGCTCGATATATGCGTTAAAAGATTTTTGCATGAAATAATTGATCTGTTTGACTTTGTTCTTCAAGATAAATCTCTAAAATTTTGTGCAAGATTTCCATGCTTTGATCTAACTTTTCGAGTTATGCAAGCCTTATTACGAGAAATGGAGCGACTCCTAGATCGAAGGCTTAACCCAATCGAAGATCGATTATTCCAAGTTGAAACAATTGGCCAACGTGAAAGAACTCCCGAGGCAGCCAGACAAAGGATGGAGAGGCCAAATCAAAATCGGGGAAGACGAAGGTTCCAAGACGATGAATCAAACGACCTTAGTGATCTTGAAAGTGAACAAGAGTCTAATGCTAGTGATCGACGTAGGCAACACTGACAACAAGATCAAAGACGCGAAGATGATGATCTCAAGAACATTAAACTGTCTATTCCACCGTTTCAAGGTCAGCTTTCTCGGAGTATCCTAATAGCGTTTCATTCCAAAGTTGAGCTACAAAAGCTGTGATAGACTCCTTAAACTTCTTGGCTCGAGCTCGAGTGACAGGACCTTGTGGTAGCACCATAGAATCCTTGCTCGAACTAGCTGAACCATGGGGCGCGATCGCATCATTAGGATACTCTGAGAAAGCTAATTTTAGCTCCTTGAACTCACCTTGCAATTACCTGCAAGTCCAGCTGATACGAGCTCGCCTCGACTTGAGTTGAGTCGTATGTAGATTGCCCGATCGTCTTCGAGAAAGCTTCGTCGGAAATAGAAGGGATAGTTAATTCGAATTTAGATAAAGGAAGTTGAAGAAATGGACGTAATGGTATGAAGGGTAAGAACAAAATGGTATTATGAAATGGTACGAATAGAATGGCCGGTTTAGGTACAATTTGGTAAATGAAGAAATGGGGTTGAACAAAAAAAAGTGCAAACAAGAACCAATATCGATTTGGTATCGACCCATTGTTTATAGGCTCTCTTTAGTTCGGTTTGGGTTTGGTAAAGGGAAACCTCGACCCATTATCTAACAAGATAGGAACCTCGGTATAAAGGGTTTTGAACGCCACACTAAAACTAGTGATAAGTTCGGTATCGTAAAGAAAGAGGTTGACGCCACTACTAGGTAGATAAGCCAACGAAAATCTTAAACGAGACTTAGAGAAGAAGTTCTTACAAGAACAAAAAAAATTCAGTTTTATAAAATTTTGCCAAAAGTCCTTTACAAAGTAACACAAGCCAAATTTATAGTGAATACAAGGGATAGCCGAATAGGCTCTTGAGGTAGCTAAATGGTTAGCTGAAAATTCCAGAATTTCTGATGAAGCTTCCTTGAAGTTTCTTGTGCATGGAGAACGGCAAGGGGCAGCTTCTAGATGCCTTGATTTAATAGGAAAATTGAATGAGTTGTTTGGGAGCTGAAATGCAATCAATAGGTTCAGCCAAATGCTTGAATTTGATTTAATGTTTGCTTTGCTTGGTTCAAATTAAATGTTCATGTGATTAAGGAGCTGTCTAGAGCACTTCAATAGTCTTAGAATGTGAACAAACTGATTTGAACAGCCACACATGTGTGAACAAACAAACTGAACAGCCCTTGGTGTGAAAGGAATAATTGGGTGGGTGTGAACAGTCTTAATTTGTCTTGGGTAGCCAATCGATCTTCTTGAAGAGTTGCAAGGGTTGGCCAAATGGTCACTTAGGGAACACCAAAAAATTAGCACACCATCTCTAAATCATCCATGCACCTATGCCGTTCAAGGGGGTAATGTACCTACAACAATTAAATCAGCAAATTAAATCCCTTTTAGACACATTAATTCGGCAACATAAAACAAATAAATCCTGCACCATAAATTAGGCTGGACATAATTAATCTTTGTAATAGTTAAGACATATTTAATTGGTCCTATTTAATTAAGCACTTAATTTAGAACATAATTAAAACATGTCTAGATTATGACAAATTAATTATTAAAACTAAATAACTAATTTAACTAATAGCAACTTAAATGATTTATTCCAGCATAATAAACTCAATAATGAAATGAGTTGAAAAGAGCTCGTTGAGCTAAGTTATGTTGAAGTTGAGCTGATTTGAGCTGATTTGAGCTTGAAAGAGAATGCATGGGTTGCTCGGCTTGCTGATCCAAAAGCTTTTGATAAGTCTAGCAGCTATTTCACCCCAAACTCTATCAACTAATGCTGTTGTTGTGTCTTTGAGTCTCTTTGCTTGAGCTCGGGTAATCGGTCCTACAGGCAACTCGAGAGGATCTACATTGGCAACTGGCAACTCAGGAGGTGTGGTCGTATCACCAGCTCAGCTCATCGAGCTCACCACCAGCTCAAGCAAGTTTCCATTCAACTCAAAACCAGCTCACTAGCTTGGAATCAACTCACTTCTAGTTCCCCAGCTCGGATCTAGCTCAGTACCAGCTCATGAGTCCAAGCCCAGCTCGGTTTTAGCTCATGAGTTGAATTCTAGCTCATGAAAACTACTCTGACTTCATTTGACTACTATTAAATTTTTATTTAATAAGTTCATTAATTAGTTAATTAATAAACCACATATTAAAGTTCATATTAGTTTTATTAAATATGTCTTAAAAGTGTTTATAGATGTTAATTAATTTGTCATAACCGAATTTAATGTTTACATTGTGTTCACATTAGCTTGAATTAATTCTGTTCACATTTTCTTGTAGAAACTCAATGGACATATGGAGCATGAAGCAACATGTCTTTTTGGAGGTGCATGGACGGTTAAGAGCTTTGAATCTCCTAGGTGCATGTTCGGCTAAGTGCATGTATGGCCACATTCAATGTGTTCAAGGTTCATGAACGTTTCCATTCATGTTTGGTGTGCTACTCCTTCATTTTCCAAGTGACTATTTGGCTAAAAGGAGGCTTCCCATCACTTCATACATGTGGCCGAACATCTCCCTCCATGAACCTTAAAATTCCGTTCACATTATGTTCACATGGCATGGCCTTTCAATTCAAAGTGTTCACACCTATAGACTCTTCAAGAATTGGCATTCACACTTAATTTGTCTCATAAAGTATCCTCAATTAATTCCTAACTCTTCACCAAGTAACATGAATTGATTGCCTCAATTACTCAAGTTGGCCGAACCTAGCTAATGTCCAAGGGAGTCTTTCACTCATGATTCATTTCCTTAAGCATGAAGAACCTTCAAGACATCTCCACCATAGCTGAATCTGGTCATGAACATCAAAGGACTTCTTTCTAGAACTTTCAAGATGCATTCATGAGGCTTTTACTTAATTATTAAGTATGTAAAGTGATGTGAGCACACCCGGGGCATCCTCAAATGCACACCAAGGATCCATTGAGCTGCCAAAAGGTCCCATGACCCGAGCTCGAACCAAGCAACTTCAAGATCCTATATCGGCCTTTGTGATGTGCATTTGGGATGATAACCAGCTCCCTAACGTTGGAGGAGCTAAGAACAACTCCTTGATGACTCCATGCACCATTTTGCAATCCGATCTCAGCTCCTCTCCAACTCCTCCATGCGCCATTCAGCTCACATCAGCTCACTTGAGCTCGTTTTAGCTCGTTTGAGCTCAAACTTAGCTCGATTCAGCTCATTCCTTTTTTATTTCAATAAATTAAGTTTTAATCTAGCTTATAACTAAGTTTGTTACAACTCATGCCGAATTCCCTAGCTCAATTTAGCTCACTAAGTGTTTTTGACTATTTGAGCTAGCTGAATTTATTAGAAGTTGACTTATAATTATTGTGTTCAAATTTAGTTATTGTTATTAAGTTATTTAGTTATTTTAATTTATAATTATATGAATAGTTGTGTGTTATTTAATTTTGTTATTTAATTTTGTAGGTTAGCCAAATTTGGAAGATTCATGTATGGACTTTAATGCAAGGTGCATGCATAGGAAGGTTCAATGGACGGCAATCAAGAGGCACATGCATGTTCATGATGGACATTCATGTATTCGAAGATTCATGGATCAAATTAATGATGGAACAAGCATTGGACGGTTCATGCATTGATCATGTGTTCACACATTGTGTTCACACCATGATGACCCTTCGGTTGGACGTTCACACCCAAGTGTCTACTCAAGCTCCTTGTTCACACCAAGTTGAATCTTCATGAAGCCTTAATTAATTAAGCCACTCATGGTGAAACAACATGAATTCAAGGCTCCATTTAAGGTGTTAGCCGAATCTAGCCATGCATGTATGAAGATCATTCATCCAAGTACATCAATGCATATTCATGAAGCTGCCCACTCACCTCCCATTCGGCTGAACATGGACAAGGACACCATTGGTCATTTCTCTAGAATGTTCATGTCTTAAATTAGGTTCATTGCTTAATCATTAAGTTCATGAATAGTCTATTCGGCTAGCATAAGAAACTAGTATAAATAGTTTGTTGATTTCATTTGTAAAGGACTTTTGCCAAATTTGTTAATGAACATTGTTTTTGTGAGGTTGCTTCCTCTCATATCTCGCATGTTTCAAGGCTTATCGGCTTGTGCTGCTAGTGGCGTCTCACCGATCTTGTTTGAACTTATCACCAATCTTGGTGTGGCGTTCACCTATCCTTCTATCCATCTTTTCACCTTAACAATATAGGAATCGGGGTGACACTTCTTAGTGTTGAATCATTCCTGACGTTGAGATCGTTTTTCCATCCCCCATCTTTCAACTTTCTTTCTTGTTAACCAAACTGAACCATTTATCCATCACCCATCTTTGTTGCATATAACCGAACCTATTACTAAATCTACCCTACTTGAAACCTTCCGCTTAACTTAATACATTATTTTACTTTTATTATTAAAGTCTGAGGCACGAACGACTCTCTCGAACTATGATCGAGCAACTACGTGAATTCGACTCATCTACCCAGGTCGGATCACATCATTTGGTATCAGAGCTTGTAAATCGAGAGGCGCCGACATTCGTAACAAGATCGAAATAGGTTCGTGGTGAAAAAAATTTGAAAAAAATATTCGAACAAAAAAATAAAATTGTATTTTTGTTTTTATCATTGTAAAGTGCTATATTGAAAGTTGTAAAAAAAAGGAGATACGAAATTATAAAAAAAAAAGTGAAGTGAACAAGTTCTTTCTATTATTTTCTTCCGATCAGCAAGTGATCTTTTCATCAATTTTGTACCCCCCATTTCCAAAACGCCACACTACACTAAGAAAAAAAATTTTCTTTTAGCCTACCCATAACCTATACATTTCATCCCTTGTAACCATTTTGAAGCCGACCCCAAAGCACCAAAGACGAGTCAAAAGAAACAAAATACAAGGTTACGAGAGTAAGCTTGAGTGGTAAAAGGCTAGAGTGTGTGAGAGCATTTGAGAGTTTGAAAAAGCCTAAAAATGAGTGCAAACACGAGTGGAGTGTTCATAAATATTTCTTTTCGAGTGAACCAGTGAGATTTGTGGTGAGGTACTTGATTTTTTTTTATTTTGTGTTGTGATCTAACATTTTCTTTTCAGCAACAAAAATCATGTCACGCGAAGAGTTCACCGAATCGGAATACCAATACTTGGTACAAGAAATACAAAAAATGATGGAGTCCAACACTAAGAACATACACGAGAGATTAAATAATTTGGAAAAACAAGATCAAAGTGATAGAGTTTCTTCGAGTCGAAAAATAGAGACAAGAACCCCACGGAGATATACCCCCGACTACTACTTGAGAAAAAGTTCCTATCGTGATTCCTTTTCGCCATCTACTTCGAGACAAAGAGATTCATACTATGACTCATATTCATCAGCAAATTCGAGAAGTGACTTCGATCGAAAGTCCTTTTCTTCAAGAAATTCGAGAAGACGAGAAGCCAATTACGATTTTGATTTGCTCTAAGATAGTGTTTGAAGAGAAAGACATACTCCTACTAGATCGTCAATGAAATCTTACTTGGAGTATTCTTCACGAAGTCTTGATTGTGAATCATATGCAAATAGTTCTTCATCTTTCGAACAAGATTTGTATTCTCATCATTCTTTTGTATATTCTTGTAAAGAGAAAACAAAGAAAAGAAAAGAAAAAGCAAAGGAAGAAAAAGAAAAAGAAATAAAAAGAAAAGAGAGGCAAGAGGCAAGTAAGATAGAAAATGAGTAAATCTTGAGAGAACTTGAAAAAGCCTTTGAAAAAGCCTTTGAAAAGCAAAAAGAAAATGAAAAAGAAAATGAGATTGAAAAAGAGAATGAAAAGAAATTTGAGAGAGAAAAAGAAGTTGAAAAAGAAATTGAAAAGAGATTAAAGAGAAAGAAATTGAAATAAAAGGAACGAGTGATTCAGAAGAAAAAGAATCGAGTGAGAAAACAAGTGAGCAAGTGAGGATTATTTCTACTAACCCACCTGTTCGATCTTCTTGTGATTTAACTTTTCAGGTTCCTAGAAGTTTGTGCGACCAATTCCATCTACATTACCTTCCAAACGAGAGGTGTTTTAGGTTGTTCGAAAAAGGTGAGTTCGCGAATGACAACCACCCACTTGCGATCGAAGGTAAGGAAGGTAAGGATTCTTTGTTTATCAAATCAAAGTCACTTGTTTTGGTTAATTACTGTTCACATATTAATGTTAACGATGTTGTTTCAAAAGATGCCATGAAGATTCCGTCTTATGACATGTTTTATAACGACAACTTTGTTGATTCTGTTGGATGGGTTCATCCTGTGCAAATTATGAATGTTTGTGATAACAGTTTTTCACGTTTTAATTTGTTTGATTATAAAAATTCTTTGTTTGGCATCCATGTTAAAAGATCTTCACATGATATGTGCAATTGTGTTCTTCATGAACAATCTTTGAGTTTTTGTGCGAAATTTCCATGTAGTGATTTGCATTTTCGATTGATACCCTTGAAGCATGAACCTTTGCATATTGGTATGCTTGGTTATGTCAATTCAACATGTGTGTTTAAACTAGTGAAATATAATTCGTGTGGTGAGTTGATTATATCTTCTTCTAATATGTTGCTCGTTGGAATTCCTAATCAAGTTCGTGTGTTCAAGCCTGGTATTTTCTACATGAAATCATTTTATGGAAACATTAAGCACTTGGCATCATTTGCATTCAAATTATGTTTGCTTGATGTTTGAACTTTTGATAAGAAGGTGAAATTCAATGATTTGGGTTTCAATTTTGATTCTTTTACTAATCACCTTGCTTGGCCACATCTGGAATTTTCGTTTCATTTCGAGAAGGTAAGACCAACCTATGTTTTTGGAATTGAATCAAATCTCCATGGTAACTTTCCTTTTCCATTTAAGTCCATAGTTTTCGTTAATACTAACCATTCTCATTTTTGTGAATTCCACCCCTTGAGGAGCAAGACATGTCATCGTGCGTCACCACCTATTCAAATTTATCGGAGTAATAGGTTTGTCTTACGCTATCTATCCAAAGAGAGAAGATTCATTTTGACCGAGAAAGGTAAACCCAATCCTCAATTGTCTTCTCTTCATATTCGTCAAGGTAAGTCATCTGAAAATTTTCAAACATCTTTGCTCAATTCGGTTGAAGTTGAAAATTCCTGATGTGATTCGGCCCGAGTAGACGAGTCGAATTGATGTAGTTGCCCGATCGTAGTTCGAAAGAGTCGTTCGTGCCTCGGACTTTAATAATAAAAGTAAAATAATGTATTAAGTTAAGCGAAAGGTTTCAAGTAGGGTAGATTTAGTAATAGGTTCGGTTATATGCAACAAAGACGGGTGATGGATAAATGGTTCGATTTGGTTACAAGAAAGAAAGTTGAAAGATGGGGGATGGAAAAACAATCTCAACGTCAGGAATGATTCAACACTAAGAAGTGTCACCCCGATTCCTATATTGTTAAGGTGAAAAGATGGATAGAAGGATAGGTGAACGCCACACCAAGATTGGTGATAAGTTCAACAAGATCGGTAAGAGCCACTAGCACAAAACTAGTAAGTCTTCGAAACTTGTACGAGATATGAGAGGAAGCAACCTCACAAGAACAAAAGTTCATTAACAAATTTGGCAAAAGTCCTTTACAAATGAAATCAACAAACTATTTATACTAGTTTCTTATGCTAGCCGAATAGACTATTCATGAACTTAATGATTGAGTAATGAACATAATTAAGACATGAACCTTCTAGAAAAATGACCAATGGTGTCCTTGTCCATGTTCGGCCGAATGGGAGGTGAATGGGCAGCTTCATGTATGAGCAAGCTTTGGAAGCCAAGGGGATTGTCTAGGTTCGGCCATGGGATGCATCAAACTCCCAAAGGGTGTCTCTTGGCCAAATAGGTGCTTAGGAAACTCCAAGGGTCCTCCAACATGCATCCGTTGTACATGGAACTTGGAAGGGGGCTTGAACCTAGCCGTACATGCACTTGCATTAATTACCCTCCATTCATGCATGTGTGCCGTCCAAGGGAGATGCACCTTTCAATATGCATTAACCTTCCATGTACATGAATGTATGTCCTCCAAACATTGAACCGAACCATGCATGAATCTTTCCGTTCATGCACCTTGCATTAAATGCCATGAATGTATCTTCCAAATTCAGCTAACCTACAAAATTAAATAACAAAATTAAATAACACACAACTATTCATATAATTATAAATTAAAATAATAACTAAATAACTTAATAACACTAACTAAATTTGAACACAATAATTATAAGACAACCTATAATAAATTCGACTAGCTCAAATAGTCAAAAACACCTAGTGAGCTAAATTGAGCTAGGGAATTCGGCATGAGCTGTAACAAACTTAGTTATAAACTAGATTAAAACTTAGTTTATTGAAATGAAAAAGGAATAAGCTTAATCGAGCTAAGTTCGAGCTCAAACGAGCTAAAATGAGCTCAAGTGAGCTGATGTGAGCTGAATGACAGATAGGGGAGCTGGAGAGGAGCTGAGATCGGATTGCAAAATAGTGCATGGAGTCTTCAAGGAGTTGTTCTTAGCTTCTCCAATGTTATGGAGCTGGTTATCATCCCAAATGCGCATCACAAAGGCTGATATAGCATCTTGAAGTTGCTTGGTTCGAGCTCGAGTCATAGGGCCTTTTGGCAGCTCAATGGATTCTTGGTGTGCATTCGAGGATGCCCCGAGTGTGCTCACATCATTCCCCCCGTCTTCAAAGCGACTTATCCTCAAGTCGAGCCATTTGTCCATGGGAGAACTTTGACTCGTGCATGGTTTTCCTCGATCAAATGGGATGGAAGATGTCACACAAACTGAAAAATTCTTACCACAAATTGTAAAAAAAGAACTCAAAGGAGTCAAATTCAAATGTGTTCGATAGTTCATTAAAAATTCATTCAATCGAACATATGCCAAAAATCTCAATTGGACAAAGCAAGCATACGTAAATTTATCAAAGAGTTTCGTTAGACCATCGTTGCAAACATGAAAACTAAGTTGGATCAAGGGATAATTGGTTGTAAATGATGGCAGGCACTTAAACACATTATTCCTCATCCAAAACATTTCAATATGTTTATTCAAAAATAACAATTCATGGGAATGTACACGCAAAGTGTACCATGGCCAATTGGAAACTAAATCACTCTTTCGCTTATTAACAACATGATTTGTGTAATCACTTTCCAACACAAACGGATCACTACTAGGCCAAAGACAACAATCAATCACAACAAGGTACAAACAATTTCCAAACATCAAACCATCAAAAAGATTTTTAACAACATTTGAATAGAGTAAAGGTATTTGAAAATTTTCATAAACTTTACCTTGTCGATCTTGAAGAGAAGAAAATTTAGGATCGGTTTTACCTTTTTTGATCAAAATGAATCTTCTCTCTTTGGATAGATAGCGTAAGACAAACCTATTACTCTGATAAATTTGGATAGGTGGTGACGCGCCATGACATGTCTTGCTCCTCGAGGGGTGGAATTCACAAAAATGAGAATGGCTAGTATTAATGAAAACTATGGACTTAAATGGAAAAGGAAAGTTACCATGGAGATTTGATTCAATTCCAAAAACATAGGTTGGTCTTACCTTCTCGAAATGAAACGAAAATTCCAGATGTGGCCAAGCAAGGTGATTAGCAAAAGAATCAAAATTGAAACCCAAATCATTGAATTTCACCTTCTTATCAAAAGTTTGAACATTAAGCAAACATAATTTGAATGCAAATGATGCCAAGTGCTTAATGTTTCCATAAAATGAATTCATGTAGCAAATACCAGGCTTGAACACACGAACTTGATTAGGAATTCCAACAAGCAACATATTAGAAGAAGATCTTTTAACATGGATGCCAAACAAAGAATTTTTATAATCAAACAAATCAAAACGTGAAAAACTATTATCACACACATTCATAATTTGCACAGGATGAACCAATCCAACAGAATCAACAGAGTTATCGTTATGTGAACAGTAATTAGCCAAATCAAGTGACTTTGATTCAATAAACAAAGAATCCTTACCTTCCTTACCTTCAATCGCAAGTGGGTGGTTGTCATTCATGAACTCACCTTTTTCGAACAACCTAAAACACCTCTTGTTTGGAAGGTAATGTAGATGGAATGGGTCACACAAACTTCTAGGAACCTGAAAAGTTAAATCACAAAAAGATCAAACATGTGGGTTAGTAGAAATAATTCTCACTTGCTCACTTGTTTTCCCACTCGATTCTTTTTCTTCTGAATCACTCGTTTCTTTTATTTCAATTTCTTTCTCTTTAATCTCTTTTTCAATTTCTTTTTCAACTTCTTTTTCTCTCTCAAATTTCTTTTCATTCTCTTTTTCAATCTCATTTTTTTTTCATTTTCTTTTTGCTTTTCAAAGGCTTTTTCAAAGGCTTTTTCAAGTTCTCTCAAGATTCGCTCATTTTCTCTCTTACTTGCCTCTTGCCTTTCTTTTCTTTTTATTTCATTTTCTTTTTCTTCCTTTGCTTTTTCTTTTCTTTTCTTTGTTTTCTCTTTATAAGAATGTACAAAAGAACGATGAGAATACAAATCTTGTTCGAAATATGAAGAACTATTTGCATATGATTCACAATCAAGACTTCGTGAAGAATACTCCGAGTAAGATTTCGTTGACGATCTAGTAGGAGTATGTCTTTCTCTCCGAACGCTATCTTAGAGCAAATCAAAATCGTAATTGGCTTCTCGTCTTCTCGAATTTCTTGAAGAAAAGAACTTTCGATCGAAGTCACTTCTCGAATTCGCTGATGAACATGAGTCATAGTATGAATCTCTTTGTCTCGAAGTAGATGGCGAAAAGGAATCACGATAAGAACTTTTTCTCAAGTAGTAGTCGGGGGTATATCTCCGTGGGGTTCTTGTCTCCATTTTTCGACTCGAAGAAACTCTATCACTTTGATCTTGTTTTTCCAAATGATTTAATCTCTCGTGTATGTTCTTAGTGTTGGACTCCATCATTTTTCGCATTTCTTGTACCAAGTATTGGTATTCCGATTCGTGAACTCTTCATGTGACATGATTTTTGTTAATTGAAAAGAAAATGTTAGATCACAAAACAAAATAAAAAATTAAGTACCTCACCACAAACCTCACAATTTCACTCGCAAAGAAATATTGATGAACACTCCACTCGTGTTTGCACTCGTTTTAGGCTTTTTCAAACTCTCAAATGCTCTCACACACTCTAGCCTTTTACCACTCAAGCTTACTCTCGTAACCTCGTATTTTGTTTCTTTTGACTCGTCTTGGTGCTTTGGGGTCGGCTTCAAACGGTTACAAGGGATAAGATGTATAGGTTATGGGTAGGCTAAAAGAAAATTTTTTCTTTGGTGTAGTGTGGCGTTTTGGAAATGGGGTAAAAATTGATGAAAAGAATATAAGACGATCGGAAGAAATATCAAACAATAGATTCGAACTTTGATCACTTCACTTTTTTTTTATAATTTCGTATCTTCTTTTTTTTTCTTCTTCTTCTTTTTTTTTTACAACTTTCAATATAGCACTTTACAATGATAAAAACAAAAATACAAATTCTTTTTTTTCGAATTTTTTTCACAACGAACCTAGTTCGATCTTGATACGAATGTCGGCGCCTCTCGTTTTACAAGCTCTGATACCAAATGATGTGATCTGCCCCGGGTAGACGAGTCGAATTGACGTAGTTGCCCGATCATAGTTCGAGAGAGTCGTTCGTGCCTCGGACTTTAATAATAAAAGTAAAATAATGTATTAAGTTAAGCGAAAGGTTTCAAGTAGGGTAGATTTAGTAATAGGTTCGGTTATATGCAACAAAGATGGGTGATGGATAAATGGTTCGGTTTGGTTAACAAGAAAGAAAGTTGAAAGATGGGGGATGGAAGAACGATCTCAACGTCAGGAATGATTCAACACTAAGAAGTGTCACCCCGATTCCTATATTATTAAGGTGAAAAGATGGATAGAAGGATAGGTGAACGCCACACCAAGATTGGTGATAAGTTCAACAAGATCGGTAGACGCCACTAGCACAAACTAGATAAGTCTTTGAAACTTGTACGAGATATGAGAGGAAGCAACCTCACAAGAACAAAAGTTCATTAACAAATTTGGAAAAAGTCCTTTACAAATGAAATCAACAAACTATTTATACTAGTTTCTTATGCTAGCCGAATAGACTATTCATGAACTTAATGATTAAGTAATGAACCTAATTAAGACATGAACCTTCTAGAAAAATGACCAATGGTGTCCTTGTCCATGTTCGGCCGAATGGGAGGTGAATGGGCAGCTTCATGTATGAGCAAGCTTTGGAAGCCAAGGGGATTGTCTAGGTTCGGCCATGGGATGCATGAAACTCCCAAAGGGTGTCTCTTGGCCGAATAAGTGCTTAGGAAACTCCAAGGGTTCTCCTACATGCATCCGTTGTACATGGAACTTGGAAGGGGGCTTGAACCTAGCCGTACATGCACTTGCATTAATTACCCTCCATTCATGCATGTGTGCCGTCCAAGGGAGATGCACCTTTCAATATGCATTAACCTTCCATGTACATGAATGTATGTCCTCCAAACATTGAACCGAACCATGCATGAATCTTTTCGTTCATGCACCTTGCATTAAATGCCATGAATGTATCTTCCAAATTCGGCTAACCTACAAAATTAAATAACACACAACTATTCATATAATTATAAATTAAAATAATAACTAAATAACTTAATAACACTAACTAAATTTGAACACAATAATTATAAGTCAACCTATAATAAATTCGACTAGCTCAAATAGTCAAAAGCACCTAGTGAGCTAAATTGAGCTAGGGAATTCGGCATGAGCTGTAACAAACTTAGTTATAAACTAGATTAAAACTTAGTTTATTGAAATGAAAAAGGAATGAGCTTAATCGAGCTAAGTTCGAGCTCAAACGAGCTAAAACGAGCTCAAGTGAGCTGATGTGAGCTGAATGGCGGATAGGGGAGCTGGAGAGGAGCTGAGATCGGATTGTAAAATAGTGCATGGAGTCTTCAAGGAGTTGTTCTTAGCTCCTCCAACGTTATGGAGCTGGTTATCATCCCAAATGCGCATCATAAAGGCTGATGTAGCATCTTAAAGTTGCTTGGTTCGAGCTCGAGTCATGGGGCCTTTTGGCAGCTCAATGGATTCTTGGTGTGCATTCGAGGATGCTCCGGGTGTGCTCACATCAATTCCATTGATTTCTTGTTTGGAAATTATTTATACTTTGATGTGATGGATTTTTCCTTTTGGCATTGTAATAATGTGATTATTATGCTGGAATTTGGAGACACCCCTCATGTTGTTCAAAAACGAAAGAAAGAGTTAGCATACCTTTGGCCATGGCATACTTGCATGAACAAGACAAGGGACCAAATGAGTTGCTATATTCGGTTAAAGAAATTAAAATGTTTTGGATGAGGAATAATGTGTTTAAGTGCCTGCCATCATTTACAACCAATTATCCCTTGATCCAACTTAGTTTTCATGTTTGCAACGATGGTCTAAAGAAACTCTTTGATAAATTTACGTATGCTTGCTTTGTCCAATTGAGATTTTTGGCATATGTTCGATTGAATGAATTTTTAATGATCTATCGAACACATTTGAATTTGACTCCTTTGAGTTTCTTTTTACCGATTGTGGTAAGACTTTTTCAGGTTTGTGTGACATCTTCCATCCCATTTGATCAAGGAAAACCATGCACGAGTCAAAGTTCTCCCATGGACAAATGGCTCGACTTGAGGACAAGTCGCTTTGAAGACGGGGGGAATGATGTGAGCACACCCGGGGCATCCTCGAATGCACACCAAGGATCCATTGAGCTGCCAAAAGGTCCTATGACCCGAGCTCGAACCAAGCAACTTCAAGATGCTATATCGACCTTTGTGATGCGCATTTGGGATGATAACCAGCTCCCTAACATTGGAGGAGCTAAGAACAACTCCTTGATGACTCCATGCACCATTTTGCAATCCGATCTCAGCTCCTCTCCAGCTCCCCCATGCGCCATTTAGCTCACATCAACTCACTTGAGCTCGTTTTAGCTCGTTTGAGCTCGAACTTAGCTCGATTCAACTCATTCCTTTTTCATTTCAATAAATTAAGTTTTAATCTAGCTTATAACTAAGTTTGTTACAGCTCATGCTGAATTCCCTAGCTCAATTTAGCTCACTAAGTGTTTTTGACTATTTGAGCTAGCCGAATTTATTATAAGTTGACTTATAATTATTGTGTTCAAATTTAGTTATTGTTATTAAGTTATTTAGTTATTTTAATTTATAATTATATGAATAGTTGTGTGTTGTTTAATTTTTTTATTTAATTTTGTAGGTTAGCCAAATTTGGAAGATTCATGTATGGACTTTAATGCAAGGTGCATGCATAGGAAGGTTCAATGGACGACAATCAAGAGGCACATGCATGTTCATGATGGACATTCATGTATTTGAAGATTCATGGATCAAATTAATGATGGAACATGCATTGGATGATTCATGCATTGATCATGTGTTCACACATTGTGTTCACACCATGATGACCCTTCGGTTGGACGTTCACACCCAAGTGTCTACTCAAGCTCCTTGTTCACACCAAGTTGACTCTTCATGAAGCCTTAATTAATTAAGCCACTCATGGTGAAACAACATGAATTCAAGGCTCCATTTAAGGTGTTAGCCGAATCTAGCCATGCATGTATGAAGATCATTCATCCAAGTACATCAATGCATATTCATGAAGCTGCCCACTCACCTCCCATTCGGCCGAACATGGACAAGGACTCCATTGGTCATTTCTCTAGAATGTTCATGTCTTAAATTAGGTTCATTGCTTAATCATTAAGTTCATGAATAGTCTATTCGGCTAGCATAAGAAACTAGTATAAATAGTTTGTTGATTTCATTTGTAAAGGACTTTTTCCAAATTTGTTAATGAACATTGTTTTTGTGAGGTTGCTTCCTCTCATATCTCGTACAAGTTTCGAAGGCTTATCTAGCTTGTGCTAGTGGCGTCTACCGATCTTGTTTGAACTTATCACCAATCTTGGTGTGGCGTTCACCTATCCTTCTATCCATCTTTTCACCTTAACAATATAGGAATCGGGGTGACACTTTTTAGTGTTGAATCATTCCTGACGTTGAGTTCGTTTTTCCATTCCACATCTTTCAACTTTCCTTCTTGTTAACCCAACCGAGCCATTTATCCATCACCCATCTTTGCTACACATAACCGAACCTATTACTAAACTTACCCTTCTTGAAACCTTCTGCTTATTCTATTCCATTATTTTACTTTTATTATTAAAATCCGAGGCACGAACGACTCTCTCAAACTACGATCGGGCAACTACGTGAATTCGACTCATCTACCCGAGTCGGATCGCATCATAAAGTGTCCATTCGGCTAGCTAGTCTTTAGGCTATAAATACTTGTTATTTTTCTTTGTGAAAGAACTTTTGAACTTTTTGTTAATGTTATGCTGCCAAAATTGTGAGGCAAAACTTTTCTCAAATTTCGTTCAAAGATTTGATTGGCTTCCTAGCGTTCTAGTTGTGTCAACCATTGTTCTTTGTCGAAACTGAACTTTTCACTACTCGTAGTGTGGCGTTCAAACATACCGAGGTTCCTATCTTGTTAGACAGTGGGTTGAGGTTTTCCTTTACCAAACCCAAACCGAACTAAAAGAGCCTATAAACAACGGGTCGATACCAAATCGGTATTGGTTCTTGTTTGCACTTTTTGTTCAACCCCATTTCTTCATTTACCAAATTGTACCTACACCGGCCATTCCGTTCGTACCATTTCATAATACCATTTCGTTCTTACCCTTCATACCATTACGTCCATTTCTTCAATTCCCCTTACCTAATTGAACCAATTCATTCATCTATACCTATTCGGACCCTAAATCTGAACTTTCAATTCTTCTTACCTATTCTAATTCGAACCAAAACCAATATCCCTCTTTCCTTTCCGTACTAATTCAATAAACCAACTTCCAAACCCAATCTAATTCTTCCATCTTCTTTAAACTTCTTTCTCCCCCTTCTTTCTCTTATCCAACCTTTCAATTAAACCTAACGTAACTTCTTGTCGATGATCAGGCACACTATTATGACTCGACCCTTCTGAGGCAGATCGTATCATTTTTGTCCAAACGAAATATAATGGTCTAATTACCATTTAAGGACCTCCTCTTTAAACCCCCATTTCAATCAAATACTTATGAATTAGAACACATATTTTGCAACTTTTGCAATTTAGTCCTAAAAGTCCAATTAAGCACTTTATCAGTAAAATTACTTAACGATATTTTTACACAATATTTTAATCAATAAATAAACCTTAAAACTTAATCAGAATAAATTTTTTGACTTTGAATTCGTGGTTCTAAAACCATCATTCCATTTAGGCCCTAAATCAGGCTGTTATAGCAACTTCTGCAAATAAGCCCTAATAGGCAAATTAAACATGCAATCTATAAAATTTCTTATCAATACTCTAACACATGCATCTAATCACTCGGTAAATCATAAAAATTAATCGAAATAAACTTTTTTATCTCAGTTTTGTGGTTTCGCAACCACTATTCCATTTAGGCCCTATTTCGAGATGTTACAATTTTAATGAGTTCTTTAAAATTTTTTATAAAAATATTTATGGCTGGGTTTATGAATCTGAGGTCTGGATACCTCATTTCAACTCGATTTACCTAATTAATTCTTTTAAATCACAAAATTGACTAATTAAAAAAAATACTTCTATAATCACACTTGACTCATAGGTATTAATTTATTAAATTTTTAAACTTACTTGTCGAATTTAGTGATCCCAAAATCACTATTTTCGACACCACTGAAAATTGAACTGTTACAAAAGGGGGAAATTTGATGAAATGAATATTTTAATGATCAAAATAATGGTATAAACAGCAGAGAATAGAATTTGAACACTTCACTTTTTTTTGTATCTTTTTTTTACTTCAAAATAACACAATTACAATGGAAAATTGAAATACAACTTGATAATTTTTTTTAATTCAATTTTTTACAACGAACCTATTTTGAAATTGATACAAATGCTGACGCTTCTCGCTTTACAAGCTTTGATACCAAATAATATGATCTAGTTCGGGTGATTGAGTTGAATTCACGTAGTTGCCTTATCGTAAACGAGAAGAGTCGTTCACGTTTTGTCTTGGTAGAAGAAGTTGGATGGATAGGCTTGATGGAAGTGGATGAGGTTCAAGAGGAGCAAGATGGTGATGATAGGTTTGGCTAAGGATAACAAAGATGGATGTTAAAGAGGTGGTTCAGTTATAACAAAAGGTGGAAATGGATTAGTGAACTTAACGTCAGGAGCAATTCAACATTAGAAAGTGTCACCCTGGTTCCTATATTGTTAAGGTGAATAAATGGAATAGAAGGATAGGTGAACGCTACACCAAAAATGGTAATAAGTTCAAACAAGATCAGTAGATGCCACTAGCACAACTAGATAAGTCTTTCAAAACTTATACGAGATATGAGAGGAAGCAACCTCATAGAAACAGAGTTTCATTAACAAATTGGCAAAAGGTCCTTTTACAAAAAAAATGAGTAAACTATTTATAGTCTAGCATGTAGCAGCCGAATGGACAAATTAACTAACTTAGAAGCTAAGCAATTTGGCTAGGAGTCAACTAGAATAATCTAGAACAAGTTATGTAATTTTCTAAGGCTAGATTCGGCTGATAGGAACTTCATTGGACAGCTTCATGAGTAAGCAAAGTGTCTTGGATGAATGTGAAGACTTGGGAGCTCATTGGACTTGCCTAGATTCGACCATGGAATGAATGGAGCTTTCAAGAAGTGTCTCTTGGCCGAATAGGTACTTAGGATCACCAAAAGTTTCATCCACATAATAGGTACTTAGGATCACCAAAAGTTTCATCCACATACATTCGGTCATGCATGGAACTAGAAAGGAGCTTGAATCTGGCCTTACATGAACATGCAATAAATGCCCTTCATACATGCATGTGTGGCGTCCAAAGGAGAAGTATCCTCATTAATCCAAATGCATTTAATTTACCATCCATGTACATGAACATAATTCCCTCCAAGCATTGAACTAAGCCATGCATGAATCTTCTCATTCATTGAACAAACCCGTACATGCACCTAGCCTTTAATGTATCTTCATATTCGGCTGAACCTACAAAGAACACATTTAATTATATCATTTAAACATAATTAAATAGCAACTAACCAACCTAAATAACAACCAATAATTTCTGGCACATTAAATTAAAATTAACTAGCTTATTAATTTCGGCTAGCTCAAATAAACACAAACTATCAATGAACTGATTTGAGCTAGGGAATTTGGCATGAGCTATAGAAAATTGAATTAAAATAAAGTTAAAACTTAGTTTATTAGAATGGAAATAGAAATAAGCTAGAAAGAAGCTAAATCGAGCTCAAACGAGTTGAAGCAAGCTCAAGTGAGCTGATTGGAGCTGAATTGAGCTCAGTTAGCTGGAGGAAAGCTGAAGTCGATTTGCAAAAGAGTGCAATGAGTCTTCAAAGAGTTGTCCATAGCTTATCCAACGTCAAGGGCCTTTGTTTCATCTCAAATTTGGGTCAACAAAGCTGTTAAAGCTTCTTGAAGTCACTTGGCATGGGCTCGAGTCATGGGGCCTTTTGGAAGCTCGATAGGATCTTGATTTGCACTTGAGGGAGCCCTGGGTATGCATACATCAATACACATGTAAAGCATATAAATATTCAACTAATATAATAAGGTCGAATATCATATACACATATTTTTGTATAAACCATCAGTGAACACCAAATTTATATCATGCATATGTCCTAAGTTTTACCTAACAAACACATAACTTACCTTAGCTCAATTGACATCCATTATGAACCATATGGCCGAATACATAGCATCTTCATGAACATATATATTTTGGTTACACTTCCAATACAGACTCAAAATAAGACTAAACATATATATAACCTAACTGATTCATTCATGCCATATCCGAATTCAACAACCACCCACATAATACAAACACATAACATAAATTATAATCAACCATGACACATTGCATAATAACCAAAAAGAACTTAAATCATAGTCCAACAAAACTAAAACTAAGCATGGAAGTTAAGCCATTTTCACATGGCCTTTATACATACACTTTTCAAAATAAACCAACTCCAAAGCTAGCCTATACATGCCATAGATTTGATAGTTTACTTATAAAGGTATCGAAACTGATGTGATTCACCCCGAGAAGATGGAGTCAAATTCACATTGTTGCCCGATCGTCTTCGAGAAGAGCTGTTCACAAGAATGGTTTAATTGTTGGAATTGGCTTAGTAGGCTTGATAGTAGCAAATGGGGTTCAAGAGGGATAATTTTATGATGATAGGTTTAGCTAGGGAGAAACAAGGATAGGTGATGTGCGGATGGTTCGGTTCGGGATAACAAGAAAATAAGGAGTATGGAGATGGAAAATGAACTTAAACGTCAGGAGCGATTCAACACTAAGGAGTGTCACCCCAGTTCCTATATTGTTTAAGGTGAAGGATGGAATAGATGGATAGGAGAATGCCACACCAATACAGTGATAAGTTCTAAAACAAGCTCGGTAGATGCCACTAGCAAAACTAGATAAGTCTTCGAAACTTGTACGAGATATGAGAGGAAGCAACCTCACAGAAACAAAGTTTCATTAATTAAATTGTCAAAAGTCATTTTACAAATAAATAAACAAAATATTTATAGCCTAATATGTGATAGCCAAATGGACAAAATGACTAGCTTAAGAACTAAGTAACTTAGTCATGAATGTGCTGGAATAATCTAGAAAACATTCATTAATGGGCTAGGTCTATATTCGACTGAATGTAACTTCAATGGGCAACTTCATGTACTAGGAAAATTGACTTGGATGATGATGAATGTATGGCAGCTCAATGGCTTGTCTAAATTCAGCCATGGAATGAATGGGGCCTTCAAGGAGTGTCTCTTGTCCGAATAAACACCTAAGGAAGTCAATTGAGTAGCAAAAAATTCATATAACAAAAACTAGATGCATTCTCCCATTCGTTGTAACTTGCTGTCCATGCATCTTCTCTTAATCTTCATTCATGAATTAAACTTGGAAATAGATTATGCAGCTACTCTTTGGCCAAATAAGTCATGCATGAATCCTCCAAAGCTTTGAACCTGGTCATACATGAATCCTCCCAAACATTGAACCAAGCCGTGCATGCACCTAGCTTTAAATGCTCTCCCACATTTGGTTGCACCTATAAAATCCATGAACACAAGAATTCAAATGTATATTCAACTGGACACATTTAAAATAGCAACTAGACATCTTAAATAACAAATTAACTAATTTGGACACAATTAATTAATGACTAGTTAGCATATTAAATTCGACAAGCTCAAATGAGTGAAATCAATTTAATGAGCTAACTTGAGCTAGGATATTCAGTCATGAGCTGTAACAAACTAAATGAAAATAAAACAAACATTGAATTTATTTTATGATTAAAATATGAGCTAAAAAGAAACTGAATTTAGCTCAAACGAGCTGAAATAAGCTCAAGTGAGTTGATTGGAGCTGAGTTGAGCTCGGGTAACTGGAGAGGAGCTGAATTCAGCTTGCACAAGGGTGCAAGGATTCTTTTGGGAGCTGGCCCGAACTTCCTCATTGACATGGATATTAAGTTCATCCCAAGTTTGAGCCAATAGAGTGGTAACATCTTCTTGAAGTCGCCTAGCTCGCGCTTGGGTCATTGGGCCTTTTGGAAGCTCAATGGGATCTTGGCTCAAAGTTGTTGAATCCCCGGGCGTGCTTACATCAGAAACAATTGATAGTGTGATTGACTTTGCTGACGATCCTCAAGCTCATAACTTGAATAAAAAAATCTATAAAACAGAGTAAACATGAATACACAGAGTAAGCTATCATAGCTTAGTAAGTCATAAGCAAATAAACAACCCAATGATATATTCAACTAATTTTAACTAACTGAATTACATTAACATTATCATACTAGACCTCAACCTTACAAATGAGATAATTAAGATATTTTCATAAACAATTTTCCACTTCGCCGAATACTCAAATAGTTACTTTAACATATTAATAATCAACTTCCAAAAACAAATAGTTATAATAAAACCATACACACATATACTTATATACGTAAGCTAGAAAATCATAATATAACATCACATATATTTATTACCTATATGGCTGAATATACATGGTCATACATATGCACATAGTTAAGAATCATTTCATTGATACTCAAATTATTTAGTCACAAGGCCGGATACACATACTAATCTCACATATATTCATCATTAGCATTACACATGACTTGTAACAAATATCAAGTTATATACTTACCTTATTACTAGTATCCAACAAGCTAATTCATACTTGGACATTTAGCTCGTTTTACACATCCGTACACAATTTACCTTTGCCCGATGAATCATTTGGAATTGGATAGGACACTCAAATAATCACACATATATCGTACAATGCCAACGTCCCAGACGTGGTCTTACATGTAATCACATATCGATGCCACTGTCCCAGATAGGGTCTTACTCGCACACATATGTCGGAGTCACATATTGATGCCATGGTCTTACTCGGACATCACATATCAGAATCTTATGTCATGACATATGTATTCTAACTATTCCTAAGGTTCATACAGGGCTTTCGGACGTCGTAACTCGATCGTAATGAAGTCGTAAACATAGTTGCCAAGCTTAACAATACTCGACTATTGCATAGATAAATTCATATATTTCAATTCAGCATATATACTTTGCATTTAATTAAAATTAAGTACATCTATTTGCATATATACTTACCTTAGACGATATAAAATGGAACGAGACAACTAGTCGACAACTTTCGTTTCCCCTGATCCAAATCTGATTTCTTTGGTTCTTGATCTAAACATATTCAAATTAAGCTCATTCAAACATATTTTCATTCAATTTAGTCCAAAAACACATAAATAGGCAAAACCATTTTACCCCTAACATTTACACTTTTTACATCTTAGTCCCTATTACACAAAACACAAAATATGCAAAATTTCCCTATAACCATGTTAGGCCAAATCTTATTGATATTCATACAAGTCCATATATCTCATTCATTTCACATTTTAGTCCCTCAAATTATTATTTTTGTAATTTAGTCCTAATTACTCAAAATCATCAAAAACTCCAATACAAAACATGTTAATATAAAACATATCTTTCATATTTCATCATCAAACAACAAAAATCATAAGCTCTCATCAATGGTATAACTCAAAATATTCATCAAAATAAAAAAATTTAAGCATGGGTCTTGAAGATAACTTATCAGCGATCTCAAAAATGTAAAAATCATCAAAAATCGAGCTAGAACTTACCTTGATTGAGCTTTGCAAAGTGCTGAACCCTAGTTTCTTTTTTTTTTATTTTGTTTCGATAAGAACACAAGTATAAACACATATATTAACTTTATTTTATGTTTTATGATATATATTATAACTTACATTAACTTAAGGTTTAATTTACATATATAACCTTAATGAAATAATATAAAAAATATATAATATATGCCTAATACCGTCCAAACAATATGTCAATGGGCTAATTGCAACATAAATCCTCCGCATTAAAAGAACAACCACTATTCGGCCCTTTTAAAATTAACCATCAAATTTTCATTTTACGCGATTAAGTCTTTTTATTTAATCGGACCCTCAAACGACAAAATTTAATCACAAAAATTTCACACACACAAACATACATAATAAATATAAAAAATAATTTTTAAATATTTTTTGACTCAAATTTGTGGTCCCGAAACCACCGTTCCGACTAGGGTCTAAATCGGGCTATTACAACTCTCCCCCTTATAGATCCGAAAATCTTACCGGTGGATAAGTTTGGATAGCATTCTTTCATTGTATCCTCTGACTCCCATGTTGTTTCCTGAACTCCGTGTTTATGTCACAGTACCTTTACTAATGGAATTTTCTTATTTCGTAATTCTTTAATCTTGTAAGCTAAAATATGAATTGGTTCTTCCTCATATGTCATATCAGGCTTAATATCAATCTCAGATGGACTAATCATATGTGAGGGATCATATCGATATCTACGAAGCATCGAAACATGGAATACATTGTGGATCTTTTCTAACTTAGGTGGCAACATCAATCTATAAGCAACTGGTCCAATACGCTCTATAATCTCATACGGCCCAATAAATCTCGGACTCAATTTGCCTTTTTGACCGAATCTGAGTATTTTTTTCCATGGTGAGACTTTCAAAAAGACTTTTTCTTCGATCTAAAACTCATATCTTTTCGTTTCAAATCTGCATATGATTTCTGACGATCTGATGCTACTTTTAGACTTTCACGGATCACTTTCACTTTCTATTCAGTCTCTCTAATTAAATTGACCCTATGTATCTTATTTTCACTGAGCTAAGTCCAATATAATGGTGTACGACATTTTCATCCATACAAAGCCTCATAAGTTGCCATTTTGCTGCTCGATTAAAAGCTATTATTGTATGCAAATTCAATCAGAGGTAAGTATTGTTCCCACGTACCTTCAAACTTGAGAATGCAACATCTCAACATATCATAAAGTATCTAAATGATTCATTTAGACTGACCATCTATTTGTGGATGGAAAGCAGTGCTAAAATGTAATTTTGTACCTAGTGCATCTTGCAGTTTCTTCTAAAACCATGATGTAAACCTCGAATCTATGTCTGAAACAATAGAGATAGGTACCCGTGTAATCTCACAATCTGAGAAACATACAATTCAGCTAGCTTGTCAAGTGAGTAGTCTGTACGTTCAGAACAAAATGAGCTGATTTAGTCAATTTATCCACAATAACCCAAATTGCATCTTTCTTGCTAGGTGTTAATGGTAAACCAAATACAAAATCTATTGTGACTCTGTCCCACTTCCACTCAGGTATCATAATTGGCTAAAGCAATCCAGAAGGTACCTGATGTTCGATTTTCACTTGCTGATAGACTAAACATTTCGAAACAAAGTCAGAAATGTCTTGTTTCATACCATGCCACCAATAAAGTTGATTCAAATCATTATACATCTTTGTTCTACCTGGGTAAATAGATAACTGACTACTATGAGCTTCATTCAAAATCATCTGAATCAACTCTGAGTTTCTCGATACACATATTCAGTTTGTGAATCTCAAACAATCCTCAGCATCCACTCTGAATTCTGAATCAACATCTGAATCATATTGAGCTCATTTTTCTAACAAATCATTATCAACTTTTTGAGCGTCACTAATTTGTTGAACAAATAACAACTGATGTGATCCAGCCTGGGTAGACGAGTCGAATTCACGTAGTTGCCCGATCGTAGTTCGAGAGAGTCGTTCGTACCTTAGATTTTAGAAATAGAAGTGAATGGATAGGTTTGGATAGCGGAAGGTTTTCAAAAGTTATGCAAAAGGGTAGTGATAGGTTTGGCTAAGGAAAACAAGAAAGGATGTTGGATAGATGGCTCGGTTTGGTTAACAAGAAGGAAAGTTGAAAGATGGGGAATGGAAAAATGAACTCAACGTCAGGAATGATTTAACACTAAAAAGTGTCACCCCGATTCCTATATTGTTAAGGTGAAAAGATGGATAGAAGGATAGGTGAATGCCACACCAAGATTGGTGATAAGTTCAACAAGATCGGTAGACGCCACTAGCACAAACTAGATAAGTCTTCGAAACTTGTACGAGATATGAGAGGAAGCAACCTCACAAGAACAAAGTTCATTAACAAATTTGGCAAAAAGTCCTTTACAAATGAAATCAACAAACTATTTATACTAGTTTCTTATGCTAGCCGAATAGACTATTCATGAACTTAACTATTAAGCAATGAACCTAATTTAAGACATGAACAATCTAGAAAAATGACCATTGATGTCCTTGTCCATGTTCGGCCGAATGGGAGGTGAGTGGTTAGCTTCATGAATATGCATTGATGTACTTGAATGAATAATCTTCATACATGCATGGCTAGATTCGGCTAACACCTTAATGGAGCCTTGAATTCATGTTGTTTCACCTTGAGTGGCTTAATTAATTAGGGCTTCATGAAGAGTCAAACTTGGTGTGAACAAGGAGCTTGAGTAGACACTTGGGTGTGAACGTCCAACCGAAGGGTCATCATAGTGTGAACACAATGTGTGAACACATGATCAATGCATGAACCGTCCAATGCATGTTCCATCATTAATTTGATCCATGAATCTTCAAATACATGAATGTTCATCATGAACATTCATGTGCCTCTTGATTGCCGTCCATTGAACCCTCCTATGCATGCACCTTGCATTAAAGTCCATACATGAATCTTCCAAATTCAGCTAACCTACAAAATTAAATAACAAAATTAAATAACACACAACTATTCATATAATTATAAATTAAATTAATAACTAAATAACTTAATAACACTAACTAAATTTGGACACAATAATTATAAGTCAACTTATAATAAATTCAGCTAGCTCAAATAGTCAAAAACACCTAGTGAGCTAAATTGAGCTAGGGAATTCGGCATGAGCTATAGCAAACTTAGTTATAAGCTAGATTAAAACTTAGTTTATTTAAATGAAAAAGGAATGAGCTGAAACGAGCTAAATTCGAGCTCAAACAAGCTAAAACGAGCTCAAGTGAGCTGATGTGAGATGAATGGCGCATGGGGGAGCTGGAGAGGAGCTGAGATCAGATTGCAAAATGGTGCATGGAGTCATCAAGGAGTTGTTCTTAGCTCCTCCAACGTTATGGAGCTGGTTATCATCCCAAATGCGCATCACAAAGGCCGATATAGCATCTTGAAGTTGCTTGGTTCGAGCTCGGGTCATGGGACCTTTTGGCAGCTCAATGGATACTTGGTGTGCATTCGAGGATGCCCCAGGTGTGCTCACATCATTCCCTCCGTCTTCAAAGCGACTTGTCCTCAAGTCGAGCTGACGGTTAATTTTGAAACAGGGATGTCTACTTGATCGTCCTTGGATGGATGTGTTTAGTTGACGCATCATGCCTTGCTGCAAAAACGTTTCATAACTTGCAACCAATTGAGAAACATTACAAAGAAGAAACTTATTCAAACAGTCATGGAAGCAAGTTTTCTCACACTTAAGACCATCACAACAGAACAATATCAATATCCCATGTTCACTATCAAATAAACATATCTTGTTATAACTTAAAAACTTAGTGAACAAGGATTTTGAGAATATAATGTTCGTACTTCGCTTGAGCATTTCAAATTGTACTTGCGAAGTATTGGAACTTCGACAGGAATTCATTTGACATTTCAAACCATGCATACATCTGTCATAAGCAAACAATGGAAAAGAAAAAATTATCTCATGGTTTTTTACTCTTTTACTACGCAATTTGGACAGCAAGTATTCATCAAACTTATCAACTTCATGCTTATCAACAATCTTGTGTCCATTAACCAAAACAGTTATATCTTCATCGTTAATGTTTTCTTCATCAATCAAGTTGGACAAAAATGTAATAGAAATTCCAGAAATCTTACCTTGTAACAAGAATTAACTTTACCTTTTCCGACCATTACAAACCTTCTTTCTTCGGGAATGTATCGTAACCGCATCATAGGGCTTGAGTCAACCTGAAAAGAATTAGAATGGAGAAAACTTTGGTTAATCAAAACTCTTTTCTTTTCTTCACTCATGTTTCTTTGAATGTCTTTTTCTCTCATTTTTTTTATCACAACTCTTTGTCTTTTCTCTTTCAATTTCTTTTCTTTCTTTTTCATTTTCTTTTTCCACTAGCATTCGATCCAAAGATTGCTTTAACCATTGTTGATCCTCCACAACTTGTTTCGGTGTCAAAGGTGCCAAAATAAAATTTTGGCCTTGATACTTGAAAGTATATTGATTTGCAAATCCATCATGCTTCACTCTTCGGTCGAATTGCCAGGGCCTCCCAAGCAGTATATGGCCCGCATGCATGGGCACCACATCACAAAGAACTTCATCTTCATACTTTCCAATTGAAAATGGGACAAGAACTTGCTTGGTTATCTTTAACTCAACTCCATCATTAAGCCATTGTAGCTTGTATGGACTCGGATGAACACTTGTCGGCAAATCAAGTCTTTCAACTAGGAGGGTACTCGCAACATTTGTACAACTTCCTCCATCAATCACCATGCTACAAACCTTTCCACGGACAAAACAACGGGTATGAAAAAGGTTCTCTCGTTACGGATCGAGTTTGGTACCTTGCGAACCTAAGCTCCTCTTAACAACAAGCATCTCACCTTCGACCGTGTACTCCATTTCTTCTTCAGCATCGAAAAGGGTTTCGTTATTGTTTTCAACTTTTTCATCCTCCTCCTCCTCCAATTCAATATCGCCATTTGGTTGAATTACCATGACGCTCTGATTCGGACATTGACTCGCAATATGCCCTCTTCCAAGGCACTTGAAACATTTTATGTCTCTCGTCCGGTTTTGGGTACCTTCAACAGCCTTGCCTTTGCTATTTTCACCCGTAGGCTTGGTAGCTTTGATAGGTGCCATAGGATCTTTCGTTTGGCTTGCCGTAGCACTCTTGCTAGTGCCTTGGTTCCATCGAGACACATTGGTGGGTGAATAGCCTCGGGCAGCACCTTTCTTCTTGAGTTGTTTCTCGATTTTGATGGCCATGTGGACCATATCAACTATCTCCACATAATGTTGTAGCCCCACAACATTGGCGATCTCACGGTTAAGTCCATACAGAAATCTAGCCATAGTTGCTTCTCGATCCTCATCCACATTCGCACGGATCATAGCAACTTCCATTTCTTTGTAATAGTCCTCGACACTCCTCGTACCTTGAGAAAGATTTTGGAGCTTTTGGTAAAGCTCTCAGTGGTAGTGCGTTAGAATGAACCTCCGGTGCATGACAGCCTTCATTTCGGCCCAAGTGTTAATGGGTCGCTTGCAATTTTGCCTTCGGGTTGTCGTGAGTTGGTCCCACCAAATCATGGCATAGTTGGTGAATTCTATGGCAGCCAACTTAACTTTCTTTACTTCCGAGTAGTTATGGCACTCGAAAATAAGCTCGGTCTTTTTCTCCCACTCCAAATATGCTTCGGGATCCGAACGGCCTTGGAATGGGGGAATTGATAACCTAATACTTTTCAAGTCATCATCATACCTTTCTCGCTCTCGTTGGCCACGATGTCGTTGGCCTCTCGGCCGGGCACCAACATTTAAACCAGCCTCGCTTTCGGCTTCACTTGGATCGGAAACTTCGTCATCTAGAACATGCCTTCGGTCACGGTCTCGAGGTGGACTTATTGGGGTCCTTGCTCATCGGCCTCTTCCCTCCACTTGATCGAGTCAGTCTTGTATCGATTCTAACTTTCGATCAAACAATCGTTCAACTTCTCGAAGTAAGGCTTGCATGTTCAAATCCGGCACATTACGAACAGGTTGCCTTTCCTCCACATTTCGTTCCATGTTGATTTTTTTCAATAGATTTTCAAATCCTCACCACAAATCTCACTATTCACTCGTAAAGAAAAATTGATGAACACTCCACTCGTGTTTACACTCGTTTTCAGGCTTTTTTTTTCAAACTCTCAATGATCTCACCACTCTAGCCTTTTACCACTCAAGCTTACTCTCGTAACCTCGTATTTTGTTTCTTTTGACTTGACTAGGTACTTTGGGGTCGGCTTCAAACAGTTACAAGGGTTAAAACATATGGTGTACGGGTAGGCTAAAAGAAAAAAATAATTTTTAAAGTAGTGTGGCATTTTGGGGGGGTTAAAATTGATGAAAAGAATATAAGACGATCGGAAGAAATATAAAACAATAGAATCGAACTTTTGATCACTTCACTTTTTTTTTTTTGATAATTTCGTATCTCTTTTTTTTTACAACTTTCAATATAGCACTTTACAATGATAAAAAAAATAAAAATACAAATTTTTTTTGAATATTTTTTTCTTTTTTTTCGAATTTGTTTTTTTACTATGAACCTATTTCGATCTTGATACAGACGTCGGTGCCTCTCGATTTACAAGCTCTGATACCAAATGATGTGATCCAGCCCAGGTAGACGAGTTGAATTCACGTAGTTGCCCGATCGTAGTTCGAGAGAGTCGTTCGTACCTCGGATTTTAGAAATAGAAGTGAATGGATAGGTTTGGATAGCGGAAGGTTTTCAAAAGTTATGCAAAAGGGTAGTGATAGGTTCGGCTAAGGAAAACAAGAAAGGATGTTGGATAGGTGGCTCGGTTTGGTTAACAAGAAGGAAAGTTGAAAGATGGGGAATGGAAAAATGAACTCAACGTCAGGAATGATTCAACACTAAAAAGTGTCACCCCAATTCCTATATTGTTAAGGTGAAAAGATGGATAGAAGGATAGGTGAACGCCACACCAAGATTGGTGATAAGTTCAACAAGATCGGTAGATGCCACTAGCACAAACTAGATAAGTCTTTGAAACTTGTACGAGATATGAGAGGAAGCAACCTCACAAGAACAAAGTTCATTAACAAATTTGGCAAAAAGTCCTTTACAAATGAAATCAACAAACTATTTATACTAGTTTCTTATGCTAGCCGAATAGACTATTCATGAACTTAACTATTAAGCAATGAACCTAATTTAAGACATGAACATTCTAGAAAAATGACCATTGGTGTCCTTGTCCATGTTCAGCCGAATGGGAGGTGAGTGGTTAGCTTCATGAATATGCATTGATGTACTTGAATGAATGATCTTCATACATGCATGGCTAGATTCGGCTAACACCTTAATGGAGCCTTGAATTCATGTTGTTTCACCTTGAGTGGCTTAATTAATTAGGGCTTCATGAAGAGTCAAACTTGGTGTGAACAAGGAGCTTGAGTAGACACTTGGGTGTGAGCGTCCAACCAAGGGGGTCATCATGGTGTGAACACAACGTGTGAACACATGATCAATGCATGAACCGTCCAATGCATGTTCCATCATTAATTTGATCTATGAATCTTCAAATACATGAATGTTCATCATGAACATTCATGTGCCTCTTGATTGCCGTCCATTGAACCCTCCCATGCATGCACCTTGCATTAAAGTCCATACATGAATCTTCCAAATTCAGCTAACCTACAAAATTAAATAACAAAATTAAATAACACATAACTATTCATATGATTATAAATTAAGTTAATAACTAAATAACTTAATAACACTAACTAAATTTGGACACAATAATTATAAGTCAACCTATAATAAATTCAGCTAGCTCAAATAGTCAAAAACACCTTGTGAGCTAAATTGAGCTAGGGAATTCGGCATGAGCTGTAGCTAACTTAGTTATAAGCTAGATTAAAACTTAGTTTATTTAAATGAAAAAGGAATGAGCTGAAACGAGCTAAATTCGAGCTCAAACGAGCTAAAACGAGCTCAAGTGAGCTGATGTGAGTTGAATGGCGCATGGGGGAGCTGGAGTGGAGCTGAGATCGGATTGCAAAATGGTGCATGGAGTCATCAAGGAGTTGTACTTAGCTCCTCCAACGTTATGGAGCTGGTTATCATCCCAAATGCGCATCACAAAGGCCGATATAGCATCTTGAAGTTGCTTGGTTCGAGCTCAGGTCATGGGACCTTTTGGCAACTCAATGGATACTTGGTGTGCATTCGAGGATGCCCCGGGTATGCTCACATCAACAACCTTGCTTTTAATTTAGCTATTATCGAACAATCATCAGACATAGCCATATGCGCATTCATTGTACGCAAAGCAAATAGTGATTTTTGGCTTAGAGCATGATGTAAGCACACCCGAGAGCTCATCAAGCACGAGCCAAGACTCTTTCAAGCTACCTAAAGGACCAATGATTCGAGCACAAGCTAAACACCTTCAAGAAGTTGTTTCAACTTTGATTGCTCAACTTTGGAACCACAATGAGCTCCAATCCAAAGGGATAGGTCGGGCCAGCTTAGTACAAGCTCCATGCATTTTAGTTCAAGCTGATTTCAACTTAACTCTGAGCTCCGTTTAGCTCAAATCAGCTCATTTGAGCTCATGCCAACTCGTTTGAGCTCAATTGCATCTATTTCCAGCTCACTTAATTTATCATCCGAATAAATTCAGCTTTAGTTTTAATTTACTTAATTTTGTTCAGCTCAAATAATTATTATTTATTTGTGTTTAAAATCTGGACATCTTTAATGTGCTCTCATTTTGTTTAAATGTGTTTTAATTATTGCATGAGTTTAATGTGCTTGGTTTAGTACAAATTTAATAGCTGCTGCTATTTAATTTATCTAGCCGATTACATGTTTTAAATGCGTCTAGCTACAGTCGAATTTTAATGTGTTTAGTTCATACATGTTTTAAATTTGTTTTAGTTTATTACATGATTTAAATATGTTTTTGAGTCAAATTAATGTGCATTGTTAATTATAGTTGTTGCCGAAATTAATATGTCTTAAGTATGATTTAATGTTGAATTTATTTGGTGCAGGAACATGCAAGGGACAGCATTAAACATGGTGTGTTAATGGTTTAGTTCTCCAAACACCCCTTTGTGGACATCAATAGCCAAAGGAGATGTTTGTCCTTTCTTACAAGCTGCTCCTTCATATCCCCAAGATGGTCGGTCAGCTCTCCAAAGCAATTTGAATGTTTTCACATTGCTGAACATTCCTTTCACACCTATAGGCTATTCGGTTTTGTGCATTCACACCCAAAGACCATTCACATTCGGTTTCACACTTTTGGAACCATTGAAGTACCCAAGCTAATCATTAAAAATGCAAGACCTTTTAGCTTAACCAAGCAGCTCCATTAAAGAGTATTTAGACCTCTTGGTCGAACCTAGACAAAGCTATTCAGCTCACCATTCATTTCCATTATTTTCCAGCTGATTAGAGGTATCTAGAAGTAGCCTTTGACGTTCTCCATGCACAAGAAACTTCAAGGAAGCTTCCTCTAAAAGTCTAGAATTTTCAGCTGTCCATTTAGCTCCTTTAAGTGACCATTCGGCTAGCTCTTGTTTAGTTATAAATTTCAGCCTATTTCATGTTGTAAATTTTTTTTGACATTTTTATGAATGAAACTTTGTTTTTGTGAGGTTGCTTCCTCTCATATCTCGTATAAGTTTCGAATACTTATCTAGTTGTGCTAGTGGCGTCTACCGAGCTTGTTTTAAAACTTATCACTATTTTGGTGTGGCGTTCTCCTGTCCAACTATTCCATCAATCACCTTAGACAATATAGGAATCGGGGTGACACTTGCTAGTGTTGAATCATTCTTGAAGTTTAAGTTCACATTCCATTTCCATCACCTTTCGTTATTTAACTTTATATTCAAAATCGAGCCCTCCATATATCTTTGTCTTTGTCTTTTTTTTCTAGCCAAACCTGCCATCATATACCTAGCCCATTTTGAACCCATTTCAATTAACATTCAGCCTCTTAACTTGACTCAAACAAATCAACAATTTTGTGAACAACTCTTCTCGTCGATGATCGGGCAACTTAAATGAACTCGACTCGAACACCCGAGCTGAATCACATCAGAGCATCAGCAACAATATTAGCTTTTCTTGGGTGATAGTCAATCATAAGCTTGTAGTCTTTTAACAACTCTAACCACCGGCGTTGTCACAAATTCAAGTCTTTCTGAATCATCAAGTATTTCAGGCTTTTGTGATCAGAATAAACATGGCATTTCTCTCTGAACAGATAGTGTTGCCATATTTCAATGCAAACACAATAGCTGCCAAATAGTTCTTTTCATGTGGCTTTAACTGTCTCAAGGCGAAAGCTATGACTTTGCCTTCCTGCATTAAAACACAGCCTAAACCATTTAAAGATACATCACTATAAATAACAAATTCTTTACCAGATTCTGGCCGAACTAGCACTGGAGCTTCTGTCAAAAGGGTTTTTAACTGATCAAAACTTTTACGGCACTTTTTTGACTACTCGAACTTAACATCTTTCTGCAATAGCTTTGTCATCGGGGCTGCAATCATAGAGAAACCTTTCATGAACCGTCTATAATAACCAGCAAGTCCTAGAAAGCTTCAAACTTCAAAAACATTTCTCAGAGGTTTCCAATCAAGTATAGCTGAAATTTACTCAGATCAACCTGAATACCCGATGCTGATACAACATGGCTCAGAAAACTAACTTCGCTTAACTAGAACTCACATTTACTGAACTTCACTTACAACTATTTATCTCGCAAAGTCTGTAACACTAGTCTCAGATGTTCGGCATGTTTAGTTTCATCTCAGAAGTAAATCAAAATGTCATCTATGAACACAACTACAAACCGATCGAGATACTGTCTGAAGATTCAATTCATCAAATCCATACCTCATGCAAAAAGCAGTCTTTGGCACATCAGAGTGATGTGATCTGGCTTGAGTTTTGAGTCGAGTTCACATAAGTTACCCGATTATCGACGAGAAGAGTCATTCACAAAATTATCGATTTGTTTGTGTTGGCTTAAGAGGCTGAATGTTAATGAAATAGGTTCAAAGTAGGCTAGGTATATGATGGTAGGTTCAACTATAGAGAAACAAAGATAGTTGATATGTGGATGGCTCGGTTTAGAATATGAATTTAAACAACAAAAGGTGATGAAGATGGAATAACAAACTTAAAATTCAGGAATGATTCAACACTAACGAGTGTCACCCTGATTCCTATATTGTCTAAGGTAATGGATAGAATAGCTCGATAGGAGAACGCCACACCAAAATGGTGATAAGTTCTAAAACAAGCTCGGTAGACGCCACTAGCACAACTAGATAAGTCTTCAAAACTTATACGAGATATGAGAGGAATCAAACCTCACACAAACAAAGTTTCATTCATAAAAATGTCAAAAGTTTTTTTACAACATGAAATGAGCTAAATTTTATAGCTAAACAAGGGCTAGCCGAATAGTCATGTGTGTCTAGCTTTAATAGGTTGTAACTTCTTGGAAGTTTCTTGGCAGCTTCATTGAAGCTTCCTTCAACCTTGGAGACGCCAATGGACAGCCCCTTGAAGCTTCTAGTAGCTGAACAATTATGGAGGAGTTGGAATGGGCTGAATGGGCTAGCTTGAGTTCGGCCAAAGGGGTGCACTTGATTAATTGGTCAGCCTAGAGTAGCTGAAAGGTGTTGAACTAATTAAAGGCAACTTAGGGCACTTCAATAGACCTTTAAGTATGAAACTGAACGTGAGCAGCCTCCCTTGTGTGTACACACAAAATTGAATAGCCTATAGGTGTGAAAATGATACGAACCGCCTCGGGGAGAGTCGAGTCGTATGTAGATTGCCCGATCGTCTACGAGAAGTTACATTAGGTTTAGTTGAGTTGAAGGAATGGTTGAAGTAGAAAGAGGGGTACGAACGTAATGGTAGGAATGAAAGGGTAGGAACAAAGGAATATGAACAAATTGGTCGGTTTTGGTATGTTTTGGGTAAGAAAGAAATGGGATCGAACAAAGAAGGCAAACAAGAACCAATACCGATTTGGTATCGACCCGTTATTTATAGGCTCTTTTAGTTCGGTTTGGGTTTGGTAAAGGAAAACCTCGACCCACTATCTAACAAGATAGGAACCTCGGTATGTTTGAACGCCACACTACGAGTAGTGATAAGTTCAGAATCGACAAAGAACACGATTAACACAACTAGAACGCTAGGAACGCCAAACAAATCCTTGAACGAAATATAAGAAAAGTTTGCCTCACAATTTTGGCAGCATAACATTAACAAAAGTTTCAAAAGTCCCCTTTTACATGGAAAGATAACAAGTATTTATAGGCCTAAAGCCTAGGTAGCCGAATGGCTAAAAGACTATCTTAAGAATTAAGCAAATTCGGCTATGAATAGACTAAAATGTTCTAGAACAAAACCATAAGTCTTCCATGTCTAAGTGCAGCCCTTGGAACGCCACAAGTCAGCTTCTTAATGAAGGAATTTTGGCTGAATGTATTTGGAATGCATGAGTTGATTGGACATGTCTAGGTTCGGCCATGAGCTTAATGGAGTCATTCAATTTGCAATGCTTGGCTGAATAGGTGTGAGTGTTAATGGAGTAGTTTGAAAGCCTTTAAAGGTGTGAACATCATGGTTGAATGGTCTCTTGAGTGTGAATGCATCAAACTGAATGGACAACAAGTGTGAAAGGAAGCTTGGCTAGTGTGAACGCCTTGATGGACACCTTGGGAAGATATTCGGCCAACTTGGGGAATTAAAGATGCAACTCTTCCTTGGTCAAATAGTTGCTTAGAGAAACTAAATAACCAGCCACCATGCATGTAACAAGACATGCATGAATCCTCTAAGCCTTGAATCTGGTTGTGCATGTATCCTCCCATCCATTGAACCAAACCGTGCATGCACCTACATGAATGAAAAACAATTCATTAAATCCCATATGAACACCTTAAATTCAGCACAAATGTGAACAAACATTCCAAACATTAATTCGGTTATTACATAATTAAAATCTGTAATATAAAACATAACTTAAATAACAATTTAACTAATTAGGACAAATTAAAATTAAACAGCTTATTAATTCAGCTAGCTCAAACTAAAAAAAAATTAATGAACTTATTTGAGCTAAGATTTTCGAAATTGAGCTGTAGCAAACTAATTAGTATAAAACTAAAACTTAGTTTAATTTATTGAAATGAAGAACGAGCTGAAAGTAAGCTCGGTTGAGCTCAAATGAGGTAAAATGAGCTGAATTGAGCTGGAAGGAGCTCGTGGAGCTGGAAACGAGCTGGGATCAGCTTGCCAACATGTCACAGCTCAACTAGGGAGACTTGTTCGAAGAGGTTCTTGGGGCGTGCTCGTATCAAAAAAGAATGTTCAGCAATGTGAAAACATTCAAATGGCATTGGAGAGCTGACCGGCCATCTTAGGGACATGAATGATGTGAGCACACCCGGGGCATCCTCGAATGCACTCCAAGAATCAATCGAGCTTCCAAAAGGCCCCATGACTCAAGCTCGAACCAAGCAAATTCAAGATGCTATATCAGCCTTTGTGTTGCGCATTTGGGATGATAACAAGGTCCATGACGTTGGAGGAGCTAAGGACAACTCCTTGAAGACTCCATGCACCATTTTGCAATCCGATCTCAGCTCCTCTCCAGCTCCCCATGCACCATTCAGCTCACATCAACTCACTTGAGCTCGTTTTAGCTCGTTTGAGCTTGAATTTAGCTCATTTCAGCTCATTCCTTTTTCATTTCAATAAACTAAGTTTTAATTTAGTTTTTAACTAAGTTTACTAAAGCTCATGTCGAATTCCCTAGCTCAACTTAGCTCACTAAGTGTTTTTGACTATTTGAGCTAGCCGAATTTAATATGATAGTTGACTTATAATTATTATGTCCAAATTTAGTTAGTGTCATTAAGTTGTTTAGTTACTATTTTAAATTATAATTATATGAATAGTTGTGTGTTATTTAATTATTTTATTTAATTATGTAGGTTAGCCGAATATGGAAGATTCATTCATGACAAGGTGCATGAACGGGAATGTTCATTGAATGGGAAGATACATGTATGGATCGGTTCAAAGTTTGGAAGCCATACATTCATGTACATGGAAGGTTAATGCATATTGAAAGGTGCATCTCCCTTGGACGGCACACATGCATGAATGGAGGATAATTAATGCAAGTGCATGTACGGCTAGGTTCAAGCCTCCTTCCAAGTTTCATGTACAACCGATGCATGTGGGAGGACCCTTGGAGTTTTCTAAGTATCTATTCGGCCAAGGGACACCTTTTGGAAGCTACATGCATCCCATGGCCGAACCTAGACAATCCCTTTGGCTTCCAAAGCTTCACATTCATCCAAGTGTTTATGCTCATACATGAAGCTGCCCAATACACTTCCATCAGCCGAATCAAGACCTAGTCAATTAATGTTTTTATTCTAGAACATTCTAGCTTTAGTCTTTAAGCTAGCTAGTTTGTCCATTCGGTTACTACATGATAGCTTATAAATAGTTTGTTGATTTCATTGTAAAAGGACTTTTGCCAAATTTGTTAATGAACATTGTTCTTGTGAGGTTGCTTCCTCTCATATCTCGTACAAGTTTCGAACGACTTATCTGGCTTGTGCTAGTGGTGTCAATTGTCTTGTTTTGAACTTATCACCAATCTTGGTGTGGCGTTCACCTATCCATCTATCCATATTTTTCACCTTAACAATATAGGAATCCGGGTGACACTTCTTAGTGTTGAATCATTCCTGACGTTGAGTTCGTTTTCCATTTCCATCTTTTAAATTTTTTTCTTGTTAACCCAAACCAAGCCTTCTATCCTTCATCCATCTTTGCTACCCTTAACTGAGCCTATACTAAACTTACCCTTCTTGAAACCTTTCGCTATCTTATTCTAATTCTTTTACTACTATTACTAAAATCTGAGGCACGAACGACTCTCTCGAACTACGATCGGGCAACTACGTGAATTCGACTCATCTACCCGAGTCGGATCACATCAATGAAGGAGCAACTTGGAAGAATGGAAACAACATCTCCTTTGGCTATTGTGTCCGTGAAGGGGTGCTTGAAGAACTAAACCATTAGCACACCATGTTTAATGCTGTCCCATGCATGTTCCTATACCAAATAAATTCAACATTAAATCAAACTTAAGACATATTAATTTCAGTAGCAACTATAATTAACAATGCACATTAATTTGACTCAAAGACATATTTAAATCATTTAATTAAACTAAAACAAATTTAAAACATTTATGAACTAGACACATTAAAATTTGGCTATAGCTAGACACATTTAAAGCATGTAATCGGCTAGACAAATTAAATAGCAGCGGCTATTAAATTTGTCCTAAACCAAACAAATTAAAACCATGCACTAAGTAAAACACATTTAAACAGAATGAGAGCACATTAAAGATGTCCAGATTTTAAACACAAGCAAACAATAATTATTTGAGCTGAACAAAATTAAGTAAATTAAAACTAAAGTTGACTTTATTCAAAGGATAAATTAAGTGAGCTGGAAATAAATGGAATTGAGCTTAAACGAGCTGGAATGAGCTCAAGTGAGTTGATTTGAGCTGAATAGCGCTCGGAGTTGGGTTGAAATCAGCTTGAACTAAAATGCATGGAGTTTGTACTAAGTTGGCCCGATCTATCCCTTTGGATTGGAGCTCATTGTGGTTCCAAAGTTGAGCAAGCAAAGCTAAAACAACTTCTTGAAGGTGTTTAGCTCGTGCTCGAGTCATTGGTCCTTTAGGCAGCTCAAGGGAATCTTAGCTTGTGCTTGATGAGCTCCCAAGCATGCTTACATCATTCGCCTTTCTTCAAAATAACTTGTTCTCAAGTCAAGCCCTTTGATCTCCACAAAACATGAGTTCTTAAACAGCCCCTTACGATAGGAGGCAACGAATGGACTCATGAAAACTTGAAAAGATGTCACTACTTGACAAGGAAAAATGTTATCATTGGTATAGGAAAATGGTCTAGTAACATGAGGAGTTAAAAATATGTAAATCCCTTTCACTCCACATCTCACTCAATTAATACAGCCATGGTTCATACAAAAAGGCAAGTTCCAAATAGTATCTTCACAATATGAACAAAACCTTTTATATGTCAATGCCTTACCACCTAATCACTTCAAAAGCACACATGTTTTAGAACACTCAGTCGTCTCTATTTGCATCCACAAGTCAGGGTCTAAATAAATTGATTTTGTGCAATAGGTCAAGTAATGCAAATATTCATGATCTCGCATTTTAATTCTTTCCAGTTGCCAATAGACTTTCATTTGATCAACAAAATTGTCATCAATACAATCAATATTCAAAGAATGGCAATCATCATCAATAACGTATGATACCCTTCTAAAATTCAGATCATGAGCAAAGTCATCAATTCGAATCGAATAGAGCTGGCTAAAAAATAATGAAAACTTACCTTGCTTACCACTGGGACTAGAGAGATTAAGTTCGGTTTTACCTTTTTTAGCCAACACAAACCTTCTCTCCTTAGAAAGGCAGTGAAAATCAAATTTGTTACTTCGGTTAACATGAACTGATGAAAAAACACAAGGACAATGGTTAATCAAAAGACCTTTCTTTTTCTCACACATTTTTCTTTCTTTTTTCTTTTTCTTGTTCAACACTCTTATTTTCTTCACAACTCTCATTATTTTTTCTCAATTTTTCTTCTTTTCTTTGTTTTTCACTTTTAATTTCTTCTTTTTCTCTCATTTCCTCCATTGACCGTTTCAACTGATGCTGATCTTGATGTGATCTGGCCCGGGTAGATGAGTCAAATTCACGTAGTTGCCCGATCATAGTTTGAGAGAGTCGTTCGTACCTCAGATTTTTGTAATAGTAGTAAAAGAGTTTAGAATAGGATAGCAGAAGTTTTCAAGAAGGGTAAGTTTAGTATAGGTTCAGTTAAGGGTAGCAAAGATGGATGAAGGATAGAAGGCTCAGTTTTGGTTAACAAGAAAAAGATATAAAAGATGGAAATAGAAATCGAACTCAACCTCAGGAATGATTCAACACTAAGAAGTGTCACCCCGATTCCTATATTGTTAAGGTGAAAAGTATGGATAGATGGATAGATGAACGCCACACCAAGATTGGTGATAAGTTCAAAACAAGACAATTGACGCCACTAGCACAAGCTAGATAAGTCGTTAAGACATCTCATGAACACTCATAAATTCGGCATGATGTGAACACATTAATGTCATGCATTAATTCAGCTATGTGAACATAATCAATTTATATAATGACAATGACATATTAATAACAAATATTAATATAAGACAAGTTTAATGCTTAAATGAATATGTTCAAATTTTTATTTAATGTATTAAAGACAAAACCGAGTTTAAACTAAAATGAGCTAAGCTTTAGCTCGTGAGCTAAAGTTGAGCTGAGGCTAAACTCCTAAGCTGAAGTTGAGCTAAGGTTTAGCTCGTGAGCTGAATATGAGCTAGGAGTGAGCTTGGTTTAGCTCAGGCAAGTTGGATTGAGCTCGAATAAGCTGGATTTGAGCTGGACGGAGCTCGTGGAGCTGGAAACAAGCTGGGATCAGCTTGCCAACATGTCAATGCTCGGCTTGACAGACTTGTTCGATGAAGTTCGTGGGCCGTGCTCGTATCATTCCCCCTCTTTTAGGCGACTTGTCCTCAAGTCGAGCCATTTGTCCATGGGAGAACTTTGACTCATGCATGGTTTTCCTTGGTCAAATGGGATGGAAGATGTCACACAAACCTGAAAAATTCTTACCACAGCCAATAAAAAGAAACTCAAAGGAGTCAAATTCAAATGTGTTCGATAGTTCATAAAAAATTCATTCAATCGAACATATGCCAAAAATCTCAATTGGACAAAGCAAACATACGTAAATTTATCAAAGAGTTTCGTTAGACCATCGTTGCAAACATGAAGACTAAGTTGGATCAAGGGATAATTGGTTGTAAACGATGGCAGGCACTTAAACACATTATTCCTCATCCAAAACATTTCAATAAGTTTATTCAAAAATAACAATTCATGGGAATGTACACGCAAAGTGTACCATGGCCAATTGGAAACTAAATCACTCTTTCGCTTATTAACAACATGATTTGTGTAATCACTTTCCAACACAAACGGATCACTACTAGGCCAAAGACAACAATCAATCACAACAAGGTACAAACAATTTCCAAACATCATACCATCAAAAAGATTTTCAACAACATTCGAATAGAGTAAAGGTATTTGAAAATTTTCGTAAACTTTACCTTGTCGATCTTGAAGAGAAGAAAATTTATGATTGGTTTTACCTTTTTCAAACAAGATGAATCTTCTCTCTTCAGACAGATAATGTAAAACAAACCTTTTATCTCGATCAACTTGGATGGGTGACGAAGCACCATGACAGCTCGTGCCTTTTAAAGGGTTACATTCACAAAAATGTAAAAGGTTAGTTTCAATAGGAGGTATGGACTGAAAAGAAAAAAATAAATCATCGTTAAAATTTGATTCAAGTCCCAAAGCACAAGTCGATCTTACCTTCTCAAAATGGAACGAAAATTTCAGATGTGGCCAAGCAAGGTGATTAGTAAACGAATCAAAATTGAAACCCAAATCATTGAATTTCACCTTCTTATCAAAAGTTCGAACATCAAGCAAACATAATTTGAATGCAAATGATGCCAAGTGCTTAATGTTTCCATAAAATGAATTCATGTAGCAAATACCAGGCTTGAACACACAAACTTGATTAGGAATTCCAACAAGCAACATATTAGAAGAAGATATAATCAACTCACCACACGAATTATATTTCACTAGTTTAAACACACATGTTGAATTGACAAAACCGAGCATACCAATATGCAAAGGTTCATGCTTCAAGAGTATCAATCGGGAATGTAAATCATTACATGGAAATTTCGCACAAAAACTCAAAGATTGTTCATGAGGAACACAATTGCACATATCATGTGAAGATCTTTTAACATGGATGCCAAACAAAGAATTTTTAGAGAACATGCAACTTTTCAAACAGGCAGATTTATCACAAATCAATTGAGCAGGCATATTTAAACATAAAGATTTAACACATGAATTCAAAAAGTTTGCATGGTCAAACACATCAGAATTTTTAAGTAACAGATTTTGATCAAACACATTCAAAATTCGCTTAGAGAAAACTAATCCAATGTTGTCAACAAATTTGCCAATGTAGTAATCGTCATAAAAAAAACTGTATATGGCACCTTTTAAAACAAAATCGTTAACAACAGTAAGTGCACAAAAATTAGCCAAATCAAGTGACTTTGATTCAATAAACAAAGAATCCTTACCTTCCTTACCTTCGATCGCAAGTGGGTGGTTGTCATTCGCGAACTTACCTTTTTCGAACAACCTAAAACACCTCTTATTTGGAAGGTAATGTAGATGGAATTGGTTGCACAAACCTCTAGGAATCTGAAAAGTTAATTCACAAGATCGAACATGTGGGTTAGTAGAAATAATCCTCACTTGCTCACTTGTTTTCTCACTCGATTCTTTTTCTTCTGAATCACTCGTTTCTTTTGTTTCAATTTCTTTTTCATCTTCTTTTTCACTCTCAAACTCTTTTTCATTCTCTTTTTCAATCTCATTTTCTTTTTCATTTTCCTTTTGCGTTTCAAAGGCTTTTTCAAAGGCTTTTTCAAGTTCTCTCAAGATTCGCTCATTTTCTCTCTTACTTGCCTTTTGCCTCTCTTTTCTTTTTATTTCATTTTCTTTTTCTTCCTTTGCTTTTTCTTTTCTTTTCTTTGTTTTCTCTTTACAAGAATGTACAAAAGAACGATAAGAATACAAATCTTGTTCGAAAGATGAAGAACTATTTGCATATGATTCATAATCAAAACTCCGAGTAAGATTTCGTTGACGATCTAGTAGGAGTATGTCTTTCTCTCCAAACGCCATCTTGGAATGAATCAAAATCGTAATCGGCTTCTCGTCTTCTCAAATTTCTTGATGAAAAGGACTTTCGATCGAAGTCACTTCTTGAATTCGTTGATGAATATGAGTTATAGTATGAATCTCTTTGTCTCGAAGTAGATGGCGAAAAGGAATCACGATAGGAACTTTTTTTCAAGTAGTAGTCGGAGGTATATCTCCGTGGGGTTCTTGTCTCCATTTTTCGACTCGAAGAAAATCTATCACTTTGATCTTGTTTTTCCAAATGATTTAATCTCTCGTGTATGTTCTTAGTGTTGGACTCCATCATTTTTCGCATTTCTTGTACCAAGTATTGGTATTTCGATTCGGTGAACTCTTTGCGTGACATGATTTTTGTTGCTGAAAAGAAAATGTTAGATCACAAAACAAAATAAAAAAAAAATCAAGTACCTCACCACAAATCTCACTATTTCACTCGCAAAGAAATATTGATGAACACTCCACTCGTGTTTGCACTCATTTTTAGGCTTTTTCAAACTCTCAAATGTTCTCACACACTCTAGCCTTTTACCACTCAAACATACTCTCGTAACCTCATATTTTGTTTCTTTTGACTCGTCTAGGTGCTTTGGGGTCAGCTTCAAAATCGGTTACAAGGGATAAGATGTATAGGTTATGGGTAAGCTAAAAGAAAATTTTTCTTTGGTGTAGTGTGGCGTTTTGGAAAAGGGTACAAAGTTGATGGTAAGAATAACTGAAGAACGGCACAAAATATAAAAAGTAGAATCAAACTTGATCACTTCACTCCTTTTTTTTATTCTTTCTTTTTTTTTAAAATAATTTTGTACCTTTTTTTCTTTTTTTTTACAACTTCAACATATCACTTTTACAAAGATAAAACGAAAATACAACTTTTTTTTCAATTTTTTTTACAACGAACCTAGTTCGATCTTGATACGAACGTCAGTGCCTCTCGATTTACAAGCTCTGATACCAAATAATGTGATCTGGCCCGGGTAGATGAGTCAAATTCACGTAGTTGCCCGATCGTAGTTCGAGAGAGTCGTTCGTACCTCAGATTTTTGTAATAGTAGTAAAAGAGTTTAGAATAGGATAGCAGAAGTTTTCAAGAAGGGTAAGTTTAGTATAGGTTCGGTTAAGGGTAGCAAAGATGGATGAAGGATAGAAGGCTCGGTTTTGGTTAACAAGAAAAAGATATAAAAGATGGAAATGGAAATCAAACTCAACGTCAGGAATGATTCAACACTAAGAAGTGTCACCCCGATTCCTATATTGTTAAGGTGAAAAGTATGGATAGATGGATAGGTGAACGCCACACCAAGATTGGTGATAAGTTCAAAAGAAGACGATTGATGCCACTAGCACATGCTAGATAAGTCATTCGAAACTTGTACGAGATATGAGAGGAAGCAACCTCACAAGAACAATGTTCATTAACAAATTTGGCAAAAGTCCTTCACAAATGAAAGAAAACAAATATTTATAGGCACATAGATGACCATTCAAATTCGGCATCTAGGTGTTCACACAATAATAAAAACGTTCACACTAATGTATTAAAATAGTTCATAAATTCGGCAGATTCATGCACTAGCTGAATGGACACTTTCTTCCCCCTTGGTTTGTGCATGAATGCTTAGTCATAAAGAAAGGCTTCAAGTGACTTGTATGTGCACCAAAAGGTTGCATTCATCTCCTTGGGACGTTCATGCACTTGTATAGAACATGTATCTTCATAATTAAACACTTTAATGGCATGTAGGTTCATAAATGGCAGCATGAACCTAGTAATTCGTTCTCCCCTTTGTGCATGCACTTAATTCAATCAATGTGTTGAATTATTGAGTTAATTCCTTCCCTTGGACGTTCTTGAACCCATCCATGCATGTGTAGTAGCCTATAAGTCAATTCAAAGTGTGAACATGTTCAAAGAGCTCTATGGTCAACATAGAATTAGTTAGCAGCTACTTCTTGGCCGAGTAAGTGCCTTGGAAAGTTAGGAGACAGCCACCATACATGCACTTAATCCATTCATGCATTCTATCATCCCATGCATTTGATCCATTCATGGACTAGCCTTTAATGTCCATACATGCATTCGACACATGCATGAATTTGTAGAAACATTGCATCTAGCCGTACATGCACCAGCATTTAATACTTCTTCATTCATGAGTGTGGAATGCCCAAAAGAGATGTTTCTTCATCCATACATTGTACCGTCCAAAGGGATGTACCTACATGAAATAAACAAGTCATTAAGACATCTCATGAACACTCATAAATTCGGCATGATGTGAACACATTAATGTCATGCATTAATTCGGCTATGTGAACATAATCAATTTATATAATGACAATGACATATTAATAACAAATATTAATATAAGACAAGTTTAATGCTTAAATGAATATGTGCAAATTTTTATTTAATGTATTAAAGACAAAACCGAGTTTAAACTAAAATGAGCTAAGCTTTAGCTCGTGAGCTAAAGTTGAGCTGAGGCTAAACTCCTAAGCTGAAGTTGAGCTAAGGTTTAGCTCGTGAGCTGAATATGAGCTAGAAGTGAGCTCGGTTTAGCTCAGGCAAGTTGGATTGAGCTCGAATAAGCTGGATTTGAGCTGGACGGAGCTCGTGGAGCTGGAAACGAGCTGGGATCAGCTTGCCAACATGTCAATGCTCGGCTTGACAGAATTGTTCGATGAAGTTCACGGGGCGTGCTCGTATCAGATCTTCCAGGACTTGTTACGATGTAAGGGGTGCCAAGGTGATATTTTGGCCTTGATGCTTGAAGGTATATTGATTTGCAAATCCATCGTGTTTGACTCTTCGATCAAACTGCCATGGTTGTCATAGATGTCCCGTGTGCATAGGTGCCACGTCGCAAAGGACTTCATCGTGGTATTTTTTGATGGAAAAATGCACTAGGACTTGCTTTGTTACCTTGAATTCAACTCCCTCATTTAGCCATTAGAGCTTGTAGGGCCTTGGATGTTTCGTAGTCAGTAAGGCTAGTTTGTCCACCATGAGTGTACTAGCAACATTAGTACAACTGCCTCCATCGACAACAAGACTACAAACCTTTCCTCCTTTACTCGATTCGACCGTCGACTTGGTAGATTTTGCCGGTACCACTGGTTCCGTGGGTGAACTTGCAAAAGGGGCCTTACTCGTGCCTTGACTCTATTTAGGTGCATTTGAGGTCGAATAGCCACGTATGGGGCCTTTCTTTTTAAGTTGCTTCTCAACCTTTATTGCCATGTAGACCATATCAACGATTTCAATATAATGTTGTAACTCGACCACATTGGCTATCTCACAGTTAAGACTAGCCAAAAATCGAGTCATCACGATCTTCTTGTACATCGGCATGAATCATGGCAATTTCCATCTCTTTGTAGTAATCCTCCACACTCTTTATTCCTTGGGTTAAGTTTTGAAGTTTTTGATGAAGCTCCCAATGGTAGTGTGTCGAAATGAACCTTTGGCGCATGACAGCCTTCATTTAGGCCTAAGTACTAATGGGACGCTCGCCATTTTGCCTCCAGCTCGAGGTAAGTTGGTTCCACCAAATCATTGCATAGTCGGTGAACTCTATGTGATGAGAACTCGCCCATGAAAACCATGGAATTGCCATCGGGGCCAATCACTCGAGCCCGTGCCAAGAGGTTCCAAGAAGCTGTAGCAAGTTACATTGCTCGAGTATGGATGGAAGGCTTGGCCGAACATCAAGAGTCTAGCTCGAGTAGCTCGTTGTGCAATGTGTTACAAGCTGACTTAGCTCGTGTTAGCTCAAGGGAGCTCAATTCGACACTTAGCTAGCTCATGGAGCTAAATTTCTATTTTACTTATTTGATGCATTTATTTGGCTAGAATAAATTAATTATTTGTGTCAATTAATTAGTTAAATTTATGCTTAAATTAATTAATTAATTAATGTGTCTTAAATCTGGACATTTTTAATTTAAATTATTAAATGTGTCTTATATTAATACATAGCTTAAATGTGTCTAGTTTAGGACATCAATTTAATGTGTCTAGTTTAGAGACAAATTTAATTAGTTACAACCGAATTTAAGATTAAGTTGACTAATGGTTTAAATAAATGTGTAGCACATAAGCATTAAAGGAGCATGCATGGGACGACATGGGAATGTGCAACCATCAAATGCACCCCTTCGTGGACATCAAAAGCCAAAGGGTGGTGATTTATTTTCCAAGAATGACCGGCCAACTCTCCCAAGCAGCATCTTTGTGTTCACTTTTTGCTGAAAGTTCTTTTCACACTAAGGGCTGTTCGGTTCCATGTTTTCACACACCAAGACTATACATATCCGGCCTTTCACACTTGAATGGCCATTGGAGTCCTCCATAATGCTCAATTAATCCAAGGCTTTCAAGCTTATCTAGGCGTCACATTTAAGAAGCATTCAAGCTACTTTCAAGCACCTTGGTCGAATGTGGACTAGTCCATAAAGCTTCCCATTAATGGCTAGCTGAATCATTCTCTTCTAGTAGCTTCTCATTCGGTTGCCAAGCCAAGAATACTCTAGAATTTGTCCAAGAAATTGCTAGGAAATTTCCTAAATCCTTAAGGCTTAAGATAGCTGTCCCTTTGAATGCCATATGACTATTCGGCTAGCTATAGTTTAGGCTATAAATATGGCTTGTTTTTTACTTGTTAAAGGCTAATGAACATTTTATGAATTTTATAAACCTTGTGAGTTTGTTTTCAACTCTCAATTTTCTCCAAAGACTAGTTTGACTTATCAAGAAACCTTGTGGCGTCATTCTATCTTTGTTTCTGAACTTATCACTTTGAATCCCAAAGTGTGGCGTTCTAAGTTATACCAAGGTTCCTATCATTCTTGATAACGGGTCAAGGTCTCCATAAACTACCCCATATCCGTCTTCCATTTTTCGACTCAAGTGTCACATAAGTAACGGGTTAGCACACCAACGTTGTGCTAGTTCTTACTTTGGCCCTTGACCGAATTCCATCCCAATATCTACCAAACTATCCATTATCCTACCGAACCATTTTGTACCTAGTTCTTTCCTTCTAAACAAACATTTCTCGAACGACCCTTAGCTTACTCGATTTACGATCGGGCAAACATTACGACACAAATCTCATCCGAGGTGCGTGCGTATCACTATGGCAGCCAACTTAACTTTCTTGGCTTCTAAATAGTTATGACATTCGAATATAAGGTCGATCCTTTTCTCCCACTCTAAATAGGCTTCGAGGTTCGATCGGCCTTGGAATGAGGGAATTGATAATTTAATACTCTTTAAATCATCATCGAACCTTTCTCGCTCTCGTTGGCCACGATGATGTTGGCCTCTCTGTCGATCACTTATGTTTGAGCCTTGATCACTTTCAGCCTCGCTTGGTTCAGAAAGTTCATCATCTTGAACTTGCCTTCATCTGTGGTCTCTAGGTGGACTTATAGGAGTCCTTGCTCGTTGGCCTCTTCCTTCTACTTGATCGAGTCATTCTTGTATCAGTTCCAATTTCTGATCAAACAACCGTTCAACTTCACGAGCAAGGCTTGCAAGTTCAAATCCGACATATTCTGAACAAGTTGTCTTTTCGCCATGTTTCTTTCGGGACTTCGTAACATTGGATTTGGAAACCTCACTACAAGCCTCACTAATTCACTCAAAAAGAAATAAAGAATGTTCACTCACACTTGTGTTTCACTCGTTTTAAGGCTTTTTTTGACACTCTAACCCACAACTCTATGCCTTTTACCATTCGTACTTGCTCTCTTAACCTCGTATTTTGTTCCTTAGGACTTCCTTGGTGTTTGGGGTCGACTTCAAATTGGTTACAAGGGATAAGATGTAATGGGTAGGGTAGGCTGAGACAAAGAAAAAGTTGGTTGAGTGTGGCATTAGGGGGTGCAAAGATGATAGAATGAACATTTAATATCAAAAATAAATTGATATGAAAGAAAAATGAAGAACTTCAATACTCTCACCTTTTTTTTATATTTTTGATTTTATTTTTAATTTTGAATTTCTTTTTTTTGTTGTTTTTTTCTTCAAAAATGATGTTAATACAATAGAGAACTTGAAATACAACTTGATAGAATTTTTTTAATTCAATTTTTTTAACAACGAACCTACTACAAACTTGATACGAATGTTGACGCTTCTCGATTTACAAGCTCTGATCCAAATGATGTGATCTAACTCGGGTGTTCAAGTCGAGTTCACATAAGTTGCCCGATCATCAACAAGAAGAGTCATTCACAAAATTATCGATTTGTTTGAGTCAGCTTAAGAGGCTGAATGTTAATGAAATGGGTTTAAAGTAGGCTAGGTATATGATAGTAGGTTCGACTATGGAGAAACAAAGATAGTTGATATGTGGATGGCTCGGTTTAGAATATGAATTTAAACAACGAAAGGTGATAGAGATGGAATAACAAACTTAAACTTCAGGAATGATTCAACACAAACGAGTTTCACCCTAATTCTTATATTGTCTAAGGTGATGGATGGAATAGCTGGATAGGAGAACGCCACACTAAAACGGTGATAAGTTCTAAAACAAGCTCGGTAAATGCCACTAGCACAACTAGATAAGTCTTCGAAACTTGTATGAGATATGAGAGGAAGCAAACCTTACAGAAACAAAGTTTCATTCATAAAAATGTCAAAAGTTTTTTTACAACATGAAATGAGCTGAATTTTATAGCTAAACAAGGTCTAGCCGAATAGTCATGTGAGTCTAGCTTTAATGGGCTATAACTTCTTGGAAGTTTCTTGGCAGCTTCCTTGAAGCTTCCTTCAACCTTGGAAATGCCAATGGACAGCCCCTTGAAGCTTCTAGTAGCTAAACAATTATAGAGGAGTTGGAATGAGCTGAATGGGCTAGCTTGAATTCGGCCAAGGGGGTGCACTTGATTAATTGGTCAGCCTAGAGTAGCTGAAAGGTGTTGAACTAATTAAAGGCAACTTGGGGCACTTCAATAGACCTTTTAAGTGTGAAACCAAATGTGAGCAGCCTCCCTTGTGTGTACACACAAAACCGAACAGCCTATAGGTGTGAAAGGAATGTTCAGCAATGTGAAAACATTCAAATGGCTTTGGAGAGCTGACTGGCCATCTTGGGGACATGAAGGAGCAGCTTGGAAGAAAGGAAACAACATCTCGTTTGGCTATTGGTGTCCACGAAGGGGTGCTTGGAGAACTAAACCATCAGCACACCATTTTTAATGCCGTCCCATGCATGTTCCTGTACTAAATAAATTCAACATTAAATCAAACTTAAGACATTAATTTTGGCAGCAACTATAATTAACAATGCACATTAATTTGACTCAAAGACATATTTAAATCATGTAATTAAACTAAAACAAATTTAAAACATGTATGAACTAGAAACATTAAAATTCAGCTGTAGCTAGACACATTTAAAGCATGTAATAGGCTAGAAAAATTAAATAGCAGCAGCTATTAAATTTGTCCTAAACCAAACAAATTAAAACCATGCAGTAAGTAAAACACATTTAAACAGAATGAGAGCATATTAAAGATGTCCCGATTTTAAACACAAGCAAACAATAATTATTTGAGCTAAACAAAATTAAGTAAATTAAAACTAAAGTTGAATTTATTTGAAGGATAAATTAAGTTTGTTGGAAATAAACAGAATTGAGCTCAAACGAGTTGGGATGAGCTTAAGTGAGCTGATTTGAGCTGAACGGCGCTTGGACTTGGGTTGAAATAAGCTTGAATTAAAATGCATAGAGTTTGTACTAAGCTGGCCCAATCTATCCCTTTGGATTGGAGCTCATTGTGGTTCCAAAGTTGTGCAACCAAAGTTGAAACAACTTCTTGAAGGTGTTTAGCTCATGCTCGGGTCATTGGTCTTTTAGGTAGCTCGAGGGAATCTTGGCTTATGCTTAATGAGCTCCCAGGCGTGCTTACATCACTGAGTCTTTAACTTGCAATTGATATTAGCCTGATGTCAAATCTATCTTCAAAAATACAATAGCTCCTTTCAGTTGATCAAACAAATCATCAATCTGTGGCAACAAATATTTATTCTTTATAATCATCGTATTGAGCTATCTATAATCAATACACATTCTCATAGTTTCGTCTTTCTTTTTTCACAAATAACACTGGTGCACCCTAAGAAGAAAAACTCAGTCGTGCGAAACCTCTATCTGTCAGCTCTTGCAACTGAGCTTTCAATTATTTTAATTCAGTAGGTGCCATTTTATATGAAGCTATGGATATCAGAGTCATCCCAGGCATTAACTCAACACCAAACTCTACCTCTCGAATAGGTGGCAAACCCGACAATTCTTTAGGAAACACATCTGAATACTTGCACACAATAGGTACTGAATCAATATTTCTTTTTGCCACTTTACTATCAAACAAATATGCAAGGTAAGATTCGCAGCCTTTTCTCACATATTTCTGAGCTAGCATCGAATAAATCACTGCTGGTAAACCATTCAGATCATTAGATTCAATCCAAATAATCTCATGCAGTTTACAACAGCATCATGCAAAGTCAACCAGTCCATACCCAGAATTATGTCGAACTCATCAAATGGCAACAACATCAAATCGACCGAAAAGCACAAATCTTGAATCATCAAAGGACAATTCTTACACACTTTGTCAACCATAACACACCGGCCTAAAGGGTTTGACAGTCTAATCACAAACTCAATAGACTCAACAGGTAAAGTCTTACTGAATACTAATGTCTCACACACATAAGAATGAGTAGAACCAGGATCAATCAATGCAATTACATCAGTATCATAAAGAGTGAATGTACCAATAATAACATCTGAGTATGAAGCCTCCTCACGTGCGCGAATAAAATAGGCTCTGGCAGATGCACGAGCCTTAGATCTAACTACTATATCTTTAGTCCCTCTCTGACTGCTACTCACATTACCCGTATTTCTAGGTTGTCTACCTCGAGCTGCAGTATTACCCGATCTGGTATACTGCACTGGATTTTCTTCAGCTAACTATGGGCATCCACAAATATAATGATTCATCGATCCACATTTAAAATAGGCCCAGTCATGCAATCTGTAACTGCTGGGATGTTGTTTACTATAATTTTTACACTCAAGTTGATTTGATCTGACATTACCCACACTAGCTACTGAGGTAGCTCTCGAGCTCATAGGTGGTCTATTCTGATCCCGTCTGGAATAACCCAAAGTAGCTTTAGAATGGCTAAAATCATCTCAAAACTTCTTTGATGCCGACTGGATTAACTTACTAAATGATATCTGATACGATCCGCCACGGGAAGAGTCGAGTCGTATGTAGATTGCCCAATCGTCTACGAGAAGTTACGTTAGAATTAGTTGAGTTGAAGGAATGATTGAAGTAGAAAGAGGGATACGAACGGAATGGTAGGAACAAAGGAATATGAACAAATTGGTCGGTTTTGGTATGTTTTGGGTAAGAAAGAAATGGGATCAAACAAAGAAGGCAAACAAGAACCAATACCGATTTGGTATCGACCCGTTGTTTATAGGCTCTTTTAGTTCGTTTGGGTTTGGTAAAGGAAAACCTCGACCCACTATTTAACAAGATAGGAACCTCGGTATGTTTGAACGCCACACTACGAGTAGTGATAAGTTCAAAATCGACAAAGAACATGATTGACACAACTAGAATGCTAGGAATGCCAAACGAATCTTTGAACAGAATATAAGAAAAGTTTGCCTCACAATTTCAGCAGCATAACATTAACAAAAGCTTCAAAAGTCTCCTTTACATGGAAATTGAACAAGTATTTATAGGCCTAAAGTCTAGGTAGCCGATTGGACTTTCATACTTACACATTAATTAAAGAAAATTCTAGAAAAAATGACCCTTAATGTGCAGGTCTAGATTCGGCTATGGTAATAGGAAATTAATGAATCTTCATGCTTAAGAAAACACAAAGTGAATGCATGATGTCCAATGGTCACTTGTGAGGTTCGGCCACCCTTGTTAAATGAAGCAATGTTTGGCCAAAAGTATGAATTAATTGTAGACACTCCAAGGGCCATCATGTGTGTGAAAACTGAATGTTGAAGAGTCTTCTAGTGTGAACAAGGTGAACCAAATAGTCTTGCCATGTGAACATAGGTGTGAATGAATTAAAGAGAGTCATGGGGAAGCTAATCAGCCAAGTGATACGAACCACCTTAGGGAGAGTCGAGTCGTATGTAGATTGCCCGATCATCTACGAGAAGTTACGTTAGGTTTTGTTGAGTTGAAGGAATGGCTAAAGTAGAAAGAGGGGTACGAACGAAATGGTAGGAACAAAAGGGGTAGGGACAAAGGAATATGAACAAATTGGTCGGTTTTGGTATGTTTTGGGTAAGAAAGAAATGGGATCGAACAAAGAATGCAAACAAGAACCAATACCGATTTGGTATCGACCCGTTGTTTATATGTGCTTTTTGGTTCGGTTTAGGTTTGGTAGAAGGAAAACCTCAACCCACTATCTAACAAGATAGGAACCTCGGTATGTTTGAACGCCACACTACAAGTAGTGATAAGTTCATAATCGACAAAGAACACGATTGACACAACTAGAACGCTAGGAACGCCAAACGAATGCTTGAACGAAATATAAGAAAATTTTGCTCACAATTTCGGCTGTATAACATTAACAAAAGTTTCAAAAGTCTCCTTTACATGGAAAGATAACAAGTATTTATAGGCCTAAAGCCTAGATAGCCGAATGGCAAAAAGACTATCTTAAGAATTAAGCAAATTCGGCTATGAATAGACTAAAATGTTCTAGAACAAAACCATAAGTCTTCCATGTCTAAATGCAGCCCTTGGAACACCACCAGTAATGTGAGCACACCCGGGGTGTCCTTGAATGCACACCAAGAATCAATTGAGCTTCCAAAAGGTTCCATGACCCGAGCTCGAACCAAGCAAAATCAAGATGCTATATCAGCCTTTGTGTTGCGCATTTGGGAAGATAACCAGCTCCATGACATTGGAGGAGCTAAGGACAACTCCTTGAAGACTCCATGCACTATTTTGCAATCCGATCTCAGCTCCTCTCCAGCTCCCCCATGCGCCATTCAGCTCACATCAGCTCACTTGAGCTCGTTTTAGCTCGTTTGAGCTTGAATTTAGCTCGTTTCAGCTCATTCCTTTTTTCATTTCAATAAATTAAGTTTTAATCTAGCTTATAACTAAGTTTGTTACAGCTCATGCTGAATTCCCTAGCTCAATTTAGCTCACTAGGTGTTTTTGACTATTTGAGCTAGCTGAATTTATTATAGGTTGACTTATAATTATTGTGTCCAAATTTAGTTAGTGTTATTAAGTTATTTAGTTATTATTTTAAACTATAATTATATGAATAGTTGTGTGTTATTTAATTATGTTATTTAATTTTATAGGTTAGCCGAATTTGGAAGATTCATGTAAGGACTTTAATGCAAGGTGCATGCATGAGAGGGTTCAATGGACGGAAATCAAGAGGCACATGAATGTTCATGATGAACATTCATGTATTTGAAGATTCATGGATCAAACTAATGATGGAACATGCATTGGACGGTTCATGCATTGATCATGTGTTCATACATTGTGTTCACACCATGATGACCCTTCGGTTGGACGTTCACATACAAGTGTCTACTCAAGCTCCTTGTTCACACCAAGTTTGACTCTTCATGAAGCCTTAATTAATTAAGCCACTCATGGTGAAACAACATGAATTCAAGGCTCCATTTAAGGTGTTAGCCGAATCTAGCCATGCATGTATGAAGATCATTCATCCAAGTACATCAATGCATATTCATGAAGCTGCCCACTCATCTCCCATTCGGCCGAACATGGACAATGACACCATTGGTCATTTTTCTAGAATGTTCATGTCTTAAATTAGGTTCATTACTTAATCGTTAAGTTCATGAATAGTCTATTCGGCTAGCATAAGAACTAGTATAAATAGTTTATTGATTTCATTTGTAAGGGACTTTTGCCAAATTTATTAATGAACTTTTGTTCTTGTGAGGTTGCTTCCTCTCATATCTCGTACAAGTTTCGAAGACTTATCTGGCTTGTGCTAGTGGCGTCTACCGATCTTGTTTGAACTTATCACCAATCTTGGTATGGCGTTCACCTATCCTTCTATCCATCTTTTCACCTTAACAATATAGGAATCAGGGTGACACTTTTTAGTGTTGAATCATTCCTGACGTTGAGTTTATTTTTCCATTCCCCATCTTTCAACTTTCCTTCTTGTTAACCAAACCGAGCCATCTATCCAACATCCTTTCTTGTTTCCTTAGCCGAACCTATCACTACCCTTTTGCATAACTTTTGAAAACCTTCCGCTATCCAAACCTATCCATTCACTTCTATTTCTAAAATCTGAGGTACGAACTGTAATATCCCGAATTAGGGCCTAATTGAAATAGTGGTTTCGTGACCACAAATTCGAGATATAAATAATTATTTTATAATTATTTTGAGGTTTATGATATGATTGCATGATTGTGTGAAAATTTTGTGAAGAAACTCTATGCATAAAATGCTTAATTTGAAGTTAGGGACTAAATCGAATAAGTTGCAAAACTTGCATTCTAGAAGTTTTTAGTATGAAATTGCTTTGAAATATTAATTAGGAGGTCTTAAATAGCAATTTGACCAATTTCTAAAATTTTGGGAAAAAATGGGCTTGTACATGAAAATTTTCAAAGAAAGGTATTAAGGGCATTTTGGTCATTTGGATATTAAATGAAATAAAATGGGAAAAATAACACAAAATAGTCATCTTCCTCATTTAGTTGCTGCCAAATTTCACTCTCACCATAGCTAGGGTTTCTTCAACTTTCAAGCTTCATAGTAAGTGATTCTAAGCCCCGTTTTTAATGATTTTTACGTTTTTGAGATCCTGGTAACTCGATAAAGCTTATGTTAGCAATAATTTAACTTAGGGTTTATATTTGGAAAAATACCCATAGGTGAAATTTGTGTATTTTGATGTTTTATGATAGAATATGAGGTTTTAAATTATGTTAGACAACTTGTACTACTCGATTTTAAGCAAAAACGAGTAAAAGGGCTTAATCGGTAAAAATACCTAATAGTCACAAGTACATGTTAGAGTGAGAATTTGATGTTGCCATAGAAGGAAAAAGTGATCAGCATGTTATAAAACATAAGAATAAGGAATAAAGTTTAATCCCGAGCCTAGGGGCAAAAGTGTAAATATGCAAAAGTTTAGGGGTAAAATTGTAATTTTGCCAAAATTTGAATTAAGAATTAATTTGATAATGTGAGTATTAAATAAGCTAAATATGTTATTTTAGATCAAGAAAGATGTGGAATCGACCCCAATCGAGGAAAAGAAAAGATTGTGGACTAAATTGCAAAATCTTTGTATTTTGGTACCAAGGTAAGTTCACGTGTAAATAATGTAGCATAATTGTTGTTTTTAAGTCGTTGATGTTAATTATATGATATGCTGATTTTTATCATGAAATATATGTTTTGTGGTTAATTTCGAATAAAATGCAAATTATTCGAGCTATTTGTTGAATATAAATTGTTACCGAGTTTTGGTTTCGGCATTCTACAGAAGACGGCAAGGATATGTGTTCGAGAAAAATCCCGTTTGAACCTTAGGAATAGATCATGTCACTAGGATGGTTGAGCATCCGAACTCGTTGAGTTGAGTCCGAGTTCACTTATGGATGCGAACGCCCGAGCTCGTTGAGTTGAGTCCGAGTTCGTGAGATGTAACTAGGCATCCGAGCTCGTTGAGTTGAGTCCGAGTTCACTTATGGATGCGAACACCCGAGCTCGTTGAGTTGAGTCCGAGTTCGCTTATGGGCGGGTTACATGATTGCTTGATTGCATATGTGGCACTTATGTGCAAGTTATCCATGTATCCGAATTATATTCCGATGTGTTCAACGGGTAAAGTTCTACTCAAATGGAGGAAAACTCGAGATGTAAAGAGACGTATTGGTAAGTGATGTGAAATGGATATTTTGGACAGGTATGTATTTAACCCTCGGGTTGAGTATTGATACAACCACGATAAGGTAATAAGATGATGAAAAATGATTAGAAATGTGATATGTGTTTTGGTGATATATGCTAATGTTGATTGGTTTGATTGTTTGTTATGTTACTTATTATTTGCATATGAACTTACTAAGCATTTATGCTTACTCCCTCCTTCTTACTCGTTGTAGTTTTGGACAAGCCAGCTCAGGAGTCGGGATAGGTCGAAGGCTCGGTCACACTATCTGGAAGACTTTTTGGTAAATGGCTTGTAAAATTTAAGTATGGCATGTATAGCAATATACCTATTTTGTGTAAATGATCTTATGATATGGTGATGGAATGGTTGAGAAAATGCTTGATAATGATAAGTTATGAAAATGGTTAGTTTAGATTATGTTTGATGTCATGGAAGGTTAATAGGATACTTTGTTCATGAAAACTCATAAAAAGGGATGAAATTTGCCATAAATAGAATATTGCAGCAACACTGATGTGAGTTTGAAAATTTACTAAAAATAATATAAATTGAATTAGGTAATGGATTAAATATGAAATTGAAGCTTATTATGTCTAGTTTCATAGAAAACAAACTAAACAGGTAAAGAAATTATATGTTAGAAGATATTTGAATTTTAGTGAAACAGGGTCAGAGCAGTTTCTGGATCCCCTGTTCCAACTTTAGAAATTCACCATAAATTGTACAGATATAATTAGATGTTGTAATTTATATTATCAGAATCCTCATTGAGTATAGTTTCAGGAGAAACAAACCTCATAGTATATGAATTTTTTACAGAGAAAAATGTGGTTCGTAGTAAACAGAGGTCAGTCCAGTCAAGTCCTGAAACAGGGGTAACTTTAACTAATAAACTGTACTAATTGACCCAACCAAAAATTCTGGAAAAAAATTGGAAAATAGGTATATGAGTCTAGATTCAGGGAAAATTTACGGATCTTGATTTCGAGTTTCATAACTCAAGATATGATTTTTCTTGTGACTATGATGCAAGTAGCTAGAAAGCTGTGAATGTAGAAACAAATGATCCAAAGTTCTTAAAATGTTAAATTAAGTTTAGTAGCACCTCATACTCGACTCTGGCGACGGTCTTGGGCGTAGGGGCGTTACATTTAGTGGTATCAGAGCTGGTTTAGTCAGTTCTCGGACTACGTATTGTATGTACGGATTTTGCTATACATGCCATATGTATAAATTGTGATAGTGTGACGACTTCTGACCTTTTAAATGATTTTTATATAGTAAATGGATCCCGATCCAGTGTGGCGATGAAGTAGAGAGTAATGCACCAGCTCCGGCTGAAAGAGCAGCACGATCAAAAATCCACCTCCTCTCGTTGGTCGTGGAGGAGGAGAAAGGGATCGAAAGCCTTTCTCCAAATAATGAGTGCATGGTACACCGAGTTCGCTCAGACGAACCCAAATGTACAACCTCCCCACCTCCCCAATTCCTCAACCTGTACTCCCAATGCCTCAAGGTATGGATCTGATGAAATTTCTACAGAACTCCAGCTTGATAAAATTAAGTAAACAAGGGGCCAAGAATTCAAGGCAAATATTGATGATGATGCCGAGAAAGCAGAGTTCTAGCTTGAAAATTCTATCCGGGTATTTGATGAATTATCTTGTACACCTGAAGAATGTTTGAAATGCGCTATATCTTTGTTGAGGGATTCAGCCTATAATTGGTGGAAGACTTTGATTTCAGTGGTACCGAAAGAGAGAATAACCTGGGAATTCTTTCAAGAAGAGTTTCGGAAGAAATATATTAGTGAAAGATTTATTGATCAGAAGCGTAAAGAATTTCTTGAGTTGAAGCAAGGTAATATGATGGTTACAGAATATGAAAGAGAGTTTGTTCGATTAAGTAAGTATGCCAGAGAGTATGTTCCTACAGAGGCCAAGATGTGCCGACGATTTGAAGACGGGCTCAACGAAGACATCAAGGTATTTGTTGGAATTCTTGAATTAAAAGAAATGGTAGTGCTGGTGGATCGAGCTTGCAAGGCTGAAGAGCTACTTAAAGAGAAGAAAAAGGTAGAGGCTGAGACTAGAAACTGGGAGAAAAGACTGATGAGCAGTTCATTCTCTCAGCAACCTGGAAAGTCAAGGAATATGAATCCTTGTTCCCAAGCTTCAGCTGGGCAATCATATGGGAATTATAAGAAGCAAAATGTGGGTCCTAAGTCCCAGACTACTTCGGCAACCAGTGTAGGGAACTCGAGATTTGTTAAACCCGAATGCCAGCGGTCTGGTAGAAATCATTTTGGTCCGTGCAGAGCAAATGAATGTTTTCGATGTGGTTATCCAGATCATTTTATTAGTGACTGCCCAGAGAGAGCTGAAAAAGAAAAATTTCAGAATACAAAAGCAAGTGGTGCAGATTCGAGAGGAAGATATCCAAGAAAAGCTGGGAGTGAAGCAAGCAGTAAGAATGTAGCCAGGGATGCACCAATTAGACCTGAAGGAAGGGCTCCAGCTAGAACTTATGCTATTAAAGCGCGCGAAGATGGTTCCTCACCTGATGTGATTACCGGTACATTTTCTCTCTATAATGTTAATGTTATTGCTTTGATTGATCCCAGTTCTACTCATTCATATGTGTGCATGAAACTGGTGTCTAATATGAATATACCTGTTGAGAACACAGAATTTATGATTAGAGTGTCGAATCCGTTAGGCAAATGTGTGATTGTTGATAAAGTATGTAAGAAATGTCCTTTAATGATTCGGGGTCATTACTTTCCGGCCGACTTGATGTTGTTGCCGTTTGATGAGTTTGATGTTATTTTGGGTATGGATTGGTTGACATTGCATGATGCTAAAATAAATTGCAAAGAAAAGGTTATAGAATTAAAGTGTGAAAGTGGTGAAATTTTGCGGGTTGAATCAGACAAATTAGAGGCATTATCTAGTGTGATTTCTTCAGTGTCGGCTCAAAGATATCTGAGAAAGAGTTATGAAGCTTATTTGGCGTATGTAATTAATACAAAAGAAGTTGAAAAGAAAATTGAATCACCGCCGGTTGTGTGTGAATTTGCGAACGTATTTCCAGAAGAATTGCCGGGTTTGCCTCCAGTCAGGGAAGTAGAATTTGGTACTGATTTGATATCGGGAACAACTCCGATCTCGATTACTCCATATAGAATGGCACCAGCAGAGTTGAAGGAATTAAAGTTGCAATTGCAAGAGTTGACTGATAAAGGTTTTGTGAGACCGAGTTTTTCACCTTGGGGTGCTCCCGTGTTATTTGTAAAAAAGAAGGATGGTTCTATGAGGTTGTGTGTTGATTATCAGCAGTTAAACAAGGTGACAATCAAGAACAAGTATCCGTTGCCATGAATTGATGATTTGTTTGATCAGCTAAAAGGAGCGACATGGTTTTCAAAGATTGACTTGAGATCTGGGTATTACCAACTGCGGGTAAAAGAGTCGGATGTGCCTAAAACTGCTTTTAGAATAAGGTATGGTCATTATGAATTTTTAGTTATGCCATTCGGATTGACAAATGCTCCTGCTGTGTTTATAGATTTAATGAATCGCATATTTCGGTCATACTTGGACAAATTTGTTGTGGTGTTTATAGATGATATTTTAATTTATTCAAAAGATGAGACAGAGCATGCTGAGCATTTGAGGATAGTTTTGCAAACTTTGAGAGATAAGCAGCTGTATGCTAAGTTTAGTAAAAGTGAATTTTGGCTCTGGGAAGTTGGATTTTTGGGTCATATTGTTTCAGGTGATGGTATACGGGTTGATCCTAGTAAAATTTCAGCCATTGTTGATTGGAAACCACCGAAAAATGTAACTAAAGTTAGAAGTTTCTTTGGGCTAGCTGGGTATTATCCGTGGTTTGTAAATGGATTTTCTATAATTGCTGCTCCTATAACTAGACTACTCCGAAATGATGTTAAATTTGAATGGACGGAAGAATGTCAACAGAGTTTTGAAGAATTGAAAAAGTTATTAACAGAGGCACCAGTGTTAGTGTAGCCCGAATCAGGTAAAGAATTTGTGGTGTATAGTGATGCTTCTCTAAATGGTTTGGGGTGTATACTCATGCAAGAAGGAAAAGTGGTGGCTTATGCTTCGAGGCAGTTAAAACCTCATGAGAGGAATTATCCTACTCACGATTTGGAATTGGCTGCGGTGGTGTTTGCTTTGAAAATTTGGCGACATTATTTGTATGGTGAAAAGTGCCGGGTATATACCGACCACAAAAGTCTTAAGTACTTGATGTCACAAAAAGACTTGAATTTAAGACAACGAAGATGGTTGGAGTTATTGAAAGATTACGAGCTTGTTATTGATTATCATCCGGGAAAAGCGAATGTGGTTGCTGATACTTTGAGCAGAAAGTTGTTGTTTGCTTTGAGAGTTATGAACACTCAGTTAAAAATGTTAGATGATGGTTCGATTCTAGCAGAGTTAAGAGTAAAACCGATGTTTTTACAAGAGATTTCTGAAGCTCAGAAAGATGATCAAGATTTGCAAGCCAAGAGAAAGCAGTGTGAAGTTGATACAGAGTCAGATTTCAGAATCGGTTCTAATGGGTTCTTAATGTTTAAAGATCGAATTTGTGTACCAAAGAATGAGGAATTGATTCAAAAGATCCTACAGGAAGCACATAGTGGTTGTTTCTCGATTCATCCAGGTAGTACGAAAATGTATAATGACTTGAAGAAAATGTATTGGTGGAATGGAATGAAAAAGCATATATCAGAGTTTGTGTCCAAATGCTTAATTTGTCAACACGTGAAAGCTGAACACCAAGTGCCTTCGGGATTACTTCAGCCTATTATGGCTCCTGAATGGAAATGGGATCGGATTACTATGGATTTTGTATCAGGATTGCCATTGACTCCAGGAAAGAAAGATGCCGTCTGGGTAATAGTTGACAGATTAACTAAGTCGGCTCATTTTATCCCGGACACGTTAGGTACAAAGTTAAATTTTAGTACTGCTTTTCATCCACAAACTGATGGACAATTAGAGAGAGTAATTCAGATTCTTGAAGATATGCTCAGATGTTGTGTATTGGAATTTCAACGAAGTTGGGAAAAATATTTACCGTTGGTAGAATTTGCTTACAATAATAGTTATCAGACGAGCTTGAAAATGGCACCTTATGAAGCATTGTATGGTCGTAAGTGTCGAACGCCATTGTATTGGACTGAACTCAAGGAAAATCAGATTTATGGAGTTGACCTAATAAAAAAAACTGAAGAAAAAGTGAAGGTAATTTGAGATTGTTTGAAAGCTGCTTCAGATAGACAGAAATCTTATGCAGATCTAAAACGAAAGGACATTGAATTAAGTCTGCGTTTTATCGGGCCGTATGAAATAATTGAAAAAGTTGGACCGGTAGCATATCGGCTAGCTTTACCACCTGAATTAGAGAATATTCATGATGTGTTCCATGTATCTATGTTACGTCGGCATCATTCGGATCCTTCACATGTAGTTTCACCGACAGAAATTGAACTACAACCAGATATGACCTATGAAGAAGAACCGATTAAGATTTTAGCTCGAGAGGTCAAACAACTAAGGAATAAAAAGATTGCACTTGTGAAGGTGTTGTGGCAAAAGCATGGAGTAGAAGAAGCTACATGGGAATCCGAAGAAAATATGAGAAATCAATACCCACATCTGTTTACTGGTAAGATTTTCGAGGACGAAAATCCTTAAAGGGGGGAGAGTTGTAATATCCCGAATTAGGGCCTAATCGGAATAGTGGTTTCGTGACCACAAATTCGAGATAGAAATAATTATTTTATAATTATTTTGAGGTTTATGATATGATTTCATGATTGTGTGAAAATTTTGTGAAGAAACTCTATGCATAAAATGCTTAATTTGAAGTTAGGGACTAAATCGAATAAGTTGCAAAACTTGCATTCTAGAAGTTTTTAGTATGAAATTGCTTTGAAATATTAATTAGGAGGTCTTAAATAGCAATTTGACCAATTTCTAAAATTTTGGACAAAAATGGGCTTGTACATGAAAATTTTCAAAGAAAGGTATTAAGGGCATTTTGGTCATTTGGATATTAAATGAAATAAAATGGGAAAAATAACACAAAATAGTCATCTTCCTCATTTAGTTGCTGCCGAATTTCACTCTCACCATAGCTAGGGTTTCTTCAACTTTCAAGCTTCATAGTAAGTGATTCTAAGCCCTGCTTTTAATGATTTTTACGTTTTTGAGATCCCTGTAACTCGATAAAGCTTATGTTAGCAATAATTTAACTTAGGGTTTATATTTGGAAAAATACCCATAGGTGAAATTTGTGTATTTTGATGTTTTATGATAGAATATGAGGTTTTAAATTATGTTAGACAACTTGTACTACTCGATTTTAAGCAAAAACGAGTAAAGGGCTTAATCGGTAAAAATACCTAATAGTCACAAGTACATGTTAGAGTGAGAATTTAATGTTTCCATAGAAGGGAAAAGTGATCAGCATGTTATAAAACATAAGAATAAGGAATAAAGTTTAATCCCGAGCCTAGGGGCAAAAGTGTAAATATGCAAAAGTTTAGGGGTAAAATTTTAATTTTGCCAAAATTTGAATTAAGGATTAATTTGATAATGTGAGTATTAAATAAGCTAAATGTGTTATTTTAGATCAAGAAAGACGTGGAATCGACCCCAATCGAGGAAAAGAAAAGATTGTGGACTAAATTGCAAAATCTTTGTATTTTGGTACCAAGGTAAGTTCATGTGTAAATAATGTAGCATAATTGTTGTTTTTAAGTCGTTGATGTTAATTATATGATATGCTGATTTTTATCATGAAATATATGTTTTGTGGTTAATTTCGAATAAAATACAAATTATGCGAGCTATTTGTTGAATATAAATTGTTACCGAGTTTTGGTTTCGGTATTCTACGGAAGACGGCAAGGATATGTGTTCGAGAAAAATCCCGTTTGAACCTTAGGAATAGATTAGGATACAAGTGACATGTCACTAGGATGGTTGAGCATCCGAACTCGTTGAGTTGAGTCCGAGTTCACTTATGGATGCGAATGTCCGAGCTCGTTGAGTTGAGTCCGAGTTCGTGAGATGTAACTAGGCATCCGAACTCATTGAGTTGAGTCCGAGTTCACTTATGGATGCGAACGCCCGAGCTCGTTTAGTTGAGTCCGAGTTCGTGAGATGTAACTAGGCATCCGAGCTCGTTGAGTTGAGTCCGAGTTCGCTTATGGGCGGGTTACATGATTGCTTGATTGCATATGTGGTACTTATGTGCAAGTTATCCATGTATCCGAATTATATTCCGATGTGTTCAACGGGTAAAGTTCTACTCAAATGGAGGAAAACTCGAGATATAAAGAGATGTATTGGTAAGTGATGTGAAATGGATATTTTGGACAGGTATGTATTTAACCCTCGGGTTGAGTATTGATACAACCACGATAAGGTAATAAGATGATGAAAAATGATTAGAAATGTGATATATGTTTTGGTGATATATGCTAATGTTGATTGGTTTGATTGTTTGTTATGTTACTTATTATTTGCATATGAACTTACTAAGCATTTATGCTTACTCCCTCCTTCTTACTCATTGTAGTTTTGGACAAGCCAGCTCAGGAGTCGGGATAGGTCGAAGGCTCGGTCACACTATCTGGAAGACTTTTTGGTAAATGGCTTGTAAAATTTAAGTATGGCATGTATAGCAATATACCTATTTTGTGTAAATGATCTTATGATATGGTGATGGAATGGTTGAGAAAATGCTTGATAATGATAAGTTATGAAAATGGTTAGTTTAGATTATGTTTGATGTCATGGAAGGTTAATAGGATACTTTGTTCATGAAAACTCATAAAAAGGGATGAAATTTGCCATAAACAGAATATTGCAGCAACACTGATGTGAGTTTGAAAATTTACTAAAAATTATATAAATTGAATTAGGTAATGTATTAAATATGAAATTGAAGATTATTATGTCTAGTTTCATATAAAACAAACTAAACAGGTAAAGGAATTATATGTTAGAAGATATTTGAATTTTAGTGAAATAGGGTTAGAGCAGTTTCTGGATCCCCTATTCCAAATTTATAAATTCACCATAAATTGTACAGATATAATTAGATGTTTTAATTTATATTCTCAGAATCCTCATTGAGTCTAGTTTTAGGAGAAACAAACCTCATAGTCATATGATTTTTTTACAGATAAAAATGTGGTTCGTAGTAAATAGAGGTCAGTCCAGTCAAGTCCTGAAACAGGGGTAACTTTAACTAATAAACTGTACTAATTGGACCAATCAAAAATTCTGGAAAAAAATTAGCAAATAGGTATATGAGTCTAGATTCAGGGAAAATTTACAGATCTTGATTTCGAGTTTTGTAACTCAAGATATGATTTTTCTTGTGACTGTGACGCAAGTAGCTAGAAAGCTGTGAATGTAGAAACAAATGATCCAAAGTTCTTAAAATGTTAAATTAAGTTTAGTAACACCTCATACTCTACTCCGGCGACAGTCTCGGGCGTGGGGGCGTTACACAAACGACTCTCTCAAACTACGATCGGGCAACACGTGAATTCGACTCGTCTACCCGGGCCAGATTACATCATTTGGTATCAGAGCTTGTAAATCGAGAGGTGCCGACGTTCGTATCAAGACTGAAATAGGTTCGTAGTAAAAAAAATTGAAAAAAATAAAAAAATTAAGTTGTATTTTCATTTTATCTTTGTAAAAGTTATATGTTGAAGTTGTAAAAAAAAGGGTACGAAATTATTATAAAAAAAAACAAGAAAAAAAAGTGAAGTGCTCAGTTTCTTCTCTGTTGTTTATCATTGTTTCAATATCAAAAAAATAATCTTTTCATCAAATTTTAACCCTCCCCATTTCCAAAACGCCACACTACACCAAAGAAAAAATTTTCTTTTAGCCTACCCATAACCTATACATCTTATCCCTTGTAACCGATTTTGAAGCCGACCCCAAAGCACCTAGACGAGTCAAAACAAACAAAATACGAGGTTACAAGAGTAAGTTTGAGTGGTAAAAGGCTAGAGTGTGTGAGAACATTCGAGAGTTTGAAAAAAAAGCCTAAAAATGAGTGCAAACATGAGTGGAGTGTTCATCAATATTTCTTTGCGAGTGAAATAGTGAGATTTGTGGTGAGGTACTTGATTTTTTTTATTTTGTGTTGTGATCTAACATTTTCTTTTCAGCAACAAAAATCATGTCACGCGAAGAGTTCACCGAATTGGAATACCAATACTTGGTACAAGAAATGTGAAAAATGATGGAGTCCAACACTAAGAATATACACGAGAGATTAAATCATTTGGAAAGACAAGATCAAAGTGATAGAGTTTCTTCGAGTCGAAAAATGGAGACAAGAACCCCACGGAGATATACCCCCGACTACTACTCGAGAAAAAGTTCCTATCGTGATTCCTTTTCGCCATCTACTTCGAGACAAAGAGATTCATACTATGACTCATATTCATCAGCGAATTCGAGAAGTGACTTCGATCGAAAGTCCTTTTCATCAAGAAATTCGAGAAGACGAAAAGCTGATTACGATTTTGATTCGTTCCAAGATGGCGTTCGGAGAGAAAGACATACTCCTACTAGATCGTCAACAAAATCTTACTCAGAGTATTCTTCACGAAGTCTTAATTGTGAATCATATGCAAATAGTTCTTCATCTTTCGAACAGGATTTGTATTCTCATCGTTCTTTTGTACATTCTTGTAAAGAGAAAACAAAGAAAAGAAAAGAAAAAGCAAAGGAAGAAAAAGAAAACGAAATAAAAAGAAAAGAGAGGCAAGAGGCAAGTAAGAGAGAAAATGAGCGAATCTTGAGAGAACTTGAAAAAGCCTTTGAAAAAGCTTTTGAAATGCAAAAAGAAAATGAAAAAGAAAATGAGATTGAAAAAGAGAATGAAAAAGAGTTTGAGAGTGAAAAAGAAGATGAAAAAGAAATTGAAACAAAAGAAACGAATGATTCAGAAGAAAAAGAATCGAGTGAGAAAACCAGTGAGCAAGTGAGGATTATTTCTACTAACCCACCTGTTCGATCTTCTTGTGATTTAACTTTTCAGGTTCCTAGAAGTTTGTGCGACCAATTCCATCTACATTACCTTCCAAACGAGAGGTGTTTTAGGTTGTTCAAAAAAGGTGAGTTCGCGAATGACAACCACCCACTTGCGATCGAAGGTAAGGAAGGTAAGGATTCTTTGTTTATCGAATCAAAGTCACTTGATTTGGTTAATTACTGTTCACATATTAATGTTAACGATGTTTTTCAAAAGATGCCATGAAGATTCCGTCTTATGACATGTTTTATAACGACAACTTTGTTGATTCTGTTGGATTGGTTCATCCTGTGCAAATTATGAATGTTTGTGATAACAGTTTTTCACGTTTTGATTTGTTTGATTATAAAAATTCTTTGTTTGGCATCCATGTTAAAAGATCTTCATATGATATGTGCAATTGTGTTCTTCATGAACAATCTTTGAGTTTTTGTGCGAAATTTCCTTGTAGTGGTTTGCATTCCCGATTGATACTCTTGAAGCATGAACCTTTGCATATTGGTATGCTCGGTTTTGTCAATTCAACATGTGTGTTTAAACTAGTGAAATATAATTCGTGTGGTGAGTTGATTATATCTTCTTCTAATATGTTGCTTGTTGGAATTCCTAATCAAGTTCGTGTGTTCAAGCCTGGTATTTGCTACATGAATTCATTTTATGGAAACATTAAGCACTTGGCATCATTTGCATTCAAATTATGTTTGCTTGATGTTCGAACTTTTGATAAGAAGGTGAAATTCAATGATTTGGGTTTCAATTTTGATTCTTTTACTTATCACCTTGCTTGGCCACATCTAGAATTTTCGTTTCATTTTGAGAAGGTAAGACCAACCTATGTTTTTGGAATTTAATCAAACTTCCATGGTAACTTTCTTTTTCCATTTAAGTCCATAGTTTTCGTTAATACTAACTATTCTCATTTTTGTGAATTCCACCCCTCGAGGAGCAAGACATGTCATGGCGCGTCACCACCTATTCAAATTTATCGGAGTAATAGGTTTGTCTTACGCTATCTATCCAAAGAGAGAAGATTCATTTTGACCGAGAAAGGTAAACCCAATCCTCAATTGTCTTCTCTTCATATTCGTCAAGGTAAGTCATTTGAAAATTTTCAAACATCTTTGCTCAATTCGATTGAAGTTGAAAATTCCATTGATTTGTTGTTTGGAAATTATTTATACTTTGGTGTGATGGATTTTTCCTTTTGGCATTGTAATAATGTGATTATTATGCTGGAATTTGGAGACACCCCTCATGTTGTTCAAAAACGAAAGAAAGAGTTAGCATACCTTTGGCCATGGCATACCTTGCATGAACAAGACAAGGGACCAAATGAGTTGCTATATTCGGTTAAAGAAATTAAAATGTTTTGGATGAGGAATAATGTGTTTAAGTGCCAGCCATCATTTACAACCAATTATCCCTTGATCCAACTTAGTTTTCATGTTTGCAACGATGGTCTAATGGAACTCTTTGATAAATTTACATATGCTTGCTTTGCCCAATTGAGATTTTTGGCATATGTTCGATTGAATGAATTTTCAATGAACTATCGGACACATTTGAATTTGACTCATTTGAGTTTCTTTTTACCGGCTGTGGTAAGAATTTTTCAGGTTTGTGTGACATCTTCCATCCCATTTGATCGAGGAAAACCATGCACGATCAGAGTTCTCCCATGGACAAATGGCTCGACTTGAGGACAAGTCGCTTTGAAGACAGGGAGAATGATGTGAGCACACCCGGGGCGTCCTTGAATGCACACCAAGAATTAATTGAGCTTCCAAAAGGTCCCATGACCCGAGCTCGAACCAAGCAAAATCAAGATGCTATATCAGCCTTTGTGTTGCGCATTTGGGAAGATAACCAGCTCCATGACATTGGAGGAGCTAAGGACAACTCCTTGAAGACTCCATGCACTATTTTGCAATCCGATCTCAGCTCCTCTCCAGCTCCCCCATGCGCCATTCAGCTCACATCAGCTCACTTGAGCTCGTTTTAGCTCGTTTGAGCTTGAATTTAGCTCGTTTCAGCTCATTCCTTTTTTTCATTTCAATAAATTAAGTTTTAATCTAGCTTATAACTAAGTTTGTTACAGCTCATGCCGAATTCCCTAGCCCAATTTACCTCACTAGGTGTTTTTGACTATTTGAGCTAGCCGAATTTATTATAGGTTGACTTATAATTATTATGTCCAAATTTAGTTAGTGTTATTAAGTTATTTAGTTATTATTTTAAACTATAATTATATGAATAGTTGTGTGTTATTTAATTATGTTATTTAATTTTATAGGTTAGCCGAATTTGGAAGATTCATGTAAGGATTTTAATGCAAGGTGCATGCATGGGAGGGTTCAATGGACGTCAATCAAGAGGCACATGAATGTTCATGATGAACATTCATGTATTTGAAGATTCATGGATCAAACTAATGATGGAACATGCATTGGACGGTTCATGCATTGATCATGTGTTCATACATTGTGTTCACACCATGATGACCCTTCGGTTGGACGTTCACACACAAGTGTCTACTCAAGCTCCTTGATCACACCAAGTTTGACTCTTCATGAAGCCTTAATTAATTAAGCCACTCATGGTGAAACAACATGAATTCAAGGCTCCATTTAAGGTGTTAGCCGAATCTAGCCATGCATGTATGAAGATCATTCATCCAAGTACATCAATGCATATTCATGAAGCTGCCCACTCATCTCCCATTCGGCCGAACATGGACAAGGACACCATTGGTCATTTTTCTAGAATGTTCATGTCTTAAATTAGGTTCATTACTTAATCGTTAAGTTCATGAATAGTCTATTCGGCTAGCATAAGAACTAGTATAAATAGTTTGTTGATTTCATTTGTAAGGGACTTTTGCCAAATTTGTTAATGAACTTTTGTTCTTGTGAGGTTGCTTCCTCTCATATCTCGTACAAGTTTTGAAGACTTATCTGGCTTGTGCTAGTGGCGTCTACCGATCTTGTTTGAACTTATCACCAATCTTGGTGTGGCGTTCACCTATCCTTCTATCCATCTTTTCACCTTAACAATATAGGAATTGGGGTGACACTTTTTAGTGTTGAATCATTCCTGACGTTGAGTTCATTTTTCCATTCCCCATCTTTCAACTTTCCTTCTTGTTAACCAAACCGAGCCATCTATCCAACATCCTTTCTTGTTTCCTTAGCCAAACCTATCACTACCCTTTTGCATAACTTTTGAAAACCTTCCGCTATCAAAACCTATCCATTCACTTCTATTTCTAAAATCTGAGGTACGAACGACTCTCTCGAACTATGATCGAGCAACTACGTGAATTCGACTCGTCTACCCGGGCCGGATCACATCAACAAGTCAGCTTCTTAATGAAGGAATTTCGGCTGAATGTATTTGGAATGCATGAGGAGTTGATTGGACATGTCTAGGTTTGGCCATGAGCTTAATGGAGTCATTCAATTTGCAATGCTTGGTTGAATAGGTGTGAGTATTAATGGAGCAGTTTGAAAGCCTTTAAAGGTGTGAACATCATGGTTAAATGGTCTCTTGAGTGTGAATGCATCAAACCGAATGGACAACAAGTGTGAAAGGAAGCTTGGCTAGTATGAATGCCTTGATGGACACCTTGGGAAGATATTCGGCCAACTTGGGGAATTAAAGATGCAACTCTTCCTTGGTCGAATAGTTGCTTAGAGAAACTAAATAACCAGCCACCATGCATGTAACAAGACATGCATGAATCCTCTAAGCCTTGAATCTGGTCATGCATGTACCCTCAATCCATTGAACCAAACCGTGCATGCTCCTACATGAATGAAAAACAATTCATTAAATCCCATATGAACACCTTAAATTCGGCACAAATGTGAACAAACATTCCAAACATTAATTCGATTATTACATAATTAAAATATGTAATATAAAACACAACTTAAATAACAATTTAACTAATTAGGACAAATTAAATTAAAATTAAACAGCTTATTAATTCAGCTAGCTCAAACTAAATAAAAAAAACATTTAATGAACTTATTTGAGCTAAGATTTTCGAAATTGAGCTGTAGCAAACTAATTAGTATAAAACTAAAACTTAGTTTAATTTATTGAAATGAAGAACGAGCTGAAAGTAAGCTCGGTTGAGCTCAAATGAGCTGAAATAAGCTGAATTGAGCTGGAAGGAGCTTGTGGAGCTGGAAACGAGTTGGGATCAGCTTGCCAACATGTCAAAGCTCGACTAGGGAGACTTGTTCGAAGAGGTTCGCGGGGCGTGCTCGTATCACCAAGCTTTCTTCATGCATGTGTGAGTGTCCTTTGGCCGAATGGTCATCTTGAAAATGAAGAGATAGCATACCATACATGAATGGAAACATTCATGAACCTTGAAGGTATTGAATGTGGACATGCATGCACTTAGCCGAACATGCACCTAAGAGATTCAAGTCCCCCAACCGTCCATGCACCTTTCAACATTCATGCTTGCTTTTTAATCTCCATATGTCCATTGTGTTCCTACAAGAAATGTGAACAGAATTAATTCAAGCTAATGTGAACACAAATATCAACATTAAATTCAGTTATGACAAATTTAATTATCATCAATAAACTCTTTTAAGACATATTTAATAAAACTAATGTGAACTAAATTTAATATGTAGGATAGTAATTAACTAATTATTGAACTTATTAAATAAAAAGTCAATAGTAGTCAAATGCAGTCATGGTGAACTCCACGAGCTGATGTTTAAGTCATGAGCTAAAATAAGCTAAGCTTAAACTCCTAAGCTGAAGTTGAACTAAGGTTTAGCTCGTGAGTTGAAAATGAGCTAGGAGTAAGCTCGGTTTAGCTCATGCAACTAGATTGCGCTTGAATGAGCTGGATTTGAGCTGGATGGAGCTCGTGGAGCTGGAAACGAGCTGGGATTAGCTTGCCAAAACGTCACAACTCGACTAGGGAGACTTGTTCGAAGAGGTTCACTAGGTGTGCTCGCATCATTCCCCCCTCTTTTAGGCCACTTGTCCTCAAGTCGAACCGTTTGTCTAAAAGACAATATTTTTTCTTGCTTTGTTTTCCTCGGTCGAATGGGACAAAGGATATCAAACAAACCTGAAATTGATTCACCAATTTTATCTTACCGAATTGACTTACCAATTTTGGCAATAACAAGCGGAAAGTATTTAAATTCCGATGGTACATGTAAAACTTAGCCAAAAGGTCATATGGCAAGAATTTTATTTGTTCATAACATGGATACTTCACATTATCGCACAATTTCGATATGTCATCAATATGATCAATTGAACAAAATGGAAACAAGGAATGATCAATCGCGCATATTAACAAATAAGAATGAATTCCTCGTTTCAACCACAACATTCCAGATGGTTCAAAACAAAGGACATATTCGCTTGGCTTTTTGATTTGAACAAGCTCACCTTGCCTTATTCGATTAAATGGAGTTGCAATAGTAGGATGAACAATATGACCACATTCCACAAAGTCATCATCAACAACACCGATTTCTTCATCTTTCAAACAAAACAAAGATATTGTTGACTTACCTTGATTAACTTGGAAGTTACATGATGTTAGTTCGATTTTACCTCGCTTATGCAAAAAAAAAACCTTCGCTCCTTAGCAAGGTAATGCAATCGATAATTTGAACTCGAACAAACTCAGAAGGTGAAAAGTCAAAAGACAATTCTTGCTTTTCAAAATATAAGTTCCACATGAATGGAAAATGTTAAGGTCACCACGAAAAATGTACTTAAAAGGATAGGATAAAATGTTATTCACAGATGGAACGTCTGATTCAATTCCGGGATTAAAAATAAAATTTTCAGAATCAAAAACTTGGTTTTGATTTTGTAATCCAGCCACATGCTTTATTTGCAAAAATAAAGATAATACTCGAAGAAGATGAGTAGGTAAAACAAAGTTACTTACAATAAGATCACAATGCTTACCTTTTCTTGGAAACAACTCAAAATGGCTTACTCCCGGCTTAAAGACTCGATTTTGATCACTTATCCCAAATTGTAACAAAAATTTCATTTTCGTAGATAAGTCACAAAAGTGAATCAAAGAGACTTTAAACTGACAAATACACAAGCATTCATGCTTCACAAATCCTAGTCGAACAAGCAGTCTGAAACATGGAAATTTCGCATAGAAATTGATACGATCTGCCTCAGGGAGAGTTGAGTCGTATGTAGATTGCCCGATCTTCCACGAGAAGTTACGTTAGAATTAGTTGAGTTGAAGGGATGATTGAAGTAGAAAGAGGGGTACGAACGGAATGGTAGGAATGAAAGGGTAGGAACAAAGGAATATGAACAAATTGGTCGATTTTGGTAACAAGAATAGGTTCAAAATGACTAAGTATAGGTTGGTATAAGTTCGGCTAACAAGGGAAACAAAGAAATGAGACGGTTTGTGGTGATGGAACGAAGTGGACTTAAAGGTCAAGAATGAACCAACACTATATACGAGTGTTGACTCGAGACTTATAGGACTCTTAAGGTGATTTGGGAGATAGGATAGGACCTTGACCCGTTACCTAGGAAGGTAAGAACCAAAGGTATAAAGTTTGGGGTGAACGCCACACTATGAGTAGTGATAAGTTCGGAATCGACAAAGAACACGATTGACACAACTAGAACGCTAGGAACGCCAAACGAATCTTTGAACAAAAAATAAGAAAAGTTTGCCTCACAATTTCGGCAGCATAACATTAACAAAAGTTTCAAAAAGTTTCTTTACAAAGAAAAATAACAAGTATATATAGCCTAAAGACTAGCTAGCCGAAGGGACACTTTACATACTTAATAATTAAGTAAAAGTCTCATGAATGCATCTTGAAAATTCTAGGAAGAAGTCCTTTGATGTTCATGACCAGATTTGGCTATGGTGGAGATGTCTTGAAGGTTCTTCATGCTTAAGGAAATAAATCATGAATGAGAGACTCCCTTGGACATTCGCTAGGTTCGGCCAACTTGAGTAATTGAGGCAATCAATTCATGTTACTTGATGAAGAGTTGGGAATTAATTGAGGAGACTTCAAGGGCCATCATGTGTGTGAAAACCGAATGTTGAAGAGTCCTCTAGTGTGAACAAGGTGAACCGAATAGTCTTGCCATGTGAACATAGGTGTGAACGAATTAAGGAGAGTCATGGGGAAGCTAATCGGCCAAGCTATCTTCATGCATGTGATGAGTGTCCTTTGGCCGAATGGTCATCTTGAAAATGAAGAGATAGCACAAAGATACATGAATGGAAACATTCATGAACCTTGAAGACATTGAATGTGGACATGCATGCACTTAGCTGAACATGCACCTAAGAGATTCAAAGCTCTTAACCGTCCATGCACCTCCAAGAAAGACATGTTGCTTCATGCTCCATATGTCCATTAAGTTTCTACAAGAAATGTGAACAGAATTAATTCAAACTAATGTGAACACAAACATCAACAATAAATTCGATTATGACAAATTTAATTATCATCAATAAACACTTTTAAGACATACTTAATTATAACTAATGTGAACTAAATTTAATATGTAGGAAAGTAATTAACTAATTATTGAACTTATTAAATAAAAAGTCAATAGTAGTCAAATGCAGTCATGGTGAACTCGACGAGCTGATGTTTAAGTCATGAGCTAAAATAAGCTAAGCTTAAACTCCTAAGCTGAAGTTAAGCTAAGGTTTAGCTCGTGAGTTGAAAATGAGCTAGGAGTAAGCTCGGTTTAGCTCATGCAACTAGATTGCACTTGAATGAGCTGGATTTGAGCTGGATGGAGCTCGTGGAGTTGGAAGCGAGCTAGGATTAGCTTCCCAACACGTCACAGCTTGACTAGGGAGACTTGTTCGAAGAGGTTCACTGGGCGTGCTCGCATAAAAAATTCAAAGATTTCTCTTCAAGAGCAAAATCAAACAGAACAAATATTTCATGCAAAAATCTTTTAACGCATATATCGAGCAAAGAAGTTGTGTTCATGCGACCTTTTAGAAATTCAAATCCATCACAAATCATTAGAATAGGCACATTTAAACAGAAAGATGAATTCAAAGAATTTACATAGCCATACTTATCAAAATGTGAAAACCTTTTATCACATACATTCACAATTTGTACAGGATGAACCAATCCAACAGAATCAATAGGTTTGCCGTTATAAAACATGTCATAAGACGGAATCTTCATGGCATCTTTTGAATCAACATCGTTAACAATAATATGTGAACAATAATTAGCCAAATCAAAAGATAGAAGTTTTTCAGAAGTTATGCCATCAAAACCTTTATGAGTAATTTTTAAATCAGGCGGCCTTGATTCGATAAACAAAGATTCCTTACCTTCCTTACCTTTGATTTCCAATGGGTGGCGGTCGTCCACAGACTTACCTTTCTCAAACAACTGAAAACGCCTCTCATTTTGAAGGTATCGGAGTTGGATTTGGTCGTATGGACTTTTAGGAACCTGATAAGAAAGATCACAAATAGATCGAGCAGAAGTGTTAGTAGAAAGAATCCTCGCTTGCTCACTAACATCATTTTCACTTGAATCTTTTTCCTCAAGTTCACTTGCTTCTTCCACTCTTTCTTTTATCTCAATTTCCCTTTCCACTCTTTTCTTTGTTCAAACTCTTTTTCTTTTTCAATGTATTTTTTGATTTTGTTTTCTTGTACACTTTCTTTTCTTTGTTTTTCTCTCTTTCTTTATTTCTTCTCTCGATTTCATTCAAAATTCTCTCATTTTCTCTCATAATCTTTTCTTGCCTCTCTTGTCTTTTGATCTCTTTTTGCTTTTTATCTTTTTCTTTTCTCGTTTTCTTTTTACAAAAGGTTACAAAAGAATCATGATAATAATTATTTTGTTCAAAAGAAGAAAAATCATTCACATATGACTCATGAACAATTTTTCGTGAAGATCTCTCCATAGGCATTTTCTTTGGAGTTCTTGAAGAGGTGTATCTTTCATCCCGCACGTCTTCTCGAAAGGATTCAAAATCAAAATTGGCTTCTCTTCGTCTCGAATTCCTAGATGTAAGAGAACCTCGATCGTAATCTCTTCTTAAGTAGTCGTTGGATGTGGATCTCCGTGATGCTCTCGAATCTGCTTTTTGACTTGATGACATTCGTTCTCGTTGGTCTCTTTTCTCCAATCGATCTAATTTCTCGTGCAATTTGTCAAACTTAGTTTTCACCATTCTTCGCATTTCTTGCACCAAATATTGATATTCTGACTCGGCAAATTCTTCGCGTGACATGATGTTATCACTAAAAGGAAAAATTATTAAGTAAAGTAGACACAAAGTCCTCACTACAAAATCCTCACGAGTTCACTCGGAAAGAAAGAATGATGGCACTCACACTCGTGTTTACACTCGAGATTAGGCTTTTACCTCCCCTCAAATGTGCTCACGCTCTCTTGCCTTTTACCTCTCTTAACTTTTTTCGTAATTTCGTAAATAGATTCGTTAAGGCCTAGTCCTTGGTCTAGGTGGTCGACTCAAAAGGGGGTTACAAGAGATTGATGTATTCGGTTTAGGGTAGGCTGAAAGAATAGGGAATTGGGTTAAAAGTGTGGCAAATTAGAGAGAGTAGAATAGAAGAAGGATCGGGAACTATATCGGATCAAAGCTTGACGATCAAATGACAATTGAATTGCATAAAACACTTCCTTTTTTTCGAATTTTTTTTCAAATTTTTTTTTAACTTGTAGAACTTTTTTTTGTACTATATAAGCAAACTAAATACAATAGGAACACTTCTGTACGTGATTTTTTTTCTTCGGCTGCGTAGATTTTTGTTTTTGTAGTAACAACAACAAACTAATCAAAATGGGAAAACTTCGGTATATGAAAAAAAATTTTCTATACTCTTTTTTTTTTCAGATCCTACCTTGGGAATGCTCTGCTTCGAACGTCTAAGCTTCTCATTTTAGGTAGCTCTAATACTAGATGATACGATCCGCCTCGAGAAGAGTCGAGTCGTATGTAGATTGCCCGATCGTCTACGAGAAGTTACGTTAGAATTAGTTGAGTTGAAGGAATGATTGAAGTAGAAAGAGGGGTACGAACAGAATGGTAGGAATGAAAGGGTAGGAACAAAGGAATATGAACAAATTGGTCGGTTTTGGTATGTTTTGGGTAAGAAAGAAATGGGATCGAACAAAGAAGGCAAACAAGAACCAATACCGATTTGGTATCGACCCGTTGTTTATAGGCTCTTTTAGTTCAGTTTGGGTTTGGTAAAGGAAAACCTTGACCCACTGATGTGATCCGGCCCAGGTAGATGAGTCGAATTCACTTAGTTGCTCGATAATAGTAGTAAAAGAATTAGAATAGGATAGCGGAAGATTTCAAGAAGGGTAAGTTTAGTATAGGTTCGGTTAAGGGTATCAAAGATGGATGAAGGATAGAAGGCTCGATTTGGGTTAACAAGAAAAAAAAAGATTTAAAAGATGGAAATGGAAAACGAACTCAACGTCAGGAATGATTCAACACTAAGAAGTGTCACCCCGATTCTTATATTGTTAAGGTGAAAAATATTGATGCGAGCACGCCCAGCGAACAAAAAAAAAGAGTATAGAAAAAAATTTTCGTATACTAAAGTTTTTCCATTTTGATTAGTTTGTTGCTGTTACTATAAAAATAAAAATCTACGCAGTCGAAGAAAAAAATCACGTACAGAAGTGTTTCTATTGTATTTAGTTTGTCGATATAATACAAAAAAAAAGTTTTACAAGTTAAAAAAAATTTGGAAAAAAAAATTCGAAAAAAAAGAAAAAAAAGGAAGTGTTTATGCAATTCAATTGTCATTTGATCGTCAAGTTTTGAACCGATATAATTCCCGATCCTTCTTCTATTCTACTCTCCCTAATTCACCACACTTTTAACCCAATTCCCTATTCTTTCAGCCTACCCTAAACCGAATACATCAATCTCTTGTAACCCCCTTTTTGAGCCGACCACCTAGACCAAGGACTAAGCCTTAACGAATCTGCTTACGAAATTACGAGAAAAGTTAACAGTGGTAAAAGGCAAGAGAGCGTGAGCACATTTGAGGGGAGCTAAAAGCCTAATCTCGAGTGTAAACACGAGTGTGAGTTCCATTATTCTTTCTTTTCGAGTGAACTCGTGAGGATTTTGTGGTGAGTAATCAAGATGTCTTGTGAAGAATTTACCGAGTCGGAGTTCCAATACTTGGTTCAAGAAATGCGAAGAATGGCAAATTCTGAGTTTGGCCAACTGCAAGTGAGGCTAGATCGATTGGAAAAACGAGGCCAAAGTGATCTAGTTTCTTCAAGTCGAAAAACGAAACCAAAAACTTCATACTTTGCCAAACTCAACATTATTTAAAAAAAAAAGAATGATACTTCTTCTTTGACGATAACAAAAACGACTCAAACATCTCAACGAGGCCATGGTCATATCAGTACTTTACCAAATGGATGGAAGTTGAGGCACTGGCCACCATCACAGACAAGTAGATAGAGAACTTTGTTAGGAAGACAACCATCTGTAGGTATGTGGTCTCACGACTAATCATCACAAACAACAATAATCAGTTCCAAGTAAAGTTCAAAGAGTTTTGAAGCAATCTTCACATTTCCTTAACCTATAGTTTTGTGAAGACCTTTTAGAAGAACTCCAAGCAAAAGCCACCAACAAAAAAAATCCTCCAAGCCTTGAAAAACAAAGTTGATGAAGCCAAGGGTGGATGGTTAGATAAGCTACTAGGCATCTTGTGGGCCCTCCAGACCACCTTCCAATCTGGCACTGAGGAGACTCCTTTCAGCCTAATGTTTGGTTTAGAAGCTATCATTCATGCTAAAATTCGCATCATTTGGTATCAGAGTGAATATGTCCTTTGTTTTGAACAATTTGGAATGTTGTGATTGACACGAAGAATTCATTCTTGTTTGTTAAGATGCGCGATTAATCATTCCTTGTTTCCATTTTGTTCAATTGATCATATTGATGACATATCAAAATTGTGCGACAATGTGAAGTATCCATGTTATGAACAAATAAAATTCTTGCCATATGACCTTTGGGCTAAGTTTTACATGTACCATCCGAATTTAAATACTTTCCGCTTGTCATTACCAAAAATTGGTAAGTCAATTCGGTAAGATAAAATTCGTCTTTTGCTCAACATTCGGGTTATCTATTGGTTTTTATTGTCTTAACCCTCTGCTACTTATTTATGAAGGTGATGTGTTAACTTGTCCATTGGTGAATCAATTTTAGGTTTGTTTGATATCCTTTGTCCCATTCGACCGAGGAAAACAAAGCAAGAAAAAATATTGTCTTTTAGACAAACGGTTCGACTTGAGGACAAGTCGCCTAAAAGAGGGGGGAATGATGCGAGCACGCCCAGCGAACCTCTTCGAACAAGCCTCCCTAGTCGAGCTGTGACGTGTTGGCAAGCTAATCCCAGCTCGTTTCCAGCTCCACGAGCTCCATCCAGCTCAAATCCAGCTCATTCAAGCGTAATCTAGTTGCATGAGCTAAACCGAGCTTACTCCTAGCTCATTTTCAACTCACGAGCTAAACCTTAGCTCAACTTCAGCTTAGGAGTTTAACCTCAGCTCAACTTTAGCTCAAGGGCTTAAGCTTAGCTCGTGGAGTTCACCATGACTTCATTTGACTACTATTAAACTTTTATTTAATAAGTTTAATAATTAGTTAATTACTATCCTACATATTAAATTTAGTTCACATTAGTTTTATTAAATGTGTCTTAAAAGAGTTTAGTGATGATAATTAAATTTGTCATAACCGAATTTAATGTTGATATTTGTGTTCACATTAGCTTGAATTAATTTTGTTCACATTTCTTGTAGGAACACAATGGACATATGGAGATTAAAAGCAAGCATGAATGTTGAAAGGTGCATGGACGGTTGGGGGACTTGAATCTCTTAGGTGCATGTTCGGCTAAGTGCATGCATGTCCACATTTAATGTCTAAGGTTCATGAATGTTTCCATTCATGTATGGTGTGCTATCTCTTCATTTTTCAAGATGACCATTCGGCCAAAGGACACTCATCACATGCATGAAGATAGCTTGGCCGATTAGCTTCCCCATGACTCTCCTTAATTCGTTCACACCTATGTTCTCATGGCAAGACTAATCGGTTCACCTTGTTCACACTAGAAGACTCTTCAACATTCAGTTTTCACACACATGATGGCCCTTGAAGTCTCCTCAATTAATTCCCAACTCTTCACCAAGTAACATGAATTGATTACCTCAGTTACTCAAGTTGGCCGAACCTAGCTAATGTCCAAGGGAGTCTCTCATTCATGATTCATTTCCTTAAGCATGAAGAACCTTCAAAACATCTCCACCATGGCCGAATCTAGTCATGAACATCAAGGGACGTCTTTCTAGAATTTTCAAGATGCATTCATGAGACTTTTACTTAATTATTAAGTATGTAAAGTGTCCATTCGGCTAGCTAGTCTTTAGGCTATAAATACTTGTTATTTTTCTTTGTAAAGGGACTTTTGGAAACTTTTGTTAATGTTACGCTGCCGAAATTGTGAGGCAAACTTTTCTTATTTTTGTTCAAAGATTCGTTTAGCGTTCCTAGCATTCTAGTTGTGTCAATCGTGTTCTTTGTCGATTTCGAACTTATCACTACTTGTAGTGTGGCGTTCACCCCAAACTTTATACCTTTGGTTCTTACCTTCCTAGGTAACGGGTCAAGGTCCTATCCTATCTCCCAAATCACCTTAAGAGTCCTATAAGTCTCGGGTCAACACTCGTATATAGTGTTGGTTCATTCTTGACCTTTAAGTCCACTTTGTTCCATCACCACAAACGATCTCATTTCTTTGTTTCCCTTGTTAGCCGAACCTATACCAACCTATACTTAGTCATTTTGAACCTACTCTTGTTACCAAAATCGACCAATTTGTTCATACTCCTTTGTTCCTACCCTTTCATTCCTACCATTCCGTTCGTACCCCTCTTTCTACTTCAATCATTCCTTCAACTCAACTAATTCTAACGTAACTTCTCGTAGACGATCGGGCAATCTACATACGACTCGACTCTCCCCGAGGCAGATCGTATCAAATATGGATAGATGGATAGGTGAATGCCATACCAAGATTGGTGATAAGTTCAAAACAAGACGATTGACGCCACTAGCACAAGCCAGATAAGTCATTCGAAACTTGTACGAGATATGAGAGGAAGCAACCTCACAAGAACAAATGTTCATTAACAAATTTGGCAAAAGTCAAAAGTCCTTACAAATGAAAGAAAAAAATATTTATAGGCACATAGATGACCATTCAAATTCGGCATCTAGGTGTTCACACAATAATAAAAACGTTCACACTAATGTATTAAATTAGTTCATAAATCCGGCAGATTCATGCACTAGTTGAATGGACACTTCCTTCCCCCTTGGTTTGTGCATGAATGCTTAGTCATAAAGAAAGGCTTCAAGTGACTTGTATGTGCACCAAAGGTTGCATTCATCTCCTTGGGACGTTCATGCACTTGTATGGAACATGTATCTTCATAATTAAACACTTTAATGGCATGTAGGTTCATAAATGGCAGCATGAACCTAGTAAATTCGTTCTCCCCTTTGTGCATGCACTTAATTCAATCAATGTGTTGAATTATTGAGTTAATTCCTTCCCTTGGACGTTCTTGAACCCATCCATGCATGTGTAGTAGCCTATAGGTCAATTCAAAGTGTGAACATGTTCAAGGAGCTCTATGGTCAACATAGAATTAGTTGGCAGCTACTTTTTGGCCGAATAAGTGCCTTGGAAAGTTAGGAGACAGCCACCATACATGCACTTAAGCCATTCATGCATTCTATCTTCCCATGCATTTGATCCATTCATGGACTAGCCTTTAATGTCCATACATGCATTCGACACAGGCATGAATTTGTAGAAACCTTGCATCTAGCCGTACATGCACCAGCATTTAATACTTCTTCATTCATGAGTGTGGAATGCCCAAAAGAGATGTTTCTTCATCCATACATTGTGCCGTCCAAAGGGATGTACCTACATGAAATAAACAAGTCATTAAGACATCTCATGAACACTCAAAAATTCGGCATGATGTGAACACATTAATGTCATGCATTAATTTGGCTATGTGAACATAATCAATTTATATAATGACTGACATATTAATAACAAATATTAATATAAGACAAGTTTAATGCTTAAATAAATATGTGCAATTTTTTATTTAATGTATTAAAGACAAAACTGAGTTTAAACTAAAATGAGCTAAGCTTTACCTTGTGAGCTAAAGTTGAGCTGAGGCTAAACTCCTAAGCTGAAGTTGAGCTAAGGTTTAGCTCGTGAGTTGGAAATGAGCTAGGAGTGAGCTCGGTTTAGTTCAGGCAAGTTGGATTGAGCTCGAATAAGCTGGATTTGAGCTGGACGGAGCTTGTGGAGCTAGAAATGAGCTGGGATCAGCTTGCCAACATGTCAATGCTCGGCTTGATAGACTTGTTCAATAAAGTTTGCGGGGCATGCTCGTATCACCCACTATCTAACAAGATAGGAACCTCGGTATGTTTGAACGCTACACTATGAGTAGTGATAAGTTCGGAATCGACAAAGAACACGATTGACATAACTAGAATGCTAGGAATGCCAAACGAATCTTTGAACGAAATATAAGAAAAGTTTGCCTCACAATTTCGGAAGCATAACATTAACAAAAGCTTCAAAAGTCTCCTTTACATGGAAATTGAACAAGTATTTATAGGCCTAAAGTCTAGGTAGCCGATTGGCCTTTCATACTTACACATTAATTAAAGAAAATTCTAGAAAAAATGACCCTTAATGTGCATGTCTAGATTCGGCTATGGTAATAGGAAATGAATGAATCTTCATGCTTAAGAAAACACAAAGTGAATGCATGATGTCCAATGGTCACTTGTGAGGTTCGGCCACCCTTGTTAAATGAAGCAATGTTTGGCCAAAAGTATGAATTAATTGTAGACACTCCAAGGGCCATCATGTGTGTGAAAACCGAATGTTGAAGAGTCTTCTAGTGTGAACAAGGTGAACCGAATAGTCTTGCCATGTGAACATAGGTGTGAACGAATTAAGGAGAGTCATGGGGAAGCTAATCAGCCAAGCTATCTTCATGCATGTGTGAGTGTCCTTTGGCCGAATGGTCATCTTGAAAAATGAAGAGATAGCACACCATACATGAATGGAAACATTCATGAACCTTGAAGACATTGAATGTGGACATGCTTGCACTTAGCCGAACATGCACCTAAGAGATTCAAGTCCCCCAACCGTCCATGCACCTTTCAACATTCATGCCTGCTTTTAATCTCCATATGTCCATTGTGTTCCTACAAGAAATGTGAACAGAATTAATTCAAGCTAATGTGAACACAAATATCAACATTAAATTCGGTTATGACAAATTTAATTATCATCAATAAACTCTTTTAGGACATATTTAATAAAACTAATGTGAACTAAATTTAATATGTAGGATAGTAATTAACTAATTATTGAACTTATTAAATAAAAAGTCAATAGTAGTCAAATGTAGTCATGGTGAACTCCACGAGCTGATGTTTAAGTCATGAGCTAAAATGAGCTAAGCTTAAGCCCTTGAGCTAAAGTTGAGTTGAGGTTAAACTCCTAAGCTGAAGTTGAGCTAAGGTTTAGCTCGTGAGTTGAAAATGAGCTAGGAGTAAGCTCGGTTTAGCTCATGCAACTAGATTGCGCTTGAATGAGCTGGATTTGAGCTGGATGGAGCTCGTGGAGCTGGAAACGAGCTGGGATTAGCTTGCCAACACGTCACAGCTCGACTAGGGAGGCTTTCTCGAAGAGGTTCGCTGGGCGTGCTCGCATCAATATCTTACATGAATCTCTAGCTTCAAAGTCAACTTTTCTTTGTTCTTTTCTGAGCTCTTCAGCTTTGCAGGCTCGCTCAACTAGTACTACGAACTCTTTTATCTCAAGTATGCCAACTAATAGTTTAATGTATTTGTTCAACCCATCTTCAAATCTTTTACACATTATAGCTTCGATCAAAACACACACTCGGGCATACCGAGATGCCAAAAATGTTGATTCTCACTCCAAATTTGCTAGCTCTGATACCAAATGATACGAACTCGTCTCAAAATGATTCGAGTCGTAATGTTGCCCGATCGTGAATTTGAGTAAATCTGAACGGCTTGGCAAAAATAGACTTAAAATGATGAAAGATAGGCTCAAATGGAATAGTTTGAAATGGTTATGGAAGCAAAGAATGGGATTCGACTAAGGCTTAAAAAGTGAACTAATAGAATTGGACGTGTTGACCTGAAATTTGGACAAGCACTTAGGTTTTAAAATGGTTGAAAGATAAGATAATTTGATAACTAACCTTGACCCACTATCAATTGTTGATAGGAACCTTGGTATATGAATGCCACACTTTAGAAGTGATAAGTTCAGTAACAAAGAAAGGATAGATGCCACAAGCTAAGCTTTATAAGTCAAATCAATTCCAAAACGACAAAGAGAATTGGAGAACTCACAATTTCAAATATTCAGCAAAAGGTTCTCTCAAAAGGCTGATCACACACATATTTATAAGGTTAGGAAAAGGCTAGCTGAATGGTCACAAGTATTTATCTTAAAAGCTGAAATAAAGCTCAAGTCTCTTGGAATTCTTGAACCAAATAACTCCACCATTTAATTCACTTCAATTTAGCTTCATAATTGTCCTTGAATGCTTGAAAAGTGACTCTTGAAGTGTCCTTTGATTAGTTGAATACTTACCAGCACCTTAATGGTGTTTTGAATGCTTGAATTAATTCTTTTGAAGTAGCAAAACGACTGAAAGCTGAAAAACTTGTTGCCAAATTTAAAGAAGCAATAATCCACTCTTTAAACTCTTTTAAATAATGTGTTAAATCTTCTTTGTAACAGCCCCTTGCTTAAAACCAAAAAAAAGGACTTGGAAAGCCACTTCATTGAATGAGTAACAACATGTAACCGAAAACACTTGAAAAGCCTCTTTATTGAATTTGTAATGGTTATGAGCTGAAAAGACACTTGCAATAAACAATTAAAATGAACTTATTAAACACAATTAAACACTAATTAAACTCAAGCACATTAAATACTTAACTTCAATGAACTAAAACCTATTCATCAATTATTCCAGCAACTAGTTTAATTAAATGAAGCATAATTAATTAAACTTAAACTCATGCATCAATAAATTATCCTAGTAACTAGATTAATTAAAGAAACATCTATTAAATGAAGTTCAATAATAACTCAATTATTAAAACTAAGATGAGTTGAATTAATGACCAGCAACTCATTTATTAATCTAAGATGATTTATTAACTAAGATGTAACGCCCCCACGCCCGAGACCGTCGCCGGAGTCGAGTATGAGGTGTTACTAAGCTTAATTTAACATTTTTAGAATTTTGGATTATTTGATTCTAGATTCACAGCTTTCTAGCTACTTGCATCACAGTCACAAGAAAAATCATATCTCAAGTTACGAAACTCGAAATAAAAATCCGTAAATTTTCCCTGAATTTAGACTCATATACCTATCTACTAATTTTTTTCTAGAATTTTTGGTTGGGCCAATTAGTACAGTTTATTAGTTAAAATTACCCCTGTTTCAGGACTTGATTGGACTGACCTCTGTTTACTATGAACCACATTTCTCTCTGTACAAAATTCATATGATTATTAGGTTTGTTTATCCTGAAACTAGACTCAATAAGGATTTTTAGGATCTAAAATATACCACCTAATTATATCTGTACAATTTATGGTGAATTTATAAAGTTGGAACAGGGGATCCAGAAATCACTCTAGCCCTGTTTCACTAAGATTCTAATATCTTCTAACATATAATTTCTTTACCTGTTTCATTTGTTTTATGTGAAACTAGACATATTAAGCTTCAATTTCATATTTAATTCATCACCTAATTCGATTTCTATGATTTTTAGTAAATTTTCAAACTCACATCAGTGTTGCTGCAATATTCTGTTTATGGCAAATTCCATCCCTTTTTATGAGTTTTCATGCACTAAGTATCTTAATAACTTTCCATAACATCAAACATAATCTAAACTAACCATTTCCATAACTTATCATTATCAAACATTTTCTCAACCATTCCATCGCCATATAATAAGATCATTTACACAAAATAGGTATATTGCTATACATGCCATACTTAAATTTACAAGCCATTTACCGAAAAGTTCTTCAGATAGTGTGACTGAGCCTTCGACCTATCCCGACTCCTGAACTGGCTTTTCCAAAACTACAATAAGTAAGAAGGAGGGAGTAAGCATAAATGCTTAGTAAGTTCATATGCAAATAATAAGTAACATAACAAAGCAATCATACCAAACAACATTAGCATGGTATCACCAAAACATATATCACATTTCTAATCATCATTCACCATCTTACTACCTTATCGTTGTTGTATAAATTCTTAACCCAAAGGTTAAGTACATACCTGTCCAAAGTATCCATTTCAAAACACTTACCAATACGTCTCTTTTCATCTCGAGTATTCCTCCATTTGAGTAGAACTTTACCCGTTGAACACATCGGAATATAATTCGGATACATGGATAACTTGTACATAAGTGCCACATATGCAATCAAGCAATCATGTAACCCGCCCATAAGCGAACTCGGACTCAACTCAATGAGCTCGGGCGTTCGCATCCATAAGTGAATTCGGACTCAACTCAACGAGCTCGGATGCATAGTTACATCTCACGAAATCGGACTCAACTCAACGAGTTCAGACATTCGCATCCATAAGTGAACTCGGACTCAACTCAACGAGTTCGGATGCTCAACCATCCTAGTGACATGTCACTTGTATCCTAATCTATTCCTAAGGTTCAAACGGGATTTTCCTCGAACACATATCCTTGCCGCTTCCGTAGAATGCCAAACCAATACTCTCTGGTAATAATTTATTTTTAACAAGTAGTTCACATAATTTGTATTTTATTCGAAATTAACCATAAAGCATATATTTCATGATAAAAATCAGCATATCATATAATTAACATCAATGGCTTAAAAAAATAACAATTATGTTACATTATTTACACATGAACTTTACCTTGGTACCAAAATACAAAGATTTTGCAATTTAGTCCACAATCTTTTCTTTTTCTCGATTGGGGTCGATTCCACGTCTTTCTTGATCTAAAATAACACATTTAGCTTATTTAATACTCACATTATCAAATTAATCCTTAATTCAAATTTTGGCAAAATTACAATTTTACCCCTAAACTTTTGCATATTTACACTTTTGCCCCTAGGCTCAGGATTAAAATTTATTCCTTATTCTTATGTTTTATAACATGCTGATCACTTTTCTCTTCTATGGCAACATCAAATTCTCACTCTAATATGTACTTGTGACTATTAGGTATTTTTACCGATTAAGCCCTTTTACTCGTTTTTGCTTAAAATTGAGTAGTACAAGTTGTCTAACATAATTTAAAACCTCATATTCTATCATAAAACATCAAAATACACAAATTTCACCTATGGGTATTTTTCCAAATATAAACCCTAGGTTAAATTATTGCTAACATAAGCTTTATCGAGTTACCGGATCTCAAAACGTAAAAATCATTAAAAACTGGGCTCGTAATCACTTACTATGAAGCTTGAAAGTTGAAGAAACCCTAGCTATGGTGAGAGTGAATTTCGGCAGTAACTAAATGAGGAAGATGACTATTTTGTGTTATTTTTCCCATTTTATTTCGTTAAATATCCAAATGACCAAAATGCCCTTAATACCTTTCTTTGAAAATTTTCATGTACAAGCCTATTTTTGTCCAAAATTTTAGAAATTGGTCAAATTGCTATATAAGACCTCCTAATTAATATTTCAAAGCAATTTCATACTAAAAACTTCTAGAATGCAAGTTTTGCAACTTATTCGATTTAGTCCCTAACTTTAAATTAAACTCGTTATGCATAGAATTTCTTCACAAAATTTTCACACAATCATGCAATCATATCATAAACCTCAAAATAATTATAAAATAATTATTTCTATCTCGAATTTGTGGTCACGAAACCACTATTCTGATTAGGCCCTAATTCGGGATATTACATAAGATGAGTAATTTATTCAAGCAACTTAATTAAAAATAAAGTCCAACAACTCAATTTATTAACAAACTAAAATTAAACGTCTCATTTTGCACTTGGGCCCCTCGAGTTTAGGCCAATCTTGATGTCGTCGAGATGTATCAAAACATGATGCCACCGAGATCGCATCATACCCTCCCTCTTGAAGACGATTTGTCCTCAAATCGGGCCACTTGCTCGAAAAAAATTTCAAGATCACAAATCAGATTATTTGCAGGCCCTCCCTCTTTAAGAGGGTACCACCTCACATCGTCACCTACAAAAGAATAAAACAAATTGGTGACACAATGAAGGTTAAACCAAGAGAAATTTTCTAAGACTTTATTCATATTCGATAACAAGAAAGGTTTATGAGTCAATCTCAAATGGTAATCAAAATACATTAAGAATGCTTCCAAACAAACATGTAATCCAAGCATCTTTTGTTTAGAACATGCATGATTCATATCAAAAGGCAACTTCCATACACCATCGTCACAATCAATTGAATAGAACTTTTTACAAGTTAATGGCTGATCACATAATTGAATAAAAAACACACATGTTTTGAAATATTCTATCATCTCAAATTGCACCCTCAAATTGTTATTTAAACAAATTGAATTCATGCAATAAATCAAGAAATGTATATCAATAACATGACCTTTTTGAGTAATATTTTAATTATCTTTTTTTCAAAAAAAAAACAATCCATTACTAATCAAAGAAGGTGATGTAAGCACGTCCGGGGCATCCTCGAATGCAATTCATAATTCAATCGAGCTTCCAAAAGGCCCCATAACTTGAGCTTGTGTTAAGCATTTTCTAGAAGCTGTTTTAGCTTCTAATGCAAAACCTTGGTTTGAAACAAGGGACAATGCTCACAAAATCAACTCGAACCAACTATCCAAAGAACCCGTGCATTGTTGGCAAGTTGATCCTAGCTTATTTCCAGCTCCTCGAGCCCCGTCCAGCTCAACTCAGCTCATTTGAGCTTATTTCAACTCGTTTGAGCTCAACCGAGCTTACTTTTAGCTCATTCTTTATTTCAATAAATTAAACTAAGTTTTATGATGCGATCGCGCCCCATGGTTTAGCTAGTTCGAGCAAGGATTCTATAGTGCTACCACAAGGTCCTGTCACTCAAGCTCGAGCCAAGAAGTTTAAGGAGTCTATCACAGCTTTTGTAGCCCAACTTTGGAATGAAACTGATACGAGCACGCCCAGCGAACCTCTTCGAACAAGTCTCCCTAGTCGAGCTGTGATGTGTTGGCAAGCTAATCCCGGCTCGTTTCCAGCTCCACAAGCTCCATCTAGCTCAAATCCAGCTCATTCAAGCGCAATCTAGTTGCATGAGCTAAACCGAGCTCACTTCTAGCTCATTTTCAACTCACGAGCTAAACCTTAGCTCAACTTCAGCTCGTGGAGTTCACCATGACTGCATTTGACTACTATTGACTTTTTATTTAATAAGTTCAATAATTAGTTAATTACTATCCTACATATTAAATTTAGTTCACATTAGTTTTATTAAATATGTCTTAAAAGAGTTTATTGATAATAATTAAATTGTCATAACCGAATTTAATGTTGATATTTGTGTTCACATTAGCTTGAATTAATTCTGTTCACATTTCTTGTAGGAACACAATGGACATATGGAGATTAAAAAGCAAGCATGAATGTTGAAAGGTGCATGGACGGTTGGGGGACTTGAATCTCTTAGGTGCATGTTCGGCTAAGTGCATGCATGTCCACATTCAATGTCTTCAAGGTTCATGAATGTTTCCATTCATGTATGGTGTGCTATCTCTTCATTTTTCAAGATGACCATTCGACCAAAGGACACTCACACATGCATGAAGATAGCTTGGCCGATTAGCTTCCCCATGACTCTCCTTAATTCGTTCACACCTATGTTCACATAGCAAGACTATTTGGTTCACCTTGTTCACACTAGAAAACTCTTCAACATTCGGTTTTCACACACATGATGGCCCTTAGAGTGTCCACAATTAATTCATGCTTTTTCGCCAAACATTGCTTCATTTAACAAGGTTGTCCGAACCTCACAAGTGACCATTGGACATCATGCATTCACTTTGTGTTTTCTTAAGCATGAAGATTCATTCATTTCCTATTACCATAGCTGAATCTAGACATGCACATTAAGGGTCATTTTTCAAGAATTTTATTTAATTAATTTGTAAATATGAAAGACCATTCGGCTACCTAGACTTTAGGCCTATAAATACTTGTTCAATTTCCATGTAATGGGAGACTTTTAAAACTTTTGTTAATTTTATGCTGCCGAAATTGTGAGGCAAACTTTTCTTATATTTCGTTCAAAGATTTGTTTGGCGCTCCTAGCGTTCTAGTTGTGTCAATCGTGTTTTTTATCGATTCCAAACTTATCACTACTCGTAGTGTGGCATTCAAACATACCGAGGTTCCTATCTTGTTAGATAGTGGGTCGAGGTTTTCCTTTACCAAACCCAAACTAAACTAAAAGAGCCTATAAACAACGGGTCGATACCAAATCGGTATTGGTTCTTGTTTGCATTCTTTGTTCAATCTCATTTCTTTCTTACCCAAAACATACCAAATCCGACCAATTTGTTCATATTCCTTTGTCCTTACCCTTTCGTTCCTCCCATTCCGTTCGTACCCCTCTTTCTACTTCAATCATTCCTTCAACTCAACTAATTCTAACGTAACTTCTTATAGACGATCAGGCAATCAACATACGACTCGACTCTTCCCGAGGTGGATCGTATCATCTGGTATCAGAGCTACCTAAAATAAGAAGCTTAGACGTTTGAAGTGGAGCATTCCCGAGGTAGGATCTAAAAAAAAGAGTATAGAAAAAAATTTTATATACCGAAGTTTTCCCATTTTGATTAGTTTGTTGCTGTTACTACAAAAACAAAAATCTACGCAGCCGAAGAAATAAAAAATCGCGTACAGAAGTGTTCCTATTGTATTTAGTTTGCTTATATAGTACAAAAAAAAGTTTTACAAGTTAAAAAAAATTAAAAAAATCGAACAAAAAAAGTAATTTATGCAATTCAATTGTTATTTGATCGTCAAGCTTTGATCCGATATAGTTCCCGATCCTTTTTCTATTCTACTCTCCCTAATTCGCCACACTTTTAACCCAATTCCCTATTCTTTCAGCCTACCCTAAATCGGATACATCAATCTCTTGTAACCCCCTTTTGAGCCGACCACCTAGACCAAGGACTAAGCCTTAACGAATCTACTTACGAAATTACGAGAAAAGGTTAAGAGAGGTAAATGGCACGAGAGTTGTAAGTGCAATAGAGTGGAGGTAAAAGCCTAATCTCGAGTGTAAACACGAGTGTGAGTGCCATCATTCTTTCTTTCCGAGTGAACTCGTGAGGATTTTGTAGTGAGGACTTTGTGTCTACTTTGCTTAATAATTTTTCCTTTTAGCGATAACATCACGTCACGCGAAGAATTTACCGAGTCAGATTATCAATATTTGGTGCAAGAAATGCGAAGAATGGTGAAAACTAAGTTTGACAAATTGCACGAGAAATTAGATCGATTGGTGAAAAGAAACCAACGAGAATGAATGTCATCAAGTCAAAAAGCAGATTCGAGAGCATCACGGAGATCCACATCCAACGACTACTCAAAAGGAGATTACGATCGAGGTTCTTTTACATCTAAGAATTTGAGATGAAGAGAAACCGATTTTGATTTTGAATCCTTTCGAGAAGACGTGCGGGATGAAAGATACACCTCTTCAAGAACTCCAAAGAAAACGCCTATGGAGAGATCTTCACGAAAAATTGTTCGTGATTCATATGTGAATGATTTTTCTTCTTTTGAACAAAATAATTATTATCATGATCCTTTTGTAACCTCTTGTAAAAAGAAAACGAGAAAAAAAAAAGATGAAAAGTAAAAAGAGATCAAAAGACAAGAGAGGGAAGAAAAGATTATGAGGGAAAATGAGAGGATTTTGAACGAAATCGAGAGAAGAAATAAAGAAAAGAGAGAAAAACAAAGAAAAGAAAGTGTACAAGAAAACAAAATCGAAAAAAACATTGAAAAAGAAAAAGAGTTTGAACAAAAGAAAAGAGTGGAAAGGGAAATTGAGATAAAAGAAAGAGTGGAAGAAGCAAGTGAACTTGAGGAAAAAGATTCGAGTGAAAAAGATGTTAGTGAGCAAGCGAGGGTTGTTTCCACTAACCCACCTTGTAGTTTTTCTTGCGATTTCTCTTCCCAGGTTTTTGAAAATTTGTGTGACCATTTCCAACTTCAATACCTTCCCAACGAGCGACGATTTTGGTTGTACAAGAAAGGTAAGAATGAGAAAGACAACCACCCACTTTTGTCCGAAGGTAAGCAAGGTAAGAACTCTATGATTATCGAGTCACGATCATTTGATTTAAAAACTGCTAATCAAGGCTTTGATGGCTCGATTTCTGAAAGGTATCAAAATTTTGACTTGGTTAGTTACTGTTCAATTCTTGATGTTAATGACCTTGTTACAAGAAGAACCACGAAAAGTTTGTATTATGATATGTTTAACCCTTCTGTTGAGTTGGTTTCGCCTATGCAAATCGTGGAGGTGTGTGATAAAATTGTTGCACATAAAAATTGTGATGTGTTTGAATTCTTAAACTCTATGAACATATGTGCTAAACCTTTTTGTTTAAACATGCCTATTCAATTGGTCTGTGATGGGATTGGACTTTTGAAAGATCACATGTACACAGCTTCTTTGTTCAACATATGTGTTCAAAGGTTTTCGCATAGAAAGAATAATCCGTTTGATTTTGTCATTCAAGAAAAATCTTTAAATTTTTGTGCGAAGTTTCCATGTTTTGATCTGCCTATTCGATTGAGTTTTGTGAAGTACGAATGTTTGCATGTTCGTCTGCCTAAACCTTCTTTGATCTACTTTTGTGATTTATTTGAGACAATGAAATCCTTGTTGTATTTTGGGATAAGTGATCAAAATCGAGTGTTTAAGCCTGAAGCTAGCCACTTTCAGTTGTTACTAAGGGAAGGTAGCATAGCATATAACTGAAAATACCACAAGAATCCATCTATATTTACATTATTATCATATATAAAATTTACATTAAATATTGAATAACAAACTTACCTCATTTTCAATTAGGTAATCAAATAAATCATACCTAATCGTTTAACTCATTTTACACATTCGATCATAACTTATCATTGCCCGTTGAACCATTTGGAATTGAATAGGATACTCTAATAATCACATATATCATCTAATGCCGACGTCCCAGACTTGGTCTTACATGTAATCGCATAACGATGCCACTATCTCAGACAGGGTCTTACTCGCAAACATATATCGGAGTCACATATCGATGCCAACATATTAAACATGGTCTTACTCGTACACATATATCAAAATCACATATCGATGCCAATGTATTAAATGTGGGCTTACTCACACACATGTATCAGAATCACAAATCGATGCCAACGTATTAAACGTGGTCTTAGTAGCACACATATATCAGAATCACATATCGATGCCAACGTATTAAACGTAGTCTTACTCGCACACATATATCAAATTCACATATCGATGCCAACATATTAAACGTGGTCTTACTCGCACACATATATCGGAATCACATATCACAAGTCGGAGTCTCATATATATCCATGTATCAATTTAAACTTGGCCAAAACACAAATATGTTCATTAATAATATTATTAGTCACTTTCTAGTTCACAAAATCATCAGGCAATCGAATATATATATACTCATGATTAACACTTTAATATCATATACATCTATCATTTAGCCAAATTTAAATTTGCAATTAATATACATATAATCAACACTTTAACATGTATAGTTCATGTCATTACATCAAATACCAAAACTTATTCATTACTTTATCATTAAACATAATTTATTTTTCTTTACTCCATGCCGACTTGTAACTCACAACTAATGATTACAATTATTTATAGATACTTACCTCGGACGATGAAAAATGAAACGAGACAACTAGTCGACAACTTTAGTTTTTCCCTGATCCGAATATGATTTCTTTGGTTCTTGATCTAAACATATTCAAATTAAAATCATTCAAACATATTTTCACTCAATTTAGTCCAAAAACACATAATAAGTTACCATTATACACCTAACATTTTACACTTTTTACAATTTAGTCCCTATTACACAAAACACAAAACATGCAAAATCTCAACATACCCATGTTAGGCCAAATGTTCCTAGTGTTTATACAGGTCCATATATTTATTTTATTTCACATTTTAGTCCTTTAAATTATTATTTTTGCAATTTAGTCCTAATTACTCAAAATCATCAATAACTCTAATACAAAACATGTTAACCCAAAACATATCTTTCATATTTCATCATCAAATAATAAAAATCACAAGCTTTCAACAATGACATAACTCAAAATATTCACCAAAATAAAAAATTCAAGCATGGGTCTTGATGATAACTTAACAACGAACTCAAAAGCGTAAAAATTATCAAAAATCGAGCTAAACACATACCTTGACTGAGCTTAAGAGATGACCAAGCCCTAGTTTTTATTATTGCTTTTTATTTGTGTTATATTTGGCACTGAAGAAAGATAATGAACAAATGGTTTTAATTATGATCATATTATAACATGTTTTTCGATTTACATTTTTAACCTTTATTATAAAATTATACTTTCATATATATTATGTCTGTTGCTGTCCACCTTCATTAATAATGGTCCAATTACAACATAAAAGCTTCCTATTATAAAGGCATCCTCAATTTGGTCCTCACACGTTAAACAATCAAGTTTTCATTTTACGCGATTAAGTCATATTTAATCGACACTTAATCGACAAAATTAAATCACGAAAATTTCACAGATATTAATTCACACAAAATAAACACAGAAAATAATTTTTAAATATTTTTCTGACTCAGATTTTTGGTCCCAAAACCATTGTTTCGATTAGGGTCTAAATCAGGCTGTTAAACTAGTAGAATTAGATAAGTCTTCAAAGCTTGTACGAGATATGAGAGCAAGTAAACCTCACAGAAACAATGTGATACGAGCACGCCCCGCAAACTTTATCGAACAAGTCTGTCAAGCCAAGCATTGACATGTTGGCAAGCTGATCCCAGCTCGTTTCCAGCTCCACAAGCTCTGTCCAGCTCAAATCCAGCTTATTCAAGCTCAATCCAACTTGCCTGAGCTAAACCGAGCTCACTCCTAGCTCATATTCAGCTCACTAGCTAAACCTTAGCTCAACTTCAGCTTAGGAGTTTAGCCTCAGCTCAACTTTAGCTCACGAGCTAAAGCTTAGCTCATTTTAGTTTAAACTCGTTTTTGTCTTTAATACATTAAATAAAAATTTGCACATATTTATTTAAGCATTAAACTTGTCTTATATTAATATTTGTTATTAATATGTCATAGTCATTATATGAATTGATTATGTTCACATAGCCAAATTAATGCATGACATTAATGTGTTCACATCATGCCGAATTTATGAGTGTTCATGAGATGTCCTAATGACTTGTTTATTTCATGTAGGTACATCCCTTTGGACGGCACAATGTATGGATGAAGAAACATCTCTTTTGGGCATTCCACACTCATGAATGAAGAAGTATTAAATGCTGGTGCATGTACGGCTAGATTCAAGATTTCTACAAATTCATGCATGTGTCGAATGCATGTATGGACATTAAAGGCTAGTCCATGACTGGATCGAATGCATGGGATGATAGAATGCATGAATGGCTTAAGTGCATGTATGGTGGCTGTCTCCTAACTTTCCAAGGCACTTATTCGGCCAAGAAGTAGCTGCCAACTAATTCTATGTTGACCATAGAGCTCCTTGAACATGTTCACACTTTGAATTGACCTATAGGCTACTACACATGCTTGGATGGGTTCAAGAACGTCCAAGGGAAGGAATTAAATCAATAATTCAACACATTGATTGAATTAAGTGCATGCACAAAGGGGAGAACGAATTTACTAGGTTCATGCTGCCATTTATGAACCTACATGCCATTAAAGTGTTTAATTATGAAGATACATGTTCCATACAAGTGCATGAACGTCCCAAGGAGATGAATGCAACCTTTTTGGTGCACATACAAGTCACTTGAAGTCTTTCTTTATGACTAAGCATTCATGCACAAACCAAGGGAAAAGAAAGTGTCCATTCAGCTAGTGCATGAGTCTGCCGAATTTATGAACTATTTTAATACATTAGTTTGAACGTTTTTATTATTGTGTGAACACCAAGATGCCGAATTTGAATGGTCATCTATGTGCTTATAAATATTTGTTTTCTTTCATTTGTAAGGACTTTTGACTTTTTGCCAAAATTTTTATTGAATTTAATCTTGTGAGAATTTTCTTCTCTAAACTTTGTTTGAGACTTTGTTGACTTATCTACCTAGTAGTGGCACGTCAACCTTGTTCTTCCTTGAACTTATCACTCAACTGAGTGTGGCGTTCACCCTTATACCGAGGTTCCTACTTTGCTAAGTAGCGGGTCGAGGTTTATCACTTTCATCCTCCACCTTGAAAGCCTATAAGTACTTGGGTCAATATTTCCTAATATTGGTTCTTACTTGCTTTTAAGTTCACCATCTTCCATCATTTATTAAACTACCTTCAATCTATTTTCATTCTTTTGCTTCTTTTAAAACTGAACCTTTATATATTTCATCTTTTAAACCCTACCTTTGAACCCCTTAAATAGCTTCCATATTATTTAACCTAAAAACATCTTCTTTAAAAGAGCCGAACGATACTTTCTCGTAGACGATCGGGTAAACTCGCATACGACGCGACTCTTCCCGAGGCGGTTCGTATCACAATGTTTCATTAATCAAAATGTTAAAAGTTTTTTTACAAAATGAACGGAGCTTAAATTTATAGCCTAAACATGAGCTAGCCGAATAGCCATGAGAGTCTAGCTTTAATGGGCTGAAACTTCTTGGAAGTTTCTTGGAAGCTTCCTTGAAGGTTCCTTCAACCTTGAAAACACCAATAGACAGCCCTTTGAAGATTTCAGTAGCTGAAAAATTATGAAGGAGTTGAATTGAGTTGAATGGGCAAGCTTGAATTCGGCCAAGGAAGTGCACTAGATTAATTGGGCAGCCTTCGTTAGCTGAAAAAGTGTTGAGCTAATTTAAGGCAACTTGGGGCACTTCAATAGACCCTTAGGTGTGAAACCGAATGTGAGCAGCCTTCCTTGTGTGAACACACAAAACTGAATAGCCTATAGGTGTGAAAGGTATGTTTAGCAAATGTGATACGATCACGGTTTCCCATAAGTCAAGTCCAAGTCGAGATCCGATGGTGCTACCTCAAGGGCCGATCACAAGGGCTCATGCAAAACAATTTAAAGAAGCTGTCATAGCTTTAGTTCAGCAAATGTGGGATGATGTCAATACTAGACCTACCGAACTAGCTGGTGGCAATTTTGGGAATCCATGCCGAACTCTTCTACAAGTTTAGTTCAGCTCACCGAGCTCACCTTCAGCTCAAGTTAGCTCCCATGTAGCTCCACACCAGCTCATTAGCTCAGATTTAGCTCATTCTCAGTTCCACAGCTCGGGACCAGCTCATTATCAGCTCACGAGTTTAAGCCCAGCTCGGGTTTAGCTCTTGAATTAAACATCAGCTCGTGGAGTTCTCTTTGAATTCATTTGACTACTATTGACTTTTTATTTAATAAGTTCAATAATTAGTTAATTAATATCCTACATATTAAATTTAGTTCACATTAGTTATAATTAAGTATGTCTTAAAAGTATCTATTGATGATAATTAAATTTGTCATAACCGAATTTAATGTTGATGTTTGTGTTCACATTAGTTGAATTAATTCTGTTCACATTTCTTGTAGGAACACAATGGGCATATGGAGATTAAAAGCAAGCATGAATGTTGAAAGGTGCATGGACGGTTGGAGGACTTGAATCTCTTAGGTGCATGTTCGGCTAAGTGCATGCATGACCATATTCTATGTCTCAAGGTTCATGAATGTTTCCATTCATGTATGGTGTGCTATCTCTTCATTTCTCAAGGTGACCATTCGGCCAAAGGACACTCACACATGCATGAAGATAGCTTAGCCGATTAGCTTCCCCATGACTCTCCTTAATTCATTCACACCTATGTTCACATGGCAAGACTATTCGGTTCACTTTGTTTATACTAGAAGGCTCTTCAACATTCAGTTTTCACACACATGATGGCCCTTGGAGTGTCCACAATTAATTCATACTTTTTGGCCAAACATTGCTTCATTTAACAAGGTTGGCTGAACCTCACAAGTGACCATTGGACATCATGCATTCACTTTGTGTTTTCTTAAGCATGAAGGGTCATTCATTTCCTACTACCATAGCCGAATCTAGACATGCACATTAAGGGTCATTTTTCTAGAATTTTCTTTAATTAATGTGTAAGTATGAAAGGCCAATCGGTTACCTAGACTATTAGGCCTATAAATACTTGTTCAATTTCTATGTAAGAGGACTTTTTGAAACTTTTACTAATGTTATGCTGCCGAAATTGTGAGGCAAACTTTTCTTATATTTCGTTCAAAGATTCGTTTGGCGTTCCTAGCGTTCTAGTTGTGTCAATCGTGTTTCATTGTCGATTTCGAACTTATCACTACTCGTAGTGTGGCGTTCAAACATACAGAGGTTCCTATCTTGTTAGATAGTGGGTCGAGGTTCCCCTTTACCAAACCCAAACCGAACTAAAGAGAGCCTATAAATAACGGGTCGATACCAAATCGGTATTGGTTCTTGTTTGCACTTTTGTTCAACCCCATTTCTTCATTTACCAAATTGTACCTAAACTGGCCATTCCGTTCGTACCATTTCATAATACCATTTCGTTCTTACCCTTCATACCATTACGTCCATTTCTTCAATTCCCCTTACCTAAATTCGAACCTTCAATTCTTCTTACCTATTCCAATCCGAACCAAAACTAATACCCCTCTTTCTACTTCAGCCATTCCTTCAACTCAACTAAACCTAACGTAACTTCTCGTAGATGATCGGGCAATCTACATATGACTCGACTCTCCCCGAGGCGTTTCATATCAAAATGTGAAAACATTCAAAATTGCTTTGGAGAGCTGACCGGGCATCTTGGGGACATGACGGAGCAGCTTGGAATAAAGGAAACAACATCTTCTTTGGCCCTTGGCATGCATGAAAAGTTGCATGGAAAAGATGAACCATCAGCACACCTTGGTTATGCCATCCATTGCACATAGCTGCACCAAATAATTAAGCAAAATTAATTATTTTAAGACATTAATTCGACAGCAACTATAATTAAAATCACACATTAATTTGTCTCAAAGACAGATTTAAATCCTACAATAAGCTAAGACAAACATGTATGATCTAAGACACATTAAAAGCATGTAATCGACTAGACAAATTTAATAGCAGCAGCTGTTAAATTTGTTTTAAACCAAACACATTAAAATCTTGCACTAAGTAAAACACATTTAAATGAAATGAGAACATATTAAAGATGTCCAGATTTTAAACACGAATCAAACAATAATTATTTGAGCTGAACCAATTTAAGTAAATTAAAACGAATGCTGAATTTATTCAAGGATAAAATAAACGAGCTGGAAATATATGGAATTGAGCTCAAACGAGTTGGAATAAGCTCAAGTGAGCTGAGTTGAGTTGAACGAAGCTCGGAAAGTTGGAAATGAGCTAAGTTTGACTTGCACAAGGGTGCAAAGATTCTTTAAGGAGCTGGTTCGAGCTTCGCCATTATCATCGAGCTTGTTCTCTTCCAAGACTTGATTAATGAAAGCTGAAACAGCTTCTTGAAATCGTCTAGCTCGTGCTCGATTCATTGGTCCTTTAGGTAGCTCGAGGGATTCTTGGCTCATGCTAGATGAGCTCCCGGGCGTGCTTACATCAGAATGTTTATAACATTTGTGAGTTGTTCAACTCTCTTATTTCATTTAAGACTCAACCTGACTTATCTAGCATCGCTAGTGGCGTCTACCTTGTTTCTTTTTGAACTTATCACTCAATTTCGAGTGTGGAGTTCACCCTTATACCGATTGGTTCCTATCTCCATATAGATAGTGGGTCACGATTTATCTATCATTCTATCCACCTTTAGGTGACCTATAAGATTTGGGTTAGTATTCTATTTAGTACTAATTCTTTCTTGGCCTTAAAGCCATTCGTACCATATCCTTTAATTATCTTAAACTATCATATACCCATTTGTTTAAAGCCTTACTTAGCCAAATTCAACCATTACTCTATTCAAGGACGATACTTCTCCATTTTAACAACCGAGCAACAAAAGACTCAAATCATCACCAAGGCGAGTTCGTAACAACATTAAACACACTATACTTAATAAGCTTAGTTAATAAACTGTAATAAACACTAACTTGATTTAATAAACTGTAAATAAACATATTTAACAATAAGTTATTCCAACAAATAAATAAACTAAGATAAACATTTACTCTAGCAATTAATTAACTAAAGGAGTTTTGTAACACCCCAAACCCGGCCTGGAAGTTTGGCTCGAATCTGGCATATCACATTGAAGTGTTTTTCGAAAACCATGTTTCCATTAAAAACCCTTCTTAATAATTAAAAGCTTATACCCTTTTTAAACCTTGTTAGAAAACCTTAGCTGAATAACATTCTTAACAACTTTGTAAAAATCTTGGCAGTTGCAGAAGCTTAATTTAAAAATAATTACGGATACGTGATGTTTTGAACAACAGTAGTTGCTTTGGAAAACTGTGTTCTAATACTAGCAATTATAAGAACAATAAATAAAATTCTAAATTTAAAATCTAGAAAATTACAATGGCTTTACTACAACCCACATAAAAACATTTAAAAGTAATAATCAAAACTGTAACATAAATAGTGTGTGTGGCTTCCTTTGAGCCCCTCGCAGCTCCGATCCATCTAAGGCTGGAAATTACCTGAAAGGTTAATAAACGGGGTGAGTTTACAAAAACTCAGTGTGCAACAAGCCCCTTTCAGAGCCCAAATTAATATTAGCATACTGGGCCAAAGCTTTTTGTTTAACGGTTATTGGGCCGAAGCCTTTTCATAAATCATATCACTGGGTCGAAGCCTTTATTGTAAACGATATGGCCCAAAGGCCCATTTCAATATCACATGTAATACCAATGAATGTATGTAAGCCCATTTGGGGAGACTACTCAACCCACCATCCGCTACTCTCCACCCGTACCAACCAAGCTCTCCATGTGGGGAATAACTCAACCCACCCAACCAAACTCCACTTTGGCAAAGATAGCTGCTTTATCATATAACTGGAGGCCTAGCCTCTTTTAATAACTAGGGCAAAGCCTTTTCTGATAAACTGGGGCAAAGCCCTTTTTCGGAAAACTGGGGCAAAGCCCTTTTTCGGTAAACTGGGGCAAAGCCCTTTAAGCACTTCCTCCATTTATATAACCCAACCCATGCAACATGTCATGTATGCAGAATGCCATGCCCATATTTGAATCAAACAATCACAGTCAAGTCATTCATATCACCAATATATATTCACAATCAAATCCACACAGTCCAAGTCAGTCACTTGCCCACAAGGGCAAAACAGTCATTTAACACCCTAGTGGCAAAATGGTAATTTTACCCCACAAGGGTATTTCAGTAATTCTACCCTACAGGGATATTTTGGTAATTCTACCTTACAAGGGTATTTCAGTAATTCTATCCTACAGGGGTATTTTAGTAATTCTACCCTATAGGGGTATTTTAGTAATTCTACCCTACAGGGGTATTTCAGTAATTCTACTCTACAGGGGTATTTCAGTAATTCTACCTTACAAGGGTATTTCAGTAATTCTACCCTACAGGGGTATTTTGGTATTTCTACCATACAAGGGTATTTCGATAATTCTACCTTACAAGGGTATTTCGATAATTCTACCCTACAAGGGTATTTTGGTAATTCTACCCTACAAGGGTATTTCAGTAATTCTACCCTACAAGGGTATTTCGATAATTCTACCCTACAAGGGTATTTCAGTAATTCTACCCTACAGGGGTATTTCAGTAATTCTAAAGTATTCTAAACAGGGATGACAATACGAATGGCCTAAAGCCCATTCTTGACCCAAATGGGCCCACACGCTTGTGTGGCCCTTTTAGCCCAAATCTAGCCACAGATATGAGATTCACCTAGCCTAGTCCAATATTTACTACATAATCAAACAACTTATCCAATTGGGCCCGTAGGCCTATTGGGCCAACATGGCCCCTTCTTCTATCATATCGCGGCCGAAGTAGCCATCCTACAGCTAGAGTAGTGAGAAATACACACCTGATAGGAGACTGGAGTTAATCCGCGCTCCGAGAACTCTTAGTCGACGCCCAACCCAAATGAGCACGCCATAAAGCGAAAGGGATCAGCCAAGAAATGTACCTTTACTCTCCTCATAGTTCTCTCTATTTAAAGCCAGCTTCGCATCCACTCTTATGTTAGCTTCTCGATGTGGGATCCCTCCATCATCAGAGTTTAAATTCAACACCAACTCTTGCTGCCCCCTGTTAGCAAAATAAATGCTCTTGATTGCCATGAGTTTCGAACCCTAGACCTCCTTGCCAACTCTATGATGCCACCTTCCTGCCTCTTATGTGGTGCTACTTTGCCACTAGACCACAAGGCTTTTTGTGGCACAATTTCTCCAACAATATTCTTAAGGCCTACCTACTACACCCAGGGTTTGATTCACCTTAAACCAAAATTTCTGCTAGAGTCCAGGTTTGAACCCAAGACTTCTCCAACACTTCTCAGCACACTTAACCACTAAAACAAGCCTTCATTAACGAAATTTACATGCACAACAAAATATTATAAGCTGCCTTCAACCGTTCCTATGCTCAAGTCCCAAACTTCTAGGCCCAAATTTAGAGTGTTACAAGTTTAATAAAAATAAAGTCCAACAAATCAATAATTAACTAAGATGAGTTTAATAAAGTCCAGCAACTCAATTATTAAACTAAAATTATAACCTTCATTTTGCACTTGTGATACGAACTCGTTTCGGTGATGATTCAAGTCGTTTGTTGCTCGATCATTAAAATGGAGAAGTATCATTCTTGAACAGAGTATTGGTCGAATTCGGCTAAGTAAGGCTTTAAACAAAAGAGGTATGTGATAGTTTAAGATAATTAAGGGATATCATTTGGTTTAACAAAGGAACTCAGGTGGTTTGAAAAATGGTAATGTGGATGGTTCAAATGGCTTTAATGTCAAGAAAGAACTAGTACTAAAATAAAGTACTAACCCAAATCTTATAGGACACATAAAGGTGGATAGAAAGATAGATAAACCGTGACCCACTATCTATATGGAGATAGAAACCAGTCGGTATAAGGGTGAATACCACATTCAGAATTGAGTGATAAGTTTAAAAAGAAACAAGGTAGACGTCACTAGCGATGCTAGATAAGTCAGCTTGAGTCTTAAACGAAATAAAAGAGTTGAAAACTCACAAAATGCTATAAACATTAATCAAAGGATCAAAAGTTTTCTAACCAAAATAATGTCTTATTACAATCTATTTATAGGCACTATTATTACTATTCAAATGCCTATTTGTGATCTTTCACCTTCAGCAATTAACTAAGGTTTTTACAAGCTTTAATTTCGTTTTTAAGTCATGTAGGGAAGCCAATAGTCATGTCTCTTCACTTGATTCTGGTGTAGATGAAAAGGCATGTCTCTTCACATTATAATTGACTTAATGAACCCTTAAATGTTGTTTGGTGTCCCTTCATCTCCCTTAAACTAAATGTCAAAAGACTTGTGCATTCATCTCATTAATTGGCACCATAACTAGCTTTGAGTGCATGAAACTAATCAGACTTGAAGAGTCACTCTTGGTCCATTTGAACAACCACCATAATAAGCTTTGAAGGCTGAAAAAGGTCCAAAACTTGAAGAGCCAATTAGTCATATGAATAGTCACCTACAAAGTAGATAATTAAGCATTAAAGACGCTCATAAGAATCAGCACACTATAAACACTCATACACAAATTTATTAATGAACATGCAGCTCAAATCACCTTATTTTTTTAAAATGAAAATAAACACACTTTAATTTATGTAGTAAAAAGTAACAGCCAAATTAAATAACATACTTATATAAACAAACTCAAACATATTTAACAACTAGGATCGTTAAATGCATGGTTTAAGATGTAAACTAAATGAACAAATGAGTTACTTAATGCATGACTTAATTTAATGATGCAAACTTTAACTAACATGGGAATTACATAATGCATGTTATAATTTATGATGCAAACTAAACTTACATGAGAGTTACATAATGCATGACTTTATTAAATGCAGAACACATATTAATGATGTTCAAACTATGACATAATTAAATACTCATACTAATGATGTTCAAACTATGACATAATTAAATACACAAACTAAAATAACTTAAGTAACTAAAATAAATAAATCAAAGTCCTTATTTTCCAGCAGCCAAATTAACAAACTAAAATTAAAAACTTCATTTTGCACTTGGGCCCCTTGAGTTTAGCCCAATCTCGATGTCAACAAGTTGGGTCGTAACATGATGCGACCGGGTTTGCATCAACTTTGGCCCCTCAAGTTTGGGCCAATCTTGGTGTTGTTGAGTTGGGTCGTAACATGATGCAACCAGGTTCGCATCATACCCTCCCTTTTGAAGACATTTTGTCTTCAAATCGGGCCACTTGCTCACAAAAAAAAAATTCAACGTCACAAACACCTTTGTTCATGAACTTGACAGATTCATTTCCAAAAACCTGATAACCACAAATGATTCAAAAAGGGAGCATGTGATTTTCATGCTCTCCCTCTTTAGGAGGAAACCATTCCAAATTGGCACCTACACAATAATGGAAAAAATTAGTGATACTTTGAATTTTGAATAGAAATTAACTTTTCAACAACCTATCCAAACTTGGAATGCTTAAACCGATACCAAGATCAAAAATAGAAGTTGATCTCACCTTCTCATAATGAATCAAAATGTTCTTCAATGGCAACAAAGCAGAACCACAAAGTATTCAAAAGATATAATCTTAGAAACTAAATTCCATGGCTCAAGTCCCTTGAACAATAATATAGAACTATAATCACCAGGATCAAAAACATAGTTTTTCCTTACCATTTCAATCTGAATTGAACATTTCATTACCAACAACATGGTAGGAACACGAATTAATAGAAAGTCACAACCATGCAAAACACGCTCAAATCCCTTAAACCACAATTTATAACATCCTTTGGAATCAAAGATTTGATTTTGACTTTGCAAGCCATCAAAATTCACATCTATTGTTTTCGGGAATAAAGATAAAACTTGGAGGAAATGGAAGGGTTCAACACATTTATTCAAGATAAAATTATGATGCTCACCTTCACTTGACAACAACTTAAGAATACATGCTCCAGGCTTAAAAATATAGTTTTGATCGGTCATTCTACCATGCAACAAAAATTTCATTTTCACCAAGACATCACACATGCCAAACAAACAAGAGTTAGGCATACAAATATTTGAACAATCAAACCTTTCATGTTTCATTAGTAAATGCTTGCTCAAACATGTGGTTTTTGAACAACATATTAAAGAATTCACATTATCAACACAAACAAACAATTTAGGCATTTTAGATGTCAACTCTTTACCACACGAAATCAAATTTTGTTTGTGCCAATTCATTCTTACTACATCAACAAACTTTTCAATACAATACTCATCAATAGTAAGACTCTTCAAACCACTATCTAAAACAAGGTCATCAAGAATCAAGTGAGGTTGGGAAGATTCAAATACGGTAGAACCCTTACCTGGCTTACCTTTAGGCACTTGTGGACTAGGGTCATTTACAATCTTACCTTTCTCGATCAATCGAAATCGCCTCTCGTCGGGAAGCTAATGAAGTCGGAACTTGTTAATAGAATCTTCGAAAACTTGAAAAGAAACAACACGAGAAAGATTCACATGTTGGTTAGTAAAAACATTGCTCACATTTTCTTTCTCACTTTCATCTTTTTCATTCATTTTTTTTCACATTCTCAATCTCTTCTTGCATTCTCTCTCTCTTTTTCTTTTTCACTTTCTTTTTCACTCTCAATCTCTTATTCTTTTTCACTTTCTTTTTCATTCTCAAACTTTTTTTGTTCTCTTTCGATCTCTTTTTCCTTTTGCTTTCTTTCATCCTTTTTTTTCTTTTTCACATGCTTTTTCAATTTCATTACAAAAGGAAGACAACAAGAAGAAATCATCAAAATGAGAAGCCTTTTATTGAGAATAAGAGGAAAGGTCTTCATATAAAAGACGATCATCTCTTCGAGATTGAATCTTCATGGATTAATATCTTATGTATACGCCGAATTGCTTGAATCTTCTTGCTTGCCACCATAATAGGCTTCAAACTTGAAGCTTGAGTTATTTCAGCTTGAAGTCCTTGTTGAATAGGAATCTCGATAGGAGTCTTTTCTCACATAGTCGTTGGACATTAAACTCTTTGACGATCTCATTTTCGTCCTTTGGCTTGAAGAAATTCGCTTGATGGTAGGAAGATGGAAGGAAACGCTTGCGCATCTCATCTTTCATATCAAACCAGGTTAATATTGTGTAACACCCCTAACCCGTATCCGTCGTCGGAACAGGGTCGTAAGGCATTACTAAATTAAAACATAATCTCAAATGAACACATGCATATATATGTATAATTATTCACAAACATAAGTCCCAAAGGTTAATTAAAATTATTTTTTTTAAATTATAAATACGACATTAACATGGAAATTTTTATGAACGACAAATATTTTACATATTAATACTATTAATAGCAAGCATTTGATAATAAGTCAGCTTATTTCATCCCTTGGTCTGACTGGATATCATATATATGTTATACGCATTCATTATTTACACTTATTTAACAAGTTCATATAACCATTAGCATATAAGTATTAGACATACATAATTAGTAATACATCTCTCGTACCAAGCTCATGAAAACTTAATTAACATGTAAGGCCAAATGCATGTACGCATGTACTAACTTATTATATAAATGAGTATTACAATTGTGACATGCATATGCTTTTCTCTTTACCTAATATTTTATAATTTGTATTAATCCAATGTCATTCATAATAGGCTACATGACCTAATGTACATATAATCAAGACAAGTCTATTATATTTTATAGTTACGTCTTGTATATAGATTCAATTTAAAACCTAGCATACATGTATTTATGTAACATAATCATCTTATGCTTATGCAAGGTACACATTTACCCAAAAAGCCAAGGCCACACTTGATATTAAAGCATCCAAAATATATCAAATGGTTGACAGCTTAAATCATGAACCACATGCAGTATTTATTGTTATTAATTAAGCTAATCAAATTAGAATATAAACAAGTAACATTAAAACAATGTCACATCTTATATTTTTCATCACATGATAATGAACATACCATACATACGTTTTATCTATAATCATTCAAGGCCGAACCTTGTTGCCTAAAAATCATATATGCACCCAAACCTAGTAACCACTTAGTAACCAAGATTAATATAAATCTTACCTATCATAACGATCACTAATATAATAATTTAGCCATTTTCGCATGGCTTATATACATAACCAACTTTCAACATTTTTGAAATAAAAACCAGTCTATATATGCCATAATACTGGTTTAACTATTTAAATACCGAGGCTATTGATAGTGTGATAGACTTTGCTAACAATCCCCGAGCTTGTAACTTGAATCCAAAATCTATAAAACAAAGAATCATATAAACAAAATAAGCTAACATAGCTTAGTAAGTTTAAAGCAAATAAACAATTCCAAAATAATCAATTCATTTAAATTTAAGTCGTACTGTATTCATAATGCCAACTTTAGCTTTGAACTTACAAATAAAATGGATAATAGCATTTTCTTGCATAAGACTAACATAGCCGAATGCTATGATATCATAATGACCAAATGTAAAATCAACTTTCTAGATTAGATTATCAGTATACGATCCAACACATATATAAATATCTATTCGCATAACCACAATAATCCAACTATTATTATCGTGTGCCTTTACTACTAGTATGAACGAATACATGTAAAAATTTATTTCATAATATTCATAACATTCGTTCGAATCAAATACACTTGTTCATTTCACATAAATTTGTCTTTTGCATCACCTAAAACTTGTCAAATTTCAAGTCTCACACATACCTTAATATCAATAGCTATCAAGCTAAATCATACCTGGCTTTTAACACATTTACACATTCAATCGCAATTTACCTTTGCCTGATGAAATTGGATAGGACACTTGGATAATCACATAAATCATACAATGCCAACGTCTCAGACATGGTCTTACATGTAGCCACAAATCGATGTCACTGTCCCAGACAAGGTCTTACTAGTAAACACATATCGGAACCACATATTGATTCCATGGTCTTACTCGCACGCATATATCGGAATCCTATATCATGACATATGTATCCTAACTATTCTTAAGGTTCATACAAGGCTTTCGGGCGTCGCAACTCGGTCGAATCAAACTCAAAAATGTAGTAGCCAAATTTAATCATGTTCGATCATAGCATATTTAAATTCTAATATTTCATAACAGCATATAAATATAACATTAAATTTCCAAATAAACACGTCTATTTGCTTATAAACTTACCTCGGATGGTACAAAATAGAATCGAGCAGCTAGTCGACAACTTTTGTTTTTCCTCGATCCAAATCCGATTTCTTTAGTTCTTGATCTAAAAATATTCAAATTAAGGTCATTCAAACATATTTTCATTCAATTTAGTCTAAAAACACATAAATAGGTAAATTACCATTTTACCCCTAACATTTACAATTTTTTACCATTTAGACCCTTTTGCACAAAACACAAAATACACAAAATTTGGCTACATTCTACTTAGGCCGAATGCTCCCTATATACATACAAGTCCATATTTTCCATCAATTTCATAATTTAGTCCCTTAAATTTTTATTTTTTCAATTAAGTCCTAATTACTCAAAATCATAAAAAATTCCAATATAAAATATATACCCAACACCTATGTTTCATATTTCACCATCAAACAATAAAAATCACAAGCTCTAATCAATAGCATAACTCAAAATATTCATCAAAATTAAAAATTTAAACATGGGTTTTGTAGTACTCGAAGCAACGATCTCAAAAACGTAAAAATTATCAAAAACCAAGTTAAACTCTTACCTTGATTGAGCTTGAAAAGCAACCGAACCTAGGTTTTGTTTTCTTTTTCTCTCTTGTTTTAGTTTCGGCAATGATAGAAATAAAATGTACATGGCTTTCTTTTATTTTTATTTTTTATGTTTTATGTTATAATATATTTTATTAACTTAACATTTAATTTACTTATTTATCCATGCTAAAGTTATAACAAAACAATATAATATATGTCCACTACCGTCCATTTAATAAGTCAATGGCCTATTTACCACTTAAGGGCTTCCTTTTATAAAGCCAATAACAATTCGACCCTTTATACATTAAACTACAAATTTTTAATTTACGCGATTAAGTCCTTTTATTAAATCGGATACCTAAACAACAAAATTAAATCACGAAAATTTCACAGATATAAATTCACACAAGATAAACACAGAAAATAATTTTAAAATATTTTTCTAACTCAGATTCGTGGTCTTGAAACCACCATTCTGATTAGGGTCTAAATCGGGCTGTTACAACTCTCCCCTTAGGGATTTTCGTCCCCAAAAATCTTACCGATGAATAGGTCTGGATAACGTTCTCTCATTGTATCTTCTGGCTCCCATGTTGCTTCCTCAACTCCATGTTTATGCCACAATACTTTAACTAACGAAATCTTTTTATTCCGTAACTCTTTAGTCTCACGGGTCAAAATGCAAATTGGTTCTTCTTCATAAGTCATATCAGGCTGAATTTTAATCTCAGAGAACTAATCACATGTGAAGGATCAGATCAATACCTCCAAAGCATCGAAACATGGAATACATTATGTATCTTTTCCAACTCAGGTGGCAACAGCAATCTGTAAGCAACTGGCCCAATACGCTCTATGATTTCATATGGCCCAATAAATCTCAGACTCAATTTGCCTTTACGACTGAATCTAAGTATTTTCTTCCACAGTGAGACTTTCAAGAAAACTTTGTCTCTAATCTGAAACTCTATATCTTTACATTTCAAGTCCGCATAAGATTTCTGACGATCCGATGCTGCTTTCAAACTTTCACGGATCACTTTCACTTTCTGTTCAGTTTCTCTGATCAAGTCAACCCCGTGTATCTTATTTTCACTGAGTTCAGTCCAGTACAATGGCGTATGGCATTTACGACCATATAAAACTTCATAAGGTGCCATTTTGATACTTGATTGATAACTGTTATTATATGAAAATTCAATCAGAGGAAGGTATCGTTCCCACGTACCTTCGAACTCGAGAATGCAATATCTCAACATATCCTCAAGTATCTGAATGATTCGTTCAGACTGACCATCTATTTGTGGATGGAAAGCAGTACTGAAATGTAATTTCGTGCCTAGTGCATCTTGCAGCTTTTTCCAAAATTGTGATGTAAACCTTAAATCTCGATCCGAAATAATGGATATAGGCACACCATGTAATCTTACAATCTGAGAAACGTACAATTCAACCAGCTTATCAAGTGAGTAACCTGTACGTATCGGAACAAAATGGACCGATTTAGTCAATCTATCAACAACAACCCAGATTGCATCTTTTTTGCTCGGTGTCAACGGTAAACCAGATACAAAATCCATCATAACTCTGTCCCACTTCCATTCTGGTATCATAATCGGCTGAAGTAACCCTAAAGGTACCTGATGCTTGGCTTTTACCTATTGACAGACTAAACATCTCGTAACAAAGTCAGAGATGTCTCGCTTCATACCATGCCACCAGTAAAGCTATTTCAAATCATTATACATCTTTGTACTACTTGGATGAATAGATAACCGACTATTATGAGCTTCATTCAAAATCATCTGAACCAACTCTGAATTCCTCGGAACGCATATTTGGTCTCTGAATCTTAGACAGTCATCAGCATCAACTCTGAATTATGAATCAGTATCCGTCTCACACTGAACTCGTTTTGCAATCAATTCATTATCAACCTTCTAGGCATCACATATTTGTTGAAAAAATAACAGTCTTGCTTTCAATTCAGCTACTATCGAACCATCCCCAGACATAGTCATATGCGCATTCATTGCATGCAAAGCAAATAGTGATTTTTGGCTTAAAGCATCAGCAACTTTCTTGGGTGATAGTCAATCACAAACTCGTAGTCTTTTAACAACTCTAACCATCGATGCTGTCTCAAATTCAGATCTTTCTGAGTCTTCAAATATTTCAGGCTTTTATGATCAGAATAAACATGACATTTCTCACCGAACAGATAATGACGCCAAATTTTCATTGGGAACACAATGGCTGCCAGTTCCAAGTTATGTGTCGGATAGTTTCTTCATGTGGCTTTAATTGTCTCGAGGCATAAGCTATGACTTTACCTTTCTGCTTCAAAATACAGCCCAAACCATTTAAAGATTCATCACTATAAATAACAAAATCTTTACCCGATTCTGGCTGAACTAACACAGGGGCTTCGGTCAAAAGGGCTTTCAACTGATCAAAACTTTTCTGACACTTCTCTGACCACTCGAACTTAACATCTTTCCGTAGTAACTTTGTCATCGAAGCTACAATCATAAAGAAACATTTTATGAAGCGTCTGTAATAACCAGTAAGTCCCAGAAAGCTTCAGACTTCAGAAACATTCTTCGGAGGTTTCCAATCCAAAGATAGCGATATATTTTTCTCGGATCAACCCGAATACCTGATGCTGATACCACGTGACCCAGAAAACTGACTTCACTTAACCAGAACTCACATTTACTGAATTTCGCATACAACTGCTTATCTCGCAATGTCTGCAACACAAGTCTCAAATGTTCAACATGTTCAACTTCATCACGGGAGTAGATCAAAATATCATCAATAAACACAACCACAAACCGATCCAGATACGGTCTAAAGATCCGATTCATCAAATCCATAAAAATAGCAGGTGCATTAGTGAGTCCAAATGGCATAACCAGAAACTTATAGTGTCCGTATCTTGTTCTAAAAGCAGTCTTTGGCACTCTGAATCTTTAACTCGCAACTGATAGTAGCCTGATCTCAAATCTATCTTTGAAAATACTGTAGCCCCTTTCAGTTGGTTAAGCATATCATCAATCCTTGGCAATGGATACTTACTTATTCTTTATAGTCACCTTATTAAGCTGTCTATAATCGATGCACATTCTCATAGTTCCATCTTTCTTTTTCACAAACAACACAGGTGCACCCCACGAAGAGAAACTCGATCGCATGAAACCTTTATCTGTCAATTCTTACAACTGAGTTTTCAATTCCTTTAATTTTGTAGGTGCCATTCTGTACGGAGCTATAGATATTGGTGTCGTCCCAGGCATTAACTCAATACCAAACTCTACTTTCTGAATAGGTGGCAAACCCGGTAATTTTTCTAGAAACACATCCGGGTACTCACATACAATAGGTACTAATTCAATGTTTCTTTCAGCCACTTTACTATCGAGCACATAAGAAAAATAGGCTTCACACCCTTTTCTCACATATTTCTGAGCTAGCATCGAAGATATCACTACTGGTAAACCATACAAATCACTAGATTCAATCCAGATAACTTCATCATTCTGGCTCCGTAGATCAATGGTCTTTCTTTTGCAATTCACAACAACATCATATAAAGTTAGCGAATCCTACCCAGAATTATATCAAACTCATCAAATGGCAGCAACATCAAATTAGCCGAAAAGCACAGATCTCGAACCATAAAAGGACAATTCTTACACACTTTATCAATCATAAAACACCGGCCGAAGGGGTTTGACACTGTAATCACAAACTGAGTAGACTCAACAGGTAAAGTCTTGCTAAATACTAATGTCTCACACACATAAGAATGAGTAGAACCAGGATCAATCAATGCAATTACATTAGTATCATAGAGAGTAATGTACCAGTAATAACATCCGAGGATGAAGCCTCCTCCCGTGCATGTATAGCATAGGCTCTGGCAGGTGCGCGAGCCTCAGATCTGATTGTCGTATCTTTAGTCCCTCTCTGACTACCACTCGTATTACCAGTATTTCTGGGTGGTCTACCTCGGGTTGTAGTGTTACCCGGTCTCGTATTTTGTACCAGATTTTCTTTAGCTAACATTGGACAATCTCAAATGTAATGATCTGTTGATCCACATTTAAAACAGGCCCGATCATGCAACCTACAACTGTTGGGGTGTCATTTACCATAGTGTTTACACTCGAGCTGATTGGATCTGACATTACCCACACTCGTTACTGAGGTAGCTCTCAAACTCATCGGTGGTCTATTCTAATCCCGTCTGGAGTAACCTGAAGTGGCTTTAGAACGGCTAAAATCATCTCGAAACTTCTTTGGAGTCGACTGAGCTGACCTACTGAATGATCTCTTACGCAAGTCTCTAGCTTCAAAATCAGCTTTCTTTTTGTCTTTCCCGAGTTCCTCAGCTTTACAGGCTCGCTCAACAATTACCACAAATTCTTTTATCTCAAGTATGTCAACCAATAGCTTAATGTCTTCATTCAGCCCATCTTCAAATCTCTTACACATTATGGCCTCAGTAGAAACACAATCCCTGTAACACCCCTATCCAAAGTCCGATCGCCGGTTTAGGCTATAAGGTATTACCGAGCTGAACATTTAATTTTTCATTCACAAAATTTAGCAATAAAAGTAGAAATCGAGCTAAACACATACCAAACCTTGAGTTATAAATATGCCATTTTCATATGGCCAAAATATTTACAATTACAAAACATATTTTGTCAACAGCCTAACCTATACATGCCATATCGAGTCCAAAATATAACTATACCAAAAAGATTGATAGTGTGAAGAACTGCTGACGATCCCCGAGACGGTGGCCAAAATCAACAATCTATAAAACAGAGAAATAAGAAACAGAGTAAGCTTTCGAGGCTTAGTAAGTTTTAAGCAATTCATACTATTAAAGCTTGTCATTAAAATTGAACATTGAGTATCACAAAACTCGTATTCTAATTGTAATTCACTTGGCCAAATACAGTAGTTATAAAACCTATTAGCCGATTATGTATGTATGTATACACAAGAAAACTTCTAGCACATATTTCACTATCTACATAGCTTATACTATACTTTTAGTCACATACTTTCATATGATGACTTACATTGACCAATTATATCATTTTCTTATCCTCAAACACCGAATTCATTCACACACATATATATATCGTTCTTTGATACTAATAAATCACTTAGAAATCAATTCAAATATGAGCACATAACACGAACCTTAACATGTAAAATATATAATACTTACACAATGATGTTTACCACAGACATTCGAAGTCGCAATTTTACTTAACTTACTCGGCATCGGTTCACAAGTCTTAGAGCTCGTAATACATTACTAGCGTAAGCTCATGGGTCTTTAACCCGGATATTTTTCCAAAGACGTAGCTGCGGACCTCATGTCCGGATAAATTTCCAGCATATAGCCTGCGGACCTCATGTCCGAATATATTTCCAGCATATAGCCTGCGGACCTCATGTCCGGATTTATTTCCAATCTCATATATATTTGGTCATATTTTAACACATCTCAGTCATCTTATCACTTAATAGTCATATATTACATTCGAATATAAACTCAATATGCACATCATCATTCACATTTCAGCTCAGGAGTTATATCTCATATCACTCATTCTTTTCACCATTTAATCTTAAACTCAAAGTGATCATCAGATTATAAGTCATATACATGCATTATCTAATATACAACTTTATTCAAGTGTAAGCCAAAGATCGCAATTCACCTACTATACTCTTATAAAGGCATCGTCAATTATATACTAAAGGAAACTACTTAAAACTTACCTCAGATGTTGTCGATCGATTTCACCAGCTATTCGATTACTTTCTCCTTTCCCCTATCCAACTTTGGTCCTCTAAGCTCTTGAGCTAAATTAAACAAATTTATTCTCAATCAAACACATACATACGACAACCATATACATTTCAAAAACCAATTTATTTGTATCATTTGTCCACTTTAAGTCTATCACCATTTCATTTTCAAATTTATGTACTTTGTAAGTTACATTCGAATACATTCGGCACTATGCATCTTTTCAAATTTTATTTTTTTAACATTAGCTCAACTTATAATCTTCTTCTAATTAAAAACATTCAACACCAGCTAGTCATGGTTACCATAATCACAATTTAACTATATATAATATATATAACCAAATGTCTCTATGTCACAAGGTACTTACATAAGGCATATATATATACCTATATGTGACTAACACAGTTTAATCGATTACTCATTTTATGCACAACCACGTAAACACACATATATATTTATAGCATGCCTTAATATATTATATGCCACATTCGACCCTAAACACTCAAACTTAGCTTTCATATACAATTTCATTTCATGATCAATTGTAGCAAATTGCACATAGGTTTTAGTCTTGCCGAACAATGACCGAATATGCATATCAAATAAATAGCTTACTTAACACATAACTCACATAACCAAAGTACATGTAACCCTAATGTCCAAATATAAATATCACCCAAAATTTTTATGACTTAACCTTTAACTCCTTTTTAGCCGAATATCCATTAAACATCTAGTTCACATACACAAATACAATCTCATAAGGCTTATCATATTTTCATGTACACATCAAATATATATACATATATATATATATTTATATAGCACATCAACCCGATATTTATTCCTATTCCCCTAACATAATTGGATCAATTAAACCAAATTCATGTACATCTTTTAAGTATTCATACAACCTTTATAATTCACATAATTTGTGCACACACACCATTAATTTACTAATTAACTAAACACTTTAGAAATTTTTCCTTAACTAAACATGTATTCGGCAAGGACCACAAAAATTTCAACGAATCTTATGAACAACCACAACATTTTAAATTCATCTAATTACCCCCAATGACTGAATGCACATATATAAAAGTATTCAAATAACACAAAATTTTCTTTCTAAAATGCATATATCTATATACATACGGCAACTTCAATTCACACCTCCCAACCATGAATTCAACTTATTCATTTAAGCTACTTTAACATATAAACCACATCTTCTAAAAAAAACTTATCAAATTTACACAAATTTATCTACTTGCCAAATGGCTATATGATCAAGGATTCATGAATTTAAACCATGGGTTAACTATACTAAGCCCTTATCAATTTAATCTCATAATCAATTAAAATAAAAATCACTGTACATACCTTTAAATTAGGATAGCCATGGCCGAATGCCTTGGTGGTTTCTCCTTCAAGATTTTCTTTCTCAATTTCAGCAATGAAGAAAGAAAGATGAGCCTCCCTTATTTTTATTATCTTTACCTTATTTTACTAATTATTTTTATTGCAAAATAATGCCATATCATATTATAATACTTAAATAAACATATATTATCCCAACACCATCATTATGGTCACCACGATATAAACAAAAATGGGTATTTGACATGCAAATCCAATTTTTTTATGACATGCATTAATAGGCCACTTTTAATTTTACCTATCATCTTTCCCAATTGCCTCACTTAAGTCCTATTTAATAATTTCACATACAAATGATAAAACTAAAGCATGAAACTTTCACACATGCATGTACACATACAATAAGCATAGAATATAACGGTTAATTATTTTTATGATTCGGTTCAGTGGTCCCGAAACCACTTTTTGACTAGGGTCAAATTAGGGATGTCACAACTCTCCCCCACATAAGGAATTTTCGTCCCCGAAAATCTTACCAATGAATAAGTTAGGATAACGATCTTTCATAGAGTCTTCAGGTTCCCATGTAGCTTCTTCAACCCCATGCTTAAGCCACAGTACCTTCACTAATGAGATTTTCTTATTTCGTAGTTCTTTTACTTCATGAGCCAAAATATGAACCGGTTCTTCTTCATAGCTCAAATCAGATGAATCTCAACCTCAGATGGATTAATTATATGGGATGGATCTGATCTGTAATGTCGAAGCATCGAAACATGAAAAACATTGTGAATCTTTTCAAGCTCAGGGGTAAAATTAATCTATATGTGACTGGTCCAACTCGTTCAGATATTTCATACGGCCCGATGAACCTCGGACTCAATTTGCCCTTATGGCCAAATCTGAGCACCTTTTTCCAAGGTGAAACCTTAAGAAACACTTTGTCTCCGACCTGATATTCAATGTCTTTTCGTTTTAAATCCGCATACGACTTCTGACGATCTGAAGCTGCTTTCAGACTTTCACGGATTACTTTTACTTTCTGCTCAGCATCTTTAATCAAATCAACCCCGAGGATTTTACTTCCACTAAGCTCGGTCCAAAACAACAGTGTACAGCATTTACGACCATACAAAGCCTCGTAAGGTGCCATCTTAATGCTTGATTGAAAACTATTGTTGTAAGCGAATTCAATTAAAGGTAAATACCGTTCCCATGAACCACTAAACTCAAGGATGCAACATCTCAACATATCCTCGAGTATTTGAATGATCCGCTCGGATTGGCCATCAGTCTGGGGATGAAAAGCGGTGCTAAATGCAACTTGGTACCCAATGCTTCTTGCAATTTCTTCCAGAATTGCGATGTGAATCTCGGATCTCTATCCGACACAATAGAAATAGGTACCCCGTGTAACCTTACAATCTGAGAAACATACAACTCGGCTAGCTTGTTAAGTGAATAATCCGTACGTACAGGAATAAAATGAGCCAAATTTGTCAATCTATCAATAACAACCCAGATCGCATCTTTCTTGCTTGACGATAATGGCAATCCAAATACAAAATCCATCGTGACTCGATCCCATTTCCATTCGGGTACCATGATTGGCTGAAGTAATCCTGAAGGCACTTGATGTTCCGCTTTCACTTGTTGACATACCAAACACTTCGAAACAAAGTCAGAAATGTCTCGTTTCATACCAGGCCACCAAAACTGACATTTTAGATCATTGTACATTTTCGTGCTACCAGGATGGATCGACATTCGACTATTATGAGCTTCGTTCAAAATCATCGAAATAAGTTCTGAATTTCTTGGAACACACAATCGACTTCTAAACCTCAAACAATCGTTGTCGTCAATTTGAAACTCTGAATCCACATTCAAAACACATTCAACTCGTTTAGCCACTAATTCATCATCAACTTTCTAAGTTTCACATATTTGATGAATCAATAATGGTTTGGCTTTTAATTCTGCTACTAACACATTATCGGATGAAATGGACAAGTGAACATTCATCGCTTGCAAAGCAAACAGTGACTTGCGACTCAAAGCATCGGCAACCCATTAGCCTTTCCAGGGTGATAGTTAATAACAAGATCATAATCTTTCAACAATTGAAGCCAACGTCTTTGTCACAGATTCAAATATTTTTGAGTCATTAAATATTTAAGGCTTTTATGATCCGAATATACATGACATCTCTCTCCGAACAAGTAATGTCGCCATATTTTCAAAGCAAATACTATGGCAGCTAATTCAAGATCATGAGTCGGATAGTTTTTCTCATGTGGCTTCAATTGCCTCGATGCGTAAGCTACAACTCGACCCTCTTGCATCAATACACAACCCAGCCCATGTAAGGACGCATCACTGTAAATAACAAACTCTTTATCGGATTCGGGCTGCACTAACACTGGGGCTTCCGTCAAAAGCGTTTTGGTTGGTGAAACTTTTACGCACACTTTTCTGACCATTCAAACTTAATATCTTTCTGAAGTAGCTTCGTCATTGGTGTGGCTATCATCGAGAAACCTTTTACAAACCGTCTGTAGTAACCAACAAGTCCCAAAAAGCTCCGAACTTCAGTAATATTTCTCGGGGGCTTCCAATTAAATATGGCTAAAATTTTGCTCGGATCAACTCGAATACCCGATGCGGATACTACATGTCCCAAAAAGCTAACTTCTCTCAACCAGAACTCACATTTACTGAACTTAGCGTATAACTGCTTATCCCGTAAAATCTGCAACACTAATCTCAGGTGCTCGGTGTGTTCAGTTTTATCGCGTGAATAAATCAAGATGTCATCTATAAACACAACTACAAACCGGTCCAAATACTGCCTGAAAATTCGGTTCATCAAATCCATAAATACTGCAGGGGCATTAGTTAGCCCAAACGGCATCACTAAGAACTCGTAGTGGCCGTATCTCATTCTGAAAGCAGTTTTAGGTATATCTGAGTCTCGAACTCGCAACTGATAATAACCCGATCTCAAATCTATCTTTGAAAACACTGATGCTCCCTTCAGCTGATCAAACAAATCATCAATACGCAGTAACAGATATTTGTTCTTTATTGTCACTTTATTTAATTAACGATAATCGATGCACATTCTCATGGTTCTGTCTTTCTTTTTCACAAACAATACTGGTGCAGCCCAAGGTGAGAAACTCGGTCGAGCCAAACCTCTATCCGTCAACTCTTGTAACTGAGTTTTCAATTCCTTCAATTCCGTTGGTGCCATACGGTGCGGCGCTATCAAAATTGGTGTAGTCCCAGGTACAAGTTCAATACCAAACTCTACCTCCCGAACAGGTGGTAACCCTGGCAATTCCTCGGGAAAAACATCTGGATACTCACAAACCACTGATACTGATTCAAGCTTCTTTTCTGATTCTTTACTATCAAGTACGTATGCAAGATACGCTTCACAACCCTTTTTGACATATTTCTGAGCCAACATCGAGGATATAACTGCTGGTAACCCGTTCATATCAATAGACTCAACTCGGATTATCTCATCATTTGCACATCTCAAGTCAATAGTCTTTCTTTTGCAATTCACAACTACATCATGAACTATCAACCAATCCATACCGAGAATAACATTAAATTCATTAAATGGTAAAAGCATCAAATCGGTCGAAAAACAGGAACCTCAAATTATCAGGGGACATTTCCTGCACACTTTATCGACTAACACATATCGACCCAAGGGATTTGACACTCGGATTACGAACTCAATAGATTCAATAGGTAGAGTCTTACTGGATGCTAAAGTCTCACATACATATGAATGAGTAGAACCAGGGTCAATCAAAGCAATCACATCAGTATCACAGGGAGTGAAAGTACCGGTAATAACATCAGGCGAAGAAGCATCCTCGCATGCGCGTGTAGCATAAGCTCTAGCAGGAGCACGAGCCTCGGATCTGGTTGTAGCATCTCTAGACACTCTCTGACCACCACTAGCATTCCCCGTATTCTTAGGTGGTCTACCTCGTGTTGTAGTACTTGGTTTCCCACTCTGATTCATATTTTGTTCAAACAATCTCGGCCAGTTCTTAATAAAATGGTCGGTTGATCCGCATTTATAACAAGAACGGTCATGAAATCTACAACTCCCTGAATGCCATTTACCACAATACTTGCACTCTATCCTATCCCGATGATCATTTCCAACACTGGCAACTGAAGCGGCTCGTGTACTCACAGGGGGTCGATCGTGGTCTCGTCTGGAAAAACTCGAAGTATTCTTTGATCGGCCTGAATCATCTCGAAATTTCTTCGATGATTGCTGAAAAGACTTTCCTAAAGATCTTTTACGAAATTCTCCAGCTTTGACATCAGCTTTCCTTTTTTCTTTACTAAGTTCTTTGGCTTTGCAAGCTCACTCAACAAGTACTACGGACTCTCGTATTTCAAGAATGCCAACAAACATCTTTATATCTTCATTCAGCCCATCTTCAAAACGTTTACACATAATAGCCTCAGACGATACACATTCCCGAGCATATCTACTGAGTCTGACAAACTTTCGTTCATAATCAGTAACTGACATGGAACCCTGTTTAAGCACAAGAAATTCTTTTCGTTTTTGATCAATGAACCTCTGAATGATATATTTTTTCAGAATTCAGTTTAGAAGAACTCCCACGTCACCTGTTCTCTGGGTACAATAGAAACCAATGTGTTCCACCAATAGTAAGCAGAATCACGTAGCAAGGATATAGCACATTTCAGGCATTCATCGGGTGTGCAAGATAGTTCATCAAGTACCCGAATAGTGTCGTCCAACCAAAATTTAGCTTGCTCGGCATCATCACTATCTGTAGCTTTAAATTCAGTAGCCCCGTGCTTTCTGATTCTGTCAACCGGTGGCTTATTTAACCTTGTCTGATCAATTACTGAAGGTATTGTAGGTGCAGGGGGCGTATTATTCAGGAGTGGGGGTTGTGGAACAGCCGTATTAGTTCGAATGTATTGGTTGAACCAATCATTCATCACACTATAAAAAGCCTATCTAGCCTCGTCGTTCTGATTGCTTACAATAGGTTGAGAGTCCATCGGCGCTGTCCCATGTGTGGGAGCAGGCGCTACACTCTCAACATCATCAGCTACCGCTCGATTGGGATCGAGATCCATTACTATACGAAAACACATTTTTAACTGTCAGAATTCATCATACTATCATATTAGTACTATATGGCATGTATAGTTAGACTCAAACATGCTATAATAGTCCTAGAATAAACTAAAATGTAGCTCTGATACCAATAAAAAGTAACACCCCTAGCCAGAGTCCGATCGCCGGTTTAGCCTATAAGGTATTACCGAGCTGAACATTTAATTTTTCATTCACAAAATTTAGCAATAAAAGCAGAAATCGAGCTGAACACATACCGAACCTTGAGTTATAAATATGCCATTTTCATATGGCCAAAATATTTACAATTACAAAACATATTTTGTCAACAGCCTAACCTATACATGCCATATCGAGTCCAAAATATAACTGTACCAAAAAGATTGATAGTGTGAAGAACTGCTGACGATCCCCGAGACGGTGGCCAAAATCAACAATCTATAAAACAGAGAAATAAGAAATAGAGTAAGCTTTCGAGGCTTAGTAAGTTTTAAGCAATTCATACTATTAAAGCTTGTCATTAAAATTGAACATTGAGTATCACAAAACTCGCATTCTAATTGTAATTCACTTGGCCAAATATACACCAGTACAGTAGTTATAAAACGTATTAGCCAATTATGTATGTATGTATACACAAGAAAACTTCTAGCACATATTTCACTATCTACATAGCTTATACTATACTTTTAGTCACATACTTTCATATGATGACTTACATTGACCAATTATCTCATTGTCTTATCCTCAAACACCGAATTCATTCACACACATATATATCGTTCTTTGATACTAATAAATCAATTAGAAATCAATTCAAATATGAGCACATAACACGAACCTTAACATATAAAATATATAATACTTACACAACGATGTTTACCACGGACATTCGAAGTTGCAATTTTTACTTAACTTACTGGCATCGGTTCTGTCAAGTCTTAGAGCTCAGAATACATTACTAGCGTAAGCCTGCGGGTCTTTAACCCGGATATTTTTCCAGCACGTAGCCTACGGACCTCAAGTCCGGATAAATTTCCAGCATATAGCCTGCGGACCTCATGTCCGAATTTATTTCCAATCTCATATATATTTGGTCATATTTTAACACATCTCAGTCATCTTATCATTTAATAGTCATATATTACATTCGAATATAAACTCAATATGCACATCATCATTCACATTTCAGCTCAGGAGTTATATCTCATATCACTCATTCTTTTCACCATTTAATCTTAAACTCAAAGTGACCATTAGATTATAAGTCATATACATGCATTATCTAATATACAACTTTATTCAAGTGCAAGCCAAAGATCGCAATTCACCTACTATACTCTTATAAAGGCATCGTCAATTATATACTAAAGGAAACTACTTAAAACTTATCTCAGATGTTGTCGATCGATTTCACCGGCTATTCGGTTACTTTCTCCTTTCCCCTATCCAACTTTGGTCCTCTAAGCTCTTGAGCTAAATTAAACAAATTTATTCTCAATCAAACACATACATACGACAACCATATACATTTCAAAAACCAATTTATTTGTATCATTTGTCCACTTTAAGTCTATCACCATTTCATTTTCAAATTTATGTACTTTGTAAGTTACATTCGAACACATTCGGCACTATGCATCTTTTCAAATTTTATTTTTTTAACATTAGCTCAACTTATAACCTTCTTCTAATTAAAAACATTCAACACCAACTAGTCATGGTTACCATAATCACAATTTAACTATATAATATATATATAACCGAATGTCTCTATGTCACAAGGTACTTACATAAGGCATATATATATATGCCTATATGTGACTAACACAATTTAATCGATTACTCATTTTATGCACAACCACGTAAACACACATTTTATAGCATGCCTTAATATATTATATGCCACATTCGACCCTAAACACTCAAACTTAGCTTTCATATACAATTTCATTTCATGATCAATTGTAGCAAATTGCACATAGGTTTTAGTCTTGCCGAACAATGACCGAATATGCATATCAAATAAATAGCTTACTTAACACATAACTCACATAACCAAAGTACATGTAACCCTAATGTCCAAATATAAATATCACCCAAAATTCTTATGACTTAACCTTTAACTCCTTTTTAGCCGAATATCAATTAAACATCTAGTTCACATACACAAATACAATCTCATAAGGCTTATCATATTTTCATGTACACATCAAATCTATATATATATACACATATATATATTTATATAGCTCATCAACCCGATATTTATTCCTATTCCCCTAACATAATTGGATCAATTAAACCAAATTCATGTACATGTTTTAAGTATTCATACAACCTTTATAATTCACATAATTTGTGCACACACACCATTAATTTACTAATTAACTGAACACTTTAGAAATTTTTCCTTAACTAAACATGTATTAGGCAAAGACTACAAAAATTTCAACGAATCTTATAAACAACCACAACATTTTAAATTCATCTAAAACCCCAATGACCGAATGCACATATATAAAAGTATTCAAATAACACAAAATTTTCTTTCTAAAATGCATATATCTATATACATACGGCAACTTCAATTTGCACCTCCCAACCATGAATTCAACTTATTCATTTAAGCTACTTTAACATATAAACCACATCTTCTAAAAAAAACTTATCAAATTAACACAAATTTATCTACTTGCCGAATGGTTATATGATCAAGGATTCATGAATTTAAACCATGGGTTAACTATACTAAGCCCTTATCAATTTAATCTCATAATCAATTAAAATAAAAATCACTATACATACCTTTAAATTAGGATAGCCATGGCTGGATGCCTTGGTGGTTTCTCCTTCAAGATTTTCTTTCTCAATTTCAGCAATGAAGAAAGAAAGATGAGCCTCCCTTATTTTTATTATCTTTACCTTATTTTACTAATTATTTTTATTACAAAATAATGCCATATCATATTATAATACTTAAATAAACATATATTATCCCAACACCATCATTATGGCCGGCCACGATAAACAAAAAATGGGTATTTGACATGCAAATCCAATTTTTTTATGACATGCATTAATAGGCCACTTTTAATTTTACCTATCATCTTTCCCAATTGCCTCACTTAAGTCCTATTTAATAATTTCACATACAAATGACAAAATTAAAGCATGAAACTTTCACACATGCATGTACGCATACAATAAGCATAGAATATAACGGTTAATTATTTTTATGATTCGATTCAGTGGTCCCGAAACCACTTTCTGACTAGGGTCAAATTAGGGCTGTCACAATCCCGGGCATATCGACTGAGTCTCACAAATTTTTGCTCGTATTCTGTCACAGTCATCTGACCCTGTTTTAGCTCCAAAAATTCTTTACGCTTGTGGTCAATAAATCTCTGACTAATATATTTCTTATGGAACTCAGTCTGAAAGAATTCCCAAGTCACTTGCTCTCTCGGAACTACTGATACTAGGGTATTCCACCAGTGGTATGCTGTGTCTCGAAGTAGGGATATAGCACATTTTAAACATTCATCAGGAGTACAGGACAACTCATCAAACACACGGAGGCTATTATCAAGCCAGAACTCAGTCCGCTCAGTGTCATTTTCATCAGTGGCTTTAAACTCTTCAGGCCCACGTTTTCTAATTTTATCAACAGGTGGTCTACGCAATCGTAACAGATCACTTACTTGAGGTATAGCAAGCATCGAAGATGGATTAGTTGGAGGTGGAGGTTGTTGTGAAGCTGGGTTAGTCCGGATATATTGGGTGAATCAGTTATTCATCACTTGATAAAAGGCTTGTTTAGCCTCACTTCATGGATTACTCGAAGTTGGTCGAGAATCAGCCTGCATTGTCTCTTGCGTGGGAGTAGGCGCTACACTCTCAACATCATCAGCTACATCTCTGTCGGGATTCATTTACTATATGAAAACACATTTCAAATGTCAAAAGTCATCGGACTATCACAGTATATAATTATGGCATGTATAGCTAAACTCATACATGCTACGTAGTCCTAGAACTGACTAAATTGTAGCTTTGATACCAATAAAATGTAACACCCCTAACCCGTATCCATCGTCGGAACAGGGTCGTAAGGCATTACTAAATTAAAACACAATCTCAAATGAACACATGCATATATATGTATAATTATTCACAAACGCAATCTCAAAGGTTAATTAAAATTATAAATACGGCATTAACATGGAATTTTTATGAACGACACATATTTTACATATTAATACTATTAATAGCAAGCATTTGATAATAAATCAGCTTACTTCATCCCTTAGTCTAACTGGATATCATATATATGTTATACGTATTCATTATTTACACTTATTTAACAAGTTCATATAACCATTAGCATATAAGTATTAGACATACATAATTAGTAATACATCTCTCGTACCAGGCTCATGAAAACTTAATTAACATGTAAGGCCAAATGCATGTATGCATGTACTAACTTATTATATAAATGAGTATTACAATTGTGACATGCATATGCTTTTCTCTTTACCTAATATTTTATAATTTGTATTAATCCAATGTCATTCATAATAGGCTACATGACCGAATGTACATATAATCAAGACAAGTCTATTATATTTTATAGTTATGTCCTGTATATAGATTCAATTTAAAACCTAGCATGCATGTATTTATGTAACATAATCATCTTATGCTCATGCAAGGTACAAATTTACCCAAAAAGCCAAGGCCACACTTGATATTAAAGTATCCAAAATATATCAAATGGTTGACAGCTTAAATCATGAACCACATGCAGTATTTATTGTTTTTAATTAAGCTAATCAAATTAGAATATAAACAACTAACATTAAAACAATGTCACATCTTATATTTTCCATCACATGATAATGAACATACCATACATACATTTTATCTATAATCATTCCAGGCCAAACCTTGCTGCCTAAAAATCATATATGCACCCAAACTTCCATCATAAATTATTAATAGATAGACTCATTAAACATTTGACTAAGAATTTGCATAGCCTATTTTAGCATAATATGCAAGCCATTATCAAAACGTATAGTGCTCATCACATACATTATGCATTCAAGGCACACCACTTAGTAACCAAGATTAATATAAATCTTACCTATCATAACAATCACTAATATAATAATTTAGCCATTTTCACATGGCTTATATACATAACCAACTTTCAACATTTTCGAAATAAAAACCAGTCTATACATGCCATAATACAGGTTTAACTATTTAAATACCGAGGCTATTGATAGTGTGATAGACTTTGCTGACGATCCCCGAGCTTGTAACTTGAATCCAAAATTTATAAAATAAAGAATCATATACACAAAATAAGCTAACATAGCTTAGTAAGTTTAAAGTAAATAAACAATTCCAAAATAATCAATTCATTTCAATTTAAGTCGTACTGTATTCATAATGCCAACTTTAGCTTTGAACTTACAAATAAAATGGATAATAGCATTTTCTTGCATAAGACTAACATAGCCGATTGCTATGATATCATAATAACCAAATGTAAAATCAACTTTCTGGATTAGATTATCAATATACGATCCAACACATATATAGATATCTATTCGCATAACCACAATAATCCAACTATTATTATCATGTGCCTTTACTACTAGTATGAACAAATACATGTATAATTATATATATATTTATATCCAAAATTTATTTCATAATATTCATAACTTTCGTTCGAATCAAATACACTTGTTCATTTCACACAAATTTGTCTTTTGCATCACCTAAAACTTGTCAAATTTCAAGTCTCACACATACCTTAATATCAATAGCTATCAAGCTAAATCATACCTGGCTTTTAACACATTTACACATTCGATCGCGATTTACCTTTTGATATGAACTCGCCTCGCGAACTACTTTGGTCAAGCTTACCAAGCCGAGCATTGCACTATTGGCAGGCTGATCCTAGCTCCCTGAGCTTCGTCCAGCTCAATTCAGCTTGTTACCGATTTAATTTCGTTTTGACGCAAGCTCATTGAGCTCGATCCGAAATTATTTAATTTCTTACATTTTAATTTGCTGAAATAATTAATTTAGTTTATTTAGTTAGCTTAAAATAATTAGCTCATTTTAATTTGTCAAATCAATACATAATTAAATAAAATTTTTAATGTGTCTTAGTTTAGGACATGAATTTAATATGTCAAGTTTAAGACAAATTAATTAGCTGTTGCTATTTATTTGTCTAAACCGAATTTAATGGTTGTCCTAGCATTAAAACGTGGATCATAAATATGTCCTTGTTTAGACATGTTTTTAATGTGTTTTGTGATTAAAACCATGAATTTAAATTGTCTCAACTTTGCTGCAGGTTTAATGTGCAGAGTTTAATGTGTTTAACATGAATTAATTTGCTTCATTAAATTGGGTTTAGGCACATGAATGAATCAGCATTAAAGAAGCTGAATTCAATGAGTGTTGGAGCTTGGGATGAATTTAATTAGCTGCTGGTTTAATGTCTTGACCGAATTTAATGCATGTTGCTACTTTGTCCAGCCGAATTTATGGTGCATGATGGCTGACCGAATTAAAGAGGTGTTGGAGCAAGCATGGAACGAATTTAAGGACTTGTCCAGCATGCAAGGGGCATCCATTAAAGAGGCTATTTGTGGCAAGCATGCATGGCCAAATTAATTGATGTTTACTTGATGCATTAATTTGTTGTAGGTTCATGGCAAGAAACGAATTTAATGTGCAGCATTTAAGTGGGTGTTTTGTGCATGGCCAAGACATGTTCATGAACAGCATTTATTAAAGTGTTTACCATGCATGGACGACTTAAATGAGTTGCTGAATTTTCCTTCTTCCCATATGCCTTTTCGTGGAGACCAATGGATATATGTTGGTTGATATTTTCTAAGTGACCATTCGGCCAAAAAGCATGCATGAAGGCTTCCATTCATCCTCTCCTTAGCTGAATCTAGACATGGCTATTAAGCTTCCATGCTTCACATTCATTCAGCCGAATTGCTTCTCCACAAAGCATGCCTATTGGCGTTCCAAGTAGTTGAATTTAGACTTAGTCACTTAATGATTGTCTTCTAGTTTATTCTCGAATTTTCTAGCCGAATTTTACTTAGTCTTTAAGCATTATTTTATGTCCATTCGGCTACTCCAAGAACTAGGCTATAAATAGTTGTTTACTTTCATTTGTAAAGGTTGTTGAACTTTTATCATTTTTTCTTGTTAATGAAATTATTTGGGGAGATACTTTTCTCCCTAATTTCATTGAAGACTTGTTGGCTTATCTAGGAAGCCTAGTGGTGCCAACCTATTTTCTTTTATCCCGAGCTTATCACTATTTATAGTGTGGCATTCAAAACTATACCAAGGTTCCTACTTTGCTAAGTAGTGGGTCGAGGTTTACCTTCTTTCATCCGATCACCTTAAAAGCCTATAAGCAATTGGTTCAATACTCTCTAGTATTGGTTCGTGCTAGTTTTTGAGTTCCTTCTTTCCATTCTTTTATTTACTTTAAACCAAACCTTTAATAGTCATATTTTAAACCCTACCTTTGAACCCCTTGAATAGCTTCCGCATTATTTACTTAAAAAAAAATCCTTTTGAACAAACCAAACGATACTTATTCGTAGACGATCGGGCATTTCACATACGACTCGACTCATCCCTGAGGCAAATCGTATCATTTTTTATCAGAGCTTGTAAAATGGGAAGTACCGACGTTCGCACCATCATCGGGAGTAGGTTCGTAAAGTAAAAATAAAAAATTTAAAAAAATTGTAAAAAAAGCATTGTATTTAGCATTTTTGTAATTGAAAAAAAAGAAGTATGAAAAAAAAGAAGCAAAAAAAAAGTGTTAAAAAAATCGAAGTTAAAAAAATTGAAGAAAAAAAAGTGTTAAAAAAATATATTCGAAGTTATCAAAAAAAAAAGAGAGTGTGTGAAAGTTTATGGTCTTTGTTGATATTTTTTTTGTATTCCCGATCATGTATGTTTGATTTTCTACCATTCACTTCCTACTCCATCGCCACACTCAAAACCTTTCCAATTATTTTTTCAGCCTACCCTTAACCCCTCATCTCTATCCTTTGTTAAACCATTTGCAACCGACCCCTAAGCCTCCGATAAGGCCTTGGCAAGTTTGACTACGAAGTTGCGAGAGAAAGTTTGATAGGTAAAAGGCACGAGCGTGTGAGATTATTCGAGTGAAGAAAAAGCCTATAAAGAGTGTAAACACGAGCGCGAGTGTCACTTTCCTTCTTTTTTTTTTGAGTGAACTCATGAGGTTTTTGTAGTTTGGACTCTATTTCTATTTTACTTAACAATTTTCCTTTTCAGCGATAACAATCATGTCTTGCAAAGAATTTACCGAATCGGATTATCAATATTTGGTGCAAGAAATGTGAAGAATGGTGAAGACTAAGTTTGACAAATTGCACGAGAGATTAGACCGTGTGGAGAAAAGAGACCAACGAGAACGAATGTTATCAAGTCAAAAAGCGGATTCGAGAGCATCACGGAGATACACATCTAACAACTACTCGAGAAGAGATTACGATCGAGATTCCTTTTCATCAAGGAATTCAAAAAGAAGAGAAGCCAATTTTGATTTTGGATCCTTTCGAGAAGACGTGCGAGATGAAAGATACTTCATGAACTCTAAAGAAAACATCCGCGGAGAGATCTTCAGGAAGGATTGTTCGTGAATCATATGTAAATGATTTTTCTTATTTTGAACAAAATGATTATTCTCCTAAATCTTTTGTAACCTCTTGTAGAAAGAAAATGAGAAAAGAAAAAGATGGAAAAAAAAAGATCAAAAGAAAAGAGAGGCAAGAAAAGATTATGAGAGAAAATGAGAGGATTTTGAATGAAATTGAGAGAAGAAACAAAGAAAAGAGAGAAAAACAAAGAAAAGAAAGTGAACAAGAAAACAAAATTGAAAAAAACATTGAAAAAGAAAAAGAATGTTTACAAAAGGAAATAGTTGAAAAATAGATTGAGATAAAAGAAAGAGTGGAAGAAGCAAGTGATCTTGAAGAAAAAGATTCGAGTGAAAAAGATGTTAGTGAGCAAGCAAGGATTGTTTCCACTAACCCGCTTGTTAGTTCTTCTTGTGATATCTTTTCCCAGGTTTTTGAAAATCTGTGTGACCAATTCCAACTTTAATACCTTCCCAACGAGCGGTGATTTCGGTTATACAAGACAGGTAAGAACGAGAAAGACAACCGCCCACTTTTGTCTAAAGGTAAGAGAGGTAAGGACTCTATGATTATCGAGTCACGATCATTTGATTTAAAAACTGCTAATAAAGGTTTCGACGGTTCAATTTCTGAAAGGTCTTAAAATTTTGATTTGGTTAGTTACTGTTCAACTCTTGATGTTAATGACCTTGTTTCAAGAAGAACCATGAAAAGTTTATATTATGACATGTTTAACCCTTCTTTTGAGTTGGTTTCGCCTATACGAATTGTGGAGGTGTGTAACAAAAGTTTTGCACATACAAATTTTGATGTGTTTGAATTCTTAAACTCTTTGAATATATGTGCTAAACCTTTTTGCTTAAACATGCCTATTCGATTGGTCTGTGATGGATTTGAACTTTTGAAAAGTTGCATGTTCACAATTTCTTTGTTCGACATATGTGTTCAAAAGTTTTCGCATACAATGAATAATTCATTTGATTTCGACCTTCAAAAGAAAACCTTAAATTTTTGTGCGAAGTTTCTATGTTTTGATCTACCTATTCGATTGAGTTTTGTGAAGTATGAATGTTTGCATGTTCGTCTGCCCAAACTTTCTTTGATCTACTTTTGTGATTTATTTGAGAAAATGAAATTCTTGTTGTATTTTGCGATAAGTGATCAAAATCGAGTGTTTAAGCCTGAAGCTAGCCACTTTAAGTTGTTACTAAGAGAAGGTAAGCATCCTAATTCCCTTGTAAATAAATTTGTTGTACCTTTTCATCCATTGCGACTTTTATCTTCATTTCTGAAAATAAATCTTGTGGTTAGTTTACAAAGTCAAAATCAAGCCTTTGATTCTGGAAATTTTGTTTTTAATCCCGGAATTGATTCATGCGATCAACTTGTGAATAGCATCTCATCATGTCCTTTTAAGTACATTAACAATGGTGACCTTGACATCTTCCATCTTTGTGGAAATTACATTTTGAAGAGCGCAAGTTACTTCTTTGATTTTTCACCTTTTTAGGTTTATTCGAGTTTGAAATATTCGATTACATTACCTTGCTAAGGAGAGAAGGTTTGTTTTGCGCAAACGAGGTAAAATCAAATTTTCATCATGTCACTTCCAAGATAATCAAGGTAAGTCAACAATATCTTTGTTTTGTTTGAAAGATGAAGAAATCGGTGTTGTTGATGATGACTTTGTGGAAGGTGGTCATATTATTCATCCTGCTTGTAATATCCCGAATTAGGGCCTAATCGAAATAATAGTTTTGTGACCACAAATCCGAGATAGAAATAATTATTTTATAATTATTTTGAGGTTTATGATATGATTGCATGATTGTGTGAAAATTTTGTGACGAAATTCTATGCATAAAGTGCTTAAGTTGAAATTAGGGACTAAATCGAATAAGTTGCAAAACTTGCATTCTAGAAGTTTTTAGTATGAAATTACTTTGGAATATTAATGAGGAGGTCTTAAATAGCAATTTGACCAGTTTCTAAAATTTTGGACAAAAATGGGCTTGTACATGAAAATTTTCAAAGAAAGGTATTAAGGGTATTTTGGTGATTTGGTAATTAAAAGATTAAAAAAAGGAAAAAGATGGCAAAATATATCCATCTTCTTCATTAGGATGAAAATTCAAGGGTTCTCCATATCTAGGGTTTGTTTCAAGCTTCCAAGCTCCATAGTAAGTGATTCCAAGCCCCGTTTTTAATGTTCTTTACGTTTTTGGAGTCTCGGTAACTTGATTTAGCTTATGCTAGTAATAATTTAACCTAGGGTTCATATTTGGAAAAATACCCATAGGTGAAATTTGTGTATTTTGGTGTTTTATGATAGAATATAAGGTTTTAAATTATGCTAGACAACTTGTACTACTCGGTTTTAAGTGAAAACGAGAAAAAGGGCTTAATAGGTAAAAAATACCTAATAGTTATAAGTACATGTTAGAATGACATAAAAGGGAAAAATGATCAGCATGTCATAAAACATAAGAAAATAGGATGAAGTTTAATTCCCGAGCCTAGGGGCAAAAGTGTAATTTTGCAAAAGTTTAGGGGCAAAATGTTAATTTTGCCAAAGTTCGTATTTGGGGCTGTTTTGATGAATGTATGTATTAAATAAGATTAATTTGGCATTATAGATCAAGAGAAACGAGATTCAAGTCGTGATCGAGGGAAAAACAAAGTTTACGAGGAATAGGCTTGATTGTTAATATTTTGTATCGAGGAAAGTTCATGTGTAAATGTAGTAACATAATTGTCATTTTGAGTAATTTAATGTTATTTATGTGATATGATGATTAATATCATGAAATATTATGCTTTATGGTTATTATTGAATAATATGTAAATTATGAATTACTACCGACTATCGGTTTCGATGTTCTGTGGAAGACGGCAAAGATTTGTAATCGAGGAAAAAGGCCGTTTGAAGCTTGGGAATAGATTAGAATACTAGTGACATGTCACTAGGATGGTTGGGCATCCGAACTCGTTGAGTTGAGTCCGAGTTCACTTATGGATGCAAATGTCTGAACTTGTTGAGTTGAGTCCGAGTTCGTGAGATGTAACTAGGCATCCGAGCTTGTTGAGTTGAGTCCGAGTTCACTTATGGATGCGAACGCCCGAGCTCGTTGAGTTGAGTCCGAGTTCGCTTATGGGTGGTTACATGCTAGCTTGGCTACATATGTGGTACTCATGTACAAACTTTTCGCGTATTCAAATTATATTCCAATGTGTTCAACGGGTAAATCTTAAGAGAATAAGAAGAATGCCTAAAACGAAGGTGACATGTTGGTAAGTGTGGTAAATGAGAAAATTTGACAGGTATATGCTTAAATCTTCGAGTTGAGAACTTGGTATGATGAAATTGTAGCATGATATTAAATGCAAATGTAACATGAATGTCTTGGTGTTGTTTATGCAAATGATGTTTTAATGTAGAAATGCATGATTATGTTACTTACTATTTGCATGTGAACTTACTAAGCATTTATGCTTACTCCTTCCTTTTCCTTCATTGTAGTTTTCACAAACTGGCTTGAGAATCGAGATAGGTCGAAGACTCGTTCACACTATCCGAAGGCCTAAATTGGTAAAATGGCTTGTGTATCTTGAATATGGCATGTATGGCAAAATACTCACTTTGTGTAAATGATCTTATGATATGATTATGCTTTGGCAAGAAAAGAGTTTGTGAATGATTAGCCATTGGAATGGCCAATCTAAATCATATTTGATACCATGTATGTTTAAAATGCTATTTAGTCCATGAAAATGATGCAAGCATGCCCCACGCAACAATTAGCTCGAGCAAAGACTCCATGGTGCTACCTCAAGGTCCTGTCACTCGAGCTCGAGCCAAGGTGTTTAAAGAGTCTATCGCAGCTTTTGTGGCTCAACTTTGGGATGAAACACTATTAGGACGTTCCGAGAAAGCTTATCCCAGCTCTTTGATGTCACCGTACAATTGCCTACAAGTCCAGTTCAGCTCACCGAGCTCACCACCAGCTCAAGTTAGCTCACATTCAGCTCAAAACCAGCTCACTTGCTTGGAATTCAGCTCACTTTCAGTTCCTCAGCTCGGATCTAGCTCACTACCAGCTCACGAGTCCAATCCCAGCTCGGTTTTAGCTCATGAGCTAAACTTCAGCTCATGAAGTCCAACTTTGACTTCATTTATTTTCTATTGACTTAAATTTAATAAGCCTATTACAAGTTATTTAATATGCTATAAAATAAATAGTGTTCATATTAGTAGTTTAATTATGTCTTAAAATGCTTAAATGATGTTAATTAAATTTAGTCACAGCCGAATTTAATTCTTTTGCTTGTGTTCACATTAACCAAAATTTTCACTTGTCTTGTGTAGTGACACCAATGGACACATGAGGTTTGAAGAGACATCACTCTTGGAGGGTGCATGGACACTCAAGATGCATGAATCGGTTAAATGCATGAATGGCAAGGTGCAATGATTCCAAGGGTTCATGAATGACCAAGGGCCATGAATGTTGTGTTACCTCTTCATCTACACAAGTGACTATTCGGTCAAAGGGACATAATACATGTGTGAGATAGTTGGCCGAATGTCTTCCTCCATGAACCTCTACATTCCGTTCACATTGTGTTCACACAATAAGTCCTTTTGGTTCACCATGTTCACACTTATGGACTCTTCAGGTTTTGGCATTCACACCTATTTTGGCCCTTGGAGTTACATCATAATTCATCTCTTTTGGCTAAAGGTTGTCACTTAATTACTTCATTAAACAAGGGAGGCCGAACCTAGCAAGTGTCCCTTGGAGCTTCATTCATTCACTTATTATTTCTTAAGCATGAAGCATTCATAATTCAAGTTCCATAGCCGAATCTAGTCATGCACATTAAGGGTTAATTTTCTAGAATTTTCTTTTACTTAATTTGTAAGTATGAAAGGCCATTCGGCTACCTAGACTTTAGGCCTATAAATACTTGTTAATTTTCCATGTAAAAGAACTTTTGACTCTTTTGTTAATGTTATGCTGCCAAAATTGTGAGACAACTTTTTCTCCATTTCGTTCAAAGATTCGATTGGCTTTCCTAGTGTTCTAGTTGTGTCAACCGTTTTCTTTGTCGAACCCGAACTTATCACTACCCGTAGTGTGGCGTTCGAACATACCGAGGTTCCTATCTTGTTAGATAGTGGGTCGAGGCTTCCTTCACCAATCCTAAATCAAACTTAAAGGGTTTAAAAACAATGGGTCGATACCATTTTGGTATTGGTTCTTGTAAGCACCTTTATTAGTTCAAATCCATTTCTTCTTTACCAAATTGAACATAAACTGACCAATACATTCATACCCCTTTGTTCATACCATTTCACTCATACCATTTTGTTCATACGATTTCGACCATTCCTTCAATTCAACTAAACCTAACATAACTTCTTGTCGGTGATCGGGCAATCACTAATACGACTCGACTCACTTGAGGTGAATCGTATCATCTGGTATCAGAGCTATTAAAATGAGAATTTCGTGCGATGAAATCATCCCCAGGATAGTCCAAGTGTACTCGAGTAAGTAGAAAAAAAGAGTAAAAAAAGAAAAAAAATTTCTTCAAGAAATTCAAGTATTATATTGTATTTACCATTTTAGTAGTTTATAAACAAATATATATATATATATATAAATCATTACTTCATGAAATTCAAGTATTACATTGTAATTATCAATTTAGTAGTTAAAAAAAGTATATAAAAAATTCGAAAAAAATTCAGAAAAAAAAGAAAAAAAGAGAGATGTTATGCAATTCGATTGTTATTTGAACGTCAAGCTTTGAGTTGATATAGTTCCCGATCCATCTTCTATTCTACTCTCCCTAATACGCCACACTTTTAACCTATTTTCCTACTCTTTCAGCCTACCTAAAAACCGAATACATCAATCTCTTGTTACCCCTTTTGAACCGACCACCTAGACCAAGGACTAAGCCTTAACGAATCTGTTTACGAAATCACGAGAAAAGGTTAAGAGAGGTAAAAGGCACGAGAGCTGTAAGTGCAATAGAGTGGAGGTAAAAGCCTAATCTCGAGTGTAAACACGAGTGTGAGAGAATCATCTTTTTTTTCGAGAGATTATGAGGTTTTGTAGTGAGGTTTACTTTAACAAAGTTTTAATGTCACAAGAGTCAGATCAAAACATGGAAGATCGTCCGACAAGACAACCCATTCGCAACATCCCCAACTTAAACATGCAAGCCTTATTACGAGAAATGGAGCGACTCTTAGATCGAAGGCTCAATCCCATCGAAGACTGTTTGTTCCAAGTTGAAACGAATGGCCAACGTGAAAGAACACCCGAGGGGATTAGACCAAGACGGGAGAGGCCAAATCAAAATTGGGGAAGACGAAGGGTCCAAGACGATGAAGCAAACAACCTTAGTGATCTTGAGAGTGAACAAGAATCCACTACTAGTTTTCATCGGAGGGAACCACGGCAATGAGATCGAAGGCGTGAAGATGACGATCTCAAGAACATCAAGCTGTCCATTCCACCGTTTCAAGGTAGATCAGATCCGGAAGCCTATCTTGAGTGGGAAAAAAAGATAGAGTTGGTGTTCGATTGCCATAATTACTCTGAAAATAAAAAGGTGAAACTAGCCGCAATAGAATTTTCGGACTACGCCATGATTTGTGGGAACAACTAACCACTAGTCGGAGGCGTAACGGTGAACATCTTATCTATACATGGACTGAAATGAAGGCGGTGATGAGGCGACGATTTATCCCTACGTACTACCACCGGGAGTTGCACCAAAAACTCCAAACTCTCATGCAAGGGTCCAAAAGCGTCGAGGACTACTACAAAGAGATGGAAATCGTGATGATTCAGGCGGATGTTCAAGAAGATCCTGAAGCAACGATGGCGCGATTCTTAGCCGGTCTAAATCGAGATATAGCAAACGTAGTGGAATTACAACACTATATTAAAGTGGTTGATATGGTTCATATGGCCATCAAGGTGGAAAGACAACTCAAGAGAAAAGGCCCAAGTCGAGGGTTTCCCACTTCCAACCCTTCAAAGTGGAGCCAAGGATCGAGTAAAGGACCTTCCAATCCTCAAGGGAAGGAGACCGCGGTACCTCCGAAAACCAACAAGCTCATCGCCAAAGTGAACAAAGGCAAGGCACCCGAATCATCATACAATCAAAATCGAGACATTAAGTGTTTTAAGTGTCTCAGAAGAGGCCACATAGCAAGCCAATGCCCAAATCGAAGGACCATGGTGTTGCGAGCAGATGGCAAGATTGAAACGAAGGATGAGGAGGAGAAAGAATCTGAATCGACTTCCGAAGTCAAGGAAGACGTAGAACAACCCATGGAAGGAGAACTACTTGTTGTAAAGCGAAGTATAAGTCTCCAAGGTGTGGAGAATGATCTCCAACAAGAGAATATCTTCCACACTCGATGCCAAGTAGGAGGTAAAGTCTGTAGTGTCATCATCGACAGAGGCAACTGTACCAACGTGGCAAGTACGATGATGGTTGAAAGACTTGGTCTGCCCACAACCAAGCATCCGAGCCCATACAAACTACAATGGCTCAATGATGGAGGAGAACTTAAGGTAACAAAGCAAGTACTTGTCTCTTTCATTATTGGTAAGTACTCGGATGAAGTTCTTTGTGACGTCGTACCGATGCATGCAGGGCATCTACTACTTGGTCGACCATGGTAGTTTGATAGACGAGTTCAACACGACTGGTATACCAACTGATATACTTTTAAATTTATGGGAAAGAACGTGGCTTTGGCGCCGTTGACTCCCAAACAAGTGTATGAAGACCAACTCAAGCTAAAAGCTTCTGTCGAGCAAATGAGAGAAAAAGCAAAAGAAAACTGCAAAAAAAATAAAAGAGAAAAATAAGAAAAAGAAAAAAAAAGAGAGTGAAAAGAAAATCAATAAAGAAAAAGAAGAGAAAATTGAAAGAATGAGTATATATGCAAAAACAAGTGAAGTGAGAAAAGCATTGACGATGAATCGAACTATTCTTGTACTTTTGTACAAGGAAACATTATTTTCTACTAACGAACTACCCGATACCCTACCCTCTCCTATTTTGTCTTTGTTGCAGGAATTTAAAAACGTCTTTCCGGAAAAAGTTTCGAGTGGACTTCCACCACTTCGTGGAATCGAGCATCAAATTGATTTTGTACCGGGAGCAGTTATTCCAAATCGACCTGCTTACCGAGCCAATCTGGAAGAACCAAAGAACTGTAAAGACAAGTCAATGAGTTGATGGACAAAAGGCTACATCCGCGAGAGCCTAAGTCCTTGTGATGTTCCCGTACTATTGGTGCCGAAGAAGGATGGAACATGGTGCATGTGCGTGGATTGCCGAGCCGTTAACAAAATAACGATCAAATACCATCATCCCGTTCCTCGCTTAGATGACATGTTAGATGAACTTAGTGGAGCCAAAGTATTCTCAAAAATTGACTTGAAAAGTGGCTACCACCAAATCCGAATACTAGAGGGAGACGAATGGAAAACGGCGTTGAAGACCAAGCACGGGTTATACGAATGGTTGGTTATGCCTTTTGGCCTTACCAACGCTCTAAGTACGTTCATGAGACTAATGAACTATGTATTAAGGTCTTTCATTGGTAAGTTTTGCGTGGTGTATTTTGACGATATTTTGATCTATAGCAAATCCATGGAAGATCATGTAAGGCATCTCAAGTCTATTTTGGAAGTTCTGCGAAAAAAGACCTTATATGCTAATTTAAAGAAATGTTCTTTTTGTTCTAACAAAACTGTCTTTCTAGGTTTTGTAGTTAGTGCGGATGGTCTCGAGGTAGACCAAGAGAAGATTAAGGCCATACAAGATTGGCCAAGGCCTACGAGCGTTTCGCAAGTCCAAAGTTTCCATGGCCTAGTAAGCTTCTACCGACAATTTGTTCCGAATTTCAGCACTATTGCTGCTCCACTTATGAGTGTTATTAAGAAAAATTCTTCTTTCATTTGGAATGATAAGCAAGAGAGTTCATTTATTAAAATTAAAAATTGTCTTACTAAAGCACCTTTGCTTGCCCTTCTAGATTTTTCGAAGACTTTTGAGATCGAGTGCGATGCTTCAGGCATTGGAATCGGAGCTGTTTTAACACAAGATGGTCACCCTGTGGCTTACTTTAGTGAGAAAATTAGTGAAGCCGTACTCAACTACCTGGTGTATGATAAAGAGATGTACGCACTTATACGGGCCCTTGAGACGTGGCAACATTACTTGTGGCCAAAAGAGTTTGTTATTCACTCCGATCATGAAGCCTTGAAACACATTAAAGGCCAGGATAAATTGAACCACCGCCACGCAAAATGGGTCGAATTTCTTGAATCATTTCCGTATGTCATTAAATACAAGAAAGGTAAAGATAATATAGTGGCTGATGCGCTCTCAAGAAGGTATACCTTATTATCGTATTTGGATTCCAAAATTCTTGGTTTTGCATTATTAAAAGATGCTTATGTTAACGATTCTGATTTTGGTGAGATATTTGTTGCTTGCGAGAAAGGTTCTTTTGAAAATTTTTATAGGTACGAAGGCTATCTATTTCGAGACGGCAAACTTTGCATTCCTTGTGGATCTGTTCGAGACCTCTTAGTGCACGAAGCACATAGCGGTGGTCTCATGGGACACTTCGGGGTCAACAAGACGCTAGCCACTCTCCACGAACATTTTTATTGGCCGCGGATGCGAAAGGACATGGAGCGAGTTTGTGAAAGGTGTATAGCTTGTAAAAAGGCTAAGTCGAAGGTTCAACCCCATGGCTTATACACACCATTGCCAATTCTGGAAGCACCATGGGTTGACATTTCCATGGACTGTGACAACTCGAATTAGAGCCTAATCGGAATAATGGTTTTGTGACCACAAATTCGAGATAGAAATAATTATTTTATAATTATTTTGATGATTATAATATGATTGCATGATTGTGTGAAAATTTTGTGAAGAAATTCTATGCCTAAAGTGCTTAAATTGAAAGTAGGGACTAAATCGAATAAGTTGCAAAATTTGCATTCTAGAAGTTTTTAGTATGAAATTTTATTGAAATATTAATTAGGAGGTCTTAAATAGCAATTTGACCAATTTTAAGTTCATGGACAAAATTAGGACATGGAAGGAATTTTTGGAAAGTTTAATAGTAAGGGCATTTTGGTCATTTGTATATTAAATGAAATAAAATGGGAAAAATAACACAAAATTGGTTATCATCTTCATTAGTTGCTGCCAAAAATTGCTCTCCTCCATAGCTAGGGTTTCTTCAACTTTCAAGCTTCATAGTAAGTGATTTCAAGCCCCGTTTTTAATGTTCTTCACATTTTTGAAATCCTCGTAGCTCGGTTTACTTATTTCTACCATTATTTTGAGCTAGGGTTTATGTTTAAAAATTTACCCATGAATGATAGGCATGTATTTTGTTGTTTGATGGTAGAATATGAATGTTTGAAGTTAGAGGAACGATCTTTTCTAAGCGATTTTTAACGAAAACGAGCAAAATGACATAATCGATAAAAATACCTATTGTTCATAACTATGTGTTAGAGTGAGAATTTGATGTTTCCATAGAAGAGAAAAATGATAGGTCATTAAACATAAGAATAAGGGCTGAAATTAAATTTCTGAGCCTTGGGGCAAAATTGTAATTTTCTAAAAGTTAGGGGGCAAAAATGTAATTTTTATATAATGTGATTTTTGGATTAAAATAAATAGTTCGAGTGTTAAATGAGCTAAATATGTTGTTATAGATCAAGAAAGACGTGGAATCGACCTCGAACGGGGGAAGGAGAAAGTTTTGGACTAAATTGCAAAATTCCCATATTTTGCACCGAGGTAAGTTTGTATGTAAATAATACATTAATTTCATTTACATTCTTATATTTCAGCCTATTATATATATATATTAGCTGATATTGAAGTATAAATCGACTATTGGAAGAATGAAAATAAGTAATAGAAAGAGAGATCCCGGTTGAACATTCGAAAAGATCGAATAAAATAGAGGGAGTGTAGCTAGGTCACATGTATGGTGTCGAGTGCACATCATGTGTACAAGAAAGCTACGAGATACTATGTAGTAGCTAGGTCACATGTGTGATACGAGATGTATCCCATGCAGACAAGAGAGCTACGTGAGAGATAAATGTAGCTAGGTCGCATGCGTGATTCCAAGTGAAGGACACCATGTAGACAAGAGAGCTACGAGACAAATCGGCTAGGTCGCATGAGTGGTACTAAGTGTTCACCATGTGTACAAGAGAGCCGAACTAAATGAAATATGATGGTGGGGCTGTGTACTGAAACCATCAAGTATTGAGGATTAATCCGAATTGTTCAACGGGATGGTTTTGTGATGACATTGTAGTCATGGACCTACACTTGTGATATATGAAATGTGGTGAAAATGATTTGTGATATATATATATATGTGTAAGTTAAAATGAGATTAGTATAAAGAATGTGTGAAAGAGTGAAATTAGCATTAAAACTGTTTTGGATAGTAGCAGTGACGTGATTTTGAAAATTCACCAAAAATAGAAGGAATTTAATTAGAGATTGAATGAGATATGAAATTAAATCTTAATGAGTCTATTTTCATATAAAAGAAACAGAGCAAGCAAAGGAATTCTATATTTTGAGATATTTACAATTGTATGTGACTTGCTCAGGATGACTATGTGATCCCCTGTTCCAACTTTAAAAAATTATTAAAAATTGTACAAAACAAATTAAGAAATATAGTTTACATGCCTAAATTCCTTATTGAGTCTAGTTTTAAATGAAACATGTTTCATGGTTATTTAAATTGTGTACTGAGAGAAATTCAATTCGTAGTGAACAGAGGTCAGATCAGTTGAGCTGTCTAACAGGGGAAACTTTAACTAATAAACTGTACTAATTGGCTGAACAAAAAATTCTAAAAAAAAAATTAGTGAGAAGTGATGAGTCTAGATTCAGGGAAATTTTACGGATTTGAATTTTGAGTTTCTCAACTCGAGTTATGATTTATTTAGTGATCATGACGCAGGAGGGACAACTTGATCAAATTGGAGTAAACAATAAAATTTAAAAATATGATATAATTAAGTTATGATGTAAACATGTTAGATTCCTTATTTGTTATTTATATACTTACTTACTAAGCTATATGCTTATCTTCTTTTCTTTTTCTTGTCTTATAGAGTTACTAAGCCAGATCGGGAATTGAAGATCGTCGGAGACCCATCCACACTATCAATACTTTTTGGTACTTTGTAAACACTATTTTGAAATATGGCATGTATAGCAGACTTAGTTATTTTGTTACGTGTCATAAATGTCTAGGTTTAAATTACTACTTATAGTATCAAACTAATCATTTTGTATGAAGCCTTTGAAATTAGTTTGTATTGTTATTAGTATATGTTATAATGATCAAATTGCACGCTATATTTTTGTTGGGTTTTATTTAATAGTATTTACTATAATTTGTTAATACCTCGTACCCTATTCCGGCGACGGATACGGGTAAGGGGTGTTACATGGACTTTGTCCTTGGCCTTCTGCGCACAAAAACGGGGAAGGACTCTATCTTTGTCATTGTTGATAGATTCTCAAAAATGTCTCATTTTATTGCTTGTACTAAGACTGATGATGCTGTTCATGTTGCAAATTTGTTTTTTAGGGACATCGTCAGACTCCATGGCATTCCCCGTACGATTGTGTCGGACCGAGATGCTAAATTTCTAAGTCACTTTTGGAGGTCCTTGTGTGATGTGATCCGGCCCGAGTAGATGAGTCGAATTCACGTAGTTGCCCGATCGTAGTTCAAGAGAGTCGTTCGTGCCTCAGATTTTAGTAATAGTAGTAAAAGAATTAGAATAGGATAGCGAAAGGTTTCAAGAAGGGTAAGTTTAGTATAGGTTCAGTTAAGGGTAGCAAAGATGGATGAAGGATAGAAGGCTCAGTTTAGGTTAACAAGAAAAAAATTTAAAAGATAGAAATGGAAAACAAACTCAACGTCAGGAATGATTCAACACTAAGAAGTGTCACCCCGATTCCTATATTGTTAAGGTGAAAATTATGGATAGATGGATAGGTGAACGCCACACCAAGATTGGTGATAAGTTCAAAACAAGACGATTGACGCTACTAGCACAAGCCAGATAAGTCGTTCGAAACTTGTACGAGATATGAGAGGAAGGAACCTCACAAGAACAATGTTCATTAACAAATTTGGCAAAAAGTCCCTTTACAAAGAAAAATAACAAGTATTTATAGCCTGAAGACTAGCTAGCCTAATGGACACTTTACATACTTAATAATTAAGTAAAAGTCTCATGAATGCATCTTGAAAATTCTAGAAAGATGTCCTTTGATGTTCATGACCAGATTCGACTATGGTGGAGATGTCTTGAAGGTTCTTCATGCTTAAGGAAATGAATCATGAATGAGAGACTCCCTTGGACATTAGCTAGGTTCGGCCAACTTGAGTAATTGAGGCAATCAATTCATGTTACTTGGTGAAGAGTTGGAAATTAATTGAGGAGACTTCAAAGGCCAACATGTGTGCGAAAACCGAATGTTGAAGAGTCTTCTAGTGTGAACAAGGTGAACCGAATAGTCTTGCCATGTGAACATAGGTGTGAACGAATTAAGGAGAGTCATGGGGAAGCTAATCGGCCAAGCTATCTTCATGCATGTGATGAGTGTCCTTTGGCCGAATGGTCATCTTGAAAAATGAAGAGATAGCACACCATACATGAATGGAAACATTCATGAACCTTGAAGACATTGAATGTGCACATGCATGCACTTAGCCGAACATGCACCTAAGAGATTCAAAGCTCTTAACCGTCCATGCACCTCCAAGAAAGACATGTTGCTTCATGCTCCATATGTCCATTGAGTTTCTACAAGAAATGTGAACAGAATCAATTCAAACTAATGTGAACACAAACATCAACATAAATTCGATGATGACAAATTTACTTATCATCAATAAACACTTTTAAGACATACTTAATTATAACTAATGTAAACTAAATTTAATATGTAGGATATTAATTAACTAATTATTGAACTTATTAAATAAAAAAGTCAATAGTAGTCAGATGCAGTCATAGTGAACTCTACGAGTTGATGTTTAAGTCATGAGCTAAAATGAGCTGAGTTTAAACTCCTAAGCTAAAGTTGAGCTAAGGTTTAGCTCGTGAGTTGAAAATGAGCTAGGAGCAAGCTCGGTTTAGCTCATGCAACTAGATTGTGCTTGAATGAGCTAGATTTGAGCTAGATGGAGCTTGTGGAGCTGGAAACGAGCTGGGATTAGCTTGCCAACACGTCACAGCTCGACTAGGGAGGCTTGTTCGAAGAGGTTCGCTGGGCGTGCTCGCATCATTCCCCCTCTTTTAGGCGACTTGTCCTCAAGTCGAGCCGTTTGTCCATGGGAGAACTTTGACTCATGCATGGTTTTCCTTGATCAAATGGGATGGAAGATGTCACACAAACCTGAAAAATTCTTACCACAGCCGGTAAAAAGAAACTCAAAGGAGTCAAATTCAAATGTGTTCGATAGTTCATTAAAAATTCATTCAATCGAACATATGCCAAAAATCTCAATTGGACAAAGCAAGCATACGTAAATTTATCAAAGAGTTTCGTTAGACCATTATTGCAAACATGAAAACTAAGTTGGATCAAGGGATAATTGGTTGTAAACGATGGCAGGCACTTAAACACATTATTCCTCATCCAAAATATTTCAATATGCTTATTCAAAAATAACAATTCATGGGAATGTACACGCAAAGTGTACCATGGCCAATTGGAAACTAACTCACTCTTTCGCTTATTAACAACATGATTTGTGTAATCACTTTTCAACACAAACGGATCACTACTAGGCCAAAGACTACAATCAATCACAACAAGGTACAAACAATTTCCAAACATCAAACCATCAAAAAGATTTTCAACAACATTCGAATAGAGTAAAGGTATTTGAAAATTTTCATAAACTTTACCTTGTCGATCTTGAAGAGAAGAAAATTTATGATCGATTTTACCTTTTTCAAACAAGATGAATCTTCTCTCTTCGGACAGATAATGTAAAACAAACCTTTTACCTTGATCAACTTGGGTGGGTGATGAAGCACCATGACAGCTCATGCTTTTTAAAGGGTTACATTCACAAAAATGTAAAAGGTTAGTTTCAATAGGAGGTATGGACTGAAAAGAAAAAAATAAATCATCGTTGAAATTTGCTTCAAGTCCCAAAGCATAAGTCGATCTTACCTTCTTAAAATGGAACGAAAATTTTAGATGTGGCCAAGCAAGGTGATTAGTAAACGAATCAAAATTGAAACCCAAATCATTGAATTTCACCTTCTTATCAAAAGTTCGAACATCAAGCAAACATAATTTGAATGCAAATGATGCAAAGTGCTTAATGTTCCCATAAAATGAATTCATGTAGCAAATACCAGGCTTGAACACACGAACTTGGTCATTTGATTTAGCAGGCAACATGTTAAATGAGGAAAATCTAATCAACTCATAGCATGATTCAAATTTCACTAGTTTAAACACACATGTTGAATTGACAAAACCGAGCATACCAATATGCAAAGGTTCATGCTTCAAGAGTATCAATCGGGAATGCAAATCATTACATGGAAATTTTGCACAAAAACTCAAAGATTGTTCATGAAGAACACAATTGCACATATCATGTGAAGATCTTTTAACATGGATACCAAACAAAGAATTTTTATAATCAAACAAATCAAAACGTGAAAAACTGTTATCACACACATTCATAATTTGCACAGGATGAACCAATCCAATAGAATCAACAGAGTTGTCGTTATAAAACATGTCATAAGACGGAATCTTCATGGCATCTTTTGAAACAACATCGTTAACATTAATATGTGAACAGTAATTAACCAAATCAAAAGATGGAAGATTTTCAAAAATAAGGTCATAAAAATCTATATGAGCAACTTTATATTCAAAAGGCCTTGAATCAATAAATAAGAAATCCTTACCTTTCTTACCTTCAATTGCAAGTGGGTGGTTGTCATTAGCGAACTCACCTTTTTCGAACAACCTAAAATACCTCTCGTTTGGAAGGTAATCTAGATGGAATTGGTCGCACAAACTTCTAGGAACCTGAAAAGTTAAATCACAAAAAGATCGAACCGGTGGGTTAGTAGAAATAATCCTCACTTGCTCGCTTGTTTTCTCACTCGATTCTTTTTCTTCTGAATCACTCGTTTCTTTTGTTTCAATTTCTTTTTCATCTTCTTTTTCACTCTCAAACTCTTTTTCATTCTCTTTTTCATTTTCTTTTTGTTTCTCAAAGGCTTTTTCAAGTTCTCTCAAGATTCGCTCATTTTCTCTCTTACTTGCCTTTTGCCTCTCTTTTCTTTTTATTTTGTTTTCTTTTTATTCTTTTGCTTTTTCTTTTCTTTTCTTTGTTTTCTCTTTACAAGAATGTACAAAAGAATGATGAGAATACAAATCTTATTCGAAAGATGAAGAACTATTTGCATATGATTCACAATCAAAACTTTGTGAAGAATACTCCGAGTAAGATTTCATTGACGATCTAGTAGGAGTATGTCTTTCTCTCCGAACGCTATCTTAGGACGAATCAAAATCGTAATCGGCTTCTCGTCTTCTCAAATTTCTTGATGAAAAGGACTTTCGATCGAAGTCACTTCTCGAATTCGCTGATGAATATGAGTCATAGTATGAATCTCTTTGTCTCGAAGTAGATGGCGGAAAGGAATCACGATAGGAACTTTTTCTCAAGTAGTAGTCGGGGGTATATCTCCGTGGGGTTCTTGTCTCCATTTTTTGACTCGAAGAAACTCTATCACTTTAATCTTGTTTTTCCAAATGATTTAATCTCTCGTGTATGTTCTTAGTGTTGGACTCCATCATTTTTCGCATTTCTTGTACCAAGTATTGGTATTCCGATTCGGTGATCTCTTCGCGTGACATGATTTTTGTTGCTGAAAAGAAATTGTTAGATCACAACACAAAATAAAAAAAATCAAGTATCTCACCACAAATCTCACTATTTCACTCGCAAAGAAATATTGATGAACACTCCACTCATGTTTGCACTCGTTTTTAGGCTTTTTCAAACTCTCAAATGTTCTCACACACTCTAGCCTTTTACCACTCAAGCTTACTCTTGTAACCTCGTATTTCATTTCTTTTGACTTGTCTAGGTGCCTTGGGGTCGGCTTTAAAATCAGTTACAAGGGATAAGATGTATAGGTTATGGGTAGGCTAAAAGAAAATTTTTCTTTGGTGTAGTGTGGTGTTTTGGAAATGGGGGGTTAAAATTTGATGAAAAGATTATTTTTGATATTGAAACAATGATAAACAATAGAGAAGAAACTGAGCACTTCACTTTTTTTTTTATAATTTCGTACCCCTTTTTTTTTTTTTTTTTACAACTTCAACATATCACTTTTACAAAGATAAAACAAAAATATAACTTATTTTTTTGAATTTTTTTACTACGAACCTAGTTTGATCTTGATATGAACGTCGGCGCCTCTCGATTTACAAGCTCTGATACCAAATGATGTGATCCGACCCGGGTAGATGAGTCGAATTCACGTAGTTGCTCGATCGTAGTTCGAGAGAATCGTTCGTGCCTCAGATTTTAGCAATAGTAGTAAAAGAATTCGAATAGGACAGCGGAAGGTTTCAAGAAGGGTAAGTTTAGTATAGGTTTGGTTAAGGGTAGCAAAGATGGATGAAGGATAGAAGGCTCGGTTTGGGTTAACAAGAAAAAAAATTTAAAAGATGGAAATGGAAAACGAACTCAACGTCAGGAATGATTCAACACTAAGAAGTGTCACCCCGATTCCTATATTGTTAAGGTGAAAACTATGGATAGATGGATAGGTGAACGCCACACCAAGATTGGTGATAAGTTCAAAACAAGACGATTGACGCCACTAGCACAAGCCAGATAAGTCGTTCGAAACTTGTACGAGATATGAGAGGAAGCAACCTCACAAGAATAATTGATACAAGCACGCCCCGCGAACTTCATCGAACAAGTCTCCCTAGTCGAGCTATGACTATTGGCAAGCTGATCCTAGCTCGTTTCCAGCTCCCCGAGCTTCATCTAGCTCAATTCAGCTTGTTACCAATTTAATTTCATTTTGACGCAAGCTCATTGAGCTCGATTCGAAATTATTTAATTTCTTGCATTTTAATTTGCTGAAATAATTAAGTTAGTTTATTTAGTTAGCTTAAAATAATTAGCTCATTTTAATTTGTCAAATCAATGCATAATTAAATAAAGTTTTTTAATGTGTCTTAGTTTAGGACATAAATTTAATATGTCAAGTTTAAGACAAATTAATTAGCTGCTGCTATTTATTTGTCTAAACCGAATTTAATGGTTGTCCTAGCATTAAAACGTGGGTCATAAATATATCCTTGTTTAGACATGTTATTAATGTGTTTTGTGATTAAAACTATGAATTTAAATTGTCTCAACTTTGCTGCAGGTTTAATGTGCCGAATTTAATGTGTTTAACATGAATTAATTTGCTTCATTAAATTGGTTTTAGGCACATGAATGAATCAGCATTAAAGAAGCTGAATTCATTGAGTGTTGGAGCTTGGGACGAATTTAATGAGCTGCTGGTTTAATGTCTTGATCGAATTCAATGCATGTTGCTACTTTGTCCAGCCGAATTTATGGTACATAATGGCTGACCGAATTAAAGAGGTGTTGGAGCAAGCATAGAACAAATTTAAGGACTTGTCCAGCATGCAAGGGGCGTCCATTAAAGAGGTTGTTTGTGGCAAGCATGCATGGCTGAATTAATTGTTGTTTACTTGATGCATTGAACAGCATTTAAGGAGTTGTTGGTGCATTGTTGGGGACGACATAAATGAGCTAATGGTTCAGTTTTTCAAGGCAACACTTCGTGGACTTCAACAGAAAAAGAAAAGTAAATGCAAGCATGTATTCGGCCTTGGGAAGAGATGAACCAACATCACCTTGCTGCTGCCTTTTCGTGCATACCAATGGCCATGAGAAGTAAATTCAGCAGCAGCCTTTTTCCTCTCTTCAAGGTGACGCATGGGGCACTCCAACAGCCATGTTTCGTCCTCAAGAAAATCAACTGAATAATGCTCACACTTGAAGTCTTCCAAGCTATTTTAATACCTCCCATGACCGTTCAGTTCAACGAAGCACCACCAGCTGGTTGCTTGCATTCTGCCGAACCTTTCAATAGGATATTTTGAACTCATTTATTCATTAGCAATTGAGGAAGCTTCAAGGAAATCTCCATGGCCTATTCTAGCATGTTCTAGCCGATTCTAAAAGTCCAATGAGCTGCCAAGAGTGACCATTCGGCTAACTACTTGTTTAGTCTATAAATATGTGATGTTATTCACTTTGTAAAGGTTACTGAATTTTAAGACTTTTCACTTAATGAAACTTTGTTAAACTTTCATGGAATTTGTGAGATTTCATTCTCTCATATTTCGATGAGGACTTCGTTGGCTTATCTAGGAAGCCTAGTGGCGTCAACCCTATTCTTCACTATCCCAAACTTATCACTATCAAATAGTGTGGCGTTCACCCATATACCGAGGTTCTTACTTTGTTAAGTAGTGGGTCGAGGTTCTATCATTTTTTATTTTTACCTTGAAAGCTTGTAAGTACTTGGGTCAATATTTCCTAATATTGGTTCTTACTTGCTTTTAAGTTCACCATCTTCCATAACCATCATTTATTAAACTACCTTCAATCTATTTTTATTCTTTTGTTTCTTTTAAAACTGAACTTTTAGTATTCATATTTTAAACCCTACCTTTGAATCCCTTAATTAGCTTCCGCATTATTTAACCTAAAAACATCTTCTTTAAAAGAGCTGAACGGTACTTTCTCATAGACGATCGGGCAAACTCGCATATGACTCGACTCACCCCGACACGGATCGTATCATTAAAACGAGACCAAAGTGATCAAGTTTCTTCAAGTCGAAAAACGAAACCAAAAACACCACGGAGATATACTGCCAAATATTACTTGTACAAAAGTTCCTATCGTGATTCTTTCTCGCCAATGACTTCGAGGCAAAGAGATTCATACTATGACTCCTATTCGAGAAGAGACTTTGAACGAGAGTATTTTTCATCAAGGAGTTTGAGATGACAAGAAGGCGACTATGATTTTGACTCCTTCCAAGAAAATGTGTGAAGAGATAGATATACTTCTTCCTGAACTTCAAAGAAATCATTCAAGGAGTGTTCTACACGAAGTTTTGATTGTGAATCACATGCAAATAGTTCTTGGCCTTTCGAACATGATCTCTATTCTCATGATTCTTTTGTACATTCTTGTAACGAGAAAACAAAGAAAAGAAAAGAAAAAGCAAAAGAAGAAAAAGAAAACGAAATAAAAAGAAAAGAGAGGCAAAAGGCAAGTAAGAAAGAAAATGAGTGAATCTTGAGAGAACTTGAAAAAGCCTTTGAAAAAGCCTTTGAAAAACAAAAGGAAAATGAAAAAGAAAATGAGATTGAAAAAGAGAATGAAAAAGAGTTTGAGAGAGAAAAAGAATGTGAACAAGAAAAAAGAGTGGAAAAAGAAGTTGAGATAAAAGAAATGAGTGATTCAGAAGAAATAGAATCGAGTGAAAATGATGTTAGTGAGCAAGCGAGGATTCTTTCTACTAACACTACTACTCGATCTATTTGTGATCTTTCTTTTCAGGTTCCTAAAAGTCCGTGCGACCAAATCTAACTCCGATACCTTCAAAATAAGAGGCGATTTCAGTTGTTTGAGAAAGGTAAGTTCGTGGACGACCGCCACCCATTGGAAATCGAAGGTAAGGAAGGTAAGGAATCTTTGTTTATCGAATCAAGGCCGCCTGATTTAAAAATTACTCATAAAGGTTTTGATGGCATAACTTCTGAAAAACTTCCATCTTTTGATTTGGCTAATTATTGTTCACATATTATTGTTAACGATGTTGAGTCAAAAGATGCCATGAAGATTCCATCTTATGACATGTTTTATAACGGCAATTCTGTTGATTCTGTTGGATTGGTTCATCCTGTGCAAATTGTGAATGTATGTGATAAAAGGTTTTCACATTTTGATAAGTATGGCTATGTAAATTCTTTGAATTCATCTTTCTGTTTAAATGTGCCTATTCAAATGATTTGTGATGGATTTGAATTTCTGAAAGGTCACATGAACACAACTTCTTTGCTCGATATATGCGTTAAAAGATTTTTGCATGAAATATTTGATCTGTTTGGTTTTGCTCTTCAAGAGAAATCTTTGAATTTCTATGCGAAATTTCCATGTTTCGGACTGTTTGTTCGACTAGGATTTGTGAAGCATGAATGCTTGTGTATTTGTCAGTTTAAAGTCTCTTTGATTCACTTTTGCGGCTTATCTGCGAAAATGAAATTTTTGTTGCAATTTGGGATAAGTGATCAAAACTGAGTCTTTAAGCCGGGAGTAAGCCATTTTGAGTTGTTTCCAAGAAAAGGTAAGCATTGTGATCTTGTTGTAAGTAACTTTATTTTATCTACTCATCTTCTTCGAGTCTTATCTTTATTTTTGGAAATAAAGCATGTGGCTGGATTACAAAATCAAAACCAAGTTTTTTATTCTGAAAATTTTATTTTTAATCCCGGAATTGAATCAGACGTTCCATCTGTGAACAATATTTTATCCTGTCCTTTTAAGTACATTTTTTGTGGTGACCTTAACATTTTCCATTCATGTGGAACTTATATTTTGAAAAGCAAGAATTGTCTTTTTGACTTTTCACCTTTATAGGTTTGTTCGAGTTCAAATTATCGATTGCATTACCTTGCTAAGGAGTGAAGGTTTGTTTTGCGCAAACGAGGTAAAATCGAACTAACATCATGTAACTTCCAAGTTAATCAAGGTAAGTCAATAATATCTTTGTTTTGTTTGAAAGATGAAGAAATCGGTGTTGTTGATGATGACTTTGTGGAATGTGGTCATATTGTTCGTCCTACTACTGCAAGTCCATTTAATCGAATAAGGCAACGTGAGCTTGTTCAAATCAAAAAGCCAAGCGAATATGTCCTTTAGTATTCATATTTTAAACCCTACCTTTGAATCCCTTAATTAGCTTCTGCATTATTTAACCTAAAAACATCTTCTTTAAAAGAGTCGAACGGTGCTTTCTCGTAGACGATCGGGCAAACTCGCATACGACTCGACTCACCCCGAGGCAGATCGTATCAACAATGTTCATTAACAAATTTGGCAAAAAGTCCCTTTACAAAGAAAAATAACAAGTATTTATAGCCTAAAGACTAGCTAGCCAAATGGACACTTTACATACTTAATAATTAAGTAAAAGTCTCATGAATGCATCTTGAAAATTCTAGAAAGATGTCCCTTGATGTTCATGACCAGATTTGGCTATGGTGGAGATGTCTTGAAGGTTCTTCATGCTTAAGGAAATGAATCATGAATGAGAGACTCCCTTGGACATTAGCTAGGTTCAGCCAACTTGAGTAATTGAGGCAATCAATTCATGTTACTTGGTGAAGAGTTGGGAATTAATTGAGGAGACTTCAAGGGCCATCATGTGTGTAAAAACCGAATGTTGAAGAGTCTTCTAGTGTGAACAAGGTGAACCGAATAGTTTTGCCATGTGAACATAGGTGTGAACGAATTAAGGAGAGTCATGGGGAAGCTAATCGGCCAAGCTATCTTCATGCATGTGATGAGTGTCCTTTGGCCAAATGGTCATCTTGAAAAGTGAAGAGATAGCACACCATACATGAATGGAAACATTCATGAACCTTGAAGACATTGAATGTGGACATGCATGCACTTAGCCGAACATGCACCTAAGAGATTCAAAGCTCTTAACCGTCCATGCACCTCCAAGAAAGACATGTTGCTTCATGCTCCATATGTCCATTGAGTTTCTATAAGAAATGTGAACAGAATCAATTCAAACTAATGTGAACACAAACATCAACATTAAATTCGGTTATGACAAATTTAATTATCATCAATAAACACTTTTAAGACATACTTAATTATAATTAATGTGAACTAAATTTAATATGTAGGATATTAATTAACTAATTATTGAACTTATTAAATAAAAAAGTCAATAGTAGTCAGATGCAGTCATAGTGAACTCTACGAGCTGATGTTTAAGTCATGAGCTAAAATGAGATGAGGTTAAACTCCTAAGCTGAAGTTGAGCTAAGGTTTAGCTCGTGAGTTGAAAATGAGCTAGGAGCAAGCTCGGTTTAGCTCATGCAACTAGATTGCGCTTGAATGAGCTGGATTTGAGCTGGATGGAGCTCGTGGAGCTGGAAACGAGCTGGGATTAGCTTGCCAACACGTCACAGCTTGACTAGGGAGGCTTGTTCGAAGAGGTTCACTGGGTGTGCTCACATCATTGTGGGGAAAACTAGGGACCAAACTTCTATTTTTGACCACCTGCCACCCCCAAACCGATGGCCAAACGGAAGTTGTCAAAAGAGTCTTATCTACTTTGCTCCGGGCCATCATTCAAAAGAATTTGAAGTCGTGGGAGGACTGTCTACCACATATTGAATTTGCGTACAATCGTTCTGTCCATTCTGGGACGAAATTTTCACCTTTTGAAGTTGTCCATGATTTTAATCCCTTGACACCTTTAGATTTATTGCCTTTGCCTACTGATCAATTTGTCCATGCAGATGCTAAGCAAAAGGCAGACTTTGTCAAGGACTTACATAAGAAGGTGCAGGCGAATATTGAGGCTAAGACCGAGTCCTATGCCCGTAACACGAACAAAGGCCAAAAACGAGTAGTTTTTGAACCCAGAGAATGGGTTTGGGTTTATATGCGCAAGGAGCGCTTTCCAGCCCAACGTAAATCTAAGTTACTGCCTCATGGAGACGACCCTTTTCAGATATTAGAATGAATAAATGAAAATTCATATAAAATTGATTTACCCGGTGACTATATTGTTAGTGCTACTTTCAACATTTCAGATTTAACCCCTTTTGATGTAGATTCTGACTTGAGGACAAGTCATTTTAAAGAGGGGGGAATGATGCAAGCATGCCCCACACAACAGCTAGCTCGAGCAAAGACTCCATGGTGCTACCTCAAGGTCCTGTCACTTGAGCTCGAGCCAAGGTGTTTAAAGAGTCTATCGCAGCTTTTGTGGCTCAACTTTGGGATGAAACACTACTAGGACGTTCTGAGAAAGCTTATCCCAGCTCTTTGAATTCACCGTACAATTGTCTACAAGTCCAGTTCAGCTTACCGAGCTCACCACCAGCTCAAGTCAGCTCATATTCAGCTCAAAACTAGCTCACTAGCTTGGAATTCAGCTCACTTCCAGTTCCTCAGCTCGGGTCTAGCTCATTACCAGCTCACGAGTCCAAGCCCAGCTCAGTTTTAGCTCATGAGCTAAACTTCAGCTCATGAAGTCCAACTTTGACTTCATTTATTTTCTATTGACTTAAATTTAATAAGCCTATTACAAGTTATTTAATATGCTATAAAATAAATAGTGTTCATATTAGTAGTTTAATTATGTCTTAAAATGCTTAAATGATGTTAATTAAATTTAGTCACAGCCGAATTTAATTCTTTTGCTTGTGTTCACATTAACTGAAATTTTCACTTGTCTTGTGTAGTGACACCAATGGACACATGAGTTTTGAAGAGACATCACTCTTGGAGGGTGCATGGATGGCTAAGGTGCATAGACACTCAAGATGCATGAATCGGTTAAATGCATGAATGGCAAGGTGCAATGATTCCAAAGGTTCATGAATGACCAAGAGCCATGAATGTTGTGCTACCTCTTCATCTACACAAGTGACTATTCGGTCAAAGGTACATAATATATGCATGAGATAGTTGGCCGAATGTCTTCCTCCATGAACCTTTACATTCTGTTCACATTGTGTTCACATAACAAGTCCTTTTGGTTCACCATGTTCACACCTATTGACTCTTCAGGTTTCGGCATTCACACCTATTTTGGCCCTTGGAGTTACATCATTTAATTCATCTCTTTTGGCTAAAGGTTGTCACTTAATTGCTTCATTAAACAAGGGAGGCCGAACCTAGCAAGTGTCCCTTGGAGCTTCATTCATTCACTTATTATTTCTTAAGCATGAAGCATTCATAATTCAAGTTCCATAGCCGAATCTAGTCATGCACATTAAGGGTTAATTTTCTAGAATTTTCTTTTACTTAATTTGTAAGTATGAAAGGTCATTCGGCTACCTAGACTTTAGGCCTATAAATACTTGTTAATTTTCCATGTAAAAGAACTTTTGACTCTTTTGTTAATGTTATGCTATCAAAATTGTGATGCAACTTTTTCTCCATTTCGTTCAAAGATTCGATTGGCTTTCCTAGTGTTCTAGTTGTGTCAACGTTTCCTTTGTTGAACCCGAACTTATCACTACCCATAGTGTGGCGTTCGAACATACCGAGGTTCCTATCTTGTTAGATAGTGGGTCGAGGTTTCTTTCACCAATCCTAAACCGAACTTAAAGGGTTTAAAAACAATGGGTCAATACCATTTCGGTATTGGTTCTTGTAAGCACCTTTATTAGTTCAAATTTGTTTCTTCTTTACCAAATCGAACCTAAACCGACCAATTCATTCATACCCCTTCGTTCATACCATTTCACTCATACCATTTTGTTCATACCATTTTGACCATTCCTTCAATTCAACTAAACCTAACGTAACTTCTTGTCGACGATCGGGCAACCACTAATACGACTCGACTCACCCGAGGCGGATCGTATCAGAAAATTTATAGTAAAGTAAAAATTGCTATAAAATAGAATATTGCTACAGCAATGATGTGAATTTGAAAAATCACTAAAAATAGTAGAAATGGACTTAAATGATGAATAAGTTATAGAATCTAAGCTTAATGAGTCTATTTTCATATGGATGGAACAAAACAGGTATATGAATGATATTCTATGAGATGTTTAAATTTTTGTAAAACAGGGCCAAAGCGATTTCTGAATCCCCTGTTTTGACTTTGGAAATTCACCATAAATATGTACAGATTCCTTATAGAGTCTAGTTTTAATAGAAATAAATGACATAGTCATTGAAACTCTGTACAAGGAGATATCTGATTCTTAATACAAAGAGGTCAAAGTAGTCGTACCCTGAAATAGGGGAGACTTTAACTAATAAACTATACTAATTGGCCTGACCAAAAATTCTAAAAAAAAATTAGTAAATAGATATATGAGTCTAGTTTCAGGTAAAATTTACATAATTGGATTTCGAGTTTTGGAACTCGAGATATGAATTTTTAAGCGACTGTGACGCAGTTAGCCAGCTTGTCTGGAAATTTTAAAAATAAATTGTTTAAGCTGTTTAATTGATGAAATTAAGTTTAGTAACACCTCATGCTCGACTCCGGTGACGGTCTTGAGTACGGGGTGTTACACTGCTTCTGTAAGTCCATTCAATCGAATACGGCAAGGTGAGGTTGTTCAAATCAAAAAGCCAAGAGAATATGTCCTTGGTTTTGATCCATTTGGAATGTTGTGGTTGAAACGAGGAATGCATTCTTGTTTGCTAAATTGCATGATTAATCACTCCCTATTTTCATTTTGTTCAATCGTTCATACTGATGGCATATCGAAATTGTGCGATAATATAAAGCATCCATGTTATGAACGAATAAAATTTTTGCCATATGATCTTTGGACTGGATTTTATATGTGTTATTTGAATTTGAGTTCGTCACACTTTTCATTGTCAAATTTGGTGAGTAAATGCGAAAAATTTTGTGTGATAACCTTATTCCATTTGACCGAGGAAAGCCGTGTGAGAGAAAATATTTTCCAGCAGACAAATGGCTTGACTTGAGGACAAGTCGCCCTCAAGAGGGGGGAATGATATGAACCCGCCTCGCGAACTACTTTGGTCAAGCTTACCAAGCCGAGCATTGCACTGTTGGCAAGATGATCCTAGCGCCCCGAGCTTCGTCCAGCTCAATTCAGCTTGTTACTGATTTAATTTCGTTTTGACGCAAGCTCATTGAGCTCGATTCGAAATTATTTAATTTCTTGCATTTTAATTTGCTGAAATAATTAATTTAGTTTATTTAGTTAGATTAAAATAATTAGCTCATTTTAATTTGTCAAATCAATACATAATTAAATAAAGTTTTTTAATGTGTCTTAGTTTAGGACATGAATTTAATATGTCAAGTTTAAGACAAATTAATTTGCTGCTGCTATTTATTTTTCTAAACCGAATTTAATGGTTGTCCTAGCATTAAAACGTGGGTCATAAATATGTCCTTGTTTAGACATGTTATTAATGTGTTTTGTGATTAAAACCATGAATTTAAATTGTCTCAACTTTGTGCCGAATTTAATGTGTTTAACACGAATTAATTTGCTTCATTAAATTGGTTTTAGGCACATGAATGAATCAGCATTAAAGAAGCCGAATTCAATGAGTGTTGGAGTTTGGGACGAATTTAATGAGCTGTTGGTTTAATGTCTTGATCGAATTTAATGCATGTTGCTACTTTGTCCAGTCGAATTTATGGTGCATGATGGCTGGCCGAATTAAAGAGGTGTTGGAGCAAGCATGGGACAAATTTAAGGACTTGTCCAGCATGCAAGGGGCGTCCATTAAAGAGGCTGTTTGTGGCAAGCATGCATGGCCGAATTAATTGCTGTTTACTTGATGTATTAATTTGTTGTAGGTTCATGGCAAGAAACGAATTTAATGTGCAGTATTTAAACGGGTGTTTTGTGCATGGCCAAGACATGTTCATGGACAGCATTTATTAAAGTGTTTACCATGCATGGACGACTTAAATGAGTTGCTGAATTTTCCTTCTTCCCATATGGCTTTTCGTGGAGACCAATGGATATATGTTGGTTGATATTTTCTAAGTGACCATTCGACCAAAAAGCATGCATGAAGGCTTCCATTCATCCTCTCCTTAGCCGAATCTAGACATGGCTGTTAAGCTTCCATGCTTCACATTTGATGTGAGCACACACGAGGCATCCTCGAATGCACATCAAGAATCCATTGAGCTGCCAAAAGGTCCCATGACTTGAGCTCGAACCAAGCAACTTCAAGATGCTATATCAGCCTTTGTGTTGCGCATTTGGGATGATAACAAGGTCCATGACATTGGAGGAGCTAAGGACAATTCCTTGAAGACTCCATGCACCATTTTGCAATCCGATCTCAGCTCCTCTCCAGCTCCCCATGCGCCATTTAGCTCACATCAGCTAACTTGAGCTCATTTTAGCTCGTTTGAGCTCGAATTTAGCTTGTTTCAGCTCATTCCTTTTTCATTTCAATAAACTAAGTTTTAATCTAGCTTATAACTAAGTTTGCTACAGCTCATGCCGAATTCCCTAGCTCAACTTAGCTCACTAAGTGTTTTTGACTATTTGAGCTAGCCGAATTTAATATGATAAGTTGACTTATAATTATTATGTCCAAATTTAGTTAGTGTCATTAAGTTATTTAGTTATTATTTTAAATCATACTTATATGAATAGTTGTGTGTTATTTAATCATGTTATTTAATTATGTAGGTTAGCCGAATTTGGAAGATACATTCATGGCATTAAATGCAAGGTGCATGAACGGGAATGTTCATTGAACGGGAAGATTCATGCATGGATCGGTTCAATGTTTGGAGGACATACATTCATGTACATGGAAGGTTAATGCAGATTGAAAGGTGCATCTCCCTTGGACGGCACACATGCATGAATGAAGGATAATTAATGCAAGTGCATGTACGACTAGGTTCAAGCCTCCTTCCAAGTTCCATGTACAACCGATGCATGTGGGAGGACCCTTGGAGTTTTCTAAACACCTATTCGGCCAAAAGACACCTCTTGGGAGTTTCATGCATTCCATGGCTGAACCTAGACAATCCCATTGGCTTCCAAAGCTTCACATTCATCCAAGTGTTTATGCTCATACATGAAGCTGCCCAATACACATTCCCATCAGCCGAATCAAGACCTAGTCAATTAATGTGTTCATTCCAGAATATTCTATCTAGTTCATGACTGAATTTGCTTAGCCTTTAAGCTAGCTAATTTGTCTATTCGGTTACTACATGTAATATCCCGAATTAGGGCCTAATCGGAATAGTGGTTTCGTGACAACAAATCCGAGATAGAAATAATTGTTTTATAATTATTTTGAGGTTTATGATATGATTGCATGATTGTGTGAAAATTTTGTGAAGAAATTCTATGCATAAAATGCTTAATTTGAAGTTAGGGACTAAATCGAAAAAGTTGCAAAACTTGCATTCTAGAAGTTTTTAGTATGAAATTGCTTTGAAATATTAATTAGGAGGTCTTAAATAGCAATTTGACCAATTTCTAAAATTTTGGACAAAAATGGGCTTGTACATGAAAATTTTCAAAGAAAGGTATTAAGGGCATTTTGGTCATTTGGATATTAAATGAAATAAAATGGGAAAAATAACACAAAATGGTCATCTTCCCCATTTAGTTGCTGCTGAAACTTCACTCTCACCATAGCTAGGGTTTCTTCAACTTTCAAGCTTCATAATCAAGAAAGACGTGGAAACGACCCCAATCGAGGAAAAGAAAAGATTGTGGACTAAATTGCAAAATCTTTGTATTTTGGTACCAAGGTAAGTTCATGTGTAAATAATGTAGCATAATTGTTATTTTTAAGTCATTGATGTCAATTATGTGATATGCTGATTTTTATCATGAAATATATGCTTTGTGGTTAATTTCGAATAAAATGCAAATTATGTGAATTACTTGTTAAACATAATTGTTACAGAGTATTGGTTCCGGCATTCTACGGAAGACGGCAAGGATATGTGTTCGAGGAAAATCCCGTTTGAACCTTAGGAATAGATTAGGATACAAGTGACATGTCACTAGGATGGTTGAGCATCCGAACTCGTTGAGTTGAGTCCGAGTTCACTTATGGATGCGAATGTTCGAACTCGTTGAGTTGAGTCCGAGTTCGTGAGATGTAACTAGGCATCCGAGCTCGTTGAGTTGAGTCCGAGTTCACTTATGGATGCGAACGCCCGAGCTCATTGAGTTGAGTCTGAGTTCGCTTATGGGCGGGTTACATGATTGCTTGATTGCATATGTGGCACTTATGTGCAAGTTATCCATGTATCCGAGTTATATTCCGATGTGTTCAACGGGTAAAGTTCTACTCAAATGGAGGAAAACTCGAGATGTAAAGAGACATATTGGTAAGTGATGTGAAATGGATATTTTGGACAGGTATGTATTTAACCCTCGGATTGAGTATTGATACAACCACGATAAGGTAATGAGATGATGAAAAATGATTAGAAATGTGATATGTATTTTGGTGATATATGCTAATGTTGATTGGTTTGATTGTTTGTTATGTTACTTATTATTTGCATATGAACTTACTAAGCATTTATGCTTACTCCCTCCTTCTTACTCATTGTAGTTTTGGACAAGCCAGCTCAGGAGTCGGGATAGGTCGAAGGCTCGATCCACACTATCTCAAGAACTTTTCGGTAAATGGTTTGTAAAATTAAGTATGGCATGTATAGAAATATACGTATTTTGTGTAAATGATCTTATGATATGGTGATGAAATGGTTGAGAAAATGCTTGATAATGATAAGTTATGGAAATGGTTAGTTTAGATTATGTTTGATGTCATGGAAGGTTAATAGGATATTTTAATCATGAAAACTCATAAAAAGGGATGAAATTTGCCATAAACAGAATATTGCAGCAACACTGACGTGAGTTTGAAAATTTACTAAAAATCATATAAATTGAATTTGGTGATGGATTAAATATCAAATTGAATCTTATTATGTGTAGTTTCACATGAAACAAACTAAACAGGTAAAGAAATTATATGTTAGAAGATATTTGAATTTTAGTGAAACAGGGTCAGAGTGATTTCTGGATCCCCTGTTCCAACTTTAGAAATTCACCATAAATTGTACAGATATAATTAAGTGGTTTATTTTATATCCTCAGAATCCTTATTGAGTCTAGTTTCAGGAGAAACAAACCTCATAATCATATGAATTTTTTACAGAGAGAAATATGGTTCGTAGTAAACAGAGGTCAGTTCAGTCAAGTCCTGAAACAGGGGTAACTTTAACTAATAAACTGTACTAATTGGCCCAACCAAAAATTCTAGAAAAAAAATTAGTAGATAGTTAAATGAGTCTAGATTCAGGGAAAATTTACGGATCTTGATTTCAAGTTTCGTAACTCGAGATATGATTTTTCTTGTGACTGTGACGCAAGTAGCTTGAAAGCTGTGAATGTAGAAATAAATAATTCAAAGTTTTAAAAATGTTAAATTAAGCTTAGTAACACCTCATACTCGACTTCGGCGATGGTCTCGGGCGTAGGGGCATTACATTTAGTGGTATCAGATCAGGTTTAGTCAGTTCTCGAACTACGTGTTGTATGTACGGATTTTGCTATACATGCCATATGTATAAATTGTGATAGTGTGACGACTTCTGGACCTTTTAAATGATTTTTATAGTAAATGGATCCCGATCCAGTGTGTGCGAGATGAAGTAGAGAGTAATGCGCCAGCTCAGGTGAAGGAGCAGCGCCGACTAAAAATCCACCTCCTACTGTTGGTCGGGAGGAGGAGAAAGGGGTCGGGAAGCCTTTCTCCAAATGATGAGTGCATGGTATACGAGTTCGTTCAGTGCGAACCCAAATGTACAACCTCCCCCCACCTCCCCAATTCCTCAACCTGTACCCCAGATGCCTCAAGGTATGGATCGATGAAATTTCATAGAAATCCAGTTGATGTAATCCATAAGCAAGGGGCCAAAGAATTTAAAGCAAATATTGATGATGATGCCGAGAAAGCGAGTTTTGGCTTGAAAATTCTATCCGGTATTTGATGAATTATCTTGTACACCAAGAATGTTTGAAATGCGCTATATCTTTGTTGAGGGATTCAACTTATAATTGGTGGAAGACTTTGATTTCGTGGTACGAAAGAGAGAATAACTTGGGAATTCTTTCAAGAAGAGTTTCGGAAGAAATATATTAGTGAAAGATTTATTGATCGAAGCGTAAAGAATTTCTTGAGTGAAGCAAGGTAATATGACTGATTCTGAGAATATGAAAGAGAGTTTGTTCGATTAAGTAAGTATGCCAGAGAGTATGTTCCTACAGAGGCCAAGATGTGCCGACGATTTGAAGACGGGCTCAATGAAGACATTAAGGTATTTGTTGGAATTCTTGAATTAAAAGAAATGGTAGTACTGGTTGCTCGAGCTTGCAAGGTTTGATAAGAACTACTTAAAGAGAAGAAAAAGGTAGCCGTGAGACTAGAAATTGGAAGAAAAGATCGACGAGCGGTTCATTCTCACAAAGAACTGGAAAGTCAAGAAATATGAATCCTCGTTCCCAAGCTTCAGCTGGGCAATCATATGGGAATTATAAGAAGCAAAATGTGGGTCCTAAGCCCTAGACTACTTCAGCAGCCAGTGTAGGGAATTCGAGATTTGTTAAACCTAAGTGCCAGCGGTGTGGTAGAAATCATTTTGGTCCGTACAGAGCAAATGAATGTTTTCGATGTGGTTCTCTGGATCATTTTATTAGAGATCGCCTGAGAGAGAGCTGAAAAAGAAAAATTTCAGAATACAAAAACAAGTGGGGCAGATTCGAGAGGAAGATATCCAAGAAAAGCTGGGAGCGAAGCAAGCAGTAAGAATGTAGCCAGGGATGCACCAATTAGACCTGAAGGAAGGGCTCCAGCTAGGACTTATGCTATTAAAGCGCGCGAAGATGCTTCCTCACCTGATGTGATTACTGGTACATTTTCTCTCTATAATGTTAATGTTATTGCTTTGATTGATCCCGGTTCTACTCATTCATATTTGTGCATGAAATTGGTGTCTAGTATGAATATACCTGTTGAGAACACAGAATTTATGATTAGAGTGTCGAATCCGTTAGGCAAATGTGTGATTGTTGATAAAGTATGTAAGAAATGTCCTTTAATGATTCGGGGTCATTACTTTCCGGCTGACTTGATGTTGTTGCCGTTTGATGAGTTTGATGTTATTTTGGGTATGGATTGGTTGACATTGCATGATGCTAAAATAAATTGCAAAGAAAAGGTTATAGAATTAAAGTGTGAAAATGGTGAAACTCTGCGCGTTGAATCAGATAAATCAGAGGCATTGTCTAGTGTGATTTCTTCAATGTCGGCTCAAAGATATTTGAGAAAGGGTTATGAAGCTTATTTGGCGTATGTAATTAATACAAAAGAAGTTGAAAAGAAAGTTGAATCGAGTGCTTTGGTTGTGTGTGAATTTGCGGACGTATTTCGGAAAGAATTGCTTGGGTTTTGCCTCGATCGAGAAGTAAAATTTGGTATTGATTTGATACCGAGAACATCTCCGATTTCGATTGCTCCATATAGAATGGCACCAGAAGAGTTGAAAGAATTAAAGTCGCAGTTGCAAGAGTTGACTGATAAAGGCTTTGTGAGACCGAGTTTTTCACCTTGGGGTGCTCCTGTGTTATTTGTGAAAAAGAAGGATGGTTATATGAGGTTGTGTGTTGATTATCGGTAGTTAAACAAGGTGACAATCAAAAATAAGTATCCGTTGCCAAGAATTGATGATTTGTTTGATCAGCTAAAAGGAGCGACATGGTTTTCAAAGATTGACTTGAAATCTGGGTATTACCAACTGCGGGTAAAAGAGTCGGATGTGCCTAAAACTGCTTTTAGAACAAGGTATGGTCATTATGAATTTTTAGTTATGCCATTCGGGTTGACAAATGCTCCTGCTGTGTTTATGGATTTAATGAATCACATATTCCGACCATACTTGGACAAATTTGTTGTGGTGTTTATAGATGATATTTTAATTTATTCAAAAGATGAGACAGAGCATGCTGAGCATTTGAGGATAGTTTTGCAAACTTTGAGAGATAAGCAGCTGTATGCTAAGTTTAGTAAAAGTGAATTTTGGCTCCGGGAAGTTGGATTTTTGGGTCATATTGTTTCAGGTGATGGTATACGGGTTGATCCTAGTAAAATTTCAGCCATTGTTGATTGGAAACCACCAAAAAATGTAACCGAAGTTAGAAGTTTCTTGGGGCTAGCTGGGTATTATCGACGGTTTGTAAATGGATTTTTTATGATTGCTGCTCCTATAACTAGATTACTCCGAAAGGATGTTAAATTTGAATGGATGGAGGAATGTCAACAGAGTTTTGAAGAATTGAAAAAGTTATTAACAGAGGCACCAGTGTTAGTACAGCCCGAATCAGGTAAAGAATTTGTGGTGTATAGTGATGCTTCTCTAAATGGTTTGGGGTGTGTGCTCATGCAAGAAGGAAAAGTGGTGGCCTATGCTTGAGGCGATTAAAACCTCATGAGAGAAATTATCCTACTCACGATTTGGAATTGGCTGCGGTGGTGTTTGCTTTGAAAATTTGGCGACATTATTTGTATGGTGAAAAGTGCCGGGTATATACCGACCATAAAAGTCTTAAATACTTGATGTCACAAAAAGACTTGAATTTAAGACAGCGAAGATGGTTGGAGTTATTGAAAGATTACAAGCTTGTTATTGATTATCATCCGGGAAAAGCGAATGTGGTTGCCGATGCTTTAAGCAGAAAGTTGTTGTTTGCTTTGAGAGTTATGAACACTCAGTTGAAAATGTCAGATGATGGTTCAATTCTAGCAGAGCTAAGAGTAAAATCGATGTTTTTACAAGAAATTTCTGAAGCTCAGAAAGATGATCAAGATTTACAAGCCAAGAGAAAGCAGCGGTGTGAAGTTGATACAGAGTCGATTTAGAATCGGTTCGATGGATGCTTAATGTTTAAAGATCGGATTTGTGTACCAAGAATGAGGAATTGATTCAAAAGATCCTACAGAAGCACATAGTAGTTGTTTCTCAATTCATCCAGGTAGTACGAAAATGTATAATGACTTGAAGAAAATGTATTGGTGGAATGGAATGAAAAGAGATATATCAGAGTTTGTGTCCAAATGCTTAATTTGTCAACAGGTGAAAGCTGAACACCAAGTGCCTTCGGGATTACTTCAGCCTATTATGGTTCCTGAATGGAAATGGGATCGGATTACTATGGATTTTGTATCAGGATTGCCATTGACTCCAAGAAAGAAAGATGACATCTGGGTAATAGTTGACAGATTGACTAAGTCGGCTCATTTTATCCCGGTACGTACGGATTATTCTCTTAACAAGTTGGCTGAACTGTATGTTAGGGAAATTGTTAGACTACATGGAATACCATTGTCAATTATTTCAGATAGAGATCCAAGGTTTACCTCGCGGTTTTGGCAAAAGTTGCAAGACGCATTAGGTACAAAGTTAAATTTCAGTACTGCTTTTCATCCACAAACTGATGGACAATCAGAGAGAGTAATTCAGATTCTTGAAGACATGGTCAGATGTTGTGTATTGGAATTTCAAGGAAGTTGGGAAAAATATTTACCGTTGGTAGAATTTGCTTACAATAATAGTTATCAGACGAGCTTAAAAATGGCACCTTATGAAGCATTGTATGGTCGTAAGTGTCGAACGCCTTTGTATTGGACTGAACTCAAGGAAAATCAGATTTATGGAGTTGATCTAATAAAAGAAAGCGAAGAAAAGTGAAGGTAATTCGAGATTAGTTGAAAGCTGCTTCAGATAGACAAAAATCTTATGCAGATTTGAAACGAAAAGACATTGAATTTCAAGTTGGTGATAAAGTATTTTTAAAGGTGTCTCCGTGGAAGAAAGTCCTCGGATTTGGACGGAAGGGCAAATTAAGTCCGCGTTTTATTGGGCCGTATAAAATAATTGAAAAAGTTGGACCGGTAGCATATCGGCTAGCTTTACCAACTGAATTAGAGAAGATTCATGATGTGTTCCACGTATCTATGTTACGTCGGTATCGTTCGGATCCTTCACATGTGGTTTCACCGACAAAAATTGAACTACAACCAGATATGACTTATGAAGAAGAACCGATTAAGATTTTAGCTCGAGAGGTCAAAAAACTAAGGAATAAAACTATTGCACTTGTGAAGGTGTTGTGGCAAAGGCATGGAGTAGAAGAAGCTACATGGGAATCCAAAGAAACTATGAGAAATTAATACCCACATCTGTTTACCGGTAAGATTTTCGAGGACGAAAATCCTTAAAGGGGGGAGAGTTGTAATATCCCGAATTAGGGCCTAATCGGAATAGTGGTTTCGTGACCACAAATTCGAGATAGAAATAATTATTTTATAATTATTTTGAGGTTTATGATATGATTGCATGATTGTGTGAAAATTTTGTGAAGAAATTCTATGCATAAAATGCTTAATTTAAAGTTAGGGACTAAATCGAAAAAGTTGCAAAACTTGCATTGTAGAAGTTTTTAGTATGAAATTGCTTTGAAATATTAATTAGGAGGTCTTAAATAGCAATTTGACCAATTTCTAAAATTTTGGACAAAAATGGGATTGTACATGAAAATTTTCAAAGAAAGGTATTAAGGGCATTTTGGTCATTTGGATATTAAATGAAATAAAATGGGAAAAATAACACAAAATGGTCATCTTCCCCATTTAGTTGCTGCTGAAACTTCACTCTCACCATAGCTAGGGTTTCTTCAACTTTCAAGCTTCATAATCAAGAAAGACGTGGAAACGACCCCAATCGAGGAAAAGAAAAGATTGTGGACTAAATTGCAAAATCTTTGTATTTTGATACCAAGGTAAGTTCATGTGTAAATAATGTAGCATAATTGTTATTTTTAAGTCATTGATGTCAATTATGTGATATGCTGATTTTTATCATGAAATATATGCTTTGTGGTTAATTTCGAATAAAATGCAAATTATGTGAATTACTTGTTAAACATAATTGTTACGAGTATTGGTTCCGGCATTCTATGGAAGACGGCAAGGATATGTGTTCGAGGAAAATCCCGTTTGAACCTTAGGAATAGATTAGGATACAAGTGACATGTCACTAGGATGGTTGAGCATCCGAACTCGTTGAGTTGAGTCCGAGTTCACTTATGGATGCGAATGTCCGAACTCGTTGAGTTGAGTCCGAGTTCGTGAGATGTAACTAGGCATCCGAGCTCGTTGAGTTGAGTCCGAGTTCACTTATGGATGCGAACGCCCGAGCTCGTTGAGTTGAGTCCGAGTTCGCTTATGGGCGGGTTACATGATTGCTTGATTGCATATGTGGCACTTATGTGCAAGTTATCCATGTATCCGAGTTATATTCCGATGTGTTCAACGGGTAAAGTTCTACTCAAATGGAGGAAAACTCGAGATGTAAAGAGACATATTGGTAAGTGATGTGAAATGGATATTTTGGACAGGTATGTATTTAACCCTCGGATTGAGTATTGATACAACCACGATAAGGTAATGAGATGATAAAAAATGATTAGAAATGTGATATGTATTTTGGTGATATATGCTAATGTTGATTGGTTTGATTGTTTGTTATGTTACTTATTATTTGCATATGAACTTACTAAGCATTTATGCTTACTCCCTCCTTCTTACTCATTGTAGTTTTGGACAAGCCAGCTCAGGAGTCGGGATAGGTCGAAGGCTCAGTCACACTATCTGAAGAACTTTTCGGTAAATGGTTTGTAAAATTAAGTATGGCATGTATAGCAATATACCTATTTTGTGTAAATGATCTTATGATATGGTGATGAAATGGTTGAGAAAATGCTTGATAATGATAAGTTATGGAAATGGTTAGTTTAGATTATGTTTGATTTCATGGAAGGTTAATAGGATATTTTAATCATGAAAACTCATAAAAAGGGATGAAATTTGCCATAAACAGAATATTGCAGCAACACTGACGTGAGTTTGAAAATTTACTAAAAATCATATAAATTGAATTTGGTGATGGATTAAATATAAAATTGAAGCTTATTATGTCTAGTTTCACATGAAACAAACTAAACAGGTAAAGAAATTATATGTTAGAAGATATTTGAATTTTAGTGAAATAGGGTCAGAGTGATTTCTAGATCCCCTGTTCCAACTTTAGAAATTCACCATAAATTGTACAGATATAATTAAGTGGTGTATTTTATATCCTCAGAATCCTTATTGAGTCTAGTTTCAGGAGAAACAAACCTCATAATCATATGAATTTTTTATAGAGAGAAATATGGTTCGTAGTAAACAGAGGTCAGTTCAGTCAAGTCCTGAAACAGGGGTAACTTTAACTAATAAACTGTACTAATTGGCCCAACCAAAAATTCTAGAAAAAAATTAGTAGATAGTTAAATGAGTCTAGATTCAGGGAAAATTTACGGATCTTGATTTCGAGTTTCGTAACTTGAGATATGATTTTTCTTGTGACTGTGACGCAAGTAGCTTGAAAGCTGTGAATGTAGAAATAAATAATTCAAAGTTCTAAAAATGTTAAATTAAGCTTAGTAACACCTCATACTCGACTCCGGCGACAGTCTCAGGCGTAGGGGCATTACATTTAGTGGTATCAGAGCAGGTTTAGTCGGTTCTCGAACTACGTGTTGTATGTACGGATTTTGCTATACATGCCATATGTATAAATTGTGATAGTGTGACGACTTCCGACCTTTTAAATGATTTTTTATAGTAAATGGATCCCGATCCAGTGTGGCAGATGAAGTAGAGAGTAATGCACCAGCTCCGGCTGAAGGAGCAGCGCCGACTAAAAATCCACCTCCTACTGTTGGTCAGGGAGGAGGAGAAAGGGGTCGGGAAGCCTTTCTCCAAATGATGAGTGCATGGTATACTGAGTTCGTTCATACGAACCCAAATGTACAACCTCCCCCACCTCCCCCAATTCCTCAACCTGTACCCCCGATGCCTCAAGGTATGGATCTGATGAAATTTCATAGAAATCCAGTTGACAGAATCTGCAAGCAAGGGGCCGAAGAATTTAAAGCAAATATTGATGATGATGCCGAGAAAGCAGAGTTTTGGCTTGAAAATTCTATCCGGGTATTTGATGAATTATCTTGTACACCTGAAGAATGTTTGAAATGCGCTATATCTTTGTTGAGGGATTCAGCTTATAATTGGTGGAAGACTTTGATTTCGGTGGTACCGAAAGAGAGAATAACTTGGGAATTCTTTCAAGAAGAGTTTCGGAAGAAATATATTAGTGAAAGATTTATTGATCAGAAGCGTAAAGAATTTCTTGAGCTGAAGCAAGGTAATATGACGGTTACTGTTAAAGAATATGAAAGAGAGTTTGTTCGATTAAGTAAGTATGCCAGAGAGTATGTTCCTACAGAGGCCAAGATGTGCCGACGATTTGAAGACGGGCTCAATGAAGACATTAAGGTATTTGTTGGAATTCTTGAATTAAAAGAAATGGTAGTACTGGTTGATCGAGCTTGCAAGGCTGAAGAACTACTTAAAGAGAAGAAAAAGGTAGAGGCTGAGACTAGAAATTGGAAGAAAAGACCGACGACGCAGCGCTTCATTCTCACAAAGAACTGGAAAGTCAAGAAATATGAATCCTCGTTCCCAAGCTTCAGCTGGGCAATCATATGGAAATTATAAGAAGCAAAATGTGGGTCCTAAGTCCTAGACTACTTCAGCAGCCAGTGTAGGGAATTCAAGATTTGTTAAACCTAAGTGCCAGCGGTGTGGTAGAAATCATTTTGGTCCGTGCAGAGCAAGTGAATGTTTTCGATGTGGTTCTCTGGATCATTTTATTAGAGATCGCCAGAGAGAGTCGAAAAAGAAAAATTTCAGAATACAAAAACAAGTGGGGCGATTCGAGAGGAAGATATCCAAGAAAAGCTGGGAGCGAAGCAAGCAAAGAAGAATGTAGCCGGGATGCACCAATTAGACTCAAGGAAGGGCTCCAAATAGGACTTATGCTATTAAAGCGCGCGAGATGCTTCCTCACCGATGTGATTACCGGTACATTTTCTCTCTATAATGTTAATGTTATTGCTTTGATTGATCCCGTTCTACTCATTCATATGTGTGCATGAAATTGGTGTCTAGTATGAATATACCATTGAGAAACACGTAATTTATGATTAGAGTGTCGAATCCGTTAGGAAAATGTGTGATTGTTGATAAAGTATGTAAGAAATGTCCTTTAATGATTCGGGTCATTACTTTCCGGTGACTTGATGTTGTTGCCGTTTGATGAGTTTGATGTTATTTTGGGTATGGATTGGTTGACATTGCATGATGCTAAAATAAATTGCAAAGAAAAGGTTATAGAATTAAAGTGTGAAAATGGTGAAACTCTGCGCGTTGAATCAGATAAATCAGAGGCATTGTCTAGTGTGATTTCTTCAATGTCGGCTCAAAGATATTTGAGAAAGGGTTATGAAGCTTATTTGGTGTATGTAATTAATACAAAAGAAGTTGAAAAGAAAGTTGAATCAGTGCCGGTTGTGTGTGAATTTGCGGACGTATTTCCAGAAGAATTGCCGGGTTTACCTCCAGTCAGGGAAGTAGAATTTGGTATTGATTTGATACCGAGAACAGCTCCGATTTCGATTGCTCCATATAGAATGGCACCAGAAGAGTTGAAAGAATTAAAGTCGCAGTTGCAAGAGTTGACTGATAAAGGCTTTGTGAGACCGAGTTTTTTACCTTGGGGTGCTCCTGTGTTATTTGTGAAAAAGAAGGATGGTTATATGAGGTTGTGTGTTGATTATCGGCAGTTAAACAAGGTGACAATCAAAAATAAGTATCCGTTGCCAAGAATTGATGATTTGTTTGATCAGCTAAAAGGAGCGACATGGTTTTCAAAGATTGACTTGAAATCTGGGTATTACCAACTGCGGGTAAAAGAGTCGGATGTGCCTAAAACTGCTTTTAGAACAAGGTATGGTCATTATGAATTTTTAGTTATGCCATTCGGGTTGACAAATGCTCCTGCTGTGTTTATGGATTTAATGAATCGCATATTCCGACCATACTTGGACAAATTTGTTGTGGTGTTTATAGATGATATTTTAATTTATTCAAAAGATGAGACAGAGCATGCTGAGCATTTGAGGATAGTTTTGCAAACTTTGAGAGATAAGCAGCTGTATGCTAAGTTTAGTAAAAGTGAATTTTGGCTCCGGGAAGTTGGATTTTTGGGTCATATTGTTTCAGGTGATGGTATACGGGTTGATCCTAGTAAAATTTCAGCCATTGTTGATTGGAAACCACCGAAAAATGTAACTGAAGTTAGAAGTTTCTTGGGGCTAGCTGGGTATTATCGGCGGTTTGTAAATGGATTTTCTATGATTGCTGCTCCTATAACTAGATTACTCCGAAAGGATGTTAAATTTGAATGGATGGAGGAATGTCAACAGAGTTTTGAAGAATTGAAAAAGTTATTAACAGAGGCACCAGTGTTAGTACAGCCCGAATCAGGTAAAGAATTTGTGGTGTATAGTGATGCTTCTCTAAATGGTTTGGGGTGTGTGCTCATGCAAGAAGGAAAAGTGGTGGCCTATGCTTCGAGGCAGTTAAAACCTCATGAGAGAAATTATCCTACTCACGATTTGGAATTGGCTGCGGTGGTGTTTGCTTTGAAAATTTGGCGACATTATTTGTATGGTGAAAAGTGCCGGGTATATACTGACCATAAAAGTCTTAAATACTTGATGTCACAAAAAGACTTGAATTTAAGACAGCGAAGATGGTTGGAGTTATTGAAAGATTGCGAGCTTGTTATTGATTATCATCCGGGAAAAGCGAATGTGGTTGCCGATGCTTTAAGCGTAAAGTGTTGTTTGCTTTGAGAGTTATGAACACTCAGTTGAAAATGTCAGATGATGGTTCAATTCTAGCAGAGCTAAGAGTAAAATCGATGTTTTTACAAGAAATTTCTGAAGCTCAAAAAGATGATCAAGATTTACAAGCCAAGAGAAAGCAGTGTGAAGTTGATACAGAGTCAGATTTCAGAATCGGTTCTGATGGATGCTTAATGTTTAAAGATCGGATTTGTGTACCAAAGAATGAGGAATTGATTCAAAAGATCCTACAGAAAGCACATAGTAGTTGTTGTTTCAATTCATCCAGTAGTACGAAAATGTATAATGACTTGAAGAAAATGTATTGGTGGAATGGAATGAAAAGAGATATATCGAGTTTGTGTCCAAATGCTTAATTTGTCAACAGTGAAAGTCGAACACCAAGTGCCTTCGGGATTACTTCAGCCTATTATGGTTCCTGAATGGAAATGGGATCGGATTACTATGGATTTTGTATCAGGATTGCCATTGACTCCAAGAAAGAAAGATGACATCTGGGTAATAGTTGACAGATTGACTAAGTCGGCTCATTTTATCCCGGTACGTACGGATTATTCTCTTAACAAGTTGGCTGAACTGTATGTTAGGGAAATTGTTAGACTACATGGAATACCATTGTCGATTATTTCAGATAGAGATCCAAGGTTTACCTCGCGGTTTTGGCAAAAGTTGCAAGACGCATTAGGTACAAAGTTAAATTTCAGTACTGCTTTTCATCCACAAACTGATGGACAATCAGAGAGAGTAATTTAGATTCTTGAAGACATGGTCAGATGTTGTGTATTGGAATTTCAAGGAAGTTGGGAAAAATATTTACCGTTGGTAGAATTTGCTTACAACAATAGTTGTCAGACGAGCTTAAAAATGGCACCTTATGAAGCATTGTATGGTCGTAAGTGTCGAACGCCTTTGTATTGGACTGAACTCAAGGAAAATCAGATTTATGGAGTTGATCTAATAAAAGAAACTGAAGAAAAAGTGAAGGTAATTCGAGATTAGTTGAAAGTTGCTTCAGATAGACAAAAATCTTATGCAGATTTGAAACGAAAAGACATTGAATTTCAAGTTGGTGATAAAGTATTTTTAAAGGTGTCTCCGTGGAAGAAAGTCCTCGGATTTGGACGGAAGGGCAAATTAAGTCCGCGTTTTATTGGGCCGTATAAAATAATTGAAAAAGTTGGACCGGTAGCATATCGGCTAGCTTTACCAACTGAATTAGAGAAGATTCATGATGTGTTCCACGTATCTATGTTACGTCGGTATCGTTCGGATCCTTCACATGTGGTTTCACCGACAGAAATTGAACTACAACCAGATATGACTTACGAAGAAGAACCGATTAAGATTTTAGCTCGAGGGGTCAAAAAACTAAGGAATAAAAATATTGCACTTGTGAAGGTGTTGTGGCAAAGGCATTGAGTAGAAGAAGCTACATGGGAATCCAAAGAAACTATGAGAAATCAATACCCACATCTGTTTACCGGTAAGATTTTCGAGGACGAAAATCCTTAAAGGGGGGAGAGTTGTAATATCCCGAATTAGGGCCTAATCGGAATAGTAGTTTCGTGACCACAAATCCGAGATAGAAATAATTATTTTATAATTATTTTGAGGTTTATGATATGATTGCATGATTGTGTGAAAATTTTGTGAAGAAATTCTATGCATAAAATGCTTAATTTGAAGTTAGGGACTAAATCGAAAAAGTTGCAAAACTTGCATTCTAGAAGTTTTTAGTATGAAATTGCTTTGAAATATTAATTAGGAGGTCTTAAATAGCAATTTGACCAATTTCTAAAATTTTGGACAAAAATGGGCTTGTACATGAAAATTTTCAAAGAAAGGTATTAAGGGCATTTTGGTCATTTGGATGTTAAATGAAATAAAATGGGAAAAATAACACAAAATGGTCATCTTCCCCATTTAGTTGCTGCTGAAACTTCACTCTCACCATAGCTAGGGTTTCTTCAACTTTCAAGCTTCATAATCAAGAAAGACGTGGAAACGACCCCAATCGAGGAAAAGAAAAGATTGTGGACTAAATTGCAAAATCTTTGTATTTTGGTACCAAGGTAAGTTCATGTGTAAATAATGTAGCATAATTGTTATTTTTAAGTCATTGATGTCAATTATGTGATATGCTGATTTTTATCATGAAATATATGCTTTGTGGTTAATTTCGAATAAAATGCAAATTATGTGAATTACTTGTTAAACATAATTGTTACCGAGTATTGGTTCCGGCATTCTACGGAAGACGGCAAGGATATGTGTTCGAGGAAAATCCCGTTTGAACCTTAGGAATAGATTAGGATACAAGTGACATGTCACTAGGATGGTTGAGCATCCGAACTCGTTGAGTTGAGTCCGAGTTCACTTATGGATGCGAATGTCCGAACTCGTTGAGTTGAGTCCGAGTTCGTGAGATGTAACTAGGCATCCGAGCTCGTTGAGTTGAGTCCGAATTCACTTATGGATGCGAATGCCCGAGCTCGTTGAGTTGAGTCCGAGTTCACTTATGGGCCGGTTACATGATTGCTTGATTGCATATGTGGCACTTATGTGCAAGTTATCCATGTATCCGAGTTATATTCCGATGTGTTCAACGGGTAAAGTTCTACTCAAATGGAGGAAAACTCGAGATGTAAAGAGACATATTGGTAAGTGATGTGAAATGGATATTTTGGACAGGTATGTATTTAACCCTCGGATTGAGTATTGATACAACCACAATAAGGTAATGAGATGATGAAAAATGATTAGAAATGTGATATGTATTTTGGTGATATATGCTAATGTTGATTGGTTTGATTGTTTGTTATGTTACTTATTATTTGCATATGAACTTACTAAGCATTTATGCTTACTCCTCCTTCTTACTCATTGTAGTTTTGGACAAGCCAGCTCAGAGTCGGGATAGGTCGAAGGCTCAGTCACACTATCTGAAGAACTTTTCGGTAAATGGTTTGTAAAATTAAGTATGGCATGTATAGCAATATACCTATTTTGTGTAAATGATCTTATGATATGGTGATGGAATGGTTGAGAAAATGCTTGATAATAATAAGTTATAGAAATGGTTAGTTTAGATTATGTTTGATGTCATGGAAGGTTAATAGGATATTTTAATCATGAAAACTCATAAAAATGGATGAAATTTGCCATAAACAGAATATTGCAGCAACACTGACGTGAGTTTGAAAATTTACTAAAAATCATATAAATTGAATTTGGTGATGGATTAAATATAAAATTGAAGCTTATTATGTCTAGTTTCACATGAAACAAACTAAACAGGTAAAGAAATTATATGTTAGAAGATATTTGAATTTTAGTGAAACAGGGTCAGAGTGATTTCTAGATCCCCTGTTCCAACTTTAGAAATTCACCATAAATTTTACAGATATAATTAAGTGGTGTATTTTATATCCTCAGAATCCTTATTGAGTCTAGTTTCAGGAGAAATAAACCTCATAATCATATGAATTTTTTACAGAGAGAAATATGGTTCGTAGTAAACAGAGGTCAGTTCAGTCAAGTCCTGAAACAGGGGTAACTTTAACTAATAAACTGTACTAATTGGCCCAACCAAAAATTCTAGAAAAAAATTAGTAGATAGGTACATGAGTCTAGATTCAGGGAAAATTTACGGATCTTGATTTTGAGTTTCGTAACTCGAGATATGATTTTTCTTGTAACTGTGACACAAGTAGCTTGAAAGCTGTGAATGTAGAAATAAATAATTCAAAGTTCTAAAAATGTTAAATTAAGCTTAGTAACACCTCATACTCGACTCCGGCGATGGTCTCGGGCGTAGGGGCGTTACACTACATGATTGCCTTTAAATAGTTTGTTGATTTCATTGTAAAAGGACTTTTGCCAAATTTGTTAATGAACATTGTTCTTGTGAGGTTGCTTCCTCTCATATCTCGTACAAGTTTCGAACGACTTATCTGGCTTGTGCTAGTGGCGTCAATCGTCTTGTTTTAAACTTATCACCAATCTTGGTGTGGCATTCACCTATCCATCTACCCATATTTTTCACCTTAACAATATAGGAATCGGGGTGACACTTCTTAGTGTTGAATCATTCCTGACGTTGAGTTCGTTTTTCCATTCCCATCTTTTAAATTTCTTTCTTGTTAACCCAAACTGAACCTTCTATCCCTCATCCATCTTTACTACCCTTAACCGAACCTATTACTAAACTTACCCTTCTTGAAACCTTCCGCTTATCCTATTCCATTCTTTTACTTTTATTACTAAATTCGTGGCACGAACGACTCTCTCGAACTACGATCGGGCAACTACATGAATTCGACTCATCTACCCCGGCCGGATCACATCATTTGATATCAGAGCTTGTAAATCGAGAGGCGCCGACGTTCGTATCAAGATCGAACTAGGTTCGTTGTGAAAAAAATTATTAAAGTTGTATTTTCGTTTTTATCATTGTAAAAGTGCTATATTGAAAGTTGTAAAAAAAAGAAAAAAAAAAGAGATACGAAATTATAAAAAAAAGTGAAGTGCTCAGTTTCTTCTCTGTTGTTTATCATTGTTTCAATACCAAAAATAATCTTTTCATCAACTTTGTACCCCCCCATTTCCAAAACGCCACACTACACCAAAGAAAAATTTTCTTTTAGCCTACCCATAGCCTATACATCTTATCCCTTGTAATTGATTTTGAAGCCGACCCCAAGGCACCAAAGACGAGTCAAAAGAAAAAAAATACGAGGTTACGAGAGTAGGCTTGAGTGGTAAAAGGCTAGAGTGTGGATGAGGATCGAGAAGCAACTATGGCTAGATTCCTGTCCGGACTTAACCGTGAGATCGCCAATGTTGTGGAGCTACAACATTATGTGGAGATAGTTGATATGGTCCACATGGCCATCAAAATCGAGAAGCAACACAAGAAGAAAGGTGCTGCCCGAGGCTATTCAACCACCAATGTGTCTCAATGGAACCAAGGCACTAGCAAGAGTGCTACGGCGAGCCAAACGAAAGATCCTATGGCACCTATCAAAGCTACCAAGCCTACGGGTGAAAATAGCAAAGGCAAGATTGTTGAAGGTACCCAAAACTGGACGAGAGACATAAAATGTTTCAAGTGCCTTGGAAGAGGGCATATTGCAAGTCAATGTCCGAATCGGAGTGCCATGGTGATTCAACCAAATGGCGATATTGAATCGGAGGAGGAGGAAGATGAAAAAGTTGAAAACAATAACGAAACCCTTTCCGATGCCGAGGAAGAAATGGAGTATGCGGTCGAAGGTGAGATGCTTGTTGTTAAGAGGAGCTTAGGTATGCAAGGTACCGAACTCAATCCGCAACGAGAGAACCTTTTCCATACCCGTTGTTTTGTCCGTGGAAAGGTTTGTAGCGTAGTGATTGATGGAGAAAGTTGTACAAATGTTGCGAGTACCCTCCTAGTTGAAAGACTTAATTTGCCGACAAGTGTTCATCCGAGTCCATACAAGCTACAATAGCTTAATGATGAAGTTGAGCTAAAGGTAACCAAGCAAGTTCTTATCCCATTTTCAATTGGAAAGTATGAAGATGAAGTCCTTTGTGATGTGGTGCCCATGCACGCGGGCCATATACTGCTTGGGAGGCCCTGGCAATTCGACCGAAGAGTGAAGCATGATGGATTTGCAAATCAATATACCTTCAAGTATCAAGGCCGAAATTTTACTTTGGCACCTTTGTCACCGAAACAAGTTGTGGAGGATCAACAATGGTTAAAGCAATCTTTGGATCGAATGCAAGTGGAAAAAGAAAAGAAAATGAGAGAGAAAAGAAAAAGAGTGGTGATAAAAATAAGAATAAAGTGAGAGAAAAGGAAATACAAAGAAATATGAGTGAAGAAAAGAAAGGAGTTTCGATTAACCAAAATTTTCTTGTTTCTAAATCTTTTCAGGTTGACGCAAATCATAAGATGCAGTTACGATACATTTCTGAAGAGCGAAGGTTTATAATGGTAGGAAAAGGTAAAACTAGTCCTTGTTCACCTGCTCAAGGTATGGTTTCTGAAATTTCTATTACATCTTTGTCCAACTTGATTGATGAAGAAAACATTAACGATGAAGATATAACTATTTTGGTTGATGGATAAAAGACTCTTGGTATGCGTGACATTGTTAAGTTTGATGATTATTTGCGAATTTTGAGCTGTTGCATGAGTTTTTGTCGAAGTCACTATGCCTTGCAAAAACAATTTGAGATGCCCGAGCGAACAATGGACATTATGTTTTTAAAATCTTTGTTCAATAATTCCTTAGGCTACAATGAAACATGTTTAGTTGATAACGAAAATGGGATTTTGGTACTATCTTGTTGCAATTGTTTTAAGATTAAGATGACTTGTCTCTTTGATCATTTGAACAAGTTTGTGTACTATAATGATTATCAATTGGTTGCAAGTCTTGAGACGTTTTTGCAGCAAGGCATGGGATCACAACTAAACAAATCCATCCAAGAACGAACAAGTAGGCATCCCTATTTCAAAATTAACCGTCGACTCGACTTGAGGACAAGTCGCTTTGAAGATGGGGGAATGATGTGAGCACACCCGGGGCATCCTCGAATGCACACCAAGAATCCATTGAGCTGCTGCCAAAAGGTCCCATGACTCGAGCTCGAACCAAGTAACTTCAAGATGCTATATCAGCCTTTGTGTTGCGCATTTGGGATGATAACAAGGTCCATGACGTTGGAGGAGCTAAGGACAATTCCTTGAAGACTCCATGCACCGTTTTGCAATCCGATCTCAGCTCCTCTCCAGCTCCCCATACGCCATTCAGCTCACATCAGCTCACTTGAGCTCGTTTTAGCTCGTTTCAGCTTATTCCTTTTTCATTTCAATAAATTAAGTTTTAATCTAGCTTATAACTAAGTTTGCTACACTCATGCCGAATTCCATAGCTCAACTTAGCTCACTAAGTGTTTTTGACTATTTGAGCTAGCTGAATTTAATATGATAAGTTGACTGATAATTATTATGTCCAAATTTAGTTAGTGTCATTAAGTTATTTAGTTATTATTTTAAATCATACTTATATGAATAGTTGTGTGTTATTTAATCATGTTATTTAATTATGTAGGTTAGCCGAATTTGGAAGATACATTCATGGCATTTAATGCAAGGTGCATGAACGAGAATGTTCATTGAATGGGAAGATTCATGCATGGATCGGTTCAATGTTTGGAGGACATACATTCATGTACATGGAAGGTTAATGCATATTGAAAGGTGCATCTCCCTTGGACGGCACACATGCATGAATGAAGGATAATTAATGCAAGTGCATGTACGGCTAGGTTCAAGCCTCCTTCCAAGTTCCATGTACAACCGATGCATGTGGGAGGACCCTTGGAGTTTTCTAAACACCTATTCGGCCAAGAGACACCTCTTGGGAGTTTCATGCATTCCATGGCCGAACCTAGACAATCCCATTGGCTTCCAAAGCTTCACATTCATCCAAGTGTTTATGCTCATACATGAAGCTGCCCAATACACATCCCCATCAGCCGAATCAAGTCCTAGTCAATTAATGTGTTCATTCTAGAATATTCTAGCTAGTTCATGACCGAATTTGCTTAGCCTTTAAGCTAGCTAATTTGTCCATTCGGTTACTACATGATTGTCTTTAAATAGTTTGTTGATTTCATTGTAAAAGGACTTTTTCCAAATTTGTTAATGAACATTGTTCTTGTGAGGTTGCTTCCTCTCATATCTCGTACAAGTTTCGAACGACTTATCTGGCTTGTGCTAGTGGCGTCAATCGTCTTGTTTTGAACTTATCACCAATCTTGGTGTGGCGTTCACCTATCCATCTACCCATATTTTTCACCTTAACAATATAGGAATCGGGGTGACACTTCTTAGTGTTGAATCATTCCTGACGTTGAGTTCATTTTTCCATTCCCATCTTTTAAATTTCTTTCTTGTTAACCCAAACCGAACCTTCTATCCCTCATCCATCTTTGCTACCCTTAACCGAACCTATTACTAAACTTACCCTTCTTGAAACCTTCCGCTTATCCTATTCCATTCTTTTATTTTTATTACTAAATCCGAGGCACGAACGACTCTCTCGAACTATGATCAGGCAACTACGTGAATTCGACTCATCTACCCGGGCCGGATCACATCAACATTCATTCAGCCAAATTGCTTCTCCACAAAGCATGCCTATTGGCATTCCAAGTAGTTGAATTTAGACTTAGTAACTTAATGATTGTCTTCTAGTTTATTCTAGGATTTTCTAGCCAAATTTTACTTAGTCTTTAAGCATTGTTTTATGTCCATTCGGCTACTCCAGGAACTAGGCTATAAATAGTTGTTTACTTTCATTTGTAAAGGCTGTTGAACTTTTATCATTGTTTCTTGTTAATGAAATTATTTGGGGAGATACTTTTCTCCTTAATTTCGTTGAAGACTTGTTGGCTTATCTAGGAAGCCTAGTGGTGCCAACCTGTTTTCTTTTATCCCAAACTTATCACTATTTATAGTGTGGCATTCAAAACTATACCAAGGTTCCTACTTTGCTAAGTAATGGGTCGAGGTTTACCTTCTTTCATCCGATCACTTTAAAAGCCTATAAGCGATTGGGTCAATACTCTCTAGTATTGGTTCGTGCTTGCTTTTGAGTTCCTTCTTTCCATTCTTTTATTTACTTTAAACCAAACCTTAATAGTCATATTTTAAACCCTACCTTTGAACTCCTTGAATAGCTTCCGCATTATTTACTTAAAAAGACATCCTTTTGAACAAACCGAATGATACTTCTTCATAGACGATCGGGCATTTCACATACGACTCGACTCATCCTCGAGGCAGATCATATCACCTTTGCCCGATGAACCATTCGAAATTGGATAGGACACTTGGATAATCACATAAATCATACAATGCCAACGTCTCAGACGTGGTCTTACATGTAGCCATAAATCGATGCCACTGTCCCAGATAGGGTCTTACTCGTAAACACATATTGGAACCACATATCGATGCTATGGTCTTACTCGCACACATATATCAGAATCCTATGTCATGACATATGTATCCTAACTATTCCTAAGGTTCATACGAGGCTTTCAGACGTCGCAACTCGGTCGAATCGAACTCGAAAATGTAGTAGCCAAATTTAATCATGTTCGGCCATAGCATATCTAAATTCTAATATTTCATAACAGCATATAAATATAGCATTAAATTTCCAAATAAACACGTCTATTTGCTTATAAACTTATCTCGGATGGTACAAAATGGAATCGGGCAGCTAGTCGACAACTTTCGTTTTTCCCCGATCCAAATCTGATTTCTTTAGTTCTTGATCTAAAAATATTCAAATTAAGCTCATTCAAACATATTTTCATTCAATTTAGTCTAAAAACACATAAATAGGTAAATTACCATTTTACCCTAACATTTACAATTTTTTACCATTTAGACCCTTTTGCACAAAACACAAAATACACAAAATTTGGCTACATTCTACTTAGGCCGAATGCTCCCTATATACATAAAAGTCCATATTTTCCATCAATTTCATAATTTAGTCCCTCAAATTTTTATTTTTTTCAATTAAGTCCTAATTACTCAAAATCATCAAAAATTCCAATATAAAATATATTAACCCAACACTTATCTTTCATATTTCACCATCAAACAATAAAAATCACAAGCTCTAATCAATAGCATAACTCAAAATATTCATCAAAATTAAAAATTTAAACATGGGTTTTGTAGTACTTGAAGCAACGATCTCAAAAACGTAAAAATTATCAAAAACCAAGTTAAACTCTTACCTTGATTGAGCTTGAAAAGCAACCAAACCTAGGTTTTATTTTCTTTTTCTCTCTTGTTTTAGTTTCGGCAATGATAGAAATAAAATGGACATGGCTTTCTTTTATTATTATTATTATTTATGTTTTATGTTATAATATATTTTATTAACTTAACATTTAATTTACTTATTTATCCATGCTAAAGTTATAACAAAACAATATAATATATGTCCACTACCGTCCATTTAATAAGTCAATGGCCTATTTACAACTTAAGGGCTTCCTTTTATAAAGCCAATAACAATTCGACCCTTTATACATTAAACTACAAATTTTTAATTTACGCGATTAAGTCCTTTTATTAAATCGGATACCTAAACGACAAAATTAAATCACGAAAATTTCATAGATATAAATTCACACAAAATAAACACAAAAAATAATTTTAAAATATTTTTCTAACTCGAATTTGTGGTCTCAAAACCACCATTCCAATTAGGGTCTAAATCAGGCTGTTACATATTGGGCACTCTCTGTTTCATCTTCGACTCGTGGTGAATTGATCCCACCAAGTCATGGCATAATCGGAGAAACTATTCACCGCAAGCTTCACTTTCTTACTTTCTGAGTAGTCGTGGTACTCAAAAACCAATTCTACCTTCTTTTCCCATCAAGGTATACCTCCGGGTCGGGTCGACCTTGAAACAGTGGAATGGCTAACTTGTGATTCTTCAAATCCCCATCAATAAGTTCATGCTCTCTAAAGCCTTGGTTTCTATGAACGCGTCACCTTTCACTTTGATTGGATGCTTGGTATGTTGGATCGAACCAGCCACCAACAGTAGCAACTTTTCTTTTAAAACTTAGAGACATTTTATTTGAACCTCACTTCAAATGTAACATCCCGAAATAGGGCCTAGTCGGAATAGTGGATTCGGGACCAGAAATCCAACATAAAAATATTCATTTTATGATTATTATGAGGTTTAGAATATAATAATATGCATGTGTTAAAATTTCATGAAGAAATTCTTTGAGTAAAGTGTCCAATTGGAAATTAGGGTCTAAATTGAATAAATTGCAAAACTTGGATTCTAGAAGCAATTTGTATGAAATTGCTTTAGATTATAAGTTAGAAGGTCTTAAAGTGCAATTTTCCCAATTTCTAAGTTATTGGACAAAAATTGGCTTGCATGGATGAAATTTTAAAGAAAGGGCTTAAGGGCATTTTGGTCATTTAGCATTTTAATGAAATTAAATGGGGAAAAGAAGGCAAAAATCAGCCATTCATCTCCCTCATTCAGCCAAAAATTGAGGAGTCTCCATTGCTAGGGTTTCCAAGCTTTTCAAGCTCAAGAGTAAGTGCTCCCAAGCCACGTTTTTAATGTTCATTGTATTTTTGAAATCCCGGTAGCTTACTCTCTCCATTTCTACCCATATTTCATGCTAGGGTTCACGTTTAAAAATTTACCCATGCATGAGTTACTTGTATTTTGATGGTTTATGGAGGAATATGTAAGTTGAAGGTGTGTTAAACATCTTTTCTAGGTGATTTTCATGTAAAACCCCTAAAGGGACCTTTTTGCAAAAGTTGATAAATATGTGGTAGAAATGTGAAAATAATGGAAAATGTGGGCTGCCTTAAGAGGTAAAAGTGTTCGGCTAGGCTTCGCTAAGATAGAAATTGCATGTGTTTCATTATACGAGCCTAGGGACTAAATCGTAAAAAAGTGAAAGGTTAGGGGCAAAATGGTCATTTGGATCAGGGGTGAAATTTAGGCTCAAATATTACAATGTGAGGTGTTAATGATTTAATTTTATTATTATAGACCCCGACGAACAAATTTTAGAGGTTGACCGAGGAAAATGAAAGGTTTCAGAATAACCGAAACACATCACCGTAACGAGTACCAGGTAAGTTCAGATAACTTAAAGTAAACTCATAATATGCATAATTGTGTGATGTATGAATGCATGATAATTGCATTGTTGACGGCATGAAAATACATGGAATGCATCTTTGATAATGATTCAATGGATAATGTCTTGGTTGAGGTTAAAAAGGGAATTCGATGGATAAACCATGATTGACATGTGAATTGAGATCCTGCATGTGTTGCAGAAAGGACTTAGCCCAGACGGGTAATCCGTTGATCTCAAGTATGAAAAGGATCTAGCCCAAACAAGTGTTCCCTGGATGATTGAGCCTCTCGAAGAATATGTGTGCATTGTGTATTTAGCCCGGACTGTAACAACTCAGTTTTGACCCTAGTTAGAATAGTGGTTTCGGGACCATAAATTTGAGTCCAAAAAATATTTTAATATTATTTTTTGCGTCTGTGATATGTGAATTTATAACTGTGAAGTTTCTGTGATTTAATTTGTCTGTTTCTGTGCTTAATTATGATAAAGGACTAAATCGCGTAAAATGCAAAAGTTGCATGCTATATGTTAATGGGGTTAATTGGCCTTGGATTTTAAAATAAAGGTCCTTGCATGGTAACTATACCATTAATTTTAATGGTGGACAATGATGGACAATAGTTGGTAAAAATTCAATGATATATGTCATGGGCAAATTGGTAAATCATGAAATAAATAGAACAAATTAAAGAAAATGAAGAAAAAGGCATGCAAAAACACCTTGTTTTAGCCAAAAATAAGAGAAAGAAGAAGCCATTAAAGCTTCAAAGCATTCGGCCATTGCATGTGTGAATAGGTTAGTCCATTTTGTTCGATTTTTGATAATTTCTATGATTCTGAGATCGTTGCTTCGTGTTTTATAAAGCCCATGCCTTAATTTCTAATTTTGGTGATGATTTTGAAATGTGCCATTGATGAAACTATGAGTTTTGTGATGTTAGTTGATGAATTATGGAAGCTTGATGTTGAGTTTAAATGTTTTGTCTTTGGATTTTTTATGAAATTGAGTATTATGGGCTAAATTGTAAAAATGTTATTTTGAAGGACTAAAATGTAAAATAAATAAAATGCATGGACTTTTTTGAGAGCTACAAGAATTCGGCTAAACTTGTGTGTATGCAATTTATGTGTACTTTGTGATTTTGTGAAATAGGGACTAAAGTGTCGAAATGTGAAAATGTAAGGGCTAGTTTGCAAATTGCCCTAAATATGTGTTTATGGATTAAATTGAATTAATTGGTGAATAAAAGGGTTAATTTTGAAAACATATAGATCAAGAAAGGAGGAATTCAGACTTAGATCGAGGAAAGTTGAAAACTATTGAGTAAACAATTCAAATCGACAATTCCGAATATGAAGTAAGTTCGTACTTAACATATGATGTTAAATAAGCTTTAATGCCTTTATCATACATGGTTTGTATATAATTGAATTGGACGATATGATGATGAATTGGAAGTGTTGGCACTAAGTGTGCGATTTAAACTATCTTGGCACTATGTGTGCGATTTAAATTAGCTTCGACTATTTGAGGCACTAAGTGTGTGATACTGACTTAGTCTCGATTATTTGAGATGGCACTAAGTGTGCGAAAATATTTATTTTGGGCTAACCATATAGCAATAAGTGGGCAGATGTCTAAAATACGAATAAGTTATGGAAATTCTTATAACATTCATAAGAGGTGAGTATGAAAGTGTATAAGTACAGGAAGATTCAGGTATGTATAATACCTAAGTGGTAGATGATGTTATGTATATGAATTTCATTGAGTTGATATAAATTTATGGATTCAAATTGTGCAAATACCTAGATGTTGTTATTTTATGTTTCATATATAATGAATGATTTGAGTACGAGCTTACTAAGCTTTTGAAAGCTTACTTTGTGTGTGTTTGCATTGTTTTATAGATATCAAAGCTACTGAAATCTCAGAGATCGTCAAGGATCGTCATCACACTATCAGACCTCATTTTGGTACTTTTGAAAATGTATATATTTGAAGTATGGCATGTATAGGCTAGTAGTTGGGAAGTATATTTTGTGATGTATATATTTTACTATGTGATTTGGAAAATTTTGTGTTTGAATTCATGGTTATAAACGGTTTATAGTATGTGGAGTTATATGCAGTGGAGGTATGTTTTAGATGGATAAAAGAAACGGTAAGTTGGTGAGTTCATGGTATGAGATTGAATGATGTTTTTGACATAAACCTACCTTATGTTTTAGTATAAATAGGTAAGGTTTATAATTATGTAAATGGTTGATAATATTATGGCATGAAAGATGTATGTTTTAGCATAAAGAATGGTTGATTGGGTTGTACATAGATGCTTGATTCCTTGCTTGTAGGTTGACCCAAAAAGGGGTGGCAAATTTTGGCTTAAACCAAGTCTGCTTGGTGCCACACGGTCAGGAGACACGGGCATGCCTTGGGGTCGTGTAAGAAAAGTAGGATTATCCCAAGAATCACACAGTCTTGACGCACGGGCGTGTCATATGGCCGTGGGCTAAATTCAGTAGCTAGCTATGTATCACACGGCTATAGTACACGAGCGTGCCTATTGGCCATGTGAAAAACTCAGTATGCATGCTCTGTTTTGACACAGTTGGTTCACATGGGTGTGTCTGATGCTCGTGTGAGGCACACGGCCTGGACGCATGAGTGTGTGACATCAATAGAATTGAAAAATTTTCTATGTTCTAAATTTTATGAATGTGTTTGGTTTAGCTTTAACAGTTCTTAAACGTATGTTTTAGGTCTCGTAGACCTTCTTATAAAATTATTGCTTATGAAATGTTATTAAATAATATCTATGATTCTGAATTGGTCTGAGATGTTTTGCCTGTCTAGTAATGCCTCGTAACCCTAATTCGATGTCAGTTACGGGTTACGGGTGTTAAACAGATGGGTAATCCGATTAGGATCTGAATTTAGCTTGGACTGGTAATTCAGATCTGAGCTCATTAAGGGTGTATGTCGTATAAGGGATTTAGCCTGAATTGGTAATCCCGACATCACCGTTTATATTGCGGGGGATTTAGCCTGGATTGGTAATCCCACCGTAAGATGTGAGGTTCGCGGGAGTGCATACTGAAACGATCATTTGTATGAATTTACAGTGATTGGATAATCCATTGAGGTTTCGTAGAAACTCAACGGGACTAAAATAAAGTATATGTATAAATGACATGTTGAATGATGAGCTCATCCAAGATAAATTACATGATGTTTTGTTATGTGACTAACTCACTGATTGAGTGCATGTGATAGGGAAACCATTTTCATATTTTTTATTTCATTATCTAATAAGGATGTATGCTAAATAATCGGTAAGTTTACTTTCCAGTTATTCGAGCTTACTAAGCATATATATGCTTACCCCTCTCTTTTTCCCCATTTTCAGAGCTCGAGGACTCGTAGAGATTAGAAGACGATTGGAGAATCAACACACTAGCAACTAACTCAGCTTTGGTATATAGATACTTATGTTTTGTTCAATGGCATGTATAGAACTTTGAATATTTGGTTATATGTGTCATTTGGTTTGCCAATATGAAGGCATGTAAAGTTATACTTATCTTTTTGTTTATGGCCATGGAAATTGGCTTATTTTGAAGTAGGACCTACAAATCTATGCATGTTTATGTTCACATATGATGGTTTGGTTATAATTGGAAATGAGTTATAAAAACGAGTCAATCTTAAATATGTCTAGTAGACATAGAAATTCTTAAATGTAAGATGAGAATTAACTTAGCATGTATGAAACCAATGACATGAGGTTTACATGCAATGAGGTTAATCAAAATTTCATATTTATAAATGTATAATTTGGTCTTAACATGCACTAAAATAACTCATAAGAATATTTGATTGATAGAGGGTGATGAAAGGCTTGGAAAATAGCCAAATAAGATCCGCACAGGTAGACACATAGGCATGTGTCTAGGCCGTGTGTGACACACGGCTCACCCCCATGGGTGTGTGGTATGGTCGTGTGTCCCCTGCACCTAAATTTTTAAGTCAGTATAGAACACGGGCTAAGCACACGGGCGTGTGCCTTGGCCTTGTGTTTTTAACAGAATGTTGAGGTTGAAGTCAGTGTTGCACACGGGCGTGTCCCAAGTCACATGGGCGTGTGTGACCACACGGCCCCATCACACGAGCGTGTTACACTTCAAGTAAGGGAAAATTCTCTAAGGTACTCAAAGTTTATCGAACGTCTTCGATTTTGTCTCGTACTACCCCTAGGTGTGTTTTAGGCCTCGAAAGCCTGTGTAAGGGACAAAGTGTATGTGTTTGAAAGTTTTTAAATTTGGGCAAAGATCGATGACCTGATTTAGTGAGTTTATAAAGGTTTAAACTCGATAATGCCTCGAGCCCCGTTCCGATGTCGGATACGGGCAAGGGGTGTTACATCAAACCTCACTATTCACTCGTAAAGAAAAGAAATAATTTAGCACTCACACTCGTGTTTGCACTCGATATAAGGCTTTTTCTTCACTCGATTGCTCTCACAAATCTCTTGCCTTTTACAACTCGAGTCGCCTCTCCAAGTTCTCAATGGACTACTTAGACAAATTAGCAATCATTATGGAATCGGCTTCAAAATTTTATGTAAGGGTAGGGAAAGATTTTGGGAAAAAGGGTAGGCTAGAAACAAAATAAAATTGATGTAAGTGTGGCCGAATGGTAGGAAGGTAGAGTAATGAATCCTGGCAGCAAATGAATTACAATCATTCAAACCTCTTTCTTCTTTTTTTTAATATCAAACAAACTTTTGTACTCCAAACAAATTGATTTCCACACTTTGAACTTTCAATTGATGCAGAAACCATCTTTTTTACACGAATTTTTTTCAAACTTTTTTTGAATTTTTTCTAATGAAATACAATATCGTAATACTGAGAACGTTGATTCTTACTCCAAATTTGCTAGCTCTGATACCAAATGATACAAACTCATTTTGGTGATGTCTCGAGTCGTATTTGTTGCCCAATCGTGAATTTGAGTAAGGATAAGTTCGTTTCAGGTTAATTGAAACAAAATAGAATAAATGACTTCAAACAATGGTAGTAGGTAAAATGGGTAAATAAATAAAGGATAATTTGGCTAAGACCAAGAATGAACCAACAATATTGGATTGTTGACTCGAGTCTCAAAATGGTTCTTAGATGATTTACGGTTTAAAAAAATAGCAAAGGACCTTGACTCGCTATAAAAAATGATAGGAACCAAAGGTATATGAACGCCACACTCAAAAGTGATAAGTTTAGTTAACAATTAAAAGGAAATGATGCCACGAGCTATGCTCGATAAGTCAAGTCAACCCAAGAGAACAAAGATGATGTGATCTGGCTCGGGTGTTCGAGTCGAGTTCACGTAAGTTGCCCGACGAGAAGAGTTGTTCACAAAATTGTCGATTCGTTTGAGTCAGTTTAAGAGGCTGAATGTTAATTGAAATGGGTTCAAAGTGGGCTAGGTATATGATGGTAGGATTGGCTAGAACAAAAACAAAGATAAAAATATGTGGAGGGCTCGGTTTTAAAAATAAAGTTAAATAACAAAAGGTGATGGAAATGGAATGCGAACTTAAACTTCAAGAATGATTCAACACTAGTAAGTGTCACCCCGATTCCTATATTGTCTAAAGTGATGGATGGAATAGCTGGATAGGATAACGCCACACCAAAATGGTGATAAGTTCTAAAACAAGCTCGGTAGACGCCACTAGCACAACTAGATAAGTCTTCAAAACTTGTACGAGATATGAGAGGAAGCAACCTCACAGAAACAATGTTTCATTCATAAAAATGTCAAAAGTTTTTTACAACATGAAATGAGCTGAAATTTATAGCTAAACAAGAGCTAGTCGAATGGTCACTTAAAGGAGCTGAATGGACAGCTGAAAATTCCAAATTTTTAGAGGAAGCTTCCTTAAAGTTTCTTGTGCATGGAAAACGTCAAAGACTACTTTTGGATACCTCTAATCAGCTGGACAATAATGGAAATGAATGGTGAGCTAAGTAGCCTTGTCTAGGTTCGGCCAAGAGGTCTAAATACTCTTTAATAGAGCTACTTGATTAAGCTAAAAGGTCTTGCATTTTTAATGATCAGCTTGGGTACTTCAATGGTTCCAAAAGTGTGAAACTGAATGTGAATGGTCTTTGGGTGTGAATGCACAAAACCGAACAGCCTATAGGTGTGAAAGGAATGTTTAGCAATGTGACAACATTCAAATTACTTTGGAGAGCTGACCGACCATTTGGGGACATGAAGAAGCAGCTTGTAAGAAAGGACACAACATCTCCTTTGGCTATTGATGTCCATAGGGTGCTTGGATAACTAAACCATCAGCACACCATGTTTAATTCCGTCTCATGCATGTTCCTGCACCAAATAAATTCAACATTAAATCATACTTAAGACATATTAATTTCAGCAGCAACTATAATTAACAATGCACATTAATTTGACTCAAAAACATATTTAAATCATGTAATAAACTAAAACAAATTTAAAACATGTATAAACTAAGCACATTAAAATTTGGCTGTAGCTAGACACATTTAAAACATGTAATCGGCTAGATAAATTAAATAGCAGTAGCTATTAAATTTGTACTAAACCAAGCACATTAAACTCATGCAATAATTAAAACACATTTAAACAAAATGAGAGCACATTAAAGATGTCTAGATTTTAAACACAAACAAACAATAATTATTTGAGCTGAAAAAAATTAAGTAAATTAAAACTAAAGCTGAATTTATTTGAAGGATAAATTAAGTGAGCTGGAAATTGAGCTCAAATGAGCTGGCATGAGCTCAAACGAGCTGATTTGAGCTGAACGGAGCTCAGAGTTGAGTTGAAATAAGCTTGAACTAAAATGCATGGAGCTTGTACTAAGTTGGCCCTATCTATCCCTTTGGATTGGAGCTCATTGTGGTTCCAAAGTTGAGCAAGCAAAGCTAAAACAGCTTCTTGAAGACGTTTAGCTCGTGTTCAGGTCATTGGTCCTTTAGGTAGCTCAAGGGAGTCCTGGCTCATGCTTGATGAGCTCTCGAGCGTGCTTACATCAAAAGAGATTTGGAAATTTCACAAATATCAATTTTTATATATTTTGTAAAAAAGGTTTTTCACAATGAGCTGATTACAAATATTTATAGGGCTAGATAAAGGCTAGCCAAATAGTCACAAGTATCAACTTAAATGAGTTGTTAATGGCTAAAATAAAGCTTAATCAATAAGCACAACTCTTGGCAACTCAATAGGCACAACTCTTGAATTCCCCTAAGCCTAAGCAACCCAACCATCTATATGAGTTATTGCTCCAATTCAGCTGATTTAATGAATTTGAATGTGTAGGTTTCATTCATGAGCAGCCGAATAGACACCAGCAACTTGTTGATATTTTGACCACTTGAAAAAGAAGAAAAGGCAACTGAATTTAAAGGATATATAATGCTCTCCTTTAAATGATGTAACAGCTCCTTTAAGTGATGAATAATACTCTTCTTTAAGTAATGTAACAGTTGCGTTAACACTTTATAACAGCTCCCTTGGACATAACTTATTTCAACTGAATAGTCACCTACAAGCATTAACAAACACATTAAAAACACATTAAACACACTATACTTAATAAGCTTAGTTAATAAACTATAATAAACACTTTTAACTCTTAACTTGATTTAATAAAATGTAAATAAACATATTTAACAATAAGTTATTCCAGCAATTAAATAAACTAAGACAAACATTTATTCCAGCAATTAATTAACTAAAAGGAGTTTAGTAAAAATAAAGTCCAGCAAATAGATAATTAACTAAGATGACTAAAATAAAGCCCAGCAAATCAATAATTAACTAAGATGAGTTTAATAAAGTCCATCAACTCAATTATTAAACTAAAATTATAAGCTTTATTTTGCACTTGGCCCCCCCGAGTTTGGGCCAATCTCGGTGTTGTGGAGTTAGGTCGTGACATGATGCAACCAGGTTCGCATCACCATTTCTGATTGATAATGACATTGTTTGGGACGATGGTTTAAAGAGTTTCTCTATTAAATAATGTTGCTTTGACAAGTTTGTTGATGAAGTAAGATTAAATCAGCATATACAAAACTTGGTCACATGTGACAAAGCATTTTTATGTGAAAATCCCAATTTGTCTAATTATGGTGATTATGTGAATCATTTACTGCCTTGTGTGAAATCCTCGAGTTTGTGCAAATCTGATTGGATGAATGTTGAGAGGTTTGATTGTTTGAATCTTTGTATGCACAAAATCTTTTGGTTTGGCATGTTTGATTTAATGGCAAGAATGAAACCCTTACTGCACTTTAGAACAAGTAATCAAACTCATGTTTTCAAACCTGGAGTTTATTCTTTTGAAATGTCATTGAGAGAAGGCAAGCATCCACAATTTTGTGTGAATAAATAGGTGAACCATTTTTGCTTACCTGAAGCTTTGTCTTTAATTTTGAAAACAATACATGTGAATCTTGTTGGCTTGCAAAGTCACAATCCACTTTTTGAATCCAGATGTTGTCATATATTATGGTATATAAGACTCGAGCATGTGTTGCATGATAATGAATTCAACTTGCCTTATGATCTTTCTATGATGCCGATCAAGAAATTATCAAATCAAATTGAAATGGCAAAAGAAAATATTGTTTTTGATCCCGAAAAACATCATTCTCTATCATTGTTCAAAGGAATTGAGTCATGGACTTTTTTTGTCCAAAAGTATAACTTTCGAATGCTCCATGATTCTGGTTTGTTTCTATCAAGGAACAAGGTGAAATCAACTTATGTTTTTGATCTCGGCATTGATTCATATGTTCAATTTATGAATAAGACTTATGATGTATGCACGCCCGGGGCTCCCTCAAGTGCATATCAAGATTCAATTGAGCTTCCAAAAGCACCCATAACTCGAGCTTGTGTTAAGCATTTTCTAGAAGCTGTTTTAGCTTCTGATGCAAAACCTTGGTTTGAAACAAGGGACAATGCTCACAAAATCAGCTCGAAGCAACTATCCAAAGAACCCGTGCATTGTTGGCAAGCTGATTCTAGCTCATTTCCAGCTACTCGAGCTCCGTCCAGCTCAACTCAGCTCATTTGAGCTCGTTTAAGCTCAACCAAGCTTACTTTTAGCTCATTCTTTATTTCAATAAATTAAACTAAGTTTTAGTTTTATACTAATTAGCTTGTTACAACTCAATAATGAAAATCCTAGCTCAAATAAGTTCATTAAATGTTTTCACTCAGTTTGAGCTAGCTGAACTTAATGCTACTAGCTAGTCTTTAATTAATGTGTTTAGTTTAGTTTAATATGATATTTATGATGTCTAGTTCATGCTCTTAACATGTTCAGTCGAATATACATTGGGATTTAATGAGTTCATGTTTCTTGTAGGTTCAGCCGAATGTATTGAGTACATTAAATGAGATTCATGCATGGCTTAATACATCGTATGGAAGGATGCATGCACAACTAGTGTTCAATGGATGGCATTTGAAGGAATTCATGTATTGGGGACGTTCATGCAAGTGGGGGCTATTTTATGTACACATATTTGAAGATTCATGGACCGTAATTAAGGAAGAACATGCATTGGGACTTTTCATGCATGTATCATGCATATCCAAGATGTCCATTCAAGTACTCAAGGTACATTCAAGCCTCATTCGGCCAAGGGAGATGTAGGAGTATTAAAGGGCTGCACATTTATGAATTATGGCTTTTCTTCAAGGCTAAGTATGCATGAATGCATCAAGTGAAGCAACATAATGGTTCGGCCAATTCATGCACCATCTCCAAGCATGACCTGAATTTTAATGCTTTTGTGTGAACATGTTAAATACAAATGTGAACAGAATTTAAGTTAGTGTGAACATCATAGATGTCGAATATCAATAGGCATCTTAGGCTTATAAATAGTTTGCTCATTTCATGTAAAAAGGACTTTTGCCAAATTATTGAATGAACATTATTCTTGTGAGGTTGCTTCCTCTCATATCTCGTACAAGTTTCAAAAGACTTATCTAGTTTGTGCTAGTGGCGTCAATCGACCTTATTTGAACTTATCACCATTCTTGGTGTGGTGTTCACCTATCCTACTATCCCATCTATCCACCTTAACAATATAGGAACCGGGGTGACACTTTTTAGTGTTGAATCATTCCTGACGTTAAGTACGTTTTCCATCCCCATCTTTCGAATTTCTTTCTTGTTATCATCGAACCAAGCCATCTATCCAACATCCATCTTTGCTACCCATAGCCGGTTGAACCTATTACTAAACTTACCCTTCTTTGAAACCTTCCGCTTATCCTATTCTATTCATTACTTCTATTACTAAAATTCGAGGCACGAACGACTCTCTCGACTATGATCGGGCAACTAAGTGAATTCGACTCAACCACTCGAACCGAATCAGATCAACTTAGCAAGTTCTATTGAGCTTATATACCATGGTTTCACTAATCCATTTAAATTTTGTGTAGGTGGCACTTTGGAAAGGTTCCCTCCAAAAGAGGGAGGGCGTGCAAACAATCTATTTTGTGTTTGTGTGTAAATTTTAGGTTATCGAGAGCAACTTTGCCAACTTCATCAATCGAGGGGGCTATGACCTTGAAAGATTTTTGGTGAGCAAATGGCCAAATCATCTTCAAGAGGGAGGGAATGATGCGATCTCGACCGCATCCTATTTTGACTTAAATTGATGACACTAGGAATGGTCTAAACATGAGGTCCCCAAGTGCAAAATGAAACTTAATTTCAGCTCAACGAGCTCAATCTTGGTTTTTACCTAGCTTAATGGAGCTCAATTCGGCTTGATGCTAGCTTATTGAGCTCGATTTTAATTTATTTAATTTCATGCATTTTAAGTTGCTAGAATAAATTTATTTATTTAATTGAGTTAGTTAATTTAGTTAAAGTTTAGCTCAAATAATTAAATTGCATTTTAATGTGTCTAAATTCTGGACATTTTAATTTAGCTTAAATGTGTCTTAGTTTAATGCATGGTTTAAATGTGTCTAAAGTAGAGACAAATTAATTAGCTACTACTGAATTTAATTTGTGTCTTAGTTAATACATGTTTAATAGTTGTTTAATGTGTCCAATTTTAAGACAAATTAATTTCATGTTTCTAATTAATTTGTCTAGCTGAATTTAAGTTGTTTTAAGCTGATTTTAAATTTTGTTTGAGGTATATGCATGGACGGCATTGAATGGGTTGTGCTGATAGTTAAGTGACGTGATCCGGCCCGGGTAGATGAGTCGAATTTACGTAGTTGCCCGATCATAGTTCGAGAGAGACGTTCGTGCCTCGAATTTTAGTAATAAAAGTAAAAGAATGGAATAGGATAAGCGGAAGGTTTCAAGAAGGGTAAGTTTAGTAATAGGTTCGGTTAAAGGTAGCAAAGATGGATGAAGGATAGAAGGTTCGGTTTGCGTTAATAAGAAAGAAGTTTAAAACATAGAAATGGAAAACGAACTCAACGTCAGGAATGATTCAACACTAAGAAGTGTCACCCCGATTCCTATATTGTTAAGGTGAAAAGATGGATAGAAGGATAGGTGAACGCCACACTAAGATTGGTGATAAGTTCAAAACAAGACGATTGATGCCACTAGCACAAGCTAGATAAGTTGTTTGAAACTTGTACGAGATATGAGAGGAAGCAACCTCACAAGAACAATGTTCATTAACAAATTTGGCAAAAGTCCCTTACAAATGAAATCAACAAACTATTTATACTAGTTTCTTATGCTAGCCGAAAAGTCCATTCATGAACTTAATGATTAAGTAATGTACCTAATTATAACATAAACTTTCTAGAAAAATGACCAATGGTGTCCTTGTCCATGTTCGGCCGAATGGGAGGTGAGTGGATAGCTTCATGAATATGCATTGATGTACTTGGATGAATGATCTTCATACATGCATCACTAGATTCGGCTAACTCCTTAAATGGAGCCTTCAATTCATGTTGTTTCACCATGAGTGGTTTAATCAAAATGCAAAAAACTGTTATCACACACATTCATAATTTGCACAGGATGAACCAATCCAATAGAATCAACAGAGTTGTCGTTATAAAACATGTCATAAGACGGAATCTTCATGGCATCTTTTGAAACAACATCATTAACATTAATATGTGAACAGTAATTAACCAAATCAAGTGACTTTGATTCAATAATCAAAGAATCCTTACCTTCCTTACCTTCGATCGCAAGTGGGTGGTTGTCATTCGCGAACTCACCTTTTTCAAACAACCTAAAACACCTCTCGTTTGGAAGGTAATGTAGATGGAATTGGTCGCACAAACTTCTAGGAACCTGAAAGGTTAAATCACAAGAAGATCGAACATGTGGGTTAGTAGAGATAATCCTCACTTGCTCACTTGTTTTCTCACTCGATTCTTTTTCTTCTGAATCACTCGTTCCTTTTGTTTCAATTTCTTTTTCAACTTCTTTTTCTCTCTCAAATTTCTTTTCATTCTCTTTTTCAATCTCATTTTCTTTTTCATTTTCTTTTTGCTTTTCAAAGGCTTTTTCAAAGGCTTTTTCAAGTTCTCTCAAGATTCGCTCATTTTCTCTCTTACTTGCCTTTTGCCTCTCTTTTCTTTTTATTTCGTTTTCTTTTTCTTCCTTTGCTTTTTCTTTTCTTTTCTTTGTTTTCTCTTTACAAGAATGTACAAAAGAACGATGAGAATACAAATCTTGTTTGAAAGATGAAGAACTATTTGCATATGATTCACAATCAAAACTTCGTGAAGAATACTCCGAGTAAGATTTCATTGACGATCTAGTAGGAGTATGTCTTTCTCTCTGAACGCCATCTTGGAATGAATCAAAATCGTAATCGGCTTCTCATCTTCTCAAATTTCTTGATGAAAAGGACTTTCGATCGAAGTCACTTCTCGAATTCGCTGATGAACATGAGTCATAGTATGAATCTCTTTGTCTCGAAGTAGATGGCGAAAAGGAATCATGATAGGAACTTTTTCTCAAGTAGTAGTCGGGGGTATATCTCCGTGGGGTTCTTTTCTCCATTTTGATGTGAGCACACCCGGGGCATCCTCGAATGCACACCAAGAATCAATCGAGCTTCCAAAAGGTCCCATGACTCGAGCTCGAACCAAGCAAATTCAAGATGCTTTATCAGCCTTTGTGATGCGCATTTGGGATGATAACCAGCTCCATGACGTTGGAGGAGCTAAGGACAACTCCTTGAAGACTCCATGCACTATTTTGCAATTCGATCTCAGCTCCTCTCCAGCTCTCCTATCCGCCATTCAGCTCACATCAGCTCACTTGAGCTCGTTTTAGCTCGTTTGAGCTCGAACTTAGCTCGATTCAGCTCATTCCTTTTTCATTTCAATAAATTAAGTTTTAATCTAGCTTATAACTAAGTTTGTTACAGCTCATGCCGAATTCCCTAGCTCAATTTAGCTCACTAGGTGTTTTTTACTATTTGAGCTAGCCGAATTTATTATAGGTTGACTTATAGTTATTGTGTCCAAATTTAGTTAGTGTTATTAAGTTATTTAGTTATTATTTTAATTTATAATTATATGAATAGTTATGTGTTATTTAATTTTGTAGGTTAGCCGAATTTGGAAGATACATTCATGGCATTTAATGCAAGGTGCATGAACGGGAATGTTCATTGAACGGGAAGATTCATGCATGTTTCGGTTCAATGTTTGGAGGACATACATTCATGTACATGGAAGGTTAATGCATATTGAAAGGTGCATCTCCCTTGGACGGCACACATGCATGAATGGAGGGTAATTAATGCAAGTGCATGTACGGCTAGGTTCAAGCCCCCTTCCAAGTTCCATGTACAACCGATGCATGTGGGAGGACCCTTGGAGTTTCCTAAGCACCTATTCGGCCAAGAGACACCCTTTGGGAGTTTCATGCATCCCATGGCTGAACCTAGACAATCCCCTTGGCTTCCAAAGCTTGCTCATACATGAAGCTGCCCACTCACCTCCCATTCGGCCGAACATGGACAAGGACACCATTGGTCATTTTTCTAGAAGGTTCATGTCTTAATTAGGTTCATTACTTAATCATTAAGTTCATGAATAGTCTATTCGGCTAGCATAAGAAATTAGTATAAATAGTTTGTTGATTTCATTTGTAAAGGACTTTGGCCAAATTTGTTAATGAACTTTTGTTCTTGTGAGGTTGCTTCCTCTCATATCTCGTACAAGTTTCGAAGACTTATCTAGTTTGTGCTAGTGGCGTCTACCGATCTTGTTTGAACTTATCACCAATCTTGGTGTGGCGTTCACCTATCCTTTTATCCATCTTTTCACCTTAACAATATAGGAATCGAGGTGACACTTCTTAGTGTTGAATCATTCCTGACGTTGAGTTTGTTTTTCCATCCCCCCATCTTTCAACTTTCTTCCTTGTTAACCAAACCGAACCATTATCCATCACTCATCTTTATTACACATAACCGAACCTATTACTAAACTTATCCTTCTAGAAACCTTCCGCTTAATCTATTCCATTATTTTATTTTTATTATTAAAATCCAAGGCACGAACGACTCTCTCGAACTACGATCGGGCAACTACATGAATTCAACTCATCTACCCAGGCTGGATCACATCATTTGGTATCAGAGCTTGTAAATCGAGAGGCACCGACGTTCGTATCAAGATCAAAATAGGTTCGTGGTGAAAAAAATTCGAACAAAAAAAATTTGTATTTTCGTTTTTATCTTTGAAAAGGTGATATATTGAAAGTTGTAAAAAAACGAAATTATTAAAAAAAAGTGATGTGATCAAAAGTTCGATTCTATTGTTTTATATTTCTTCCGATCGTCTTATATTCTTTTCATCAACTTTTAACCCCCCAAAACACCACACTACTTTAAAAATTATTTTTTTCTTTTAGCCTACCCGTACACCATACGTTTTAACCCTTGTAACCGTTTGAAGCCGACCCCAAAGCACCTAGTCAAGTCAAAAGAAACAAAATACGAGGTTACGAGAGTAAGCTTGAGTGGTAAAAGGCTAGAGTGTGTGAGATCATTCGAGAGTTTGAAAAAGCCTAAAAACAAGTGCAAACACGAGTGGAGTGTTCATCAATTTTTCTTTACGAGTGAATAGTGAGATTTGTGGTGAGGATTTGAAAATCTATTGAAAAAAAATCAACATGAAACGAAATGTGGAGGAAAGGTAACCCGTTCGTAATGTGCCGGATTTGAACATGCAAGCCTTACTTCGAGAAGTTGAACGGTTGTTTGATCGAAAGTTGGAACCGATACAAGACCGACTCGATCAAGTGGAGGGAAGAGGCCGACGAGCAAGGACCCCAATAAGTCCACCTCGAGATCGTGACCGAAGGCATGTTCGAGATGACGAAGTTTCTGATCCAAGTGAAGCCGAAAGCGAGGCTGGTTCGAATGTTAGTGCCCGGTGAAGAGGCCAACGTCATCGTGGCCAACGAGAGCGAGAAAGGTTTGATGATGACTTGAAAAGTATTAGGCTGTCAATTCCCCCGTTCCAAGGCCGTTCGGATCCTGAAGCATATTTGGAGTGGGAGAAAAAGATCGAGCTTATTTTCGAGTGCCATAACTACTCGGAAGTAAAGAAAGTTAAGTTGGCTGCCATAGAATTCACCGACTATGCCATGATTTGGTGGGACCAACTCACGACAACCCGAAGGCGAAATGGCGAGCGACCCATTAACACTTGGGCCGAAATGAAGGCTGTCATGTGCCGGAGGTTCATTCCAACACACTACCACTGAGAGCTTTACCAAAAGCTCCAAAATCTTTCTCAAGGCACAAGGAGTGTCGAGGACTATTACAAAGAAATGGAAGTTGCTATGATACGTGCGAATGTGGACGAGGATCGAGAAGCAACTATGGCTAGATTTCTGTCCGGACTTAACCGTGAGATCGCCAATGTTGTGGAGCTACAACATTATGTGGAGATAGTTGATATGGTCCACATGGCCATCAAAATCAAGAAGCAACTCAAGCAGAAAGGTGCTGCCCGAGGCTATTCATCCACCAATGTGTCTCGATGGAACCAAGGCACTAGCAAGAGTGCTACGGCAAGCCAAACGAAAGATCCTATGGCACCTATCAAAGCTACCAAGCCTACGGGTGAAAATAGCAAAGGCAAGGCTGTTGAAGGTACCCAAAACCGGACGAGAGACATAAAATGTTTCAAGTGCCTTGGAAGAGGGCATATTGCGAGTCAATGTTCGAATCGGAGTGTCATGGTAATTCAACCAAATGGCGATATTGAATCGGAGAAGGAGGAGGATGAAAAAGTTGAAAACAATAACGAAAACCTTTCCGATGCTGAGGAAGAAATGGAGTACGCGGTCGAAGGTGAGATGCTTGTTGTTAAGAGGAGCTTAGGTCCGCAAGGTATCGAACTCGATCCGCAATGAGAGAACCTTTTTCATTCCCGTTGTTTTGTCTGTGGAAAGGTTTGTAGCATGGTGATTGATAGAGGAAGTTGTACAAATGTTGCGAGTACCCTCCTAGTTGAAAGACTTGATTTGTCGACAAGTGTCCATCCGAGTCCATACAAGCTACAATGGCTTAATGATGGAGTTGAGTTAAAGGTAACCAAGCAAGTTCTTGTCCCATTTTCAATTGGAAAGTATAAAGATGAAGTTCTTTGTGATGTGGTGCCCATGCATGCGGGCCATATACTGCTTGGGAGGCCCTGGCAATTTGACCGAAGAGTGAAGCATGATGGATTTGCAAATCAATATACTTTCAAGTATCAAGGCTGAAATTTTATTTTGGCACCTTTGACACCGAAACAAGTTGTGGAGGATCAACAATGGTTAAAGCAATCTTTGGATCGAATGCGAGTGGAAAAATAAAATGAAAAAGAAAGAAAAGAAAATGAAAAAGAAAGAAAAGAAATTGAAAGATAAAAGAAAAAGAGTTGTGATAAAAAAATGAGAAAAAAAGAAATTCAAAGAAACATGAGTGAAGAAAAGAAAAGAGTTTTGATTAACCAAAGTTTTCTTCATTCTAATTCTTTTCAGGTGGACTCAAGCCCTATGATGCGAATACGATACATTCTCGAAGAAAGAAGGTTTGTAATGGTCGAAAAAGGTAAAGTTAATTCTTGTTTTTCTGTACATGGTAAGATTTCTAGAATTTCTATTACATTTTTGTCCAACTTGATTGATGAAGAAAACATTAACGATGAAAATAAAACTGTTTTGGTTGATGGACACAAGATTCTTGATAAGCGTGAAGTTGTTAAGTTTGATGAATACTTGCTGTCCAAATTGCGTTGTTTAAGATCACAAAAACATGAGATAAATTTTTATTTTCCCTTGTTTGCTTATGACGGATGTATGCAGGTTTTGAAATATCAAATGAATTCCTGTCAAAGTTCTAATACTTCGTAAGTACAATTTGAAATGCCCAAGCGAAGTACGGATATTATATTCTCAAAATCCTTGTTCATTAAGTTTTTAAGTTATAATGAGACATGTTTATTTGATAGTGAACATGGGATATTGATATTGTTCTGTTGTGATGGTCTTAAGTGTAAGAAAACTTGCTTCCATCACCGTTTGAATAAGTTTCTGCTTTGTAATGATTCTCAATTGGTTGCAAGTTATGAAACGTTTTTGCAGCAAGGCATGATGCGTCAACTAAACACATCCATCCAAGAACGATCAAGTAGGCATCCCTGTTTCAAAATTAACCGTCGGCTCGACTTGAGGACAAGTCCCTTTGAAGACAGGGGAATGATGTGAGCACACCCGGGGCATCCTCGAATGCACACCAAGAATCAATCGAGCTTCCAAAAGGTCCTATGACTCGAGCTCAAACCAAGCAAATTCAAGATGCTTTATCAGCCTTTGTGATACGCATTTGGGATGATAACTAGCTCCATGACGTTGGAGGAGCTAAGGACAACTCCTTGAAGACTCCATGCACTATTTTGCAATCCGATCTCAGCTCCTCTCCAGCTCCCCTATCCGCCATTCAGCTCACATCAGCTCACTTGAGCTCATTTTAGCTCGTTTGAGCTCGAACTTAGCTCGATTCAGCTCATTCCTTTTTCATTTCAATAAATTAAGTTTTAATCTAGCTTATAACTAAGTTTGTTACAGCTCATGCCGAATTTCATAGCTCAATTTAGCTCACTAGGTGTTTTTGACTATTTGAGCTAGCCGAATTTATTATAGGTTAACTAATAATTATTGTGTCCAAATTTAGTTAGTGTTATTAAGTTATTTAGTTATTATTTTAATTTATAATTATATGAATAGTTATGTGTTATTTAATTTTGTTATTTAATTTTGTAGGTTAGCCGAATTTAGAAGATACATTCATGGCATTTAATGCAAGGTGCATGAACGGGAATGTTCATTGAACGGGAAGATTCATGAATGGTTCGGTTCAATGTTTGGAGGACATACATTCATGTACATGGAAGGTTAATGCATATTGAAAGGTGCATCTCCCTTGGACGGCACACATGCATGAATGGAGGGTAATTAATGCAAGTGTATGTACGGCTAGGTTCAAGCCCCCTTCCAAGTTCCATGTACAACCGATGCATGTGGGAGGACCCTTGGAGTTTCCTAAGCACCTATTCGGCCAAGAGACACCCTTTGGGAGTTTCATGCATCCCATGGCCGAACCTAGACAATCCCCTTGGCTTCCAAAGCTTGCTCATACATGAAGCTGCCCACTCACCTCCCATTCGGCCGAACATGGACAAGGACACCATTGGTCATTTTTCTAGAAGGTTCATGTCTTAATTAGGTTCATTACTTAATCATTAAGTTCATGAATAGTCTATTCAGCTAGCATAAGAAACTAGTATAAATAGTTTGTTGATTTCATTTGTAAAGGACTTTGGCCAAATTTGTTAATGAACTTTTGTTCTTGTGAGGTTGCTTCCTCTCATATCTCGTACAAGTTTCAAAGACTTATCTAGTTTGCTAGTGGCGTCTACCGATCTTGTTTGAACTTATCACCAATCTTGGTGTGGCGTTCACCTATCCTTTTATCCATCTTTTCACCTTAACAATATAGGAATCGGGGTGACACTTCTTAGTGTTGAATCATTCCTGATGTTGAGTTTGTTTTTCCATCCCCCCATCTTTCAACTTTCTTCCTTGTTAACCAAACCGAACCATTATCCATCACTCATTTTTGTTACACATAACCAAACCTATTACTAAACTTATCCTTCTAGAAAACTTCCGCCTAATCTATTCCATTATTTTATTTTTATTATTAAAATCCAAGGCACGAACGACTCTTTCGAACTACGATCGGGCAACTACATGAATTCGACTCATCTACCCAGGCCGGATCACATCACATTTTTCGACTTGAAGAAACTCTATCACTTTGATCTTGTTTTTCCAAATGATTTAATCTCTCGTGTATGTTCTTAGTGTTGGACTCCATCATTTTTCGCATTTCTTGTACCAAGTATTGGTATTCCGATTCGGTGAACTCTTCGCGTGACATGATTTTTGTTACTGAAAAGAAAATGTTAGATCACAACACAAAATAAAAAAAATAAGTACCTCACCACAAATCTCACAATTTCGCTCGGAAAGAAGAATGAAAAAGGTGTCACTCCCGCTCGTGTTTACACTCATTTGGCTTTTACCTCCACTCGAATGTTCTCACACACTCTAGCCTTTTACCACTCAAACTTACTCTCGTAACCTCGTATTTTGTTTCTTTAACTCGTCTTTGGTGCTTTGGGGTCAGCTTCAAAATCAGTTACAAGGGATAAGATGTATAGGTTATGGGTAGGCTAAAAGAAGTTTTTTTTTCCTTTGGTGTAGTGTGGCGTTTTGGAAATGGGGCTAAAATGGATGAAAAGAATATAAGACGATCGGAAGAAATACAAAACAATAAAATCGAACTTGATCACTACTCTCTTTTTTTTTCTCTCTCTTTTTTTTAATAATTTCGTATATATATTTTTTTACAACTTTCAATATAGCACTTTACAATGATAAAGACGAAAATACAATTTTTTTTGTTCGAATATTTTTTTATTTTTATTTTTCAAATTTTTTCATAACGAACCTATTTTGATCTTGATACGAACGTCGACGCCTCTCGATTTACAAGCTCTAATACCAAATGATGTGATTCGGCCCAGGTAAATGAGTCGAATTCACGTAGTTGCCCGATCGTAGTTCGAGAGAGACATTCGTGCCTCGAATTTTAGTAATAAAAGTAAAAGAATTGAATAGGATAAGCGAAAGGTTTCAAGAAGGGTAAGTTTAGTAATAGGTTCGGTTAAGGGTAGCAAAGATGGATGAAGGATAGAAGGTTTGGTTTGGGTTAACAAGAAAGAAGTTTAAAAGATGGAAATGGAAAATGAACTCAACGTCAGGAATGATTCAACACTAAAAAGTGTCACCCCGATTCCTATATTGTTAAGGTGAAAAGATGGATAGAAGGATAGGTGAACGCCACACAAGATTGGTGATAAGTTCAAAACAAGACGATTGACGCCACTAGCACAAGTTAGATAAGTCGTTCGAAACTTGTACGAGATATGAGAGGAAGCAACCTCACAAGAACAATGTTCATTAACAAATTTGGCAAAAGTCCCTTACAAATGAAATCAACAAACTATTTATACTAGTTTCTTATGCTAGCCGAAAAGTCCATTCATGAACTTAATGATTAAGTAATGTACCTAATTATAACATGAACTTTCTAGAAAAATGACCAATGGTGTCCTTGTCCATGTTCGGCCGAATGGGAGGTGAGTGGATAGCTTCATGAATATGCATTGATGTACTTGGATGAATGATCTTCATACATGCATCGCTAGATTCGGCTAACTCCTTAAATGGAGCCTTGAATTCATGTTGTTTCACCATGAGTGGTTTAATCAAAATGCGAAAAACTGTTATCACACACATTCATAATTTGCACAGGATAAACCAATCCAATAGAATCAACAGAGTTGTCGTTATAAAACATGTCATAAGACGGAATCTTCATGGCATCTTTTGAAACAACATCGTTAACATTAATATGTGAACAGTAATTAACCAAATCAAGTGACTTTGATTCGATAATCAAAGAATCCTTATCTTCCTTACCTTCGATCGCAAGTGGGTGGTTGTCATTCGCGAACTCACCTTATTCGAACAACCTAAAACACCTCTCGTTTGAAAGGTAATGTAGATGGAATTGGTCGCACAAACTTCTAGGAACCTGAAAGGTTAAATCATAAGAAGATCGAACATGTGGGTTAGTAGAGATAATCCTCACTTGCTCACTTGTTTTCTCACTCGATTCTTTTTCTTCTGAATCACTCGTTCCTTTTGTTTCAATTTCTTTTTCAACTTCTTTTTCTCTCTCAAATTTCTTTTCATTCTCTTTTTCAATCTCATTTTCTTTTTCATTTTCTTTTTGCTTTTCAAAGGCTTTTTCAAAGGATTTTTCAAGTTCTCTCAAGATTCGCTCATTTTCTCTCTTACTTGCCTTTTGCCTCTCTTTTCTTTTTATTTCATTTTCTTTTTCTTCCTTTGCTTTTTCTTTTCTTTTCTTTGTTTTCTCTTTACAAGAATGTACAAAAGAACGATGAGAATACAAATCTTATTCAAAAGATGAAGAACTATTTGCATATGATTCACAATCAAAACTTTGTGAAGGATACTCTGAGTAAGATTTCATTGACGATCTAGTAGGAGTATGTCTTTCTCTCTGAACGCCATCTTGGAACAAATCAAAATCATAATCGGCATCTCGTCTTCTCGAATTTCTTGATGAAAAGGACTTTCGATCGAAGTCACTTCTCGAATTCGTTGATGAACATGAGTCATAGTATGAATCTCTTTGTCTCGAAGTAGATGGCGAAAAGGAATCATGATAGGAACTTTTTCTCAAGTAGTAGTCGGGGGTATATCTCTATGGGGTTCTTGTCTCCATTTTTCGACTCGAAGAAACTCTATCACTTTGATCTTGTTTTTCCAAATGATTTAATCTCTCGTGTATGTTCTTAGTGTTGGACTCCATCATTTTTCGCATTTCTTGTACCAAGTATTGGTATTCCGATTCGGTGAACTCTTCGCGTGACATGATTTTTGTTGCTGAAAAGAAAATGTTAGATCACAACACAAAAAGAAAAAATTAAGTACCTCACCACAAATCTCACAATTTCGCTCAGAAAGAAGAATGAAAAAGGTGTCACTCCCGCTCGTGTTTACACTCGTTTGGCTTTTACCTCCACTCGAATGTTCTCACACACTCTAGCCTTTTACCACTCAAACTTACTCTCGTAACCTAGTATTTTGTTTCTTTAACTCGTCTTTGGTGCTTTGGGGTCAGCTTCAAAATCGGTTATAAGGGATAAGATGTATAGGTTATGGGTAGGCTAAAAGAATTTTTTTTTCTTTGGTGTAGTGTGGCGTTTTGGAAATGGGGCTAAAATGGATGAAAAGAATATAAGACGATCGGAAGAAATATAAAACAATAAAATCGAACTTGATCACTACTCTCTTTTTTTTTCTCTCTTTTTTTTTAATAATTTTGTATATATATATTTTTTACAACTTTCAATATATTACTTTATAATGATAAAGACGAAAATATAATTTTTTTTGTTCGAATATTTTTTTTATTTTTTTCAAATTTTTTTCACAACGAACCTATTTCGATCTTGATACGAACGTCGGCGCCTCTCGGTTTACAAGCTCTAATACCAAATGATGTGATCCAGCCTGGGTAGATGAGTTGAATTCACGTAGTTGCCCGATCGTAGTTCGAGAGAGACGTTCGTGCCTCGAATTTTAGTAATAAAAGTTAAAGAATAGAATAGGATAAGCGGAAGGTTTCAAGAAGGGTAAGTTTAGTAATAGGTTCGGTTAAGGGTAGCAAAGATGGATGAAGGATAGAAGGTTCGGTTTGGGTTAACAAGAAAGAAGTTTAAAAGATGGAAATGGAAAACGAACTCAACGTCAGGAATGATTCAACACTAAGAAGTGTCACCCCGATTCCTATATTGTTAAGGTGAAAAGATGTATAGAAGGATAGGTGAACGCCACACCAAGATTGGTGATAAGTTCAAAACAAGACAATTGACGCCACTAGCACAAGCTAGATAAGTCGTTCGAAACTTGTACGAGATATGAGAGGAAGCAACCTCACAAGAACAATGTTCATTAACAAATTTGGCAAAAGTCCCTTACAAATGAAATCAACAAACTATTTATACTAGTTTCTTATGCTAGCCGAAAAGTCCATTCATGAACTTAATGATTAAGTAATGTACCTAATTATAACATGAACTTTCTAGAAATATGACCAATGGTGTCCTTGTCCATGTTTGGCCGAATGGGAGGTGAGTGGATAGCTTCATGAATATGCATTGATGTACTTGGATGAATGATCTTCATACATGCATGGCTAGATTCGGCTAACTCCTTAAATGGAGCCTTGAATTCATGTTGTTTCACCATGAGTGGTTTAATTAAATAAGGCTTCATGAAGAGTCAAACTTGGTGTGAACAAGGAGCTTGAGTAGACACTTGTGTGTGAACGTCCAACCGGAGGGTCATCATGGTGTGGACACAATGTGTGAACACATGATCAATACATGAACCGTCCAATGCATGTTCCATCATTAATTTGATCCATGAATCTTCAAATACATGAATGTCCACCATGAACATGCATGTGCCTCTTGATTGCCATCCATTGAACCCTCCCATGCATGCACCTTGCATTAAAGTCCATACATGAATCTTCCAAATTCGGCTAACCTACAAAATTAAATAACATAATTAAATAACACACAACTATTCATATAATTATAATTTAAAATAATAACTAAATAACTTAATATCACTAACTAAATTTGGACACAATAATTATAAGTCAACTTATAATAAATTCGATTAGCTGAAATAGTCAAAAACACTTAGTGAGCTAAACTGAGTTAGGGAATTCGGCATGAACTGTAACAAACTTAGTTATAAGCTAGATTAAAACTCAATTTATTGAAATGAAAAAGGAATGAGCTGAATCGAGCTAAGTTCGAGCTCAAACGAGCAAAAATGAGCTCAAGTGAGTTGATGTGAGCTGAATGGCGCATGGGGGAGCTGGAGAGGAGCTGAGATCGGATTGCAAAATGGTGCATGGAGTCATCAAGGAGTTGTTTTTAGCTCCTCCAACGTTATGGAGCTGATTATCATCCCAAATGCGTATCACAAAGGCCGATATAGCATCTTGAAGTTGCTTGGTTCGAGCTCGGGTAATGGGACCTTTTGGCAGCTCAATGGATTCTTGGTGTGCATTCGAGGATGCCTCGGGTGTGCTCACATCATTAAGATGCTCCAAGCAACTCTTTGTTGAGTCCAAGAGATCTTGAGCTACTGATTTCTCTTCCCCAAGCTGACAATTGTGTTCTCCAACAACCCTTAAATGTTTTCACACTTGCTAGAGGTTCCTTTCACACTCATGGCTATTCGATTTGAGCTTTCACACCAAGCTGGCTACTCAATTTTGTTGGTTCACATTCAAAGGTTGTTGAGTACTCCAAGCTGCTCATTAAAGTCCAAGACTGTCCAAATATTCAAGGCAGCTCAATTAAAACAAGTTCACACCTCTTGACCAAATTTTATCAAGCCAATTCAGCTCCCAATCACTCCAAATTATTTCCAGCTGAATGAAGGCCTCTAGAAGCTGTCTATTGGCGTCTCCCATGCTAGAAAACTTCAAGGAAGCTTCAAGGGACGTTCTAGGAAGTTGCCAAGAAGTTTCAGTCATTAAAGCTGAATATTTGCTACCTATTCAGCTCCTTAAGTGTCTATTCGGCTAGCTAGATGTTTAGCTATAAATAGTTTGTTTTGAAATCATTTTGGGGTTAGACAATTTAAACGAAAGTACTTTTTATCCTTTTATGGATGTTTATAACATTGTGAGTTTAATTCAACTCTCTTTGTTCTTTTAAGACTCAGGTTGACTTATCTAGCCTAGCTAGTGGTGTCACCCTATTTCTTTTGAATTTATCACTCCTAAACCGAGTGTGGCGTTTATACCTTTGGTTCCTATCTCTTTATAGATAGTGGGTCAAGGTTCTATCATTTTCCATCTCAAGTGTTCTTATAAGTCTCGGGTCAATACTGTATATGGTATTAGTTCTTTCTTCAACCTTGAGCCTTTCTATTCCATCCACATTCCTCGACTTAAATATAACCTTATTTCTTGTTAGCCAAAACCATATACTTACCATATCTAAAATACTTCAAACCCCTTTTGTTTAAAGCCTATACTTAACCAAATTCCATCAAACTCTGAATTGAATGGAACTTCTCCATTTCACGATTGGGCAATCTAAACGACTCGAATCATCACCGAGGCGAGATTGTATCAATGCATGTACGGTTATCTTCATTGAATGGAGGGATGATCCATGGTATCTTAAGGTGACTATTTGGCTAAGAGACATGCATGGTTATTCTTCAAGGATAAGTATGCATGAATGCATCAAGTGAAGCAACATGATGGTTTGGCCAATTCATGCAGCAACTTCAAGCATGAACTGAATTTTAATGCTTTTGTGTGAACATGTTAAATACAAATGTGAACAGATTTAAGATTAGTTTGAACACATTTAGATGCTGAATTTCAATAGGTACTTTAGGCATATAAATAGTTGTTGTAATCAAGTAGAAGAGGAATTTTGCCAAATTATTAAATGAAACATTGTTTCTGTGACGTTAACTTCCTCTCAAATTTCGTATGAGTCTCGAGTGACTTATCTAACGTGCTAGTGGCGTCAACCAAACTCCTTTCTCTGAACTTATTGATGTGAACCCGGTCTCATCATGTGACGACCCAACTCCACAACATCGAGAATGGCCTATGCTCGAGGGGCCCAAGTGTAAAATGAAGTTTGATTTCAGTTCAACGAGCTCAAATTAGCTTATTTTCAGCTCAATGAGCTCATTTGCTCATTCCTTGAGATTAATGTAGCTCGATCTAGCTCGCTTGAGCTCAACTCAGCTTCATGATAGCTCGTTGAGCTTGAGGACATGATATTTAAATTTTCATGCATATTTTAGTAGCTGGAATAAAATTATTAAGTTAGTAATTTAGTTCACCTGGAATAAATTATTAAGTGTTAGTTCAAACATAATTTTAATATGTCTAGCCTATTACATGTTTTAAATGAGTCATGGTTCCAGCCACATTTAATTGATTTAATGTGCCCTAGACTGCTGCTAATTTAATGTGTCAAGAATAGGACATTTAATTGCTTTGTCCGGCCAAATTAAAGTTGTCTTAGGCTGCCAAAATTTAATTTCTCTTGGCTTCTACTAATTTTAATGTATGTGTTAAATTTTTCTTGACTGAATTTATTTGGTGCTTTTAGGTAATCAATTCAGCTAAATCAGCTAGCTTAATGGCAAAGGAAGCATTGAAGACAAGCATGCATGAGACGACATTTATTGAAAGAGCTGCTGATTTTCTCTTTTCCCATGCAAGGGACAGCATTAAAGAGCTATTGTTTTGAGCTTCCTTAGGTGACTTCTTCGTGGAGATCAAAGGCCAATAGTTGGCTACAATAATTCCTTCAGCTAGGCTACTCACATTCAGCTATTGGCCATTCATTGTTCAAGATGCAATTAAAGCTCCAATTAAGGTGATGCATATCTGGTGCAACCAACATTCGGCTGATTCATTTGGAAGACTATTAAGTTGCCTAAGTTTCTCATTTAAGTTCATGACTTTCCAAGTAATCAAAGCTGCACATTAAACTTCATTCATCCTCTCTTGGCCAAACCTAATTAAGACAATTCAGCTCATTTTAGCTCCTAACTTAATTCAGCTAATTGGAAAACACCAAGAGACCGTCCATTGGCATCCTCAAAGCTCCTGGAACTTTCAAAGAAGTTTCCAAGAAATTTCCAAGAAACTTTAGCTTATTAAGCTGAATTCAAAGTGCCTATTTAGTTCCTTTTGTGAATATTTGGCTAGCTTAGGCTTTTACTATAAATATGTGTTAATTTCATTTTGTAAAGGTTACTCAATTTTAGACTGTCACTTTTATGAACTTTATTGTTCTAGTGAGAATTCAATTCTCTTTATTCACTTTAGGACTAATTTTACTTATCGATAATTCATCTTGTGGCGTCAATCTTTCCTTGTTATCCTAAACTTATCACCTTTGTTAGTGTGGAATTCAAAATTATACCTTTGGTTCCTATCACTCTTGATAGCTGGTCAAGGTTCTTCGTTAATTTTCCTACATCGAAATCCACCTAAAGCCAATTTGAGACTCGGGTCAACAATCACTATTGTTGGTTCATTCTTCGGCCTTAGTCGTTTATTCCTATCTATCGTCCAAATATCATAAATCCTTCTTTTGAGACCCTTTTGATCCTATTCCATACTTTGATTTCACCTTCTTTTCAATCGAGCCAAAGACTTACCAATTTACGATTGGGCAACTAATACGACTCAAATCACTCTAGAGGTGAGTTCGTATCACTTATCACCATTTCTTTGGTGTGGCGTTCTCCTATCCATCTACCAACCATGACGTGACCACGTCCAAAGGCTCAACAAGCTCTAACCCTGATCCCACTGAGTTACCCAAAGGACCAATAACTCGAGCTCGTGCTAAGCATTTTCAAGAAGTTGTTTCGACTTTAATTATTCAATTTTGGGAAGAAAACAAGCTTGATGTTAATGGAGTAGCTCAGACTAGCTCCCTAACGAACCCTTGCACCCTTGTGCAAGCTGAACTCAGCTCCTCTCTAGCTCTCTGAGCTCCATTCAACTCAAATTAGCTCACTTGAGCTTACTTCTGCTCATTTGAGCTCAATGTCGTTCTGTTCCAACTTGTTTCTTTTATTATTCAAATAAATTTAGTATTAGTTTTAATTTATTTAATTTGGTACAGCTCAAATAATAGTTATATGTTTAATGTGTTTAAAATCTGGACATCTTAAATATGTTTTTATTATGTCTTAGCTTCAGACGAATTAAATATTCTAGAACTAAAGTGTCTTAAGCTGAAGCATGTTTTAAATGTCATAGTTGCTGTAGAATTTATGTTGTCCTAAGTTGATTTAATTTGCTAAATTAATGTGTCTTAAACTAATTAATTTTGCTGACTTATTAGGTGCAGCTATGTACAATGGACGGCTTGAATATGGTGTGCTGATGGTTCTTCTTTTCCAAGCAACTCTTCGTGTATGCCAAGGGCCAAGGGAGTTGATGTTTCCTTTCTTCCAAGCTACTAATTTATTTCCCCTAGCTGACTGATCAACTCTCCAAAGTAGCTATCAAAGCTTTCACACTTGTTGGAAAATTCCATTCACATTTCAAGGCTATTCATTTTTGTGTTTTCACATATAAGGAACTGTTTGAATTTGGTTCACATTTCCAATGCCTTTTGGCAATCCAAGCTCCTTATTAAGTCCCAAGACTACTCAGCTAATCAAGGTAGCTTAACTAAAGTATTCACATCCTCTTGGCCGAATCTAACCAAGACCCTCCAGCTCACCATTCACTTCCATTAATGTCCAGCTGATTAGAGGCATCTAGAAGCAGCCTTTGACATTCTCCATGCACAAGGAAGCTTCAAGGAAGTTGCTTGGAAGCTTCATGGCATTTCTAGCTCATTAAAGCTGAACACAAGTGACCATTTGGCTAGTCTAGGCTATCACTATAAATACTTAGTTATTTCTTTGTATTGGAGACTTTTGACAATTTGTTTAATGAAACTTTGTTTTTATGAGGTTTACTTCCTCTCATATTTCGTACGAGTATCGAGTGACTTATCTAGCATGCTAGTGGTGATACGAGCACGCCCCGCGAACTTTATCAAACAAGTCTGTCAAGCCGAGCATTGACATGTTGGCAAGCTGATCCCAGCTTGTTTCCAGCTCCACGAGCTCCGTCTAGCTCAAATCCAGCTTATTCGAGCTCAATCCAACTTGCCTAAGCTAAACCGAGCTCACTCCTAGCTCATATTCAGCTCACGAGCTAAACCTTAGCTCAAATTTAGCTTAGGAGTTTAGCCTCAGCTCAACTTTAGCTCACGAGCTAAAGCTTAGCTCATTTTAGTTTAAACTCGGTTTTGTCTTTAATACATTAAATAAAAATTTGCACATATTCATTTAAGCATTAAACTTGTCTTATATTAATATTTGTTATTAATATGTCATTGTCATTATATAAATTGATTATGTTCACATAGCCGAATTAATGCATGACATTAATGTGTTCACATCATGCCGAATTTATGAGTGTTCATGAGATGTCTTAATGACTTGTTTATTTCATATAGGTACATCCCTTTGGACGGTACAATGTATGGATGAAGAAACATCTCTTTTGGGCATTCCACACTCATGAATGAAGAAGTATTAAATGCTGGTGCATGTACAACTAGATGCAATGTTTCTACAAATTCATGCATGTGTCGAATGCATGTATGGACATTAAAGGCTGGTCCATGAATGAATCAAATGCATGGGATGATAGAATGCATGAATGGCTTAAGTGCATCTATGGTGGTTGTCTCCTAACTTTCCAAGGCACTTATTCAGCCAAGAAGTAGTTGCCAACTAATTCTATGTTGACCATAGAGCTCCTTGAACATGTTCACACTTTGAATTGACCTATACGCTACTACACATGCATGGATGGGTTCAAGAACGTCCAAGGGAAGGAATTAACTCAATAATTCAACACATTGATTGAATTAAGTGCATGCACAAAGGGGAGAACGAATTTACTAGGTTCATGCTTCCATTTATGAACCTACATGCCATTAAAGTGGTTAATTATGAAGATACATGTTCCATACAAGTGCATGAACGTCCCAAGGAGATGAATGCAACCTTTGGTGCACATACAAGTCACTTGAAGCCTTTCTTTATGACTAAGCATTCATGCACAAACCAAGGGGGAAGAAAGTGTCCATTCAGCTAATGCATGAATTTGCCGAATTTATGAACTATTTTAATACATTAGTGTGAACGTTTTTATTATTGTGTGAACACCTAGATGCCAAATTTGAATGGTCATCTATGTGCCTATAAATATTTGTTTTCTTTCATTTGTAAAGGACTTTTGCCAAATTTGTTAATGAACATTTGTTCTTGTGAGGTTGCTTCCTATCATATCTCGTACAAGTTTCGAACGACTTATCTAGCTTGTGCTAGTGGCGTCAATCGTCTTGTTTGAACTTATCACCAATCTTGGTGTGGCGTTCACCTATCCATCTATCCATAATTTCACCTTAACAATATAGGAATCGGGGTGACACTTCTTAGTGTTGAATCATTCCTGACGTTGAGTTCGATTTCCATTTCCATCTTTTATATTTTTTTTCTTGTTAACCAAAACCGAGCCTTCTATCCTTTATCCATCTTTGCTACCCTTAACCGAACCTATACTAAACTTACCCTTCTTGAAACCTTCCGCTATCCTATTCTAATTCTTTTACTACTATTACAAAAATCTGAGGCACGAACGACTCTCTCGAACTACGATCGGGCAACTACGTGAATTCGACTCATCTACCCGGGCCAGATCACATCAAGTGGCGTAAACCCAAACTTGTTTTTGAACTTATCACCATTTCTTGGTGTGGCGTTCTCCTATCCATCTACCAACCATCTTACCACCTTAAACGATATAAGATTTGGGGCGATACTCGATATAGTATCGAATCTTTCTTGAAGTTTAAGTTCATTTACCATTTCCACCTTCTATCTTTCTTTAACTTATTATCTTAAATCAAGCCTATCCAAATAGCTTCTATCTTTATTTCTTTCTAACCGAACCTATCATCATAGGCCTAGCTCACTTTGAACCCTATTTTATTAGCATTGAGCCTATTAAGCCGATTCAAACAATTCGACAATCTAGTGAATGACACTTCTCATCGATGATAGGGCAACTTACGTAAATTCGACTCATCTAACTAAGTCGGATCACATCATTTGGTATCAAAGCTTGTAAAATGAGGAGCGCCAATATTTGTATCAATTCTGTAGTAGGTTCGTTATAAAAAAGGTTTCGAATTTAAAAAAAATTATATCAAGTTGTATTCAAGTTCTCTGTTGTATTTAGCATTGTATTTGAAGTTAGAAAAAAAATGAGATTAAAAAAAAGTTAAGTGTTGGAAAATTTTGCTTTATTCATTTTATTTGTAATCCTGGTTATCTAGTTGTCGTTCTACCATCAATTACCCCCCAATGCCACACTAAACCAAAAGTTCTTTTATTTCAGCTTTCCACACACCTTATACGTATATCCCTTATAACCACTTTGAAATAGACCCAAAGTAGCAAATAAGTAAAATGAGATGAAATACGAAATACGAGTGGGAGTTCGATTGGTAAAAGGCAAAGAGTGTGTGAGTGCATTAGAGAGTAGAAAAGCCTTAAAACGAGTGTAAACACGAGCGCGAGTGCAAATTCATTAATTTTCTTTTCGAGTGACTAGTGAGGTTTTGTGGTAAGGATTTTAAACTTTTCTTGTCAATAGGCATGGAACGAAGAATGAATGAAAACAAGGCCAAAACCACATTCCATAAGGAGGAGGAATCAATACCCGTTTATGCTAGGAAGCTACTCATTGTCAAAAGAAGTCTAAGTATTCAAAGTTTGGAAAACGAGCAACAACAGGAAAATATCTTCTATTCTCGGTGTCAAGTTCAAGGAAAGGTTTGTAGCTTGATTATCGATGGTGGAAGTTGTACCAACGTGGCAAGTACCCTCATGGTGGAGAGGTTAGGCCTAACGACCACCAAACATCTAAGCCCTTACAAACTCCAATGGCTCAACGATGATGGTGAAATCAAGGTAACCAAACAAGTGCTCGTTACTTCTTCAATAGGCAAGTATGAGGACGAAGTGCTTTGTGACGTAGTTCCCATGCACGTAAGACACTTGTTGCTTGGAAGACCATGGCAATATGATCAAAAAGTCATCCATGACGGGTATACCAATTGGTATATGTTTCATTATCAAGGAAAGAATTTTACTTTAGCTTCGATGACACCAAAACAAGTTTTTGAGGATCAAATGAGAATGAAATCTTCTGTAAATCAATTGAAAGAAAAAGAAAAGAATGAAGTTGAAAAAGAAAAAAAATAAAACAAAAAAGAAATGAGAAAAAAAAGCAAATGTAGCAAAAAAAGTGAAAAAAAATGAGAAAAGAAAAAGAAAGTGAAAATAAAAGTTTGATTGTAAAAGAAAGAGAAGTCCGGAAAGCATTTTTGTCCAGACAAACCATCCTCGTACTCATGTATAAGGAAAATCTTCTTAACACTAACGAATTTCCTGAGGGTTTGCCTTTATCTATTTTGACTCTTTTGCAAGATTTCCAAGACGTTTTCCCGGAAGAGACTCCAAGTGGATTGCAACCTCTTCGTGGAATCGAGCACCAAATCGATTTCATGCCTGAAGCTGTCATTCCAAATCGTCTCGCCTATAAAATGAATCCTAAAGAGACCAAAGAATTGCAAAGGCAAGTTAACGATTTGATAGAAAAGGGCTATATTCGGGAAAGTCTTATCCCCTGTACCGTTCCAGTTCTATTGGTGCTAAAGAAAGATGGTACATGGCAGATGTGTGTAGATTGTCGTGCCGTGAATAAAATTACCATCAAATATCGGCATATGATACCTCAACTAGACGATATGTTAGATGAACTAAGTGGAGCCAAACTATTCTCGAAAATCGATTTAAAAAGCAGCTACCACCAGATTCGTATGTGAGAAGGTGATGAGTGGAAAACGACCTTCAAAACGAAGCACAGTTTGTATGAGTGGTTGGTTTTGCCGTTTGGCTTAACCAATGCTCCTAGCACTTTTATGAGATTAATGAACCATGTTTTGAGACCCTTCATTGGTAAGTTTGCGTTGTTTATTTTGATGATATTCTTATCTATAGCAAGACGTTGGAAGATCATGTGTTACATCTCAAGTCAGTCCTTGAAACTTTACGTAAGGAAACTCTATGTGCCAATCTTAAGAAATGTACTTTCTGTTCTGATAAAGTTATTTTCCTCTGTTTTGTAGTTAGCTCGCAAGGCTTGGAAGTTGACCATAAAAGCTATCCAAGATTGGCTAAAACCTACAACTATTAACCAAGTTTGGAGTTTCCATGGTTTAGCCAGTTTTTATCGACAATTTGTGACTAATTTCAGAACCATAGCTGCTCTATTAACGAGTGTAATAAAAAAGAATTATGCATTTCATTAGAATGATGAGCAAGAGAAATCTTTTTTTGAAATTAAAAACTTCCTTACTAACGCACCTTTACTTGCTTTGCCTAATTTTACTATGACTGTAACACCCCAAACCCGGCCTAGATGTTATGGCCGAATCTGGCATGTTACATTGAAGTGTTTTAGTGAAAATCGTATTTTCATTGAAAACCCTTCTTAAAATAAAAGAAACTTTAATTAAATTAAAAAAAACTTCTTTCAATCACTTGTTTAAAACATATGATTTTATGAAAACATGTCATTTTAAAATTTAGTTGTGGAAGCGTAGAAAACATACTATAATTTAGGAAACCCATGTTCAACTTTTCGTATTTACAACGAAAATAATATTAATAATTCAAGTAATAATAACATAATGAAACCTTGTTACAATCTAGTTTGAAACATACCTAATAAAATAAAAACTTATATGCTTAAAAAAACCAAGTCCAAATTATCTTGCTAGCTGGCCACCCAGAGTCCCTCCAAACATCGAACCTTCTACTGAGCATCACTTGAAAATAAAATAAAAGAGGGGGTGAGTTTTCGCAAACTCAGTGTGTACAACCCTCAACAAAAAAAAAGCATTCCAAAAACCATCATACATCAAACATGTAATACGATCCCATCCAAATTATCCATCCGCTACACACCAGCTCCGTCCCCCGTCACACCATGCGGGGATATAAATATCCACCCATCCAACCGACACACCAAGGGTATCCCAGTTGCGAAACTACCTTCATTTACATATTGGGCTTTAAAAGTCGCCGTTGGATCCACGATTGTCAAGCAACCATGCGATCCTCCTATACTTCCTCCGTTCAATAATTCCCAACCCATATGCAACCTAAGCAGAATATCATATGTATGCATGTCACTTACATTCAACACCTAGGGGTATTTTGGTCATTTTTTCCCTTAAAGGCATTTTGGTAATTTTCCTTTAATTATGATTTTCACTTACCTTGGCCCGTTAACAAGTCCCGTAAGCTAAGTTGAATGAATACTATGCACTAGGTAGGATTCCAGAGAAGAGGAGGTGGGTCATTAAGACCGCTTAAGTACCAAGCTCTCCCTAAATCCAATCATAAACATGTATATACCCGTTGCCACACCTTAACCCTATAACTTGTCCACGGTCGCAAATAATTTTTAAGTTTTATGTAGTCATCATATTCTAGGCCCAAAACCCCTTACAAGCTCAATCAAATTCACAGACCTGTATTTGGCCTATTAGGCCTAAATCACCTGTAATGGCCCATTAGGCCCAAATCACATTTATATGGCCCGTTAGGCCCAGTCACTTTCATATTCATGCTCACATACAAATTCCTATCACATAGCATCAATATTCAATTTTTGCCTATTATGGGCCCAACAGCCCATTGGGCCCATTTAGCCCATTCTGGTCCATATGGCCAAATCACAACCCAAGTCCACGGAATCACTCGTGGGCCTTAGGCAACCTATTTGTTTCCTCCTCACGAGTGTTTGCGCACTCGAAAGACTACTGCAGCCAAACTTTTAGCTTTTCGGCGTTTTAGCTTTTCAGATTTTGCAGATCTACTTGTGTGTGCAGTGTATGTACACACCTGGTAAGCAAACCTGCTGCGATTCCCTTAGTCACCAACCTACAAATGATATCACCCTTCAATTAATCGTATGCTTAATACATATCTTTACTAAAATCGAAACCTCACCTTAACCTTACCTTGTGCGATTAGCCTCTTCCTAAATCACTAACCATGACCAACTCCTAGATCAAAACCGCAAGCACCTAAAGGTAATTTCGGCAGAGAGCTAAGATCTGAGATCCGATACTAATTCCCTACCACAGTTGGTTAGAAAGAGTGAGGGACAATAATCGATACTTAGCAAGGAAAACTGATTGGAAGAGCAACACTTACACTAGATCCGATCAAAGAGTATTCGACACTTAGGAGATTTGGCTTTTTCGGCTTTTAACTTAGTATGGTGAATAAGGTTTATTTGGCAAGAATAAAAAAAAAAGAGTCGTAGAAGAAATCGGCAAAGAAGATTGCGTAGAGGAGAATAGAAATCGACAGAAAGAAAAGAAAGAAAAGAGTTTTCGACTTTTACGAATATAAAACACAATTTTTATCAAAACCGAAAACAAAGAAAGTTTGGGATTTTAGGATTTTGGGGTTTCAAGATTTTTGGGGAATTACAACTCTACCTCCTAAAAGAAATTTCGTCCTTGAAATTTTACCTGATTCAAACAGTTGAGGATACTGACATCGTATCGCTTCCTCAGGTTCCCAAGTAGCCTCCTCAGCCTTGTGATTATGCCAAAGCACTTTGACTAATGGAACGGACTTCCTTCTCAGTACCTTGACATCTCGACCAATTATTTGTATGGGCTCTTCCTCGAAGGTTATGTCTAGCCTGACCTCGATTTCTTCAACTGCCATGAAATGCGAAGGATCTAAGTGATACCGTCTCAGCATGGAAACATGAAACACATCGTGGATCTGGCTTAGCTCATGATGTGAGCACACCCGGGGCATCCTCGAATGCACACCAAGAATCAATCGAGCTTCCAAAAGGCCCCATGACTCGAGCTCGAACCAAGCAAAGTCAAGATGCTATATTACCCTTTGTGTTGCGCATTTGGGAGGATAACAAGGTCCATGACGTTGCAGGAGCTAAGGACAACTCCTTGAAGACTCCATGCACCATTTTTGCAATCTGATCTCAGCTCCTCTCTAGCTCCCCATGTGCCATTCAGCTCACATCAGCTCACTTGAGCTCGTTTTAGCTCCTTTGAGCTTGATTTTAGCTCGTTTCAGCTCATTCCTTTTTCATTTCAATAAACCAAGTTTTAATTTAGCTTTTAATTAAGTTTACTACAGCTCATGCCGAATTTCCTAGCTCAACTTAGCTCACTAAGTGTTTTTGACTATTTGAGCTAGCCGAATTTAATATAATAAGTTGACTTATAATTATTATGTCCAAATTTAGTTAGTGTCATTAAGTTATTCAGTTATTATTTTAAATTATAATTATATGAATAGTTGTGTGATATTTAATCATGTTATTTAATTATGTAGGTTAGCCAAATTTGGAAGATACACTCATGGCATTTAATGCAAGGTACATGCATAGGAAGGTTCAATGGACGGCAATCAAGAGGCATATGCATGTTCATGATGGTCATTCATGTATTTGAAGATTCATGAATCAAATGAAAGATGGAACATGCATTGGACGGTTCATGTATTGATCATGTGTTCACACTTTGTGTTCACACCATGATGACCATTCGGTTGGGCGTTCACACACAAGGGTCTACTCAAGCTCCTTGTTCACACCAAGTTTGACTCTTCATGAAGCCTCATTTAATTAAGCCACTCATGGTGAAACAACATGAATTAAAGGCTCTATTAATGGAGTTAGCTGAATCTAGCCATGCATGTTTGAAGACCATTTATCCAAGTACATCAATGCATATTCATGAAGCTATCCACTCACCTCCCATTCGGCCGAACATGGACAAGAACACCATTGGACATTTTTCTAGAAGATTCATGTTTTAATTAGGTACATTACTTCATTGTTAAGTTCATGAATGGACTATTCGGCTAGCATAAGATACTAGTATAAATAGTTTGTTGATTTCATTGTAAAAGGACTTTTGCCAAAATTGTTAATGAACATTATTCTTGTGAGGTTGCTTCCTCTCATATCTCATACAAGTTTCGAATGACTTATCTGGCTTGTGCTAGTGGCGTCAATCGTTCTTGTTTAAACTTATCACCAACCTTGGTGTGGCGTTCACCTATCCATCTATCCATATTTTTCACCTTAACAATATAGGAATCGGGGTGACACTTCTTAGTGTTGAATCATTCCTGACGTTGAGTTCGTTTTCCATTTCCATCTTTTAAATTTCTTTCTTGTTAACCCAAACCGAGCCTTCTATCCTTCATCCATCTTTGCTACCCTTAACCGAACCTATACTAAACTTACCATTCTTGAAACCTTCCACTTATCCTATTCTAATTCTTTTACTACTATTACTAAAATTCGAGGCACGAACGACTCTCTCAAACTACAATCAGGCAATTAAGTGAATTTGACTCATCTATCCAGGCCGGATCACATCATTTGGTATCAGAGCTTGTTAAATCTAGAGGCACCGATGTTCGTATCAAGATCGAACTAGGTTCGTTATAAAAAAATCAAAAATCAAAAAAAAATTCAAAAAAATAAAGTTGTATTTTCATTTTTATTATTGAAAAAGTGCTATATTGAAAGTTGTTAAAAAAAAGAAATACGAAATTATGAAAAAAAACAAAAGAAAAAAAGAAGTGAAGTGCTCAGTTTCTTCTCTGTTGTTTATCATTGTTTCAATATCAAAAATAATCTTTTCATCAAATTTTTACCCCCCCAAAACGCCACACTACACCAAAGAAAAAATTTCTTTTAGCCTACCCATAACCTAAACATCTTATCCCTTGTAACCGATTTTGAAGCCGACCCCAAAGCACCAAGATGAGTCAAGAGAAACAAAATACGAGGTTACGAGAGTAAGCTTGAGTGGTAAAAGGCTAGAGTGTGTGAGAGCATTCGAGAGTTTGAAAAAAGCCTAAAAACGAGTGCAAACACGAGTGGAGTGTTCATCAATATTTCTTTGCGAGTGAAATAGTGAGATTTGTGGTGAGATACTTGATTTTTTTTATTTTTTATTTATTTTGTGTTGTGATCTAACGTTTTCTTTTTAGCAACAAAAATCATGTCACGCGAAAAGTTCACCGAATCGGAATACCAATACTTGGTACAAGAAATGCGAAAAATGATGGGGTCCAACACTAAGAACATACACGAGAGATTAAATCATTTGGAAAAACAAGATCAAAGTGATAGAGTTTCTTCGAGTCGAAAAATGGAGAAAAGAACCCCACAGAGATATACCCACGACTACTACTTGAGAAAAAGTTCCTATCGTGATTCCTTTTCACCATCTACTTCGAGACAAAGAGATTCATACTATGACTCATATTCATCAGCGAATTCGAGAAGTGACTTCGATCAAAAGTCCTTTTCACCAAGAAATTTGAGAAGACGAGAAGCCGATTATGATTTTGATTCGTTCCAAGATGGCATTCGGAGAGAAAGACATACTCCTACTAGATCGTCAACGAAATCTTACTTGGAGTATTCGTCACGAAGTTTTAATTGTGAATTATATGCAAATAGTTCTTCATCTTTCGAACAAGATTTGTATTCTCATCGTTCTTTTGTACATTCTTGTAAAGAGAAAACAAAGAAAAGAAAGGAAAAAGCAAAGGAAGAAAAAGAAAATGAAATAAAAAGAAAAGAGAGGCAAAAGGCAAGTAAGAGAGAAAATGAGCAAATCTTGAGAGAACTTGAAAAAGCCTTTGAAAAGCAAAAAGAAAATGAAAAAGAAAATGAGATTGAAAAAGAGAATGAAAAGAAATTTGAGAGTGAAAAAGAAGTTGAAAAAGAAATTGAAAAAGAGATTAAAGAGAAAGAAATTGAAACAAAAGAAACGAGTGATTCAGAAGAAAAAGAATCGAGTGAGAAAACAAGTGAGCAAGTGAGGATTATTTCTACTAACCCACCTGTTCGATCTTCTTGTGATTTAACTTTTCAGGTTCCTAGAGGTTTGTGCGACCAATTCCATTTACATTACCTTCCAAATGAGAGGTGTTTTAGGTTGTTCGAAAAAGGTAAGTTCGCGAATGACAACCACCCACTTGCGGTCGAAGGTAAGAAAGGTAAGGATTCTTTGTTTATCGAATCAAAGTCACTTGATTTGGCTAATTTTTGTTTACTTACTGTTGTTAACGATTTTGTTTTAAAAGGTGCCATATACAGCTTTTCTTATGACTATTACTACATTGGCAAATTTGTTCACAACATTGGATTAGTTTTCTCTAAGCGAATTTTGAATGTGTTTGATCAAAGTCTGTCACTTAAAAATTCTGATGTGTTTGACCATGCAAACTTTTTGAATTCATGTGTTAAATCTTTATGTTTAAATATGCTCGCTCAATTGATTTGTGATAAATCACTGCTTGTTTGAAAAGTTGCATGTTCTCTAAAAATTCTTTGTTTGGCATCCATGTTAAAAGATCTTCACATGATATGTGCAATTGTGTTCCTCATGAACAATCTTTGAGTTTTTGTGCAAAATTTCCATGTAGTGATTTACATTCCCGATTGATACTCTTGAAGCATGAACCTTTGCATATTGGTATGCTCGGTTTTGTCAATTCAACACTTGTGTTTAAACTAGTGAAATATAATTCGTGTGGTGAGTTGATTATATCTTCTTCTAATATGTTGCTTGTTGGAATTCCTAATCAAGTTCGTGTGTTCAAGCCTGGTATTTGCTACATGAATTCATTTTATGGAAACATTAAGCACTTGGCATCATTTGCATTCAAATTATGTTTGCTTGGTGTTTGAACTTTTGATAAGAAGGTGAAATTCAATGATTTGGGTTTCAATTTTGATTCGTTTACTAATCACCTTGCTTGGCCACATCTGGAATTTTTGTTTCATTTCGAGAAGGTAAGACCAATCTATGTTTTTGGAATTGAATCAAATTTCCATGGTAACTTTCTTTTTCCAATTAAGTCCATAGTTTTTGTTAATACTAATTATTCTCATTTCTGTGAATTCCACCCTTCGAGGAGCAAGACATGTCAGCGTCACCACCCATTCAAATTTATCAGAGTAATAGGTTTGTCTTATGTTATCTATCCAAAGAGAGAAGATTCATTTTGACCGAGAAAGGTAAACCCAATCCTCAATTGTCTTCTCTTCATATTCGTCAAGGTAAGTCATCTGAAAATTTTCAAATATCTTTGCTCAATTCGGTTGAAGTTGAAAATTCCATTGATTTGTTGTTTGGAAATTATTTATACTTTGATGTGATGGATTTTTCCTTTTGGCATTGTAATAATGTGATTATTATGCTGGAATTTGGAGACACCCCTCATGTTGTTCAAAATGAAAGAAAGAGTTAGCATACCTTTGGCCATGGCATACCTTGCATGAACAAGACAAGGGACCAAATGAGTTGCTATATTCGGTTAAAGAAATTAAAATTTTTTGGATGAGGAATAATGTGTTTAAGTACTTGCCATCATTTACAACCAATTATCCCTTGATCCAACTTAGTTTTCATGTTTGCAACGATGGTCTAACGAAACTCTTTGATAAATTTACGTATGCTTGCTTTGTCCAATTGAGATTTTTGGCATATGTTCGATTGAATGAATTTTTAATGAACTATCGAACATATTTGAATTTAACTCCTTTGAGTTTCTTTTTACCGGCTGTGGTAAGAATTTTTCAGGTTTGTGTGACATCTTCCATCTCATTTTTTCGAGGAAAACCATGCATGAGTCAAAGTTCTCCCACAGACAAATGGCTTGACTTGAGGACAAGTCGCTTTGAAGACGGGGGAATGATGTGAGCACACCCGGGGCATCCTCGGATGCACACCAAGAATCAATCGAGCTTTCAAAAGGCCCCATGACTCGAGCTCGAACCAAGCAAATTCAAGATGCTATATTAGCCTTTGTGTTGCACATTTGGGATGATAACAAGGTCCATGACGTTGGAGGAGCTAAGGACAACTCCTTGAAGACTCCATGCACCATTTTTGCAATCCGATCTCAGCTCCTCTCCAGCTCCCCATGCGCCATTCAGCTCACATCAGCTCACTTGAGCTTCTTTTAGCTCGTTTCAGCTCGTTCCTTTTTCATTTCAATTAACTAAGTTTTAATTTAGCTTTTAATTAAGTTTGCTACAGCTCATGTCGAATTCCCTAGCTCAACTTAGCTCACTAAGTGTTTTTGACTATTTGAGCTAGCCGAATTTAATATGATAAGTTGACTTATAATTATTATGTCCAAATTTAGTTAGTGTCATTAAGTTATTTAGTTATTATTTTAAATTATAATTATATGAATAGTTGTGTGATATTTAATCATGTTATTTAATTATGTAGGTTAGCCGAATTTGGAAGATACACTCATGGCATTTAATGCAAGGTGCATGCATAAGAAGGTTCAATGGACGGCAATCAAGAGGCATATGCATGTTCATGATGGTCATTCATGTATTTGAAGATTCATGAATCAAATGAAAGATGGAACATACATTGGACGGTTCATGTATTGATCATGTGTTCACACTTTGTGTTCACACCATGATGACCATTCGGTTGGGCGTTCACACACAAGGGTCTACTCAAGCTCCTTGTTCACACCAAGTTTGACTCTTCATGAAGCCTCATTTAATTAAGCCACTCATGGTGAAACAACATGAATTAAAGGCTCCATTAATGGAGTTAGCCGAATCTAGCCATGCATGTTTGAAGATCATTTATCCAAGTACATCAATGCATATTCATGAAGCTATCCACTCACCTCCCATTCGGCCGAACATGGACAAGAACACCATTGGACATTTTTCTAGAAGATTCATGTTTTAATTAGGTACATTACTTAATTGTTAAGTTCATGAATGGACTATTCGGCTAGCATAAGATGCTAGTATAAATAGTTTGTTGATTTCATTGTAAAAAGACTTTTGCCAAATTTGTTAATGAACATTGTTTTTGTGAGGTTGCTTCCTCTCATATCTCGTACAAGTTTCGAATGACTTATCTGGCTTGTGCTAGTGGTGTCAATAGTTCTTGTTTGAACTTATCACCAACCTTGGTGTGGCGTTCACCTATCCATCTATCCATATTTTTCACCTTAACAATATAGGAATCGGGGTGACACTTTCTTAGTGTTGAATCATTCCTGACGTTGAGTTCATTTTCCATTTCCATCTTTTAAATTTCTTTCTTGTTAACCCAAACCGAGCCTTCTATCCTTCATCCATCTTTGCTACCCTTAACCGAACCTATACTAAACTTACCCTTCTTGAAACCTTCCGCTTATCCTATTCTAATTCTTTTACTACTATTACTAAAATCCGAGGCATGAACGACTCTCTCAAACTACGATCGGTCAATACATCAGCTCAGGAGGTAACTCCAGTTGGTAAGTGACTGGCCCAATCTGCCTTACAACCCGATATGGCCTAATGAACCTTAGGCTTAGCTTACCCTTTCGTCCAAACCTTAACACTTTCTTCCACGGAGAGACCTTTAGAAAAACTAAGTCTCCCACTGCATACTCTATTTCTCGACGCTTAAGGACAGCATACGACTTCTGCCTATCCGAGGCCTCTTTTAATCGATCCCAAATGAATTTTACTTTATCATCAGTATCGGCTACTAACTCAGGGCCCAAAACTCTTCGTTCGCCCAACTCCGTCCAACATGTTGGAGTTTGAAACCTTCGCCCATATAGTGTTTCATACGGAGCCATCCCAATGCTTGCTTGGTAGCTATTAATGTACGCGAATTCAGCTAACAACAAATAGTCCTCCCAACTACCTTGGAACTCTATCACGCATCCCCTCAACATATCTTCCAACACTTGGATCACCCTTTCCGACTGTCCATTAGTTTGAGGGTGGAATGCCATGCTGAAGTTCAACCTAGTACCCAACGCCTCATGCAGCTTCTTCCAAAATTGCAAAGTGAAACGTGGGTCCCTATCAAATATTATGGATACTGGCACTCCATGCAATCTTACAATCTCTGCCATATACAACCTAGCCAACTTTTGTAACGAGTAATCGGTGCGAACTGGTACAAAATGGGCAGACTTGGTTAACTGATCCATTATAACCCATATCGAGTCTTTCTTAGTAGGCGTCAAGGGTAGCCCACTAAGAAAGTCCATAGTGATCCTTTCCCACTTCTAGAGTGGAATCTTCACTGGCTGAAGCAATCCTGAAGGCAACTGATGTTCCGCCTTTACCTTTTGATAAATTAAACATTTGCTTATGAACTCCATAACCTCGCACTTGAGTGCAAGCCACCAGTAAAGCTCACGCAAACTCTGATACATCTTGTTTTCGCTAGGATGCATAGCATAAAGACTGCTATGTGCTTCCCGCAGAATGGATTGCCTTAGATCATCTTCATTTGGTATACACATTCTCCCGCGGAAACACAATACTCCTTCACTATTTATCCCAAAGTCCAATGTCTCTCCACTCTCCACTTGTTTAAAATGAGCACCTAAGGTCTCATCCACTAGCTGCTTACTCCTTATCTGCTCGACCCACACCAGCTTTACCTGAAGCTCAGCTAACAAGCTACCATCATCCAACAAGCTTAAACGGGCAAGCATAGCCCTCAAGTCTAACTTAGCCCTGCGACTCAATGCGTCGGCTACCACTTTCACTTTGCCAGGGTGGTATTTAATCATACAATCATAATCCTTCAACAATTCCACCCACCTACGTTGCCTAAGGTTTAGCTCCTTTTGGGTAAAAAGGTACTTCAAACTCTTGTGGTCCGAATAAATTACGCACTTCTACCCTTATAAGTAATGCCTCCATATTTTAAGTGCAAAAACCACTGCAGCTAACTCCAAATCATGGGTTGGGTAGTTCACTTCGTGAGTCTTAAGTTGTCGTGACGCATACACAACCACCTTTCCTTCTTGCATCAATACACATCCCAAGCCCACATGCGGCGCGTCACTATAAACCATAAACTCCTTCCCAGGCACTAGTTGAATCAACACAAGGGCCTCAGTTAAAACTTTCTTAAGTTTTCCAAAACTCTCTTGCTGCTTGTCTGTCCAAAGAAATGGTACCCCCTTCCTCAACATCTTAGTTAAGGGTGCAGTAATTACTGAAAATCCCTCAACAAATCGCCTATAGTATCCTGCCAAGCCCAGAAAACTTTAGATTTCTGATACTGACTTGGGTATTTTCCAGTCTAACACTGCTTCAATTTTCTGGGGATCCACCTTAATCCCCTCGGCTAACACCACATGTCCTAGAAAGGTAACCTCCCTTAGCCAGAATTCACACTTACTGAATTTGGCATACAACTGTTTCTCCCTCAAAATCTGCAACACAATCCTTAAGTGTGCATCATGTTCATCCTCATCTTTTGAGTACACCAAAATGTCGTCTATAAAGACTACCACTAACCGATCCAAGTAGGGTTGGAAAACCCGATTCATGAGATCCATGAAAGCGGCAGACGCATTTGTCAGCCCGAATGGCATCACTAAGAACTCGAAGTGCCCATAATGGGTTCTGAAAGCTGTCTTATGAACATCTGCCTCTTTAACCCTCAATTGGTGATATCCCGAACCTAGGTCAATCTTCGAGAAAATAGAAGCTCTCCTGAACTGATCAAAAAGATCATCAATTCTCGGTAGAGGATACTTATTTTTAACAGTTAACTTGTTTAACTGTTGATAGTCGATACACATTCACAAGGTTCCATCATTCTTCTTCACGAATAACACTGGTGCTCCCCATGGAGACACACTTGGTCGTATGAGTCCTCGATCCAACAATTCTTAAATTTGTGCCTTAAGTTCCACCAACTCCTTTGGTGCCATCTGATAAGGAGCGATGGACACCGGAGTCATCCCAGGTAACAACTCGATTCTAAATTCCAATTCTCTACTGGGTGGCAACCTAGGCAACTCCTCGGGAAAGACATTAGAAAAATCAGTAACGGTTCTCAACTCCTTAACAGTAAGGTTCTTAGCCTTCGTATTACTAATATATGCCAAAAAGACTTCGCATCCCTTTCGTACTAACTTCTCAGCCCTTAACGCCGAGATCACGTTCGATAGATAGTTTCAACTTTTACCAATCACCACTACTTCTTATCTTTTGCCATTCTTAACACCATTCACTTTGTAGTGCAATCCAAGGTGGCTCGGTGCTTCACCAGCCAATCCATACCCAAGATTGGGTCAAATTCGTTAAATAGAAGCTCCATTAAATTCGCTAAAAAGGTAACTCCTTGGACTACTAAGGGTACCTCCCTAAACAACTTATTCACTCCTACTGACTACCCTAATAGACTAATCACAGTCATCTCATTCACAGTAACTTCAAACATATCACCCAAAGATTCAGTCATATTGCATGCAACATATAATAGCGTCGATCCAATATCAATCAATGCTGTGTAAGGTAATTCGTATATAAGGAACATACCCGTTATCACATCTGGGGCATCCCCGTTTTCTCGGCGATGAGCCTTCTACTGTGGCCCGATCATACTGTCCATTCCCAGCCACAGGTGAGGCTAGAGCCCCTTCTACTCCAACATTGGGCATATGGCCCGATGCCGACGATTCAACCCTAACACTTCCGCGGCCTTGGCCACAGCCTCTTGCACCTCTTCTAGCACTCATCGTCAATCCGCGTATTATCTAGATTAGAAATTTGATGAAGTATTAGTTAGTTTAATAATTACACCGATGTTTTATGAAAATATTTAAAGAGAAGATTGTTTTCGAAAATCCTCTATAGTTTCAAGTTCCTACGAGCATCAGTTCCACTCTAACAAAATCATCTAAAGTAGCCCTCTAACTATCTACTATATAACAATTTAAACATACTTAAGAACAGAAGTACTTACTTGGTTTGACGTTGGAGGTTCGGTGTGTCGCACAGTAAGATTTCCCTTTTTCTAAAATATTGTAATCCAAAATATTTTTAAAATCGAAATAATAAGTAGAAAAAGAAACCAACTAATAATAAGGCCCACTTCACCGCCTGAGTTTTACAACTTGGGCTCTGATACAACTAAATGTAACACCCCAAAATCAGCCCAGACATTATGGTTGAATCCGACATGTTACATTTAAGTGTTTTAGCGAAAACCGTATTTTCATTGAAAACCCTTCTTAAAATAAAAGAAACCTTAATTAACTAAAAAAAACTCCTTTCAATCACTTGTTTAAAACATATGATTTTATGAAAACATGTCATTTTAGAATTTAGTTGCGGAAACGTAGAAAACATACTATAATTTAGGAAACTCATGTTTAACTTTTCATATTTACAACGAGAATAATATTAATAATTCAAGTAATAATAACATAATGAAACCTTGTTACAATCTAGTTTGAAACATACCTAATAAAATAAAAACTTATATGCTTAAAAAAACCAAGTCCAAATTATCTTGTTAGCTGGCCACCCAGAGTCCCTCCAAACATCGAACCTTCTACTGAGCATCACTTGAAAATAAAATAAAAGAGGGGGTGAGTTTTCGTAAACTCAGTGTGTACAACCCTCAACAAAAAAAAAGCATTCCAAAAACCATCATACATCAAACATGCAATGTAATCCCATCCAAATTATCCATCCGCTACACACCAGCTCCGTCCCCCATCACACTATGCGGGGATATAAATATCGACCCACCCAACTGACACACCAAGGGTAGCCCGGTTGCAGAACTACCTTCATTTACATATTAGGCTTTAAAAGCCACCGTTGGATCCATGATTATCAAGCAACCATGCGATCCTTCTATACTTCCTCCGTTCCATAATTCCCAACCCATATGCAACCTAAGCAGAATATCATATGTATGCATGTCACTTACATTCAACACCTAGGGGTATTTTGGTCATTTTCACCCTTAGGGGCATTTCAATAATTTTCTCTTAATTACGGTTTTCACTTATCTTGGCCCGTTAACAAGTCCCGTGAGCTAAGATGAACAAATACTATGCACCAGGTAGGATTCCAGAGAAGAGAAGGTGGGACATTAAGACCGCTTAAGTACCAAGCTCTCCCAAGATCCAATCCTAGACATGCATATACCTGTTGCCACACTTTAACCTATGACTTGTCCACGATCGCAAATAATTATTAAGTTTTATGTAGTCATCTTATTCTAGGCCCAAAATCCCTTACAAGCCCAATCAAATTCACAGACCTATATTTGGCCCATTAGGCCCAAATCACCTATATTGGCCCATTAGGCCCAAATTGCATTTATATGGCCCATTAGGCCCAGTCACTTTCATATTCATGCTCACATACAAATTCCTATCACATAGCATCAATATTCAATTTTTGCCTATTATAGGCCCAATAGCCCATCAGGCCCATTTAGCCCATTCCGACCCATATGGCCAAATCACAACCCAAGTCCACGAAATCGCCTGTAGGCCTCAGGCAACCTATCGGTTTCCTCCTCATGAGTGTTTGCGCACTCGCAAGACTACCGCAGCCAAACTTTCAGCTTTTCGGCATTTTGGCATTTCGGGTTTTCAGCTTTTGCCGATCTACTTGTGTGTGCAGTGTATGTACACCCCTGGTAAGCAAACCTATTGTGATTCCCTTAGTCACCAACCTACAAATGATATCACCCTTCAATTAATCGCATGCTTAATACATATCTTTACTAAAACTAAAACCTTATCTTACCCTTACCTTGTGTGATCAGCCCCTTCTTAAATCACTAACCACGATCAATTCCTAGATAAAAAAAACAAGCACCTAAAGGCAATTTCGATAGAGAGCTAAGATCTGAGATTCGATACTAATTTCCTACCACAATTGGTTGGAAAGAGTGAGGGACAATAATCGATACTTAGCAAGGAAAACCGATTGGAAGAGTGACACTTACACTAGATCAAGTCAAAGAGTATACGACCCTTGGGGGATTTGGCTTTTCCGGCTTTTAACTTAGTTTGGCATGAATAAAAGAAGAAGAGTAGTAGAAGAAATCGGAAAAGAAGATTGTGTAGAGGAGAATAGAAATCGGTAGAAAGAAAAGAAAGAAAAGAGTTTTCAGCTTTTAGGGAAGAGTGTTTCTGGCAACAAGGTGAGAAAAAAATTTTGGCATTAGCCTCATACCCTTGCATTCGGCACCTATTTATAACCCCTACGGTCGAATTCCTCAAGCCCAAGTTCCTATTTCGGCTCCACTTGCTCCTCACTTCTCATCTCCTCATTTTTCTCCCTAATAACCCCTTGATCCTTTCCTTAATTTTCTCTCCTGAACACTTCCCTTGGAGTCCATTTTCACGCCACTTCCAACCTTCTAGAAGGCCAAAATTAAACTTTACAAATTACTAAGCTAGGATTCAAACCTTGGATCTCTTTGCTAGCCACTAACGCCACCTCCTTACTCCCTAAGTGGCGTCACTTAGCCACTCCTCCACAAGCCCTTTTGATGCTATTTTCCCCTATCTTTATTTAAAAGCCCAACTGCTTGTCAACCCTGATTCTTTTAATAACTAAACGATAATTTCATCTACCCCTAGATTCAAACTCAAACCTATTAAAACCTACTATAATTATCACTTGGCTAGGAATATAAAACACAATTTTTATCAAGACTGAAAATAAAGAAAGTTTGGGATTTTAGGATTTTTGGGTTCAGGATTTTTAGGGCATTACAAAGACTTTTGTGTAACACCCCTAACCCGTATCCGTCACCGGATTAGGTGTAACAACCTTATTTAGACCCTAATCGAAATGATAGTTTCGGGACCACGAATTCGAGTCAGAAAAATATTTTAAAATTATTTTTTGTGTTTATATTGTGTGAATTTATATCTGTGAAATTTTCGTGATTTAATTTTGTTGTTTGAGTTTTCGATTAAATAAAAGGACTTAATCGCATAAAATAAAAATTTGGTAACTAAAAGTATAAAGGACTGAATTGTTATTGGCTTAATAAAAGGAAGTCTTTAAGTTGTAAATTCCCCATTGCCATAATAAGTGGACGGTAAAAGACATAGGTTATATAGCTTATTATTATTTCATTAAGGTTATTTAAGTAATTTATTTAATAAACATATAATAGTTAAAATAAAGTTATGAAATTCATTCTATTCATTTGTTCTTTTGACCAAAACTTAAGAAAAGAAAAGAAGAAAGAATAAAAGCTAGGGTTCGGCCTATTTGGAGCTCAATCAAGGTTCATTTTCTTGTCGGTTTTTGATAATTTCTACTTTTTTGAGATCATTGCTTAGTAATCTTCAAAACCCAAGCTTTGATTTTTTATTTTGATGAATATTTTGAGTTGTGCCATTGTTGATAGCTTGTGATTTTTGTTGTTTGATGATGAAATATGAAAGATATGTTTTAGATTAACATATTTTGTATTGGAGTTTTTGATGATTTTGAGTAAGTAGGACTTAATTGCAAAAATAATAATTTGAGGGACTAAAATGTGAATTTTATGAAATATTTGGACTTGTATGGTGATGGGTAGGACTCGGCCAAACATGAGTATTTAAAAATTTTGTGTATTTTGTTTTCTGTGCAATAGGGACTAAATTGTAAATGTCAGGGGTAAAATGGTAATTTTCCTATTTATGTGTTTTTGGACTAAATTGAATGAAAATATTTTTGAATTAGCTTAATTTGAATATGTTTAGATTAAGAACCAAAGAAAACAGATTTCGACCGGGGAAAAACGAAAGTTGTCGACTAGCAGCCCCGTCCCATTTTACGACGTCCAAGGTAAGTTTATAAGCAAATAGACGTGTTTATTGATAATTTAATGCTATATATATATGTTGTTATGAAATGTTAGAATTAATATATGCTATGGCCGAATATGTTTCAATTTAGCTATAACACTTTCGAGTTCGATTCGACCGAGATACGACTTTTGAAAGTCCCATTTGAACCATAGGAATAGCTAGGATACATATGTCATGATATAGGATTCTGATAAATGTGTGCGAGTAAGACCATGGCATTGATTTGTGATTTCGATATGTGTTTACGAGTAAAACCCTGTCTGGGACAGTGGCATCGATATGTGGCTACATGTAAGACCATGTTTGGGGCGTCGGCATTGTACGATTTATGTGATTATTTGAGTGTCCTATCCAATTTCGAATGGTTCATCGGGTAAAAGTAATGGTGTATGATTGTGTAATACGAGTTTAGCGGCCTGGTATGAATTAGTTGTTTGGCTATTAATGATAAGGTAAGTTGGTTTTTTTTATATTTGTTTTATTCATGCATAATTGATGATAATGATTTAAGTAATGTTAGTATATGTGTATTCGGCCTTGTAGTTATATAAGCTGAGTATGAGAAAATGATTCATAATTAAGTATATAAGTTTATGTATAATTGGCCTTGTTGGCGATATATATATGCAATACTACATAGTGAATTTTTAAGCTTATGTATATAAGTTTATGCAAGCTTGATTATAATATAACTAGTGGTTTTGAGAAGTTGAATTCGGCCAAGTGAAAAATGTAAATATTTATTGTGATATTTTGACTCTTGAACTTGTATATAAAGGAATATGTGTATTCGATAGGGTAAAACAAAGTGGTTGGAAAGTTGATTGATAAATAGACAATGTGTGTATTTGATCATTCGGCCAAATGATGTTTAAGTGTGAATGTATATATATGGATGTACTTACATGTTATAAGTTGAGATTAAATGGTGTTTAGTTACTATAAATATTAATTAGCTTAATTGAGTTAAATACTTGTTGGGTCTTTTAGTTGTTTATGACTTACTAAGCTATAATAGCTTATGGTGTGTATATTTCTTTTTTGTTTTATAGATATTGGAAATCAAATTACAAGCTCGGGGATCGTCTGCGAAGTTCATCACACTATCTACTATTTTGGGTACTTTTAAAGTTAAATTTGAATAATGGCATGTATAAGCTAAAGTGTGGCTTGAACGATAAATTTTGGTTGTGTATAAAGCCATGTGAAAATGGCTAATCAATATGTTTGAATTAAATTATGCTAGGTATGGTCTATGATGATTATGGTTATATGTTGCATGTTAAATATCTATGATTATTACGTGAGGTAAATCTTGCATTTTGGGACAATGAGCAATGGCTTTGAAAGAATCGTGATTGATTCATCAATGTTAATTCGTATATGAAATATATTTGTGAACCTTGTAAATATGTTGAAACAAGGTAATAGTCATGATTTGGTGACTTGGATTTTTTATAGGGGTTCGAAAATGATACAATCTGCCTCAGGGAGAGTCGAGTTGTATGTAGATTGCCCGATCGTCTACGAGAAGTTACGTTAGATTTAGTTGAGTTGAAGGAATGGCCGAAGTAGAAAGAGGGGTATTGGTTTTGGTTCGGATTGGAATAGGTAAGAAGAATTGAAAGTTCAGATTTAGGTAAGGGGAAGTGAAGAAATGGACGTAATGGTATGAAGGGTAAGAATGAAATGGTATTATGAAATGGTACGAACGGATTGGCTGATTTAGGTACAATTTGGTAAATGAAGAAACAAGAACCAATACCAATTTGGTATCGACCCGTTGTTTATAGGCTCTTTTAGTTCGGTTTGAGTTTGGTAAAGGAAAACCTCGACCCACTATCTAACAAGATAGGAACCTCGGTATGTTTGAACGCCACACTACGAGTAGTGATAAGTTCGGAATCGAAAAAGAACACGATTGACACAACTAGAACGCTAGGAACGCCAAACGAATCTTTGAACGAAATATAAGAAAAGTTTGCCTCACAACTTCGGCAGCATAACATTAACAAAAGTTTCAAAAAGTCCCTTTACAAAGAAAAATAACAAGTATTTATAGCCTAAAGACTAGCTAGCCGAATGGACACTTTACATACTTAATAATTAAGTAAAAGTCTCATGAATGCATCTTGAAAATTCTAGAAAGACGTCCTTTGATGTTCATGACCAGATTCGGTTATGGTGGAGATGTCTTGAAGGTTCTTCATGCTTAAGGAAATGAATCATGAATGAGAGACTCCCTTGGACATTAGCTAGGTTCGGCCAACTTGAGTAATTGAGGCAATCAATTCATGTTACTTGGTGAAGAGTTGGGAATTAATTGAGGAGACTTCATGAGCCAAATTAAGTGTGAATGCCAACTCTTGAAGAGTCCATAGGTGTGAACACTTTGAATTGAAAGGCCATGCCATGTGAACATAATGTGAACGGAATTTTAAGGTTCATGGAGGGAGATGTTCGGCCACATGTATGAAGTAATGGGAAGCCTCCTTTTAGCCAAATAGTCACTTGGAAAATGAAGGAGTAGCACACCATACATGAATGGAAACATTCATGAACCTTGAACACATTGAATGTGGACATGCATGCACTTAGCCGAACATGCACCTAAGAGATTCAAGTCCCCCAACCGTCCATGCACTTTTCAACATTCATGCTTGCTTTTAATCTCCCTATGTCTATTGTGTTCCTACAAGAAATGTGAACAGAATTAATTCAAGCTAATGTGAACACAACTATCAACATTAAATTCGGTTATGACAAATTTAATTATCATCAATAAACTCTTTTAAGACATATTTAATTAACTAATGTGAACTAAATTTAATATGTAGGAAAGTAATTAACTAATTATTGAACTTATTAAATAAAAAGTCAATAGTAGTCAAATGCAGTCATGGTGAACTCCACGAGCTGATGTTTAAGTCATGAGCTAAAATGAGCTAAGCTTAAACTCCTAAGCTGAAGTTGAGCTAAGGTTTAGCTCGTGAGTTAAAAATGAGCTAGGAGTAAGCTCGGTTTAGCTCATGCAACTAGATTGCGCTTGAATGAGCTGGATTTGAGCTGGATGGAGCTCGTGGAGCTGGAAACGAGCTGGGATTAGCTTGCCAACACGTCACAGCTCGACTAGGGAGACTTGTTTGAAAAGGTTCGTTGGGCGTGCTCACATCATTCCCCTTCTTTTAGGCGACTTGTCCTCAAGTCGAACCAATTGTCTAAAAGACAATATTTTTTTTTGCTTTGTTTTCCTCGGTCGAATGGGACAAAGGATATCAAACAAACCTGAAATTGATTCACCAATGGACAAGTTAACACATCACCTTCATAAATAAGTAGCAGAGGGTTAGGACAATAAAAACCAATAGATAACTCGAATGTTGAGCAAAAGACGAATTTTATCTTACCGAATTGACTTACCAATTTTGGCAATGACAAGCGGAAAGTATTTAAATTCGGATGGTACATGTAAAGCTTAGCCCAAAGGTCATATGGCAAGAATTTTATTTGTTCATAACATGCATACTTCACATTGTCGCACAATTTCGATATGTCATCAATATGATCAATTGAACAAAATGGAAATAAGGAATGATCAATCGCGCATCTTAGCAAACAAGAATGAATTCCTCGTTTCAACCACATAATTCTAAATGGTTCAAAACAAAGGACATATTCACTTGGCTTTTTGATTTGAACAAGCTCACCTTGCCTTATTCGATTAAATGGACTTCCAGTAGTAGGATGAACAATATGACCACATTTCACAAAGTCATCATCAACAACACCGATTTCTTCATCTTTCAAACAACACAAAGATATTGTTGACTTACCTTGATTAACTTGGAAGTTACATTATTTTAGTTCAATTTTACCTCGTTTGCGCAAAACAAACCGTCTCTCCTTAGCAAGGTAATGCAATCGATAATTTGAACTCGAACAAACCTGTAAAGGTGAAAAGTCAAAAAGACAATTCTTGCTTTTCAAAATATAAGTTCCTCATGAATGGAAAATGTTAAGGTCACCACGAAAAATGTACTTAAAAGGACAGGATAAAATGTTATTCACAGATGGAACGTCTGATTCAATTTCGGGATTAAAAATAAAATTTTCAGAATAAAAAACTTGGTTTTGATTTTGTAATCCAGCCACATGCTTTATTTCCAAAAATAAAGATAATACTCGAAGAAGATGAGTAGGTAAAACAAAGTTACTTACAACAAGATCACAATGCTTACCTTTTCTTGGAAACAACTCGAAATGGCTTACTCCCGGCTTAAAGACTCGGTTTTGATCACTTATCCCAAATTGCAACAAAAATTTCATTTTCGCAGATAAGTCGCAAAAGTGAATCAAAGAGACTTTAATCTGACAAATACACAAGCATTCATGCTTCACAAATCCTAGTCGAACAAACAGTCCGAAACATGGAAATTTCGCATAGAAATTCAAAGATTTCTCTTGAAGAGCAAAATCAAACAGAACAAATATTTCATGCAAAAATCTTTTAACGCATATATCGAGCAAAGAAGTTGTGTTCATGTAACCTTTCAGAAATTCAAATCCATCACAAATCATTTGAATAGGCACATTTAAACAGAAAGATGAATTCAAAGAATTTACATAGCCATACTTATCAAAATGTGAAAACCTTTTATCACATATATTCACAATTTGCACAGGATGTACCAATCCAATAGAATCAATAGATTTACCGTTATAGAACATGTCATAAGACAGAATCTTCATGGCATATTTTGAATCAACATTGTTAACAATAATATGTGAACAATAATTAGCCAAATCAAAAGATGGAAGTTTTTCAGAAGTTATGCCATCAAAACCTTTATGAGTAATTTTTAAATCAGGCGGCCTTGATTCGATAAACAAAGATTCCTTACCTTCCTTACCTTCGATTTCCAATGGGTGGCAGTCGTCCATGGACTTACCTTTCTCAAATAACTGAAATCGCCTCTCATTTTGAAGGTATCAGAGTTGGATTTGATCGCACGGACTTTTAGGAACTTGATAAGAAAGATCACAAATAGATCGAGCAGAAGTGTTAGTAGAAAAAATCCTCACTTGCTCACTAACATCGTTTTCACTCGAATCTTTTTCCTCAAGTTCACTTGCTTCTTCCACTCTTTCTTTTATCTCAATTTCCCTTTCCACTCTTTTCTTTTGTTCAAACTCTTTTTCTTTTTCAATGTCTTTTACGAATTGTTTTCTTGTACACTTTCTTTTCTTTGTTTTTCTCTCTTTTCTTTATTTCTTATCTCGATTTCATTCAAAATCCTCTCGTTTTCTCTCATAATCTTTTCTTGCCTCTCTTGTCTTTTGATCTCTTTTTGCTTTTCATCTTTTTCTTTTATCTTTTTCTTTTTATAAGAGGTTACAAAAGAATCATGATAATAATTATTTTGTTCAAAAGAAGAAAAATCATTCATATATGACTCATGAACAATTTTTCGTGAATATCTCTCCATAGGCATTTTCTTTGGAGTTCTTGAAGAGGTGTATCTTTCATCCCACACGTCTTCTCGAAAGGATTCAAAATCAAAATCGGCTTCTCTTCATCTCAAATTCCTAGATGTAAAAAAACCTCGATCGTAATCTCTTCTTGAGTAGTCGTTGGATGTGGATCTCCGTGATGCTCTCGAATCCGCTTTTTGACTTGATGACATTCATTCTCGTTGGTCTCTTTCCTCCAATCGATCTAATTTCTCGTGCAATTTGTCAAACTTAGTTTTCACCATTCTTCGCATTTCTTGCACCAAATATTGATATTCCGATTCGGTGAACTCTTCACGTGACATAATTTTTTTTGCTGAAGAGAAAATGTTAGATCACAAAACAAAACAAAATAAAAAAATTAAGTACCTCACCACAAAATCCTCACGAGTTCACTCGGAAAGAAAGAATGATGGCACTCACACTCGTGTTTACACTCGAGATTAGGCTTTTACCTCCCCTCAAATGTGCTCACGCTCTCTTGCCTTTTACCTCTCTTAACTTTTCTCGTAATTTCGTAAACAGATTCGGTAAGGCCTAGTCCTTGGTCTAGGTGGTCGGTTCGAAAGGGGTTACAAGAGATTGATGTGTTCGGTTTAGGGTAGGCTGAAAAATAGGGAATTGGATTAAAAGTGTGGCGAATTAAGGAGAGTAGAATAGAAGAAGGATTGGGAACTATATCAGATCAAAGCTTGACGATCAAATAACGATTGAATTGCATAAATCACCTTTTTTTTGTTTGAATTTTTTTTCAAATTTTTTAAACTTGTATAACTTTTTTTTGTATTATATCGTCAAACTAAATACAATAGAAACACTTCTGTATGCGATTTTTTTCTTCAGCTGCGTAGATTTTTGTTTTTGTAGTAACAGCAACAAACTAATCAAAATGGGAAAACTTCAGTATACGAAATTTTTTTCTATACTCTTTTTTTTCGAATCCTACCTCGAAAATGCTCCGCTTTGAACGTCTAAGCTTCTCATTTTAGGTAGCTCTGATACCAGATGAACGATCTGCCTCGAGGAGAGTCGAGTCGTATGTAGATTGCCTGATCGTCTACGAGAAGTTACGTTAGACTTAGTTGAGTTGAAGGAATGGCCGAAGTAGAAAGAGGGGTATTGGTTTTGGTTTGGATTGGAATAGGTAAGAAGAATTGAAAGTTCAGATTTAGGTAAGGGGAAGTGAAGAAATGGACGTAATGGTATGAAGGGTAAGAACGAAATGGTATTATGAAATGGTACGAACGGATTGGCCGATTTAGGTACAATTTGGTAAATGAAGAAATAGGGTTGAACAAAAAGTGCAAACAAGAACCAATACCGATTTGGTATCGACCCGTTGTTTATAGGCTCTTTTAGTTCGGTTTGAGTTTGGTAAAGGAAAACCTCGACCCACTATCTAACAAGATAGGAACCTCGGTATGTTTGAACGCTACACTACGAGTAGTGATAAGTTCAGAATCGACAAAGAACATGATTGACACAACTAGAACGCTAGGAACGCCAAACGAATCTTTGAATGAAATATAAGAAAAGTTTGCCTCACAATTTCGGCAGCATAACATTAACAAAAGTTTCAAAAAGTCCCCTTTACAAAGAAAAATAACAAGTATTTATATCCTAAAGACTAGCTAGCTGAATGGACACTTTACATACTTAATAATTAAGTAAAAGTCTCATGAATTCATCTTGAAAATTCTAAAAAGACGTCCTTTGATGTTCATGGCCAGATTCGGCTATGGTGGAGATGTCTTGAAGGTTCTTCATGCTTAAGGAAATTAATCATGAATGAGAGACTCCCTTGGACATTAGCTAGGTTCGGCCAACTTGAGTAATTGAGGCAATCAATTCATGTTACTTGGTGAAGAGTTGGGAATTAATTGAGGAGACTTCATGAGCCAAATTAAGTGTGAATGCCAACTCTTGAAGAGTCCATAGGTGTGAACACTTTGAATTGAAAGGCCATGCCATGTGAACATAATGTGAACAGAATTTTAAGGTTCATGGAGGGAGATGTTCGGCCACATGTATGAAGTAATGAGAAGCCTCCTTTTAGCCGAATAGTAACTTGGAAAATTGATACGATCCGCCTCGAAAGAGTCAAGTCGTAATAGTGTGCCTGATCATCGACAAGAAGTTATGTTAGGTTTAATTGAAAGGTCGGATAAGAGAAAGAAGGGCAAGAAAGAAGTTTAAAGAAGATGGAAGTATTAGATTGGGTTTGGAAGTTGGTTTATTGAATTAGTACGGAAAGGAAAGAGGGATATTGGTTTTGGTTCGGATTGGAATAGGAAAGAAGAATTGAAAGTTCAGATTTAGGTAAGTGAAATTTAAAAAATGGACGTAATGGTATGAAGGGTAAGAACGAAATGGTATTATGAAATGGTAAGAACGGAATGGTCGATTTAGGTACAATTTGGTAAGTGAAGAAATGGGATTGAACAAAAAGTGCAAACAAGAACCAATACCGATTTGGTATCGACCCATTGTTTATAGGCTCTTTTAGTTCGATTTGGGTTTGGTAAAGGAAAACCTCGACCCACTATCTAACAAGATAGGAACCTCGGTATGTTTGAACGCCACACTACGAGTAGTGATAAGTTTGGAATCGACAAAGAACATGATTGATACAACTAGAATGCTAGGAACGCCAAACGAATCTTTGAATGAAATATAAGAAAAGTTTGCCTCACAATTTCGGCAGCATAACATTAACAAAAGTTTCAAAAAGTCCCCTTTACAAAGAAAAATAACAAGTATTTATATCCTAAAGACTAGCTAGCCGAATGGACACTTTACATACTTAATAATTAAGTAAAAGTCTCATGAATGCATCTTGAAAATTCTAGAAAGAAGTCTTTTGATGTTCATAACCAGATTCGGCTATGGTGGAGATGTCTTGAAGGTTCTTCATGCTTAAGGAAATTAATCATGAATGAGAGACTCCCTTGGACGTTAGCTAGGTTCGGCCAACTTGAGTAATTGAAGCAATCAATTCATGTTACTTGGTGAAGAGTTGGGAATTAATTGAGGGGACTTCATGAGCCAAATTAAGTGTGAATGCCAACTCTTGAAGAGTCCATAGGTGTGAACACTTGGAATTGAAAGGCCATGCCATGTGAACATAATGTGAACAGAATTTTAAGGTTCATGGAGGGAGATGTTCGGCCACATGTATGAAGTAATGGAAAGCCTCCTTTTAGCCGAATAGTAACTTAGAAAATTGATACGATCTGCCTCGAAAGAGTCAAGTCATAATAGTGTGCCCGATCATCGACAAGAAGTTATGTTAGGTTTAATTGAAAGGTCGGATAAGAGAAAGAAGGGCAAGAAAGAAGTTTAAAGAAGATGGAAGTATTAGATTAGGTTTGGAAGTTGGTTTATTAAATTAGTACGGAAAGGAAAAAGGGATATTGGTTTTGGTTCGGATTGGAATAGGGAAGAAGAATTGAAAGTTCGGATTTAGGTAAGTAAAATTTAAAAAATGGACGTAATGGTATGAAGGGTAAGAACGAAATGGTATTATGAAATGGTAAGAATGGAATGGTCGATTTAGGTACAATTTGGTAAGTGAAGAAATGGGATTGAACAAAAAGTGCAAACAAGAACCAATACCGATTTGGTATCGACCCGTTGTTTATAGGCTCTCTTTAGTTCGGTTTGGGTTTGGTAAAGGGAAACCTCGACCCACTATCTAACAAGATAGGAACCTCGGTATGTTTGAACGCCACACTACGAATAGTGATAAGTTCGGTTTCAATAAAGAACAACGGTTGACACAACTAGAACACTAGGAAGCCAATCGAATCTTTGAACGAAATATAAGAAAAGTTTTGCCTCACAATTTCGGCAGCATAACATTAACAAAATCCAAAAAGTTCTTTCACAAAGAAAAATAACAAGTATTTATAGCCTAAAGACTAGCTAGCCGAATGGACTCTTTACATACTTAATAATTAAGTAAAAGTCTCATGAATGCATCTTGAAAATTCTAGAAAGAAATCTTTTGATGTTCATGACCAGATTCGGCTATGGGGAGATGTCTTGAAGGTTCTTCATGCTTAAGGAAATGAATCATGAATGAGAGTCTCCCTTGGACGTTAGCTAGGTTCGGCCAACTTGAGTAATTGAAGCAATCAATTCATGTTACTTGGTGAAGAGTTGGGAATTAATTGAGGGGACTTCATGAGCCAAATTAAGTGTGAATGCCAACTCTTGAAGAGTCCATAGGTGTGAACACTTGGAATTGAAAGGCCATGCCATGTGAACATAATGTGAACAAAATTTTAAGGTTCATGGAGGGAGATGTTCGGCCACATGTATGAAGTAATGGAAAGCCTCCTTTTAGCCGAATAGTAACTTAGAAAATTGATACGATCTGCCTCGAAAGAGTCAAGTCATAATAGTGTGCCCGATCATCGACAAGAAGTTATGTTAGGTTTAATTGAAAGGTCGGATAAGAGAAAGAAGGGCAAGAAAGAAGTTTAAAGAAGATGGAAGTATTAGATTAGGTTTGGAAGTTGGTTTATTAAATTAGTACGGAAAGGAAAGAGGGATATTGGTTTTGGTTCGGATTGGAATAGGGAAGAAGAATTGAAAGTTCGGATTTAGGTAAGTAAAATTTAAAAAATGGACGTAATGGTATGAAGGGTAAGAACGAAATGGTATTATGAAATGGTAAGAACGGAATGGTCGATTTAGGTACAATTTGGTAAGTGAAGAAATGGGATTGAACAAAAAGTGCAAACAAGAACCAATACCGATTTGGTATCGACCCGTTGTTTATAGGCTCTCTTTAGTTCGGTTTGGGTTTGGTAAAGGGAAACCTCGACCCACTATCTAATAAGATAGGAACCTCGGTATGTTTGAACGCCACACTACGAATAGTGATAAGTTCGGTTTCAATAAAGAACAACGGTTGACACAACTAGAACACTAGGAAGCCAATCGAATCTTTGAACGAAATATAAGAAAAGTTTTGCCTCACAATTTCGACAGCATAACATTAACAAAATCCAAAAAGTTCTTTCACAAAGAAAAATAACAAGTATTTATAGCCTAAAGACTAGCTAGCCGAATGGACTCTTTACATACTTAATAATTAAGTAAAAGTCTCATGAATGCATCTTGAAAATTCTAGAAAGAAATCTTTTGATGTTCATGACCAGATTCGGCTATGGGGAGATGTCTTGAAGGTTCTTCATGCTTAAGGAAATGAATCATGAATGAGAGTCTCCCTTGGACGTTAGCTAGGTTCGGCCAACTTGAGTAATTGAAGCAATCAATTCATGTTACTTGGTGAAGAGTTGGGAATTAATTGAGGGGACTTCATGAGCCAAATTAAGTGTGAATGCCAACTCTTGAAGAGTCCATAGGTGTGAACACTTGGAATTGAAAGGCCATGCCATGTGAACATAATGTGAACAGAATTTTAAGGTTCATGGAGGGAGATGTTCGGCCACATGTATGAAGTAATGGAAAGCCTCCTTTTAGCCGAATAGTCACTTGGAAAATGAAGGATAAGCACGCCATACATGAATGGAAACATTCATGAACCTTGAACACATTGAATGTGGCCATACATGCACTTAGCTGAACATGCACCTAGGAGATTCAAGCTCTTAACCATCCATGCACCTCCAAGAAAGACATGTTGCTTCATGCTCCATATGTCCATTGAGTTTCTACAAGAAATGTGAGCAGAATTAATTCAAGCTAATGTGAACACAATGTAAACATTAAATTCGTTATGACAAATTAATTAACAACTATAAACACTTTTAAGACATATTTAATAAAACTAATATGAACTAAATTTAATATGTGGTGTATTAATTAACTAATTAATGAACTTATTAAATAAAAAATTAATAGTAGTCAAATGAAGTCAAAGTAGTCTTCATGAGCTAAAATTCAACTCATGAGCTAAAATCGAGCTGGGCTTGGACTCATGAGCTGGTAGTGAGCTGGACCCGAGCTGGGGAATTGGAAATGAGCTGATTCCGAGCTAGTGAGCTGGTTTTCAGTTGAATGGAAACTTGCTTGAGCTGGTGTTGAGCTCGATGAGCTGAGCTGGACTTGCAGGTAATTGCAAGGTGAGTTCAAAGAGCTGGAATCAACTTTCTCGGAGTATCCTATTAGCGTTTCATTCCAAAGTTGAGCTACAAAAGCTGTGATAGACTCCTTAAAATTCTTGGCTCGAGCTCGAGTAACAGGACCTTGTGGTAGCACCATAGAATCCTTGCTCGAGCTAGCTAAACCATGGGGCGCGATTGCATCAAAAATGAAGGAGTAGCACACCATACATGAATGGAAACATTCATGAACCTTGAACACATTGAATGTGGACATGCATGCACTTAGCCGAACATGCACCTAAGAGATTCAAGTCCCCCAACCGTCCATGCACTTTTCAACATTCATGCTTGCTTTTAATCTCCCTATGTCCATTGTGTTCCTACAAGAAATGTGAACAGAATTAATTCAAGCTAATGTGAACACAAATATCAACATTAAATTCGGTTATGACAAATTTAATTATCATCAATAAACTCTTTTAAGACATATTTAATTAACTAATGTGAACTAAATTTAATATGTAGGAAAGTAATTAACTAATTATTAAACTTATTAAATAAAAAGTCAATAGTAGTCAAATGCAGTCATGGTGAACTCCACGAGCTGATGTTTAAGTCATGAGCTAAAATGAGCTAAGCTTAAACTCTTAAGCTGAAGTTGAGCTAAGGTTTAGCTCGTGAGTTGAAAATGAGCTAGGAGTAAGCTCGGTTTAGCTCATGCAACTAGATTACGCTTGAATGAGCTGGATTTGAGCTGGATGGAGCTCGTGGAGCTGGAAACGAGCTGGGATTAGCTTGCCAACACGTCACAACTCGACTAGGGAGACTTGTTCGAAAAGGTTCACTGGGCTTGCTCGCATCAGAAAATATGGCAAAGTTTATTATGATAAATTTTCACCACTTGTGCTTCGGTAAGTATGTTCATGAAAATATAGAAATGGTTCATGTGTGATTTAATGAGTAGGTAAGGTAATACATGAAATGGACATGTCATATGTTTGTATCTAATTAAAGTCTTGTATATGCACTTACTTCAAAATGAAATTGTGATAGTAGTGGCATGATGCGCATGAAAATGGTAATTGTAACACCCCAAACCCAGCCTAGACGCTATGGCTGAATCTGGTGTGTCACATTGAAGTGTTTTAGCGAAAACCGTGTTTTCATTGAAAACCCTTCTTAGTGAAAATCATGTTTTCATTGAAAACCCTTCTTAAAATAAAAGAATCCCTAATTAACTTTAAAAAAAAACACCTTCAGTTACGAAAGCATTATTTAAAACATTTGATTAAAAAAAACTTATCATTTTAAAATTTAGTTGCGGAAACGTAGAAAACATACTATAGTTTAAGAAACCCATGTTCAACTTCTTGTAATTACAATGAAAATAATAATAATTTAAGTAATAATAACATAATGAAAACCTTATTACAATCTGGTCTGAAACATACTTAATAAAATAAAACTTATATGCTTAAAAAAAACAAGTCCAAATTATCTTCCTAGCTGGCCACCTAGAGTCCCTCCAAACATTGAACCTTCTACTGAACATCACCTAAAAATAAAATAAATGAGGGGGTGAGTTTTCGTAAACTCAGTGTGTACAACCCTCGAAGAAAACAAGCATTCAAAAAAACATCATTCATCATTCATGCAATGCAATCCCATCCAAAGTATCCATCCGCTACACACCGACTCCGTCCCCCGTCACACCATGTGGGGATATAAATATCGACCCACCCAACCGACACACCAAGGGTAGCCCGATTGCGGAACTACTTTCCTTTACATATTGGGCTTTAAAAGCCGCCGTTGGATCCATGATTGTCAAGCAACCATGCGATCCTCCTATACTTCCTCCGTTTCATAATTCTCAACCCATATGCAACCTAAGCAGAATATCATATGTATGCATGTCACTTACATTCAACACCTAGGGGTATTTTGGTCATTTTCACCCTTAGGGGCATTTCAATAATTTTCCCTTAATTACGGTTTCCACTTATCTTGGCCCGTTAACAAGTCCCGTGAGCTAAGATGACAAATACTATGCACCAAAAAAGATTTCAGAGAAGAGGAGGTGGGTCATTAAGACCGCTTAAGTACCAAGCTCTCCCTAGATCCAATCCTAGTCATGCATATACCCGTTGCCACACCTTAACCCTTTGACTGGCCCACGGCCACAATATATTAATTAAGTCTTATGTGGATATTATATACTAGGCCCAAAACCCCTTACAATGCCCAAACAATTTCACATACCTGTATCTGGCCTATTAAGCCCAATCATATTCGTATGGCCCATTAGGCCCAAATCACCTGTATATGGCCCATTAGGCACAAATCACATTTATATGGCCCGTTAGGCCCAGTCACATTCATATTCATGCTCACATACAAATTCCTATCATAAAGTATCAATAATCAGTTTTTGCCTATTATGGGCCCAATAGCCCATCGGGCCCATTTAGCCCATTCCGACCCATATGGCCAAATCACAACCCAAGTCCATGAAATTGCCCATAGGCCTCAGGCAACCTATCGGTTTCCCCCTTACGAGTGTTCGTGCACTTGCAAGACTATCGTAGCCAAACTTTTGGCTTTTTTGCATTTTGGCTTTTCGACTTTTCAGCTTTTCAGCTTTTCAGATTTTGCTGATTCATTGTGTGTGTGCAGTGTATGTACACACCTGGTAAGCAAGCGTGCTGCGATTTTCGTAGCCCAAACCTACAATCGATATCACTCAAAGATTAATCTCACATACTTATCAAATACTTTACCAAAAGGCAGAATCTCACCTTAACCTTACCTGAACGCTAAGCCTTTACTAACTTCTACTTTGGTCACTAATCACGTATATCTCTCAAATTTGAAGAGCAAATCGACAGGAATCCAAAACCAAGATCTGACACTAATTCCCTACCAAAGTCAATTAGAAAGAAGTGAGGAACTGAATACTCGATACTTATCAAAAACTGATTGGAAGAACAAACACTTACACTAGAATCGACTGGGTGGAAAGAGTAGTGGCGGCACCAAGGGTATTCGGCCAAAGGATATTTTGCTCTTAGAGATTTGAATGGCAACAATTGATTACTCGGCACCAAAGAAGAGTAGAAGAAGAATCGGCTAAAGTAAAGAAAATATTGAGTAGAGGAGAAATAGAATTTGGCACAAGGAAGAAGAAAAAGAAAAGAAGGCACAGAGTTTTTGACTTTTAGAGAAAAGAGTTTCTGGCAACAGGGTGGAGGAAATTCTGCATTAGCTTCATACCCTAGCATGCGGCACCTATTTATAAGCCTTATAGCTGTATTTTTCCCATGCCCAATTCCCCATTCGGCTCCATCACTTCTCCCTTCTAATCTTCTCGTTTTTCTCCCTGATAACCCCTTAATCCCTTCTTTAATTTTCTCTCCTGAACACTTCCCTTGGAGTCCACTTTCATATCACTTCTATCCTTCTAGAAGGCTAAAATTAAACTTCTAAAAACACTAAGCTAGGATTCAAACCTTGGACCTTCTTGCTAGCTATTAACGCCACCTCCCTACACCCTAAGTGGCGTCACTTAGCCACTCCTCCACAGGGCTTTTTGATGCTAATTTCTCCTAACTTTATTTAAAAGCCCAACTACTTGCCAACCCTGATTCTTTTAATAATTAAACTATAATTTCATTTACCCCTAAGTTTGAATTAAGACCTATTATAATTATCACTGGGCCAGAAATATAAAACACAAATTTTATCAAAATCAAAAATAAAGAAAGTTTGGGATTTCAGGATTTTTGGGTTTCGAGATTTTTGGGGTGTTACAGTAATGTATACTACCATAATGGCCATATAAAAATATATATGTTTGAATCTCCCTAAGTGTGTTTTTATATAGTATAAGTGCGACTTGATATAATGATGTATGGAAACGTGTCTTAGTACACATATAGAATAAGATGAGTAATTTTACTTATGGTATAGATATTACTAAGGTGATAAACACAGGAGATTAAATGTATATAACTTACTTGTCATTTATAAGTTTGCAAATTTGTATTAATATTTTATATTGGTCGAATAGTCTAGAAAATGAATTGAGTTTAATTATAACCGAAAGTTGATATTATTTAGTTGTAAGGTGAAAGTTACATATATGAGGTTCATATAGGTTATCATTGCATTAATGCAGCATGTACGAAATGGTAGTTGTATTAATTTATGATTTAAAACTTTGAGTTTTCATTGATTTTGTATTATGATTTAAACTATGTGTTTAATGTTTAAACAGATTTATGTTTTAGTTATGTGAATACAACATATATGTATATGTGAATGTTCTAAATTTTGTGTCTCATCCGGTAATACCTCGTAACACCATTCCGGTGACGGATACGGGTTAGAGGTGTTATATTAGGGTTACGAGGCATTAGTTAACTAAAAACACATTTTCGAACAACCACACATATGTGTAAGTTACATTCATATAAATAAAGCATAAATTCAATTAAATAATAAACACGATTTCAATAATCATAATATAATGTACAGATCATATTAAAAACATTTCAATATTATTTGTATGCTAAGAAAAAATCAAACTATTTATAACTTATTTTACATTAGCATATCTTAAACACTTAAAAATGTTTACATAATACTTTATTCAATAGCATATACATACAATATTGTCAACTTTACCCAATGGTCATATATTTAATAATATAATTATAAACTTTCACCAATTTCGGACATGAATAACATCTTTTGCACATACTCAAAATAAAACCAATCATAACTTATTACATAATTTAACAAGCAATTACACATACAACCTAATATATATTGACATGTTCGAATATGCTATTATAGATTAGATACATATTGCGTACTTGCCATAGATTTCAAAGCTACACTTAACAATTGAATTTATACCAAATAATAGACTAAAACCATCATGGAACATTTTCCTAACTTATTACCTTGCATATCTGAATCTCATTAATTAATATACATACACATCCAAAATTTACATCATGGAACAATTGCCAAATTATAAATTGTAATAAAATCAAAACATAAATCTTGCATACCATGTTATAAACATATTAAAACATATTTATATCAAATTCGGATATAACAAAACAACCTTAGATGCTAAATCTCTTACAACACATTGATTGAATACAACAACCTATGCACTTATACTTTTATCCATGCATATCATAACCGAACCAGCCACACAAAATCAACCCAAACATTAACCTTTTCCAAAACATATAATACCTATCTCTAACATCATTCACTTATAGCATATAACATTATAACCAAACAATTTCAAACCATAATCAAACATAACCGAATTATCAATACCAAACTCATTAAACATTATAAATAAGCACACATGTAACCAAAACTAAGCAATATTACTAAGCCATTTTCGCATGGCTTTATACAAAACCAAAGTTCATCATTTCAAAACATAATCCAGTCTATACATGCCACAAGTTCGAAAATAGACTTTTAAAAGTACTGAAGGTTGACGATAGTGTGGATGACTTCAATGACGATCCTCAAGCTCGTAACTTACAACCAAAATCTATAAAATAGAGTAACAAAAACACATAGAGTAAGCTAACTTAGCAAGCCGGATTGTATCATTAATGTTATACTTTAACACAAATAAGTTACCTTAGCTGAATGCTAATATTTCTCATTTAGCATAATATCATTCAACTTTTCATTCCCAAAATAACATTATACCAAGCATGCTTACATTCAAATATATATACTCATGAATCAAACTCAACTTCATATATATGTATATATATAACCGAAACATACTTCTCATATCTACTCACATTCTTCACCTCCTATACCAAGATCACTCATTTGGCCGAATTTACAAAATCAAATATATCATCACATAAGTACATACCTATATGGCCGAATATACAAGCTCATTTAGATCAACTTACTTGCTCAATTTCCACATCAATGTGAAGTCTTATAGGCATAGGCTTGAAAATAAATCACCGGCATAAAACCTGCTAGGCATAAGCCTGAATCACACACCGGCATAAGGCCTGCTAGACTCAAAGTTTGATTTTTTTTATTCACTGGCAATAAGCCTGCTAAGCATAAAACCCGATCAAATTCACCAGCACAAGGCTTGCTAGGCTCAAAGCTCGAATATCACTATTATAAAGTCATTTCATACATAGTTCATATATCGAATCGTCCAAATATTCCATGTAGTTCATACAAACTTTCAGAGGTTTTAAGTCAGTGGAATAAAACTCAACCACATTAATTCTATGTTAAACCACATTCGAATTCTCTACTATACAACTATAAAATTTGAATCATCATAGTAAACCATTTTATATTTGAAATAAACAATGTTTAATTGCTTAAAGACTTACCTCAGATATCGACAAATATTACAAATCAGCTACTCGACTATTTTTGCTTTTCCTTGATCCAAGTCTGATTTCTTTTGTTCTTGATCTATATAATTTCAAATTAACCTCATTTAAACACAATTTCATTCAATTTAGTCTAGCAACACATAAATGGAAAAATTACCATTTTACCCTTGATATTTCATACTTTTACAAATTAGTTCTAATTGCATAAAACACAAAATACACAAAATCTCCATTCATCATGCTTAGGTCGAATGTTCATCTAACTCATATAAATACACACATTTCATTTATTTTTCATTTTAGTCCCTCAATTTGTTATTTTTGCAATTTAGTCCTAATTACTCAAAATCTTCAAAAACTCCAATACAAAACATGTTAATCTAAAACATATTTTTGATATTTCATCATCAAACATCACAAAACACAAATATTCATCAATGGCATAACTCAAAATATGCATCAAAATCAAAAATTTAAGCATCGGTCGGATAGTACTCGAAGGAACGATCTTAAAAACATAAAAATATCAAAAATCGAATAAAAACTAACCTTTAATCAAGCTTCCAAAGTGCCGAATGTTTGAAACTTTCTAAAGCTCTATTTTTCTTTAAGTTTCGGTCAAAATGAACTAAAATACATGGCTATATTATGATTGTTTTATTTAATTTCATTATAATATTCCAATTACTATTTTAACCTTTAAAATTAAATTAGAAAACCTTATAAAACATGTCTACAACCGTCCACTCATATAACCAATGGCCTATTTATAACATAAGTACTTCCATTTAAAAAAACAACAACATCAATTCACCCCTTATACATTAAACTATCAAATTTTCATTTTATGCGATTAAGCCCTTTTATTTAATTAAGCACACAAACGATCAAATTTTTATATGAAACTTTCACACATGCAAATTCACATATAATACACACGAAAAATAATATTTAAATATTTTTCTAACTCAGATTCGTGGTCTCAAAACCACCATCCCGATTAGGGTCTAAATCAGACTGTTACATTTTGAACTCGAGTTTGATGCATCAGGTGTTGGAATAGGTACCGTTCTAACCAATGACGGTTGACCCATTACCTACTTTAGCGAGAAGCTTAACAGATCCCCCCTTAATTACCCGATTTATGATAAGGAGATGTACGCACTAGTTCAAGCCCTCGAGACGTGGCAACACTATTTGTGGCCAAAAGAGTTTGTGATACATTCCGATCACGAAGCGCAAAAGCATATCAAAGGCCAGCGCAAGTTGAACAAGTAACACGCTAAATGGGTCAAGTATCTTGAGTCGTTTCCCTATGTAATTAAGTATAAGAAAGGTAAAGATAATGTTGTAGCCGATGCCCTATCGAGGAGGTATACATTATTGTCTTCACTTGAATTGAAATTGCTTGTTTTTTCTTTCTTAAAGGATTTGTATGCCAATGATGCTAATTTTAGTGAGATTTACTCTGCTTGTGAGAATGCTGCTTTTGGGAATTTTTATAGGTATAACAGGTTCTTATCCAAAGAAGGAAAGTTATGTGTTTCGTAAGGCTCTGTCTGAGATTTACTTGTCCATGAAGCGCATGGTGGAGGCCTCATGGGACACTTTGGTGTTCACAAAACCTTTGCCACACTTAACAAACATTTCTACTGGCCTAGAATGAAGCGAGACGTGGAACGAGTAAGTGAGAGGTGTTAGGCATGCAAAAAGGCTAAATCAAAGGTTCAGCCCCATGGGTTGTATACTACCCTGCCCGTACCCAAACCACCTTGGACGAATATATCCATGGACTTCGTCCTTGGATTACCTAAGACAAAAACGGGGAAGGATTCTATATTTGTTGTAGTTGATTGTTTTTCTAAAATGTCCCATTTTATTGCTTGTACAAAGACTAATGATACCATTCATATTTCTAGTCTTTTCTTTAGGGACATTGTTCGCCTACATGGAATCCCGCAAACCATCTTCTCCGATCATGACGCAAAATTTCTTAGTCACTCTTAGAGATCTTTGTGGAGTAAACTCAAAACTAAAATTACTGTTCTCAACTACTTGCCACCCTCAAACGGATGGACAAATGGAGGTGGTCAATCAAGTCCTATCCACCTTACTACGAGTTGTTATTCGAAAGAATTTAACATCATGGGAGGACTGTTTGCCTCATGTCAAATTCTCCTACAATCGATCTGTTCATACATTGACCAGAAATTTGCCTTTTGAAGTAGTTTACGGTTTTAATCCATTAACGCCCCAGATCTAATTCCTTTACCTAACGATCAACTAATTCATATTGATGCTAGGAAGAAGGTTGATTTTGTGAAAAGTCTACATCAAAAGGTACGAGCCAATATAGAGGGGAAAACTGAGTCATATGCACAACAAGCCAATAAGGGCGCAAAAGAATAGTTTTTGAACTCGGATATTGGGTTTGGGTTCATATGCATAAGGAGCGCTTCCTAGCCCAATGAAGGTCCAAATTGTTACCTCGAGGAGGTGGCCCTTTCCAAGTCATCGAATGCATAAATGATAATTCATATCAACTTGATTTGCTGGGTGATTATAATATAAGTGCCAGTTTTAACGTGTCTGATCTTTCTCCTTTTGAGACAGGTTTTGACTTGAGGACAAGTCACTTTGAAGATAGGGGAATGACGTGACCATGCCCCGAGGCTCAACAAGCTCTAACCCTGATCCCATTGAGTTACCCAACAGACCAATAAATCGAGCTCACGCTAAGCATTTTCAAGAAGCTGTTTTAGCTTTAATTATTCAAGTTTGGGAAGAAAACAAGTTCGATGTTAATGAAGTAGCTCGGACCAGCTCCCTAAAGAACCCTTGCACCCTTGTACAAGCCGAACTCAGCTCCTCTCCAGCTCTCCGAGCTCCATTCAACTCAAATCAGCTCACTTGAGCTTACTTTAGCTCGTTTGAGCTTAATTCTGTTCCATTCCAGCTCGTTTCTTTTATCATTCAAATAAATTCAGTATTAGTTTTAATTTATTTTATTTGGTGCAGCTCAAATAATTGTTATATGTTTAATGTGTTTAAAATCTGGACATCTTAAATATGTTTTAATTATGTTTTAATTCAATGCATGTCTTAATATGTCTTAGTTATTATTTATTTTAATGTGTCTTAGTCCATTACATGTTTTTATTATGTCTTAGCTTCAGCCGAATTAAATATACTGGAATTAAAGTGTCTTAAGCTGAAACATGTTTTAAATGTCATAGTTGCTGCCAAATTTATGTTGTCCTAAGTTGATTTAATTTGCTAAATTAATGTGTCTTAAACTAATTAATTTTGCTAATTTATTAGGTGCTGCTATGTATAATGGATGGCTTGAATATGGTGTGCTGATGGTTCATCTTTTCCAAGCAACTCTTCGTGTATGCCAAGGGCCAAGGGAGCTGATGTTTCCTTTCTTCCAAGCTGCTAATTTATTTCCCCAAGCTGACCGATCAGCTCTCTAAAGCAGCTATGAAAGCTTTCACACTTGTTGGAAAATTCCATTCACCTTTCAAGGCTATTCAGTTTTGTGTTTTCACACACACAAGGGGCTGTTTGAATTCGGTTCACACTTCCAATGCCTTTTGGCAATCTCCAAGCTCCTTATTAAGTTCCAAGACTGTTCAACTGATTAAGGCAACTCAACTAAAGCATTCACACCCTCTTGGCCAAATCTAACCAAGACCCTCCAACTTATCATTCACTTCCATTAATGTCCATGTAATACCCCAAACTTGACCCAGAAGATAGACCCGAATCTGGCGTGTCACATTGAAGTATTTTTTGAAAACCATGTTTTCATTAGAAACCCATCTTTAAAATGTAGTACATTGAAAACTTCTTAATTTTATTTCCAAAATTCCTTTTTACTTTGCGGAAGCTAATTCTAAAAGTAACTGATTTACAAAAATGTGATGTTTAAAAGTTAAGTTGTGAAAATGTAGTGTCTTGAAAACAGTTATTGTTTTGGAAAACCACAATCTACTTCTAACCATTATAAAACATAGTAAATATAATCCCAAAGTAAAATAAAACCTAGAATTAAGAGAGGCCTTATTACAACCCAATTAAAAAGAAATATGCAATAGTAAATAAACAAATCTGAAAACATAAGCAGTGTGTGGCCATCTCTGAGTCCCTCACAGCACCAAACCTCCTAACGTTGGGGATTATCTACAGAGTTAAAAATAGGGTGAGTTTACGAAAACTCAGTGTGTAATCCCCTGGCATCTAAACAGTCAGTCAAAAATAGAATTTAGAACCAATCTGGGCTCGAGCCCTATTCAGTAACAAAATAGTCCAATTCAAAATATATGTGGGCCAAAGCCCGATTCATTAACATTTGGGTCACAGCCTATAACAGAATCAATTGGGCCTAGCCCAAACCAATAACAGAACAGAATGTGTGAATGCATGGATGCATGCTATCCCATCCAACCCTGCACTTGCCTCCGTCCAACCTGCACTTGCCTTCGTCCAACCCTGCACTACCTATGGAGAATAACTCACCCACGCCATCCCTACACTTACAATGTTAGCACTGGTTGCAGCACTAACCAAAATCGCAGCAAAGTTGCTAGTATATATATGGCTTTAAGCCTTCAGTAGCTGTATTATAATTGGCACAAAGCCATCGATAACTGTATTATGTTTGGCACATAGCCATCAGCAATGGTAATATAATCGGTACACAGCCTTGGGTAAATATGATCCACACAGAGTCATCCATAAGTATGTTAGGCACATAGCCATAGGTAAATAGGTTTGGCACAAAGCCATAGTCAAGATGGCACAGAGCCATTTTTAGGTTGGCACAGAGCCACAATTAGATTAAATGGCACTAAGCCGTCCATCGGTCCACAGTCGTCTCGTGCGACCCGTGCGACCTTAACCGATCAATACTAGATCCACAGTCGTATCGTGCGACCCGTGCGATCCTATCAGAACTTCCTCTGTATCAATGTCCCAACCCCATGCAATATGTCGTATATGTCATGCTCAATCATCACACGTGTATGCAAAATGTCCATGCTTAGAAACAATCATGTAAACATATATATTAAAAGCATATCAGTCGTAGTACAATCACAGTCAAATCAGTCAAATTCATAGTCCAAGTCAATCATTTACCCACAAGGGCAAAAAAATCATTTTACCCTATAGGGGTATTTTAGTAAATTTACACTACAAGGGTAATCCGATAATTTTGCATATCAAGAGTATTTCGGTAATTTTACAAATCGAGGGTCTTAACGACCCAACAGAAGGTCCACCGTTGCCTCCAGCGACTTAAGTAACCTAAATAGACCTAACGGTGTAAATGGGCCTAAGGCCCATTACTCAGCCCAAGTTGGCCCACACACTCATGTGGCCCATTTAGCCCAAATTTAGTTACGGCTATTTCCCACCTAACAGTTAGATTTACACAAGAGGGCCCATAGGCCCATTGGGCCCATTCAACCAATTCGACCCATCGAGGCCCAAAATAGCCCCAGCACACGAGAACGCTCGTGGCAGCCTCTGCAGTCTATCACCCATGGTTTGTGGGCTCGATTTACCACACGAGCGATCACACACTCGTGAGGCCTCAAATGCCAAATTTTTGACTTTTCAGCTTTTGTTGACTTCTAACAAAGAAGGGTGTGAATACACACCTATTTATGAGAACGTGCCGAAGTCCACGATCACCAACCTTGGCACATCCTGCATTGAGTCTTCCTCGCCAACTCATCTGGTTCGCTCTATTTAAAGCCAACTTCTCACTAATTCTCATGTTAGCTTCCCGATGTGAGATTACTTTTAACCATTAGGAAATTTCTCATTCTTATGACCACTTCAACCACAGAGTTCCAGTCCAACTCCACCTCCTACACAGCTCAAATAGCAAAATAAATACTCTATTGCGCATCTCAAGACTTGAACCTTAGACCTCACAGTTACATGACATGCCACTTTGCCACTCCACCATAGGCTCTTTCTGTGTTAAAAACATCCATAATTAACTTTAAGACATATGTGCCAACGTCTAGATTCACTTAAGAGAAAAACCAAATTGAATTGTAAGAGCCAAGACTTGAACCCAGGCTCCCTTGCAACCTTAATGACGCCACAACCACTAGACCACATGCTTCCTTGTGTCATTTATTTAACACAATAATTTAAAAGGCCATCATCTAAGCATCCAAGGTTTTATTCACTTAATACCAAAATTTTTGCTAAAGCCCAGGTTTGAACCCAAGATTTCTCCAACACTTTTCAGAGCCATTAACCACCAAAGTAGACATTTAATTGTGTCATTTCCTTGCACAATTAAAGACTTATATACAACCTCTTTACAGACCCATACTCAAGGCCCAATACTTCTAGGCCCAAATTTGGGGCGTTACAATTCTACCCCGTTAAAAAAATTCATCCTTAAAATTTCCAACTATCTGAACAAGTGCTTAGCTCAACCTACACCACTACGCTCCCGCTGCGCACTCTAATTCCAAACTACACTAATACACTTTTAACTTAATCTCAAAACCTCTCACACCCAACCAAACATCTAACCATAGAAGCAAACAGATATTTACCACACATGCATACAATTTCTATATTCAACATCACTTCCAAACAAAACGCACCTAACTTAAAAGGAACTATGCAATCCTGAACCCGATGCTCCTTAGACCCACATCTGAGACACACTCCTAACTTCCTCCAACTTTCGCCCAGATGGTGCCTTTTGCAACACTCGCAAGCTGAAAAGTTCAGACGTGTCTTAACGTGTTTCACAGAACGGGGCTCCTGCTTCAAAGGATTGTGATCCCTCTTCCTGCTGCACTCCAAGCGCCTAGCCTGAAGTGTTTCACCATACGCCTTAACTCTTACCTCGAACACTTCTTTCAGCACTTCCCTTACTAACCGGGTCAGTGCCTCCGTACCAAGCTTCGGGTTATTGTTACTCAAAGTTGGCGAACTTACCTTGACTATAGTTTCCTGAACCATCTCATGTTACAGGGAGACGGGCAACTTCTCGAGCCCTTGCTTACCTTCGGAATCCATCACAGTACTGTTGCTAACTTAAAAAAAATCTAATTTTCAGAAGATACACTAAATAAATACAAAATCTAACTTTCAGTACAGTCTAATAGAAAACTTACGGATTTGGCACCGGAGACTTGGTAACCACACTTTCAGGAAAATATTTAGAAAAACATTTCAAATACTTCAAATCTTTTTGAACCTTTTTGAAACAATTCTTTCTGAAATCCAATTTTAAAACCCATTCTACAGTCGAGTTTTATAACTTGGCTCTGATACCACTAAATGTAACACCCCAAACCCAGCCCAAAAGTTAGATCTGAATCTGGCTTGTCACATTGAAGTGTTTTTCGAAAACCATATTTTCATTAGAAACCCATCTTATTTAAAATGCAGTACATTGAAAACTTCTTAATTTTATTTCCAAAATTCCTTTTTACTTTGCAAAAGCTAATTCTAAAAGTAACTGATTTACAAAAAACGTGATGTTTAAAAGTTAAGTTGCGAAAACAAATTATCTTGAAAACAGTTATTGTTTTGGAAAATCGCGATCTACTTTTAACCATTATAAAACATAGTAAGTATAATCCCAAAGTAAAATAAAAAAAAGAATTAAGAGAGGCCTTATTACAACCCAATTAAAAAGAAATATGCAACAGTAAATAAACAAATCTGAAAACATAAGCAGTGTGTGGCCATCTCTGAGTCCCTCACAGCACCGAACCACCTAATGCTGGGGATTACCTGCACAGTAAAAAACGGGGTGAGTTTACGAAAACTCAGTGTGTAATCCCCTGGCATCCAAACAGTCAGTCAAAAATAGAATTTAGAACCAATCTGGGCTTGAGCCCTATTCAGTAACAAAACAGTCCAATTCAGAATATATGTGGGCCAAAGCTCGATTCATTAACATTTGGGTCACATCCCATAACAGAATCAATTAGGCCTAACCCAAACCAATAACAGAACAGAATATGTGAATGCATGGATGCATGCTATCCCATCCAACCCTACACTTGCCTCTGTCCAACCCTGCACTACCTGTGGAGAATAACTCACCCATGCCATCCCTACACTTATAATGTTAGCACCGGTTATAGCACTAACTAAAATCACAGCAAAGCTGCTAGTATATATACAGCTTTAAGCCTTCAGTAGTAGTATTATAATTGTGATACGAACTGCCTCGGGGGAGTCGAGTCGTATACGAGTTTGCCCGATCGTCTATGAGAAGTTACGTTAGATTTAGTTGAGTTGTCGGAATGGTCGAAGTAGAAAAAGGAGTACGAATGGAATGGTAGGAATGAAAGGGTAGGGACAAAAGAATATGAACAATTGGTCGATTTTGGTAACAAGAATAGGTTCAAAATGACTAGGTATAGGTTGGTATAGGTTCGGCTAACAAGGGAAAACAAAGAAATGAGATAATTTGTGGTGATGGAACAAAGTGGGCTTAAGGGTCAAGAATGAACCAACACTATTACGAGTGTTGACCCGAGACTTATAGGACTCTTAAGGTGATTTGGAAGATAGGATAGGACCTTGACCCGTTACCTAGGAAGGTAAGAACCAAAGGTATAAAGTTTGGGGTGAACGCCACACTACGAGTAGTGATAAGTTTGGAATCGACAAAGAACACGATTGACACAACTAGAACGCTAGGAACGCCAAACAAATCTTTGAACGAAATATAAGAAAAGTTTGCCTCACAATTTCGGCAGCATATCATTAACAAAAGTTTCAAAAGTCTCCTCTACATGGAAAAATAACAAGTATTTATATCCTAAACAAGTAGCCGAATGGACAAGTTTAGAAGCTAAGAAATTCGGCCATAAACACCTAGATAATTCTAGAAGGAAAATCATGAATATCCATGAATGTGCAGCCCTTTGATGTTCCATCATCCCCCTTGGCCGAATGAAGCTTTAATGCACCTTGAATACTTGAATGGTTAGCTTGAAAATGCATGGATCATGCATGAAACGTCCCAATGTATGTTCCTCTATAAATTCGGTCCATGAACCTTCAAAAACATGAACATTAAATAGCCCCTACTTGCATGAACGTCTCCAATACATGTACTCTCTTAAATGCCATCCATTGAACCTCAATTCTACATGCACCTCTTCATACATTGCACCAAGCCCTACACGAACTTGCATTAATTTCCTTCCATGCATGAATGTGTGTCATTCAAAGGGATTGGATCTTCTAGATACATTCATGTAACCGAATGTGCATTTGAACCCAAACATTCATGTATTTGACAAATACATGAACTTGTAAACACCTTGAATCTGGTCATGCATGCACGTAATTAAATGTTGTTCATTCATGCATGTGGGATGTCCAAAAGAGATGTTTCTTCAAGCATTCATTGCGCCGTCTATGAGCATTGTACCTACAAGAAATAAAATAATTCATAAGACATCATGTGAACACACATAAATTCAGCACAATGTGAACACATTTAAGATATGTGATATCTATAACATATTAATAACAAATATTAATATAAAACAAATTTAATACTTAAATAAATATATTCAAATTTTATTTAATCCATTAAAGTCAAAAATCGGGTTTGAGCTAAAATGAGCTAAACTTAAGCCCTTGAGCTAAAGTTGAGCTGAGGTTAAACTCCTAAGCTGAAGTTGAGCTAAGGTTTAGCTCGTGAGTTGAAAATGAGCTAGGAGTAAGCTCGGTTTAGCTCATGTAACTAGATTGCGCTTGAATGAGCTGGATTTGAGCTGGATGGAGCTCGTGGAGCTGGAAACGAGTTGGGATTAGCTTGCCAACACGTCACAGCTCAACTAGGGAGGCTTGTTCGAAGAGGTTCGCTGGCCGTGCTCGCATCAAATTGGCACAAAGCCATCAGTAACTGTATTATGTTTGGCACATAGCCATCAGTGACGGTAATATAATTGGCACACAGCCTTGGGTAAATATGATCCACACAGAGTCATCCATAAGTATGTTAGGCACATAGCCACAGGTAAATAAGTTTGGCACAAAGCCATAGTCAAGATGGCATAGAGCCATTTTTAGGTTGGCACAAAGCCACAATCAGATTAAGCGACACTAAGCTGTCCATCGGACCACAGTTGTCTCGTGCGGCCCGTGTAACCTTAACCGATCAATACTGGACCCACAGTCGTATCGTGCGACCCGTACGATCCTACCAATACTTCCTCTGTATCAATGTCCCAACCCCATGCAATATGTCGTGTATGTCATGCTCAATCAACACACATGTATGCAAAATGGCCATGCTCAATAACAATCATGTAAACATATATATTAAAAGCATTCAGCCGTACAACCACCGTCAAGTCAATTAAATCACAGTCGTACTATCACAGTCAAATCAGTTAAATTCATAGTCCAAGTCAGTCATTTACCCACAAGGGCAAAATAGTCATTTTACCCTACAGGGGTATTTTAGTAATTTTACACTGCAAGGGTAATTCGGTAATTTTACAAATTGGGGTATTTCGATAATTTTACAAACTGGGGGTATTTCGGTAATTTTACAAATCAAGAGTATTTTGGTAATTTTACAAACTGGGGGTATTTCGATAATTTTACAAATCGGTGGGTCTTAACGACCCAACAGAAGGTCCACCGTCGCCTCGAGCGACTTAAGTAACCTAAACTGTATTAACCCAATTTAGGGCATAGTTAGAATAGTGGTCTCGGGACCACAAATCCGAAGATAGAAAAAATATTTTTATTATTTTTATGAAGTTATGGTACAATTATATTAGTGCATGAAAAATTTGGTGAGTTAATTTTAATGTTTTCAAGCTCGATTGCGAAAAAGGACTAAATGCATAAAAGGCAAAAGTTACATTTCGGTACAAAAAGGTGTTATATAGCTAGAGAATCAAAATTTAGGGCTTTTAAAGGGAAATTACACCCTTTTTAATAGTGTTGGCAGGCCATGTGATGGATTTTAAACAAATAGTCAAAGTATTAGGTAACACATTAAAATGAGCTTATTAAACACAAGTAACACTTATTAAACTTAAACACACTAAACACTTGACTTTAATAAATAAACTAAGAGCAAAGGCATCAATTAATGCAGCAACTAATTTAATTAAAGAAGCAAAATTAAATAAACTTATCTCATGAATCAATAAATAATCCTAGGAACTAGATTAATTAAGAGCAACACTTATTAAAAGAACTAAGATGAGTTGAATAAAGTCCAACAACTCATTTATTAAACTAAGATGCTTAAATGCATGGTTTAAAATGCAAACTAAATGAACAAATGAGTTACTTAATGCAAGACTTAATTTAATGAAGTTGACTGAAACTAACATGGGAGTTACATAATGCATGACTTTATTAAATGCAGAACACATAATGCATGTCATAATTAAAATATGTATTTAATAAACAAGACATAATTAAAGACTAAAGTAACTAAAATAAATCAAGTCCTTATTCCAACAGCATAAATGAAATTAAAAGTCTCATTTTGCACTTGGACCCCCTCGAGTTTAGGCCAATCTCGATGTCGTCAAAGTGTATCGAAACATGATGTGACCGAGTTCGCATCAAAAGGTGCCCGACATGCATGGGAACCATGTCGCAGAGAACTTTGTCGTTGTATTTTCTGATGGAAAATGACACCAACACTTGTTTCATCACCTTTAACTCCCTGCCATCATTAAGCCACTGAAGCTTATACAGACAAGGGTGTTTCATTGTGGCCAAGCCAAGTTTCTCCACCATTAATGTACTAGTGACATTTGTACAACTCTCGCCATCCACAATAAGGCTACACACCTTGCCTTGCACAAGGCAGCGTGTATGGAAGATGTTCTCGTGCTGTTGTTCATTCTCTGCGCTTTGTAAACGTAGGCTACATTTGATCACAAGAATTTCACCTTCGATGGCATATTCAAGTTCGCCTTCCTCCTTACTGGCAGTGGTGTCGGACTCCTCATCTTTCTTGTCTTTCAACTCAATTTCGTCGTTGGCTCTCAACACTATTGTACTTTAGTTAGGGAGTTGACTAGCGATGTGACCTCATCCCAAGACTTAAAGCACTTGATGTCCCTCGTACGATTTGGATTGTCAACTTCTTTGCCTTTGCTTGATTCACTGACGGGTTTGTTAAACTTCGCAGGATTGTTTTGATCCTTCGAGCGGTTAGGAAAGTCTCTTTTGCTCGTACCTTGTCCCCACTTTGAGTTGTTTGCGGGGTTGGAATAGGTCCAAACAGAGCTTTTCTTCTTAAGTTGTTTTTCTACTTTAATTGCAGCATGAACCATGTCAGTCACCTCGACATAGTGCTGGAGCTCCACCATGTTAGCAATCTCTCAATTTAGCCCAGCTAGGAATCTAACCATGGTTGCCTCGCGGTCCTCTTCCACATTCGCACGAATTATTGCAATTTTCATTTCTTTGAAATAATCCTTCAAGCTTTGGTGGCCTTGCGTAAGGTTTTGCAACTTTTGGTATAATTCCCGATGGTAATAAGACGGGATAAATCTCTTTCTCATTACAGCTTTCATCTCGGGCCATGTAGAAATCGGCCTCTTTCTGTTACATCTTTGATTTGTTGTTAGTTGGTCCCACCACACCATGGCATAGCCGAAGAATTCGATCGCCGCCAATTTGACTTTCTTGGCTTTCGAGTAGTTGTGGCAGTCGAACACCAACTTGATTTTCTTTTCCCACTCCAAGTATGCCTCCAAATCGGACTTACCTTATAGAGTGGTATGGAGAGCTTAATATTATTCAAATTTTCATCGAATCGGCCTCGATCCCTTTGACCCCAGTTCCGTTGACTTTGGCGACGCTCACTTTAATTTGATCCTTGGTCGCTTTCTAAGTCACTTGGGTCATACAATTCATCTTCGAGCTGCCTTACTTGACCTCTTTCATGTCTAGGCCCTTGAGGTGTCCTTTCTCATTGCCCCCTCTCTACGACTCGATCTAGTCTTTCATTTATAGACTTGAGTTCATTGCAAAACATCCGTTGGATTTCCCTTAGAAGGGCTTGTTGGCCTAAATCAAGGGCTCGTCTGCCTACGGGAGCCACGTTCCTTATAGGTTGTCTTGGTAATCCCTCGTTTATGTTACGTTCCGGACTTCGTAACATGTTGTAACCTTACCACAAACCTCAAAAGATCGCTCAGAAAGAAAAGAATGATGGCACTCGCACTCGTGTTTATGCTCGTTTGGCTTTTACCTCCACTCAATTGCACTCACTCACTCGTGCCTTTTTCCACTTTTTTCTTCTCTTATAACCTTGTAAAGGATTTACTAAGGCTTGATCTCTAATTTGGGAGTCAGTTTCAAAAGGGTAAATAATGGATATACGTATAGGTTTAGGGTTGGCTAAAAGAACAGGGCTTTGGGTAGAAAGTGTGGCGTTTATATAGATAGGAATATTAGAAAAGAAGGTTGATCGGGAGCTAGATTCAAGGGCTTTGGAGTTCAAATAACAAATCAATTGTATAAACCTTTTTTTTCAATTTTGAATTTTTTTAACTACAAAATGATAATTTCAATGTAATACCTGAATTTCACGAAATAACTTTTTTTACTCTTTTTTTTACAAACCTACTTTGGGGTCGCTCTGAACGTCTGAACATCTCATTTTGGGTATCTTTGATACCAAATGATACGAACTCACCTCGGTTTGATTTGAGTTATTTGAAAGATGCCTGATCGTCTACGAAGAAGTGTCGTTGGAAGTTGAAGGAAGAAAGTAAGTTCAGTTTAGGAAGATTTGGATGTCAAAGTTTGGGTTCAAAATTGGTTAAAAAGTTTAGGTTCAAGAAGGAGAAGAGTTAGAATATTTGGTAGTTTTGGTTTTGGTTCAGCAAGTAAACAAAGTATGGTTGGACGAAATGTTTTGGTAATGGAAAGAAATATGGTAATGGTTGCCTAAGAACAAGTTGAACCGATATTAGCAAATATCGACCCAAAACTTATTGGTTCTTAAGTTGGGATGGTTGAAAGGAAAGTTGGAACTCGACCCACTATCTAGGCAGATAGAAACCTATGTAACGCCCTAATTTTTGAGATTTTCTGGGTTTCTGTGATTTTAGGTAAATTTTGAAATTTTGGTGTTCTGAATATTGGAATTGCGTTTAAATGTGTTAGTGGGCCTTTAGAAGGCCCAAGCCTAAGTTAAATGCGGTGAAATATCAAGGTTGGATTTTAAGTGAATGGGAGACTTGGTTAAGTGGGTTTTTAAGAACTTCGTAAATTATGACACAAATAAGGCCTTGGTAAAGTGGCAAGGTGGCGCCACTAATTTCCTAAAAAAAATGGCTCCTGGGAAGGAATTAAAGGTCCAGGGTTCAAGTTGCAAGGTAGGCATACTGTTACTTTTTAATTTTAGGCATGTGCCAGGCATGTGATCACTTAAGTGAATTTCGGCAAGGGCCTTAGGGAGGTTGGTCCAATTATTTTAGTTGATATTAGGGTTAGGTTCTTTTCTTTTTCTATCTTGGAGAATTAGGGTTAGGCACCTGAAAGCTTTCACTGTCATTCATCCTTTCTAAGTTCTCACAAAAGCTGAAAACGCAAATTCCTTCTCCTTGGTGCCGAGTTCTTCTTCCTCTCTTTTTCCTCCATTTTCTTTCTTCCTTTTTTGCTTTTTCTTCTAGCCGAAACATTCTGATCACCTTACTCACCTCCTCTATTGATCCCATCCTCCACAAAACCTTCATAGCCGATCGCCATAAAAGCCGAAATCCCAAAAACTCACTTCTTGTGCCGATTTCTCCAAGCCAAAATCCTTTAGTTATTTTTGTTTCTTTTGATTAACTTTCATCTTCTCTAAACCCTTAGTATCTGTTGGCAACATTACTTCAAAGTTATAGCCTCAAATCGTCATCTTCTTCAGCACTTAAAAAGCCAAAGTACCATAGATTTAGGGACTTAAAGTCGAAACTTCAGATCTCCTAGATTCGAGTTCTACTATCGTTTAGAGGATAGATATGCATCAGATCTGCATAGAAATCAAAGAGGAATAGGTGGTAAGTGCTCATCACCTCAGATCTAGTCTTATTTTACAATTTAGAAAAAGTCGAAGTCTCGAAAATCTAGGGAGGCTGTCGATTTGGGCATAGGGCTTTAATGGTATTTAACCGATGAATTCTTTTGGTGTTTAGTGTCTTCTAGAGGTTGGATCGAAGGCTTGGATCTTTGGAACAACTAGACCTAGATCTAGTCATCAGTTTTTGGCAAAAAGGTAAGATTCTAAAGGCTTTAGGGGCATGGTTCGAATATGGTAGGTGAATATTGGGATTGGTTATTATGGTTTGCAATCTAAGAATTGTGGTAATCAATTGTAGGACATCGTAAGGGATCTTAGTGGCAGTCGTCACAAAACACATGTGTAATAACCCTCGTAGTAGCTTAGGCTAATATTCGCAGAAAAGCCAAAATGCCAAAATTTTGGCATTTCAGGAACTTGAGATTTTGAATGTGGTTTTAGATGCGATAAAAATGATATGATTGGTGTTTGGATCGATGGAACAGGTAAGAGCGCAATTCTGTGCACGACGGTAAGTTGGGCCTCAATGGGCTAAAATTGGGCCCAATAGGCTTCCGGGCCCATTTGGGTAAAATTGATAGAAAATGGAACTTGGATAAATTGCATGTTAACACGGTTAGATCTGTTGTAAAAATTGGGTTAAGTGGGCTAAAAGGGCTAAATCGGCATTCGTGGGGCCCATTAGGGGTTTTTGGGCCCAAAAGCCCTAATTTGATAAAGTACGTTAAAATCACTATTTAAACACTTGAGAATATTGATAATTGTTAATAAACGTGGAAAACCCATAAAATTTGGTAAATTTACGAAATTACTGCTAAAATATGGTAAATGACCATTATACCCCTAGGGTTTAATTATGAATATGATGCATGAGGTATTGATTTACATGATATGACATGATATGCACATGATATGTTATAACATGCACATTTTATGCTATGATATACTCATTATATGCATGGGTTGGGTTTTCGATATAAATGGAGGAAGTGCGAAAAGGGCTTTGCCCCAGTTATTAAAGGAGGCTAGGCCTCCAGTTATATGATAAAGCAGCTGTGCTGCTAGTGGAGAGTTTGGTTGGATGGGTTGAGTTATTCCCCACATGGAGAGCTTGGTTGGTACGGGTGGAGAATAGTGGATGGTGGGTTGAGTAGTCTCCCTAAATGGGCTTGCATACATCCATTAATATTAAATGTGGCATTGAAATGGGCCTATGGGCCATACCGTTTGCAGTGAAGGCTTCGGCCCAGTAACATGATTAATGAGAAGGCTTTGGCCCAGTAACCGTTAACGAAAGGCTTCGGCCTAGTATGCTGGTATTAGTTTGGGCTCTGAAAGGGGCTTGTTCACACTGAGTTTCCAAACTCACCCCCCTTTCCTTATCTTTGCAGGTGTGATGTGATCCGGCCCGGGTAGACGAGTCGAATTCACGTAGTTGCCCGATCGTAGTTCGAGAGAGTCGTTCATACCTCAGATTTTAATAATAAAAGTAAAATAATGTATTAAGTTAGCGGAAGGTTTTCAAAAGTTATGCAAAAGGGTAGTGATAGGTTCGGCTAAGGAAACAAGAAAGGATGTTGGATAGATGGCTTGGTTTGGTTAACAAGAAGGAAAGTTGAAAGATGGGGAATGGAAAAATGAACTCAACGTCAGGAATGATTCAACACTAAAAAGTGTCACCCCGATTCCTATATTGTTAAGGTGAAAAATATGGATAGATGGATAGGTGAACGCCACACCAAGATTGGTGATAAGTTTAAAACAAGACGATTGACGCCACTAGCACAAGCTAGATAAGTCGTTCGAAACTTGTAAGAGATATGAGAGGAAGCAACCTCACAAGAACAATGTTCATTAACAAATTTGGCAAAATTCCTTTACAAATGAAATCAACAAACTATTTATACTAGTTTCTTATGCTAGCCGAATAGTCCATTCATGAACTTAATAATTAAGTAATGTACCTAATTAAGACATGAAATTTTCTAGAAAAATGACCAATGGTATCCTTGTCCATGTTCGGCCGAATGGGAGGTGAGTGGGCAGCTTCATGTATGAGCAAGCTTTAGAAGCCATAGGGATTGTCTAGGTTCGGCCATGGGATGCATAAAACTCCCAAAGGGTGTCTCTTGGCCGAATAGGTGCTTAGGAAACTCCAAGGGTCCTCCCACATGCATCGGTTGTACATGGAACTTGGAAGGGGGCTTGAACCTAGCCGTACATGCACTTGCATTAATTACCCTCCATTCATGCATGTGTGCCGTCCAAGGGAGATGCACCTTTCAATATGCATTAACCTTCCATGTACATGAATGTATGTCCTCCAAACATTGAACCGAACCATGCATGAATACTCCCGTTCAATGAACATTCCCATTCATGCACCTTGCATTAAATGCCATGAATGTATCTTCCAAATTCGGCTAACCTACAAAATTAAATAACAAAATTAAATAACACACAACTATTCATATAATTATAAATTAAAATAATAACTAAATAACTTAATAACACTAACTAAATTTGGACACAATAATTATAAGTCAACCTATAATAAATTCAGCTAGCTCAAATAGTCAAAAACACCTAGTGAGCTAAATTGAGCTAGGGAATTCGGCATGAGCTGTAACAAACTTAGTTATAAGCTAGATTAAAACTTAATTTATTGAAATGAAAAAGGAATGAGCTGAATCAAGCTAAGTTCGAGCTCAAACGAGCTAAAACGAGCTCAAGTGAGCTGATGTGAGCTGAATGGCGGATAGGGGAGCTGGAGAGGAGCTGAGATCGGATTGCAAAATAGTGCATGGAGTCTTCAAGGAGTTGTCCTTAGCTCCTCCAACGTCATGGAGCTGGTTATCATCCCAAATGCGCATCACAAAGGCTGATAAAGCATCTTGAATTTGCTTGGTTCGAGCTCGAGTCATGGGACCTTTTGGAAGCTCAATTGATTCTTGGTGTGCATTCAAGGACGCCCCGGGTGTGCTCACATCAAGGTGAGTCTTGATGTGTCAGAGTGGCCGTGATGATCGCTTTCGAACTTTGCAATAAGTAACCAATTTTTTTAATTTATTATTATTATTTGGTTTTGGGTTGTAATAAGGCCATTTTAATTATATTTCTGGGATTATTTTATTTTATACTCTATATTTTACTGATAATAATTCAAAATGGGTTAGACTTAGGGCGCGTTTTCAAAATGATACTTGTTTTCAAAATAGCGCAATGATACAACTAATTGGTTTATCAAAAATATCTACTTAAATGAATTCCAACTCGTTTTTTTTCCAAAACCTAACCTCGCACCAAAGTGTGGCAATGGTTGTGGGCATGTCTAGGATTGGATCCAGGCAAGAGCTTGGTACTTAAGCAGCCTTCATGGCTCACCTCCTCTATTTCGGATACCTACCTGGCGCACAGCTTCCATTCACTTTGTTAACTTAGCAAAAGACGTTCTTTTTAAACACTAAAATGAATCATGGGTTTTTAAAACTTCAATGAGACACGTTGGATTCGGCCATAACGTCTGGGCCGGGTTTGAGGTGTTACAACCTAGGTATTAAGTTTGTTTAAATGCCACACTAAAATTAGTGATAAGTTCAGTTTCGTAAAAAGAAGTCGATTGACTCCACTACTAGGTAGATAAGCCAAAAAAATCTTAAACGAGATTTAGAGAAGAAAATTCTCACAAGAACAAAGGTTCAGCTATAATTTTGGCAAAGAAAGTCCTTTACACAATGCAAATGGCCAAATTTATAGGCCTTACAAGTCCAGCCAAAAAGGCACATTCATAAACTTATGAACTAAGTAAGATAAGCCTTGAATATTCTTAAAAATTTTAGAAAATCTTCACTTAATGAGCTTGTCCATGTTCGGCTGCTTCTTCTTCCAAAAAGTCACCTTCATGGCTAAGGAATGGAAGTTGAATGAATAAAGTGTGAACAAGACTCTTGGAGCTAAGGCTAAATTCGGCCAAGGCTAATAAGTGAGCCATAAATTGCTTATGCTTGGCCAAAAGTGTTGGAATTAATATGGAGAGCTCATTAACCTTTTTAGGTGTGAACACCATCCATTGAAAAGCCATCAAATGTGAACAAGGCTAACCGAATGGTCCATGGAATGTGAACACAAGTCCGACCAAGTGTGAAAGCTTTAAGGAGCACTTAATGACCACCTTGGTTATTTGGAGAGGCATGGCCGAATAGTCACATAGGGAACTCAAATGGGCAGTACACCAACATTACTTCTTCCATGCACCATGCGTCCCAAGTAATGCACCTACATGAAATAAAAATCAATTTATTAAATCCCATATGAACTCCTTAAATTCGGCACAAATGTGAACAAATATCCCAAGCATTAATTCAGCTATTACATAATTAAGACATGTAATTTTGATAAACATGAAACATAATTAATTACTAATGAGAACTTAGTTAAAACATAGTTAATTTAAGATAGCTAATTAATGAACTTATTCAAGTAAAAAGTCAACACTATTATAATAAGCTATAAATAATTTCATGAGCTACGATTATGTAACATCCTGATTTTCGGGTTTTCGTAATTTCTGAGAATTTGGTAAGTTTTTAAAATTTGGTATTTGGTAGTGAAAATTAATAGTTGGAATATGTAAATGGGTGATGCGAGCATGCCCAGCAAACCTCTTCGAACAAGTCTCCCTGGTCGAGCTGTGACGTGTTGGCAAGCTAATCCCAGCTTGTTTCCAGCTCTACGAGCTCCATCCAGCTCAAATCCAGCTCATTCAAGTGTAATCTAGTTGCATGAGCTAAACCGAGCTTAATCCTAGCTCATTTTCAACTCACGAGCTAAACCTTAGCTCAACTTCAGCTTAGGAGTTTAAGCTTAGCTCATTTTAGCTCATGACTTAAACGTGGAGTTCACCATGACTGCATTTGACTGCTATTGACTTTTTATTTAATAAGTTAAATAATTAGTTAATTACTTTCCTACATATTAAATTTATTTCACATTAGTTTAATTAAATATGTCTTAAAAGAGTTTATTGATGATAATTAAATTTGTCATAACTGAATTTAATGTTGATATTTGTGTTCACATTAGTTTGAATTAATTCTGTTCACATTTCTTGTAGGAACACAATGGTCATATGGAGATTAAAAGCAAGCATGAATGTTGAAAGGTGCATGGACGGCTGGGGTACTTGAATCTCTTAGGTGCATGTTCGGCTAAGTGCATACATGTCCACATTCAATGTCTTCAAGGTTCATGAATGTTTCCATTCATGTATGGTGTGCTATCTCTTCATTTTTCAAGATGACCATTCGGCCAAAGGACACTCATCACATGCATGAAGATAGCTTGGCCGATTAGCTTCCCCATGACTCTCCTTAATTCGTTCACACCTATGTTCACATGGCAAGACTATTCGGTTCACCTTGTTCACACTAGAAGACTCTTCAACATTCGGTTTTCACACACATGATGGCCCTTGAAGTCTCCTCAATTAATTCCCAACTCTTCACCAAGTAACATGAATTGATTGCCTCAATTACTCAAGTTCGTCGAACCTAGCTAATGTCCAAGGGAGTCTCTCATTCATGATTCATTTCCTTATGCATGAAAACCTTCAAGACATCTCCACCATAGCCGAATCTGGTCATGAACATCAAAGGGCGTCTTTCTAGAATTTTCAAGATGCATTCATGAGACTTTTACTTATTTATTAAGTATGTAAAGTGTCCATTCGGCTAGCTAGTCTTTAGGCTATAAATACTTGTTATTTTTCTTTGAAAAAGGGACTTTTGAAACTTTTGTTAATGTTATGCTGCCGAAATTGTGAGGCAAACTTTTCTTATATTTCGTTCAAATATTCATTTGGCATTCCTAGCGTTCTAGTTGTGTCAACCGTGTTCTTTGTCGATTCTGAACTTATCACTACTCGTAGTGTGGCGTTCAAACATACCGAGGTTCCTATCTTGTTAGATAGTGGGTCGAGGTTCCCCTTTACCAAACCCAAACCGAACTAAAGAGAGCCTATAAATAACGGGTCGATACCAAATCAGTATTGGTTCTTGTTTGCACTTTTTGTTCAACCCCATTTCTTCATTTACCAAATTGTACCTAAACCGGCCATTCCGTTCGTACCATTTCATAATACCATTTCGTTCTTACCATTCATACCATTACGTCCATTTCTTCAACTTCCCTTATCTAAATCTGAACTTTCCAATTCTTCTTACCTATTCCAATCCGAACCAAAACCAATACCCCTCTTTCTACTTCGGCCGTCCCTTCAACTCAACTAAATCTAACGTAACTTCTCGTAGATGATCGGACAATCTACATACGACTCGACTCTCCCCGAGGCGGTTCGTATCAATAGGCCTATGCAAGGCCCACATGCTGGACAAAACCCAGAAGAATTTTTGAATTTTGGACTTAAGGAGTTAGGGGAGTTGGATAGGTGGCCTTATTAAAAGACGAGGGTTAAATGTAACACAAAAGAGCCCTTGGCAAAGTGGCTAAGTGACGCCACTAAGGAGCTAAAAAAGTGGCGTGTAAGTGGTTCAGGAGAGCCAAGGTTCGATTCTCTAAGCTGGAAATTGTGGTGTTCTTTTCATGTCTTGAGCAGGCAGGAGTTGGATGTTGAATGAAACTCTGTTGGAGAGAGTTTGAAGTAGTCAAATGCATGGATTAAGGAGTGATAAGGGGAGAGATTTTGGGGATCTGGAGAGAAGCTAAGAGTTGGCCGAATAGTGGGAATTGGAGAGGGGATTTCGGCAGAGGAGTATTTGGCTAGTAATTCAGCATTTAGAGACTTAGTTGTTCCATTTTAGGGTTATTCTTTTCTTCCCTTTTCTTCTCTAGCCGAAATCACCACTCTCTTCATCCAGTTTTCTTTCTTTTTTTTTTATTGCCAAAACCAAACCAATACTTCCTTTCTTTTCATCACCTTTGTCGAATAGTCACAAGAACCGAAACCTTTGAAGATTGGTTGTGCCATTTGCTTTTAGACTAGCATCTTTCCTGTTCTCTTTATTTGTGGTGACCGATCCCTTCATCTAGTAAGTACTCAAAACTTTCATTTTATTCATTGTTTCGGGATTTAGAAGCTGAAATCTCTGAAGGCATAGGGAGGCTGTCGACTTGTCTAGATTGATTATAACTTTGGATTGATTCGTATGTGTGTGTTAGTTTACAAAGGAGGTGATCAACGAGGAGCGTTAGATTAAAGGTGTGGGCGCATCTAGATTTAGATCTAGTGCATCTAAGTCGACAAAGGTAAGGTTTCATGGCCATTAAGGTATTGGTCGAGTATCGTAAGAGAGTTCTTGCATTGGTTTCATGGATTCATAGTTTAATCGGTTAAGTGGTGGATTGTAGAAATCGTTGCATAGATGATCTCGTGGTGGTCATCGCAAATCAGGTGTGTAACAAACCGTCTTTCGTAGCTTAACTCGATATATACTGAAAAGCTGAAATGCCAAAAATTCTGGCATTTCGAGGACTCGTGAGCATGCGAATGCTCATAGGTTGGTTAGATACGCTAAGTTTGATGATCAGGATCGTTGGAACAGGTAAGGGCATGATTTCCTGCATCATGGTAAGTTGGGCGTCGAGGGGCTAAAATCGGGCCCAATAGGCTTTTCGGGCCATTTGGGTAAGGTTGGTAGAAAATGGAGTCCAGATAAATTGCACATTAAGACAATTAATACCGTTATGGAATATAGGCTAAATGAGCCTAGATGACTAAATCGGCTATGTAGGGCCTATTAGGGGTTTTTGGCCCAATAATTCAATTTTGCTAGAATGGGCTAGAATCGCTGTTTTAAACACTTGAAATTGTTGATAATTGATAATGAGCATGGAAAACCCTAATAATTGATAAAATAATGAAATTACCCTTATAATGTGAAAATGACCATTTTGCCCTTAGGTGGAAATGACCATTATACCCCTAGGGTTATGTTATAATTAAGATGCATGTGATACTATTTTTGTACATGATATGCCATTATATGCACATGATATTCCATCATATATTCATATATGCATGGGTTGGGTTTTATATGAACGGAGGAAGTGCTAAAAGGGCTTTGCCCCAGTTTACCGAAAAGGGTTTTGCCCCAGTTATTAAAAGAGGCTAGGCCTCTAGTTATATGATAAAGCAGCTATGCTACCAGTGGAGAGTATTGGTTGGGTGGGTTGAGTTATTCCCCACATGGAGAGCTTGGTTGGTACGGGTGGAGAGTAGCGGTTGGGTGGGTTGATAGTTTCCCCACATATGGATATGGGTTTGCATACATGCATTGAGATTTACATATGAAAATGGGCCAGCGGGCCATACCAATTACAGTAAAGGCTTCAGCCCAATGGTATGATTTATGCAAAGGCTTCGGCCCAGTGAGTTTATATTTGAACAAGGGCTAAGGCCCAGTAACCATTAAACGAAAGGCTTCGGCCCAGTAACATGATTAATGAGAAGGCTTCGGCCCAGTATGCTGGTATTATTTTGGGCTTTGAAAGGGGCTTGTTGCACACTGAGTTTCCAAACTCACCCCCTTTCCTTATCTTTGCAGGTGAGCCTTGATGTGGAGACTTGGAGCCGGAGGGGATTCAGAGTGGCCATGATGATCGCTTTTGAACTTTGAAATCAGTAAACGATTTTATATTATAGTATTATCTTAACTGTTAACATTATTTGTTTTTGGGTTGTAATAAGGTCATTTTAACTATTCTTCTGGGATTATTTTTATTCTTAATAACTCTATATTTTTTTGATAATAATTCAAAATGAGCTAGACTTAGGGCTCATTTTCAAAATGATACTCGTTTTCAAAATAGTGCAACGATACAATTAATTGGTTTATCAAAAATATTTACTTGAATGAATTTCAACTCGTTTATCAAAGTGTGGCAATGGTTGTGGGCATGTCTAGGATTGGATCCAATCGAGAGCTTGGTACTTAAGCAGCCTTCATGGCTTACCTCCTCTGTTTCGGATACCTACCTGGTGCACAGCTTCCATTCACTTTGATTACTTAGCAAAAAAAAACTATCTTTTCAAACACTAAGGAGGACATTGAAAGAGGCATGGGTTTTCTTAAAAACTTCAATATGACACGTTGGATCCAACCATAACGTCTGGGCCAGGTTTGGGGTGTTACAAATTAAGTTCGTGAGCTATATTCGACCTAAGCCTGAGCTCGTGAGCTGGAAGTGAGCTGAGTCCTAGCTCGAGAGCTGAAGTTGAGCTGAAAATAAGCTCATGAGCTGAAGTTGAGCATGATGCGAACTTGTTGAGCTGGAACCGAGCTTGTTGAGCTGATTGTGAGTTCGACGAGCTAGAAAGAGATTACAAGGATGACTCGTTGAGCTAGTCCATGAACTCTCGAGTAAACTGGTGATAGATTCAGCCCAAGCTCGATCAACTAAAGCTAAAATTGCGTCTTTGAACCTCGTGGCTCAGGCTCAAGTCATCGGTCCTACGGGCAACTCGAGATGATCTACATTGGCAGCTGGCAACTCAAGAGGTTAATAAACATAAGTGTAGATAAAGAAAAAGAAAAAGAAAATAAAATAGAAACAAGTGAGAAAAAGAAAGGTGTTTTGACTAATCAACATGTTCAATGTCTTTGTGTTTTTCTATCATTCCAGGTTAATTTGAGTAAAGAGCTTTGACTTCACTACCTTTCTAAGGAGAGAAGATTTACGTTGGTTGAAAAAGGTAACACTCCCAACAATCCTAGTACGTCTATGCCGAAAGGTAAGCAAGGTATGATTTCCAAAGATTTTAAGACATCTCAGCTTCATTTGATTGATGGTGAAAATTTCGTTGATGATTTGGTCTTTGAAAGGAAACTGTACTTTAACATGGTTAATTGCCATTCTTTAGTTGTTGATAATATATATTTTTTTGAATGATGGCAAGGAGAGTATCACTATTCAAAATTGTGATGCTGATGAGATTGTTAATGAAGTAATAGTTATTCGGCATTTGCAAGGTTTGAATGTGCAAAATAAAGAATCATATAATTCTATCCATTTGCTTGAATATGGTGAACAGGTGCAATCCTTGAACTGTTTTGCAAAACTCAATAAATTAAACAAGGATGTATGGTTGAGAATTAAGACATATGAATGTTTGAAAACATACATGTCTAAACTTCCTTTGATTCATTTGTTTGATGAAACTTTGTTTGGTGATGGTGCATCAAATTAGCTTGGTTGCATAAATTATGCATGTTTGAGTCAATTTGATCGAGTGAGATGTGGAGTAAGTGTTTATTTGAATGAATTCTTCATGCCTTCTAAATTGGTTCTTATACATATTCTATTGCTGAGTATGGAGATCTGTTTTGAAAAGGTAAGTCCTATGATGTGAGCACACCCGGGGCATCCTCGAATGCACACCAAGTATCGATTGGGCTGCCAAAAGGTCCCATGACCCGAGCTCGAACCAAGCAACTTCAAGATTCTATATCGGCCTTTGTGATGCGCATTTGGGATGATAACCAGCTCCATAACGTTGGAGGAGCTAAGAACAACTCCTTGATGACTCCATGCACCATTTTGCAATCCGATCTCAGCTCCTCTCCAGCTCCCCCATGCGCCATTCAGCTCACATCAGCTCACTTGAGCTCGTTTGAGCTCGAACTTAGCTCGATTCAGCTCATTTCTTTTTCATTTCAATAAATTAAGTTTTAATCTAGCTTATAACTAAGTCTGTTATAGCTCATGCCGAATTCCCTAGATCAATTTAGCTCACTAAGTGTTTTTGACTATTTGAGCTAGCCGAATTTATTATAGGTTGACTTATAATTATTGTGTTCAAATTTAGTTATTGTTATTAAGTTATTTAGTTATTTTAATCTATAATTATATGAATAGTTGTGTGTTATTTAATTATGTTATTTAATTTTATAGGTTAGCCGAATTTGGAAGATTCATGTATGGACTTTAATGCAAGGTGCATGCATGGGAGGGTTCAATGGACAGCAATCAAGAGGCGCATGAATGTTCATGATGAACATTCATGTATTTGAAGATTCATGGATCAAATTAATGATGGAACATGCATTGGACGGTTCATGCATTGATCATGTGTTCACACATTGTGTTCACACCATGATGACCCTTCGGTTGGACGTTCACACCCAAGTGTCTACTCAAGCTCTTTGTTCACACTAAGTTTGACTCTTCATGAAGCCCTAATTAATTAAGCCACTCAAGGTGAAACAACATGAATTCAAGGCTCCATTAAGGTGTTAGCCGAATCTAGCCATGCATGTATGAAGATCATTCATTCAAGTACATCAATACATATTCATGAAGCTAACCACTCACCTCCCATTCGGTCGAACATGGACAAGGACACCAATGGTCATTTTTCTAGAATGTTCATGTCTTAAATTAGGTTCATTGCTTAATAGTTAAGTTCATGAATAGTCTATTCGGCTAGCATAAGAAACTAGTATAAATAGTTTGTTGATTTCATTTGTAAAGGACTTTTGCCAAATTTATTAATGAACTTTGTTCTTTTGAGGTTGCTTCCTCTCATATCTCGTACAAGTTTCGAACGACTTATCTAGCTTGTGCTAGTGGCGTCAATCGTCTTGTTTGAACTTATCACCAATCTTGGTGTGGCGTTCACCTATCCTTCTATCCATCTTTTCACCTTAACAATATAGGAATCGGGGTGACACTTTTTAGTGTTGAATCATTCCTGACGTTGAGTTTGTTTTTCCATCCCCCATCTTTCAACTTTCTTTCTTGTTAACCAAACCGAACCATTTATCCATCACCCATCTTTGTTGCATATAACCGAACCTATTACTAAATCTACCCTACTTGAAACCTTCCGCTTAACTTAAATACATTATTTTACTTTTATTATTAAAGTCTGAGGTACGAACGACTCTCTCGGACTACGATCGGGCAATTTTGTGAATTCGACTCATCTACCCGGGCCGGATCACATCATTTGGTATCAAAGCTTGTAAATCGAGAGGCGCCGACGTCCGTATCAAGATTGAAATAGGTTCGTAGTAAAAAAACAAATTCAAAAAAAAAGAAAAGAAAAATATTCAAAAGAAAAATTTGTATTTTCATTTTTTTTATCATTGTAAAGTGCTATATTGAAAGTTGTAAAAAAAAAGAGATACGAAATTATCAAAAAAAGAAAGAAAGTGAAGTGATCAAAAGTTCGATTCTATTGTTTTATATTTCTTCCGATCGTCTTATATTCTTTTGATTAATTTTAACCCCCCCAAAACGCCACACTACTTTAAAAATTATTTTTTTCTTTTAGCCTACCCATACACTATACGTTTTAACCCTTGTAACCGTTTGAAGCCGACCCCAAAGCACCTAGTCAAGTCAAAAGAAACAAAATACGAGGTTACGAGAGTAAGCTTGAGTGGTAAAAGGCTAGAGTGGTGAGATCATTCGAGAGTTTGAAAAAAAAGCCTAAAAACGAGTGTAAACACGAGTGGAGTGTTCATCAATTTTTCCTTACGAGTGAATAGTGAGATTTGTGGTGAGGATTCTAATTATCCTTATTGTTCAACATGGCGCAAGCCAAAAAGCTTCTCGTTGTTAAAAGAAGCCTCAGTATTCAAAGTCCTGAAAATGAACAACAACGGGAGAATATCTTCCATTCTCAATGCCAAGTTCAAGGGAAAGTTTGTAGTTTGATCATCGATGGTGGAAGCTGTACCAACGTGGCAAGCACTTTAATGGTGGAGAAACTAGGCTTGACCACCACCAAACATCCGAGCCCTTATAAACTCCAATGGCTCAATGATGGTGGTGAAATCAAGGTAACCAAACAAGTACTTGTTTCTTTTTCAATTGGTAAGTACGAGGACGAGGTACTTTGTGATGTTGTTCCCATGCATGAGGGACATCTGTTGCTTGGAAGGCCGTGGCAATACGATCGAAGAGTCACCCATGACGGGTATACCAATCGGTATACATTCAAATATCAAGGAAGGAGTATTACTTTGGTACCATTGATGCCAAAACAAGTTTTCGAGGATCAAACGAGAATGAAGTCTGTTGTAAATCAGTTGAGAGAAGAAGAAAAAAATGAATGTGAAAAAAGAAAAGAAAATGAAAAAGAAAAGAAAATCGAGAAAAATAATGCAAAAATAGTAAAAGAAAAAAAGAACAAATGAGAAAAGAAAAAGAGAATAAAAAAAATTTTGTTTGCAAAAAAAGAGAAGTTAGGAGAGCGTTACTATCAAAACAAACCGTTCTTGTACTCTTGTACAAGGAAAATCTTTTTAGCACTAACGAACTGCCCGAGGACTTGCCGTCTTCTATTTTGAGTCTTTTGCAGGATTTCCAAGACGTTTTCCCGGAAGAGACTCCTAATGGATTACCACCTTTTCGAGGAATCAAGCACCAAATCGATTTTGTGCCGGGAGCCATAATTCCAAATCGGCCTACCTATAGAACGAATCTCGAAGAAACTAAAGAGCTATAACGGCAAGTTAACGAATTGATGGAAAAAGGCTATATTAGAGAAAGTCTTAGCCCCTGTGCCGTGCCAGTCCTCTTGGTGCCGAAAAAGGATGGTTCTTGGCGATTGTGTGTCGATTGTCGTGCTGTGAATAAAATCACTATCAAATATTGACATCCGATTCCGCGACTAGATGACATGCTAGATGAACTAAGTGGAGCCAAACTATTCTCTAAGATCGATCTAAAAAGCGGATATCACCAGATTCATATGCGAGAAGGCGACGAGTGGAAAACTGCCTTCAAAACGAAACATGGTTTGTATGAGTGGTTGGTCATGCCATTTGGCTTAACCAACGCTCCTAGTACTTTTATGAGGCTCATGAACCATGTGTTGAGATCCTTTGTTGGTAATTTTTGTGTTGTTTACTTCGATGAATCCTCATATATAGCAAGACTTTGGAAGATCACGTAATACACCTCAAATCTGTTCTTGAAACATTGCGTAAGGAAACTCTCTTTGCTAATCTTAAGAAATGTACTTTTTGTTCTGACAAAGTTATCTTTCTTGGTTTTGTAGTTAGTGCACAAGGTTTGAAAGTCAACCAAGAGAAGATAAAGGCGATTCAAGAGTGGCTGAGGCCTACATCTATTAGCCAAGTTTGAAGCTTCCATGGATTGGCAAGCTTCTATCGGCGATTTGTGCCCAATTTCAGCACATTGGCTGCACCCTTAACAAGCGTGATAAAAAAAGACTCCGCGTTCCATTGGGAAGATGAGCAAGAGAGGTCTTTTATTGAGATTAAAAATTGTCTTACTAATGCACCTTTACTTGCCTTGCCAGATTTTTTGAAAACCTTTGAACTTGAGTGTGATGCATCTGGTGTGGGTATTGGAGCTGTATTAACCCAAGATGGACGACCCATTGCTTATTTTAGTGAGAAGCTTAGCAGACCCCACTCAATTATCCGGTCTACGACGAAGAAATGTACGCGTTGATACAGGCTCTTGAAACTTGGCAACATTATTTGTGGCCAAAAGAGTTTGTAATCCATTCCGACCACGAATCCTTGAAACATATAAAGGGTCAAAACAAGTTGAACAAGAGGCATGCTAAGTGGGTCGAGTACCTTGAGTCATTTCCCTACGTAATTAAGTACAAGAAAGGTAAAGACAATGTGGTAGCTGATGCCCTATCCCGGAGGTATACCTTACTTTCTACTCTTGAATCAAAACTGCTTGGGTTTTCTTTCTTGAAAGAATTGTATGCTAACGATGTTGATTTTGGAGAAATCTATTCTGCTTGTGAGCATGTTGCATTTGAGAAATTTTATAGGTTTGATGGGTTTCTGTTCAAGGAAGGTAAGCTCTGTGTTCCATAAAGCTCTGTTCGGGATTTGCTTGTGCAAGAAGCACATAGTGGAGGACTCATGGGTCATTTTGGAGTTAGCAAGACATTAGCTACCCTTAACGAACATTTTTATTGGCCTAGGATGAGGCGAGACGTGGAGCGGGTTTGCGAGCGATGTTTGGCGTGCAAATGAACAAAATCCAAGATTCAACCCCATGGACTTTACTCTCCATTACCAATACCTGAAACTCCTTGGACGAATATATCCATGGATTTCATCCTGGGTTTGCCCCGAACCAAAATGGGAAAGGATTCTATATTTGTAGTTGTAGATCGATTTTCTAAAATGTCACATTTTATTGCTTGTGCGAAAACTGATGATGTCATACATATTTCTAACCTTTTCTTTAGGGACATTGTTCGTTTACATGGAGTGCCGCGAACTATTGTGTCAGATCGAGATGCAAAATTCCTTAGCCATTTTTGGAGGTCTCTTTGGGGTAAACTCGGAACCAAATTATTGTTCTCAACTACTTGTCATCCTCAAACGGATGGGCAAACCGAAGTGGTCAATCGAGTACTTTCTACTCTCTGCGGCTATCTATCATTCGTAAAAATTTGAAATCATGGGAAGATTGTCTCACCCCATATTGAGTTTGCCTATAATAGAACGGTCCATTCAGCAACCAAACATACACCTTTTGAAGTGGTCTATGGATTTAATCCAATAACTCCTTTAGACTTAGTCTCTTTACCTAATAACCAATTGATTCATTCTGATGTTAGGAAAAAGGCCGATTTCGTGAGGAGGCTACATCAACAAGTGCGAGCTAACATAGAGGCAAGGACTAAGTCTTACGTGCAGCAAGCGAACAAAGGATGAAAGAGAGTTATATTTGAACCCGGTGATTGGGTTTGGGTCCATATGCGCAAGGAACGATTTCCAGCCCAGCGACGTTCCAAGTTACTTCCCCGAGGAGATGGACCCTTCCAAGTGCTTGAATGCATTAATGAGAATTCATATAAACTTTACTTACCGGGTGAATACAACATAAGTGCTAGTTTTAATGTATCCGATTTATCCCCTTTTGATGCAGAATCTGACTTGAGGACAAGTCGCTTTGAAGATGGGGGAATGATATGAGCACACCCGGGGCATCCTCGAATGCACACCAAGTATCCATTGAGCTGCCAAAAGGTCCCATGACCCGAGCTCGAACCAAGCAACTTCAAGATGCTATATCGGCCTTTGTGATGCGCATTTGGGATGATAACCAGCTCCATAACGTTGGAGGAGCTAAGAAAAACTCGTTGATGACTCCATGCACCATTTTGCAATCCGATCTCAGCTCCTCTCTAGCTCCCCCATGCGCCATTCAGCTCACATCAGCTCACTTGAGCTCGTTTTAGCTCGTTTGAGCTCGAACTTAGCTCGATTTAGCTCATTTCTTTTTCATTTCACATGGGCGGGTTACATGGTAGCTTGGCTACATATGTGGCACTTATGTACAATCTTTTCGTGTATTCGAATTATATTCCGATATGTTCAACGGGTGGATCTTAAGAAAATAAGGAGAATGCCTAAAACGAAGGTGACATGTTGGTAAGTGTGGTAAATGAGAAAATTTGACAGGTATGTGCTTAAACCCTCGGGTTGAAAACTTAGTAAAATGAAATCGTAGAAAGATATTAAATGTAAATGATGTTTTATGTGGGATTGTGTGATTATGTTACTTGCTATTTGCATGTGAACTTACTAAGCATTTATGCTTACTCCCTCCTTTTCATTCATTGTAGTTTTGACAAGCCAGCTTGAGAATCGGGATAGGTCGAAGACTTGGTCACACTATCCGAAGGCTTAAATCGGTAAAATGGCTTGTATATTTTGAATGTGGCATGTATGGCAAAATACTCACTTTGTGCAATTGATCTTATGATATGGCTATGGTTTGGCAAGAAAATGGTTTGTAAATGATTAGCCATTGGAATGACCAATCTAAGTCATATTTGATGTTATGTATGTTTAAAATGATATTTAGTCCATGAAAATCCTTAGTAAAGTAAAATTTGCCATAAAACAGAATCTGACAGAAGCAGTAATGTAAATTTGAAAAATCACTAAAAATAGTAGAAATGGAATTAAAGGATAAGTAAGTTATGAAATTGAAGCTTAATGAGTCTATTTTTATATGAATTGAACAAAACAGGTATATGAATTATAATTTATGAGAATTTGAATTTTTGTGAAATAGGGCCAGAGTGATTTCTGGATCCCCTGTTCTGACTTTGGAAATTCACCATAAATTGTATAAAAATAATTAGAAGTTATAATTTATATGTACAGATTTCTTATTGAGCCTAGTCATTGATATTCTGTACAGAGAGATATCTGATTCGTAATACACAGAGGTTAGAGCAGTCAAACCCTAAAACAAGGGAGACTTTAACTAATAAATTGTATGAATTGGCCTAGCCAAAAATTGTAGAAAAATATTATTAAATACATATATGAGTCTAGTTTTAGGGAAAATTTATGAAATTTAATTTTAAGTTTCGAAACTCAAGATATGAATTTTTAAGCGACTGTGATGCAGATTGCTAGCTTGACTGGAAATTTTAAAATTAAATTGTTTAAGCTATTTAATTGATGAAATTAAGTTTAGTAACACCTCGTGCTCGACTCCAACGACGGTATCGGGTATGGGGCGTTACATTTGGTGGTATCAGAGCAGGTTTAGTCGATTCTTGGACTAATGTGTTGTATGTACGGGTTTTGCTATACATGCCATATATATATTGTGATAGTGTGACGACTTTTGACCGTTTAAATGATTTTTTTATAGTAAATGGATTCCGATCCAGCTAAGGCTGATGATGTAGAGAGTAACGCACCAGCTCAGACTGAAGGAACGGTGCCAACTGAAAATCCACCTCCTACTGTTGGTCAAGGAGGAGGAGAAGGAGCTCGAGAAGCCTTTCTCCAAATGATGAATGCTTGGTATACAGAGTTCGTTCGTACAAACCCAAATGCACAACCTCCCCCACCTCCCTCGATTCTTCAACCTGTACCCCCAATGCCTCAAGGTGTGGATTTGATGAAATTTCATAGAACTCCAGTTGACAGAATCCGCAAGCAAGGGGCCGAAGAATTCAGGGCAAATATTGATGATGATGCCGAGAAAGCAGAGTTTTGGCTCGAGAATTCTATTTGAGTATTTGATGAATTGTCGTGTACACCTGAGGAATGCTTGAAATGTGCTATATCATTGTTGAGGGATTCAACTTATCATTGGTGGAAGACATTGACTTTAGTAGTACCGAAAGAGAAAGTAACTTGGGAGTTCTTTCAAGAAGAATTTCGGAAGAAATATATCAGTGAAAAATTTATTGATCAGAAGCGTAAAGAGTTTCTTGAATTAAAGCAGGGGAACATGACAGTTACTGAATACGAAAGGGAGTTCGTTAGGTTGAGTAAGTATGCTAGAGAATACATTCCTACAGAAGCTAAAATGTGCAGACAATTTGAAGACGGACTCAATGAAGACATCAAAGTATTTGTTGGGATTCTTGAATTAAAAGAAATGGTAGTATTGGTTGATCGAGCTTGCAAGGCTGAAGAACTACTTAAAGAGAAGAAAAAGGCAGAGGCTGAGACTAGAAATTGGAAGAAAAGACCAACGAGCAGTTCATTCTCATAGCAATCCAGAAAATCTAGAAATATGAATTCTCGTTCACAGGTTTCGGCTAGACAATCATATGGAAATGTTAAGAAGAAAAATGTGGGTCCTAAATCTCAGACTACTTTTGCGGCTAGTGTGGGAAATACGAGATTTGTTAAGCCTGAGTGCCAGCGGTGTGGTAGAAATCATTTTGGCCCATGTAGAGCGAATGAATATTTTCGGTGTGGTTCTCTGGATCATTTTATTAGAGACTGCCCAAAGAGAGCTGAGAAAGAATATTTTCAGAATATAAAAGCTAGTGGTGTAGACTCGAGGGGAAGATATTCGAGAAAAGCTGGAAATGAAGCAAGCAGCAAAAATGTAGCCAGAGATTCAGCAGCTAAATCTGAAGCAAGAGCTCCAGCTAGAACTTATGCTATAAAGGCACGTGAAGATGCTTCATCACCTGACGTGATTACTGGTATATTTTCTCTTTATGATGTTAATGTTAATGCTTTGATTGATCCCGGTTCTACTCATTCATATGTATGCATGAAACTGGTGTCTAGTATGAATATACCTGTTGAGTACACAAAATTTATGATTAAAGTGTCGAATCTGTTAGGCAAATGTGTGATAGTTGATAAAGTATGCAAGAAATGCCATTTAATGATTCGGGGTCATTACTTTCCGGTCGACTTGATGTTGTTACCGTTTGATGAATTTGTTGTTATTTTGGGTATGGATTGGTTGACATTGCATGATGCTATAATAAATTGCAAAGAAAAGGTTATAGAATTAAAGTGTGAAAGTGGTGAAATTCTGCGGGTTGAATTAGACAAATCAGAGGCATTATCTAGTATGATTTCTTCAATGTCGGCTCAGAGATATTTGAGAAAGGGTTATGAAGCTTATTTGGCGTATGTAATTAATACAAAAGAAGTTGAAAAGAAAGTTGAATCAGTGCCGGTTATGTGTGAATTTGCGGACGTATTTCCAGAAGAATTGTCGGGTTTGCCTCCAGTCAGGGAAGTAGAATTTGGTAGTGATTTGATACCGGGAACAGCTCCGATCTCGATTGCTCCATATAGAATGGCACTAGCAAAGTTGAAAGAATTAAAGTTGCAGTTGCAAGATTTGATTGATAAAGGCTTTGTGAGACCGAGTTTTTCACCTTGGGGTGCTCCCGTGTTATTTGTGAAAAAGAAGGATGGTTCTATGAGATTGTGTGTTGACTGCAGTTAAATAAGGTGACAATCAAGAACAAGTATCCGTTACCGAGAATTGATGATTTATTTAATCAGCTAAAAGGAGCAACATGGTTTTCAAAGATTGACTTGAGATCTGGGTATTACCAGCTGCGAATAAAAGAGTCGAATGTGCCTAAAACTGCTTTTAGAACAAGGTACGGTCATTATGAATTTTTAGTTATGCCATTCGGGTTGACAAATGCTCCTGCTGTGTTTATGGATTTAATGAATTGCATATTTCGGCCATACTTGGACAAATTTGTTGTGGTGTTTATAGATGATATTTTAATTTATTCAAAAGATGAAACAGAGCATGCTGAGCATTTGAGGATATTTTTGCAAACTTTGAGAGATAACAAGTTGTATGCTAAGTTTAGTAAAAGTGAATTTTGGCTCCAGGAAGTTGGATTTTTGGGTCATATTGTTTCAGGTGATGGTATAGGGTTGATCCTAGTAAAATTTCAGCCATTGTTGATTGGAAACCACCAAAAAATGTAACTGAGGTTAGAAGTTTCTTGGGGCTAGCTAGGTATTATCGGCGGTTTGTAAATGGATTTTCTATAATTGCTACTCCTATGACTAGACTACTCCGAAAGAATGTTAAATTTGAATGGACGGAAGAATGTCAACAGAGTTTTGAAGAATTGAAAAAGTTATTAACTGAAGCACCAGTGTTGGTACAACCCGAATCAAGTAAAGAATTTGTGGTGTATAGTGATGCTTCTCGAAATGGTTTAGGATGTGTACTTATGCAAGAAGGAAAAGTGGTGGCTTATGCTTCGAGGCAGTTAAAATCTTATGAAAGAAATTATCCGACTCATGATTTGGAATTAGCTGCTATAGTGTTTGCTTTGAAGATTTGACGACATTATTTGTATGGTGAAAAGTGCCGAGTATATACCTACCACAAAAGTCTTAAGTACTTGATGTCACAAAAAGACTTGAATTTGAGACAATGAAGATGGTTAGAGTTATTGAAAGATTACGAGCTTATTATTGATTACCATCCGGGAAAAGCGAATGTGGTTGCCGATGCTTTAAGTAGAAAATTACTATTTACTTTGAGAGCTATGAACACTCGGTTAAAGATATCAAATGATGGTTCGATTCTAGCAGAGTTAAGAGCAAGACCGATGTTTTTACAAGAGATTTCTGAAGCTCAGAAAAGCGATGAAGATTTGCAAGCCAAGAGAAAATAGTGTGAAGCTAATACGGGGTCAGATTTCAAAATCGATTCTGATGGTTGCTTGATGTTTAAAAATTAGATTTGTGTACCAAAAATAATGAGTTGATTCAAAAGATTTTGATTAAAGCACATAATGGTTGTTTGACGGTTCATCCGAGCAGTACGAAAATGTATAATGACTTGAAGAAAATGTACTGGTGGAGTCGAATGAAAAGAGATATTTTTGAGTTTGTATCAAAGTGCTTAGTTTGTCAACAAGTGAAAACTGAACACCAAGTACCTTCGGGATTACTCCAGCCTATCATGGTTCCTGAATGGAAATGGGATCGTATTACTATGGATTTTATATCAGGGTTGCCGTTAACTCCGGGGAAGAAAAATGCCATCTGGGTAATAGTTGACAGATTGACTAAATCAGCTCATTTTATTTTGGTACATATGGATTATTCTCTTAATAAGTTGGCTGAATTGTATATCCGTGAGATTGTTAGACTTCATGGAATACCTTTGTCAATCATTTCGGATAGAGATCTGAGATTTACTTCACGATTTTGGCAAAAGTTGCAAGAGGCATTAGGTACAAAGTTAAATTTTAGCACTGCCTTTCATCCACAAACTGATGGACAATCAAAGAGAGTAATTCATATTCTTGAAGACATGCTCAGATGTTGCGTATTGGAATTTCAAGATAGTTGGGAAAGGTACTTACCATTGGTAGAATTTGCTTATAATAATAGTTATCAGACGAGTTTGAAGATGGCACCTTATGAAGCATTGTATGGTCGTAAATGTCGGACGGCATTGTAGTGGACTGAACTCAAGGAAAATCAGATTTATGGAGTTGATCTAATAAAAGAAACCGAAGAAAAGGTGAAAGTGATTTGAGATTGTTTGAAAGCTGCTTCGGATAGACAGAAATCTTATGCGGATTTGAAATGAAAAGAAATCGAGTTTCAAGTTGGTGATAAGGTATTTTTGAAAGTGTCTCCATGGAAGAAAGTCCTTAGATTTGGACGGAAGGGCAAGTTAAGTTCGCGTTTTATTGGGCTGTATGAAATAATTGAAAAAGTTGGACCAGTAGCATATTGGCTAGCATTACCACCTAAATTAGAGAAGATTCATGATGTGTTCCACGTATCTATGTTATGCCGGTATCGTTCGGATCCCACATATAATTTCACTGACAGAAATCGAGCAACGACCGGGTATGACTTACGAAGAAGAACCGGTTAAAATTTTAGCTCGAGAGGTCAAGCAACTAAGAAATAAAAGTGTCGCTCTCGTGAAAGTATTATGGCAAAAGAACGGGGTAGAAGAGACTACATGGGAACCTGAGGAAACTATGAGAAATTAATACCCACACCTGTTTATCGGTAAGATTTTTGAGGACGAAAATCCTTAAAGGAGGGAGAGTTGTAATATCTCGAATTAGGGCCTAATCAGAATAGTGGTTTCGTGACCACAAATCCGAGATAGAAATAATTATTTTATAATTATTTTGATGTCTATGATATGATTGCATGATTGTGTGAAAATTTCGTGACGAAATTCTATGCATAAAGTGCTTAAGTTGAAATTAGGGACTAAATCGAATAACTTGCAAAACTTGCATTCTAGAAGTTTTTAGTATGAAATTACTTTGGAATATTAATGAGGAGGTCTTAAATAGCAATTTGACCAATTTCTAAAATTTTGGACAAAAATGGGCTTGTACATGAAAATTTTCAAAGAAAGGTATTAAGGGTATTTTGGTCATTTGGTAATTAAAAGAGTAAAAAAAAGGAAAAAGATGGCAAAATATGTCCATCTTCTTCATTAGGACGAAAATTAAAGGGTTCTCCATAGCTAGGGTTTGTTTCAAACTTCCAAGCTCCATAATCAAAAGAAACGAGATTCAAGTCGTGATCGAGGGAAAAATAAAGTTTACGAGGAATAGGCTCGATTGCTAATATTTTGTATCGAGGTAAGTTCATGTGTAAATGTAGTAACATAATTGTCATTTTAAGTAATTTAATGTTATTTATGTGATATGATGATTAATATCATGAAATATTATGCTTTATGGTTATTATTGAATAATATGTAAATTATGAATTGCTGCCGAGTATCGATTTTGATGTTCTGTGGATGACGGCAAAGATGTGTAATCGAGGAAAAAGCTCGTTTGAACCTTGGGAATAGATTAGAATATAAGTGACATGTCACTAGGATGGTTGGGCATCTGAACTCGTTGAGTTGAGTCCGAGTTCGTGAGATGTAACTAGGCATCCGAACTCGTTGAGTTGAGTCTGAGTTCACTTATGGATGTGAACGCCGAGCTCGTTGAGTTGAGTCCGAGTTCGCTTATGGGCGGGTTACATGGTAGCTTGGCTACATATGTGGCACTTACGTACAAACTTTCCGTGCATTCGAATTATATTCCGATGTGTTCAACGGGTGGATCTTAAGAAAATAAGGAGAATGCCTAAAACGAAGGTGACATGTTGGTAAGTGTGGTAAATGAGAAAATTTGATAGGTATGTGCTTAAACCCTCGAGTTGAAAACTTGGTAAAATGAAATCGTAGAAAGATATTAAATGTAAATGATGTTTTATGTGGGATTGTGTGATTATGTTACTTGCTATTTGCATATGAACTTACTAAGTATTTATGCTTACTCCCTCCTTTTCATTCATTGTAGTTTTGACAAGCCGGCTTGAGAATCAGGATAGGTCGAAGACTCGTTCACACTATCCGAAGGCTTAAATCGGTAAAATGGCTTGTATATTTTGAATGTGGCATGTATGGCAAAATACTCACTTTGTGCAATTGATCTTATGATATGGCTATGGTTTGGCAAGAAAAGGGTTTGTAAATGATTAGCCATTGGAATGGCCAATCTAAGTCATATTTGATGTTATGTATGTTTAAAATGATATTTAGTCCATGAAAATCCTTAGTAAAGTGAAATTTGCCATAAAACAGAATCTGACAGCAGCAGTGATGTAAATTTGAAAAATCACTAAAAATAGTATAAATGGAATTAAATGATGAGTAAGTTATTAAATTTAAGCTTAATGAGTCTATTTTCATATGGATTGAACAAAACAGGTATATGAATTATAATTTATGAGACATTTGAATTTTTGTGAAACAGGGCTAGAGTGATTTCTGGATCCCCTGTTCTGACTTTGAAAATTCACCATAAATTGTATAAAAATAATTAGAAGTCATACTTTATATGTACAGATTTCTTATTGAGTCTAGCTTTAATAGAAATAAACTTCATAGTCATTGATATTCTGTACAGAGAGATATCTGATTCGTAATACACAGATGTCAGAGCAGTCGAACCCTGAAATAGGGGAGACTTTAACTAATAAACTGTACAAATTGGCCCAGAAAAAAATTCTATAAAAATATTATTAAATACATATATGAGTCTAGTTTTAGGAAAAATTTACGGAATTGAATTTTGAGTTTCGAAACTCGAGATATGAATTTTTAAGCGACTGTGACGCAGATTGCTAGCTTGACTGGAAATTTTAAAATTAAATTGTTTAAGCTATTTAATTGATGAAATTAAGTTTAGTAACACCTCGTGCTCGACTCCGGCGATGGTATCGGGTACGGGGCATTACAGCTTGCTCCCGCACAATGGACAGCGCTGGTTGATTCTCGACCCAATACGAGTAACCATGGTGATGGGGCTAAACAAGCCTTTTATAACATGATGAACGAGTGGTTTACTCAATATATCCGGACAAATTCGGCTGTTCAACAACCCCCGAACCTGAATAACCCACTCTGATGCCTGTGGTACCACCGACTGCTGATCCTGTGAGATTAAGTAGGCCCCCTGTTGATAAAATAAGAAAATACAGAGCCTAAGAATTTCGGGCCACGGATGATGACGATGCTGAGAAGGCTGAATTTTGGCTCGATAATACTATTCAGGTATTTGAATGACTATCATGTACTCTCGATGAATGTTTGAAATGTGCCATGTCTTTGTTACGTGACTCTGCTCACTATTAGTGGAACACTCTGGTTTCAGTTGTGCCGAAAGAACAGGTCACCTGGGATTTCTTTCAGACTAAGTTTCGCAAGAAATATATCAGTCAGAGATTTATTGATAAAAAACGTAAAGAGTTTCTTGAGCTTAAACAGGGCCGTATGGCTGTTACTGAGTACGAGCGAAAATTTGTGAGACTCAGCCGTTATGCCCAGGAGTGTGTTTCAACCGAAGCGGCTATGTGTAAAAGGTTTGAAGAAGGGTTGAATGAAGACATAAAATTGCTCGTTGGTTTTCTTGAAATAAAAGAATTCGTGGTACTTGTTGAGTGAGCCTACAAAGCCGAAGAACTTGGGAAAGAGAAAAGAAAAGCTGAGTTTGAAGCTAGAGATTTTTGTAAGAGATCAGCGGGTAAACTCCTCAGTTAGCACCAAAGAAGTTCAGAGATGATAGTAACCGATCTAAGACTACTGTAGGGCTTTCTATATGTGATCGACCACCAGTGAGTTCACCAGCTACCTCGATTACCAGTGTTGGTAATACTCGATCGAATAAACCCGAGTGTCAACAATGTGGAAGACGGCATGTGGGGGAGTGTTGGGGAAGGTATAACAATAGAGTTTGCTATAGATATGGTTCACGAGATCATTTCATTTGAGATTGCTCAGAACCAGTTGAGAAAGATAATGTTCAGAGTGTGAGACCGAGTGGTGCTGCAGCTAGGGGTAGACCACCCAGGAACACGGGAGGTAGGAGTGGTACTTAGAGAGGGACTTCAGACACAGTAGCTCGATCTGAGGCTCGTGCACCTGCTAGAGCATATGCCATTTGCGCTCGAGAGGAGGCTTCATCCCCTGACGTTATTACCAGTATATTCACTCTCTATGATAGTAATGTAATTGCTTTGATTGACCCCGAGTCAACTCATTCCTATATGTGTGAAACATTAGTATCCAATAAGACTTTGCCTGTTGAGTCTACTAAATTTATGATTCGAGTGTCGAACCCCCTGGGTCGGTGTGTGTTAGTTGACAAAGTGTGCAGGAATTGTCCCCTGATGATTCGAGATTCATGTTTTCCGGCTGATTTGATGTTATTACCATTCGATGAGTTCGACATAATTCTGGGTATGGATTGGTTAACCGTACATGATGCTGTGGTGAATTGTAAACAAAAAAATATTGATTTACGGTGCCAGAATAATGAGATAATTCGAATTGAGTCTACTGATTTGAATGGTTTATCGACAGTGATATCTTCGATTTTGGCTCAGAAGTACGTGAGAAAGGGTTGTGAAGCTTACCTTGCGTATGTGCTTGATAGTAAAGTAACCGATAAGAATATTGAATCCGTACCAATTGCGTGTGAGTATCCGGACGTGTTTCCTGAAGAATTTTCAGGTTTGTCGCCTATTCGAGAGGTAGAGTTTGGTATCGAGTTAGTACCGGGGACGACTCCAATTTCGATTGCTCCGTACCGAATGGCACCTACTGAATTAAAAGAGTTGAAAACATAGTTGCAAGAGTTGACAGATCGAGGTTTTGTGCGACCGAGTTTTTCTCCCTGGGGTGCGCCTGTGCTATTCGTGAAAAAGAAGGATGGGACTATGAGAATGTGCATTGACTATCGACAACTCAGTAAAGTTACAATCAAGAATAAGTATCCATTACCGCGAATCGACGACTTGTTTGATCAGTTAAAAGGAGCATCGGTGTTTTTGAAGATAGATTTGAGTTCGGGTTACTATCAGTTGCGAGTTAGAGACTCTGATGTGCTTAAAATTGCTTTTCGGATGAGATACGGACACTATGAGTTCTTGGTGATGCCGTTCGGACTTACTAACGCACCTGCCGTTTTCATGGATTTAATGAACCGGATCTTCAGACTGTTTTTAGATCGGTTTGTGGTTATGTTTATAGATGATATTTTGATCTACTCTCATGGTGAAACCAAGCATGCTGAGCATTTGAAATTGGTATTACAGACCTTACGAGATAATTAGCTTTATGCGAAGTTTAGCAAATGTGAGTTCTGGTTGCGAGAGGTTAGTTTCCTGGGGCACGTAGTCTCAGCGTCAGGTATTCGGGTTGATCCGAGTAAGATTTCAGCTATACTCGATTGGAAATCTCCGCGGAACGTTATCGAAGTTTGGAGTTTTTTGGGACTTGTCGGATACTATAGGCGATTTATTAAGGGTTTTTCAATGATTGCCACTCCGTTGACAAAGCTAATTCAGAAAGATGTTAGATTTGAGTGGACAGAAAGATGTCAGAAAAGTTTTGATCAGTTGAAAACTTTGTTGACTGAAGCTCTAGTGCTTATTCAACCGGAATCGGGTAAAGAGTTTGTTATCTTTAGTGATGCTTCTTTGAATGGGTTGGGCTGTGTTCTGATGCAGGAAGGCAAAGTTGTAGCTTATGCCTCGAGACAGTTAAAGCCGCATGAAAAAAATTATCTGACTCACGATCTTGAATTGGCCGCTGTTGTGTTCGCTTTGAAGATTTGGTGCCATTATTTGTTCGGTGATGCGAACTCGCCCATGAAAACCATGGAATTGCCATCGGGGCCGATCACTCGAGCCCGTGCCGAGAGGTTCCAAGAAGCTGTAGCAAGTTACATTGCTCGAGTATGGATGGAAGGCTTGGCCGAACATCAAGAGTCTAGCTCGAGTAGCTCGTTGTGTAATGTGTTACAAGCTGACTTAGCTCGTGTTAGCTCAAGGGAGCTCAATTCGACACTTAGCTAGCTCATGGAGCTAAATTTCTATTTTATTTATTTGATGCATTTATTTGGCTAGAATAAATTAATTATTTGTGTCAATTAATTAGTTAAATTTATGCTTAAATTAATTAATTAATTAATGTGTCTTAAATCTGGACATTTTTAATTTAAATTATTAAATATGTCTTATATTAATACATAGCTTAAATGTGTCTAGTTTAGGACATCAATTTAATGTGTCTAGTTTAGAGACAAATTTAATTAGTTACAAATAGAATTTAAGATTAAGTTGACTAATGGTTTAAATAAATGTGCAGCACACAAGCATTAAAGGAGCATGCATGGGACGACATGGGAATGTGCAGCCATCAAATGCACCCCTTCGTGGACATCAAAAGCCAAAGGGTGGTGATTTATTTTCCAAGAATGACCAGCCAACTCTCCCAAGCAGCATCTTTGTGTTCACATTTTGCTTAAAGTTCTTTTCACACTAAGGGCTGTTCGGTTCCATGTTTTCACACACAAGGACTATACATATCCGGCCTTTCACACTTGAATGGCCATTGGAGTCCTCCATAATGCTCAATTAATCCAAGGCTTTCAAGCTTATCTAGGCGTCACATTTAAGAAGCATTCAAGCTACTTTCAAGCACCTTGGCCGAATGTGGACTAGTCCATAAAGCTTCCTATTAATGGCTAGTTGAATCATTCTCTTCTAGTAGCTTCTCATTCGGTTCCCAAGCTAAGAAGACTCTAGAATTTGTCCAAGAAATTGCTAGGAAATTTCCTAAATCCTTCAGGCTTAACATAGCCGTCCCTTTGAATGCCTTATGACTATTCGGCTAGCTATAGTTTAGGCTATAAATATGGCTTGTTTTTCACTTGTTAAAGACTAATGAACATTTTATGAATTTTATAAACTTTGTGAGTTTGTTTTCAACTCTCAATTTTCTCCAAAGACTAGTCTGACTTATCAAGAAACCTTGTGGCGTCATTCTATCTTTGTTTCCGAACTTATCACTTTGAATCCCAAAGTGTGGAGTTCTAAGTTATACTGAGGTTCCTATCATTCTTGATAGCGGGTCAAGGTCTCCATAAACTACCCCATATCCATCTTCCATTTTCCGACTCAAGTGTCACATAAGTAACGGGTTAGCATACCAACGTTGTGCTAGTTCTTACTTTGGTCCTTAACCGAATTCCATCCCAATATCTACCAAACTATCCATTACCCTACCGAACCACTTTGTACCTAGTTCTTTCCTTCTAAACAAACATTTCTCGAACGACCCTTAGCTTACTCGATTTTACGATCGGGCAAACATTACGACACAAATCTCATCCGAGGTGAGTGTGTATCATTCGGTGAAAAATGTCATGTCTATACCGATCACAAAAGTCTCAAATACTTGATGTCTCAAAAGGATCTTAATTTGAGATAGTGTCGGTGGCTAGAATTACTTAAAGATTACGAGCTTGTGATTGATTATCATCCCGGGAAGGCTAATGTTGTTGCTGATGCCTTGAGTCGAAAATCACAGTTTGCTTTGCGTGCGATGAATGCGCATTTGGCTATGACTGTAGATGGTGCGTGTAACGCCCCTGTACCCGAGACCATCACCAGAGTCGAGCACGAGGTGTTAACGGGCTTAATTCATTAATTAAACAACTCAAACAATTTATTTTAGAATATTTAGACAAGCTGATTAACTGTGTCATAGTCGCTTAAAAATTCATATCTCGAGTTCCAAAGCTCAAAATTAAGATCTGTAAATTTTACTTGAAACTGGACTCATATATCTATCTACTAATTTTTTTCTAGAATTTTTGGTTGATCCAATTAGTACAGTTTATTATTTAAAGTTTACCCTGTTTTCGCATTCGACTGCTTTGACCTCTGTTCACTACGAACCACTTTTCTCTTCGTACAAAACTCAAAAGACTATTTAGTTTGTATATCTTAAAACTATACTCAATAAGGAATATTTACATATAAAGCATAACTTCTAATTATTTTTGTAAAATTTTTTGTGAATTTCCAAAGTCAGAATAGGAGATTCAGAAATTGCTCTGGCCCTATTTCACAAAAATTCTATAATTACATAACTCTTTTACCTATTTTGTTTCTTCCACATGAAAATAGATTTATTATGCTTAAATTACATATTTTATTCATCATATAATTCTATTTCTACTATTTTTAGTGATTTTTCCAATTCACATCACTTCTGCTGTGTGATTCTGTTTTATAACCAATTTCACCATTTTATGGTTTTCCATGGACTAAGTAACACATTAAACATACATGACATCAAATATGATCTAGATTGGCCATTCCAATGGATAATCATTTCCAAACCTTTTCTTACCAAACCATAACCATATCATAAGATTATTTACACAAAGTTAGTATAGTGCTATTCATGCCACAGTCAAAATATACAAGCTATTTTACCAATTTAGGTCTTCGGATAATTTGAGCGAGCCTTCGACCTATCCTGATTCTCAAGCCGGCTTGTCAAAACTACAATGAATGAAAAGGAGGGAGTAAGCATAAATGATTAGTAAGTTCACATGCAAATAACAAGTAACATGATCATGCAATCCAACATAAACATCATTAAGACACTCATGTCATAAGAATACTTACTATCTTACCACAATTTTGTCTTACCAAATTCTCAACCAAGGATTAAACTCATACCTGTCCATTTTCACTTCTTCAACACATTCATTGTCAATCACTTTCGTTTTAAGTACTCTCCCTATTCTCTTAGGATTCTCCCGTTGAACACATCTGAATATAATTTCGGATACGCGGATAGTGTGTACGTAAGTGCTATTCTCATAGCTAAACAAGCTCAATAGCTTTTGAAATCTATGTAGCCAAGTTACCATGTAACCTGCCCACAAACGAACTTGGACTCAACTCAATGAGCTCGGGCGTTCGCATCCATAAGTGAACTCGGACTCAACTCAACGAGCTCGGATGCCTAGTTACATCTCACGAACTCAGACTCAACTCAACAAGTTCGAAACTCAACCATCCTAGTGACATGTCACTTGTACCCTAATCTATTCCCAAGGTTCAAATGGGATTCTTCTCAATTACACATTTTGATCGCCTTCTTCGAAATGTAGAAATCGATACTTGCTAGCATCTCATACTTATCAAGTTGTTCACATAATTTGCATATTACAAAATAATAATTCACAAAGCATAATATTTCATGATAATAAGTATCATATCATATAAATAATATTAAATCACTTAAAATAAAAATTATGTTACCTTATTTACACATGAACTTACCTCGATACAAAATATTAGCAATCGAGCCTATTCCTTGTAAATTTTGTTTTTCCCTCGATCACGACTTGAATCTTGTTTCTCTTGATCTATAATAACAAATTTAACTTATTTAATACTCACATTTATTAAAACAGTCCCTGACTCAAACTTTGGCAAAATTACATTTTTGCCCCTAAACTTTTGCATATTTACACTTTTGTCTCAAGGCTCGTAAATTAAACCTCATCCTATTTTCTTATGTTTTATGACATGTTGATCATTTTTCTCTTCTATAGCAACATCAAATTCACACTCTAACATGTACTTATGAATATTAGGTATTTTTACCTAAACCGAGTAGCACAAGTTGTCTAGCATAATTTAAAACCTCATATTCTATCATAAAACACCAAAATACACAAATTTCACCTATGGGTATTTTTCCAAATATGAACCCTAGGTTGAATTATTGCTAGCATAAGCTAAATCAAGTTACCGGGACTCCAAAAACGTAAAGAACATTAAAAACGGGGCTTGGAATCACTTACTATGGAGCTTGAAAGATTGAAACAAACCCTAGATGGAGAACCCTTTAATTTTCATCCTAATGAAGAAGATGGACATATTTTGCCATCTTTTTCCCTTTTTTCATCTTTTAATTACCAAATGACCAAAATACCCTTAATACATTTCTTTGAAAATTTTCATGTACAAGCCCATTTTTGTCCAAAATTTAGGAATTGGTCAAATTTCTATTTAAGACCTCCTCATTAATATTCCAAAGTAATTTCATACTAAAAAAAATTCTAGAATGCAAGTTTTGCAAATTATTTGATTTAGTCCCTAATTTCAACTTAAGCAGTTTATGCATAGATCTTTGTCACAAAACTTTCACACAATCATGCAATCATATCATAAACCTCAAAATAATTATAAAATAATTATTTCTATCTTGGATTTGTGGTCACGAAACTAGTATTCCGATTAGGCCCTAATTTAGGATATTACAGTGCGTTAGTAGCCAAATTTAAGACAAAATCATTACTTGTGCAGCAGATTTGAGAAGCTCAGAAAGTTGATGATGATTTAGTTGCAAAACGGGCTCAATGTGACTCAAAAGCTAACTCAGAGTTTCTAATTGATGCGGATAGTTGTTTGAGATTCAATAACCGACTATGTGTTCCGAGAAATATTGAGCTTATACAGATGATTTTAAACGAAGCTCATAACGGTCGGATGTATGTTCACTTGGGTAGCACTAAAATGTATAATGACTTGAAACAACATTATTGGTGGCATGGTATGAAACGAGACATTTCTGACTTTGTTTCAAAATGCTTAGTATGTCAACAAGTGAAAGCTGAGCATCAGATGCCTTCTGGATTAATTCAGCCGATTATGATACTTGAATGGAAATGAGACTGAGTCACGATGGACTTTGTCTCGGGTTTACTGTTGACATCGAGCAAGAAGGATGCAATCTGGGTTATTGTTGATAGATTGTCAAAATTTGCTCATTTTATTCCAGTCCGTACAGATTACTCACTCGATAAGCTAGCGAAATTGTATATTTCTCAGATTGTGCAGTTGCATGAAGTACCTGTTTCTATTGTATCAGATAGGGATCCAAGATTTACATCATAGTTTTGGAGGAAACTGCAAGATGTGCTAGGTACTAGACTACATTTTAGCATCGCTTTTCATCCCCAAACAGACGGTCAATCCGAGTGTGTTATTCAGGTATTAAGATGTTACATCCTCGAGTTTAAAGGTTCATGGGATCGATATTTGCCTTTGGTTGAATTTGCATACAACAATAGTTTTCAGTTGAGTATCAAGATGGCACCTTACGAAGCTTTTGATGCGAGCACGCCCAGCGAACCTCTTCGAACAAGTCTCCCTAGTTGAGCTGTGACGTGTTGGCAAGCTAATCCCAGCTCGTTTCCAGCTCCACGAGCTCCATCCAGCTCAAATCCAGCTCATTCAAGCGCAATCTAGTTGCATGAGCTAAACTGAGCTTACTCCTAGCTCATTTTCAACTCACAAGCTAAACCTTAGCTCAACTTCAGCTTAGGAGTTTAACCTCAGCTCAACTTTAGCTCAAGGGCTTAAGCTTAGCTCATTTTAGCTCATGACTTAAACAACAGCTCGTGGAGTTCACCATGACTGCATTTGACTACTATTGACTTTTTATTTAATAAGTTCAATAATTAGTTAATTACTATCCTACATATTAAATTTAGTTCACATTAGTTTTATTAAATGTGTCTTAAAAGAGTTTATTGATGATAATGAAATTTGTCATAACTGAATTTAATGTTGATATTTGTGTTCACATTAGCTTGAATTAATTCTGTTCACATGTTTTGTAGGAACACAATGGACATATGGAGATTAAAAGCAAGCATGAATGTTGAAAGGTGCATGGACGGTTGGGGGACTTGAATCTCTTAGGTGCATGTTCGGCTAAGTGCATGCATGTCCACATTCAATGTCTTCAAGGTTCATGAATGTTTCCATTCATGTATGGTGTGCTATCTCTTCATTTTTCAAGATGAACATTCGGCCAAAGGACACTCACACATGCATGAAGATAGCTTGGCCGATTAGCTTCCCCATGACTCTCCTTAATTCGTTCACACCTATGTTCACATGGCAAGACTATTCGGTTCACCTTGTTCACACTAGAAGACTCTTCAACATTTGGTTTTCACACACATGATGGCCTTTGGAGTGTCCACAATTAATTCATGCTTTTTGGCCAAACATTGCTTCATTTAACAAGGTTGACCGAACCTCACAAGTGACCATTGGATATCATGCATTCACTTTGTGTTTTCTTAAGCATGAAGATTCATTCATTTCCTATTACCATAGCCGAATCTAGACATGCACATTAAGGGTCATTTTTCTAGAATTTTCTTTAATTAATGTGTAAGTATGAAAGGCCAATCGGCTACCTAGACTTTAGGCCTATAAATACTTGTTATCTTTCCATGGAGGGGGGACTTTTGAAACTTTTGTTAATGTTATGCTACCGAAATTGTGAGGCAAACTTTTCTTATATTTCGTTCAAAGTTTCATTTGGCGTTCCTAGCTTTATAGTTGTGTTAATCGTGTTCTTTGTCGATTCTGAACTTATCACTACTCGTAGTGTGGCGTTCAAACATACCGAGGTTCCTATCTTGTTAGATAGTGGGTCGAGGTTTTCCTTTACCAAACCCAAATCAAACTAAAAGATCCTATAAACAATGAGTCGATACCAAATCGGTATTGGTTCTTGTTTGCATTCTTTGTTCGATCCCATTTCTTTCTTACCCAAAACATACCAAAACCGACCAATTTGTTCATATTCCTTTGTCCCTACCCCCTTTGTTCCTACCATTTCGTTCGTACCCCTCTTTCTACTTCAGCCATTCCTTCAACTCAACTAAACCTAACGTAACTTCTTGTAGATGATCGGGCAATCTACATACGACTCGACTCTCCCCGAGGCTGTTCGTATCAGCTTTGTACGGTCGTAAATGTCATACACCTTTGTATTGGAATGAGCTCAACGAAAGCAAGATTCACAGGGTTGATTTAATCAAGGAAACGGAGCAGAAAGTGAAAGTGATTCGTGAAAGTTTAAAAGCAACATCAGATCGTCAAAAATCATATGCGGATTTGAAACGTAAAGATATAGAATTTCAAATCGGTGATAAAGTGTTTTTAAAGGTTTCACCGTGGAAGAAAGTGATCAGATTCGGTCGTAAAGGCAAACTAAGTTCGAGATTCATCAGACCATTTGAGGTTATTGAACGTATCAGACCAGTTGTGTATAGATTGTTGTTGCCACCTGAACTAGAGAAGATTCACAATGTCTTTCATGTTTCAATGCTTCACCGATACAGATCCGACCCTTCACATGTAATTAGTCCGTCTGAGATAGAGGTTCAGTCTGATTTGAGTTATGAGGAGGAGCCGATCCACATTCTAGCTCACGAGGTGAAAAAATTGAAAAATAAAAAAATTTCGTTTGTGAAAGTGCTTTGGCATAAATATGGAGTTGAGGAAGCAACGTGGGAACTCGAGGATTCAATGAAAGAACGTTATCCATATCTATTTACCGGTAAGATTTTTGGGGATGAAAATCCCTAAAGGGGGGAGAGTTGTAATAGCCTGATTTTGACCCTAATCGGAACGGTGGTTTCGGGACCACGAATCTAAATCAAAAAAATGTTTTCATCTTTGGAAAATAGGAAGTGGGTGGAGTTTTCATCTTTGGAAAAACTGTAGATAGCCAAGCAAAAGAAAGAAATAGATTCCTTGCATTCGGCCCTTGTCTAGTTTAATTTAAAGGAATGTTTGAGTTTAATTTTTAGAATTTTTTGCACATTTCGGATGATTGATAAGTTGCTTAGTTAACCCATAGTTTAATTTTTGAAATTGGTAAGGAAATGGTATTCGACCATGGATAAAGGTTTGAAAAAAAAAGAAAAAACAAAGAAAATTAGTTTGAAGTTGCATAATAGAAGAAATGTGTTATATTATTGAGTTTTATACTAGAAGTTTGCATGAAATTAACTAAATAGGGCTTATTTGCTTAGTTGATAAATTGAGGAGCTAAATTTTGAAATAGATTAAAAGGAAGGATTTATTTAAACTTGAGGAATATTCGGCCTAAGTAAGTGATACGAGCACGCCCCGCGAACTTCATCGAACAAGTCTGTCAAGCCGAGCATTGACATGTTGGCAAGCTGATCCCAGCTCGTTTCTAGCTCCACGAGCTCCGTCCAGCTCAAATCCAGCTTATTCGAGCTCAATCCATATTGCTTGAGCTAAACCGAGCTCACTCCTAGCTCATTTTCAACTCACAAGCTAAACCTTAGCTCAACTTCAGCTTAGGAGTTTAGCCTCAGCTCAACTTTAGCTCACGAGCTAAAGCTTAGCTCATTTTAGTTTAAACTCGGTTTTGTCTTTAATGCTTTAAATAAAAATTTGCACATATTTATTTAAGCATTAAACTTATCTTATATTAATATTTGTTATTAATATGTCATAGTCATTATATAAATTGATTATGTTCACATAGCCGAATTTAATGTTTACATTGTGTTCACATTAGCTTGAATTAATTTTGTTCACATTTTCTTGTAGAAACTCAATGGACATATGGAGCATGAAGCAACATGTCTTTTTGGAGGTGCATGGACGGTTAAGAGCTTTGAATCTCCTAGGTGCATGTTCGGCTAAGTGCATGTATGGCCACATTCAATGTGTTCAAGGTTCATGAATGTTTCCATTCATGTATGGTGTGCTACTCCTTCATTTTCCAAGTGACTATTCGGCTAAAAGGAGGCTTCCCATTACTTCATACATGTGGCCGAACATCTCCCTCCATGAATCTTAAAATTCTGTTCACATTATGTTCACATGGCATGGCCTTTCAATTCAAAGTGTTCACACCTATGGACTCTTCAAGAATTGGCATTCACACTTAATTTGGCTCATGAAGTCTCCTCAATTAATTCCCAGCTCTTCACCAAGTAACATGAATTGATTGCCTCAATTACTCAAGTTGGCCGAACCTAACTAATGTCCAAGGGAGTCTTTCACTCATGATTCATTTCCTTAAGCATGAAGAACCTTCAAGATATCTCCACCATAGCCGAATCTGGTCATGAACATCAAAGGACTTCTTTCTAGAACTTTCAAGATGCATTCATAAGGCTTTTACTTAATTATTAAGTATGTAAAGTGTCCATTCAGCTAGCTAGTCTTTAGGCTATAAATACTTGTTATTTTTCTTTGAAAAGAACTTTTGGACTTTTGCCAAAATTTTTTATTGAATTTAATCTTGTGAGAATTTTCTTCTCTAAACTTTGTTTGAGACTTTGTTGACTTATCTACCTAGTAGTGGCGTCAACCCTGTTTCTTTCAAGCCTATACCAAGGTTCCTATCTTGTTAGATAGTGGGTCGAGGTTTTCCTTTACCAAACCCAAAATCAAACTAAAAGAGCCTATAAACAACGGGTCGATACCAAATCGGTATTGGTTCTTGTTTGCACTTTTTGTTCAACCCCATTTCTTCATTTACCAAATTGTACCTAAACTAACCATTCCATTCGTACCATTTCATAATACCATTTGGTTCTTACCCTTCATACCATTAAGTCCATTTCTTCAATTCCCCTTACCTAATTGAACCAATTCATTCATCTATACCTATTCGGACCCTAAATCCAAACTTTCAATTCTTCTTACCTATTCCAATTCGAACCAAAACCAATATCCCTCTTTCCTTTCTGTACTAATTCAATAAACCAACTTCTAAACCCAATCTAACTCTTCCATCTTCTTTAAACTTCTTTCTCCCCCTTCTTTCTCTTATCCGACCTTTCAATTAAACCTAACGTAACTTCTTGTCGATGATCGGGCACACTATTACGACTCGACCCTTTCGAGGCAGACCAGATGATATGATCCATGCACCTCCAAAAAGTTACCTAGGAGATTCAAAGCTCTTAACCATCCATGCACCTCCAAAAAGACATGTTGCTTTATGCTCCATATGTCCATTGAGTTTCTACAAGAAAATGTGAACATAATTAATTCAAGCTAATGTGAACACAATGTAAACATTAAATTCGGCTATGTGAACATAATCAATTTATATAATGACTATGACATATTAATAACAAATATTAATATAAGACAAGTTTAATGCTTAAATAAATATGTGCAAATTTTTATTCAATGCATTAAAGACAAAACCGAGTTTAAACTAAAATGAGCTAAGCTTTAGCTCGTGAGCTAAAGTTGAGCTGAGGCTAAACTCCTAAGCTGAAGTTGAGCTAAGGTTTAGCTTGTGAGTTGAAAATGAGCTAGGAGTGAGCTTGGTTTAGCTTAGGCAATATGGATTGAGCTCGAATAAGCTGGATTTGAGCTGGACGGAGCTCGTGGAGCTGGAAATGAGCTAGGATCAGCTTGCCAACATGTCAATGCTCGGCTTGACAGACTTGTTCGATGAAGTTCGCGGGGCGTTCTCGTATCAGTAAGTTAGGTTGAAATTTTTGATGTTTCATGTTTTTGTTATAATGGATTAAAATGTAAAAATGTATAATGTGAAGGGCAAATTGGTAATTTGCTTAATTATGAGTTTGGGAGCTAATTTAATAAAATTTTCTTTGAATGAGTTAAATTTGAATTTTTAATAGATCAAGAGCAAAGAGGATTGGGTTTGGATCGGGGAAAGGTGAAAATAGTCAAATAGTTGAAAAATATAGTCCGTCGATATTCGAGGTAAGTTACTAAGCAAATAATTGTTGTAGACTTATATAAATGCAATTTATATATATATATACATATATACATGCTGATTTGGAAAATGCAAAATGTTAATTATGCTGAAAGTGAATGTTTTGAATGCTGAAAGTGAATGTTTTGAATAGGCATGAATGGATATATATATGTGAATTACTGAGCACTAAGTGTGCGAAGTAAAATTATCGAGCACTAAGTGTGCGAAGTAAAACTATCGAGCACTAAGTGTGCGATCTCATTACATTGCGAGTTAAATAATAGCACTAAGTGTGCAAATACAACAAGTGATCGAAAGTGGTCGAACGAGTTATTTATCAAATTCAAAAGTAGTAAGTGGAATATTTAAATTTGTAATATGCAGGTATGTATCGAACCTATGTGGTTGATATTATTGAATTTGGAATTATGGGGTTGGTTGTAGCAAATGTGAAATGTATGAAAGAATAGTAAAATGAAAGGTGAAGGAGTTAAAAGGAATGAATTGATATATTATATGCATGTTATAATGTTTGATTATTTATTTTAATTGCATATGAATATTCGACTAATTATGAAAATGTGAGATTGGAAGTGATGAGTAGTTATGTGAAAGAGTATATGGATATTCGAAAATGTTGGAAATTATATGTGAATGATTGATAGATATATGGACTGATAAGTTTGGATGAATATGTGATTATGAAAGTATGACTCAGTTATTTAATTGGACTATCAATGTCTTTTAAATTGTTTAAATTGCTTACAACTTACTAAGCTAAGATAGCTTACTTTGGGTGTGTGTTTACTTGTTTTTATTTTATAGATTTTAGAGATCGTTACGTGCTCAGGGATCGTCCATGAAGTTCACCACACTATCGTCTATTTCGGTATTAATGAATGTTTAATTTGAATTTATGGCATGTATAGTCTAGTATTTTGTTGGTTGGATTTGAGTTGTACTTATGGAAGCCATGCGAAAATGGCTAAATATGATGTTTAAACTTAAGTAATTTATGGTTGATTTCATAATTAAGTAATGCTATAATATATAAATATATATGTGACGGAATTAATTTAGTATTCTTGGTTTATGCGAATGAATTCATGATCTGTTGGTATGGTTAGATTATTGATATGAAATTATTAAAGACCATTGACTATAGTATAAATTGGGCATTTGATATTGATTAGTTGATAATCGGTTCTAGAAGAAATAATTTATTTGTGTACTTGGAAGATTTTTTTTATATGAGATATGAATTTTGGTTGGCTTATGGGTTTAGTTATATGTGATATTTTATGCACGTTTTATGAATGAGAAAGTTGCTAATGGATCTTTAATAAGTATAATTAAATTCGGCTTTGGTTGATAAAATGAATAAATGGACATTGATTTATGTTTGATTAAATTAGATGAGTTCATACAAGATAAAAAATTGACTTTGTTTATCGTACTTTGATTATTAAATCATGTGTATATTAGATGTTTGAAATTTGGCATATTTATGAATTTTACAAATGACCATGATGTGAGCACACCCACGGCATCCTCGAATGCACACCAAGAATCAATCGAGCTTTCAAAAGGTCCCATGACTTGAGCTCGAACTAAGTAAATTCAAGATGCTTTATTAGCCTTGGTGTTGCGCATTTGGGAAGATAACAAGCTCCAAGACGTTGGTGGAGCTAAGGACAACTCCTTGAAGACTTCATGCACCATTTTGCAATCTGATCTCAGCTCCTCTCCAGCTCCCCATGCGCCATTCAGCTTACATCAGCTCACTTGAGCTCGTTTTAGCTCGTTTGAGCTTAAATTTAGCTCGTTTTAGCTCATTCCTTTTTCATTTCAATAAACTAAGTTTTAATTTAGCTTTTAACTAAGTTTGCTATAGCTCATGCCGAATTCCCTAGCTCAACTTAGCTCACTAAGTGTTTTTGACTATTTGAGCTAGCCGAATTTAATATGATAGTTGACTTATAATTATTTTAAATTATAACTATATGAATAGTTGTGTGTTATTTAATTATTTTATTTAATTATGTAGGTTAGCCGAATGTGGAAGATTCATTCATGACAAGGTGCACGAACGGGAATGTTCATTGAACAGGAAGATACATGCATGGATTGGTTCAATGTTTGGAAGCCATACATTCATGTACATGGAAGGTTAATGAATATTGAAAGGTGCATCTCCCTTGGACGGCACACATGCATGAATGGAGGATAATTAATGCAAGTGCATGTACGGCCAGGTTCAAGCCTCCTTCCAAGTTCCATGTACAACCGATGCATGTGGGAGGACCCTTGGAGTTTTCTAAGCACCTATTCAGCCAAGAGACACCTCTTGGGAGTTTCATGCACACCTTGGCCGAACCTAGACAACCCGTTGAGCTACCAAAGGTGTATATTCATCAAGTGATTAAAGCTCATGCATGAAGCTGTCCAAACACATCCCCATCAGCCGAATCAAGACTAGATAATTAATGTGTTCATTCTAGAATATTCTAGCTAGTTCATGACCAAATTTGCTTAGCCTTTAAGCTAGCTAATTTGTCCATTCAGTTACTCATGATTGCATTTAAATAGTTTGTTGATTTCATTGTAAAAGGACTTTTGCCAAATTTGTTAATGAACATTTTTCTTGTGAGGTTGCTTCCTCTCATATCTCGTACAAGTTTCGAACGACTTATCTGGCTTGTGCTAGTGGCGTCAATCGTCTTGTTTTGAACTTATCACCAATCTTGGTGTGGCGTTCACCTATCCATCCATCCATATTTTTCACCTTAACAATATAGGAATCGGGGTGACACTTCTTAGTGTTGAATCATTCCTGACGTTGAGTTCATTTTTCCATTCCCATCTTTTAAATTTCTTTCTTGTTAACCCAAACCGAGCCTTCTATCCTTCATCCATCTTTGCTACCCTTAACCGAACCTATACTAAACTTACCCTTCTTGAAACCTTCCGCTTATCTTATTCCATTCTTTTACTTTTATTACTAAAATTCGAGGCACGAACAATTCTCTCGACTACGATCAGGCAACTAAGTGAATTCGACTCAACTACCCAGGTCAGATCACATCATTTGGTATCAGAGCTTGTAAATCGAGAAGGACCGACGCTTGTATCAAGATTGAACTAGATTCGTTAAAAAAATTGAAAAAAATTCAAAAAAATTAAGTTGTATTTTCGTTTTTATCATTGTAAAAGTGCTATATTGAAAGTTGTAAAAAAAAGAAGAAGAAAAAAAACGAAATTAAAAAAAACAACAAAAAAAAGGAGAAGTGAACAAGTTCGTTCTATTGTTTATATTTTGTTCCGATCAACAAGTGTTCTTTCATCTACTTTTACCCCCCCAAAACGCCACACTACTTTAATTTTTTTTAGCCTACCCGTACACCATACGTTTTAACCCTTGTAACTGTTTGAAGCCGACCCCAAAGCACCAAGACGAGTCAAGAGAAACAAAATACGAGGTTACGAGAGTAAGCCTGAGTGGTAAAAGGCTAGAGAGTGTGAGAGCATTCGAGAGTTGAAAAGCCTAAAACGAGTGCAAACACGAGTGGAGTGCTCATCCATTATTTTCTTGCGAGTGAACTAGTGTGGTTTGTGGTGAGAATTTAATCATTTGGTTCTATTTTAATCATTTTTTTCTCTAAATCATGTTGCAAGAAGAATTTTCAGAATTTAAATTTCAGTATTTGTTGAAAGAGATGGAGTGCATGCTCGACCGAAGAATTGAGCCGATCCAAGAAAAACTAGATCATCAAGCCAGAACCCAACGAGAGCAAATTAGTCCAAGTGAAAGGGCAGAAATGAGAGTGCCAAGGAGACAAACATCCAATGAATGATCGAGAAGAGATTCTTATCATGAATCCTATTCCTCGAGGAATCCAAGACAAAAAGTAGCAAACTTTGGGTCTGAGATCTTTCAAGATGATGAACAAGAAAGTATAAGTTATTCGACATATGCCTCAAAGAAATCATCCGCGAAGGAGTCCTTACGAAGGAGTGAACGTGAATCCTATGTAAATCATTCCATTCATACCCAACAAAACTCATCTCATTTTGATTCTTTTGTTTTATCTTCATTTTGTAGAGAAAGGAAGCGAGAAAAAGAAATAAAAAGAAGAGAGAGACAAGAAAATATTATGAGAGAAAATGAGAGAATTTTGAATGAAACCGAGAAAAGAAACAAAAGAAAATGAGTGTGAAAGAAAAGAAAATGAGAGGAAAAAGAAAAATGAAATTGAAAAAGAAAGTGAAAAAGAAAAAGAGATCGAGAGTGAAAAAGAATGTGAGAAGAAAAAGAAAATTGAAAAAGAAATTGAGTGTGAAGAGAGAAAAGATATTAAGCAAGAAACGAGTGTTGTCGATGAAAAAGAAATGAGAAAAAGAGATGCAAGAGAGCAAGAAAAAGTGAGGAGTGTTCCTACTAACCTACATGTGAGATTTCCTTTGCTGTTCCTTTTCAGGTTTCTGAAGATCCGAGCAAAGAATTTCAACTTCAATACCTGTCCGAGGAGAGAAGGTTTACGTTGATTGAAAGAGGTAACATTTTTAATGATCCTCATTCGCCTTTGCCAAAAGGTAAGCAAGGTATGATTTTTGAAGTTTTTAAAACACATCAGCCTCATTCGATTGTTGACGGAAACTTTATTAATGTTTTGGGTTTTGAAAAGCACTTGTACCATGACATGGTTGATTATTCTTTCTTAATTAGTAATGATTTGATTATTTCAAGTGCTGATAACAAAAATGTTGCTCATAAAGTATGTGTTGTTGACGAGTATGTTGGTGAAGTAATCATTAATCAGCAATCGCAAGGTTTGGTTATGCAAGATAATGAGCTATATAAACCTTTGTGTTTGCTTGATTGTGGAGAAAATGTGTGGACGAGATTTCAAACATATGAATGTTTAAAACTTGCATGTCTAATTTTCCTTTGATTCGTTTGTGTGATAAAACGTTGACTTGTAAAATGCCTAGTTCATTTGATTTTGATGATGGTTGTTTAATGCTATGGTCTAAGGGATTCGAACATCATTTGCATACTCATAACTTTAGTTTATTTCATGTTCCTACCATGTTGACAGCCAATAAATATTCAAGTCAATGTGAAATGGTAAGCAAAAACTTCGTTTTTGATCCCGGTGATTTTTATTCTTTATTGATGATTAACAGACTTGATTCAAGGATTTTTTATTTTTGAGATTCTAACTGTCGAAAGTTTTGTTACTCTGGATCAATATTACTTGAAATCAAGCCTTTTGAATTTCGTGTGAATGGATGTGTAAACCATTTGTGTTTATTTGATGTTTTGTCTTTAAATCTAAACATAAAGTTGTGGATTTGTGAAAAGTTGCAAATGTTAAATCAAAGTTTTGGTTTTATATCATTGTTCATAGAATTTGAGTTGTGGACTTTTGTTGTTCAAAATTTTCAGTCACGAATGCTTCATGGATCTAGTTTGTTTTCAACAAAGAACAAGGTAAGATCCACTTTTACTTTTGATCCCGGCATTGGTTTATTTGCCCAAGTTTGGCTTAAGAAGCTGGAGCGAGATTGTATGTTCTTAATTCGGTGTTTCCCTAAACTTCTTCTTTATTTTGTTGTTGAAACTTTGAAATGGGCTATCCAAAAAGAAGAAGGACATGTGATTAATATTTTGTCTTTTCGAGTCTTGTGTGACTTTCAGGTTATTGTGAGCCATTCTACCCCATTCGACAACCAAGGGCCTAGTGACGACGAACGCTTTTTCGCAAGCAAATGGCCCGACTTGAGGACAAGTCACTTTGAAGACAGGGGGAATGATGTGAGCACACCTGGGGCATCCTCGAATGCACACCAAGAATCAATCGAGCTTCCAAAAGGACCCATGACTCGAGCTCGAACCAAGCAAATTCAAGATGCTTTATCAGCCTTGGTGTTGCGCATTTGGGAAGATAACAAGCTCCATGACGTTGGCGGAGCTAAGGACAACTCCTTGAAGACTCCATGCACCATTTTGCAATCCGATCTCAGCTCCTCTCCAGCTCCCCTTGTGCCATTCAGCTCACATCAGCTCACTTGAGCTCGTTTTAGCTCGTTTGAGCTCGAATTTAGCTCATTTCAGCTCATTCCCTTTTCATTTCAATAAACTAAGTTTCAATTTAGCTTTTAACTAAGTTTGTTACAGCTCATGCCGAATTCCCTGGCTCAACTTAGCTCACTAAGTGTTTTTGACTATTTAAGCTAGCCGAATTTAATATGATAGTTGACTTATAATTATTATGTCCAAATTTAGTTAGTGTCATTAAGTTGTTTAGTTACTATTTTAAATTATAACTATATGAATAGTTGTGTGTTATTTAATTATTTTATTTAATTATGTAGGTTAGCCGAATGTGGAAGATTCATTCATGACAAGGTGCACGAACGGGAATGTTCATTGAACGGGCAGATACATGCATGGATCGGTTCAATGTTTGGAAGCCATACATTCATGTACATGGAAGGTTAATGAATATTGAAAGGTGCATCTCCCTTGGACGGGACACATGCATGAATGGAGGATAATTAATGCAAGTGCATGTACGGCTAGGTTCAAGCCTCCTTCCAAGTTCCATGTACAACCGATGCATGTGGGAGGACCCTTGGAGTTTTCTAAGCACCTATTCGGCCAAGAGACACCTCTTGGGAGTTTCATACACACCTTGGCCGAACCTAGACAACCCGTTGAGCTACCAAAGGTGTATATTCATCAAGTGATTAAAGCTCATGCATGAAGCTGTCCAAACACATCCCCATCAGCCGAATCAAGACTAGATAATTAATGTGTTCATTCTAGAATATTCTAGCTAGTTCATGACTGAATTTGCTTAGCCTTTAAGCTAGCTAATTTGTCCATTCGGTTACTCATGATTGCCTTTAAATAGTTTGTTGATTTCATTGTAAAAGGACTTTTGCCAAATTTGTTAATGAACATTGTTCTTGTGAGGTTGCTTCCTCTCATATCTCGTACAAGTTTCGAACGACTTATCTGGCTTGTGCTGGTGGCGTCAATCGTCTTGTTTTGAACTTATCACCAATCTTGGTGTGGCGTTCACCTATCCATCTATCCATATTTTTCACCTTAACAATATAGGAATCGGGGTGACACTTCTTAGTGTTGAATCATTCCTGACGTTGACTTCATTTTTCCATTCCCATCTTTTAAATTTCTTTCTTGTTAACCCAAACCGAGCCTTCTATCCTTCATCCATCTTTGCTACCCTTAACTGAACCTATACTAAACTTACCCTTCTTGAAACCTTCCGCTTATCTTATTCCATTTTTTTACTTTTATTACTAAAATTCGAGGCACGAACAATTCTCTCGACTACAATCGGGCAACTAAGTGAATTTGACTCAACTACCCGAGTCAGATCACATCATTTGGTATCAGAGCTTGTAAATCGAGAGGACCGATGCTCGTATCAAGATCAAACTAGGTTCGTTGTAAAAAAATTGAAAAAAATTTCGAAAAAAATTAAGTTGTGTTTTCGTTTTTATCATTGTAAAAGTGCTATATTAAAAGTTGTAAAAAAAAAGAAGAAGAAAAAAAACGAAATTAAAAAAAAAAAACAACAAAAAAAAAGAAGTGAACAAGTTTGTTCTATTGTTTATATTTTGTTCTGATCAACAAGTGTTCTTTCATCTACTTTTACCCCCCAAAATGCCACACTACTTTAGTTTTTTTTTAGCCTACCCGTACACCATATGTTTTAACCCTTGTAACCGTTTGAAGCCGACCCCAAAGCACCAAGACGAGTCAAGAGAAACAAAATACGAGGTTACGAGAGTAAGCCTGAGTGGTAAAAGGCTAGAGAGTGTGAGAGCATTCGAGAGTTGAAAAGCCTAAAACGAGTGCAAACACGAGTGGAGTGCTCATCCATTATTTTCTTGCGAGTGAACTAGTGAGGTTTGTGGTGAGAATTTAATCATTTGGTTCTATATTTTTTTCTCTAAATCATGTTGCAAGAAGAATTTTCAGAATTTGAATTTTAGTATTTGTTGAAAGAGATGGAGTGCATGCTCGACCGAAGAATTGAGCCGATCCAAGAAAAACTAGATCATCAAGCCAGAACCCAACGAGAGCAAATTAGTCCAAGTGAAAGGGTAGAAATGAGAGTGCCAAGGAGACAAACATCCAATGAATGTTCGAGAAGAGATTCTTATCGTGAATCCTATTCCTCGAGGAATCCAAGACAAAAAGTAGCAAACTTTGAGTCTGAGATCTTTCAAGATGATGAACAAGAAAGTATAAGTTATCCGACATATGCCTCAAAGAAATCATCCGCAAAGGAGTCCTTACGAAGGAGTGAACGTGAATCCTATGTAAATCATTCCATTCATACCCAACAAAACTCATCTCATTTTGATTCTTTTGTTTTATCTTCATTTTGTAGAGAAAGGAAGTGATAAAAAGAAATAAAAAGAAGAGAGAGACAAGAAAATACTATGAGAGAAAATGAGAGAATTTTGAATGAAACCGAGAAAAGAAACAAAAGAAACAAAAGAAAATGAGTGTGAAAGAAAAGAAAATGAGAGGAAAAAGAAAAATGAAATTGAAAAAGAAAGTGAAAAAGTAAAAGAGGCCGAGAGTGAAAAAGAATGTGAGAAGAAAAAGAAAATTGAAAAAGAAATTGAGTCTGAAGAGAGAAAAGATATTGAGCAAGAAACGAGTGTTGTCAATGAAAAAGAAATGAGAAAAAGAGATGCAAGAGAGCAAGAAAAAGTGAGAAGTGTTCCTACTAACCTACATGTGAGATTTCCTTTGCTGTTCCTTTTCAGGTTTCTGAAGATCCGAGCAAAGAATTTCAACTTCAATACCTGTCCGAGGAGAAAAGGTTTACGTTGATTGAAAGAGGTAACATTTTTAACGATCCTCATTCGCCTTTGCCAAAAGGTAAGCAAGGTATGAGTTTTGAAGTTTTTAAAACACATCAGCCTCATTCAATTGTTGACGGAAACTTTATTAATGTTTTGGGTTTTGAAAAGCACTTGTACCATGACATGGTTGATTATTCTTTCTTGATTAGTAATGATTTGATTGTTTCAAGTGCTGATAACAAAAACGTTGCTCATAAAGTATGTGTTGTTGACGAGTATGTTGGTGAAGTAATCATTAATCGGCAATCGCATGGTTTGGTTATGCAAGATAATGAGCTATATAAACCTTTGTGTTTGCTTGATTGTGGAGAAAATGTGTGGACGAGATTTCAAACATATGAATGTTTAAAAACTTGCATGTCTAATTTTCCTTTGATTCGTTTGTGTGATAAAACGTTGACTTGTAAAATGCCTAGTTCATTTGATTTTGATGATGGTTGTTTAATGCTATGGTCTAAGGGATTCGAACATCATTTGCATACTCATAACTTTAGTTTGTTTCATATTCCTACCATGTTGACAGCCAATAAATATTCAAGTCAATGTGAAATGGTAAGCAAAAATTTCATTTTTGATCCCGGTGATTTTTATTCTTTATTGATGATTAACAGACTTGATTCAAGGATTTTTTATTTTTGAGATTCTAACTGTCGAAAGTTTTGTTACTCTGGATCAATATTACTTGAAATCAAGCCTTTTGAATTTCGTGTGAATGGATGTGTAAACCATTTGTGTTTATTTGATGTTTTGTCTTTAAATCTAAACATAAAGTTGTGGATTTGTGAAAAGTTGCAAATGTTAAATCAAAGTTTTGGTTTTATATCATTGTTCATAGAATTTGAGTCGTGGACTTTTGTTGTTCAAAATTTTCAGTCACGAATACTTCATGGATCTAGTTTGTTTTCAACAAAGAATAAGGTAAGATCCACTTTTACTTTTGATCCCGGCATTGGTTTATTTGCCCAAGTTTGGCTTAAGAAGCTGGAGCGAGATTGTATGTTCTTAATTCGGTGTTTCCCTAAACTTCTTCTTTATTTTGTTGTTAAAACTTTGAAATGGCTATCCAAAAAGAAGAAGGACATGTGATTCATATTTTGTCTTTTCGAGTCTTGTGTGACTTTCAGGTTATTGTGAGCCATTCTACCCCATTCGATAACCAAGGGCCTAGTGACGACGAACGCTTTTTCGCAAGCCATCTATTAATGAAACATTGTCTTTGTGAGGTTTACTTCCTCTCATATCTCGTACAAGTTTCGAAGACTTATCTAGTTGTGCTAGTGGCGTCTACCAAGCTTGTTTTAGAACTTATCACTGTATTGGTGTGGCGTTCTCCTATCCATCTATTCCATCCATCACCTTAAGCAATATAGGGATCAGGGTGACACTCTTTAGTGTTGAATCGCTCCTGAAGTTTAAGTTCGATTTCCATTTCCACCTTATTTTGTTATTTAACTTCATATTCTAAACCAAGCCATCCACATATCTTCTACCTTTGTTTCTTTCTAGCCGAACCTACCATCATATACCTAGCCCACTTTGAACCCATTTCATTAACCTCTAGCTTCTTAAGCCGATACAAGCAAATCGACAATTTTGTGAACGACCCTTCTCATCGATGATCAGGCAACTTATGTGAACTCGACTCAATCCCCCAAGCCAGATCACATCAAATCGGTTACATACAAGGGGTTGTTACAACAATAAAAGGAGAGCAATATGCATCATTAAAATTCGGTAGCCTCTTCATCTTTTTCAGGGAGCTGTTCAAGAATAGCAATGGACAAAGGAGTGATTACAAAGTCTATATGCCTCTTTATGAACACTCCATGGTCTGTTTGTTGCTGGTGTCTATTTGGTTGTCCAAGGGAGAATTTAAAGCTTATCCTAGACTCTTTGGCTGCTCAAGAATGAAACCTAAGCATTCAAGCTTATTAAATTAGCTGAATTAGAACATTAAATATTATTGATAGTTGATGTTACTTAGGCCTAGAATTTCAAGAGTTTGTGTTTAGTGATTAAGTTTTATTTCAGCTCATTATTTGCTCATTTAATCTGAACAATTGTGACTTTTTGGCTAGGCCTTATCTTGTAACACCCCTAACCCGGCCCAAACATTATGGCCGAATATGGTGTTTCACATTGAAATGTTTTAGCAAAAACTGTGTTTTTATTGAAAACCCTTCTTAAAATAAAAGAAACCTTAATTAACTTAAAAAAAACACACCCTTTCAGTTACAAAAACCTTGTTGAAACATTTGATATAAGAAAACTTATCATTTAAAAATTTAATTGCGAAAACGTAGTGATGTAAGCACTCCCGGGGCATCCTCGAATGCAATTCATACTTCAATCAAGCTTCCAAAAGGCCCCATGACTCGAGCTCAAACCAAGCAAATTCAAGACGCCTTAATAGCCTTGGGTTGCGCATTTGGGATGATAACAAGGACCATAACGTTGGAGGAGCTAAAGACAACTCCTTGAAGACTCAATGCATTCTTTTTTAATCCAATCTCAGCTCCTCTCCAGCTCCCCATGCGCCATTCAGCTCCAATCAGCTCACTTGAGCTCGATTTAGCTCTTTTGAGCTTGAATTTAGCTCATTTCAGCTCATTTCTTTTACATTACAATAAACTAAGATTAAAATTTGTTCTTAATTAAGTTTGCTACAGCTCATGTCGAATTCCCTAGCTCAACTTAGCTCACTAAGTGTTTTTGATTATTTGAGCTAGCCGAATTTAATATGATAGTTGACTTATAATTAATATTCTGAAATTAGTAGTGTCATTAAGTTGTTTAGTTAATATTTTTAATTATGATCATATGAATAATTATTTTATTTAATTATGTTATTTAATTATGTAGGTTAACCGAATGTGGAGGTTTATTCAAGACAAGATGCATGTATGAGAATGTTCATTGAACGGGAAGATACATGCATGGTTCGGTTCAATGTTTGGAAGCCTTGCATTCTTTTACACGAGGGTTAATAAATATTGAAAGATACATCTCCCTTGGACGGCACACATGCATGAATGGAGGACAATTAATGCAAGTGCATGTACAGCTAGGTTCAAGCCTCCTTCCAAGTTCCATGTATAGCCGTTGCATGTGGGAGGACCCTTGGAGTTTTCTAAGCACCTATTCATCCAAGAGACACCTCTTGGAAGTTTCATGCACACCTTGGCCGAACCTAGACAACCCGTTGAGCTTCCAAAGGTACACATTCATTCAAGTGATTAAAGCTCATACATGAAGCTGTCCAAACACATTCCCATCAACCGAATTGAGACTAGTTAATTAATGTTTTCATTCTAGAACATTCTAGTTAATTCATGACTGAATTTGCTTAGTCATTAAGCTAGCTAGTTTGTCCATTCGGTTACTACATGATAGCTTATAAATAGTTTGCTTATTTCATTGTAAAAGGACTTTTGCCAAATTGTTGAATGAACATTATTCTTGTGAGGTTGCTTCCTCTCAATCGACCTTGTTTGAACTTATCACCATTCTTGGTGTGGTGTTCACCTATCTCTTATTCCATCTTTCCCCCTTAACAATATAGGAACCGGGGTCACACTTTTTAGTGTTGAATCATTCCTGACGTTAACTTCGTTTTCCATCTCCATCCTTTGAGTTTCTTTCTTGTTATCACCAAACCGAGCCAATTATCCAACATCCACCTTTGCTACCCATAGCTGAATCTATTACTAAACTTACCCTTCTTTGAAACCTTCCACTAATTCAAACCTATTCTTTCAATTCTATCTTCGAGACCGAGGCACAAACGACCCTTCTCATCTACGATTGGGCAATTACGTGAATTCGACTCAACCACCCGAGCTAAATCACATCATTTGGTATCAGAGCTTGTAAAATGAGAGGCGTCAACATTCGTATCAAGATCGAAATAGGTTCGTTGTCCAAAAAAAGTTACAAATTAAAAAAATTTTAAGTTGTATTTTCGTTTTACAATTGTAAAAATAAAAGTGCTATATTGAAGTTAAAAAAAGAGTACGAGATTATAAAAAAATATATACGAAATTTTTTTAAAAAAAAAGTGAAGTGATCAAGTTCTTTTCTATTGTTTATATTTTGTTCCGATCGTCAAGTGTTCTTTTCATCATCTTTGTACCCCCCAAAATGCCACACTACAATAAAATTATTTTTCTTTTTAGCCTACCCGTACACCCATACATTTTATCCCTTGTAACCAATTTTGAAGCCGACCCCAAAGCACCAAGACGAGTCAAGAGAAACAAAATATGAGGTTACGTGAGTAAGTGTGAGAGGTAAAAGGCTAGAGAGTGTGAGAGCATTTGAGTGTTGAAAAAGCCTAAAACGAGTGCAAACACGAGTGGAGTGCTCATCCATTTTTTTCTTTCCGAGTGAAATGGTGAGGTTTGTGGCGAGGATTTCATCTTTCTATTTTAATCATTTTTTTCTAAATCATGTTGCAAAAAGAATTTTCAGAATTTGAATTTCAGTATTTGTTGAAAGAGATGGAGTGCATGCTCGACCAAAAAATTAAGCCCATCCAAGAAAAGGGAGATCATCGAGCAAGAACCCAACGAGAGCAAAGTTCATCAAATCAAGGGGCGAATTCAAGACTATCAAGAAAATAATCGTCCAATGACTATTTTGTAAAAGACCTATCTCGTAATTCTTTTTCATCAAGGAGTTCAAGACGAAATCAAACAAGTTTTGAGTTTAAAGCCTATTACGGTGATGAACGAGAAGGTCCAAGTAGATCGTCGTGTACACCAAGTTATCCATCCATGAAGAATCAATCTCGAAGAGATGATTGTCGTTTGTATGAAGACCCCTCTTCTCATTCTCAACAAAAAGTCTCTCATTCTAATTTCTTATTGTATTCTTCCTCTTGTAATAAAATTGAAAAAGCAAATGAGAAAGAATTTGAAAGAAAAAAAGAAACAAAAGAAAAAGAGTGTGAAAGAAAGAAAAAAGAGAATAAGAAAAAGAAAAATGAAATTGAAAAAGAAAGTGAAAAAGAAAAAGAGAAGGAAAAAGATATCGAGATCGAGATTGAGAGTGAAAAAGAATGTGAAAAGAAAAAGAAAATTGAAAAAGAGAGTGAGTATGATGAAGAAATAAAGAAAAATTATCAAGAAATAAGTGTTTTTAAAAAAGAAAGTGAGTTCAAAAAAGAAGCGAGTGAAAATGAAGAACGAGAGCAAGAAAAAGCTAGAAATGTTTCAACTAACCAAACTACAAGTTCTCCTTGTATTGCTTCTTCTTTTCAGGTTTCTGGAGAATTGATTAATAAGTTCCATCTACATTACCTCCCAAAGGAGAGACGGTTCACATTGGTTGGTAAAGGTAATCCTAGTTGATGCGAGCGCGCCCAGCGAACCTCTTCGAACAAGTCTCCCTAGTCGAGCTGTAACTGTTGGCAAGCTGATCCTAGCTCGTTTCCAGCTCCCCGAGCTTCATCTAGCTCAATTCAGCTTGTTACCAATTTAATTTCATTTTGACGCAAGCTCATTGAGCTCGATTCGAAATTATTTAATTTCTTGCATTTTAATTTGCTGAAATAATTAAGTTAGTTTATTTAGTTAGCTTAAAATAATTAGCTCATTTTAATTTGTCAAATCAATACATAATTAAATAAAGTTTTTTAATGTGTCTTAGTTTAGGACATGAATTTAATATGTCAAGTTTAAGACAAATTAATTAGCTGCTGCTATTTATTTGTCTAAACCGAATTTAATGGTTGTCCTAGCATTAAAACGTGGGTCATAAATATGTCCTTGTTTAGACATGTTATTAATGTGTTTTGTGATTAAAACCAAGAATTTAAATTGTCTCAACTTTGCTGCAGGTTTAATGTGCCGAATTTAATGTGTTTAACATGAATTAATTTGCTTCATTAAATTGGTTTTAGGCACATGAATGAATCAGCATTAAAGAAGTCGAATTCAATGAGTGTTGGAGCTTGGGACGAATTTAATGAGCTGCTGGTTTAATGTCTTGACCGAATTCAATGTATGTTGCTACTTTGTCCAGCCGAATTTATGGTATATGATGGCTGACCGAATTAAAGAGGTGTTGGAGCAAGCATAGGACGAATTTAAGGACTTGTCCAGCATGCAAGGGGCATCCATTAAAGAGGCTGTTTGTGGCAAGCATGCATGGCTGAATTAATTGCTGTTTACTTGATGCATTAATTTGTTGTAGGTTCATGGCAAGAAACGAATTTAATGTGCAGCATTTAAGTGGGTGTTTTGTGCATGGCCAAGACATGTTCATGGACAGCATTTATTAAAGTGTTTACCATGCATGGATGACTTAAATGAGTTGCTGAATTTTCCTTCTTCCCATATGCCTTTTCGTGGAGACCAATGGACATATGTAGGTTGATATTTTCTAAGTGACCATTCAGTCAAAAAGCATGCATGAAATCTTCCATTCATCCTCTCCTTAGCCGAATCTAGACATGGCTGTTAAGCTTCCATGCTTCACATTCATTCAGCCGAATTGCTTCTCCACAAAGCATGCCCATTGGAGTTCCAAGTAGTTGAATTTAGACTTAGTCACTTAATGATTGTCTTCTAGTTTATTCTAGCATTTTCTAGCCGAATTTTACTTAGTCTTTAAGCATTATTTTATGTCCATTCGGCTACCCCAAGAACTAGGCTATAAATAGTTGTTTACTTTCATTTGTAAAGTTTTGTTGAACTTTTATTATTGTTTCTTGTTAATGAAACTATTTGGTGAGATACTTTTCTCCCTAATTTCGTTGAAGACTTGTTGGCTTATCTAGGAAGCCTAGTGGCGTCAACCTGTTTTTCTTTTATCCCAAACTTATCACTATTTATAGTGTGGCGTTCAAAACTATACCAAGGTTCCTACTTTGCTAAGTAGTGGGTCAAGGTTTACCTTCTTTCATTCAATCACCTTAAAAGCCTATAAGCAATTGGGTCAATACTCTTTAGTATTGGTTCGTGCTTGCTTTTGAGTTCCTTCTTTCCATTCTTTTATTTACTTTAAACTGAACCTTTAATATTCATACTTTAAACCCTACCTTTAAACCCCTTGAATAGCTTCCGCATTATTTGCTTAAAAAAATCCTTTTGAACAAATCGAACGATACTTCTTCGTAGATGATCGGGCATTTCACATACGACTCGACTCATCCCCGAGGTGGATCGTATCATTTGGTATCAGAGCTTGTAAAACGTGAAGTACCGACATTCGCACCATCATCGGGAGTAGGTTCGTAAAGTAAAAAAAAATTCAGAAAAAAATTTTTGTAAAAAAAAAAGCATTGTATTTAGCATTTTTGTAATTGAAAAAAAAGAAGTATAAAAAAAGAAAAAAAAGTGTTAAAAAAAAGTTAAAAAAAAATCCTTTTGAACAAACCGAACGATACTTCTTCGTAGATGATCGGGCATTTCACATACGACTCAACTCATCCCCGAGGCAGATCGTATCATTTGGTATCAGAGCTTGTAAAATATGAAGTACCGACATTCGCACCATCATCGGGAGTAGGTTCGTAAAGTAAAAAAAATTCAAAAAAATTTTTTGTAAAAAAAACATTGAAAAAAAATTGAAGTGAAAACTTATTCTATTGTAAATCAGCCCCGATCTTGAAGTCCTTCTTTCATCTTTTCTTTCACTTCCTATCCCATCGCCACACTTAAACCCGAGAAATTTTTTTCTTTCAGCCAATCCGTAACCCCTCATATTTTATCCTTTGTTACCCAATTTTGAAACCGACCCCTAAGCCTACGATAAGGCCTTGGCAAGATTGAAAACGAAGTTGTGAGAGAAAGTTTGAGAGGTAAAAGGCACGAGCGTTTGAGACTATTCAAGCGGAGGTAAAAGCCAATCGAGTGTAAAACACGAGCGAGGGTGTCACTTTTTCCTTCTTCTTTTCGAGCGAAATCGTGAGGTTTGTGGTGAGGTACTTAAATTTTTGTTTTGATCTAACATATTTTCATTTCAGTAATCAAGATGTATTGTGAAGAATTTACCGAGTCGGAGTTCCAATACTTGGTGATGTGATCGCGCCCCATGGTTCAGCTAGCTCGAGCAAGGATTCTATGGTGCTACCACAAGGTCCTGTTACTCGAGCTCGAGCCAAGAAGTTTAAGGAGTCCATCACAGCTTTTGTAGCTCAACTTTGGAATGAAACGCTAATAGGATACTCCGAGAAAGTTGATTCCAACTCCTTGAACTCACCTTGCAATTACTTGCAAGTCTAGCTCAGCTCATCGAGCTCACCACCAGCTCAAGCAAGTTTCCATTCAACTCGAAATCAGCTCACTAGCTCGGAATCAGCTCATTTCCAGTTCCCCAGCTCGGGTCCAGCTCACTACCAGCTCATGAGTCCAAGCCCAGCTCGATTTTAGCTCATGAGTTGAATTTTAGCTCATGAAGACTACTTTGACTTCATTTGACTACTATTAAATTTTTATTTAATAAGTTCATTAATTAGTTAATTAATAAACCACATATTAAATTTAGTTCATATTAGTTTTATTAAATATGTCTTAAAAGTGTTTATAGTTGTTAATTAATTTGTCATAACGAATTTAATGTTTACATTGTGTTCACATTAGCTTGAATTAATTCTGTTCACATTTTCTTGTAGAAACTCAATGGACATATGGAGCATGAAGCAACATGTCTTTCTTGGAGGTGCATGGATGGTTAAGAGCTTGAATCTCCTAGGTGCATGTTCGGCTAAGTGCATGTATGGCCACATTCAATGTGTTCAAGGTTCATGAATGTTAAAATTCCGTTCACATTATGTTCACATGGCATGGCCTTTCAATTCCAAGTGTTCACACCTATGGACTCTTTAAGAGTTGGCATTCACACTTAATTTGGCTCATGAAGTCCCCTCAATTAATTCCCAACTCTTCATCAAGTAACATGAATTAATTACTTCAATTACTCAAGTTGGCCGAACCTAGCTAATGTCCAAGGGAGACTCTCATTCATGATTCATTTCCTTAAGCATGAAGAACCTTCAAGACATCTCCCCATAGCCGAATCTGGTCATGAACATCAAAAGACTTCTTTCTAGAATTTTCAAGATGCATTCATGAGATTTTACTTAATTATTAAGTATGTAAAGTGTCCATTCGGCTAGCTAGTCTTTAGGCCATAAATACTTGTTATTTTTCTTTGTGAAAGAACTTTTGAACTTTTGTTAATGTTATGCTGCAAAAATTGTGAGGCAAAACTTTTCTCAAATTTCGTTCAAAGATTCGATTGGCTTCCTAGTGTTCTAGTTGTGTCAACCGTTATTCTTTGTCAAAACTGAACTTATCACTATTCATAGTGTGGCGTTCAAACATACCGAGGTTCCTATCTTGTTAGATAGTGGGTCGAGGTTTCCCGTTACCAAACCCAAACTGAACTAAAGAGAGCCTATAAACAACGGGTCGATACCAAATCGGTATTGATTCTTGTTTGCACTTTTTGTTCAACCCTATTTCTTCACTTACCAAATTGTACCTAAACCGACCATTCCGTTCGTACCATTTCATAATACCATTTTGTTCTTACCCTTCATACCATTACATCCATTTCTTCAATTTTCCCTTACCCAAATCCGAATTTCAACTCTTCTTACTTATCCCAAGTCCGAACCAAACCAATATTCCTCTTTCCTTTCCGTACTAATTCCATGAACCAACTTCCAAACCCAATCTAATTTTTCCATTTTCTTTGAACTTCTTTCTCGCCCTTCTTTCTCTTATCCGACCTTTCAATTAAACCTAACGTAACTTCTTGTCGACGATCGGGCACATTATTACGACTCGACTCTCCCCGAGGTGGATCGTATCATCCGGTATCAGAGCTATTAAAACGAGAAGTTCGTGCGACGAAATCATCCCCGAGCTAGTCCAAGTGTACGCAAGTAAGCAGGATCCGAAAAAAAGAGTATAGAAAAAAATTTCGTATACCGAAGTTTTCCCATTTCGATTAGTTTATTGCTGTTACTACAAAAACAAATATCTACGCAGCCGAAGAAAAAAATCGCGTACAGAAGTGTTCCTGTTATATTTAGTTTGCTTATATAGTACAAAAAAATTATTACAAGTTAAAAAAATTTTTGAAAAAAAAAGAAAAAAATCGAACCAAAAAAAGTGATTTATGCAATTCAATTGTCATTTGATCGTCAAGTTTTGATCCGATATAGTTCTCGATCCTTCTTCTATTCTACTCTCCCTAATTCGCCACACTTTTAACCCAATTCCCTTTTCTTTCAGCCTACCCTAAACCAAGTTCATCAATCCTTTGTTACCCTTTTGAACCGACCAACTAGGCCAAGGTCTAAGCCTTACAAATCTGCTACGAAATCACGAGAAAAGTTACGAGAGGTAAAAGGCACGAGAGTTGTAAGCGCAATAGAGCGGAGGTAAAAGCCTATCCTCGAGCGTAAACACGAGTGTGAGAGAATCATCTTTCTTTTCCTTTCCGAGTGATTGTGAGGTTTTGTGGTGAGGTTTATTTGACTATAGTTTAAATGTCACAAGAGTCAGATCACAATATAGAAGATCATCCAGCAAGACAACCCGTTCGCAACATCCCTGACTTAAATATGCAAGCCTTATTACGAGAAATGGAGCGACTCCTAGATCGAAGGCTCAACCCAATCGAAGATCGATTACTCCAAGTTGAAATAATTGGCCAACGTGAAAGAACTCCCGAGGCGGCTAGACAAAGGTGGGAGAGGCCAAATCAAAATCGGGGAAGACGAAGGTTCTAAGACGATGAAGCAAACGACCTTAGTGATCTTGAAAGCGAACAAGAGTCTAATGCTAGTGATCGACATAGGCATCACCGACAACGAGATCGAAGACGCGAAGATGATGATCTTAAGAACATTAAACTGTCTATTCCACCGTTTCAAGGTAGATCGGATCCGGAGGCCTATCTTGAATGGGAGAAAAAGATAGAGTTGGTGTTCGAATGTCACAACTATTCTGAGAAAAAGAAGGTGAAACTAGCAGCGATAGAGTTCTCGGACTACGCCATGATTTGGTGGGATCAAGTAACTACTAACCGAAGGCGTAACGGAGAACGTCCTATTTCCACATGGGCCGAAATGAAGGCGACCATGAGGCGACACTTTATTCCCACATATTACCACCGAAAGTTACACCAAAAACTCCAAAATCTAACGCAAGGGACTAAAAGCGTCGAGGACTACGTTAAAGAGATGGAAATCGCGATGATTCGCGCAGACGTGGAAGAAGACCCTGAAGCAACGATGGCGCGTTTCTTGGCTGGTTTGAACTGCGATATTGCCAATGTTGTCGAATTACAACACTACCTTGAAGTGGTTGACTTGGTCCATATGGCCATCAAGGTAGAAAGGCAACTCAAACGAAAGGGTTCGAGTCGAGGATTTACCACTTCCAACACTCTTAAATGGGGCCAAAGAATGAGTAAAGGAGTTTCCAATTCCCGAGGAAAGGAGTTCACGGCTCCCCCAAAAACCAATAAGTCTACCACCGAAGTGAACAAAGGCAAGGCACTCGAATTGTCCTTCAATCGAAATCGGGACATCAAGTGCTTTAAGTGCCTCGAGAGGGGCCATATAGCAAGTCAATGTCCTAATCGAAGGACCATGGTGTCGAGGGCTGATGGCGAGATCAAAACGGAGGACGAGGAAGAGAAGGAGTCTGAATCGACTTTCGAAGTCGAAGAGGACTTAGAACCACCAATGGAAGGAGAACTACTAGTGGTAAAGCGAAGTCTAAGTCTCCAAGGCGCAGACAATGATCTCCAGCGCGAGAACATCTTCCACACCCGATGTCAAGTAAGAGGCAAAGTATGTAGTGTCATCATCGATGGAGGCAGTTGCACCAATGTAGCAAGTACGATGATGGTTGAAAAGCTTGGTCTGCCCACAACTAAGCATCTGAGTCCTTACAAACTTCAATGGCTCAATGACAGAGGAGAGCTTAAGGTAACGAAGTAAGTACTCGTCTCTTTCAACATCGGTAAGTATTCAGATGAAGTTCTTTGTGACGTCATACCGATGCATGCGGGGCATTTGTTACTTAACCGACCGTGGCAATTTGATAAGAGAGTTCAACATTCAAATTTATGGGAAAGAATGTGACGTTGGTGCCATTGACTCCCAAACAAGTGTATGAAGACCAAATCAAGCTAAAAGCTTCTGTTGAGCAAATGAGAGAAAAAGAAAAAGAAAGTTGTAAAAAAATAAAAGAAGAGAAAAATAAGAAAAAGAAAACAAAAGAGAGTGACAAGAAAAATATCCAAGAAAAAGAAGAAAAAGAAAAGAAAATCGAGAAAATGAGTGTTTTTGCAAGAGTTAGTGATGTGAGGAAGGCTTTGGTGATGAATCGAACTGTTCTCGTACTTTTGTACAAGGAAGCATTAATTTCTACTAATGATTTACCCGATACCCTACCCCCTCCTATTTTGTCCTTGTTGCAGGATTTCCAAGATGTTTTTCTGGAAGAAGCCCCGAGTGGTCTTCCACCACTTCATGGAATCGAGCATCAAATTGATTTCGTGCCGAGAGCGATTATTCCAAATCGACCTGCTTACCGAGCCAATCCAGAGGAGACCAAAGAGTTGCAAAGACAAGTCAATGAATTGATGGAAAAAGGTTACATTCGTGAGAGCCTAAGTCCCTATGTTGTTCTCGTACTATTGGTACCGAAAAAGGACAGAACATGGCGCATGTGCGTGGATTGCCGAGTCGTTAACAAGATAACGATCAAATACCGTCATCCCATTCCTCGCTTAGATGACATGCTAGATGAGCTTAGTGGGGCCAAAGTGTTCTCAAAAATCGATTTGAAGAGTGGCTACCTGATGTGATCCGACCCGGGTAGTTGAGTTGAATTCACTTAGTTGCCCGATCGTAGTCGAGAGAATTGTTCGTGCCTCAAATTTTAGTAATAAAAGCAAAAGAATGGAATAAGATAAGCAGAAGGTTTCAAGAAGGGTAAGTTTAGTAATAGGTTTGGCTAAGGGTAGCAAAGATGGATGAAGGATAGAAGGCTCGGTTTGGGTTAACAAGAAAGAAATTTAAAAGATGGGAATGGAAAAACGAACTCAACGTCAGGAATGATTCAACACTAAGAAGTGTCACCCCGATTCCTATATTGTTAAGGTGAAAAATATGGATAGATGGATAGGTGAATGCCACACCAAGATTGGTGATATGTTCAAACAAGAACGATTGACGCCACTAGCACAAGCCAGATAAGTTGTTCGAAACTTGTACGAGATGTGAGAGGATGCAACCTCACAAGAACAATGTTCATTAACAAATTTGGCAAAAGTCCTTTACAAATGAAATCAACAAACTATTTATACTAGTTTCTTATGCTAGCCGAATAGACTATTCATGAACTTAACTATTAAGCAATGAACCTAATTTAAGACATGATCATTCTAGAAAAATGACCAATGGTGTCCTTGTCCATGTTCGGCCGAATGGGAGGTGAGTGGGCAGCTTCATGAATATGCATTGATGTACTTGGATGAATGATCTTCATACATGCATGGCTAGATTCGGCTAACACCTTAAATGGAGCATTGAGTTCATGTTGTTTCACCATGAGTGGCTTAATTAATTAAGGCTTCATGAAGAGTCAAACTTGGTGTGAACAAGGAGCTTGAGTAGACACTTAGGTGTGAACGTCCGACCGGAGGGTCATCATGGTATGAACACAATGTGTGAACACATGATCAATGCATGAACTGTCCAATGCATGTTCCATCATTAGTTTGATCCATGAATCTTCAAATACATGAATGTTCATCATGAACATGCATGTGCCTCTTGATTGCCATCCATTGAACCTTCCTATGCATGCACCTTGCATTAAAGTCCATACATGAATCTTCCAAATTCGGCTAACCTACAAAATTAAATAACAAAATTAAATAACACACAACTATTCATATAATTATAAATTAAAATAATAACTAAATAACTTAATAACAATAACTAAATTTGAACACAATACTTATAAGTCAACTTATAATAAATTTGGCTAGCTCAAATAGTCAAAAACACCTAGTGAGCTAAATTGAGCTAGGGAATTCGGCATGAGCTGTAACAAACTTTGTTATAAGCTAGATTAAAACTTAATTTATTGAAATGAAAAAGGAATGAGCTGAATCGAGCTAAGTTCGAGCTCAAACAAGCTAAAACAAGCTCAAGTGAGCTGATGTGAGCTGAATGGTGCATGGGGGAGCTGGAGAGGAGCTGAGATCAGATTGCAAAATGGTGCATGGAGTCATCAAGGAGTTGTTCTTAGCTCCTCCAACGTTAGGGAGCTGGTTATCATCCCAAATGCACATCACAAAGGCTGATATAGCATCTTGAAGTTGCTTGGTTCGAGCTCGGGTCATGGGACCTTTTGGCAGCTCAATGGATACTTGGTGTGCATTCGAGGATGCCCCGGGTGTGCTCACATCACTACCACTAAATTCGGATGCGAGAAGGAGACGAATGGAAAACGGCATTCAAGACCAAGCACGGACTATACGAATGGTTGGTTATGCCTTTTGGCCTTACCAATGCTCCAAGTACGTTCATGAGACTAATGAACCATGTCTTAAGGCCTTTCATCGGTAAGTTTTGTGTGGTATATTTCGATGATATATTGATTTACAGCAAATCTATGGAAGAACATGTAAGTCATCTCAAATCTGTTTTAGAAGTTTTGCGAAAAGAGACCTTATATGCTAATTTAAAGAAATGTTCTTTTTGTTCTAACAAAACTATTTTTCTAGGATTTGTAGTTAGGGCGGATGGTCTCGAGGTAGACCAAGAGAAGATTAAGGCCATACAAGATTGGCCAAGGCCTACGAGCGTTACACAAGTTCAAAGTTTCCATGGCCTAGCAAGTTCCTACCGACGATTCGTTTCGAATTTTAGCACTATTGCTGCTCCACTTACGAGTGTTATTAAGAAAAATTCTTCTTTTATTTGGAATGATGAACGAGAGAAATCATTTATAAAAATCAAAGATTGTCTCACTAACGCTCCTTTGCTTGTCCTTTCAGATTTCTCGAAGACTTTTGAGATCGAGTGTGATGCTTCGGGCATTGGAATCGGGGCCGTGTTGACACAAGACGAACGTCTTGTGGCTTACTTTAGTGAAAAACTCAATGGAGCCGTACTCAACTATCCGGTGTATGATAAAGAAATGTACGTGCTCATACGAGCCCTTGAGACATGGCAACACTACTTGTGGCCTAAGGAATTTGTTATTCACTCTGATCACGAAGCCTTGAAGCACATCAAAAGCCAACACAAGTTGAACCGACGCTGGGTTGAATACCTTGAGTCGTTTCCGTATGTCATCAAATATAAGAAAGGTAAAGATAATATCGTGGCTGATGCGCTCTCAAGAAGGTATACTCTGTTATCATATTTGGATTCTAAGATTCTTGGTTTTGCATTATTAAAAGATTCCTATGTAAACGATTCCGATTTTGGAGAGATATTTGTTTCTTGTGAGAAAGGTCCTCTTGAAAATTTTTATAGGTACAAGGGCTATCTTTTTTGAGAAGGTAAATTATGCATTCCTTGTGGATCTGTTCGAGACCTATTAGTTCATGAGGCACATAGTGGCGGGCTTATGGGACACTTCGGAGTCAATAAGATGCTTGCCACACTCCATGAGCATTTTTATTGGCCGCGGATGCGAAAAGACGTGGAGTGAGTTTGCGAAAGGTGTATAGCCTGCAAAAAGGCTAAATCAAAGGTTCAACCCCATGGCTTGTACACACCATTAGCCATCCCTGAAGCACCGTGGATTGACATCTCTATGGACTTTGTTCTCGGACTTCCGCGCACAAAAACGGGGAAGGATTCTATTTTCGTTATTGTTGATAGATTTTCAAAAATGTCTCATTTTATTGCCTGTACTAAGACTGACGATGCCATTCATGTTGTGAACTTGTTTTTCAGGGATATCATTAGACTACATGGTATTCCTCGAACGATCGTGTCAGACTGAGATGCAAAATTTTTAAGTCACTTTTGGAGGACTTTGTGGGGTAAATTAGAGACCAAACTTCTGTTTTCGACCACCTGCCTCCCCCAAACCGATGGCCAAACGAAAGTTGTCAATAGAGTTCTATCTACTTTGCTTCGGGCCATCGTTCGGAAGAATTTGAAGACGTGGGAGGATTGTCTACCCCATATTGAGTTTGCGTATAATCGTTCTATCCATTCTGCGACTAAATTTTCCCCATTTGAAATTGTTTACGGTTTTAATCCCTTGACTCCTTTAGATTTATTGCCTTTACCTACTAATCAGTTTGTCCATGCAGATGCGAAGAAAAAGGTGGATTTTTTCAAGGATTCACATAGCAAGGTGCGGGCTAATATCGAGGCTAGGACTGAGTCCTATGTGCGTAATGCAAACAAAGGCCGAAAATGAGTAGTTTTTGAACCCGGAGAATGGGTTTGGATTCATATGCGCAAGGAACATTTTCTGGCCCAATGAAAATCTAAACTACTGCCTCGCGGAGACGGTCCTTTTCAAGTTTTAGAGTGAATAAATGAAAATTCTTATAAAATTGACTTGCCAGGAGATTATAATGTCAGCACTACTTTTAATGTGTCAGATTTAACCCCTTTTGATGCAGATTTCGACTTGAGGACAAGTCATTTTGAAGAGGTGGGAATGATGCGATCGCCCCCCATGGTTCAGCTAGCTTGAGCAAGGATTCTATGGTGCTACCGCAAGGTCCTGTTACTCGAGCTCGAGCCAAAAAGTTTAAGGAGTCTATCACAGCTTTTGTAGCTCAACTTTGGAATGAAACGCTAATAGGATACTCCGAGAAAGTTGATTCCAGCTCCTTGAACTCACCTTGCAATTACTTACAAGTCCAGCTCAGCTCATCGAGCTCACCACCAGCTCAAGCAAGTTTCTATTTAACTCAAAACTAGCTCACAAGCTTGGAATCAGCTCATTTCCAGTTCCCCAGCTCGGGTCCAGCTCACTACCAGCTCATGAGTCCAAGCCCAGCTCGGTTTTAGCTCATGAGTTGAATTTTAGCTCATGAAGACTACTTTGACTTCATTTGACTACTATTAAATTTTTATTTAATAAGTTCATTAATTAGTTAATTAATAAACCACATGTTAAATTTAGTTCATATTAGTTTTATTAAATATGTCTTAAAAGTGTTTATAGTTGTTAATTAATTTGTCATAACGAATTTAATGTTTACATTGTGTTCACATTAGCTTGAATTAATTCTGTTCACATTTTCTTGTAGAAATTCAATGGACATTTGGAGCATGAAGCAACGTGTCTTTCTTGGAGGTGCATGGATGGTTAAGAGCTTGAATCTCCTAGGTGCATGTTCGGCTAAGTGCATGTATGGCCACATTCAATGTGTTCAAGGTTCATGAATGTTAAAATTTCGTTCACATTATGTTCACATGGCATGGCCTTTCAATTCCAAGTGTTCACACCTATGGACTCTTCAAGAGTTGGCATTCACACTTAATTTGGCTCATGAAGTCCCCTCAATTAATTCCCAACTCTTCACCAAGTAACATGAATTGATTGCTTCAATTACTCAAGTTGGACGAACCTAGCTAATGTCCAAGGGAGACTCTCATTCATGATTCATTTCCTTAAGCATGAAGAACCTTCAAGATATCTCCCCATAGCCGAATCTGGTCATGAACATCAAAAGACTTCTTTCTAGAATTTTCAAGATGCATTCATGAGACTTTTACTTAATTATTAAGTATGTAAAGTGTCCATTCGGCTAGCTAGTCTTTAGGCCATAAATACTTGTTATTTTTCTTTGTGAAAGAACTTTTGAACTTTTGTTAATGTTATGCTACCAAAATTGTGAGGCAAAACTTTTCTCAAATTTCGTTCAAAGATTCGATTGGCTTTCTAGTGTTCTAGTTGTGTCAATCGTTATTCTTTGTCGAAACCGAACTTATCACTATTCGTAGTGTGGCGTTCAAACATACCGAGGTTCCTATCTTGTTAGATAGTGGGTCAAAGTTTTCCTTTACCAAACCTAAACTGAACTAAAAAGAGCCTATAAACAACGGGTCGATACCAAATCAGTATTGGTTCTTGTTTGCACTTTTTGTTCAACCCCATTTCTTCACTTACCAAATTGCATCTAAACCAACCATTCCGTTTGTACCATTTCATAATACCATTTCGTTCTTACCCTTCATACCATTACATCCATTTCTTCAATTTTCCCTTACCCAAATCTGAATTTCAACTCTTCTTACTTATCCCAAGTCCGAACCAAACCAATATTCCTCTTTCCTTTCCGTACTAATTCCATAAACCAACTTCCAAACCCAATCTAATTTTTCCATTTTCTTTGAACTTCTTTCTCGCCCTTCTTTCTCTTATCCGACCTTTCAATTAAACCTAACGTAACTTCTTGTCGATGATCGGGCACATTATTATGACTCAAATCTCCCCAAGGCGGATCGTATCACTTGGTTCAAGAAGTGCGAAGAATGGCGAATTCTGAGTTTGGCCAACTGCAAGTGAGGCTAGATCGATTGGAAAAATGAGACCAAAGTGATCGAGTTTCTTCAAGTCAAAAAACGGAACCAAAAACACCACAGAGATATACCGCCGAATATTACTTGAACAAAAATTCCTATCGTGATTCTTTCTCGCCATTGACTTCGAGGCAAAGAGATTCATACTATGACTCCTATTCGAGAAGAGACTTCGAACGAGAGTATTTTTCATCAAGGAGTTTGAGACGACAAGAAGGTGACTATGATTTTGACTCCTTCCAAGAAAATGTGTGAAGAGATAGATATACTTCTTCAAGAACTCCAAAGAAAACGCCTATGGAGAGATCTTCACGAAAAATTGTTCGTGAGTCATATGTGAATAATTTTTCTTCTTTTGAACAAAATAATTATTATCATGATTCTTTTGTAACCTCTTGTAAAAAGAAAACGAGAAAAGAAAAAGATGAAAAGCAAAAAGAGATCAAAAGACAAGAGAGGCAAGAAAAGATTATGAGAGAAAACGAGAGGATTTTGAATGAAATCGAGAGAAGAAATAAAGAAAAGAGAGAAAAACAAAGAAAAGGAAGTGTACAAGAAAACAAAATCGAAAAAGACATTGAAAAAGAAAAAGAGTTTGAACAAAAGAAAAGAGTGGAAAGGGAAATTGAGATAAAAGAAAGAGTGGAAGAAGCAAGTGAACTTGAGGAAAAAGATTCGAGTGAAAACGATGTTAGTGAGCAAGCGAGGATTCTTTCTACTAACACTTCTGCTCGATCTATTTGTGATCTTTCTTATCAGGTTCCTAAAAGTCCGTACGACCAAATCCAACTCTGATACCTTCAAAATGAGAGGCGTTTTCAGTTGTTTGAGAAAGGTAAGTCCGTGGACGATCGCCACCCATTGGAAATCGAAGGTAAGGAAGGTAAGGAATCTTTGTTTATCGAATTAAGGCCGCCTGATTTAAAAATTACTCATAAAGGTTTTGATGGCATAACTTCTGAAAAACTTCCATCTTTTGATTTGGCTAATTATTGTTCACATATTATTGTTAACGATGTTGATTCAAAACATGCCATGAAGATTCCGTCTTATGACATGTTTTATAACGGCAAATCTGTTGATTCTGTTGGATTGGTTCATCCTGTACAAATTGTGAATGTATGTGATAAAAGGTTTTCATATTTTGATAAGTATGGCTATGTAAATTCTTTGAATTCATCTTTCTGTTTAAATGTGCCTATTCAAATGATTTGTGATGGGTTTGGACTTTTGAAAGATCACATGTACACAGCTTCTTTGTTCAACATATGTGTTCAACGATTTTTGCATAGAAAGAATAATCCGTTTGATTTTGTCATTCAAGAAAAATCTTTAAATTTTTATACGAATTTTCCATGTTTTGATCTGCCTATTCGATTGAGTTTTATGAAGTACGAATGTTTGCATGTTCGTATGCCTAAACCTTCTTTGATCTACTTTTGTGATTTATTTGAGAAAATGAAATTCTTGTTGTATTTTGGGGTAAGTGATCAAAATCGAGTGTTTAAGCCTGGAGCTAGCCATTTCGAGTTGTTTCCAAGAAAAGGTAAGCATTGTGATCTTGTTGTAAGTAACTTTGTTTTACCTACTCATCTTCTTCGAGTATTATCTTTATTTTTGGAAATAAAGCATGTGGCTGGATTACAAAATCAAAACCAAGTTTTTGATTCTGAAAATTTTATTTTTAATCCCGGAATCAAATCAGACGTTCCATCTGTGAATAACATTTTATCCTGTCCTTTTAAGTACATTTTTCGTGGTGACGTTAACATTTTCCATTCATTTGGAACTTATATTTTGAAAAGCAAGAATTGTCTTTTTGACTCTTCACTTTTACAGGTTTGTTCGAGTTCAAATTATCGATTGCATTACCTTGCTAAGGAGCGAAGGTTTGTTTTGCGCAAACGAGGTAAAATCGAACTAACATCATGTAACTTCCAAGTTAATCAAGGTAAGTCAACAATATCTTTGTTTTGTTTGAAAGATGAAGAAATCAGTGTTGTTGATGATGACTTTGTGGAATGTGGTCATATTGTTCATCCTACTACTGCAAGTCCATTTAATCGAATAAGGCAAGGTGAGCTTGTTCAAATAAAAAAGCCAAGCGAATATGTCCTTTGTTTTGAACCATTTGGAATGATGTGGTTGAAACGAGGAATCCATTCTTGTTTGCTAAGATACGCAATTGATCATTCCTTGTTTCCATTTTGTTCAATTGATCATATTGATGACATATCGAAATTGTGCGACAATGTGAAGTATCCATGTTATGAATGAATAAAATTCTTGCCATATGACCTTTGGGCTAAATTTTACATGTACCATCCGAATTTAAATACTTTCCACTTGTCATTGCCAAAATTGGTAAGTCAATTCGGTAAGATAAGATTCGTCTTTTGCTCAACATTCGGGTTATCTATTGGTTTTTATTGTCTTAACCCTCTGCTACTTATTTATGATGGTGATGTGTTAACTTGTCCATTGGTGAATCAATTTCAGGTTTGCTTGATATCCTTTGTCCCATTCGACCGAGGAAAACCAAGCAAGAAAAAATATTGTCCTTTAGAGAAATGGTTCGACTTGAGGACAAGTCGCCTAAAAGAGGGGGAATGATGCGAGCGCGCCCAGCGAACCTCTTCAAACAAGTCTCCTAGTCGAGCTGTGATTGTTGGCAAGCTGATCCTAGCTCGTTTCCAGCTCCCCGAGCTTCATCTAGCTCAATTCAGCTTGTTACCAATTTAATTTCATTTTGACGCAAGCTCATTGAGCTCGATTCGAAATTATTTAATATCTTGCATTTTAATTTGCTGAAATAATTAAGTTAGTTTATTTAGTTAGCTTAAAATAATTAGCTCATTTTAATTTGTCAAATCAATACATAATTAAATAAAGTTTTTTAATGTGTCTTAGTTTAGGACATGAATTTAATATGTCAAGTTTAAGACAAATTAATTAGCTGCTGCTATTTATTTGTCTAAACCAAATTTAATGGTTGTCCTAGCATTAAAACGTGGGTCATAAATATGTCCTTGTTTAGACTTGTTATTAATGTGTTTTGTGATTAAAACCATGAATTTAAATTGTCTCAACTTTGCTGCAGGTTTAATGTGTCGAATTTAATGTGTTTAACATGAATTAATTTGCTTCATTAAATTGGTTTTAGGCACATGAATGAATCAGCATTAAAGAAGCCGAATTCAATGAGTGTTGGAGCTTGGGACGAATTTAATGAGCTGCTGGTTTAATGTCTTGACCGAATTCAATGCATGTTGCTACTTTGTCCAGCCGAATTTACGGTACATGATGGCATCTAGAAGCTGCCCCTTGCTGTTCTCCATGCACAAGAAACTTCAAGGAAGCTTCATCAGAAATTCTGGAATTTTCAGCTAACCATTTAGCTACCTCAAGAGCCTATTCGGCTATCCTTTGTATTCACTATAAATTTGGCTGGTGTTACTTTGTAAAGGACTTTTGGCAAATTTTATAAAAACTGAATTTTTGTTCTTGTAAGAACTTCTTCTTTAAGTCTCGTTTAAGATTTTCGTTGGCTTATCTACCTAGTAGTGGCGTCAACCTCTTTCTTTACGAAACCAAACTTATCACTAATTTTAGTGTGGCGTTCAAAACCCTTTATACCGAGGTTCCTATCTTGTTAGATAGTGGGTTGAGGTTTCCCTTTACCATACCCAAACCAAACTAAAGAGAGCCTATAAACAACGGGTCGATACCAAATCGGTATTGGTTCTTGTTTGCACTTCTTTTTGTTCGACCCTGTCTCTTCATTTTCCAAATTGTACCTAAACCGGCCATTCCGTTCGTACCATTTTATAGTACCATTTCATTCTTACCTTTCATACCATTACGTCCATTTCCTCAACTTCCCTTAACTCAATCCGAATTTACCATCCCTTCTATTTCCGACGAAGCTTTCTCGAAGACGATCGGCAATCTACAAACGACTCAACTCAAGTAGAGGCAAGCTCATATCATTTGGTTTCAGAGCTACTAAAATGAGAAGCTTAGACGTTTGAAGCAGAGCATTCTCGAGGTAGTATCTGAAAAAAAATTCGTATACCAAAGTTTTCCCATTTTGATTAGTTTGTTGATGTTACTACAAAAACAAAGATCTACGCAGCCGAAGAAAAAAAATCGCGTACAGAAGTGTTTCTATTGTATTTAGTTTGTCGATATAGTGCAAAAAAAAGTTATACAAGTTAAAAAAAATTCAAAAAAAATTCGAAAAAAATCAAACAAAAAAAAGAGGAAAAAAAGTGTGTTTTATGCAATTTGTTTGCTATTTGAACGTCAAGCCTTGATTTGATATAGTTTCCCGATCCAGCTTCTGTTCTAAACCCCATATGCACGCCACACCTTCTTACCCAATTTCCTGTTCTTTCAGCCAGCCTTAAACCTATACGCATCCCCATTGTTACCCTTTTTAAACCGACTCACAAACTAGAAGATCAAGCCTAGGAAATCTTTACGAGGTTATAAGAGAAGAAAGGAGTGGAAAAAGGCACGAGTGAGTGAGCGCATTCGAGAGGAGGTAAAAGCCAAATGAGCGTAAACACGAGTGTGAGTGCCAACATTCTTTCTTTCTGAGAGATCTTGTGAGGTTTGTAGTGAGGTTACAACATGTCACGAAGTCCGAAACGTAACATGAATGAAGGACTACCAAAACAACCCTTAAGGAACGTGGCTTCCAGAGGCGGAGGAGTTCCTGATCTAGGCCAGCAAGCACTCCTAAGGGAAATCCAACGTATGTTCCGCATCGAACTCGAGTCCATAAATGAGAGACTAGACCGAGTCGAAGAGAGGGGGTGACGAGAAAGAACACCTCAAGGCCCTAGACGTGATAGAGGACGAGCAAGGCCAGTTGAAGACGAGATGTATGACCCAAGTGATTTAGAAAGTGACCAAGGTTCAAACCAAAGTGAGCGACGCCGAGGTCAGCGGAACCGGGGTCAAAGGGATCGTGGCCGAGTAGATGATGATTTGAAGAACATTAAGCTCTCCATACCGCCCTTCCAAGGCAAGTCTGATCCGGAGGTGTATTTGGAGTGGGAAAAGAAAATAGAATTGGTGTTCGACTGCCATAACTACTCGGAGGCCAAGAAAGTCAAGTTGGCAGCCATCGAATTCTCCGACTATGCCATGGTGTGGTGGGACCAATTAACAACAAGTCGAAGACGAAATGGAGAGAGACCAATCTCAACATGGCAAGAGATGAAGGCAGTGATGAGAAAGAGATTTATCCCGTCTTATTACCATTGGGAATTATACCAAAAGTTGCAAAACCTTACGCAAGGCCACCGGAGCGTGGAGGATTATTTTAAAGAGATGGAAATAGCAATAATTCGTGCGAATGTGGAAGAAGATCGCGAGGCAACCATGGCTAGGTTCTTAGCCGGGCTAAATCGAGAGATTGCTAACGTGGTGGAGCTTCAACACTATGTCGAGGTGACCGACATGGTTCATGTTGCGATTAAAGTTGAAAAACAACTCAAGAAGAAAAGCTCTGTTCGGGCCTATGCCAACCTTGCAAACAACTCAAAGTGGGGACAAGGTATGAGCAAAAAGGACTTCCCTAATCTCCCGAAGGAACAAAACCATCCTGCAAAGTTTAACAAGCCCATTGGTGAATCAAGCAAAGGCAAAGAAGTTGCCAACCCGAATCACACGAGGGACATCAAGTGCTTTAAGTGCTTGGGGCGAGGGCACATCGCTAGTCAATGCCCTAACCGAAGAATGATGGTGATGAGCGCAGGCAGAGAAATCGAGTCAGAAGACGAGAAAGAAGAAGAATTTGACACCCCTGTCAGTGATGAAGAAGGCGATCTTGAATATGCCGTCGAAGGTGAAATCCTTGTAATCAAACGTAGCCTAAGTGTACAAAGTGCGAAAAATGAACAACAACGCGAGAATATCTTCCATACGCGCTGCCTTGTGCAAGGCAAGGTGTGTAGCCTTATTGTGGATGGCGGGAGTTGTACAAACGTCACTAGTATGTTAATGGTGGAGAAACTCGGCTTGGCCACAATGAAGCACCCTTGTCCGTATAAGCTTCAATGGCTTAATGATGGTGGGGAGTTGAAGGTGACAAAACAAGTATTGGTGCCGTTTTCCATCAAAAAATACAACGATGAAGTTCTTTGCGACGTGGTTCCCATGCATGCCAGGCACCTTTTGTTAGGTCGTCCATGGCAATTTGATCGAAAGGTGGTACATGATGGCTACACCAACTAATACACCTTCAAGCATTTAGGCAAGAACATGACTTTAGCGCCTTTGACACCGAGACAAGTATACGAAGATCAAGTGAAGCTGCGTGATTCAATTGAAAAATTTAAAGAGATTGAAGAAAAAGAAAAGAGTGAAAAGGTGTGTGAAAAAGTGAGTGAAAAGAAACGAGGGAAGCAAGTAGTTAAAATGAGAGAAAAGAATAAGGAACAAGAAAAACAAAAGAGTGAAGAAAAAATGAGTGCAAAAATGAGTGTTTATGCGAAAGGGAGCGACATTCGAAAATCCTTTATGTTGAGGCAGCCTATACTTGTACTCATGTACAAGGAATCATATTTGAATACTAATGAATTAGATGCTGCTTTGCCTTCTTCTGTTGTCTCTCTTTTGCAGGAATTCGAAGATGTATTTCCCGATGAAGTTTCGAGTGGCTTACCACCTATTCGAGGAATAGAACATCAAATCGACTTCATTCCGGGTGCGTCTATACCAAACTGACCGGCTTATCGTAGTAATCCCGAGGAAACCAAGGAGCTGCAAAAACAAGTGAATGAACTCCTTGAAAAGGGATTCATCCACGAGAGCCTTAGTCCATGCGCTGTTCCTGTTTTGTTGGTGCCAAAAAAGGATGGGACATGGCGCATGTGCGTTGACTGTCGTGCCCTGAACAAAATCACGGTTAAGTATTGTCATCTAATACCGCGCCTAGATGATATGCTCGATGAACTAAGTGGTGCTCAGTTGTTCTCCAAAATCGACCTCAAAAGAAGTTACCATCAAATACGGATGTGCGAGGGAGATGAGTGGAAAATAGCATTTAAAACTAAACACGGTTTGTACGAGTGGTTGGTAATGCCATTCGGTCTTACTAACGCTCCTAGTACCTTTATGCGTTTAATGAACCATGTTCTACGAGCTTTCATTGGTAAATTTTGTGTGGTTTACTTTGACGATATTCTTGTTTATAGTAGATCCTTAGATGATCACTTGAAGCATTTACGAGCTGTTCTTGATGTGTTGCGAAAGGAAACTTTATATGCCAATCTTAAGAAATGCACGTTTTGTTCTGACCAAGTTGTTTTTCTAGGATTTGTTGTCAGCTCGCAAGGACTTCAAGTTGACCAAGAAAAGGTGAAAGCCATCCGAGAGTGGCCTAGACCAACCAGCATAAGCCAAGTGCGAAGTTTCCATGGCTTGGCGAGTTTCTACCGTCGATTCGTCCCAATTTCAGCACATTGGCCGTACCTCTCACAAGCGTGATAAAAAAGAATTCTGCTTTCTATTGGAGCGAGGAGCAAGAAAAATCTTTCATTTCACTTAAAGATCATTTAACTAATGCTCCATTACTCATATTACCTAATTTTGATAAAACATTTGAAATTGAGTGTGATGCCTCAGGTATCGGGATTGGTGCTGTGTTGACCCAAGAGGGGAAGCCCGTGGCATATTTTAGTGAAAAGCTAAGTGGCGCACCATTGAATTATCCCACATACGATAAGGAAATGTACGCTTTGATCCGGGCATTGGAAACGTGGCAACATTATTTGTGGCCGAAGGAGTTTGTCATCTATTCGGACCATGAATCGCTCAAGCACATCAAAGGCCAACACAAGCTCAACAAAAGGCACGCAAAGTGGGTAGAATTTCTTGAATCCTTCCCTTATGTTATACCGTACAAAAAAGGTAAGGAAAATATTGTGGCTGATGCACTATCTCGTCGATATACCTTGTTAAATCATTTGGATTCAAAACTGCTTGGGTTTGCATTTTTGAAAGATTTGTATAACTCTGATGCTGATTTTGGGGATGTATATAAATTGTGTGAACATGCTACTGTTGATAAGTTTTTCAGGTTCGATGGCTTCCTTTTTCGAGAAGGTAAGCTATGTATTCCACAAAGCTCCGTGCGAGAGTTGCTAGTACTCGAGGCACATGGTGGTGGTCTCATGGGCCATTTTGGCATTGCAAAGACCTTGGCCATGCTGCAAGAACACTTCTTTTGGCCACGGATGAAACGGGATGTCGAGAAAATATGTTCGCGATGCTTGGTTTGTAAGAAGGCAAAATCAAAGGTTAACCCACATGGGCTGTACATGCCTTTGCCTATCCCTAAAGGGCCTTGGGTTGATCTTTCAATGGATTTTATATTAGATCTACCGCGAACTCGAACTGAAAAAGATTCCATTTTTGTTGTAGTAGATCGATTTTCAAAAATGTCACATTTTATTGCTTGTTCGAAAACTGATGATGCTGTTAATATTGCTACCCTTTTCTTTAAAGAAGTTGTCAGGTTGCATGGAATTCCAAAGACAATAGTGTCTGACCGTGATGCAAAATTTCTTAGCCATTTTTGGAGGACACTTTGGAGTAAACTAGGCACGAAGCTCTTATTCTCCACGACATGTCATCCTCAAACGGATGGACAAACCGAGGTGGTGAACCGTGTAATATCCACTCTACTACGGGCCATCGTCCGTAAAAATCTCAAATCGTGGGAGGAATGCCTACCTCATATAGAGTTTGCTTATAACTGAACCGTTCACTCTGCTACTAAATTCTCTCTATTTGAAATAGTTTACGGTTTTAATCCTTTATCTCCTCTTGATTTAATTCCATTACCTAACGATCAAATTGTTAATGTAGATGCCAAGAGGAAAGCGGACTATGTGAAACAATTGCATCAAAAGGTCAAAGCTAATATCGAGGCTAGGACGGAGCAATATGTGCGCAAGGCCAACAAAGGGCGAAAACAAGTCATATTTGAACCCGGAGATTGGGTGTGGGTTCATATGCGAAAGGAAAGATTTTCGGCTCAGTGAAAGTCGAAGTTGTTGCCGAGAGGAGATGGGCCATTTCAAGTTTTGGAACGAATAAATGATAATTCTTATAAACTTGATCTCCCAGGTGAGTACAATGTAAGTGCTACCTTTAATGTAGCTGATCTTTCTTTTTATGATATAGGTGACGATTTGGGGGCAAATCGCTTCGAAGAGAGGGGGAATGATACGACCACACCTCCCGAGCTACCAGTTGCCAATATAGATCCTCTCGAGTTGCCTGTAGGACCGATTACCCGAGCTCGAGCAAAGAGATTCAAAGATGCAACAACAGCATTAGTTGATAGAGTTTGGGGTGAAACCGTTGCTGAACTTATCAAAAGCTTTTGGACCAGCAAGCCGAGCGACCCATGCATTCTCCTTCAAGCTCAAATCAGCTCAAATCAGCTCAACTTCAACATAACTTAGCTCAATGAGCTCTTTTCAGCTCATTTCATTATTGAGTTTATTATGCTGGAATAAATCATTTAAGTTGCTGTTAGTTAAATTAGTTATTTAGTTTTAATAATTAATTTGTCATAATCTGGACATGTTTTAATTATGTTCCAAATTAAGTGCTTCATTAAATAGGACCAATTAAATATGTCTGAACTACTACAAAGATTAATTATGTCTAGCCTAATTTATGGTGCAGGATTTATTTGTTTTATGTTGCCGATTTAATGTGTCTAAAAGGGATTTAATTTGCTACTTTAATTGTTGTAGGTACATTACCCCTTGGACGGCATAGGTGCATGGATGATTTAAAAATGGTGTGCTGATCATTTGGTGTTCCCTAAGTGACCATTCGGCCAACCCTTGCAACTCTTCAAGAAGATCGGTTGGCTACCCAAGGCAAATTAAGGCTGTTCACACCCACCCGATTATTCCTTTCACACCAAGGGCTGTTCGGTTTTGTTTGTTCACAAATGTGTGGCTATTCAAATCAGTTTGTTCACATTCTAAGACTATTGAAGTGCTCTAGACAGCTCCTTAATCACATGTACATTCGGATGAACCAAGCAGCAACACTAAATCAAATTCAAGCATTTGGCTGAACCTAATGATTGCATTTCAGCTCCTAAACAATCCATTCCGTTTTCCTATTAAATCAAGGCATCTAGAAGCTGCCCCTTGCCGTTCTCCATGCACAAGAAACTTCAAGGAAGCTTCATCAGAAATTCTGGAATTTTCAGCTAACCATTTAGCTAACTCAAGAGCCTATTCGACTATCCTTTGTATTCACTATAAATTTGGCTGGTGTTACTTTGTAAGGGACTTTTGGCAAATTTTATAAAAACTGAATTTTTGTTCTTGTAAGAACTTCTTCTCTAAGTCTCGTTTAAGATTTTCGTTGGCTTATCTACCTAGTAGTGGCGTCAACCTCTTTCTTTACGAAACTGAACTTATCACTAATTTTAGTGTGGCGTTCAAAACCCTTTATACCGAGGTTCCTATCTTGTTAGATAGTGGGTCGAGGTTTCCCTTTACCATACCCAAACCAAACTAAAGAGAGCCTATAAACAACGGGTCGATACCAAATCGGTATTGGTTCTTGTTTGCACTTCTTTTTGTTCGACCCTATCTCTTCATTTTCCAAATTGTACCTAAACCGGCCATTTTGTTTGTACCATTTCATAATACCATTTCATCCATTTCCTCAACTTCCCTTAACTCAATCCGAATTTACCATCCCTTCTATTTCTGACGAAGCTTTCTCGAAGACGATCGGCAATCTACAAACGACTCAACTCAAGTCGAGGTGAGCTTGTATCAAGTAGTGTCATAAGTTGTTTAGTTAATATTTTTAATTATGATCATATGAATAATTATTTTATTTAATTATGTTATTTAATTATGTAGGTTAACCGAATGTGGAGGTTCATTCAAGACAAGATGCATGTATGAGAATGTTCATTGAACGGGAAGATACATGCATGGTTCGGTTCAATGTTTGGAAGCCTTGCATTCTTGTACATGGAGGGTTAATGAATATTGAAAGATACATCTCCCTTGGACAGCACACATGCATGAATGGAGGACAATTAATGCAAGTGCATGTACGGCTAGGTTCAAGCCTCCTTCCAAGTTCCATGTATAGCTGATGCATGTGGGAGGACCCTTGGAGTTTTCTAAGAACCTATTCATCCAAGAGACACCTCTTGGAAGTTTCATGCACACCTTGGCCGAACCTAGACAACCCGTTGAGCTCCCAAAGGTGCACATTCATTCAAGTGATTAAAGATCATACATGAAGCTGTCCAAACACATTCCCATCAGTGATACGAGCACGCCCTATGAACTTCATCGAACAAGTCTGTCAAGACGAGCATTGACATGTTGGCAAGCTAATCCCAGCTCGTTTCCAGCTCCACGAGCTCCGTCCAGCTCAAATCCAGCTTATTCGAGCTCAATCCAACTTGCCTGAGCTAAACCGAGCTCACTCCTAGCTCATATTCAGCTCACGAGCTAAACCCTAGCTCAACTTCAGCTTAGGAGTTTAGCCTCAGCTCAACTTTAGCTCACGAGCTAAAGCTTAGCTCATTTTAGTTTAAACTCGGTTTTGTCTTTAATATATTAAATAAAAATTTGCACATATTCATTTAAGCATTAAACTTGTCTTATATTAATATTTGTTATTAATATGTCATTGTCATTATATAAATTGATTATGTTCACATAGCCGAATTAATGCATGACATTAATGTGTTCACATCATGCCAAATTTATGAGTGTTCATGAGATGTCTTAATGACTTGTTTATTTCATGTAGGTACATCCCTCTAGACGGTACAATGTATGGATGAAGAAACATCTCTTTTGGGCATTCCACACTCATGAATGAAGAAGTATTAAATGCTGGTGCATGTACGGCTAGATGCAATGTTTCTACAAATTCATGCATGTGTCGAATGCATGTATGGACATTAAAGGCTAGTCCATGAATGGATCAAATGCATGGGATGATAGAATGCATGAATGGCTTAAGTGCATGTATGGTGGTTGTCTCCTAACTTTCCAAGGCACTTATTCGGCCAAGAAGTAGCTGCTAACTAATTCTATGTTGACCATAGAGCTCCTTGAACATGTTCACACTTTGAATTGACCTATAGGCTACTACACATGCATGGATGGGTTCAAGAACGTCCAAGGGAAGGAATTAACTCAATAATTCAACACATTGATTGAACTAAGTGCATGCACAAAGGGGAGAACGAATTTACTAGGTTCATGCTGCCATTTATGAACCTACATGCCATTAAAGTGTTTAATTATGAAGATACATGTTCCATACAAGTGCATGAACGTCCCAAGGAGATGAATGCAACCTTTTGGTGCACATACAAATCACTTGAAGCCTTTCTTTATGACTAAGCATTCATGCACAAACTAAGGGGGAAGAAAGTGTCCATTCAGCTAGTGCATGAATCTGCCGAATTTATGAACTATTTTAATACATCAGTGTGAACGTTTTTATTATTGTGTGAACACCTAGATGCCGAATTTGAATGGTCATCTATGTGCCTATAAATATTTGTTTTCTTTCATTTGTAAAGGACTTTTGCCAAATTTGTTAATGAACATTGTTCTTGTGAGGTTGCTTCCTCTCATATCTCGTACAAGTTTCGAATAACTTATCTGGCTTGTGCTAGTGGCATCAATCGTTCTTGTTTGAACTTATCATCAATCTTAGTGTGGCGTTCACCTATCCATCTATCCATATTTTTCACCTTAACAATATAGGAATTGGGGTGACACTTATTAGTGTTGAATCATTCCTGACATTGAGTTCGTTTTTCCATTCCCATCTTTTAAATTTTTTTCTTGTTAACCCAAACCAAGCCTTCTATCCTTCATCCATCTCTGCTACCCTTAACCGAACCTATTACTAAACTTACCCTTCTTGAAACCTTCCGCTTATCCTATTCTAATTCTTTTACTACTATTACTAAAATCCAAGGCACGAATGACTCTCTCGAACTACGATCGGGCAACTACGTGAATTCGACTCATCTACCCGGGCTGAATCATATCAATTAGCCAAATCGAGACTAGTTAATTAATGTTTTCATTCTAGAACATTCTAGTTAATTCATGACCGAATTTGCTTAGTCATTAAGCTAGCTAGTTTGTCCATTCGATTACTACATGATAGCTTATAAATAGTTTGCTCATTTCATTGTAAAAGGACTTTTGCCAAATTCTTGAATGAACATTGTTCTTGTGAGGTTGCTTCCTCTCATATCTCGTACAAGTTTCAAAAGACTTATCTAGTTTGTGCTAGTGGCGTCAATCGACCTTGTTTGAACTTATCACCATTCTTGGTGTGGCGTTCACCTATCTCTTATTCCATCTTTCCACCTTAACAATATAGGAACCGGGGTGTAACGCCCCAATTTTTGGGACTTCTGTGAATTTTGGTGAATTTTTGAATTTCTGTGTTTTGACTGCTGGGTGTAGGTCTAAGTATGTTAGTGGGCCTCTAAAAGCCCATGTTTGAGATGAAATTCGGAAGTTTTAACTAATTTTAATTCTTAGGGAAAAAGGGGTTTTGGTAAGTTGGGCTTTTAAGATTTAATGGGTAAAATAAGCCACAAGATGGCAGGTGGCAAAGTGGCATGTGACGCCACTAGGGTGCTAAAAAGGTGGCGTATGGATGGCTAGGGAGAGCTAAGGTTCAAGTCACAAGGTGAGCAAATATTAGTATTAATTTTTATATTCAGAAAGGGGATGTGATGGAACTGAGGTGGAACTCTGTTAGGAAAAGTTTGAGCTGCTCAGGAGATCAAGTAAGGAGAGGATAAGGGAGAAGATTTAGGAGATGATTAGGGAGTGTAGTATTGGCTGAGTGGTGGACTCTTGAGGAGCAAGAGTTGGCCGGCCAAGGGTTTCTGTAGAGGGCAAAATTCAGATAGTAGGTGGGGGAAAATTCGGCATTTGGGTTCTGACCATTCTCTTCTCTTTTTCTTTTCTCCTCTCATCTCCTATTCTTTTTTCTTCTTCTTTGCTTCTTCTTCTATAGCCGAACCCTTCCTACCATTCTACTCAACTCCACTTCCTTACTATTTGTTCCTAAGCCTTATAGCTGATTGCCATAAAAGTTGAAATCCTGAAAGCCTGTTTTTCTTCTGTGCCGATTTCTCTTAGCCAAACCCTCTGATTCTTCTTCATCTTTTTGGCCAATTCTGTCATCCTCTAAACCCCAAATTCTTGTTGACAAAACCACCACAAAACCCTCATATTTCATCTTTCTCTTCACTATTTCAAAAAAGCCGAAAACCCCATAGTCTTAGGGGCATAGTCGAATCTTTAGACCTTTAAAGATTTGATTTCTGCTAACATTTAAGGGTTTATGATACGATCTACCTTGGGAAGAGTCGAATCGTAATAGTGTGCCCGATCGTTGACAAGAAGTTACGTTAGGTTTAATTGAAAGGTCGGATAAGAGAAAGAAGGGCGAGAAAGAAGTTTAAAGAAGATGGAAGAATTAGATTGGGTTTGGAAGTTGGTTTATTAAATTAGTACGGAAAGGAAAGAGGGATATTGGTTTTGGTTTGGATTGGGATAGGTAAGAAGAATTGAAAGTTCAGATTTAGGTAAGGGGAATTGAAGAAATGGACGTAATGGTATGAAGGGTAAGAACAAAATGGTATTATGAAATGGTACGAATGGAATGGCCGGTTTAGGTACAATTTGGTAAATGAAGAAATGGGGTTGAACAAAAAGTGCAAACAAGAACCAATACCGATTTGGTATCGACCCGTTGTTTATAGGCTCTCTTTAGTTCAGTTTGCGTTTGGTAAAGGGAAACCTCGACCCACTATCTAACAAGATAGGAACCTCGGTATGTTGGAATGCCACACTACGAGTAGTGATAAGTTCGGTTTCGACAAAGAACAACGGTTGACACAACTAGAACACTAGGAAGCTAATCAAATCTTCGAACGAAATTTGAGAAAAGTTTTGCCTTACAATTTTGGCAGCATAACATTAACAAAAGTCCAAAAGTTCTTTCACAAAGAAAAATAACAAGTATTTATAGCCTAAAGACTAGCTAGCTGAATGGACACTTTTCATACTTAATAATTAAGTAAAAGTCTCATGAATGCATCTTGAAAATTCTAGAAAGAAGTCCTTTGATGTTCATGACCAGATTCGGCTATGGTGGAGATGTCTTGAAGGTTCTTCATGCTTAAGGAAATGAATCATGAATGAGAGACTCCCTTGGACATTAGCTAGGTTCGGCCAACTTGAGTAATTGAGGCAATCAATTCATGTTACTTGGTGAAGAGTTGGGAATTAATTGAGGAGACTTCATGAGTCAAATTAAGTGTGAATGCCAACTCTTGAAGAGTCCATAGGTGTGAACGCTTTGAATTGAAAGGCCATGCCATGTGAACATAATGTGAACAAAATTTTGAGGTTCATGGAAGGTGATGTTCGGCCACATGTATGAAGTAATGGGAAGCCTCCTTTTAGCCGAATAGTCACTTGGAAAATGAAGGAGTAGCACACCATACATGAATGGAAACATTCATGAACCTTGAACACATTGAATGTGGCCATACATGCACTTAGCCAAACATGCACCTAGGAGATTCAAAGCTCTTAACCGTCCATGCACCTCCAAGAAAGACATGTTGCTTCATGCTCCATATGTCCATTGAGTTTCTACAAAAAAATGTGAACATAATTAATTCAAGCTAATGTGAACACAATGTAAACATTAAATTCGGTTATGACAAATTAATTAACATCTATAAACACTTTTAAGACATATTTAATAAAACTAATATGAACTAAATTTAATATGTGGTTTATTAATTAACTAATTAAATAAAAATTTAATAGTAGTCAAATGAAGTCAAAGTAGTCTTCATGAGCTAGAATTCAACTCATGAGCTAAAACCGAGCTGGGCTTGGACTCATGAGTTGGTAGTGAGTTTGACTCGAGTGGGGGGAACTGAAGTGAGCTGATTCCAAGCTAGTGAGCTGGTTTTGAGTTGAATGAAAACTTGCTTGAGCTGGTGGTGAGCTCGATGAGCTGAGCTGGACTTGCAGGTAATTGCAAGGTGAGTTCAAGGAGCTGGAATCAACTTTCTCGGAGTATCCTGTTAGCGTTTCATTCCAAAGTTGAGCTACAAAAGCTGTGATAGACTCCTTAAACTTCTTGGCTCGAGCTCGAGTAACAGGACCTTGTGGTAGCACCATAGAATCCTTGCTCGAGCTAGCTGAACCATGGGGCGCGATCGCATCAGTTTAGATCTGCATCAGAATCGTATAGGAACTAAAGTGGAATCATTGACTAAAGGAACCGGTGGTAAGTTTTCGAATCTATTCTTTATTTCGGGTTTTAGAAAAGCTGAAACCCTTAAAGGCTTAAGGAGGTTGTCGATTGGGCCCTATGGCTCTAAGGGTTGTGACAATTTTTTTATTATGATGTTAGTGTGATCTAGAGGCTGCTGATCAAAGGCTTGGACAAGTGGAACGACTGGATCTAAACCTAGTCACTAGTTTCAGAAAAAGGTAAGAACTCTAAGGTCTGAGGCTTGGTTAGCCGAATATGGTAGGGGGATAGGTCTATAGTTTGTTTTCGATATTTTGATTGACATGTTGGTAATCCAATTGTAGGCAACTCGTGTGTAGAACTCACCGTCGAACCACTACAAATTAGGTGTGTAATTGACACCCTTTCATAGACTAGATCGGCAAAAGTCGAAAAGCTGAAATGCAGAAAAACTGGTATTTTGTGGACTTGCGAGTGTACGAATGCTCGTTGGGTTTCTACATAAACATGTAATTTCTATTCTATTCTGTTATGGGCCTATGGGCTTCATTCTGAAATTTATTCTGGGCTAAGGCCAATTGATCTGTTTTTGTGGGTTGAATTGGTTTAGACTATGGTTGGGTTATTTTACACACTGAGTTTCCCAAACTCACCCCTTATTTTCATCCACGCAGGTAATCCCCCAACCATAGTGGGCTTGGAGCTGTGAGGGATTCGGAGTGGCCACGCGTTCCGCAAATTTGGTTTTCTTCTGGTGAATTGGACATCTTTTTATTTACTTTTATGATTTGGGTTTTAAGTTGTAATAAGGTCGCTTTAATGATTTTTAATTATTTTCAATATGATTTACTAGAATAGGTATAATATTATCTTAATCACTGAAACTGATTAGTCTTAGGGTGCATTTTTAAAAACAGTAATTGATTTTAAAATATCACGACAACAAAGCAAAACTTCTGCAACAAAAATGCATTCCAAAGTTAATCTCCTTTTCTTAAACTGGACTTAAATGAACTGGTTTCCTAAGAACATACACTAAGTTAAGGTGTGGCAATGGTGGTGTGCATGTCTAGGATTGGATCTGAAGGAAGCTTGGTACTTAAGCAGTCCGATGGACTCACCTCCTCTTTTCCAGTTTCCTACCTAGTGCACAACTTCCATTCACTTTAACCTATAATGAAATCATCTTTTGAACACTAAGTACGATTTTCTGGACTAAGAATAGAAAAATGTTTTTAATGTTCCAATGTGGCATGTCGGATCCGGTCATAACGTTTAGGCCAGGTTTGAGGTGTTACATTTAGTGGCATCAGAGCTAAGTTGCAACAACTCAGTTGTGGAATGGGTTTATAAAAACAAAGATTTTTGAAAATGAAATTTTTACAAAAATTACGAAACTTAGTTTTTCAATTATTGGATCCTTAAAAAGGTGGCACCCGAATCTCCAGCCCAAGTCTGTAAGTATTATTCTGAACTTTTTTGAGATATTTTTTCTAAATTATCTATCTGTATTTAAACCCTATTATGATAATCTAGTGGGATGGTACTGAGACTATAGGAATTTTGGTAAAAGACTGAGACTGTAGCTAGATTTTGATTCTACGGAAAACAAACTCTGAATTACTGTCTGTTCATAAAACATCTGTAATAAACACTGGAATATTTGATTGATGCATAAAATTTGTAATCAGATAATACGATATGAGTATGAGAGCAACTCATGGAAGAGGCCGTGGACGTGCCCGAGGTAGTGCTCGAGTAGGAACTGCGCCCTCAGGGCATATGCCGACAGCAGAAGCACTGATACCACTGGCAACAAAAGTGGAGTCTCATGATCGTGGTGCCGGGGATGACGCCCTATCCCAGGCAATGCTTCGTGTTCTAGAAAGGGTTGCCGGGGTAAATTCGATTAACAGAATTTGAGGATCTATTTCTGAGCGACTCCGGGCTAACGGAGCGGAGATCTTTAGGGGTGTATCTAGTGTAGCCCCAAATGTGGAAAAATATTGGTTGGAGGCCACGGAACGGATTATGGATGACTTGGACTGCTCTGTGGAGCAGAAGCTGAAGGGAGCTATATCGTTGCTACGAGACGAGGCTTATCAGTGGTGGCTCACTATGAGAGATGGGACCCCAGCTGACAAGGTAACCTGGAAGCTGTTTAAGGTAGTCTTCAAAGGGAAATATGTTGGGGCGAGTTATGTGGACGCCTGTAGGAAGGAATTCTTGAATCTAGTGCAAGGAGGTAAAACAGCTGCTGAATACGACATTGAGTTTCTGAGGTTGACTCGGTATGCCGTGGGAATAGTTGCTACGAAATATGAGCGTAGTGTGCGCTTTGAGGATGGTCTTAGAGAGGAACTCAAGGTGTTGATTGCTCCGCAGAGGGAGCGTGACTTTGCGATCTTGGTGGAGAAAGCTAAGATAGCTGAGGAAGTGAAGCATGCTGAAAAGCAGAATCGTGAGAAGGATCAGAACTATTTTCGGAAGGATTCAGGACCTTTGGGTGGTGCAAGTAGGAATGTCAAGAGAGCAAGAGTGGAGGAGCCAATGCGGGCAGTTCCGATGAACGTGGTTAGACCACCAATCTGTGGAGACTGTGGTAAGGTACATCTGGGCGAGTGTAGGAAACGTTTTAGTGCTTGTTTCCGATGCGAATCTATGGAGCATAGAGTCAAAGATTGTCCTCAAAAAATAGATTAGGTACAAGTTACTGAGCAGAGGGTTGCTCAACTAGTGAGAGGTGGACCACAACCACCGAGAGGACGTGGACAAGGTAGGGGCGGAAATGGTAATGGTCGAGGTCGATAAGCACCTGGCAGGGGTGTCGGAAATGCTGAGGCTCGATAGCCAGCGTTGGTGTATGCAGCTCGTTGTCGAGAGGAGGGTGATGCACCTGACGTCATAACTGGTACGTTCTTGGTTTCTAGCATGCCGTGTACTGCTTTGGTAGATATTGGATCTACTCATTCCTATGTTGCATGTGCCATATCTGGGTCGTTGGGTGTGCACTCTGAGGAGATAGTGGGTGGGGTAACTGTACTAAGTCCTTTGGGTCACTCGGTTAAGGTAGACAAACTGTATAGGGATGTGCCTTTAGAAACCCAAGGTAATATCTTCTCTGGAGACTTGATGGAGTTACCGTTTAGAGAATTCGACCTCTGTCTGGGAATGGACTGGCTTGTTAAGCACAGAGTGACTCTGGATTGTGCTGCTAAACGAATGGTGTTAAGGACCACGAAGGGGGAAGAGGTTATGGTGATAGGTGAGCGAAGGGATTATTTGTCCAATGTGGTGTCGGCATTAAGAGCTGAAAAATGGATTCGTAAAGGTTGTGAGGCCTATTTGGCATTTGTAAGTCAGGCGAAGATGAGGGACTGACAGTGGATAAGGTTAGAACCGTTAAGGAGTTCCAAGATGTTTTTTCGGAGAAGCTTCCGGGACTGCCTCCAAACCGAGAAGTCGAGTTTGGAATCGACTTGCTGCCTGGAACGGCACCAGTGTCCATCGCACCGTATAGGATGGCACCGAAGGAGTTGGTGGAGTTAAAAGCACAAATTCAAGAGTTGTTGGATAAGGGTTTTATTAGGCCAAGTGTGTCTCCATGGGGAGCACCAGTGCTATTCTTAAAAAAGAAGGATGGGACAATGCGAATGTGTATTGATTATCGACAGTTGAACAAACTGACGATTAAGAATAAGTATCCACTGCTAAGGATTGACAATCTGTTCGACCAACTTAGAGGAGCTTCTGTATTTTCCAAGATCGACCTTCAATCTGGATATCATCAGTTAAGGGTCAAAGAGGCAGATATCCATAAGACGGCATTCAGAACTCAGTATGATCATTACGAGTTTCTGGTCATGCCATTTGGACTGACAAAAGCTCCTGCAGCGTTTATGGATCTGATAAATCGTGTATTCCAACCATTTTTGGATCGGTTTGTAGTCGTCTTTATTGACGATATTCTGGTATATTCTAAAACTGATGTAAAATATGATGAGCATCTCCGCATAGTGCTGTAAGTGTTAAGGGAGAAGGAACTATATACGAAATTCATCAAATGTGAATTCTTGTTGAAGGAGGTAACCTTCCTAGGACATGTTGTCTCAGCTGAGGGGATTAAGGTGGACCCTCAAAAGATTGAAGCAATTTTGGAATGGAAGCCACCTAGGTCGGTGTCAGAAATTCAGAGTTTCCTAGGGTTGGTAGGATATTACAGGAGGTTTGTGGAAGGCTTTTTTGTGATGGCAGCGCCTTTGACAAAACTCATAAGGAAAGGAATACCGTTTGTTTGGACAGAGAAGCAGTAGGAAGCTTTTGAGAAGTTGAAGAAAGTTATGACTGAAGCACCTGTGTTGATTCAGCCGGAGTTTGGGAAAGATTTTACTGTGTACAATGACGCATCACATGTGGGTTTGGGCTGCGTGTTGATGCAAGAGGGTAAGGTGGTTGCTTATGCATCACGACAGCTTAAGCCTCATGAAGGAAACTATCCTACTCATGATTTAGAATTGGCAGCAGTAATCTTTGCGCTTAAGATTTGGAGACACTACTTGTACAGAGAGAGGTGTATTATATACACCGATCATAAGAGTCTCAAGTACTTGCTGACTCAGAAAGAGCTGAACCTTAGGCAAAGGAGATGGATAGAGTTGTTTAAAGATTATGATTGTATGATGAGTACCACCCAGGCAAGGCTAACGTGGTAGCCGATGCTCTAAGTCGAAGAGCTGTATCTGATCTGAGAGCAATGTTTGCTCGTCTGAGTCTCTATGATGATGGTAGTCTATTGGCTGAGTTGCAAGTATGGCCAACCTAGGTGGATCAGATTAAGGAGAAGCAATTGAGAGATGAGTCTTTGGTTGCTCGTTTCCAGCAGGTTAAGGAAGGTGAAACTTCTGAGTTTGGGTTGAATAGTGGAGTTCTATGTTTTCGAGGGAGAATTTGTGATGTGAGCACACCTAGGGCATCATCGAATGCACACCACGGATCCATTGAGCTGCCAAAAGGTCCCATGACCCGAGCTCGAACCAAGCAACTTCAAGATGCTATATCAGCCTTTGTGATGTGCATTTGGGATGATAATCAGCTCCATAACATTGGAGGAGCTAAGAACAGCTCCTTGATGACTCCATGCACTATTTTGCAATCCGATCTCAGCTCCTCTCCAGCTCCCCTATCTGCCATTCAGCTCACATCGCTCATTGAGCTCGTTTTAGCTCGTTTGAGCTCGAACTTAGCTCGATTCAGCTTATTCCTTTTTCATTTCAATAAATTAAGTTTTAATCTAGCTTATAACTAAGTTTGTTACAGCTCATGCCGAATTCCCTAGCTCAATTTAGCTCACTAGGTGTTTTGACTATTTGAGCTAGCCGAATTTATTATAGGTTGACTTATAATTATTGTGTCCAAATTTAGTTAGTGTTATTAAGTTATTTAGTTATTATTTTAATTTATAATTATATGAATAGTTGTGTGTTATTTAATTTTGTTATTTAATTTTGTAGGTTAGCTGAATTTGGAAGATACATTCATGGCATTTAAGCTGAATTTGGAAGATACATTCATGGCATTTAATACAAGGTGCATGAATGTGAATGTTCATTGAACGGGAAGATTCATGCATGGTTCGGTTCAATGTTTGGAGGACATACATTCATGTACATGGAAGGTTAATGCATATTGAAAGGTGCATCTCCCTTGGACGGCACACATGCATGAATGGAGGGTAATTAATGCAAGTGCATGTACGGCTAGGTTCAAGCCCCCTTCCAAGTTCCATGTACAACCGATGCATGTAGGAGGACCCTTGGAGTTTTCTAAGCACCTATTCGGCCAAGAGACACCCCTTGAGAGTTTTATGCATCCCATGGCCGAACCTAGACAATCCCATTGGCTTCCAAAGCTTGCTCATACATGAAGCTGCCCACTCACCTCCCATTCAGCCGAACATAGACAAGGATACCATTGGTCATTTTTCTAGAAAGTTTCATGTCTTAATTAGGTACATTACTTAATTGTTAAGTTCATGAATGGACTATTCGGCTAGCATCAGAAACTAGTATAAATAGTTTGTTGATTTCATTTGTAAAGGACTTTTGCCAAATTTGTTAATGAACTTTTGTTCTTGTGAGGTTCCTCTCATATCTCGTACAAGTTTCGAAGACTTATCTAGTTTGTGCTAGTGGCGTCTACCGATCTTGTTGAACTTATCACCAATCTTGGTGTGGCGTTCACCTATCCTTCTATCCATCTTTTCACCTTAACAATATAGGAATCGGGGTGACACTTTTTAGTGTTGAATCATTCCTGACGTTGAGTTCATTTTTCCATTCCCCATCTTTCAACTTTCCTTCTTGTTAACCAAATCGAGCCATCTATCCAACATCCTTTCTTGTTTTCCTAAGCTGAACCTATCACTACTCTTTTGCATAACTTTTGAAAACCTTCCGCTATCCAAACCTATCCATTCACTTCTATTTCTAAAATCCGAGGTACGAACGACTCTCTCGAACTACGATCGGGCAACTACGTGAATTTGACTCGTCTACCCAGGCCGGATCACATCATTTGGTATCAGAGCTTGTAAATCGAGAGGCGCTGACATCCGTATCAAGATCAAAATAGGTTCGTGGTGAAAAAAAATTTCGAACAAAAAAAATTGTATTTTCATTTTTATCTTTGAAAAGGTGATATATTGAAAGTTGTAAAAAAAACGAAATTATTAAAAAAAAAGTGAAGTGATCAAAAGTTCGATTCTATTGTTTTATATTTGTTCCGATCGTCTTATATTCTTTTCATCAATTTTAACCCCCCAAAACGCCACACTACTTTAAAAATTATTTTTTTCTTTTAGCCTACCCGTACACCATACGTTTTAACCCTTGTAACCGTTTGAAGCCGACCCCAAAGCACCTAGTCAAGTCAAAAGAAACAAAATACGAGGTTACGAGAGTAAGCTTGAGTGGTAAAAGGCTAGAGTGGTGGGATCATTTGAGAGTTTGAAAAAAAAAGCCTAAAAACGAGTGTAGACACGAGTGGAGTGTTCACCAATATTTCTTTACGAGTGAAATTGTGAGGTTTGTGGTGAGTTACTTAATTTTTTATTTTTGTTTTGTGATCTAACATTTTCTTTTCAGCAACAAAAATCATGTCACGCGAAGAGTTCACTGAATCAGAATACCAATACTTGGTACAAGAAATGCAAAGAATGGTGAAGTCCAAATTCGATAAATTGCATGAGAGATTAGATCGATTGGAACAAAGAGATCCACGAGAACGAGTTTCATCAAGTCGAAACTTAGAGTCGAGAACCCCACAAAGATATACACCCAATTATTACTTGAGAAAAGAGTCCCATTGTGATTCCTATTCGACATTGACTTCAAGACCAAGAGATTACTATTGAAAGTCCTTTTCATCAAGAAATTTGAGAAGACGAGAAGCCGATTAAAATTTTGATTCGTTCCAAGATGGCGTTCGGAGAGAAAGACATACTCCTACTAGATCGTCAATGGAATCTTACTCGAAGTATTCTTCACGAAGTTTTGATTGTGAATCATATGCAAATAGTTCTTCATCTTTCGAACAAGATTTGTATTCTCATCATTCTTCTGTACATTCTTGTAAAGAGGAAACAAAGAAAAGAAAAGAAAAAGCAAAAGAAGAAAAAGAAAACGAAATAAAAAGAAAAGAGAGGCAAGAGGCAAGTAAGAGAGAAAATGAGCGAATCTTGAGAGAACTTGAAAAAGCCTTTGAAAAAGCCTTTGAAAAGCAAAAAGAAAAAGAAAAAGAAAATGAGATTGAAAAAGAGAATGAAAAGAAATTTGAGAGAGAAAAAGAAGTTGAAAAAGAAATTGAAATAAAAGAAACGAGTGATTCAGAAGAAAACGAATCGAGTGGGAAAACAAGTGAGCAAGTGAGGATTATTTCTACTAACCCACATGTTCGATCTTCTTGTGAATTAACTTTTCAGGTTCCTAGAAGTTTGTGCGACCAATTCCATCTACATTACCTTCCAAACGAGAGGTGTTTTAGGTTGTTCGAAAAAGGTGAGTTTGCGAATGACAACCACCCACTTGCAATTGAAGGTAAGAAAGTTCGTGTGTTCAAGCCTGGTATTTGCTACATGGGTTCATTTTATGGAAATATTAAGCACTTGGCATCATTTGCATTCAAATTATGTTTGCTTGATGTTCGAACTTTTGATAAGAAGGTGAAATTCAATGATTTGGGTTTCAATTTTGATTCAATTACTAATCACCTTGTTTGGCCACATCTGAAATTTTCATTCCATTTTGAGAAGGTAAGATCGACTTATGCTTCGGGACTTGAATCAAATTTCAATGATGATTTATTTTTTTCTTTTCAGTCCATACCTCCTATTGAAACTAACCTTTTACATTTTTGTGAATGTAACCCTTTAAAAGCACGAGTGTCATGGTGCTTCACACCAACCCAAGTTGATCGAGGTAAAAGGTTTGTTTTACATTATCCGTCCAAGAGAGAAGATTTATCTTGTTTGAAAAAGGTAAAACCGATCCTAAATTTTCTTCTCTTCAATATCGACAAGGTAAAGTTTATGAAAATTTTCAAATACCTTTACTCTATTCGAATGTTGTTGAAAATCTTTTTGATGGTTTGATGTTTGGAAATTGTTTGTACCTTGTTGTGATTGATTGTTGTCTTTGGCCTAGTAGTGATCCGTTTGTGTTGGAAAGTGATTATACAAATCATGTTGTTAATAAGCGAAAGAGTGATTTAGTTTCCAATTGGCCATGGAACACTTTGCGTGTACATTCCCATGAATTGTTATTTTTGAATAAACATATTGAAATGTTTTGGATGAGGAATAATGTGTTTAAGTGTCTGCCATCATTTACAACCAATTATCCCTTGATCCAACTTAGTCTTCATGTTTGCAACGATGGTCTAACGAAACTCTTTGATAAATTTACGTATGCTTGCTTTGTCCAATTGAGATTTTTGGCATATGTTCGATTGAATGAATTTTTTATGAACTATTGAACACATTTGAATCTGACTCCTTTGAGTTTCTTTTTACCGGCTGTGGTAAGAATTTTTCAGGTTTGTGTGACATCTTCCATCCCATTTGATCGAGGAAAACCATGCACGAGTCAAGTTCTCCCATGGACAAATGGCTCGACTTGAGGACAAGTCGCTCTGAAGACGGGGGGAATGATGTGAGCACACCCGGGGCATCCACGAATGCACACCAAGGATCCATTGAGCTGCCAAAAGGTCCCATGACCCGAGCTCGAACCAAGCAACTTCAAGATGCTATATCAGCCTTTGTGATGCGCATTTGGGATGATAACCAGCTCCATAATGTTGGAGGAGCTAAGAACAGCTCCTTGATGACTCCATGCACTATTTTGCAATCCGATCTCAGCTCCTCTCCAGCTCCCCTATCCGCCATTCAGCTCATATCAGCTCACTTGAGCTCGTTTTAGCTCATTAGAGCTCGAACTTAGCTCGATTCAGCTTATTCCTTTTTCATTTCAATAAATTAAGTTTTAATCTAGCTTATAACTAAGTTTGTTACAGCTCATGCCGAATTCCCTAGCTCAATTTAGCTCACTAGGTGTTTTGACTATTTGAGCTAGCCGAATTTATTATAGGTTGACTTATAATTATTGTGTCCAAATTTAGTTAGTGTTATTAAATTATTTAGTTATTATTTTAATTTATAATTATATGAATAGTTGTGTGTTATTTAATTTTGTAGGTTAGCTGAATTTGGAAGATACATTCATGGCATTTAATGCAAGGTGCATGAACGGGAATGTTCATTGAACGGAAAGATTCATGCATGGTTCGGTTCAATGTTTGGAGGACATACATTCATGTACATGGAAGGTTAATGCATATTGAAAGGTGCATCTCCCTTGGATGGCACACATGCATGAATGGAGGGTAATTAATGCAAGTGCATGTACGGCTAGGTTCAAGCCCCCTTCCAAGTTCCATGTACAACCGATGCATGTAGGAGGACCCTTGGAGTTTTCTAAGCACCTATTCGGCCAAGAGACACCCCTTGAGAGTTTCATGCATCCTATGGCCGAACCTAGACAATCCCATTGGCTTCCAAAGCTTGCTCATACATGAAGCTGCCCACTCACCTCCCATTCGGCCAAACATAGATAAGGATACCATTGGTCATTTTTCTAGAAAGTTTCATGTCTTAATTAGGTACATTACTTAATTGTTAAGTTCATGAATGGACTATTCGGCTAGCATCAGAAACTAGTATAAATAGTTTGTTGATTTCATTTGTAAAGGACTTTTGCCAAATTTGTTAATGAACTTTTGTTCTTGTGAGGTTGCTTCCTCTCATATCTCGTACAAGTTTCAAAGACTTATCTAGTTTGTGCTAGTGGCGTCTACCGATCTTGTTGAACTTATCACCAATCTTGGTGTGGCGTTCACCTATCCTTCTATCCATCTTTTCACCTTAACAATATAGGAATTGGGGTGACACTTTTTAGTGTTGAATCATTCCTGACGTTGAGTTCATTTTTCCATTCCCCATCTTTCAACTTTCCTTCTTGTTAACCAAACCGAGCCATCTATCCAACATCCTTTCTTGTTTTCCTAAGCCGAACCTATCACTACCCTTTTGCATAACTTTTGAAAACCTTCCGCTATCCAAACCTATCCATTCACTTCTATTTCTAAAATCTGAGGTACGAAAGACTCTCTCGAACTACGATCGGGCAACTACGTGAATTCGACTCGTCTACCCGGGCCGGATCACATCAATTTGTGTTCCGAAAGACTCTGACTTGAGGCAGTCAATATTGAAAGAAGCTCATGGGGGACTTTGTGCCATGCATCCTGGAGGGAATAAGTTGTATCACGACTTGCAAAAATTGTATTGGTGGCCTGGGCTTAAGCGGGAAGTAACGGAGGTTGTGGGGAAATGTTTGACATGCCAACAAGTGAAAGCTGAGCATCAACTACCTTCTAGGCTTTTGCAGCTAGTGAAGATACCACTTTGGAAGTGAAAGAGGGTAACCATGGACTTTGTGAGTGGGTTACCTTTGACACCAACAAAGAAAGACTTGGTTTGGGTGATCGTGGATAGGTTGACCAAATCGGCTCATTTCATACCTATCCGCATCGACTTTTCACTTCAAAAGTTAGCCAAGTTGTATGTTCCAGAGATCGTGCGACTTCATGGTGTCCCAGTTTCAATTATTTCTGACCGAGATCCCAGATTTACATCTCGATTTTGGCAAAAGTTGCATGAGGCATTGGGGACACGATTGAATTTTAGTACGGCCTTCCATCCCCAGACTGATGGTCAGTTGGAAAGGGTTATTCAGATTTTAGAGGACATATTGAGGGTGATGTGATCCGGCCCTGGTAGTTGAGTCAAATTCACTTAGTTGCCCGATCGTAGTCGAGAGAATTGTTCGTGCTTCGAATTTTAGTAATAAAAGTAAAAGAATGGAATAAGATAAGTGGAAGGTTTCAAGAAGGGTAAGTTCAGTAATAGGTTCGGTTAAGGGTAGCAAAGATGGATGAAAGATAGAAGGCTCGGTTTGGGTTAACAAGAAAGAAATTTAAAAGATGGGAATGGAAAACAAACTCAACGTCAGGAATGATTCAATACTAAGAAGTGTCACCCCGATTCCTATATTGTTAAGGTGAAAAAAATATGGATAGATGGATAGGTGAATGCCACACCAAGATTGGTGATAAGTTCAACAAGAATGATTGACGCCACTGGCACAAGCCAGATAAGTCGTTCGAAACTTGTATGAGATATGAGAGGAAGCAACCTCACAAGAACAATGTTCATTAACAAATTTGGCAAAAGTCCTTTACAAATGAAAGAAAACAAATATTTACAGGCACATAGATGACCATTCAAATTTGGCATCTAGGTGTTCACACAATAATAAAAACGTTCACACTAATGTATTAAAATAGTTCATAAATTCGGCAGATTCATACACTAGCTGAATGGACACTTTCTTCCCCCTTGGTTTGTGCATGAATGCTTAGTCATAAAGAAAGGCTTCAAGTGACTTGTATGTGCACCAAAGGTTGCATTCATCTCCTTGGGACGTTCATGCACTTGTATGGAACATGTATCTTCATAATTAAACACTTTAATGGCATGTAGGTTCATAAATGGCAGCATGAACCTAGTAAATTCGTTCTCCCCTTTGTGCATGCACTTAATTCAATCAATGTGTTGAATTATTGAGTTAATTCCTTCCCTTGGACGTTCTTGAACCCATCCATGCATGTGTAGTAGCCTATAGGTCAATTCAAAGTGTGAACATGTTCAAGGAGCTCTATGGTCAACATAAAATTAGTTGGTAGCTACTTCTTGGCCGAATAAGTGCCTTGGAAAGTTAGGAGACAGCCACCATACATGCACTTAAGCCATTCACGCATTCTATCATCCCATGCATTTGATCCATTCATGGACTAGCCTTTAATGTCCATATATGCATTCGACACATGCATGAATTTGTAGAAACATTGCATCTAGCCGTACATGCACCAGCATTAATACTTCTTCATTCATGAGTGTGGAATGCCCAAAAGAGATGTTTCTTCATCCATACATTGTACCGTCCAAAGGGATGTACCTACATGAAATAAACAAGTCATTAAGACATCTCATGAACACTCATAAATTCGGCATGATGTGAACACATTAATGTCATGCATTAATTTGGCTATGTGAACATAATCAATTTATATAATGACAATGACATATTAATAACAAATATTAATATAAGACAAGTTTAATGCTTAAATGAATATGTGCAAATTTTTATTTAATGTATTAAAGACAAAACTGAGTTTAAACTAAAATGAGCTAAGCTTTAGCTCGTGAGCTAAAGTTGAGCTGAGGCTAAACTCCTAAGCTAAAGTTGAGTTAAGGTTTAGCTCGTAAGCTGAATATGAGCTAGTAGTGAGCTCGGTTTAGCTCAGGCACGTTGGATTGAGCTCGAATAAGCTGGACGGAGCTCGTGGAGCTAGAAACGAGCTGGGATCAACTTGCCAACATGTCAATACTCGGCTTAACAGACTTGTTCAATAAAGTTCACGAGGCGTGCTCGTATCAGAGGGGATGCGTTATTGACTTTCGAGGTATTTGGGAGGACTACTTACCGTTGGTGGAGTTTGTACCCCTAGTTGTTGGACTAAACTGGGAGAGCGGCAGGTTCTTGGACCCGAGTTGGTAGCTGACACTGAGGATAAGGTCAGAGTAATCAGAGATCGGTTAAAAGAAGTTGCGGATAGGCAAAAATTGTATGCAGATTTGAAGCACAAGGAGATTGAGTACTTAGTAGGTGATATGGTCTTCTTAAAGGTTTCTCCTTGGAAGAAGATATTAAGGTTTGGTAAGAAAGGCAAGTTGAGTCCGCGATTCATTGGGCCTTATCGGGTTTTGAAGCGAGTAGGACTAGTGGCATATCAATTAGAATTACCTCCAGAGTTAGACAGGATTCACGATGTTTTTCACGTCTACATGTTAAGGTGTTATCGTTCTGACCCTACTATGTCGTGTCGGTTGTAGAGATCGAGGTGCAATCTGATTTGACTTTCGAGGAAGAGCCTGTGCAGATATTGGACCGAGACGTCAAGGTGTTGAGAAGGAAATCTATTCCTTTAGTGAAAGTGCTTTGGCATAATCACGGCAGAGAGGAAGCTACTTGGGAGACAGAAGAGGCGATGCGTCAATAATACCCTCATCTATTTGGATCAGATAAATTTTGAGGACAAAATTTCTTTAAGGAGGGTAGAGTTGTAACGCCCCAATTTTCGGGACTTCTGTGAATTTTGGTGAATTTTTGAATTTCTGTGTTTTGACTGCTGGGCATAGGTCTAAGTATGTTAGTGGGCCTCTAGAAGCCCAAGTTTGAGATGAAATCTGGAAGTTTTAACTAATTTTAATTCTTAGGGAAAAAGGGGTTCTGGTAAGTTCGGCTTTTAAGATTTAATGGGTAAAATAAGCCACAAGAAGGCAGGTGGCAAAGTGGCATGTGACGCCACTTGGGTGCTAAAAAGGTGGCGTGTGGATGGCTAGGGAGAGCTAAGGTTCAAGTCACAAGGTGAGCAAATATTAGTATTAATTTTTATGTTCAGAAAGGGGATGTGATGGAACTCAGGTGGAACTCTGTTAGGAAGAGTTTGAGCTGCTCAGGAGATCGAGTAAGGAGGGGATAAGGGAGAAGATTTAGGAGCTGATTAGGGAGTGTAGTATTGGCCAAATGATAGACTCTTGAGGAGCAAGAGTTGGCCGGCCAAGGGTTTCTGTAGAGGACAAAATTTGGCTAGTAGGTGGGGGGAAAATTCGGCATTTGGGTTCTGACCATTCTCTTCTCTTTTTCTTTTCTTCTCTCATCTCCTATTCTCTTTTCTTCTTCTTTGCTTATTCTTCTATAGCCGAACCCTTCCTACCATTCTACTCAACTCCACTTCCTTACCATTTGTTCCTAAGCCTTATAGCCAATTGCCATAAAAGTCGAAATCCCGAAAGCCTATTTTTCTTCTGTGCCGATTCTCCTAGCCAAACCCTCTGATTCTTCTCCACCTTTTTGGTTGATTCTCTCATCCTCTAAACCCCAAAGTCTTGTCGAAAAAACCACCGCAAAACCCTCATATTTCATCTTTCTCTTCACTATTTCAAAAAAGTCGAAAACCCCATAGTCTTAGGGGCATAGCCAAATCTTTAGACCTTTAAAGATTTGATTTCTGCTAACATTTAAGGGTTTAGATCTGCATCAGAATCATATAGGAACTAAAGTGGAATTGTTGACTAAAGGAACCAGTGGTAAGTTTTTGACTCTATTCTTTATTTTGGGTTTTAAAAAAGCCGAAACCCTTAAAGGCTTAGGGAGGCTATCGATTGGGCCCTATGGTTCTAAGGGTTGTGACAATTGTTTTATTATGATGTTAGTGTGATCTAGAGGCTGCTGATCGAAGGCTTCGACAAGTGGAACGACTGGATCTAAACCTAGTGGCTAGTTTCAAAAAAAGGTAAGAACTCTAAGGTCTGAGGCTTGGTTGGCCGAATATGGTAGGGGGATAGGTCTGTAGTTTGTTTTTGATATTTAGATTGACGTGGTCGTAATCCAATTGTAGGCAACTCGTGTGTGGAACTCACCATCGAACCACTACAAATCAGGTGTGTAATTGACACCCTTTCATAGACTAGATCGGCAAAAGCCGAAAAGTCGAAATGCCGAAAAACTGGTATTTTGTGGACTTGCGAGTGTGCAAATGCTTGTGAGGTAGATTGATTAACGTATTTGGTAAAATATAGTGTTTAGACTGCAAAGTGCATGATTTTTGTGCCTTTCAATATTTTTGGGCTTAATGGGCCAAAATTGGGATAATGGACCAACGGGCCCAATTCGGTAAGAACACTCGGTAAGTGTTTCTATTAGTACGTAAATGGTGAAAATATGCATGAAAATCCTAAAATAGATAAATTACTAGAATACCCTTAAGTATGAAAATTACCGTTATACCCTGAGGTATAAAATGACCATTATACCCCTAGGGTTAATTTGACTGAAAAGCATGATGATGTGATTTTGTATGATGTATGCCATGATTTGTATATTTGTTGCATGGGGACATGGGTTATATTTATGGAGGAAGCGTCCTGATGGCTATGCCACAGATATCTATTTTGGTGGCTCTGCCACAAATATCTGTATCTGGTGACTCTGTCACACTATCTGTTCTGGCAGCCATGCTGCAAATTCTGTGGCGTGTAGCGGTTGGGTGGGTCGAGTAGTCTCCCCGCATGGTGTAAGGATGGTACGGGGGTGTATACGGTTGGATATGGTTGGGTTTCTACATAAACATGTAATTTCTATTCTGTTCTGTTATGGGCCTATGGGCTTCATTCTGAAATCTGTTCTGGGCTAAGGCCAATTGATCTGTTTCTGTGGGTTGAACCGGTTTAGACTATGGTTGGGTTATTTTACACACTGAGTTTCCCAAACTCACCCCTTATTTTCATTCACGCAGGTAATCCCCAACCATAGTGGGCTTGGAGCTGTGAGGAATTCGGAGTGGCCAAGCATTCTGCAAATTTGGTTTTCTTCTAGTGAATTGGACATCTTTTTATTTACTTTTATGATTTGGGTTTTAAGTTGTAATAAGGCCGCTTTAATGATTTTTAATTGTTTTCAATATGATTTACTAGAATAGGTATAATATTATCTTAATCACTGAAACTGATTAGTCTTAGAGCGCATTTTTAAAAATAGTAATTGATTTTAAAATATCACGACAACAAAGCAAAACTTCCGCAATGAAAACGCATTCCAAAGTTAATCACCTTTTCTTAAACTGGACTTAAATGAACTGGTTTCCTAAGAACATACACTAAGTTAAGGTGTGGCAATGGTGGTGTGCATATCTAGGATTGGATCCGAAGGGAGCTTGGTACTTAAGCAGTCCGATGGACTCACCTCCTCTTTTTCAGTTTCCTACCTGGTGCACAGCTTCCATTCACTTTAACCTATAATGAAATCATCTTTTGAACACTAAGTATGATTTTCTGGACTAAGAATAGAAAAATGTTTTTAACATTCTGATATGGCACGTCGGATCCGGTCATAACGTTTAGGCTGGGTTTGGGGTGTTACATGGGGTGACACTTTTTAGTGTTGAATCATTCCTGACGTTAAGTTCGTTTTCCATCTCCATCCTTTGAGTTTCTTTCTTGTTATCACCAAACCGAGCCAATTATCCAACATCCACCTTTGCTACCCATAGCCAAACCTATTACTAAACTTACCCTTCTTTGAAACCTTCTGCTAATTCAAACCTATTCTTTCAATTCTATCTCCGAGACCGAGGCACGAACGACCCTTCTTGTCTACGATCGGGCAATTACATGAATTCGACTCAACCACCTGAGCTGAATCACATCACGTAGAAAACATACTATAATTTAGAAAACCCATGTTCAACTTCTTGTAAGTACATTGAAAATAATAATAATTCAAGTAATAATAACACAATGAAAACCTTATTACAATCTGGTCTAGAACATACTTAAAAAGAAGTAAAAACTTAAATGCTTGAGAAAAAAACCCAAGTCCAAATCATCTTGCTAGCTGGCCACCCAGAGTCCTTCCAAACATCGAACCTTCTATTGAGCATCACCTAAAAATAAAATAAAAAAGGGGGTGAGTTTTTGCAAACTCAATGTGTACAACCCTTGACAAAAACAAGCATTCAAAAAAAAACATCATTCATCAATCATGCAATGCAATCCCATCCAAATTATCCATCCGCTACACACCGGCTCCGTCCCCCGTCACACCATGTAGGGATATAAATATCGACCCACCCAACCCACACACCATGGTAGGCTGGTTGCGGAACTACCTTCATTTACATATTGGGCTTTAAAAGCCGTCGGTGGATCCACGATTGTCAAGCAACCATGCGATCCTCATATACTTCCTCTGTTCCATAATTCCCAACCCATATGCAACCTAAGCAGAATATCATATGTATGCATGTTGCATCCACAAAACTTACATTCAACACCTAAGGGTGTTTTGGTCATTTTCGCCCTTAGGGGCATTTCAGTAATTTTCCCTTAATTACGGTTTTCACTTATCTTGGCCCGTTAACAAGTCCCGTGAGCTAAGATGAATGGATACTATGCACCAGGTAGGATTCCAGAAAAGAGGAGGTGAGTCATTAAGACCGCTTAAGTACCAAGCTCTCCTTAGATCCAATCCTAAACATGCATATACCCGTTCCCACACCTTAACCCTATGACTTGTCCACGGTCGCAAATAATTAATTAAGTTTTATGTGGATATCATATACTACGCCCAAAATCCCTTACAGAGCCCAATCAAATTCACATACCTGGATTTGGCCCATTAAGCCCAATCATATTCATATGGCCCATTAGGCCCAAATCACCTGTATATGGCCCATTAGGCCCAAATCACATTTATATGGCCTGTTAGGCCCAGTCACATTCATATTCATGCTCACATACAAATTCCTATCACAAAGCATCAATACTTGTTTTTTTGCCTATTATGGGCCCAACAGCCCATTGGGCCCATTTAGTCCATTCCGGCCTATATGGCCAAATCACAACCCAAGTACACAAAATCACCCGTGGGCCTCAGGCAACCTATCGGTTTCCCCCTTACGAGTTTTTACGCACTCGCAAGACTATCATAGCCAAACCTTTAGCTTTTCGGTATTTCAGCTTTTCAACTTTTCAGCTTTTTGGCTTTTGCTGAATCATTGTGTGTGTGCAGTGTATGTACACACCTGGTAAGCAAGCGTGATGCGATCTCCTTAGCCCAAACCTACAATCAATAAAACTCAAAGATTAATCACGTGCTTAATACTTATTTACTCAAAAATCGAAACCTCACATTAACCTTACCTTGAGCCTAATCCTTAATTGTTTTTCCTTGATCATGTATTTCCTAGATCTGCACAAATCTTAACTATTAAAACTTGAATAATAGGTGACTCGTATCCAACACAAGTCTCCTTACCATAACTATGACCATTCGGCCACCTTAGTCGATGGAAGAAGAATACTTACCAAAATCGTAACACCTTAAGGAGCAATTCGGCAGAGAGCTAAAAACCAAGATCCGATATTAATTCCCTACCAAAGTTGATTAGAAAGAGTGAGGGACAATAATCGATACTAAATAAAGAAAACCGATTGGAAGAGCAACACTTACACTAGATTCGGTCAAAAAGTATTTGGCCCTTAGAAGATTTAATTTTTCGGCTTTTCAAACTAAGTATGGTGAATAAGGTTTATTTGGTACAGATTAAAGAAGAAGAGTAGTAGAAGAAATCGACAAAGAAGATTGTGTAGAGGAGAATAGAAATCGAAAGAAAGAAAAGAAAGAAAGACAAAAGAGTTTTCGGCTTTTTGGATCTTGAAAAGAAAAGGGTTTTTGGCTTTTGGAGAAAGGGGTTTCTGGCAACAAGGTGAAGAAGAATTTCGGTAGTAGCCTGGCAACCTTGTATTCGGCCCCTATTTATAGCCCTTATAGCTGAATTTTCCATGCCCAATTCCCAATTTGGCTCCATCAGTTTTCCCCTCTCATCTCCTCATTTTTCTCCCTGATAACCCCTTGATCTTTTCCTTAATTTTCTCTCCTGAACACTCCCCTTAGAGTCCATCTTCATGCCACTTTCATCCTTCTAGAAGGCCAAAATTAAACTTTAAAAATACTGAGCTAGGATTCAAACCTTGGACCCCCTTGCTAGCTACTAATGCCACCTCTCTACACCTTATGTGGCGCCACTTAGCAATTCCACCACAGGCTCTTTTTGTGTCCAATTATTTCTTCATTTATTCAAAAGCCCAACTACTAGCCAACCCTGATTCTTTTAATAATTAAATTATAATTTCTTCAACCCCTTAATTTGAACTCAACCTTGGCTAAAACCTACTAAAATTATTACTTGGATAAGAATATTAAACACAATTTTTATCAAAATCGAAAATAAAGAAAATTTGGGATTTCGAGATTTTTAGATTTCAGGTGTTTTTTTGGGGTTGTCACATATCTAGCACTATAAATACTTGTAATCAGCTCATTGTAAGGGACTTTTTTCCAAAATTAATGCTTAAACTGAAACTTGTGAGATTTCCAACTCTCCTAGTTCACTTCGAGACTGAATTGACTTATCAAGTTTTCTTATGGTGTCATTCTTTCTTTTGTTTAAACCAAACTTATCACCTTTTGGTGTGGCATTCATATACATTTGGTTCCTATTACTTTTGATAGCAGGTCAAGGTATTTGCTATTTTCTTAAACTGTAAATCACCTAAGAACCATTTTTGAGACTTATTGTTGGTTCATTCTCGGTCTTAGCCAAATTATCCATTATTTACTTAACTATTTTACCTACTACCATTGTTTGAAGCCATTTATTCTATTTTGTTTCATTTAACCCGAAACAAACTTATCCTTACTCAATTCACAATCGAGCAATCTAAATGACTCGAATCATTTTGAAACTAGTTCGTATCACAAGTTCCTCAGCCATTTTTGGAGGACCCTGTGAGGCAAGCTAGGCACCAAGCTATTGTTCTCGACAACATGCCACCCCCAAATGAATGGACAAACGGAGGTAGTCAACTGAGTTTTATCAACCTTACTGCAGGCCATCATTAGGAAAAATCTGAAGTCGTGGGAGGAATGCTTGCCACACATAGAATTCACGTATAACTGATCAGTTCATTCGGCTACTAAGCATTCTCCTTTTGAAGTGGTATGCGGCTTTAATCCTTTAACTCCTCTAGATTTAGTTCCTTTGCCTTCTAACCAGTTAGTACATGTAGATGGCAAAAGAAAGGCTGATTTTGTCAAACAGCTTCATAAGAAAGTCAAAGAAAATATCGAGAGGAGAACTGAGCAATATGTTTGTGGAGCAAACAAGGGGCACAAACGAATCGTATTCGAACCTAGTGATTGGGTTTGGATCGATATGCGCAAGGAAAGATTTCCTAAATAAATAAGTTCTAAACTCTTACCGAGGGGTGTTGGTCCATTTCAAGTCTTGGAGCGGATCAATGACAATGTTTACAAGTTGGACTTACCCGGTGAGTATGGAGTTAGTGCTAGTTTTAATGTTACAGATCTTTCCTCTTTTGGTGTAGGTGACAATTTGGGGACAAATTGCCTCGAGGAGGGGGGAATGATGTGAGCTTAACCAAGGAGCTAGTGGCCGAACCTTTGGAGCTACCTTTGGGACCAATCACTTGAGCCCGAGCTAACAGGTTCCAAGAAACTATATCAAGCTACATTGATTAAGCTTGGAGAGAAGAAGTGACAGATCATTGTTAGACCAGCTCACCAAGCTTAGTTTGCAACATCTTGGAAGCTGACTTAGCTCGACTCAGCTCGATGGAGCTCAATTCGGCTTGATGCTAGCTCATTAAGCTTGATTCAAATTTATTTAATTTTATTCATTTAAGTTGCTGGAATAAATTTATTTAATTGAGTTAGTTAATTAGTTAAAGTTCAGCTCAAATAATTAATTTTGTCTAAATTCTGGACATTTTAATTTATGCTTAAATGTGTTTTAGTTAGTGCATATTTTTAATGTGTCAAGTTTAGGACAGATTTAATTCTTGTTGCTAATTAATTTGTTAGCCGAATGTAGCTATTTAAGTTGTCTTAGCTGCTACCTATTTAATTTATCTTTGTTCCAGTCGAATTTATGGTGTCTTAAAACTAATTAATTTGTTAAATTAAATGTGTATAGGTACATGTATGGGACGGCATGGATATTGGCAGCCTTTGAATGCTATTAACCAGCAACTCTTCAGTGACACCAAGGGCAAAAAGATAGCTGATGCTTTCTTTCCTCTAGGCTGACCGTCCAGCTCTTCAAAGTAGCATTTTAAAGTGTTCTCATTGCTGGAGATCCTTTTCACATGGAATGACTAATCGGTTTTGTGCATTCACACCAAGGGACTACTCACATTTGGCTTTCACACTTTGAAGACCATTGAAGTGCCCCAAGCTGATCATTAAAATTCAAGACCTTTTAGCTCAACCAAGCAGCTCCATTAAAGAGCATTTAGTCCACTTGGCCGAACATAGACAAGGCTGTTTAGCTCGCCACCCTTTTAATTAATGTCCAGCTGAATGATCATTATCTAGAAGCTATACATTTGTGTTTTTCATGCTAAGAAGCTTCTAGGGACGTTCAAGAAACTTCAAGGAAATTTCTAGGCCCTTTCTAGCTTTAATGTGTCGTCCATTTAGCATCCCTAGTAGCCTATTCGGCTACCTCATGTTTAGACTAAAAATATGTAGTTTCATTCACTTTGTAAGGACTTTTGATGACTTGATGAATATCATATTACTTTGTGAGTGTTCATACTCTCATTGTTCTGCATAGACTGAATTGGCTTATCAAGCAACCCTTGTGGCATCAATCTTGTCTTTCTTGAACTTACCACTTTGTTAAAGTGTGGGGTTCACCCATACCAAGGTTCCTATCTCCTATAGATAGTGGGTCAAGGTTTTTCTTATCAATTTATCCTTCCTATTTCCACCACTTTTCAATCTAAGTGCTTGTTTAAGTTTCGGGTCAACATGGCATATTATGTTGGTTTATTCTTAAGCCTTACCTAAAACCATACCTTTGTTTCCATATCCACTTCAAAACCATCCTATTTGAACCTATCTTTCATAACTTCAAGCATATTTTGCAAATTGTTCAGACTTATTCAATTTTATGATTGAGCAAACAATACGACTCGAGACATCTACATCCGAGCTCGTATCACGCATACTCGAACAAACAAACCTTTTAAATTTCAATCAAATAGACTTGCTCAAACATGTGGATTTCACACAATAAATTAGAGAATTCACATGATCATTACAAACAAATAGAGTAGATATTGACTCTTTATCACACAAGTCCAAATTTTGTTCGTGCCAATTTAATCTTGCTTCTTCATCAAACTTGCCAACGACAAACTCATTAGTAGAAGAGCTCTTCATGCCATGATTTAAAATGAATTCATTAACAATCAGAGAGTGACACTTAGACAAATCAAGGTGAGGAGCTCTTTCAAAAGCTAAGTCTTCGGCAACCTTATCAATAACATTCAAGTGGGATTGTTGAAACTCAAACGCTAGGGAACCCTTACCTTGCTTACCTTTAAGCAGTTATGGACTAAGGTCATCTATGATTGTACCTTTGCTGAACAAGTGGAACCGCCTCTCTTCAGAAAGATAATGAAGTTGAAACTTGTCAAGTGAATCTTTAGAAACCTAAAAATAAGAAACAATACGAGGAAAACTCGCATGTTGGTCAGTAAAGACATTCCTCACTTTTTCTTGTTCTCTCTCGTCTTTTTCGCTAGTTTTTTTTCTAACTCATTTTTAAATTCTCTCTCTTCTCTTTTTTTGAGAACTCAACGGCACTCGTTTCTTTCATAATTTCTTTTCTTTCTTCAGTCTCACTTTCTTTTTCAATTTGCGTTTCTTGCTCACACTCTTTCCGATGTGATCTGGCCCGAGTAGATGAGTCGAATTCACGTAGTTGCCTGATCGTAGTTCGAGAGAGTCGTTCGTGCCTCAAATTTTAGCAATAGTAGTAAAAGAATTAGAATAGGACAGCGGAAGGTTTCAAGAAGGGTAATTTTAGTAATAGGTTCGGTTATGGTTAACAAGGAAGAAAGTTGAAAGATGGGGGATGGAAAAACAAACTCAACGTCAGGAATGATTCAACACTAAGTAGTGTCACCCCGATTCCTATATTGTTAAGGTGAAAGGATGGATAGAAGGATAGGTGAACGCCATACCAAGATTGGTGATAAGTTCAAACAAGAACGATTGACGCCACTAGCACAAGCTAGATAAGTCGTTCGAAACTTGTACGAGATATGAGAGGAAGCAACCTCACAAAAACAATGTTCATTAACAAATTTGGCAAAAGTCCTTTACAAATGAAATCAACAAACTATTTATACTAGTTTCTTATGCTAGCCGAATAGTCCATTCATGAACTTAACAATTAAGTAATGTACCTAATTAAGACATGAAACTTTCTAGAAAAATGACCAATGGTATCCTTGTCCATGTTCGGCCGAATGGGAGGTGAGTGGGAAGCTTCATGTATGAGCAAGCTTTCGAAGCCAATGGGATTGTCTAGGTTCGGCCATGGGGTGCATGAAACTCTCAAGGGGTGTCTCTTGGCCGAATAGGTGCTTAGAAAACTCCAAGGGTCCTCCCACATGCATCGGTTGTACATGGAACTTGGAAGGGGCTTGAACCTAGCCGTACATGCACTTGCATTAATTACCCTTCATTCATGCATGTGTGCCGTCCAAGGGAGATGCACCTTTCAATATGCATTAACCTTCCATGTACATGAATGTATGTCCTCCAAACATTGAACCGATCCATGCATGTATCTTCCCGTTCATGCACCTTGCATTAAATGCCATGAATGTATCTTCCAAATTCGGTTAACCTACATAATTAAATAACATGATTAAATAACACACAACTATTCAAATAATTATGATTTAAATTAATAACTAAATAACTTAATGACACTAATTAATTATAAGTCAACTTATCATATTAAATTCAGCTAACTCAAATAGTCAAAAACACTTAGTGAGCTAAGTTGAGCTAGGGAATTCGGCATGAGCTGTAGCAAACTTAGTTATAAGCTAGATTAAAACTTAGTTTATTAAAATGAAAAAGGAATAAGCTGAAACGAGCAAAATTCGAGCTCAAACGAGCTAAAACGAACTCAAGTGAGCTGATGTGAGCTGAATGGCACATGGGGGAGCTGGAGAGGAGCTGAGATCGGATTGCAAAATAGTGCATGGAGTCTTCAAGGAGTTGTCCTTAGCTCCTCCAATGTCATGGAGCTGGTTATCTTCCCAAATGCGCAACACAAAGGCTGATATAGCATCTTGATTTTGCTTGGTTCGAGCTCGGGTCATGGGACCTTTTGGAAGCTCAATTGATTCTTGGTGTGCATTCAAGGACGCCCCGGGTGTGCTCACATCATTCCCCCCGTCTTCAAAGTGACTTGTCCTCAAGTTGAGCCATTTGTCCATGGGAGAACTTTGACTCGTGCATGATTTCCTCGATCAAAGGGGATGGAAGATGTCACACAAACCTGAAAAATTCTTACCACTGCCGGTAAAAAGAAACTCAAAGGAGTCAAATTCAAATGTGTTCGATAGTTCATTAAAAATTCATTCAATCGAACATATGCCAAAAATTTCAATTGGACAAAGCAAGCATACGTAAATTTATCAAAGAGTTTCGTTAGACCATCGTTGCAAACATGAAAACTAAGTTGGATCAAGGGATAATAGGTTGTAAATGATGGCAGGCACTTAAACACATTATTCCTCATCCAAAACATTTTAATTTCTTTAACCGAATATAGCAACTCATTTGGTCCCTTGTCTTGTTCATGCAAGGTATGCCATGGCCAAAGGTATGCTAACTCTTTCTTTCGTTTTTGAACAACATGAGGGGTGTCTCCAAATTCCAGCATAATAATCACATTATTACAATGCCAAAAGGAAAAATCCTTCACATCAAAGTATAAATAATTTCCAAACAACAAATCAATGGAATTTTCAACCTCAACCGAATTGAGCAAAGCTATTTGAAAATTTTCAGATGACTTACCTTGACGAATATAAAGAGAAGACAATTGAGGATTGGGTTTACCTTTCTCGGTCAAAATGAATCTTCTCTCTTTGGATAGATAACGTAAGACAAACCTATTACTCCGATAAATTTGAATAGGTGGTGACGCGCCATGATATGTCTTGGTCCTCGAGGGGTGGAATTCACAGAAATGAGAATAGTTAGTATTAACGAAAACTATGGACTTAAATGGAAAAAGAAAGTTACCATGGAAATTTGATTCAATTCTAAAAACATAGGTTGGTCTTACCTTCTCGAAATGAAACAAAAATTCCAGATGTTTTTCAAATATCTTTGCTCAATTCGATTGAAGTTGAAAATTCCATTGATTTGTTGTTTGGAAATTATTTATACTTTGATGTGATGGATTTTTCCTTTTGGCATTGTAATGATGTGATTATTATGTTGGAATTTGGAGACACCCCTCATGTTGTTCAAAAACAAAAGAAAGAGTTAGCATACCTTCGGCCATGGCATACCTTGCATGAACAAGACAAGGGACCAAATGAGTTGCTATATTCGGTTAAAGAAATTAAAATGTTTTGGATGAGGAAATAATGTGTTTAAGTGCCTGCCATCATTTACAACCAATTATCCCTTGATCCAACTTAGTTTTCATGTTTGCAATGATGGTCTAACGAAACTCTTTGATAAATTTACGTATGCTTGCTTTGTCCAATTGAGATTTTTGGTATATGTTCGATTGAATGAATTTTTAATGAACTATCGAACACATTTGAATTTGACTCCTTTGAGTTTCTTTTTACCGGCTGTGGTAAGAATTTTTCAGGTTTGTGTGACATCTTCCATCATATTTGATCGAGGAAAACCATGCACGAGTCAAAGTTCTCCCATGGACAAATGGCTCGACTTGAGGACAAGTCGCTTTGAAGATGGGGGGAATGATGTGAGCACACCCAGGGCATCCTCGAATGCACACCAAGAATCCATTGAGCTGCCAAAAGGTCCCATGACCCGAGCTCGAACCAAGCAACTTCAAGATGCTATATCGGCCTTTGTGATGCGCATTTGGGATAATAACCAGCTCCATGACGTTGGAGGAGCTAAGGACAACTCCTTGAAGACTTCATGTACTATTTTGTAAGCTGATCTCAGCTCCTCTCCAGCTCCCCTATCCGCCATTTGAAGTTCCATGTACAACCGATACATGTGGGAAGACCCTTTTTAACTTGATAACATTCGTTCTTGTTGGTCTCTTTTCTCCAATCGATCTAATTTCTCGTGCAATTTGTCAAACTTAGTTTTCACCATTCTTCGCATTTCTTGCACCAAATATTGATATTCCAATTCGGTGAACTCTTCGCGTGACATGATTTTTTTACTGAAGAGAAAATGTTAGATCACAAAACAAAACAAAATAAAAAAAATTAAGTACCTCACCACAAAATCCTCACGAGTTCAGTCAGAAAGAAAGAATGATGGCACTCACACTCGTGTTTACACTCGAGATTAAGCTTTTACTTCCCCTCAAATGTGCTCACGCTCTCTTGCCTTTTACCTCTCTTAACTTTTCTCGTAATTTTGTAAACAGATTCAGTAAGGCCTAGTCCTTAGTCTAGGTGGTCGGTTCGAAAGGGGTTACAAGAGATTGATGTGTTCAGTTTAGGGTAGGCTGAAAAAATAGGGAATTGGGTTAAAAGTGTGGCGAATTAGGGAGAGTAGAATAGAAGAAGGATCGGGAACTATATCAGATCAAAGCTTGACGATCAAATAACGATTGAATTGCATAAATCACTTTTTTTTGTTCAAAATTTTTTTTTGAATTTTTTTTAACTTGTATAACTTTTTTTTTATATTATATCGTCAAACTAAATACAATAGAAACACTTCTGTACGCGATTTTTTTCGGCTGCGTAGATTTTTATTTTTTTAGTAACAGCAACAAACTAATTAAAATGGGAAAACTTCGGTATACGAAATTTTTTTCTGTACTCTTTTTTTTTCTGAATCCTACCTCGGGAATGCTCCGCTTCGAACGTCTAAGCTTCTCATTTTAGGTAACTCTGATACCAGATGATACAATCCGCCTCGGAGAGAGTCGAGTCGTATGTAGATTGCCCGATCGTCTACGAGAAGTTACACTAGATTTAGTTGAGTTGAAGGAATGGCCGAAGTAGAAAGAGGAGTATTGGTTTTGGTTCGGATTCGAATAGGTAAGAAGAATTGAAAGTTCAGATTTAGGTAAGGGGAAGTGAAGAAATAGACGTAATGGTATGAAGGGGAAGAACGAAATGGTATTATGAAGTGGTACGAACGGATTGGCCGGTTTAGGTACAATTTGGTAAATGAAGAAATAGGGTTGAGCAAAAAGTGCAAACAAGAACCAATACCGATTTGGTATCGACCCGTTGTTTATAGGCTCTTTTAGTTCTGTTTGGGTTTGGTAAAGGAAAAACTCGACCCACTATCTAACAAGATAGGAACCTCGGTATGTTTGAACGCCACACTACGAGTAGTGATAAGTTCGAAATCGATAAAGAACACGATTGACACAACTAGAACGCCAGGAACGCCAAACGAATCTTTGAACGAAATATAAGAAAAGTTTGCCTCACAATTTCAGCAGCATAACATTGACAAAAGTTTCAAAAAGTCCCCTTTACAAAGAAAAATAACAAGTATTTATAGCCTAAAGACTAGCTAGCCGAATGGACATTTTACATACTTAATCATTAAGTAAAAGTCTCATGAATGCATCTTGAAAATTCTAGAAAGATGTCCCTTGATGTTCATGACCAGATTCGGCTATGGTGGAGATGTCTTGAAGGTTCTTCATGCTTAAGGAAATGAATCATGAATGAGAGACTCCCTTGGACATTAGCTAGGTTCGGCCAACTTGAGTAATTAAGGCAATCAATTCATGTTACTTGGTGAAGAGTTGGGAATTAATTGAGGAGACTTCATGAGCCAAATTAAGTGTGAATGCCAACTCTTGAAGAGTCCATAGGTGTAAACACTTTGAATTGAAAGGCCATGCCATGTGAACATAATGTGAACGGAATTTTAAGGTTTATGGAGGGAGATGTTCGACCACATGTATGAAGTAATAGGAAGCCTCATTTTAGCTGAATAGTCACTTGGAAAATGAAGGAGTAGCACACCATACATGAATGGAAACATTCATGAACCTTGAACACATTGAATATGGACATGCATGCACTTAGCCGAACATGCACCTAAGAGATTCAAGTCCCCCAACCGTCCATGCACTTTTCAACATTCATGCTTGCTTTTAATCTCCCTATGCCAATTGTGTTCCTACAAGAAATGTGAGCAGAATTAATTCAAGCTAATGTGAACACAAATATCAACATTAAATTCGGTTATGATAAATTTAGTTATCATCAATAAACTCTTTTAAGACATATTTAATTAACTAATGTGAACTAAATTTAATATGTAGGAAAGTAATTAACTAATTATTGAACTTATTAAATAAAAAGTCAATAGTAGTCAAATGCAGTCATGGTGAACTCCACGAGCTGATGTTTAAGTCATGAGCTAAAATGAGCTAAGCTTAAACTCCTAAGCTGAAGTTGAGCTAAGGTTTAGCTCGTGAGTTGAAAATGAGCTAGGAGTAAGCTCGGTTTAGCTCATGCAACTAGATTGCACTTGAATGAGCTGGATTTGAGCTGGATAGAGCTCGTGGAGCTGGAAACGAGCTGGGATTAGCTTGCCAACACGTCACAGCTTGACTAGGGAGACTTGTTCGAAAAGGTTCGCTGGGCATGCTCGCATCAACAAGAGTGGTGTACAATTTAGGGTAAGGAATGATGTTGGGACAATGGTATGCTTCAAAAATAATAGAATGGGGTTTCAAGTGTGGTCGTTTGGGTAATAAAGAGAAATGAAATGATCTCGGGCAGAAAATAATTGATGCAACTAAATTTCACTTTTATTTATTTTTTTATATTTTCGTAATATTTTTTTTTTGTATTTTCAAATATTGCACTTCTAATATATATATTTCTCTTTTTTTATTTTTTTGAATTTTTTACTAAAATATAATACTGAGACTACCAAAAACATTGATTCTTACCTCAATTTAACCAGCTCTAATACTAAATGATACGAACTCATCTCAACAATGATTCGAGTCATTTATGTTGCCCGATCATAAATTGGGTAAGTCTTTGGTTCGTTAGAAAAGAAGATGAAGTCAAAGTGTGGAATATGCTCAAAAGGGTATCAATTGAAGGGTTTATGATATTTGGACAGTGGATGTGAATAATAACTAAGGCTAAAGAAAGAACCAACAATAGGGATTGTTGACCCGAATCTCAAAATGGCTTTAGATGGATTTCAGTTTAGGAGAGATAACAAGAACCTTGACCTGCTATCAAGTGTGAATAGAACTTTTCAACAAATGTGAACACTATAGATGCTGCTTGGGAGAGTTTGTCGGCCATCCTTGAGGAGAGAAAACAACACCATCTTTGGCCCTTGGTGTGAAGGAGTGCATTTGTTGGCTGCCAAATCCATGGCGTCCTATGCATGTTCCTAGACACATTAAATGGCAGTAATTTAATTGAATTAAGACACCATTAATTCGGCTAAGACAAATTAATTAGCAGCTGCTAATAAATTTGTCCTAAACTAGACACATTAAAACATAAACTAATATAAGACATATTTAATACATTAAATTATAATGTCCAGATTTAAGACATATTAAATTAATTATTTATTTTGAGCTAAAATTTAACTAATTAACTAACACAACTAATTAAGTTTATTCCAGCAACATAAATGCATTAAGTAAATAAATTGAAACCAGCTCAATGAGCTAGCTTTGTGCTGAATTGAGCTCCTTTGAGCCAAAATGAACTAAGTCAGCTTGTAGAACGTTGTAAAATGGGTTTCTTGAGTTGGTCACTCATTGATCAAACACTCCTTCTTTCCTAAGCTTGATTTATGTAGCTTAAAATAGCCTCTTGGAACCTTTTTGCTCGAGCTTGGGTGATTGGTCCCAACGGCAACTCCAAGGGTTCGACAACTAGCTCCTTGGCCAAGCTCGCATCATTCCCTCCTCTTCGAGGCGATTTGTCCCCAAATCGTCACCTACATCAAAAGGGGAAAGATCAGCAACGTTAAAACTAGCGCTAACTCCATACTCACTGGGTAAATCCAATTTGTAGATGTTATCCTTGATCAGCTCCAACACTTGGAATGGACCGTCACCCCTTGGTAGGAGTTTTGACCTTGTTGCTTGGGAAGCCTTTCTTTGCGCATATGGATCCAAACCCAGTCTCTGGGTTCAAAAATGACTCATGTGTGACCCTTGTTCGCTCCTCGCACATATTGTTTGATTCTCCTCTCGATATTGTCCTTGACTTTCTTGTGAAGCTGTTTAACAAAATCGGCTTTTCTTTTTGCCATCTACGTGCACTAGCTGGTTAGAGGGCAAAGGAACTAAATCAAGAGGGGTTAAAGGGGTGAATCATTAAGCTATTGAAGCTTATACGGACAAGGGTGTTTCGTTGTGGCCAAGCCAAGTTTCTCCACTATTAATGTACTAGCGACATTTGTACAACTCCCGCCATCCACAATAAGGCTACACACCTTGCCTTGCACAAGGTAGCGTGTATGGAAGATGTTCTCGTGTTGTTGTTAATTCTCCACGCTTTGTAAACTTAGGCTACGTTTGATCACAAGAATTTCACCTTCGACAGCATATTCAAGCTCGCCTTCCTCCTCACTGGTAGTGGTGTTGGACTCCTCATCTTTCTTGTCTTCTGACTCAATTTCATTGTTGGCTCTCAACACCATTGTACTTCGGTTAGGGCATGGACTAGTGATGTGCCCTCGTCCCAAGCACTTAAAGCACTTGATGTCCCTCGTACAATTTGGATTGGCAACTTCTTTGCCTTTGCTTGATTCACCGACGGGTTTGTTAAACTTTGCAGGATTATTTTGATCCTTCAGGTGGTTAGAAAATTCTCTTTTGCTCGTATCTTGTTCCCACTTTGAGTTGTTTGTGGGGTTGGAATAGGTTCGAATGGAGCTTTTCTTCTTAAGTTGTTTTTCTACTTTAATTACAACATGAACCATGTCGGTCACCTCGACATAGTGCTGAAGCTCCACCACGTTAGCAATCTCTTGATTTAGCCCAGTTAAGAATCTAGCCATGGTTGCCTCGCGGTCCTCTTCCACATTCGCATGATTCATTGCAATTTCCATTTCTTTGAAATAATCCTCCATGCTTTGGTGGCCTTGCGTAAGGTTTTGCAACTTTTGGCATAATTCCTGAGTGTAATAAGACGGGATAAATCTCTTTCTCATCACCACTTTCATCTTGGGCCATGTAGAAATCGTCCTCTCTCTGTTACGTCTTCGATTTGTTGTTAGTTGGTCCCACCACACCATGGTGTAGTCGAAGAATTTGATCGTCGCCAACTTGACTTTCGTGGCTTCTGAGTAGTTGTGGCTGTCGAACACCAACTCGATTTTCTTTTCCCATTCCAAGTACACCTCCGGATCAGACTTGCCTTGGAAGCGTGGTATGGAGAGCTTAATATTCTTCAAATCATATTTGACTCAGCCTCGATCCCTTTGACATCGGTTCTGTTGACCTCAGCGACGCTCACTTTGATTTGATCCTTGGTCGCTTTCTAAATCACTTGGGTCATACAATTCATCTTCGAGCTGCCTTGCTCGACCTCTTTCACGTCTAGGCCCTTGAGGCATCCTTTCTCATTGCCCCCTCTCTTCGACTCGATCTAGTCTTTCGTTTATAGACTTGAGTTTAATACAAAACATCTGTTGGATTTCCCTTAGAAGGGCTTACTAGCCTAAATCAGGGGCTCCTCTGCCTACGGGAGCCACGTTCCTTACAGGTTGTCTTGGTAATCCCTCGTTTATGTTACGTTCCAGACTTCGTGACATGTTGTAACCTTACCACAAACCTCACAAGATTGCTCGGAAAGAAAAAAATGATGGCACTCGCACTCATGTTTACGCTCGTTTGGCTTTTACCTCCATTCAATTGCGCTCACTCACTCGTGCCTTTTTCCACTCCTTTTTTCTCTTATAACCTCGTAAAGGATTTACTAAGGCTTGATCTCTAGTTTGGGAGTCAATTTCAAAAGGGTAAATAATGGATATACGTATAGGTTTAGGGTTGGCTGAAAGAACAAGGATTTGGGTAGAAAGTGTGGCGTTTATATAGATAGGAATATTAGAAAAGAAGGTTTATTGGGAACTATATTGATTCAAGGGCTTCGGAGTTCAAATAACAAATCAATTGTATAAACTTTTTTTTTCATTCAAAATTTTTTTAACTACAAAATGATAATTTCAATGTAATACCTGAATTTCACGAAATAACTTTTTTTACTCTTTTTTTACGAACCTACTCTGCGGTCGCTCCGAACGTCTGAACTTCTCGTTTGGGTAGCTCTGATACCAAATGACACGAACTTGCCTTGGTTTTATTTGAGTTGTTTGAAAGATGCCCAATCGTCTACGAAGAAGTGTCATTGGAAGTTGAAGGAAGAAAGTAAGTTCGGTTTAGAAAGATTTGGATGTCAAAGTTTGGGTTCAAAATTGGTTAAGAATTTTAGGTTCAAAAAGGAGAAGAGTTAGGATATTTGGTAGTTTTGGTTTTGGTTCGGTAAGTAAACAAAGTATGGTTGGATGAAATGTTTTGGTAATGGAAAGAAATATGGTAATGGTTGCCTAAGAACAAGTTGAATCGATATTAATAAATATCAACGTGAAACTTATTGGTTCTTAAGTTGGGATGGTTGAAAGGAAAGTTGGACCTCGACCCACTATCTAGGCAGATAGGAACCTCAGTATTAAGTTTGTTTGAACACCACACTAAAATTAGTGATAAGTTCAGTTTCGTAAAAAGAAGTCGGTTGACGCCACTACTAGGTAGATAAGTAAGATAAGCCTTGAATATTCTTGAAAATTCTAGAAAATCTTCAGTTAATGAGCTTGTCCATGTTCGGCTGCTCCTTCTTCCAAAAAGTCACCTTCATGGCTAAGGAATGGAAGTTGAATGAAAAAAGTGTGAACAAGACCCTTGAAGCTAAGGCTAAATTTGGCCAACGCTAATAAGTGAGCCATAAATTGGTGATGCTTGGCCAAATGTGTTGGAATTAATGTGGAGAGCTCATTATCCTTTTTAGGTGTGAACACCATCCATTGAAAAGCCATCAAATGTGAATAAGGCTAGCCGAATGGTCCATGGAATGTGAACACAAGTCTGGCCAAGTGTGAAAGCTTTAAGGAGCACTTATGGTTATTTGGAGAGGCATGGCCGAATAGTCACATAGGAACTCAAATGGGCAGTACACCAACATTACTTCTTCCATGCACCATGTGTCCCAAGTAATGCACCTACATGAAATAAAAATCAATTCATTAAATCCCATATGAACACCTTAAATTCAGCATAAATGTGAACAAATATCCCAAGCATTAATTCAGCTATTACATAATTAAGACATGTAATATTGATAAACATGAAACATAATTAATTACTAATGTGAACTTAATTAAAACATAGTTCATTTAAGATAGCTAATTAATGAACTTATTCAAGTAAAAAGTCAACACTATTATAATAAGCTATAAATAACTTTATGAGCTATGATTAAGTTCGTGAGCTATATTCGAGCTAAGTCCGAGCTCGTGAGCTGGAAGTGAGCTGAGTCTGAGCTCGAGAGCTAAAGTTGAGCTGAAAACAAGCTCATGAGCTGAAGTTGAGCTGGATGTGAACTTGTTGAGCTGGAACCGAGCTTGTTGAGCTGATTATGAGCTGGATGAGCTAGGAAGAGATTACAAGGATGACTCATTGAGCTAGTCCGTGAACTCTCGAGTAAGCTGGTAATAGATTCGGCCCAAGCTTGATCAACTAAAGCTAAAATCGAGTCTTTGAACCTCTTGGATCGGGCTCAAGTGATCAGTCCTACGGGCAACTCGAGAGGATCTACATTGGCAGCTGGCAACTCAAGAGGTGTGGCCGTATCACCAACTTACCATGAGTCAAAGGCGAAATGGTAAATGACCCATTAGCATGTGGGCTGAAATGAAGTTGGTGATGTGCTGGAGGTTCATTCCCTCGTACTATCACTATGAGCTCTACCAAAAGCTCCAAAACCTTACCCAAGGGATGATGAGCGTAGAAGATTATTATAAGGAGATGGAAGTTGCCATGATCTGTGTAGATGTGCAAGAAGATCGTGAGATGACCATGGCATGATTTTTGGCAAGACTTAATCGTGACATAGCCAATATCGTGAAGCTTCAGCACTATGTAGAAATTATTGATATGGTGCATATGGCCATTAAGGTCGAGAAGCAAATCAAGAGAAAGGGCTCTGATCGGGGTTACTCCACTTCCAACATTTCCAAATGGAGCCAAGGTGCAAGTAAGAATGCTTCAACGAGCCAAACTGAAGAGCCAATGGTGCCAATAAAGACAATAAACCCGTAGTTGAATCCAGCAAAGGCAAGGCCATTGAAAAGTTTAAAAATCGATCGAGAGATATTAAATGTTTTAATTGTCTCGAAAGGGGCCATATGGCGAGCCAATGTGCAAACCGGAGTGTAATGGTGCTTAGACCCAATGGTGACATTGAATCGGAGGAAGAAGATGAAAATAATGAAAATAAGGTTGATACACCCACTGATGATGAGGAAGAATTAGAGTATGCGGTTAAAGGCAAGATGCTCATTGTAAAAAGGAGCTTAAGTGTGTAAAGCACCGGAAGTGAACCACAATGGGAAAATCTGTTCCATACTCAATGTCATGTTCAAGGTAAGGTATGCAGCTTGGTCATTGATGGTGGAAGTTGTACAAATGTTGCAAGTACACTCATGATGGAAAAACTTTCTTTGCTAACTACCAAACACTCGAGTCCATACAAGCTACAATGGCTTAACGAAGGTGTCGAGTTAAAGGTGACTATGCAAGCCCTTGTAGCATTTTCGATTGGAAAGTACCATGACGAAGTTTTATGTGACATGGTACCCATGCACGTGGGGCATTTATTACTGGATGACCATGGCAGTTTGATCGAAGGGTCAAACATGATAGATTTGCAAACCAATACACTTTCAAGCACCATGGTAGAAACGTAACTTTGGCGCCTCTATGACCAAAACAAGTGTTGGAGGACCAGCAAAGATTGAAACGATCCATTGAACAATTGAGGGAAAAATAAGAAAAGAAAAATGAGAAAGAAAGAAAAGAAAAAAATTGAGAGAAAAAAAAACAAATTGTGAGGAAAACATGGTGCAGAAAAAGAAAAAGAAAATAAAAGAGAAACGAGTGAGGAAAAGAAAGGTGTTTTGACTAATCAACATGTTCAATGTCTTTGTGTTTTTCTATCATTCCAGGTTAATCCGAGTAAAGAGCTTCGACTTCACTATCTTTCTAAGGAGAGAAGGTTTACGTTGGTTGAAAAAGGTAACACTCCCAAGAATCCTATTACGTCTATGCTGAAAGGTAAGCAAGGTATGATTTCCAAAGATTTTAAGACATCTCAGCTTCATTTGATTGATGGTGAAAATTTCGTTGATGATTTGGTCTTTAAGAGGGAACTGTACTTTGACATGGTTAATTGCCATTCTTTATGTAGCATCTCGAAATAGGGCCTAAATGGAATAGTGGTTGCGAAACCACAAATCTGAGATAGAAAAGTTTATTTTGATTACTTTTTATGATTTACCGAGTGATTAGAAGCATGTGTTAGAGTATTGATAAGAAATTTTATAGATTGCATTTTAATTTGCCTATTAGGGCTTATTTGCAGAAGTTGCTGTAACAACCCGATTTAGGGCCTAAACGGAACGATGGTTTTAGAACCACAAATTCGAAGTCAAAAAATTTATTCTGATTAAGTTTTAAGGTTTATTTATTGATTAAAATATAGTGTAAAAATATCGTTAAGTAATTTTACTGATAAAGTGCTTAATTGGACTTTTAGGACTAAATTGCAAAAGTTGCAAAATATGTGTTCTAATTCATAAGTACTTTATTGAAATGGGGGTTTAAAGAGGAGGTCCTTAAATAGTAATTAGACCATTATATTTTGTTTGGACAAAAATGGGCATGAATAGGTCAAAATTTTAAAGAAAGGCCTTAAGGGCATTTTAGTCATTTGGTAATTAAAAGAAATAAAAAGGGAAAATAAAGCCAAAATTGACTCATCTTTTTCATGGAGGCCAAAATTAGCATGGGGGAAGCCATGGCTAGGGTTTTCAAGCTTTCCAAGCTCAATAGTAAGTCCGTTCTAGCCCCGTTTTTCAAGTTCTTTACGTTTTTGAAATCCCGGTAACTTGATTAAGCTTATTCTAGCAATAATTTAAGCTAGGGTTCATGATACGATCCACTTCGGGGGAGTCGAGTCGTATGCGAGTTTGCCCGATAGTCTACGAGAAGTTACGTTAGATTTAGTTGAGTTGTCGGAATGGTCGAAGTAGAAAAAGGAGTATGAATGGAATGGTAGGAACGAAAGGGTAGGGACAAAGGAATATGAACAAATTGGTCGATTTTGGTAACAAGAATAGGTTCAAGATGACTAGGTATAGGTTGGTATAGGTTCGGCTAACAAGGGAAAACAAAGAAATGAGATGATTTGTGGTGATGGAACGAAGTGGGCTTAAGGGTCAAGAATGAACCAACACTATATACGAGTGTTGACCTGAGACTTATAGGACTCTTAAGGTGATTTGGAAGATAGGATAGGACCTTGACCCGTTACCTAGGAAGGTAAGAACCAAAGGTATAAAGTTTGGGGTGAATGCCACACTACGAGTAGTGATAAGTTCGGAATCGACAAAGAACACGATTGACACAACTAGAACGCTAGGAACGCCAAACGAATCTTTGAACGAAAAATAAGAAAAGTTTTGCCTCACAATTTCGGCAGCATAACATTAATAAAGTTTCAAAAGTCTCCTTTACAAAGAAAAATAACAAGTATTTATAGCCTAAACAAGTAGCCGAATGGACAAGTTTAGAAGCTAAGAAATTCAGCCATAAACACCTAGATAATTCTAGAAGAAAAAATCATGAATATCCATGAATGTGCAGCCGTTTGATGTTCCATCATCCCCCTTGGCCGAGTGAAGCTTTAATGCACCTTGAATACTTGAATGGTTAGCTTGAAAATGCATGGATCATGCATGAAACGTCCCAATGTATGTTCCTCCATAAATTCGGTCCATGAACCTTCAAAAACATGAACATTAAATAGCCCCTACTTGCATGAACGTCTCCAATACATGTACTCTCTTAAATGCCATCCATTGAACCTCAATTCTACATGCACCTCTTCATACATTGCACCAAGCCCTACACGAACTTGCATTAATTTCCTTCCATGCATGAATGTGTGTCGTTCAAAGGGATTGGATCTTCTAGATACATTCATGCATGATTCTTCATCATTCATGTAACCGAATGTGCATTTGAACCCAAACATTCATGTATTTTGTACATTCATGTATTTGACAAATACATGAACTTGTAAACACCTTGAATCTAGTCATGCATGCACCTAATTAAATGTTATTCATTCATGCATGTGGGATGTCCAAAAGAGATGTTTCTTCAAGCATTCATTGCACCGTCCATGAGCATTGTACCTACAAGAAATAAAATAATTCATAAGACATCATGTGAACACACATAAATTCAGCACAATGTAAACACATTTAAGATATGTGATATCTATAACATATTAATAACAAATATTAATATAAAACAAATTTAATGCTTAAATAAATATATTCGAATTTTATTTAATCCATTAAAGTCAAAAATCAGGTTTGAGCTAAAATGAGCTAAGCTTAAGGCCTTGAGCTAAAGTTGAGCTGAGGTTAAACTCCTAAGCTGAAGTTGAGCTAAGGTTTAGCTCGTGAGTTGAAAATGAGCTAGGAGTAAGCTTGGTTTAGCTCATTCAACTAGATTGTGCTTGAATGAGCTGGATTTGAGCTGGATGGAGCTCGTGGAGCTGGAAACGAGCTGGGATTAGCTTGCCAACACGTCACAGCTCGACTAGGGAGGCTTGTTTGAAGAGGTTCGCTGGGCGTGCTCGCATCAGTTCATATTTGGAAAAATACCCATAGGTGAAATGTGTTTATTTTGATGTTTTATGGTAGAATATGAAGGCTGAAATTATGTTAAACAACTTTTGCTAAGCGGTTTTAAGCAAAAATGAGTAAAACAATTTAATCGGTAAAAGTTGTTATTGTTCATAACTATGTGTTAGAGTTAGAATTTGATGTTACCATAGAAGGGAAAAATGATCAGCATGTCATAAAACATAATAATAAGGGATGAAGTTTAATTCTCGAGCCTAGGGGCAAAAGTGTAAATATGCAAAAGTTTAGGGGCAAAATTGTAATTTTTCCAAAGTTTGGGTTAAGGACTGTTTTGAATATTACATTAATTAAATAAGTAAAATATGATGTTTTAGATCCCGAAAAATGAGATTTGAGCCTAGAATGGGAGAAAAATCAAAAATCGGGAAAGTTGGTAAAATGGCCGTTTTAGTATCGAGGTAAGTTCATATGTATAATAAGTATTAATTTATGCATGTTTCAATGTAAAAATGATATATTTACTATGATTGTCGAGGTGTTGAAGGTAAGTATAATTATGATCATTTAAATGTTCAATATTAATTCGACATGGAAATGAGAAAGTATGTAAGTTTGTATGTAAATAATACATTATCTTTATTACGTTTTTATATTTTAGCATATTTTATGTATTGTAGCTGATTTTTTAATCATAATTGACTATTGGAAGTATGGAATCAAGTAGTAGAAAGAGAGAGAAATCCCGGTTGAACTTTTGAAAAGATTGGATGATACAGATGGTATGTAGCTAGGTCACATGTATGGTGCTAAGCGCACATCATGTGTACAAGAGAGTTACGAGAGATTATGATATAGCTAGGTCGCATGGGTGATACTATGTGTACACCATGTAGACAAGAGAGCTACGAGATAAACTGGCTAGGTCACATGGGTGGTACTAAGTGTTCACCATGTGTACAAGAGAGCCAAAATTATGTGTACAATCGAGCTAGGTCACATGAGTGGTGCTAAGTGAAGGCCACTATGTGAACAAGAGAGCTTCGATTTTAAAGGTGGGCTGTGTGCGATACCATCGTGTATCTGTTATTATTTCGAAGCGTTCAACTGGGAAATTGATTAAATGAAATTGTGTATGACTTTGTGATGATAAGTGTAAGTATATACGTGTTTAACTTATGAGCAATATGCTTGATATGTGATTGGAAATTGGAAAGATTGTTATGGGTAAGTGATGAATACAATTGAAGTGTGAAAGATCAAAATAACAATAAAACTGTTATGGGTAGTTGCAGTGATGTGAATCTAAAAATTTACCAAAAATAGTAGAAATTGAATCAGAGACTGAATGAGATATCGAATTAAAGCTTAATGAGTCTATTTTTATATAAGAAAAATAGAGCAAGCAAAGAAATTCTATATTATGAGATATTTAAGTTTTTGAGAGACTAGTTCAGAATGACTATGTGATCCCCTGTTTTGACTTGGAAAAATCATTAAAAATTGTAAAAAAAATAATTAGGGGATATAATTTATATGCTTGAAATACATAATGAGTCTGGTTTCAAACGAAATAAACGAGAACATTCTATGAATTCTGTATGAGGATAAAATTTATTCGTAGTGAAGATTGGTCAGAATAGTTGAGCAATGAAACAGGGGTAACTTCAATGAATAAACTGTACTAATTGGCTGGACCAAAAATTATGAAAATTTTATGGTAAAAATATACGTGAATCTAGTTTCAAGAAAAATTAATGGTTTGTAATTTGGAGTTTTTTGGCTCCAGAAATAAATAATTTAGCTGCTGGTACTCTGCTAGACAGCTTATTTTGAACCTGTTTATGATTGTAATAGTGAAAGTATGTGTGTGTTTGTGATGGTAATATTCCGGGAACATATTGTAACTTCATTTAAAGTATGATAATGTATTGTTTATTAATATTTACATACTTACTTACTAAGCTATAATGCTTACTCCCTTCCTTTCCTTTTTCCTATAGTGTCTCAGATGTTAGCTCGAGTTGGAGGTCGCCGGAGGTTAAATCACACTATCAAACTATTGATCGATATATAAAGGTTTTAAAGTATTATAAGTCTTTGGCATGTATGGAGACTCGTTTAATTGTTACTAAGTTGTTAGGAATTGGCCTAAAATGCTGACCTATGTTATTTGAATGTCTCTATTGTATAAAGTCATTTAATGTAGATAGTTTTGATTATGTTATTAATTAAATGATGCAATTTATGAATGTGCATGCTTGCCTATGTGTGTGGTTGAATTAAAGCATGATATGAGCCTTGTAAGCTCTTTTTAAGGGAGAGCTTGAATGTGTTTGAAAAAGTTTTAAATTAGAGTGAAATTATGAATCGGTTTTTATACGATGATTAGTGATTAAGTCCGGTAATGCCTCGTACCCTGTTCCGGTGTCGAACACGGGTAAGGGGTGTTACACTTTAGTTGTTGATAATATATATTTTTTGAATGATGGAAAGGAGAGTATCACTATTCAAAATTGTGATGCTGATGAGATTGTTAATGAAGTAATAGTTATTCGGCATTTGCAAGGTTTGAATGTGCAAAATAAAGAATCATATAATTCTATCCATTTGCTTGAATATGGTGAACAGGTGCAATCCTTGAATTGTTTTGCGAAACTCAATGACTTAAACAAGGATGTATGGTTGTGAATTAAGACATATGAACGTTTGAAAACATACATGTCTAAACTTCCTTTGATTCGTTTGTTTGATGAAACTTTGGTTGGTGATGGTGTATCAAATCAGCTTGGTTGTATAAATTATACATATTTGAGTCAATTTGATCGAGTGAGATGTGGAGTAAGTGTTTGTTTGAATGAATTCTTCATGCCTTCTAAATTGGTTCTTATGCATATTCTATTGCTGAGTATGGAGATCTGTTTTGAAAAGGTAAGTCCTATCTATTATCTTGCAGTCAGCAATCGAACAATCGCTCGAGTATGTATCAAAAATTCAAAAGGGATTTGCATACTTTTCACTCAACATGTTTTAAATCCTTTTCTTAATGGCGATGATATTATTTTTTTGTGTCAAGTTGCAAATTCTCTTCAGGTTTTTGTGAGACTATTACTACAATTTGTTCTTGATGAGCTGAGTAAGAATATATGCTTTGTAGTGACGAAATGACTCGACTTGAGGACAAGTCATTTTGAAGAGGGGGAATGATGTGAGCACACCCCGGAGGTTACCAAGCTCGAGCATGGAGCTCAACACCATGCGTTCCATACGATTTTTTACAAGCTAAATTTTAGTTTAATTATTACTGGGTTGAACTTTTAATATATTTAGCTTAATTAATTCAGTTGTTTTAATTTTCTTTAGTTGCTTTAATACTTAGTTTAACTAATTAAGTTGTTTTGAACTTACTTTAGTTGCTTAAATAATTTTGGCATTTAATATGTTCCAGCTTAATTAATTTTCTATAGTGATTAATTTGTTTAATTGTGCTTATAGGTGAATTAATTATTTGAACCAGCTGTTTCATGGAGTTACAAGAAGTTTAATGGACTGGCGTTAAAGAAAGAGATGAATTTAGCTGTTATGAAGATGAATTGAAGGCCCGCAGCTGAATTTAATGGACAAAAAGTTACAAGGAGTTATTTTCACAAGCCAATAAGTTTCCAAATGTTTTCTTCATAATGGTGGTCGTTCATTTAAACACTTGTTTGGTTAAATTCAGCATTTACACAAGGAGGATCATTCCTGATACAAACTCGTTTCGATGATGATTCGAGTCGTTTAAATTGCCCAATCGTGAATTTGAGTAAGATTTGGTTTGTTTCGAGATGGATGAAAAATAATAGAAAAATTAGGCTTCAAACAAGGTCTAAAAGAAAGATAGTGAAGTATGGGATTGGTGCTTCGGCTAAGGGCAGAGAATGAACCAACAATATTGAGATTGTTGACCTGAGTCTCAAAGTAGCTCTTAGATGGTTTTCGATTTTAGGAAAAATCAACAAAGAACCTTGACCTGCTATCTATGCAAGATAGGAACCAGAGGTATTAACGAACCTTGACCCACTATCAAAAGTGACAGGAACCAAAGGTATATGAACGCCACACTCAAAAGTGATAAGTTCGGTTAACAATGGAAAGGAAATAACGCCACAAGCTATGCTTGATAAGTTAAGACAGTTGATGCGAACCTAGCTGCGTCATGTTACAAATCAACTCGGCAACATCGAGCATGGCCTAAACTCAAGGGGCCCAAGTGCAAGATGAAGTTTAATTTCGGTTCAACGAGCTCAATTTTGGTTTACCCAGCTCAATGGAGCTCAACTCAGCTTGTTTAAGCTCATTCGAGCTCGTTTGAGTTCATTTTATTTCATTTGATTTTAGTTGTTGGAATAAATTTAATAAGTTGTGTTAGTTAATTAGTTAATTGTCAGCTCAAATAATTAATTAATTTAATGGAATCTTAAATCTGGACATTTTAATTTAGTATATTTAATATGTCTCATATTATTATGTGTTTAATGTGTCTAGCTATAATTTATGTGTCTAATTTAAACAAATTAATTAGCTGCTGCTAATTTAATTTGTCCAGCCGCATGACATAAATTACAATGTTTTTAGTTGCTGCCGATTTTTAATGTGTCCTAACTCTTTAATTGTTGTTTACTTTGCAGGAAAAGCAAGCATGGGACAGCATTAGCAAGGGCCTAAAGCATTAAAGTAGAATACATGCATGTCTGAATTTAAAGAACAGCAATAAAGGAGCTGCCGGTGCTTAGAACGGCATTAAAGGAGTTGTCTAGCATGAATGGCCAAATTTAATGCAAGGTGCATTTCCCATGAACGACCTAGTAGCATGAAAGCGTGATTAATGCTAGAAGGCTGCTGGTTGGTGTTTCCCAAGTGGCCATTCGGCCAAAAGGTGGCCGAACATTCAATTTTCTAAGTGAATTTAATTCCAGCAGCTGCTTACTCTTCCCCAAAAGTCTACTCGTGTATTTCAACAGCCAAGATGCTGTTCACACAATGTTTTCACACAAGGAAGCTGATCATTTCGTCCTTTCACATTGAGAGGCTGTTGGGAGCTAAGTTTTCACACCAATGGGACTTTTCATGCGTCTCAAGAACATTAACTTTGTTGATGAACTTTCGGCTTCCCAATAAAGATTAAAAGCTGAACATAATTGTTAAATTGGTTCAACCATTGAATACTTTCAGCATAAGTACTCAACTCAATTAATTAGATGAATTAAAGAGCTTAATTGCTTGATGACCAGCGTCCCCAAAGCAGCTGGAAACTTCAAGGACGTAGCTAGGATCTTTCCAATAAGCTTTAGCTCATTTGAGTTGAATTAAAAAAATGTCCATTCAGCCTCCCTAATAGTCCATTCGGTTACCCCATGTTTTAGGCTATAAATATGTGTTAAATTTCATTTGTAAAGGTTAGACATTTTTAGACTTTGCTACTTATATGAACTTAATTGTTCTAGTGAGAATTCAATTCTCTTTATTCACTTTAGGACTGATTTGACTTATCAGGATTTCGTCTCGTGGCGTCTATCTTTCCTTTATTTTTATTCTGAACTTATCACCTACGGTGTGGCGTTCAAAATATATCTTTGGTTCCTAACTCTCTATAGTTAGCGGGTCAAGATTCTCTTGTCGACCTAAGTGCCTATTTTAAGATTCAGGTCAACTTTTCCTATAACGTTGGTTCAATCTTGGCCTTAGCCGAATTTTCATCCACCTATCACCAAGTTTCCTTTAACCTTATTTGATCCCTTTGTGAGCCATTTATCCATTTCTCTTTCAGCCTTCTTGAAATCAAATCATCCATTCACTTCCACATCTATTACGAAACTAACCATTCGAACCTATCTTCCTTGTTTTCATCCCCAATTTTGCAAACCGTTCAAACTTACCCAATTTATTGATCGAGCAACTATTACGACTCAAATCATCTCGAGGCGAGTTCGTATCAATAGTCCCAAGAGAACAAAGAGATTTGGAAATCTCACAAATATCAATTTTCATATATTTGGCAAAAAGGTCCCTCTATAATGAGCTGATTACAAGTATTTATAATGCTAGATAAGGTCTAGCTAAAAAGTCACAAAGATCGGCTTAAATGAGCTGCTAATGGCTGAAATAGAACTCAAACAATAAGTAAAAGAACTCTTGAATTCCTCTAAGCCTAAGTAACAACAACTATCAATATGAATTATTGCCCAATTTAGCTGATTTATTGAGCTTGAATGCTTAGTTTCCATGCCCTCTTGGCAGTCGAATGGTCACCAACACCATTGATGATATTTTAAGCACATGGTGGCATCATTTAAGTAGTAATCGGTTATGGAAGAAGGAAAGGCTACAGAATTTAAAGTATGTATAATACTCTCCTTTAATTGCTTTAACAACTCCTTTAAATAATGAATAAAGCTCCCTTTTAAATGATGTAACAATCTTTGTATGTAACCAATCCCAACTAGAATAGCTACATTAATCACTTTGTAACAGCCCTTGTACATAACGGCTTCTAATTGATTAGTCACCTACAATCAAACACATTAAAACACATTAAACTCATTAAACTTAATAAGCTTAATCAATAAAATTAAATAAACACATTTAACACTAAGTTATTCCAGCAACTAAATTAACTAAAATGAACTTAATTAACTAAGATGAGTAATTTATTCTAGCAACTTAATTAACTAAGATGAACTCAATTAACTAAGATGAGTAATGTATTCCCGCAACTTAATTAATTAAACTACATTAACTAAACACATTTAATACTTAAACTAAATATTATTTAAGTTTATTCTAGCAAATTAAATGCTTATTCCAGCAAATTAAAGATAGTTTGAAAATAAGCTAAACGAACTCGAGTTGAGCTAGACGAGCTTGAAGAAGCTAAAACTGAGCTTATTGAGCTGAGATTAAGCTTCATTTTGCACTTCGAGCCCTCAAGCTTAGGCCAATTCTGAGGTCAGCGAGTTGTGTCGAAACATGATACGACTAGGATCACATCATACCCTCCCTCTTAAAGAGGATTTGTCCTCAAATCGGGCCATTTGCTCGCGAAGAAACTCTCAAGCTCACAAACCCTTTTGTTCATGAATATGACAAAATCGTTTCCAAAAACCAAAAACCATAATTGGTTCAAAGAGAAAACATGTGATTTTCATGCCCTCCCTCTTTAGGAGGAAACCATTCCAAATTGGCACCTACACAATAATGGAATAAATTAGTGATACTTTGAATTTTGAATAGAAAATAACTTTTCAACAACCTATCCAAACTTGGAATGCTTAAACCGATACTGGGATCAAAAATAGAAGTTGATCTCACCTTCTCATAATGAATCAAAATGTTATTCAATGAAAACAAACCAGAACCACAAAGTATTCAAAAGATATAATCTTGGAAAACTAAATTCCATGGCTCAAGTCCCTTGAACAATAATATAGAACTATAATCACTGAGATCAAAAACATAGTTTTCCCTTACCATTTCAATCTAAATTGAACATTTCATTGTCGACAACATGGTAGGAACATGAATTAATAGAAAGTCATAACCATGTAAAACTCGCTCAAATCTTTAAACCACAATTTAGAAAATCCTCCAGAATCAAAGATTTGATTTTGACTTTACAAGCCATCAAAATTCACATATTTTGTTTTCGGGAATAAAGATAAAACTTGGAGGAAATGGAAGGGTTCAACACATTTATTCAAGATAAAATTATGATGCTCACCTTCACTTAACAACAACTTAGGAATACATGCTCCGTGTTTAAAAACATAGTTTTGATCGTTAGTTCCGCCAGGCAACAAAAATTTCATTTTCACTAAGACATCACACATGCCAAGCAAACAAGATTTAGACATACATACATTCGAGCAATCAAACCCTTCTTCATATTTCATTCGCAAAGGCATTCTTATACAAGAGGGTTTTGCACAAAAATATAAAAAATTCAGATAAACATCACAGTCGAATAAATCAAGCTTTTTATCCGAATAATTGCTATCACGCACGTCCAAAGTTTGCACAAGCTGAATTAATCCAACATCTTCAATAGATTTTTCAACGCAAAACACATTAAATAAACAACTCTTCATGCCTCCACTTAAAATGTAATTGTCATCAACAAACAAAGAATGACAATAAACCATAGAAAAATAAGGCGGTCTTTCAAAAAGTAAGTCATCAGTAAATTTCTCATCAATATTCAGATCAAATTGTCGTGACTCAGTTGTTAAAGTTTCCTTACCTTTCTTACCTTTAAGCACTTGTGGGATAATATCATTTTCAATCTTACCTTTTTTGATCAAATGGAATCGTCTTTCATCAGGAAGGTACTGAAGTTGAAAATTGTCACTTGAGTCTTTAAAAACCTAAAAAGAAAAAGTAATACGAGGACAACTCGCAGATTGGTTAGTAAAAACATTCCTCGCTTCTTGTTCACTTTTATCTTTTCCACTCATTTCTTTTTTAGGCTTTCTTTCTTTTTTCGTAGTCTCATTTTCTTTTAAAATCTCATTCTCACTCCTTATTTCACTTTCTTTTTCAATAATATCAATCGCTCTATTCACATTTTCGTTTATTTCTTCAATCTCACTCTCCTTTTCAATTTTCTTTTCTTTCTCACAATCTTTCTTTTTTTTTTGTTTTCTTTTTCTTCCATATCTCTTTTTCTTCATTCAATTTCATTATAAGATGAAGGTAACATGAAAGATTCAGAATGATAGGTTTTTCGCCAGAAATAAGGGAAAGAATCTACATAAAAGTCAAGATCACTTCTTCGTGAATGTCCCTCCGTGGGCAGGTACTTTGATGCTTTCAAAACACGTTTGTCTCTTCGTAAGTGATCCTCCTTGGATGAATGACTTGATGCACTTGTAGAGATATATTTACCTTCTCGTTTTTCATCTCGAAAGGACTCAAACTCAAATTTTGCTTTACTTTGTCTTGAACTCATTGGCATATAAGACTCGCGATATAGATCTCTTGAATATTCATAGGATGCTTGTCTTCGTGAGGATCTTATCTCTATTCCTCGACTTGATGAAATTTACTCTAGTTGGGCTCTTGCTCGCTGGCCCCACTTTTCTACACAATCCAATCGTTTCTTGATGGGTTTGAGTTTTCGATCAAATAGATACTCCATTTCGCTCGTAAAGGCTTGGAGTGTAAAATTTGGCACACTTCCTCCAACAATTCTTATAGGACGGAGTCCAACTCCCTTGTTTGGATTTCTTTCCGGACTTTGCGACATTTTAGACACTCAAAAAAAAAATCACCAATTCTCTCACGAAGAAAATAACTCATTCTTGGCTTTTTCTACACTCAGATGAGCTCACAACCCTCGTGCCTTTTTTCGCTCACTCTGCCTCTCTAAGTTTCTTAAGGGACTATTTAAACTTAGAAGCAGTTGTTGTGGGTCGGCTTGCAAAAATGGATGTTCAATGTTGGTAGGGAATGTTGTAGGACAAAGGGTAGGCTTGAAACAAAGATGGAAAGGTTTAAGTGTGGCCAAATGGTAGGATATTGAATGGATGATTTCAGGCAGCAAGTAGAATTTTCAAAACTAACTTCTTCTTTTTTTCACGAATTTTTTTCACTTACAAAACTTGATATCCACTCCTTGCATTTGAATGGAAACTATTTTCTTTTTATAATTTGAAATTTTTTGAATGAACTACAATACCGTAATGCCGAGAATGTCGATTCTTACTCCAAATTTGCTAGCTCTGATATCAAATGATACGAACTCGTTTCGATGATGATTCGAGTCATTTAAATTACCCAATCATGAATTTGAGTAAGATTTGGTTCATTTTCAAATGGATGAAAAATAATAGAAAAATTAGGCTTCAAACAAGATCTAAAAGAAAGATAGTGAAAGTATGGGATGGGTGATTCGGCTAAGGGCAGAGAATGAACCAACAATATTGAGATTGTTGACCTGAGTCTCAAAGTAGCTCGTAGATGGTTTTCGATTTTAGAAAAAATCAACAAAGAACCTTGACTCGCTATCTATGCAAGATAGAAACCAGAGGTATTAACGAACCTTAACCCACTATCAAAAGTGACAGGAACCAAAGGTATATGAACGCCACACTCGAAAGTGATAAGTTTGGTTAACAATGGAAAGGAAATGATGCCACAAGCTATGCTTGATAAGTCAAGACAGTCCCAAGAGAACAAAGAGATTTGGAAATCTCACAAATATATATTTTCATATATTTGGGAAAAAGGTCCCTCTACAATGAGCTGATTACAAGTATTTATAATGCTAGATAAGGCCTAGCCGATAAGTCACAAAGATCAGCTTAAATGAGCTGTTAATAGCTAGAATAAAACTCAATCAATAAGTAAAAAACTCTTGAATTCCTCTAAGCCTAAGTAACAACAACTATCAATATGAGTTATTGCTCCAATTTAGCTGATTTATTGAGCTTGAATGCTTAGGTTCCATGCCCTCTTGGCATCCGAATGGTCACCAACACCATTGATGATATTTTAAGCACATGGTGGCATCATTTAAGTAGTAATCGGTTATGGAAGAAGGAAAGGCTACAAAATTTAAAGTATGTATAATACTCTCCTTTAATTGCTTTAACAACTCCTTTAAATGATGAATAAAGCTCCCTTTTAAATGATGTAACAACCTTTGTATGTAACCAATCCCAACTTGAATAGTTTCATTAATCACTTTGTAACAGCCCTTGTACATAACGGTTTCCAACTGATTAGTCTCCTACAATCAAACACATTAAAACACATTAAACTCATTAAACTTAATAAGCTTAATCAATAAACTTAAATAAACACATTTAACACAAAATTATTCCAGCAACTAAATTAACTAAAATGAACTTAATTAACTAAGATGAGTAATTTATTCCAACAACTTAATTAACTAAGATAAAAACTCAATTAACTAAGATGAGTAATTTATTCCAGCAACTTAATTAATTAAACTACATTAACTAAACACATTTAATAATTAAAATATATATTATTTAAGTTTATTCCAGCAAATTAAATGCTTATTCCAGCAAATTAAAGATGGTTTAAAAATAAGCTAAATGAACTCGGGTTGAGCTAGACGAGCTTGAAGAAGCTAAAATTGAGCTTATTTCAGGCCTTCAAGCTTAGGCCAATTCTAAGGTCGGCAAGTTGTGTCGAAACATGATGCGATCGGGATCGCATCAGTTCGTGTGCCAAAAGATACTCATTTTAGGCTGGTGACCATTCAGTTGTCCAAAAGGGAATTAAAAGGGCTATTATGATCTTTTAGATGATCAAGCATTAAAATTAAATTTATTCAACTTATTAGAGCTTATTATTAGCTCATTTGGAAGGTTAAACAAGCTTCCATAGCCGTTACATATGTTAAAGTTCATCAAAGGTCACATAGTTTTAATTAGCTGAATTAAACTCAATTGAATGTGTGTGTCTATTTTGTTGGGGCTTGTCTCATGCCTATAAATACCTTGTTTCCAGCTTGATGTAGGGAACTTTTGCCAAATTTTATAAACAAGTGTTTTTTTTGTGAGGGTTCTTCCTCTCTATTTCGTTTGAGTCTCGATTAGACTTATCTAGCTTGTTAGTGGTTTCAATCCGACTATTTCCTGAACTTATCACTATCCTTAGTGTGGCATTCATCCATCTCAATATACCTTCGGTTCCTACCTCTTTAGGTAACGGGTCAAGGTCCATCTACCTTCATCATTTTTCACCTTAAGTAATATAAGTCCCGGGGCAATACTATTTATAGTATTAAATCGTTCTTGAAGCTTGAGTTCTATTTTCCATTCCACCCAATCTATCAACTATCCTTTAATTCTTTTGTTAGCCAAACCTATCCATAAACACTTAACCAACTTTTTGAACCCATATCCCATTATTATTTTCCATACTTAGTCGATTTAAACATTTGAAGAATTTGGAACCATATTTCTCGTTGACGATCGGGCACAACTATGACTCAATTCTCAATACTGAGCCAACTCGTATCATTAAAGGTTGGCTATAGTGTTGAAGTTGGGTACAAAACACTGATAAAAGCTTACCAAACCATGGAAGCTTTGAACTTGGTTAACGCTCATAGGTCTCTGATGTGATCCAGCCCGGGTAGACAAGTCGAATTCACGTAGTTGCCCGATCGTAGTTCGAGAGAGTTCGTACCTCAGATTTTAGAAATAGAAGTGAATGGATAGGTTTCGATAGCGGAAGGTTTTCAAAAGTTATGCAAAAGGGTAGTGATAGGTTCGGCTAAGGAAACAAGAAAGGATGTTGGATAGATGACTCAGTTTGGTTAACAAGAAGGAAAGTTGAAAGATGGGGAATGGAAAAATGAACTCAACGTCAGGAATGATTCAACACTAAAAAGTGTCACCCCGATTCCTATATTGTTAAGGTGAAAAGATGGATAGAAGGATAGGTGAATGCCACACCAAGATTGGTGATAAGTTCAAACAAGAACGATTGACGCCACTAGCACAAGCCAGATAAGTCGTTCGAAACTTGTACGAGATATGAGAGGAAGCAACCTCACAAGAACAATGTTCATTAACGAATTTGGCAAAAAGTCCCTTCACAAATGAAATCAACAAACTATTTATACTAGTTTCTTATGCTAGCCGAATAGACTATTCATAAACTTAACGATTAAATAATGAACCTAATTTAAGACATGAACATTCTAGAAAAATGACCAATGGTGTCCTTGTCCATGTTCGGCTGAATGGGAGGTGAGTGGGCAGCTTCATGTATGAGCAAGCTTTGGAAGCCAAGGGGATTGTCTAGGTTCGGCCATGGGATGCAGGAAACTCCCAAAGGGTGTCTCTTGGCCGAATAGGTGCTTAGGAAACTCCAAGGGTCCTCCCACATGCATCGGTTGTACATGGAACTTAGAAGGGGGCTTGAACCTAGCCGTACATGCACTTGCATTAATTACCCTCCATTCATGCATGTGTGCTGTCCAAGGGAGATACACCTTTCAATATGCATTAACCTTCCATGTACATGAATGTATGTCCTCCAAACATTGAACCAAACCATTCATGAATCTTCCCATTCAATGAACATTCCCGTTCATGCACCTTGCATTAAATGCCATGAATGTATCTTCCAAATTCGACTAACCTAAAAAATTAAATAACAAAATTAAATAACACACAACTATTCATATAATTATAAATTAAAATAATAACTAAATAACTTAATAACACTAACTGAATTTGGACACAATAATTATAAGTCAACCTATAATAAATTCGGCTAGCTCAAATAGTCAAAAACACCTAGTGAGCTAAATTGAGCTAGGGAATTCGGCATGAGCTATAGCAAACTTAGTTATAAGGTAGATTAAAACTTAGTTTATTTAAATGAAAAAGGAATGAGCTAAAACGAGCTAAATTCGAGCTCAAACGAGCTAAAACGAGCTCAAGTGAGCTGATGTGAGCTGAATGATGCATGGGGGAGCTGGAGAGGAGCTGAGATCGGATTGCAAAATGGTGCATGGAGTCTTCAAGGAGTTGTTCTTAGCTCCTCCAACGTTATAGAGCTGGTTATCATCCCAAATGCGCATCACAAAGGCTGATATAGCATCTTGAAGTTGCTTGGTTCGAGCTCGGGTCATGGGACCTTTTGGCAGCTCAATGGATCCTTGGTGTGCATTCGAGGATGCCCTGGGTGTGCTCACATCATTCCCTCGTCTTCAAAGCGACTTGTCCTCAAGTCGAGCCATTTGTCCATGGGAGAACTTTGACTCATGCATGGTTTTCCTCGATCAAATGGGATGGAAGATGTCACACAAACCTGAAAAAGTCTTACCACAACCGATAAAAAGAAACTCAAAGAAGTCAAATTCAAATGTGTTCGATAGTTCATTAAAAATTCATTCAATCGAACATATGCCAAAAATCTCAATTGGACAATGCAAGCATACGTAAATTTATCAAAGAGTTTCATTAGAACATCGTTGCAAACATGAAAACTAAGTTGGATCAAGGGATAATTGGTTGTAAATGATGGCAGCACTTAAACACATTATTCCTTATCCAAAACATTTTAATTTCTTTAACTGAATATAGCAACTCATTTGGTCCCTTGTCTTGTTCATGCAAGGTATGCCATGGCCAAAGGTATGCTAACTCTTTCTTTCGTTTTTGAACAACATGAGGGGTGTCTCCAAATTCCAGCATAATAATCACATTATTACAATGCCAAAAGGAAAAATCCATCACATCAAAGTATAAATAATTTCCAAAAAGAAATCAATGGAATTTTCAACTTCAACTGAATTGAGTAAAGATATTTGAAAAATTTCAGATGACTTACCTTGACGAATATAAAGAGAAGACAATTGAGGATTGGGTTTACCTTTCTCGGTCAAAATGAATCTTCTCTCTTTGGATAGATAACGTAATACAAACCTATTACTCCGATAAATTTGAATAGGTGGTGATGCACCATGACATGTCTTGTTCCTCGAGGGGTAGGATTCACAAAAATGAGAATGGTTAGTATTAACAAAAACTATGGACTTAAATGGAAAAGGGAAGTTACCATGGAAATTTGATTCAATTCCAAAAACATAGGTTGGTCTTACCTTCTCGAAATGAAACGAAAATTCCAGATGTGGCCAAGCAAGGTGATTAGTAAACGAATCAAAATTGAAACCCAAATCATTGAATCTCACCTTCTTATCAAAAGTTCGAACATCAAGCAAACATAATTTGAATGCAAATGATGCCAAGTGCTTAATGTTTCCATAAAATGATTTCATGTAGAAAATACCAGGCTTGAACACACAAACTTGATTGGGAATTCCAACGAGCAACATATTAGAAGAAGATATAATCAACTCACCACACGAATTATATTTCACTAGTTTAAACACACATGTTGAATTGACATAACCGAGCATACCAATATGCAAAGGTTCATGCTTCAAGAGTATCAGTCGGGAATGCAAATCACTACATGGAAATTTCACACAAAAACTCAAAGATTGTTCATGAAGAACACAATTGCACATATCACGTGAAGATCTTTTAACATGGATGCCAAACAAAGAATTTTTATAATCAAACAAATCAAAACGTGAAAAACTGTTATCACAAACATTCATAATTTGCACAGGATGAACCAATCCAACAGAATCAACAAAGTTGTCGTTATAAAACATGTCATAAGACGGAATCTTCACGGCATATTTTGAAACAACATCGTTAACATTAATATGTGAACAGTAATTAACCAAATCAAGTGACTTTGATTCGATAAACAAAGAATCCTTACCTTCCTTACCTTCGATCGCAAGTGGGTGGTTGTCATTCGCGAACTCACCTTTTTTGAACAACCTAAAACACCTCTCGTTTGGAAAGTAATGTATATGGAATTGGTCGCACAAACTTCTAGGAACCTGAAAAGTTAAATCACAAGAAGATTGAATAGATGGGTTAGTAGAAATAATCCTCACTTGCTCACTGGTTTTCTCACTCGATTCTTTTTCTTCTGAATCACTCGTTTCTTTTGTTTCAATTTTTTTTCATCTTTTTTTCACTCTCAAACTCTTTTTCATTCTTTTTTTCAATCTCATTTTCTTTTTGATTTTCTTTTTGCGTTTCAAAAGCTTTTTCAAAGGCTTTTTCAAGTTCTCTCAAGATTCACTCATTTTCTCTCTTACTTGCCTTTTGCCTCTCTTTTCTTTTTATTTCATTTTCTTTTTCTTCTTTTGCTTTTACTTTTCTTTTCTTTGTTTTCTCTTTACAAGAATGTACAATAGAGCGATGAGAATACAAATCTTGTTCGAAAGATGAAGAACTATTTGCATATGATTCACAATCAAAACTTCGTGAAGAATACTCCGAGTAAGATTTCGTTGACGATCTAGTAGGAGTATGTCTTTCTCTCCGAACGCCATCTTGGAGCAAATCAAAATTGTAATTGGCTTCTCGTCTTCTCGAATTTCTTGAAGAAAAGGACTTTCGATCGAAGTCACTTCTCGAATTCGCTGATGAACATGAGTCATAGTATGAATCTCTTTGTCTTGAAGTAGATGGCGAAAAGGAATCACGATAGGAACTTTTTCTCAAGTAGTAGTCGGGGGTATATCTCCGTGGGGTTCTTGTCTCCATTTTTTGACTCGAAGAAACTCTATCACTTTGATCTTGTTTTTCCAAATGATTTAATCTCTCGTGTATGTTCTTAGTGTTGGACTCCATCATTTTTTGTATTTCTTGTACCAAGTATTGGTATTCCGATTCAGTGAATTCTTCGCGTGACATGATTTTTGTTGCTGAAAAAAAATGTTAGATCACAAAATAAAATAAAAAATTAAGTACCTCACCACAAACCTCACAATTTCACTCGCAAAGAAATATTGATGAACACTCCACTCGTGTTTGCCCTCGTTTTTAGGCTTTTTCAAACTCTCAAATGCTCTCACACACTGTAGCCTTTTACCACTCAAGCTTACTCTTGTAACCTCGTATTTTGTTTCTTTTGACTCGTCTAGGTGCTTTGGGGTCAGCTTCAAACGGTTACAAGGGTTAAAACGTATGGTGTACGGGTAGGCTAAAAAAAATAATTTTTAAAGTAGTGTGGCATTTTGGGGGGGTAAAAGTAGATGAAAGAACACTTGTTGATCAGAACAAAATAATAGAAAGAACTTGTTCACTTCACTTTTTTTCTTTTTTTTTTAATAATTTCGTATATTTTTTTACAACTTTCAATATAGCACTTTACAATGATAAAAAATGAAAATACAAAAAAAAATTTGTTCGAATATATATATGTATTTTTTCACAACGAACCTATTTCGATCTTGATACGGTCATCGGCGCCTCTCAATTTACAAGCTCTGATACCAAATGATGTAATCCGGCCCTGGTAGACGAGTCGAATTCACGTAGTTACCCGATCGTAGTTCGAGAGAGTCATTCGTACCTCAAATTTTAGAAATAGAAGGGAATGGATAGGTTTGGATAGCGAAAGGTTTTCAAAAGTTATGCAAAAGGGTAGTGATAGGTTCAGCTAAGGAAACAAGAAAGGATGTTGGATAGATGACTCGGTTTGGTTAACAAGAAGGAAAGTTGAAAGATGGGGAATGGAAAAATGAACTCAACGTCAGGAATGATTCAACACTAAAAAGTGTCACCCCGATTCCGATATTGTTAAGGTGAAAAGATGGATAGAAGGATAGGTGAACGCCATACCAAGATTGGTGATAAGTTCAAACAAGAACGATTGATGCCACTAGCACAAGCCAGATAAGTCGTTCGAAACTTGTACGAGATATGAGAGGAAGCAACCTCACAAGAACAATGTTCATTAACAAATTTGGCAAAAAGTCCCTTCACAAATGAAATCAACAAACTATTTATACTAGTTTCTTATGCTAGCCGAATAGACTATTCATGAACTTAACGATTAAGTAATGAACCTAATTTAAGACATGAACATTCTAGAAAAATGACCAATGGTGTCCTTGTCCATGTTCGGCTGAATGGGAGGTGAGTGGGCAGCTTCATGTATGAGCAAGCTTTGGAAGCCAAGGGGATTGTCTAGGTTCGGCCATGGGATGCATGAAACTCCCAAAGGGTGTCTCTTGGCTGAATAGGTGCTTAGGAAACTCCAAGGGTCCTCCCACATGCATCGGTTGTACATGGAACTTGGAAGGGGGCTTGAACCTAGCCGTACATGCACTTGCATTAATTACCCTCCATTCATGCATGTGTGCCATCCAAGGGAGATACACCTTTCAATATGCATTAACCTTCCATGTACATGAATGTATGTCCTCCAAACATTGAACCAAACCATTCATGAATCTTCCCGTTCAATGAGTATTCCCGTTCATGCACCTTGCATTAAATGCCATAAATGTATCTTCCAAATTCGGCTAACGTACAAAATTAAATAATAAAATTAAATAACACACAACTATTCATATAATTATAAATTAAAATAATAACTAAATAACTTAATAACACTAACTAAATTTGGACACAATAATTATAAGTCAACCTATAATAAATTCAGCTAGCTCAAATAGTCAAAAACACCTAGTGAGCTAAATTGAGCTAGGGAATTCGGCATAAGCTATAGCAAACTTAGTTATAAGCTAGATTAAAACTTAGTTTATTTAAATGAAAAAGGAATGAGCTGAAACGAGCTAAATTCGAGCTCAAACGAGCTAAAACGAGCTCAAGTGAGCTGATGTGAGCTGAATGACGCATGGGGGAGCTGGAGAGGAGCTAAGATTGGATTGCAAAATGGTGCATGGAGTCTTCAAGGAGTTGTTCTTAGCTCCTCCAACATTATGGAGCTGGTTATCATCCCAAATGCGCATCACAAAGGCTGATATAGCATCTTGAAGTTGCTTGGTTCAAGCTCGGGTTATGGGACCTTTTGGCAGCTCAATGGATCCTTGGTGTGCATTTGAGGATGCCCCGGGTGTGCTCACATCAGTCTCGGCCACTCTTGAATAGCTTTTATCTTTTTTTGGTCCACTTCCAAGCCTGACGTGATACGGCTTAGTTGATTGACTTGAGATCATGTATGATTTCTTAATCTTCTTCAAGAAGTGTCGTTCACAGGATTGGTGAATTGTTTGAAAATGACTTAATAGGTTTAATGTTAATTAAATGAGGTCTCAAAACTGGCTAAGTCTTAGATAGTGGATTCGGCTAAAAGAAATAAGGTTAGGAAGGATTTGAATATGCTCGGTTTAGGATAACAAGTGAAATAAAGATAGATGGTTGGAATGGTGATCGAACTTAAACTTCAAGAAAGATTCGATACTATATCGAGTATCGCCCCAAATCTTATATTGTTTAAGGTGGTCAGATGGAAAATAGAATGATAGGAGAATGCCTGATGCTAGCACGCCCAGCGAACCTTGTCGAACAAGTCTCCTTAGTCGAGCTGTGACGTGTTGGCACGAGCTCCATCCAGCTCAAATCCAGCTCATTCAAGTGCAATCTAGTTGCATGAGATAAACTGAGCTTACTCCTAGCTCATTTTCAACTCACGAGCTAAACCTTAGCTCAACTTCAGCTTAGGAGTTTAAGCTTAGCTTATTTTAGCTCATGACTTAAACATCAGCTCATGGAGTTTACCATGACTGCATTTGACTACTATTGACTTTTTATTTAATAAGTTCAATAATTAGTTAATTACTTTCCTACATATTAAATTTAGTTCACATTAGTTTAATTAAATATGTCTTAAAAGAGTTTATTGATGATAATTAAATTTGTCATAACCGAATTTAATGTTGATATATGTGTTCACATTAGCTTGAATTAATTCTATTCACATTTCTTGTAGGAACACAATGGACATATGGAGATTAAAAGCAAGCATGAATGTTGAAAGGTGCATGGACGGTTGGGGGACTTGAATCTCTTAGGTGCATGTTCGGCTAAGTGCATGCATGTCCACATTCAATGTGTTCAAGGTTCATGAATGTTTCCATTCATGTATGGTGTGCTACTCCTTCATTTTCCAAGTGACTATTCGACTAAAAGGAGGCTTCCCATTACTTCATACATGTGGCCGAACATCTCCCTCCAGGAACCTTAAAATTCCGTTCACATTATGTTCACATGGCATGGCCTTTCAATTCAAAGTGTTCACACCTATAGACTCTTCAAAAGTTGGCATTCACACTTAATTTGGCTCATGAAGTCTCCTCAATTAATTCCCAACTCTTCACCAAGTAACATGAATTGATTGCCTCAATTACTCAAGTTGGCCGAACCTAGCTAATGTCCAAAGGAGTCTCTCATTCGTGATTCATTTCCTTAAGCATGAAGAACCTTCAAGACATCTCCACCATAGCCGAATCTGGTCATGAACATCAAAGGACGTCTTTCTAGAATTTTCAAGATGCATTCATGAGACTTTTACTTAATTATTAAGTATGTAAAGTGTCTATTCGGCTAGCTAGTCTTTAGGTTATAAATACTTGTTATTTTTCTTTGTAAGGTAACTTTTGAAACTTTGTTAATGTTATGCTGCCAAAATTGTGAGGCAAACTTTTCTTATTTTTCGTTCAAAGATTCGTTTGGCATTCCTAGCATTCTAGTTGTGTCAATCGTGTTCTTTGTCGATTCTGAACTTATCACTACTCGTAGTGTGGCGTTCAAACATACCGAGGTTCCTATCTTGTTAGATAGTGGGTCAAGGTTTTCCTTTACCAAACCCAAACCAAACTAAAATAGCCTATAAACAACGGGTCGATACCAAATCGGTATTGGTTCTTGTTTGCACTTTTTGTTCAACCCTATTTCTTCTTTTACCAAATTGTACCTAAACCGGCCATTCCGTTCGTACCATTTCATAATACCATTTCGTTCTTACCCTTCAAACCATTACGTCCATTTCTTCAATTCCCCTTACCTAAATCTGAACTTTCAATTCTTCTTACCTATTCCAATCTGAACCAAAACCAATACCCCTCTTTCTACTTCGACCATTCCTTCAACTCAACTAAACCTAACGTAACTTCTCGTAGACGATCGGGCACTCAGCATACGACTCGACTCTCTCCGAGGCAGTTCGTATCAATGCCACACCAAAGATAGGTGATAAGTTCAGGAAAGGAGTTTGGTTGACGCCATTAGCTTGCTAGATAAGTCTCTCGAAACTCGTACAAAATTTAAGAGGGAGTAAACCTCACAGAAACAAAGTTTCATTAACAATTTGGCAAAAAGTCCTTTACAACATATTTGAAAAAAATATTTATAGCCTTGATAAAGATAGCCAAATGGTCAAATTTCCAAGCTTAAGAACTAAGTAAATCAGTTATGAATATGCTGGAATATTCTAGAAAATGTTCATAAATAAAATAGGTCCACGTTCGGCTAATTGGAGCTTCAAAGGGCAGCTTCATGAACCAAGGTAATGGCTTGAAGAAGATGAATGCATGGGATTTTAATGGGTGGTCCAAATTTGGCTATGGCATGTATGTGACATCCAATAGATGCTTCTTGGCTGAATAGTCACCTAGAGAAGCTAAATGAATAGCAAACAATTCATGTAATGCATTCTCCCATTCATTGTAACTTGTTGTCCGTGCATCTTCTTTTAACTTCATTCATGAATTAAACTTAGGCCATTAATTAAATAACTACTCCTTGCTGAATAGGTGCTTAGGGAAGCCAACCATTAGCTAGAAATGCATGTAGCAAACCATTCATGAACCCTTCTTGGCCTTGAATCTGGACGTGCATGAATCTTCCCATTCATTGAATAAAATCGTGCATGCACCTAGCCTTAAATGCTCTCCTATATTCGGCTGAACCTATAAGGGAAATGAACACAATTAATTCTTAATTGATTCGGTTAAACTTAGAGAAATAACATCAAGACAAATTAATTTTCACAAATTAACAAATTAAATATTATCTAGCTAACATAATAAATTCGGCTAGCTCAAAATCATATGAAAATACTTAATGAGCTGAAATGAGCTAGGAAATTTGGATTTGAGCTATAGCAAATAATTATAATTAAAGCACACACTTAATTTATTTAAATGGTAAAGATATGAGCTGGAAATAAATTCTATCAAGCTCAAATGAGCTAAATTAAGCTCAAGTGAGCTGATTTGAGCTTCGACGGAGCTTGGAGAGCTAAAGTTGAGCTGAGATCAGCTTGCACTAAGGTGAATGGAGCTTGTAATAAGCTGGCCCGATCTATTCCTTCATCTTAGAGCTCATTGTCATTCCAAAGCTGAACGATCAAAGCTGAAATAGCTTCTTGGAAGCGCTTAGCCTGAGCTCGAATGATAGGTCCTTTGGGTAACTCGATGGGATCAAGCTTAAAGCTTGTTGAGCCTTGGGGCGTGGTCACGTCAAAGCCCTTCGAGCTAACTATGAAACTTAGAAAAATAACTTTGTCAGAATAGAAAGTGCATTTCTTTAGGATATCATAAAGGGTTTTTTTCGTAGAACTTTGATGTGATCCGGCCCGGGTAGATGAGTCGAATTCACTTAGTTGCCCGATCGTAGTTCGACAGAGTCGTTCGTGCCTCGGATTTAAGTAATAGAAGTAAAAGAATGGAATAGGATAAGCGAAAGGTTTCAAGCGGGGTAAGTTTAGTAATAGGTTTGGTTAAGGGTAGCAAAGATGGATGAAGGATAGAAGGTTCGGTTTGGGTTAACAAGAAAGAAATTTAAAAGATGGAAATGGAAAACGAACTCAACGTCAGGAATGATTCAACACTAAGAAGTGTCACCCCGATTCCTATATTGTTAAGGTGAAAAATATGGATAAATGGATAGGTGAACGCCACACCAAGATTTGTGATAAGTTCAAACAAGAATGATTGACGCCACTAGCACAAGCCAGATAAGTTGTTCGAAACTTGTACGAGATATGAGAGGAAGCAACCTCACAAGAACAATGTTCATTAACAAATTTGGCAAAATTCCTTTACAAATGAAAGAAAACAAATATTTATAGGCACATAGATGACCATTCAAATTCGGCATCTAGGTGTTCACACAATAATAAAAACGTTCACACAATAATAAAAACGTTCACACTAATGTATTAAAATAGTTCATAAATTCTGCAGATTCATGCACTAGCTGAATGGACACTTTCTTCCCCCTTGGTTTGTGCATGAATGCTTAGTCATAAAGAAAGGCTTAAAGTGACTTGTATGTGCACCAAAAGGTTGCATTCATCTCCTTGGGACATTCATGCACTTGTATGGAACATGTATCTTCATAATTAAACACTTTAATGGCATGTAGGTTCATAAATGGCAGCATGAACCTAGTAAATTCGTTCTCCCCTTTGTGCATGCACTTAATTCAATCAATGTGTTGAATTATTGAGTTAATTCCTTCCCTTGGACGTTCTTGAACCCATCCGTGCATGTGTAGTAGCCTATAGGTCAATTCAAAGTGTGAACATGTTCAAGGAGCTCTATGGTCAACATAGAATTAGTTGGCAGCTACTTCTTGGCCGAATAAGTGCCTTGGAAAGCTAGGAGACAGCCACCATACATGCACTTAAGCCATTCATGCATTCTATCATCCCATGCATTTGATCCATTCATGGACTAGCCTTTAATGTCCATACATGCATTCGATACATGCATGAATTTGTAGAAACATTGCATCTAGCCGTACATGCACCAGCATTTAATACTTCTTCATTCATGAGTGTGGAATGCCCAAAAGAGATGTTTCTTCATCCATACATTGTACCGTCCAAAGGATGTGTACCTACATGAAATAAACAAGTCATTAAGACATCTCATGAACACTCATAAATTCGGCATGATGTGAACACATTAATGTCATGCATTAATTTGGCTATGTGAACATAATCAATTTATATAATGGCAATGACATATTAATAACAAATATTAATATAAGACAAGTTTAATGCTTAAATGAATATGTGCAAATTTTTATTTAATGTAATAAAGACAAAACCGAGTTTAAACTAAAATGAGCTAAGCTTTAGCTCGTGAGCTAAAGTTGAGCTGAGGCTAAACTCCTAAGCTAAAGTTGAGCTAAGGTTTAGCTCGTGAGCTGAATATGAGCTAGGAGTGAGCTCGGTTTAGCTCAGGCAAGTTGGATTAAGCTTGAATAAGCTGGATTTGAGCTGGACGGAGCTCGTGGAGCTAGAAACGAGCTGGGATCAGCTTGCCAACATGTCAATACTCGGCTTGGCAAACTTGTTCGATGAAGTTTGCGGGGCGTGCTCGTATCAAACTTCCAACACAAATTTAAGGTGAATCACATGGTCTTCCAACGTCTTACTATATATAAGAATGTCATCAAAGTATACGACATAGAACTTACCAATAAAAGACCTTAACACGTAATTCATAAGTCTCATGAAAGTGCTAGGAGCGTTGGTTAGGCCAAATGGCATGACCAACCACTCGTACAAACTATGTTTTGTCTTGAAGGCAATTTTCCATTCGTCGCCTTCTCGCATACGAATCTAATGGTAGCCGCTATTAAGATTGATTTTCAAAAATAACTTAGCACCATTGAATTCATCAAGCATGTCATCTAAGCAAGGTATCAGATGCCGGTACTTAATAGTAATCATATTCATAGCTCGAAAGTCCATGCACATTCGCCACGTTTTGTCTTTTCTGGTACCAACAGGATGGGCACAACATAAGGGCTAAGGCTCTCGCGAATGTAGCCATTCTCCATCAATTCGTTGATTTGCTATTGTGATACGAACAGCCTCAGGGAGAGTCGAGTCGTATGTAGATTACCCGATCGTCTACGAGAAGTTACGTTAGATTTAGTTGAGTTGAAGGAATGACTGAAGTAGAAAGAGGGGTACGAAAGGAATGGTAGGAACGAAAGGGTAGGGACAAAGGAAAATGAACAAATTGGTTGAATTTGGTATGTTTTGGGTAAGAAAGAAATGGGATCGAACAAAGAAGGCAAACAAGAACCAATACCGATTTGGTATCGACCCGTTATTTATATACGCTTTTTGGTACGGTTTAGGTTTGGTAAAAGGAAAACCTTGACCCACTATCTAACAAGATAGGAACCTCGGTATGTTTGAACGCCACACTACGAGTAGTGATAAGTTTGGAATCGACAAAAAACACGATTGACACAACTAGAACGCTAGGAATGCCAAACGAATCTTTGAACGAAATATAAGAAAAGTTTGCCTCACAATTTTGGCAGCATAACATTAACAAAAGTTTCAAAAGTCCCTTTACATGAAAATTGAACAAGTATTTATAGGCCTAAAGTCTAGGTAGCCAATTGGCCTTTCATACTTACACATTAATTAAAGAAAATTCTAGAAAAATGACCCTTAATGTGCATGTCTAGATTCGGCTATGGAAATAGGAAATGAATGAATCTTCATGCTTAAGAAAACACAAAGTGAATGCATGATGTCCAATGGTCACTTGTGAGGTTCGGCCAACCTTGTTAAATGAAGCAATGTTTGGCCAAAAAGTATAAATTAATTGTGGACACTCCAAGGCCATCATGTGTGTGAAAATCGAATGTTGAAGAGTCTTCTAGTGTGAGCAAGGTGAACCGAATAGTCTTGCCATGTGAACATAGATGTGAACGAATTAATGAGAGTCATGGGGAAGCTAATCGGCCAAGCTATCTTCATGCATGTGTGAGTGTCCTTTGGCCAAATGGTCACCTTGAAAAATAAAGAGATAGCACACCATACATGAATGGAAACATTCATGAACCTTGAAGACATTGAATATGGTCATGCATGCACTTAGCCGAACATGCACCTAAGAGATTCAAGTTCCCCAACCATCCATGCACCTTTCAACATTCATGCTTGCTTTTAATCTCCATATGTCCATTGTGTTCCTACAAGAAATGTGAACAGAATTAATTCAAACTAATGTGAACACAAATATCAACATTAAATTCAGTTATGACAAATTTAATTATCTTCAATAAACACTTTTAAGACATACTTAATTATAACTAATGTGAACTAAATTTAATATGTAGGATAGTAATTAGCTAATTATTGAACTTATTAAATAAAAAGTCAATAGTAGTCAAATGAATTCAAATGAATTCAAGAGTTAAACCCGAGCTGGGCTTAAACTCGTGAGCTGATAATGAACTGGTCCTGAGCTGTGGAACTGAGAATGAGCTAAATCCGAGCTAATAAGGTGGTGTGGAGCTACATGGGAGTTAACTTGAGCTGAAGGTGAGCTCGGTGAGCTGAACTGAACTTGTAGAAGAGTTCGGCATGGATTCCCAAAATTGCCACCAGCTAGTTCGGTAGTCTAGTATTGACATCATCCCACATTTGCTGAACTAAAGCTATGACAGCTTCTTTAAATTATTTTACACGAGCCCTTGTGATCGGCCCTTGAGGTATCACCATCGGATCTCGGCTTGGAACTGACTTATAGGAAACCGTGATCGTATCATCCTCCCCCTCTTGAAAATGACTTGTCCTCAAGTTAGTATCTACATCAAAAGGAGTCAAGTTAGAGACATTAAAACTAGCACTAACATTGTACTCACCCGGTAAGTCAAGCTTATACGAATTTTCATTGATTCGCTCGATGACTTGGAAGGGGCCATCTCCTCGCGGCAACAACTTAGATCTTCGTTGAGCTGGAAACCTTTCTTTTCTCATGTGCACCCAAATCCAGTCTCCGGGTTCAAATACAACTCTTTTTCGCCCTTTGTTGGCTCGTTAGACGATTGCTCGGTTCGAGATTCAATATTCTCCCGGACTTTCCTATGTAGTTCCTTGACAAATTCAGCCTTTTTACTTGCATCTGTATGGACAAATTGATCAATAGGAAAAGGTAATAAATCAAGAGGAGTAAGAGGATTAAATCCATAGACAGTCTCAAAAGGAGAGAATTTGGTTGTCGAGTGAACAGAGCGATTATAAGCGAACTCGATGTGGGGTAAGCATTCTTCCCACGACTTAAGGTTCTTTCATACCAATGCTCGCAACAAAGTTGATAAAACTCGATTTATCACCTCGGTTTGGCCATCCGTTTGGGGGTGGCAAGTGGTTGAAAACAATAATTTCGTCCCAAGTTTTCCCCATAATGTCCGCCAAAAATGACTCAAGAACTTTGTATCTCGATCGAAAATGATCGTTCTCGGTAATCCATGTAGTCGTACAATTTCCCTAAAAAACAAGTTAGCAATATGCACAGCGTCATCAGTTTTAACACAAGAAATAAAATGTGACATTTTAGAGAATCTATCGACTACAACAAAGATTGAGTCCTTCCCTGTCTTAGTTTTCGGCAATCCAAGAATAAAATCCATAGAGACATCGGTCCACGAGGTGTCAGGAATGGGAAGTGGTGTGTAAAGTCCATGAGGTTGGACCTTTGACTTAGCCCGTTTACAAATTAGGCAGCGTTCATAGATTCGCTCCACGTCTCTCCACATTCGCGGCCAATAAAAATGTTCATGGAGGGTCGACATCGTCTTGCTTATTCCAAAGTGTCCCATAAGGCCACCACTATGTGCCTCCAACACAAGTAACTCTCAAATGGAGCCTTGTGGTATACACAACCTATTTTCTTTAAAAAGAAACCCTTCGTGCCTGAAAAATTTCTCAAAAGACCCATTTTCACAAGCAACACATATATTTCCAAAATCCTCATCATTAGCATACAACTCTTTCATATGATAAAAACCAAGTAACTTAGAATCAAGAGTAGTCAATAAGGTATATCTCCGTGACAAGGCATCAGCCACTACATTTTCTTTACCTTTCTTGTATTTGATGACGTAGGGAAATGATTCTAAATACTCGACCCATTTTGCATGTCGTTTGTTGAGTTTATGTTGTCCTTTAATAAACTTAAGTGCTTCGTGATCGGAATGAATCACGAACTCCTTCGGTCTTAGATAGTGCTGCCAAGTTTCAAGTGATCGAATCAAGGCATACATCTCTTTGTCGTATACCGGATAATTGAGGGAAGTGCCACTTAATTTCTCACTGAAGTACGCCACCGGTCTTCCGTCTTGGGTCAACACAGCTCCGATCCCTACACCTGAGGCGTCACACTCAATTTCAAATGTTTTAGTAAAATCTGGAAGGGACAACAAAGAAGCTTTCATAAGACATTCTTTAATCAAATTAAATGAACGTTCTTGATCTTTAGACCAGTGAAATGCAGAGTTTTTCTTAATTACGCTTGTTAAGGGTGCAATGGTACTGAAATTGGGCACAAATCGACGGTAGAAGCTAGCCAATCCTTGGAAGCTTCAAACTTGGCTAATGCTTGTCGGGCGTGGCCATTCCTGAATCGCTCGAACTTTTTCTTGATCCACCTCCAAACCGTTGGCACTCACGACGTAACCTAAAAACACAACTTTATCAGTGCAAAATGAACACTTTTTGAGATTAGCATACAATACCTCTTTTCGTAAAGTTTCCAACACCGCTCGTAAATGTGGTACGTGCTCCTCTAAAGTTTTGCTGTAAACCAAGATATCGTCAAAGTATACAACACAAAATTTACCAATAAATGCACGTAATACATGGTTCATCAACCTCATAAAAGTACTGGGAGCATTTGTAAGGCTGAATGGCATTACCAACCATTCGTACAAACCCAATTTCATTTTGCAGGCCGTTTTCTATTCATCGCCTTCTCGCATTCGTATTTGATGATAGCCACTTTTAAGATCGATTTTCGTGAAAATCTGGGCTCCACTTAATTCGTTAAGCATGTCATCAAGATGAGGTATCGAGTGTCGATACTTGATTGTGATTTTGTTGATGGCGCGACAATCCACGGACATCCGCCACGACCCATCTTTCTTGGGTACAAGCAACACCGGTACTGTACAGGGACTTAAGCTCTCTTGGATGTATCCTTTGTCTAGGAGTTCAGTAATTTTCTTTTGCAATTCCTTCGTTTCTTCAGGATTACTCCGGTAAGCAGGTCAGTTGGGTAATTTGATGTTCGATGCCTCAGATAGGAGGCAGCCCACTTGGTATTTCATCCAAAAATATGTCTTCAAATTCCTGAATCAAAGACAGTACAGAAGCAGGCAAGTTTTCAGGTAATTTGTTAGTATACAACAGTGCCTCTTTGTACATAAAAACATACATAGGCTGTCTCAAAAACATCGCTCGTCGGATATCACTAACCCTTGCAAACACACTCATTTTTCCACTTTCTTTTTCCTCTCCACTTTTTTCTTGTTTTTGTTTCTTTTCATTTTCTCTCGCATTTTTGGCCTTTTCTCTCTCTTTTTACTTAATTTTCTCTTTTGCACTCTTTTCTTTCTCTCTCGCTTGTTCCACTGAAAGTTTAAGTTTTTGTTGATCCTCGTACACTTGCTTCAGAGTGAGGGGTGCAAGTGTCACGTTCTTCCCAAGATGTTTGAAGGAGTATCTATTAGTGTAACCATCATGCATCACTCATTGGTCGAACTGCCATGGTCGTCCTAAAAGTAAGTGACCCGCGTGCATCGGCACTACATCGCATAATACTTCATCAGAATATTTCCCGATGCTAAAGGACACTAGGACTTGTTTCATCACTTTGAGTACCCCGCCATCGTTAAGCCACTGAAGCTTGTATGGATTCGGGTGCTTGGTGGTTGACAGCCCCAACTTTTCTACCATGAGGGTGCTTGCCACGTTTGTGCAACTCCCTCCATCGATTATGATGCTACACACTTTCCCTTGCACTTGACATCTCGAATGAAAAATGTTCTCGCGTTGTTGTTCGTCTTCCACACTTTGAAGACTTAGGCTTCGCTTGACGACGAGTAACTCACCTTCAACGGGTTGTTCTAAGCCCTCCTCGACTTCGAGTCGATTCGTGCTCATTCTCTTCCTCGCCTCTCCATTTCAATCTCGCCGTCCACCACCCTTATCACCATGGTACGTCTATTCGGGCACTGACTCGCTATATGTCCACGACCAAGACACTTGAAGCACTTTATGTCCCTTGAAAGGGTGGTGGAACTTTCAGGAGCCTTACCTTTACTTAACTCGGCAATAGGCTTATTCGCCTTAGATATTGTTGAAGAATCCTTTGTTCGATTTGTTGGAAAACCCTTGCTTATGCTTTGCCCCCACTTAGAAGGATTGGTATTAGGATAGGCTCGGATGGTACCTTTTCGCTTCAACTGCTTCTCCACTTTGATAGCCATGTGGACCATGTTCACAACCTCAATGTAATGTTGTAGTTCCACGACATTTGCAATCTCTCGATTAAGTCCCGCTAGAAAGCGAGCCATTGTGGCTTCTCGATCTTCTTGTACATCGGCACGGATCATAGCCACTTCCATTTCTTTATAATAATCTTCCACACTCTTTGTCCCTTGGATGAGATTTTGGAGTTTTTGATGCAACTCCCGATGATAGTAGGATGGAATGAATCGTCGTTGCATAACCGCCTTCATTTCAGTCCAAGTGGAAATAGGATGTTCTCCATTACGCCTCCGACTAGTGGTCAACTGATCCCACCATATCATTGCGTAATCTGAGAACTCAATTGCGGCGAGCTTGACTTTCTTATTTTCAGAGTAGTTATGACATTCGAACACTAGTTCGATTTTCTTCTCCCACTCAAGGTACGCCTCGGGATCAGATTTTCCTTAGAAAGGAAGAATGGAGAGTTTGATATTCTTCAAGTCATCATCTTCTCGCCTTCATCTACTTGTCCGCGGTTTCGGGGACGTCTCCTTTCTAGGCTTATGTTAGACCCATGATCGCTTTCATCTTCACTATGTTCGTTAACATCATCATCTTGAGCCCTTGGTTGTCTTCGTCGTTGATTGGGCCCTTCACGTCTTTGCCTAGCAACTTCAGGATATTCATCGCGTTATCTTTGGGCCTCGACTTGGTAGAGTCGATCTTCAAGAGGATTAAGCCTTCGATCAAGTAATCGTTCCATCTCATGCAAAAGGGCTTGCATTGGCAAATCTGGGACGTTTTTGACTGGTTGTCGCCCTTGTTGTTGTTCCATGTTTTATCCACTATTTTGGGACATCTATTCGTTTAAAATAACCTCACAACAAATCCTCTCGATTCGCTTAAAAAGAAAGAAGTTGATGACACTCACACTCGTGTTTACACTCTTAGTTCGGCTTTTACCTCCTCTCAAATGTGCTCATGCTTCTCTTGCCTTTTACCTCTCTTAACTTTTCTCGTAATTTTGTAAGCAGATTCGTTAAGGCCTAGTCCTTGGTCTAGGTGGTCGGCTTAAAAGGGGGTTACAAGAGATTGATGTATTCGGTTTAGGGTAGGCTGAAAGAATAGGGAATTGGGTTAAAAGTGTGGCAAATTAGGGAGAGTAGAATAGAAGAAGGATCGGGAAATATATCATATCAAAGCTTGACGATCAAATAACAATTGAATTGCATAAATCACTTTTTTTTGTTCAAATTTGTTTTTGAATTTTTTTTAAAACTTGTATAACTTTTTTTTTGTACTATATCGACAAACTAAATACAATAGAAACACTTCTGTACGCGATTTTTTTCTTCGGCTGCGTAGATTTTTGTTTTTGTAGTAACAACAACAAACTAATCAAAATGAGAAAACTTCGGTATACGAAAAAAAATTCTATACTCTTTTTTTCGGATCCTACCTCGGGAATGCCCCACTTTGAATGTGTAAGCTTCTCGTTTTAGGTAGCTCTGATACCAGATGATACGAACCGCCTTGAGAAGAGTCGAGTCGTATGTAGATTACCCGATCGTCTACGAGAAGTTACGTTAGATTTAGTTGAGTTGAAGGAATGACTGAAGTAGAAAGAGGGGTACAAACGGAATGGTAGGAACGAAAGGGTAGGGACAAAGGAATATGAAAAAATTGGTCGAATTTGGTATGTTTTGGGTAAGAAAGAAATGGGATCGAACAAAGAAGGCAAACAAGAACCAATACCGATTTGGTATCGACCTGTTATTTATATGCACTTTTTGGTACGATTTAGGTTTGGTAGAAGGAAAACCTCGACCCACTATCTAACAAGATAGGAACCTCAGTATGTTTGAACACCACACTACGAGTAGTGATAAGTTTGGAATCGACAAAGAACACGATTTACACAACTAGAACGCTAGGAACACCAAACGAATCTTTGAACGAAATATAAGAAAAGTTTGCCTCACAATTTCGGCAGCATAACATTAACAAAAGTTTCAAAAGTCCCTTTACATGGAAATTGAACAAGTATTTATAGGCCTAAAGTCTAGGTAGCCGATTGGCCTTTCATACTTACACATTAATTAAAGAAAATTCTAGAAAAATGACCCTTAATGTGCATGTGTAGATTCGACTATGGAAATCAGAAATGAATGAATCTTCATGCTTAAGAAAACACAAAGTGAATGCATGATGTCCAATGGCCACTTGTGAGGTTCGGTCAACCTTGTTAAATGAAGCAATGTTTGGCCAAAAAGTATGAATTAATTGTGGACACTCCAAGGCCATCATGTGTGTGAAAACTGAATGTTGAAGAGTCTTCTAGTGTGAACTAGGTGAACCGAATAGTCTTGCCATGTGAACATAGATGTGAACGAATTAAGGAGAGTCATGGGGAAGCTAATCGGCCAAGCTATCTTCATGCATGTGTGAGTGTCCTTTGGTCGAATGGTCACCTTGAAAAATGAAGAGATAGCACACCATACATGAATGGAAACATTCATGAACCTTGAAGACATTGAATATGGTCATGCATGCACTTAGCCGAACATGCACCTAAGAGATTCAAGTTCCCCAACCGTCCATGCACCTTTCAACATTCATGCTTTCTTTTAATCTCCATATGTCCATTGTGTTCCTACAAGAAATGTGAACAAAATTAATTCAAACTAATGTGAACACAAATATCAACATTAAATTCGGTTGTGACAAATTTAATTATCTTCAATAAACACTTTTAAGACATACTTAATTATAACTAATGTGAACTAAGTTTAATATGTAGGATAGTAATTAGCTAATTATTGAACTTATTAAATAAAAAGTCAATAGTAGTCAAATGAATTCAAATGAATTCAAGAGTTAAACCCGAGCTGGGCTTAAACTCGTGAGCTGATAATGAACTGGTCCCGAGCTGTGGAACTGAGAATGAGCTAAATTCTAGCTAATGAGCTGGTGTGGAGCTACATGGGAGCTAACTTAAGCTGAAGGTGAGCTCAGTGAGCTAAACTGAACTTGTAGAAGAGTTCGACATGGATTCCCAAAATTGCCACCAGCTAGTTCGGTAGGTCTACTATTGACATCATCCCACATTTGCTGAACTAAAGCTATGACAGCTTCTTTAAATTGTTTTGCACGAGCCCTTATGATTGGCCCTTGAGGTAGCACCATCGGATCTCAGCTTGGAACTGACTTATGGGAAACCGTGATCGTGTCACGTTGGAGTTCCTTAGTCTCTTTGAGATTCGATCTCTATGCTAGTTGATTTAGAATAATAGCTCCAGGCATGAAATCAATTTGATGCTCAATTTTGCGAAGGGGTGGCAGCCCACTCGGAGTTTCTTTCGGGAATACATCTTGAAAATCCTACAAAAGAGACACAATAGAAGAGGGCAGGTTTTCAGGTAGTTTGTTAGTAGATAACAAGTGTTCCTCATACATGAGCATAAGGAGTGATCGTCTCAATGTCAAAGCCTTCCGCACATCGCTCGCTTTTACAAACACGCTTATTTTCTCACACTCTTTTTCTTTTCTCATTTTCTTTTCACTCTCTTTTTATTGTTTTTCCTTCCTTTTCCTCATTTTTCTTTTCTTTTACATTTTCATGCTTTTCTTTCTCTTTCATTTGTTCTATAAAACTTTTCAATTTCTTTTGATCCTCGTAGACTTGCTTCGGTGTTAACGATGCTAACGTCACATTCTTTCCCATATGCTTGAACGTATACCTATTGGTATACCAGTCATGGAGAACTCATCTATCAAACTACCACAGGTGTCCAAGCAACAAATGACCTACGTGCATGAGAACAACATCGCAAAGTACTTCATCCACATATTTTCCAATAGTAAAGGATATGAGTACTTGTTTTGTTACTTTTAATTCGCCGCCATCATTGAGCCATTGGAGTTTATATGGGCTCGTGTGCTTGGTGGTCGACAAGCCAAGTTTCTCCACCATGAGAGTGCTTGCCACATTGGTGCAACTCCCATCGTCGATGATGACGCTATAGATCTTCCCTTGGACTTGGCACTTGGTATGGAAGATGTTTTCTATTTGTTGCTCGTTTTCCACACTTTGGAGAATAAGACTTCATTTAACAATAAGAAGCTCACCGTCTACAGCATGTTCTACTTCTGATACAAATTCGTTTCAGTGATGATTCGAGTCGTTTAGATGCCCAATCATGGATTTGAGTAAGTTGTTCTTCATTTCAAAATAAGATAAGTTTAAACAAGAATAGGCTAAAGAAAGAAGGAAATGGGTTTTAAAATAGGATAGCAAAGCGGTTAAAATAAAGAAAATGGATAATTTACTAAGGCCAAAAAAGAGCCAACAATATTAGATTGTTGACCCGAATCTCAAATGGCTCTTAGGTGTTTTACGGTTTAAGGAAAATAGCAAAGGATAAACCTTGACCCACTATCAATTAGTGATAGGAACCAAAGGTATACAAATGCCAGACTTGAAAGTGATAAGTTCGGTTAACAATGGAAAGCCTAGACGCCACAAGCAATGCTTGATAAGTTAGATCAGTTCCAAAAGAACAAAGAAAATTGGATAACTCACAAAACTCAAGTTTAACATAAATTTAGCATAAACGTTCTCTTATAAAGAGGCTAGCTGAATAGTCACTTTTATTCAGCTTAATGAGCTGAAATGAAAAGTCACAACTTTTGAAATTCTAGCTTAAGTAACTCCTTCCTTTAAGACTGTTCAATTATTCAATTTAGCTGATTTCAATTCACTTTAATGCTTTAAGAAAAACTTTTGAAGTCTTCTAGGTCAGCTGAATGGACACCAGCAACTTGGATGGAAATTAAGCTCATGAAGTGATCATTTAATCAAGAATCAGTTATGGAAGATGGAAAAGGTTGCTGTCGAATTTAAGGATGTGTAATTCTCCTTTTAACTGATGATAACAGCTCCTTTTAATAAATAATAATGCTCCCCCTATATGTAACCGAAATTCACTTGAAAAGTCCCATTAATCAATTTGTAACAGCCCTTGAATGTAATGGTTTCCAGCTAAAAAGACACCTGGAATTAGACACATTAAAACAAATATATTAAATACATTTAAACACTTATTAAACACAAAACACATTAAACACTTAACTTAAATAAATAAACTCAAACACATGCATCAATAAATTATTCCAGTAACTAAATTATTTAAGATAAGCATTTATTCTAACAACTCAATTAACTAAGATGCTTAAATGCATGGTTTAAAATGTAAACTAAATAAACAGATGAGTTATTTAATGCAAGACTTAATTTAATAATGCAAACTTAAACTAACATGGGAGTTACATAATGCAAGTCATTATTTATGATGCATACTTAACTAACATGAAAGTTACATAATGCATTACTTTATTAATATGCAAACTTATTAATTTAAATAAAACTTAATTAAATTAAAAAGTCCTTAAAAACATTGGCTCAATAATCAATTAGGCCTTTGAGATGTTCCATCTTGCACTTGGGCCCCTCAAGTTTAGGCCAATCTCGATGGCATTGAGTTGCATCATAACATGATGCGACCGGGTTCACATCAACTTCTTCCTCCTCGTCAGATGTCAGTTCGGTGATGTGATCCAGCTCGAGTGGTTGAGTCAAATTCACGTAGTTGCCTGATCGTAGACGAGAAGAGTTGTTCGTGTTTTGGTCTTAGTAGAAGAAGTTGGGTAGATAGGCGTGATGGAAGCGAATGGGGTTCAAGGGAAGCAAGATGATGAAGATAGGTTCGGCTAAGGATTAGTGAACTTAACATCAGGAGTGATTCAACACTAAAAAGTGTCACCCCGGTTCCTATATTGTTAAGCTGAAAAAAAGATGGAATAGAAGATAGGTGAACGCCACACCAAAAATTGGTGATAAGTTCAAACAAGATCGATAGACGCCACTAGCACAAACTAGATAAGTCTTCAAAACTTTTACGAGATATGAGAGGAAGCAACCTCACAGAAATAGAGTTTCATTAATAAATTGGCAAAAGTCCTTTTACAAAAAAATAAACATACTATTTATAGTCTAACAAGTGATAGCCGAATGGTCAAATTAACTAGCTTAAAGGCTAAGTAATTTAGCTAAGAATGCACTAGAATATTCTAGAATAAATCATTAAAGAGTTAAGTCCACATTCGGCTGATTGGAACTTCAATGGGCAGCTTCATGGTTAAGCAAAATTGACTTGGATGAATGTGAATGAATGGCAGCTCAATAGCTTGTCTAAATTCGTCCATGGATTTATTGGAGCATTAAAGAAGTGTCTTTTGGCCGAATAGACACCTAGGGAAGTCATTTGGGCAGCAACGATTCATGCATCAAGAACTAGATGCATTCTCCCATTTGTTGTAACTTGCTGTCCATGCATCTTCTCTTAATCTTCATTCATTGATTGAAGTTGGAAATTGATTATGTAGCTACCCCTTGGCTGAATAAGTACTTAGGGAAACTCAATAGATCACCCACATTCATTCGGTCATGCATGGAACAAAAAGAGGTCTTGAATCTGGCTGTACATGAACATGCAATAAATGCCCTTCATACATGCATGTGTGCCGTCCAAAGGAGAAGTATCTTCATTAATTCAAGTGCATGTAATTTACCATCCATGCACATGAACTTAATTCCTCCAAACATTGAACCATGCTGTGCGTGAATCTTCTTATGCATTGAACTAGCCCGTACATGCACCTAGCCTTAAATGTACCTCCATATTCGGCTAACCTACAAAAGAATTAAACACATAATTATTCAAAATATATATATTCATTTTAAACATAATTAAACAGCAATTAGACAACTTAAATGACACTAACTAAATTGGACACATTTAATTGAAACTAACTAGCAACATTAAGTTCGGCTAGCTCAAACTAAGTGAAAACATTTAATGAACTTATTTGAGCTAGGATTTTTGTTATTGATCTGTAGCAAACTAATTAGTACAAAACTAAAACTTAGTTTAATTTATTGAAATAAAGAACGAGCTAAAAGTAAGCTCTGTTGAGCTCAAACAAGCTAAAACGAGCTCAAATGAGCTGAGTTGAGCTGGATGGAGCTCGAGGAGCTGGAAATGAGCTAGGATCAGCTTGCCAACAATGCACGGGTTCTTTCGATAGTTGCTTCGAGCTGATTTTGAGAGTATTGGCCCTTGTTTCAAACCAAGGTTTTGCATTAGAAGCTAGAACAGCTTCTAGGAAATGTTTAGCAAGAGCTCGAGTTATGGGTCCTTTAGGCAGCTCGATTGAATCTTGGTTCGCACTTGTGGGAGCCCCGGGCGTGCATACATCATTCCCCCTGTCTTCAAAGTGACTTGTCCTCAAGTCGAGACGTTTGTCCATTTGAAAATGTACCTTTTTGTGCGGCTTTCCTCGTCGAATGGAATGAAGGATATCTCACAAACCATATTCGGCAATGACAAATGAAAAATATTCAAATAGTATATATAAAATTTATTCCAAAGGTCATATGGAAAAAATCTTATTCGGTCATAACATGGATACTTCTCATTGTCACACAAGTTTGATTAGCCATCAATATGAACAATTGAAGAGAAAGGGGCCAAATATTGATTAGTCATGCAATCTTGCAAACGAATATTCATTCCTCATTTCAGCCACAACATTCTAATAGGTCCAAAACAAAGGGCACATTTACTTTTCTTTTGAATTTGAACATCCTCACCTTGCCGTATTTGATTAAATGGACGTACAGTAGCAGGATAAATAATATGGCCACTTTCCACAAAGTCATCATCAACAACACCGAGTTCTTTATCTTTCAAATAAAACAGAAGTATTGTTGACTTACCTTGATTATCTTGGAAGTTACATGATGAAAGTTCGAATTTACCTCGCTTGCACAAAACAAACCTTCGCTCTTTAGCAAGGTAATGTAATTCATATTTTGAACTTGAATAAACCTGAAAAGGTGAAAAATCAAAGAAGTAACTCACGCCCTTCAAAATGTAATTTCCACAAAGATGAAAGATGTGATGTGAGCACACCCGGGGCATCCTCGAATGCACACCAAGAATCCATTGAGCTGCCAAAAGGTCCCATGACCCGAGCTCGAACCAAGCAACTTCAAGATGCTATATCGGCCTTTGTGATGCGCATTTGGGATGATAACCAGCTCCCTAACGTTGGAGGAGCTAAGAAAAACTCCTTGATGACTCCATGCACCATTTTACAATCTGATCTCAGCTCCTCTCCAGCTCCCCCATGCGCCATTCAGCTCACATCAGCTCACTTGAGCTCGTTTTAGCTCGTTTGAGCTCGAACTTAGCTCGATTCATCTTATTCCTTTTTCATTTCAATAAATTGAGTTTTAATCTAGCTTATAACTAAGTTTGTTACAGCTCATGCCGAATTCCCTAGCTCAATTTAGCTCACTAAGTGTTTTTGACTATTTGAGCTAGCCGAATTTATTATAGGTTGACTTATAATTATTGTGTTCAAATTTAGCTATTGTTATTAAGTTATTTAATTATTTTAATTTATAATTATATGAATAGTTGTTTGTTATTTAATTTTGTTATTTAATTTTGTAGGTTAGCCGAATTTGGAAGATTCATGTATGGACTTTAATGCAAGGTGCATGCATAGGAAGGTTCAATGGACGGCAATCAAGAGGAACATGCATGTTCATGATGAACATTCATGTATTTGAAGATTCATGGATCAAATTAATGATGGAACATGCATGGGACGGTTCATGCATTGATCATGTGTTCACATATTGTGTTCACACCATGATGACCTTTCGGTTGGACGTTCACACCCAAGTGTCTACTAAAGCTCCTTGTTCACACCAAGTTTGACTCTTCATGAAGCCCTAATTAATTAAGCCACTCATGGTGAAACAACATGAATTCAAGGCTCCATTTAAGGTGTTAACCGAATCTAGCCATGCATGTATGAAGATCATTCATCCAAGTACATCAATGCATATTCATGAAGCTGCCCACTCACCTCCCATTCGGCTGAACATGGACAAGGACACCATTGGTCATTTTTCTAGAATGTTATGTCTTAAATTAGGTTCATTAGTTAATCGTTAAGTTCATGAATAGTCTATTCGGCTAGCATAAGAAACTAGTATAAATAGTTTGTTGATTTCATTTGTAAGGGACTTTTGCCAAATTTGTTAATGAACATTGTTCTTGTGAGGTTGCTTCCTCTCATATCTCGTACAAGTTTCGAAGACTTATCTAGTTTGTGCTAGTGCCGTCTACCAATCTTGTTTGAACTTATCACCAATCTTGGTGTGGTGTTCACCTATCCATCTATCCATATTTTTCACCTTAACAATATAGGAACCGGGGTGACACTTTTTAGTGTTGAATCATTCCTGACGTTGAGTTCATTTTTCCATTCCCCATCTTTCAACTTTCCTTCTTGTTAACCAAACCGAGCCATCTATCCAACATCCTTTCTTGTTTCCTTAGCCGAACCTATCACTACCCTTTTGCATAATTTTTGAAAACCTTCCGCTATCCAAACCTATCCATTTCACTTCTATTTCTAAAATCTGAGGTACGAACGACTCTCTCGAACTACGATCGGGCAACTATGTGAATTTGACTCATCTACCCGGGCCGGATCACATCATACCTTGTCTTGGTATCAACTTAAAATGGCTAGCTCCAGGCTTAAATACTCTATTTTGATCACTTATCCAAAAATATAGCCAGAATTTCATTTTCTCAGATAAATCACAAAAGTATACCGTAGAGAAGTTTAGCGCGATTTAACATGCAAACATTCATACTTCACAAAACTCAATTGAATAGACAGATCAAAACATGGAAACTTTGCACAAAAATTTAAAGTTTTCTTTTGATGGACACAATCAAACAAATTATTCATTGTATGCAAAAACCTTAGAACACATATGATGCGAACCTAGCTGCGTCATGTTACAAATCAACTCGGCAACGTCGAGCATGGCCTAAGCTCGAGGGGCCCAAGGGCAAGATGAAGTTTGATTTCAGTTCAACGAGCTCAAAACAGCTCATTTCCATCTCAATGAACATCTTTCCATGAGATTAATTCGGCCCAAACTTAGCTCAAAGAGCTCAAGCCTAGCTCGGGCTAATTTAAGCACTTTATTAATTGCTGGAATAATTAATTGAGTCTAGTTAAATTAAATTAAATCAGCTCAATAATTAGGTTGTGTTATTTTTAATAAATTAAAATCTGGACATTTTAATTATGTTTAAATATGTTAGTTAAATTAGTTAATTTGCTTAGCTCATAATTATGTTCAGCTTAATAATTGGTTTTAATATGTTCCAGCCGAAATTAATATGACTAAACTGGAACATGTTTTAATCTATTTTAGTACAGCCATTTAACTTGTCTTAGTTTAGGATACATTTATTTCTTGTCCAGCCGAATGTGGGTTAAATAATTTGCTGCCAATTTAATATGTTCAAAGCTGATTAATTTTGGTCTAAATGTGCAGTTATTTTCGACATTAAAGAAGGAAGCATACCGAATTTAATGTGCTTCTTGCTACAGCCAAATTAATTAGTGAACAAGGCATGGACGGCACATTAATTGAGTTGCTGGTGCATGGCACAACATTAAAGAGCTGCTGGTGCATAGGAGCCTGAAACGTGATTAATGCATTAAAGAGTTGCTGGTGCATGAATAACCTAGGAGCATGAAACGTGATTAATGCTTGAAGGCTGCTGGTTGGTGTTCCCAAATGGCCATTCGGTCAAAAGGTGGTTGAATATTCAATGTTCCAAGTTGAATTAAAAGGCCAACTGCTGTTTAAGTTTCTCTAGGTGCTTTTTTGGGAATAATAAGGGACATGGCTGATTATAATTAATCCCATCCAGCTGCTCACATTCAGCTTCTATATCTATTGACCATTGGCGTCCTCAAGGAGCATTTAAGCTGCCCAAGCCTATCCAGCTGGTCAAAGCATTATATTTAATATCATGCACCCTCTTTGGCCAAATATTACAAGATTTTTTTTTCAGCTCATTAATTTTTCAGCTGATGAGGAAACTTCTAAGAAATTTTCAACTCTTCTAGTTGAATTACAAGGTGACCATTCGGCTTTCTAGGTGGCTGATCAGCTCACCTTTATTTTAAATGATTCTAGCTGCATGAAGACACCTTGGAAGCTGTCCAAATACGTTCTCAAGGCTGGAGGAAGCATCCCAGAATTTTCCTAAATTTTTCTGGAAAGTTCAGCTCATTTAAAGGTTAAAATTAAGTGTCCATTTGGCTGCCAATTGTCCATTCAGCTAGCCTTAGTCTTTAGCTATAAATACTTGTTTTTAGATGTTGTAAAGGTTAGACAATTTTAGACTTTGTTAATTATATGAACTTAATTGTTCTAGTGAGAATTCAATTCTCTTTATTCACTTTAGGACTGATTTGACTTATCGGGATTTCGTCTCATGGCGTCTATCTTTCCTTTATTTTTATTCTGAACTTATCACCTCCGGTGTGGCGTTCAAAATATATCTTTGGTTCCTAACTCTCTATAGTTAGCGGGTCAAGATTCTCTTGTCGACCTAAGTGCCTATTTTAAGATTCTGGTCAACTTTTCCTATAACGTTGGTTCAATCTTGGCCTTAGCCGATTTTTATCCACCTATCATCAAGTTTCCTTTAACCTTGTTTGATCCCTTTGATAGCCATTTATCCATTTCTCTTTCAGCCTTCTTGAAATCAAATAATCCATTCACTTCCACATCTATTACGAAACTAACCATTCGAACCTATCTTCCTTGTTTTCATCCCCAATTTTGCAAACCGTTCAAACTTACCCAATTTATTGATCGGGCAACTATTACAACTCAAATCATCCCGAGGCTAGTTCGTATCAATATATGTCGAATAAAGAAGTTATAAACATGTGACTTTTCAAAATTTCAAATCCAACACAGACCAATCGAATAGGCATGTTTAAGCAAAAAGGTTTAGCACCTATATTCAAAGAGTTTAAGCATTCAAGCACATCAAAATTTGTATGTGCAAAACTTTTATCACACACCTCCACGATTTGCATAGGCGAAACCAACTCAACAGAAGGGTTAAACATGTCATAAGATAAACTTTTCGAGGCTCTTCTTGAAACAAGGATATTAACATCAATAGGTGGGCAACGACTATCCAAACCAAAATATGGAGACCTTTCAGAAATTGAGTCATCAAAACCTTTATTAGTAGTTTTTAAATCAAATGTTCGTAACTCGATAATCATAGAGTCCTTGCCTCGCTTACCTTTTGACACAAGTGAGTAGTTGTCATTCTCATTCTTACCTTTCTTGTACAACTGAAATCACCGCTCGTTGGGAATGTATTGAAGCTGGAATTGGTCACACAAGAAAAACTAACAAGTGGGTTAGTGGAAACGATCCTCTCTTGCTTACTAACATCTTTTCCACTCAAATCTTTTTCTTTGGAAACACTCACTTCTTTTACCTCAATTTCTTTTTCCACTCTTTTCTTTTGATCAAACTCTTTTTCTTTTTCATTATCTTTTTCAATCTCATTTTGTTTCCTCTCTTCCTCTTTTTCTTTCATTTTTTTTTCTTTTCTCAATTTCACTCAAGATCCTCTCATTTTCTCTCATAATATTTGCTTGCCTCTCTTTTCTTTTTATCTCTTTTTGCCTTTCATATTTTTATTTTCTCATTTTCTTTTTACAAGAGGACACAAAAGAGTTAGGAGAATAATCATTTTGCTCCAAAGAAGAAAAATCATTTACATATGGTTCACGAACAATTCTTCGTGAAGATCTCTCCATGGATGTTTTCTTTGGAGTTCTTGAAGAGGTGTATCTTCCATCTCACACATCTTCTCGGAAGGATTCAAAATGAAAATCGACTTCTCTTCGTCTTGAATTCCTTAATGAAAAGGAATCTCAATCAAAGGCTATTCTCGAGTAGTCGTTGGATGTGTATCTCCGTTGATGTATGCACGCCCGGGGCTCCCTCAAGTGCATATTAAGATTCAATTGAGCTTCCAAAAGCACCCATAACTCGAGCTTGTGTTAAGCATTTTCTAGAAGTTGTTTTAGCTTCTAATGCAAAACCTTGGTTTGAAACAAGGGACAATGCTCACAAAATCAGCTCGAAGCAACTATCCAAAGAACCCATGCATTGTTGGCAAGCTGATCCTAGCTCATTTCCAGATCCCCGAGCTCTATCCAGCTCAACTCAGCTCATTTGAGCTCGTTTTAGCTCGTTTGAGCTCAACCAAGTTTACTTTTTAGCTCATTCTTTATTTCAATAAATTAAACTAAGTTTTAGTTTTATACTAATTAGCTTGTTACAGCTCAATAACGAAAATCCTAGCTCAAATAAGTTCATTAAATGTTTTCACTTAGTTTGAGCTAGCCGAATTTAATGCTACTAGCTAGTCTTTAATTAATGTGTTTAGATTAGTTTAATATGATATTTATGATGTCTAGTTCATGCTCTTAACATGTTCAGCCAAATATACATTGGGATTTAATGAGTTCATGTTTCTTGTAGGTTCAGCCGAATGCATTGAGTACATTAAATGAGATTCATGCACGACCAGGTACATGAATTATGAGAGTTCATTCATGGACGAATTTATGCATGGTGGGCTGGCTATTGGTGATCCCTAAGCAACCTTTTGTCCAAGAGTTAAGTTCCACAAAGTGACCGAATACATGAAGGAGCCATTAATGCAAGTACATGCATGGCTTAATACATCGTATGGAAGGATGCATGCACAACTAGTGTTCAATGGATGGCATTTGAAGGAATTCATGTATTGGGGACGTTCATGCAAGTGGGGGCTATTTTATGTACATGTATTTGAGGATTCATGGACCGTAATTAAGGAAGAACATGCATTGGGACGTTTAATACATGTATCATGCATATCCAAGATGTCCATTCAAGTATTCAAGGTACATTCAAGCCTCATTCGGCCAAGGGAGATGTAGGAGTATTAAAGGGCTGCACATTCCTGAACTATGGCTTTTCTTCAAGGCTAAGTATGCATGAATGCATCAAGTGAAGCAACATGATGGTTCGGCCAATTCATGCACCATCTCCAAGCATGAACCGAATTTTAATGCTTTTGTGTGAACATGTTAAATACAAATGTGAATAGAATTTAAGTCACTGTGAACATCATAGACGCCGAATATCAATAGGCATCTTAGGCTTATAAGTAGTTTGTTCATTTCATGTAAAAAGGAATTTTGTCAATTTGTTTAATGAACATTGTTCTTGTGAGGTTGCTTCCTCTCATATCTCGTACAAGTTTTGAAAGACTTATCTAGCTTGTGCTAGTGGCGTCAATCGTCCTTGTTTGAACTTATCACCAATCTTGGTGTGGTGTTCACCTATCCATCTATCCATATTTTCACCTTAACAATATAGGAACTGGGGTGACACTTTTTAGTGTTGAATCATTCCTGACGTTAAGTTCACTATTCCATCCCCACCTTTGCATTATCTCGTTCTTATTGTTTCCAAATCGAACCATTCCTTTAACATCCTTTCTTGTTTCCTTAGCCGAACCTATCACTACCCTTTTGCATAACTTTTTGAAAACCTTTCGCTGATTCAAACCTATTCTTTCAATTCTATCTCTGAGATCGAGGCATGAACGACCCTTCTCGACTACGATCGGGCAACTACGTGAATTTGACTCAACCACCCGAGCCGAATCACATCATCCGTGATGTTCTCAAATCCACTTTTCGACTTGATGACATTCGTTCCCGTTGGTCTCTTTTCTCCACACGGTCTAATCTCTCGTGCAATTTTTCAAACTTAGTTTTCACCATTCTTCGCATTTCTTGCACCAAATATTGATGTTCCGATTCGGTAAAATCTTCGCGAGACATGATTGTTATCGCTGCAAAGGAAAATTGTTAAGTAAAATTGTTATTGCTGTAAAGGAAAATTGTTAAGTAAAATAAGAATAAAATCCTCACTACAAAATCCTCACGAGTTCACTCAAAAAGAAAAATTAATGGATTTCACTCACGCTCATATTTTCACTCGTTTTAGGCTTTTTTTCAACACTCAGATGCACTCACACTCTCTAGCCTTTTACCACTCAACTTACTCTCGTAACCTCGTAGTTTGTTTCTCTTGACTCATCTTAGTGCTTTGGGGTCAGCTTCAAAATGGTTAAAAGGGATAAGATGCATGGGTGTGCAGGTAGGCTGAAAGAATTTTTTTTTAATGTAGTGTGGCGTTTTTGGGGGGTGCAAAGTCGATGAAAAGAATACTTGACGATTGAAACAAATGTATAATCAACAGAGATGAGAACTAGAACACTTCACTTTTTTTTTCAAATTTCTTCTCTTTTTATTATAACTTCAAAATAATGTTATTACAATGGAGAATCTTCAAATACAACTTGATATTTTAATAATATATTTTTTTTCAATTTTTTCACAACAAACCTATTTTGATCTTGATATGAACGTTGGCACTTCTCGTTTCACAAGCTCTAATACCAAATGATGTGATCCGGCTTGGATAGTTGAGTCAAATTCATGTAGTTGCTCGATCGTAGACGAGAAGGATTGTCCGCGTTTTGGTTTAGTAGAAGAAGTTGGATAGATAGGCTTGATGGAAGCGAATGGGGTTCAAGGGAAGCAAGATGATGAAGATAGGTTCGGCTAAGGATAACAAAGATGGATGTTAAAGAGGTTGTTTGATTTTGGAGATAACAAAGAAGAAATAACAAAAAGGTGGAAATGGATTAGTGAACTTAACGTCAGGAGCGATTCAACACTAAAAAGTGTCACCCCGATTCCTATATTGTTAAGGTGAAAAAAAGATGGAATAGCAGATAGGTGAACACCACACCAAAAACTGGTGATAAGTTCTGATGTGAGCACACCTGAGGCATCCTCGAATGCACACCAAGTATCCATTGAGCTGCCAAAAGGTCCCATGACCCGAGCTCGAACCAAGCAACTTTAAGATGCTATATCGGCCTTTGTGATGCGCATTTGGGATGATAACCAGCTCCATAACGTTGGAGGAGCTAAGAACAACTCCTTGATGACTCCATGTACCATTTTACAATCTGATCTCAGCTCCTCTCCAGCTCCCCCATGCGCCATTCAGCTCACATCAGCTCACTTGAGCTCGTTTTAGCTCGTTTGAGCTCGAACTTAGCTCGATTGAGCTCATTTCTTTTTCATTTCAATAAATTAAGTTTTAATCTAGCTTATAACTAAGTCTGTTACAGCTCATGTCAAATTCCCTAGCTTAATTTAGCTCACTAAGTGTTTTTGACTATTTGAGCTAGCCGAATTTATTATAGGTTGACTTATAATTATTGTGTTCAAATTTAGTTATTGTTATTAAGTTATTTAGTTATTTTAATCTATAATTATATGAATAGTTGTGTGTTATTTAATTATGTTATTAAATTTTATAGGTTAGCCGAATTTGGAAGATTCATGTATGGACTTTAATGCAAGGTGCATGCATGGGAGGGTTCAATGGATGGCAATCAAGAGGCACATGAATGTTCATGATGAACATTCATGTATTTGAAGATTCATGGATCAAATTGATGATGGAACATGCATTGGACGGTTCATGCATTGATCATGTGTTCACACATTGTGTTCACACCATGATGACCCTTCGGTTGGACGTTCACACCCAAGTGTTTACTCAAGCTCCTTGTTCACACTAAGTTTGACTCTTCATGAAGCCCTAATTAATTAAGCCACTCAAGGTGAAACAACATGAATTCAAGGCTCCATTAAGGTGTTAGCCGAATCTAGCCATGCATGTATGAAGATCATTCATTCAAGTACATCAATGCATATTCATGAAGCTAACCACTCACCTCCCATTCGGCCGAACATGGACAAGGACACCAATGGTCATTTTTCTAGAATGTTCATGTCTTAAATTAGGTTCATTGTTTAATAGTTAAGTTCATGAATAGTCTATTCGGCTAGCATAAGAAACTAGTATAAATAGTTTGTTGATTTCATTTGTAAAGGACTTTTGCCAAATTTGTTAATGAACTTTGTTCTTGTGAGGTTGCTTCCTCTCATATCTCGTACAAGTTTTGAAGACTTATCTAGTTTGTGCTAGTGGCGTCTACCAATCTTGTTGAACTTATCACCAATCTTGGTGTGGCGTTCACCTATCCTTCTATCCATCTTTTCACCTTAACAATATAGGAATCGGGGTGACACTTTTTAGTGTTGAATCATTCCTGACGTTGAGTTCATTTTTCCATTCCCCATCTTTCAACTTTCCTTCTTGTTAACCAAACCGAGCCATCTATCCAACATCCTTTCTTGTTTTCCTTAGCCGAACCTATCACTACCCTTTTGCATAACTTTTGAAAACCTTCCGCTATCCAAACCTATCTATTCACTTCTATTTCTAAAATCCGAGGTACGAACGACTCTCTCGAACTACGATCGGGCAACTACGTGAATTCGACTTGTCTACCCAGGCTGGATCACATCAAGTTCAAACAAGATCGGTAGACGCCACTAGCACAAACTAGCTAAGTCTTCAAAACTTGTACGAGATATGAGAGGAAGCAACATCACAGAAATAGAGTTTCATTAACAAATTGGCAAAAGTCCTTTTACAAAGAAATAAACATACTATTTATAGTCTAACAAGTGATAGCCGAATGGTCAAATTAACTAGCTTAAAGGCTAAGTAATTTAGCCAAGAATGCACTAGAATATTCTAGAATAAATCATTAAAGAGTTAAGTCCACATTCAGCTGATTGGAACTTTAATGGGTAGCTTCATGGTTAAGAAAAATTGACTTGGATGAATGTGAATGAATGGCAGCTCAATAGCTTGTCTAAATTCGTCCATGGGTTGATTGGAGCATTAAAGAAGTGTCTTTTGGCCGAATAGACACCTAGGGAAGTCATTTGGGCAGCAACGATTCATGCATCAAGAACTAGATGCATTCTCCCATTTGTTGTAACTTGCTGTCCATGCATATTCTCTTAATCTTCATTCATGGATTGAAGTTGGAAATTGATTATGTAGCTACCCCTTGGCTGAATAAGTACTTAGGGAAAATCAATAGATCACCCACATTCATTCGGTCATGCATGGAACAAAAAGGGGTCTTGAATCTAGCCGTACATGAACATGCAATAAATGCCCTTCATACATGCATGTGTGCCGTCCAAAGGAGAAGTATCTTCATTAATTCAAGTGCATGTAATTTACCATCCATGCACATGAACTTAATTCCTCCAAACATTGAACCATGCCGTGTATGAATCTTCTTATGCATTGAACTAGCCCGTACATGCACCTAGCCTTAAATGCACCTCCATATTCGACTAACCTACAAAAGAATTAAACACATAATTATTTAAAATATATATATTCATTTTAAACATAATTAAACAGCAATTAGACAACTTAAATGACACTAATTAAATTGGACACATTCAATTGAAACTAACTAGCAACATTAAGTTTGGCTAGCTCAAACTAAGTGAAAACATTTAATGAACTTATTTGAGCTAGGATTTTCGTTATTAAGCTATAGCAAACTAATTAGTATAAAACTAAAACTTAGTTTAATTTATTGAAATAAAGAACAAGCTAAAAGTAAGCTCGGTTGAGCTAAAATGAGCTAACACGAGCTCAAATGAGCTGAGTTGAGCTGGATAGAGCTCGAGGAGCTGGAAATGAGCTAGGATTAGCTTGCCAACAATGCATGGGTTCTTTGGATAGTTGCTTCGAGCTGATTTTGAGAGTATTGGCCCTTGTTTCAAACCAAGGTTTTGCATTAGAAGCTAGAACAGCTTCTAGGAAATGTTTAGCAAGAGCTTGAGTTATAGGTCTTTTAGGCAGCTCGATTGAATCTTGGTTCGCACTTGTGGGAGCCCCGGGTGTGCATACATCATTTGGACTCATTTTCAACCTCATTTTTTGACTCGATCTTGCCATTTGTGTGTACCACCATAGTGCTTCAATTTGGGCATTAACTTGCGATATGGCCCCTCCCGAGGCATTTGAAGCACTTGATGTCCCTCGAATGGTTGGAGGAACTCTCGACCGCCTTGCCTTTGCTAGATTTGGCCAAAGGCTTGGTTGATTTTGATGGCACCATTGTCTCTTTAGTGCAGCTCATTGGAGTGTTTTTGCCAATGCCTTAGCTCCACTTTGAAGTATTCACAATGGAGTAACAATGCCTTTTCACTTTAATTTCTTTTCTACTTTGATGGCCATATGCATCATGTCCACCACCTTGATGTAGTGTTGCAACTCCACAATATTGACAATGTCTTGGTTGAAACCACCCAAGAAACGCGCCATGGTTGCTTCAACGTCTTCTTGTACATCCGCTCTTATCATCATGATCTCCATTTCTTTATAGTAATCCTCCACGCTCCTCGAGCCTTGAGTAAGGTTTTGGAGCTTTTGATAAAGCTCACGATGGTAATATGAGGGTATGAACCTCCGACGCATCACTGATTTCATTTTGGCCCATGTACGTATTGGGGGTTCTCCATTCCTTCGTCGGCTTGTAGTTAATTGGTCCCACTATATCATCGCATAGTTAGAGAATTCAATCGCTGTCAACTTCACCTTTTTAGTCTCAAAGTAGTTATGGCACTCGAACACTAGTTTGATCTTTTTTTCCCACTCGAGATAGGCTTCCGGATTGGATCGACCTCGAAAGGGTGGAATTGAAAGCTTGATGTTTTTAAGATCGCCATCTACACGGCCTTATTCTCTTTGACCATGGTCTCATCTCCCCCTTTGCCGGTCAATTAAGTTAGACCCTTGATCACTTTCAGCTTCACTAGGATCGTATAACTCATCTTCTTGGATTCGTTGCCGACCTCGATTTCCTTGTGGACTTTGGGCCATCCTCTCTCATCGGCCTCGCACCTCAACTTGATCTAATTAGTTTTGGATGGGGTCAAGCTTTCGATCAAATAATCGTTCCACTTCGCATAACAAGGCTTGAAGATTTAAGCCTGGTACGTTTCAAATAGGTTGCCTTTTGGTTCGATCCGCCATGTTTCATTTTGGGCTCCTTGACATGGAACCACAAACCTCGCACTTGACTCAAAAAGAAAGAACAGATGTCACTCACACTCGTGTTTGCACTCTTTTCAGCTTTTACCTCCTCTCTAATGTACTCACACACTCGTGCCTTTTTCCACTCGTTCTTTTCTCATGATTTTTTTAAAAGACTTGTTGAGGCTTTATCGAAGTCTTAGGGTCAGCTTCAAACGGTTTGCAAGGGATTGATGAAAAAGGTGTAGGGTAGGCTAAAAAGAAGAAAATAAAATTCGGTAGAAGTGTGATGTTAGGGTAGTAAAGTGAATAGAAGAGGAATTTGTTGATCGGGATTACAAACAATGAATACAACTTTTAACACCCTCAAAAGTACTTTGGAATTTGGATGACAACGAGTTAATGACACTTTTTTTGTTTTTTTTTTAAATTTTTGAATCTTTTTTTTTCAATATATATAACTACAATGCTCTTGTAATACCAGAAATAATACTAAATTTTTTTAAATTTTTTTTAATTTTTTTACAAACCTATTCCAGGATGGTTAGAACGTCCGTACTTCTCATTTTTAAAAGCTCTGATATCAAATGATATGAACTTGCCTCAGTATGATGAGTTGAGTCATTTAATTTCCTGATCATTGAACGTAAAAGTATCGTTCCAATTTGTAAGCTATGAAGGTATTTGTTTAATATGATGATAGGAGATGGAAATAGGTTTAGAATTGGCTAAGTATAAGTTGATTTGGTTCGACTAACAAGAAATTAAAATAGATAAGTTAATAGTTAGGTGAAATGGAAAATCAAAATTAAGCAGCAAGAACGAACCAATACTAAGGAGAGTGTTGACCTGGGACATATATGGCTTAAGGTGGTTTGCATGAGAGCCACACAAGAGAACATAAGAACCACACATGGTTTGTAAGGGAAGCAGGTTATTTGCATACCCTTACCCTCCCTCTTTAAAAGGGTACCACTTCAGATTGTCACCTACACAAAAATGAAACAAATTAGTGACACTAGAAATTATAACACAAAATAACTTTTTAGAATCTTATTCAAAATTGAGATGCATAAACCAATGCCGGGATCAAAAATAGAAATTGGTATTACCTTACCATAATGATTCAAGAAGTTCATCGATGGTGAAAAACTAGAATCACAAAGTATTCAAAAAATATAATCTTGGAAAACAAAGTTCCATGGCTCAAATCCTTTAAACAATGACATGGAACAATATTCATCGGGATCAAAGACAAGGTTTTTGCTTACCATTTCAATTTGACTTGAAAAGTTCTTGATCAACATCATAGAAAGAACATGAATCAATTTAAAGTCATTATCATGCAAAACATGCTTGAATCTTTTAAACCACACTATAGAACATCCTCTGGAATCAAAGATTTGATTTTGATTTTGCAAGCCATCAAAATTTACATCTTTTGTTTTCGGGAATAAAGTTAAAACCTGGAGCAAATGGAGGGGTCCAACACATTTATTCAAAATAAAATTATGATGCTCACCTTCACTTGACAATAACTTAGGAATACATGCTCCGGGCTTAAAAACATGGTTTTGGTAACACCCCCACCCCCACGCCCAAAACCGTCATCGGAGTTAAGCTTGAGGTGCTACTAATCTTATTTTACCTTTTTAAACAATTCTAACTACTTATATTAATTTTCAGAATAAACTGTTTTTCTGCGTCATGGTTGCTTAAAAATTCATATCTCGAGTTACAAAACTCGAAATCCAATTCCATAAATTTTCCCTGAAAATAGACTCATATATCTATTTAATAATTTTTTTTTATAGAATTTTTTATTGATCCAATTAGTACATTTTATTAGTTAAAGTTACTCCTATTTCAAAATTCGACTGCACTGACCTCTACTTACTACGACCACTTTTCTCCATGTAAAAAGTTCATATGACAATACCGTTTGTTTCTGTTAAAACTAGATTCAATAATAATTCTAACCATATAAATTACACCACCTAATTATTTTTATAAAATTTATGGTGAATTTATAAATTTGAAATAGGGGATCCAGAAATCGCTCTGGCCCTATTTCACTAAAACTCAGATATCTTATAAAATACAAAACCTTTACCTGCTTTGCTTATTCCATATGAAAATAGATACAACGGGCTTTAATTTCATATATTATTCACTATCAAACCATGTCTATAAAATTTTTTGTGATTTTTTCAAAATCACGTTATTTTTTATACTTGAATCTGTTTTTAAGTTACTTTCACATTTTTCATAATTTTCATGTGATAGTTACTACTTAATCATACATACTATTAAACATGTATATCATCAGCCATTCTATTAGCTAATCACTAGCAAATATTTACACATCATTCATTGATCATATCATATCAAAAGAAACCAAGTTCCTATACATGCCATACACAAAACGAAACGTCTAACTATACCAATGTAATTTCTTCGATAGTGTGATCGGGTCTCCGACGTTTCCTTCGATTCCCGAGTGGCTTGATAAAAACTATAAGAAAAATAAAATAAGAGAGTAAGCACTAGGCTTAGTAAGCTTACAACCAAATAAATTACAACATTCAACATAATGAATAAATAAACATCAAGTCACCTAGCCTCATAAATTTTCTTTACTTCTCATTTTCTACCTTCTTCTTTACTCACTTACCTTCTTTCTTACTTGACCTTTCACTATTCATAAATATAATCTACCTTCCCTTTTTGCTGATAATTCACTATGATTTAACATATACAATGACCCGATGAACCACTCGGAATACTAAGGATACTAGGGTCGTTCCTGTCTATCAATGTCCTCCCAATGCCATGTCTTCGACATGGACTTACATGAATTATTCCTATCTCCAATGCCATATTTATATATATAATATGGGCTTACATGGCTCATTCCTGTCTCCAAAGCCATATATCTGATATGGACTTACATGGCTCATTTCTATCCTATCCTGTCAACCCCAATATCCTAATATTCCTAAGGTTCAAACAGGGCTTCCTAATGCTTTTTCTCTGCTACTTCGCCTTTAATTCGACTTTAAATATTCTCCAAAAAATAAGTATATAAATGCTGGAAATTAACAATAATAATGTAAAATATAAGAATATTGCATTTATTTACTGTAAACTTACCTCGATACAAAATGTGACTAAACTTTACAATTTAGTCCTTTACTTTTTCTTTTCCCTGATCTACTCTTGAATTTCGTTCTTCTTGATCTATAATAGAAAATTTAACTTATTTAATATTCACATTTATCAAAACAGTCCTTTACTCAAACTTTGGAAAATTACATTTTTACTCCTAAACTTTTGCATATTTACACTTTTACCCCAAATCTCATAAATTAAATTTCAACCTATTTTCTTATGTTTTATGACATGCTGATCATTTTTCCCTTCTATGCCAGCATCAAATTCATACTCTATCATGCACTTATGACTATTAGGTATTTTACCGATTAAGCCCTTTTACTCATTTGTACCTAAAACCGAGTAGCACAAGTTGTCTAACATAATCTAAGACCTCATATTCTATCATAAAACATCAAAATAAACACTTTTCACCTATGGGTATTTTTCCAAATATGAACTCTAACTTAAATTATTGCTAACATAAGCTTTATCGAGCTACCGGGATCTCAAAAACGTAAAAATCATTAAAAACGGGGCTTGAAATCACTTACTATGAAGCTTGAAAGTTGAAGAAACCCTAGCTATAGAGAGATGGAGCATTCGGCAGCAACTATGAAGATGATAACTAATTTTTGTGTTATTTTTCCCCTTTTAATTTCATTTAATATCCAAATTGATGTGATCCAACCCGGGTAGACGAGTTGAATTCATGTAGTTGCTCGATCGTAGTTTGAGAGAGTCATTCGTACCTCGGATTTTAGAAATAGAAGTGAATGGATAGGTTTGGATAGCGGAAGGTTTTCAAAAGTTATGCAAAAGGGTAGTGATAGGTTCGGCTAAGGAAACAAGAAAGGATGTTGGATAGATGGCTCGGTTTGGTTAACAAGAAGGAAAGTTGAAAGATGGGGAATGGAAAAATGAACTCAACGTCAGGAATGATTCAACACTAAAAAAGTGTCACCCCGATTCCTATATTGTTAAGGTGAAAAGATGGATAGAAGGATAGGTGAACGCCATACCAAGATTGGTGATAAGTTCAAACAAGATCGGTAGACGCCACTAGCACAAGCCAGATAAGTCTTCGAAACTTGTACGAGATATGAGAGGAAGCAATCTCACAAGAACAAAAGTTCATTAACAAATTTGGCAAAAGTCCTTTACAAATGAAGTCAACAAACTATTTATACTAGTTTCTTATGCTAGCCGAATAGACTATTCATGAACTTAACTATTAAGCAATGAACCTAATTTAAGACATGAACATTCTAGAAAAATGACCAATGGTGTCCTTGTCCACGTTCGGCTGAATGGGAGGTGAGTGGGTAGCTTCATGTATGAGCAAGCTTTGGAAGCCAATAGGATTGTCTAGGTTCAGCCATGGGATGCATGAAACTCTCAAGGGGTGTCTCTTGGCCGAATAGGTGCTTAGAAAACTCCAAGGGTCCTCCTACATGCATTGGTTGTACATGGAACTTGGAAGGGGGCTTGAACCTAGCCGTACATGCACTTGCATTAATTACCCTCCATTCATGCATGTGTGCCGTCCAAGGGAGATGCACCTTTCAATATGCATTAACCTTCCATGTACATGAATGTATATCCTCCAAACATTGAACCGAACCATGCATGAATCTTCCCATTCAATGAACATTCCCGTTCATGCACCTTGCATTAAATGCCATGAATGTATCTTCCAAATTCTGCTAACCTACAAAATTAAATAACACACAACTATTCATATAATTATAAATTAAAATAATAACTAAATAACTTAATAACACTACCTAAATTTGAACACAATAATTATAAGTCAACTTATCATAATAAATTCGGCTAGCTCAAATAGTCAAAAATATTTAGTGAGCTAAATTGAGCTAGGGAATTCGGCATGAGCTGTAGCAAACTTAGTTATAAGCTAGATTAAAACTTAGTTTATTGAAATGAAAAAGGAATGAGCTGAAATGAGCTAAATTCGAGTTCAAACGAGCTAAAACGAGCTCAAGTGAGCTGATGTGAGCTGAATGGCGCATGGGGGAGTTGGAGAGAAGCTGAGATCGGATTGCAAAATGGTGCATGGAGTCTTCAAGGAGTTGTTCTTAGCTCCTCCAACGTTATGGAGCTGGTTATCATCCCAAATGCGCATCACAAAGGCTGATATAGCATCTTGAAGTTGCTTGGTTCGAGCTCGGGTCATGGGACCTTTTGGAAGCTCGATTGATCCTTGGTGTGCATTTGAGGATGCCCCGAGTGTGCTCACATCACAAATGACCAAAATGCCCCTCCTTACTAAACTTTTAAAAATTCCTTCCATGTCCTAATTTTTTCCATGAACATAAAATTGGTCAAATTGCTATTTAAGACCTCCTAATTAATATTTCAAAGCAATTTCATACTAGAAACTTCTAGAATGCAAGTTTTGCAACTTATTCGATTTAGTCCCTAACTTCAAATTAAGCATTTTATGCATAGAATTTCATCACGAAATTTTCGCACAATCATGTAATCATATCATGAACCTCAAAATAATAATAAAATAAATTTTCTACCTCAGATTTGTGGTTTCGTAACCACTATTCCGTTTAGGCCCTATTTCGGGATGTTACATTTCTCCCCTCTTTAGGGATTTTTGTCCCCGAAAATCTTACTTGTGAAGAGATTTGGGTATTGTTTTCGCATAGCCTCTTCGGGTTCCCATGTAGCCTTGTCTACCCCATGTTTATTCCATAGTACTTTCATAAGTGCAATACTTTTGTTCCTTAATTGCTTTACCTTTCGAGCTAGAATATTTACTGGTTCTTCACCGTAAGTCATGTCTGGCTGAATCTCAACCTCTGTCTGAGAAATCACATGTGACAGATCTGAACGATAACGACGTAGCATAGACACATGAAATACATTATGAATCTTCTCTAACTCAATCGGCAAAGCTAACCGATATGCTAATGGTCCAACTCTCTCAATCACTTCAAACGGTCCAATAAAACGTGGACTTAGTTTGCCTTTCTTGCCAAATCTAAGAACTTTCTTCCACGGGGATACTTTCGAAAAAACTTTGTCACCAACTTGATATTCAATCTCTTTTCTCTTCAAATCTGCATACGACTTTTGTCTGTCTGAAGCTACTTTCAAGCAATCTCTGATGATTTTTACTTTCTCTTCTGTTTTCTTAACTAGATCAACCCCGTAAATCTGATCTTCCTTAAGCTCTGTCCAATACAAAGGTGTGCGACATTTACGTTCATACAAAGCTTCATAAGGTGCCATCTTCAAACTCGACTGATAACTATTATTATAGGCAAACTCTACTAATGGTAAATATTTTTCCCAACTGCCTTGAAATTCCAGTACACAGCATCTAAGCATATCTTCAAGTACCTGAATAACTCTCTCTGACTAACTGTCGGTTTGAGGATGGAAAGCTGTACTAAAACTCAACTTTGTGCCCAAAGCCTTCTATAATTTCTTCCAAAACCATGAAGTAAATCTTGGATCTCTGTCTGAAATGATCGATAATGGTACCCCGTGGAGTCTGACTATCTCTGAAATATACAACTTGGCCAACTTGTCAAGTGAATAATCCATACGAACTGGGATAAAATGAGCCAACTTCGTTAATTTATCAATCACAACCCATACTGCATCTTTCTTTCTCAGTGTAAACGGCAATCCTGTCACAAAATCTATAGTAATTCGATCCCATTTCCACTCAGGGACTAGCACGGGCTGCAATAAACCTGAAGGTACCTGATGTTCGGCCTTTACTGGCAGATGGATCAAGCATCTAGAAACAAACTCTGAAATGTCCCTTTTCATTCCTACGCACCAATACATTTTCTTCAAATCATTATACATCTTTGTACTACCTGGATGAATAGACAAAGAACTACTATGTGCTTCCTGTAAGATCTTCCGAATAAGCTCATCATTCTTTGGTACGCATACCCTGTCTCTGAAAATCAAACAACCGCCGAATCGATCCAAAATCGACTCTATATCCGACTCACACCGATCTCTTTTGGCTAACAACTCACTTTGTCATTTTTCCGAGCTTCACAAATTTCTTCAAGAAACATCGGTTTGGCTCTCAACTCAGCTAAGATAAAACCATCATCCGATAAGGCTAGACTAGTGTTCAAAGCTCTTAATGCAAACAAAGATTTCCTACTCAAAGCATCAAGAACAACGTTTGCCTTACAGGTGATAATCGATCACTAGCTCATAATCTTTAATCAACTCTAACCATCTTCTTTGCCTCAAATTCAAATCTTTTGAGTCATCAAATATTTCAAACTTTTGTGATCGATAAATATGTGGCACTTCTCACCGTACAAATGATGTCTCCAAATTTTTAGCGCAAAAACAATGGCAGCTAGCTCTAAATCATGTGTCAGATAGTTCTTCTCATGTGGCTTTAGCTGTCTAAAGGCATAAGCAATTACCTTCCCTTCCTGCATAAGTACACAACCAAGTCCATCCATGGACGCATCACTGTAAATCACAAACTCCTTACATGGTTCTGGTTGTACTAAAACAGGAGCTTTAGTCAACAATGCTTTTAACTTATCAAAACTCTATTGACACTTCTCAGTCCATTCAAACTTGACATCCTTTCACAGCAATCTTGTCAGTGGGGTAGCTATCATAGAAAATCCCTCTACAAATCGTCTATAATATCCGACAAGACCAAGAAAACTTCTAACTTCTGATACATTTCTAGGAGGCTTCCAATCAACAATGGCTGAAATCTTGCTCGAATCAACCTTAATACCTTCACCTGAGACAATATGTCCAAGAAAACCAACTTCTCGTAACCAGAACTCACTTTTGCTGAACTTGGCATACAACTAATTTATCTCTCGAATCTATAAAACCTGTTCTCAAATGCTCGCATGCTCAGTCTCATCATGAGAATAAATCAAAATATCATCAATGAACACAACTACAAACTTATCCAGGTACGGTCTGAAAATTCGGTTCATTAAGTCCATGAAAATGGCAGGAGCATTAGTTAAGCCAAATGGCATCACAATGAATTCATAATGACCATACCTAGTTCGGAAAGTAGTCTTCAGGACATCTGACTCTTTAACTCGCAACTATAGCATCCGGATCTCAAATCTATCTTGGAAAACACAGTAGCTCCCTTCAATTGATCAAACAGATCATCAATTCTAGGCAATGGATACTTGTTCTTTACTGTTACCTTGTTAAGTTGCCGATAATCTATGCACAATCTCATCGATCCGTCTTTCTTTTTCACAAATAGCACTGGTGCACCCCATTGTGAACTCACTGGGTCTTACAAAGCCTTTATCTCATTAATTCCTGCAATCGAGCTTTCAATTCTTTCAATTCCAATGGAGCCATTCTATAAAGAGCAATAGAAATGGGCGTGGTACACGGAATCAACTCAATACCAAACTCAACTTCTCTAACAGGAGGCAAACTGGTAGTTCTTCCTAAACACATCGGAAACTCACATACCACGAGCACTCGATTCAATTTTCAATTCGGATCTTTAGTGTTCAACACAAAAAGCAAGATAAGCTTCATACCCTTTTCTCAAACATTTCTAGCGGACATATAATGAAATTATGGAAAATGAACTATCTCGACTCTTACGAATTAACCCGAATAATTTCACCATTTTCACACTTCAACTCAATGAATTTCTTCCCACAATTCACTATCACATCATGTGTAGTCAACCAATCCATACCAAGAATCACATCAAACTTATCAAATGGCAATAGCATGAGATCGGCCAGAAAACAGTAGCCTCTAATCATCAAAGGACAATTTCTACATACTTTATCTACGAATACATGCTTGCCTAATGGATTCGATACTTTAATTACAAATTCTGTAGATTATATAGGCATACTTATACTAGGCATCAATTTCTTGCAAACATATGAATGAGTTGAACCCGGATCAATCAAAGCAATGCCATTAATATTATGTAGAGAAAATGTACTCGTAATCACATCGGGGAAGGATGCCTCTTCGCGTGTACGAATAGCATAAGTTCTTGCAGGGGCTCTAGCATCTGGTCTCACAGCTGAATCTCTTGAGGTACCTCTGTTACTTGCTCCTACTCCCGGTTGCCTCGGTAATCTGCCTCTAGTAGGAGCATTTCCGGATCTAGCACTTTGTGTTATCTCTCAATTAGCTACCTCTGGACATTCTCGTACAAAATTATCTGGAGCACCACATTTATAACAAACATTTTCGCCTACCCGACAAGGACCATAATGAAGTCTACCACACCGTTGACAACCTGATCTACCCTGTACAACATTACCTACACTCGCAGTCGAGGTGGTCTGAGCCTTCGAATCCTTAAATCTGTTGCCTCTATTCTGACTAGAATACCTGGCTGAGAAACTAGATCTGGTAGAAAACTCCTTTGGCCTTTTGGATATAGCTTGGAATGACCTGCTCATCTGTCTCTTCTTTGTATCTTGTGTCTCTGTCTCAACTTTGCCTTTTCTTTTTAACAGCTCCTCTACCTTACAAGCTCTCTCAACTAAAATAACGAACTCTTTTATTTCTAAAAACACCCACTGACAGTCGGATATCATTATTTAACCCATCCTCAAACCTTTTACACATGATAGCCTCTGTAGACACACATTCTCTAGCATATATACTAAGCCTGACAAATTCGCGCTCATAATCGGTCACCGTCATATTACCTTGTTTCAATTCCAGGAATTCCTTTCTCTTCTGATCAATAAACCTCTGACTGATGTACTTTTTATGAAATTCCTCCTGAAAGAAATCCCAAGTGACCCTCTCCTTTGGTACAATTGATACAAGTGTTTGCTACTAGTGGTAGGCTGAGTCTCTAAGAAGTGATACTACACATTTCATACATTCCTCAGGTGTACAAGATAATTCGTCAAAGACTCTGATAGTATTTTCTAACCAAAATTCTACTCTTTTTGCATCATCATCCTTTGTTGCTCGGAACTCTTCTGCCCCTTGTTTCCTGATTCTATCAACTGGTAGCTTTTCTATTATCACTGTACTTATGACTGGGGAAGCTTGAGTTGCATGGGTAGCCTGAGAATCATGAGGGGGTGGAGGTCTAACTGCCGGATTCGTACGAACGAACTCAGCAAACAAATCATTCAGAGCTTGAAATAGAGCTTCTCGAGTCACTCCTCCCTGATTAACTGTTACTGGCCTATTCTCAGATGGCGTTGCCCCTTCCGCGGGAGTAGGCGCATTACTTTCTACATCATCATCACCAGCTCGCTCGGGATCCATTACTATAAAACAAAATATTTAAAAATCATCAGGAGTCGTCACACTATCAAAATATAGGTATGGCATGTATAGTTAGACTTTTACTCACACTAACTGTTCCAAGAACCGACTAAACCTGCTCTGATACCAATAAATGTAACACCCCCACACCCAAAACTGTCATCGGAGTTAAGCTTGAGGTGTTACTAATCTTATTTTACCTTTTTAAACAATTCTAACTACTTATATTAATTTTCAGAATAAACTATTTTTCTGCGTCATGGTTGCTTAAAAATTCATATCTCGAGTTACGAAACTCAAAATCCAATTCCCTAAATTTTTCATGAAAACAGACTCATATATATATTTACTAATTTTTTATAGAATTTTTGGTTGAGCCAATTAGTACAGTTTATTAGTTAAAGTTACTCCTATTTCAGAATTCGACTGCACTGACCTCTACTTACTACGAACCACTTTTCTACCTGTAAAAAGTCATATGACAATACCGTTTGTTTCTATTAAAACTAGATTCAATAAGGATTCTAACCATATAAAGTACACCACCTAATTATTTTTATAAAATTTATGGTGAATTTCTAAAGTTGAAACAGGGGATCCAGAAATTGCTCTGGCCCTATTTCACTAAAACTCAGATATCTTATAAAATACAAAATGTTTACCTGCTTTGCTTATTCCATATGAAAATAGACACAATGAGATTTAATTTCATATATTATTCACTATCAAACCATATCTCTACAAATTTTTGTGATTTTTCAAAATCACGTTATTTCTGATACTTGAATCTGTTTTTAAGTTACTTTCACATTTTTCATAATTTTCATGTGATAGTTACTACTTAATCATACATACTATTAAACATGTATATCATCAGCCATTCTATTAGCTAATCACTAGAAAATATTTACACATCATTCATTGATCATATCATATCAAAAGAAACCAAGTTCCTATACATGCCATACACAAAACGAAACGTCTAACTATACCAATGTAATTTCTTCGATAGTGTGATCGGGTCTCCGATGTTTAATTCGATTCCCGAGTGGCTTGATAAAAACTATAAGAAAAAGAAAATAAGAGAGTAAGCACTAGGCTTAGTAAGCTTACAAGCAAATAAATTACAACATTCAACATAATGAATAAATAAACATCAAGTCACCTAGCCTCATAAACTTTCTTTACTTCTCATTTTCTACCTTTTTCTTTACTCACTTACCTTTTTTCTTACCTGACCTTTCACTATTCATAAATATAATCTACCTTCCCTTTTTGCTGATAATTCACTATGATTTAACATATACAATGACCCGATGAACCACTCGGAATACTAAGGATACTAGGCGTTCACGTCTATCAATGTCCTTCCCAATGCCATGTCTTCGACATGGACTTACATGAATTATTCCTATCTCCAATGCCATATTTATATATATAATATGGGCTTACATGGCTCATTCCTGTCTCTAAAGCCATATATCTGATATGGACTTACATGGCTCATTTCTATTCTGTCCTGTCAACCCCAATATCCTAATATTCCTAAGGTTCAAACAGGGCTTCCTAATGCTTTTTCTCTGCTACTTCGCCTTTAATTCGACTTTAAATATTCTAAAAAAAAAATAAGTATATAAATGCTGGAAATTAACAATAATAATGTAAAATATAAGAATATTGCATTTATTTACTGTAAACTTACCTCGATACAAAATGTGACTAAACTTTACAATTTAGTCCTTTACTTTTTCTTTTCCCCGATCTACTCCTGAATTTTGTTCTTCTTGATCTATAATAGCAAATTTAACTTATTTAATATTGACATTTATCAAAACAGTCCTTTACTCAAACTTTGGAAAAATTACATTTTTACCCCTAAACTTTTGCATATTTACACTTTTACCCCAAATCTCATAAATTAAATTTCAACCTATTTTCTTATGTTTTATGACATGCTGATCATTTTTCCCTTCTATAGAAGCATCAAATTCATACTCTATCACGCACTTATGACTATTAGGTATTTTACCGATTAAGCCTTTTTACTCGTTTTTACCTAAAATCGAGTAGCACAAGTTGTCTAACATAATCTAAGACCTCATATTCTATCATAAAACATCAAAATAAACACTTTTCACCTATGGGTATTTTTCCAAATATGAACCCTAACTTAAATTATTGCTAACATAATCTTTATCGAGCTACCGGGATCTCAAAAACATAAAAATCATTAAAAACGGGGTTGGAATCACTTACTATGAAGCTTGAAAGTTGAAGAAACCCTAGCTATGGAGAGATGGAGCATTCGGCAGCAACTATGAAGATGATAACTAATTTTTGTGTTATTTTTCCCTTTTTAATTTCATTTAATATCCAAATGACCAAAATGCCCCTCCTTACTAAATTTTTAAAAATTCCTTCCATGTCCTAATTTTTTCCATGAACTTAAAATTGGTCAAAATGCTATTTAAGACCTTCTAATTAATATTTCAAAGCAATTTCATACTAGAAACTTCTAGAATGCAAGTTTTGCAACTTATTCGATTTAGTCCCTAACTTCAAATTAAGCATTTTATGCATAGAATTTCATCACGGAATTTTTGCACAATCATGTAATCATATCATGAACCTAAAAATAATAATAAAATAATTTTTTGTACCTCAAATTTGTGGTTTCGTAACCACTATTCCGTTTAGGCCCTATTTCGGGATGTTACAGTTTTGATCACTCGTTCCAAAATGCAGCAAAAATTTCTTTTTCACCAATAATTCACACAAGCTAAACAAACAAGATTCCAGCATATTCACTTTCAATCAACCAATCTGATGTGATCCGGCCTGGGTAGACGAGTCGAATTCACGTAGTTGCCCGATCGTAGTTCGAGAGAGTCGTTCGTACCTCGGATTTTAAAAATAGAAGTGAATGGATAGGTTTGGATAGCGGAAGGTTTTCAAAAGTTATGCAAAAGGGTAGTGATAGGTTTGGCTAAGGAAAACAAGAAAGGATGTTGGATAGATGGCTCGGTTTGGTTAATAAGAAGGAAAGTTGAAAGATGGGGAATGGAAAAATGAACTCAACGTCAGGAATGATTCAACACTAAAAAGTGTCACCCCGATTCCTATATTGTTAAGGTGAAAAGATGGATAGAAGGATAGGTGAACGCCATACCAAGATTGGTGATAAGTTCAACAAGATCGATAGACGCCACTAGCACAAACTAGATAAGTCTTCGAAACTTGTACGAGATATGAGAGGAAGAAACCTCACAAGAACAAAGTTTATTAACAAATTTGGCAAAAGTCCTTTACAAATGAAATTAACAAACTATTTATACCAGTTTCTTATGCTAGCCGAATAGACTATTCATGAACTTAAGTATTAAGCAATGAACCTAATTTAAGACATGAACATTCTAGAAAAATGACCATTGGTGTCCTTGTCCATGTTCGGCCGAATGGGAGGTGAGTGGTTAGCTTCATGAATATGCATTGATGTACTTGAATGAATGATCTTCATACATGCATGGCTAGATTCGGCTAACACCTTAATGGAGCCTTGAATTCATGTTGTTTCACCTTGAGTGGCTTAATTAATTAGGGCTTCATGAAGAGTCAAACTTGGTGTGAACAAGGAGCTTGAGTAGACACTTGGGTGTGAACGTCCAACCGAAGGGTCATCATGGTGTGAACACAATGTGTGAACACATGATCAATGCATGAACCCTCCAATGCATGTTCCATCATTAATTTGATCCATGAATCTTCAAATACATGAATGTTCATCATGAACATTCATGTGCCTCTTGATTGCCATCCATTGAACCCTCCCATGCATGCACCTTGCATTAAAGTCCATACATGAATCTTCCAAATTCGGCTAACCTACAAAATTAAATAACAAAATTAAATAACACACAACTATTCATATAATTATAAATTAAATTAATAACTAAATAACTTAATAACACTAACTAAATTTGGACACAATAATTATAAGTCAACCTATAATAAATTCGGCTAGCTCAAATAGTCAAAAACACCTAGTGAGCTAAATTGAGCTAGGGAATTCGGCATGAGCTGTAGCAAACTTAGTTATAAGCTAGATTAAAACTTAGTTTATTTAAATGAAAAAGGAATGAGCTGAAACGACCTAAATTCGAGCTCAAATGAGCTAAAACGAGCTCAAGTGAGCTGATGTGAGCTGAATGGCGCATGGGGGAGCTGGAGGGGAGCTGAGATCGGATTGCAAAATGGTGCATGGAGTCATCAAGGAGTTGTTCTTAGCTCCTCCAACGTTATGGAGCTGGTTATCATCCCAAATGCACATCACAAAGGCCGATATAGCATATTGAAGTTGCTTGGTTCGAGCTCGGGTCATTGGACCTTTTGGCAGCTCAATGGATACTTGGTGTGCATTCGAGGATGCCCCGGGTGTGCTCACATCATTCCCTTCGTCTTCAAAGCGACTTGTCCTCAAGTCGAGCCGACGGTTAATTTTGAAACAGGGATGTCTACTTGATCGTCCTTGGATGGATGTGTTTAGTTGACGCATCATGCCTTGCTGCAAAAACATTTCATAACTTGCAACCAATTGAGAATCATTACAAAGCAGAAACTTATTCAAACGGTCATGGAAGCAAGTTTTCTCACACTTAAGACCATCACAACAGAACAATATCAATATCCCATGTTCACTATCAAATAAACATATCTCGTTATAACTTAAAAACTTAGTGAACAAGGATTTTGAGAATATAATATCCGTACTTCGCTTGAGCATTTCAAATTGTACTTGCGAAATATTGGAACTTCGACAGGAATTCATTTGACATTTCAAACCATGCATACATCCGTCATAAGCAAACAATGGAAAAGAAGAATTTATCTCATGGTTTTGTACTCTTTTACCATGCAATTTGGACAGCAAGTATCCATCAAACTTATCAACTTCATGCTTATCAAAAATCTTGTGTCCATCAACCAAAATAGTTATATCTTCATCGTTAATGTTTTATTCATCAATCAAGTTGGACAAAAATGTAATAGAAATTCCAGAAATCTTAGCTTGTACACAAAAACAAGAATTAACTTTACCTTTTTCGACCATTACAAACCTTCTTTCTTCGGGAATGTATCGTAACCGCATCATAAGGCTTGAGTCAACCTGAAAAGAATTAGAATGGAGAAAACTTTGGTTAATCAAAACTCTTTTCTTTTCTTCACTCATGTTTCTTTGAATTTCTTTTTCTCTCATTTTTTTATCACAACTCTTTTTCTTTTCTCTTTCAATTTCTTTTCTTTCTTTTTCATTTTCTTTTCTTTCTTTTTCATTTTCTTTTTCCACTCGCATTCGATCCAAAGATTGCTTTAACCATTGTTGATCCTCCACAACTTGTTTCGGTGTCAAAGGTGCCAAAATAAAATTTCGGCCTTGATACTTGAAAGTATATTGATTTGCAAATCCATCATGCTTCACTCTTCGGTCGAATTGCGGGGCCTCCCAAGCGAGATATGGCCCGCATGCATGGGCACCACATCACAAAGAACTTCATCTTCATACTTTCCAATTGAAAATGGGACAAGAACTTGCTTGGTTACCTTTAACTCAACTCCATCATTAAGCCATTGTAGCTTGTATGGACTCGGATGAACACTTGTCGGCAAATCAAGTCTTTCAACTAGGAGGGTACTCGCAACATTTGTACAACTTCCTCCATCAATCACCATGCTACAAACCTTTCCACGGACAAAACAACGGGTATGAAAAAGGTTCTCTCGTTGCGGATCGAGTTCGGTACCTTGCGAACCTAAGCTCCTTTTAACAACAAGCATCTCACCTTCGACCGCGTACTCCATTTCTTCCTCAGCATCGAAAAGGGTTTCGTTATTGTTTTCAAATTTTTTATCCTCCTCCTCCTCCGATTCAATATCGCCATTTGGTTGAATTACCATGACGCTCCGATTCAGACATTGACTCACAATATGCCCTCTTCCAAGGCACTTGAAACATTTTATGTCTCTCGTCCGGTTTTGGGTACCTTCAACAGCCTTGCCTTTGCTATTTTCACCCGTAGGCTTGGTAGCTTTGATAGGTGCCATAGGATCTTTCGTTTGGCTTGCCGTAGCACTCTTGCTAGTGCCTTGGTTCCATCGAGACACATTGGTGGATGAATAGCCTCGGGCAGCACCTTTCTTCTTGAGTTGCTTCTCGATTTTGATGCCATGTGGACCATATCAACTATCTCCACATAATGTTGTAGCTCCACAACATTGGCGATCTCACGGTTAAGTCTGGACAGAAATCTAGCCATAGTTGCTTCTCGATCCTCATCCACATTCGCACGGATCATAGCAACTTCCATTTCTTTGTAATAGTCCTCGACACTCCTCGTACCTTGAGAAAGATTTTGGAGCTTTTGGTAAAGCTCTCGGTGGTAGTGCGTTAGAATGAACCTCCAGCGCATGACAGCCTTCATTTCGGCCCAAGTATTAATGGGTCACTCGCCATTTCGCCTTCGGGTTGTCGTGAGTTGGTCCCACCAAATCATGGCATAGTCGGTGAATTCTATGGCAGCCAACTTAACTTTCTTTACTTCTGAGTAGTTATGGCACTCGAAAATAAGCTCGATCTTTTTCTCCCACTCCAAATATGCTTCGGGATCCGAACGGCCTTGGAACGGGGGAATTGATAACCTAATACTTTTCAAGTCATCATCATACCTTTCTCGCTCTCGTTGGCCACGATAACGTTGGCCTCTCCGCCGGGCACTAACATTCGAACCAGCCTCGCATTCGGCTTCACTTGGATCGGAAACTTCGTCATCTCAAACATGCCTTCGGTCACAGTCTCGAGGTGGACTTATTGGGATCCTTGCTCGTCGGCCTCTTCCCTCCACTTGATCGAGTCGGTCTTGTATCGGTTCCAACTTTCGATCAAACAACCGTTCAACTTCTCGAAGTAAGGCTTGCATGTTCAAATCTGGCACATTACGAACGGGTTACCGTTCCTCCACATTTCGTTCCATGTTGATTTTTTTTCAATAGATTTTCAAATCCTCACCACAAATCTCACTATTCACTCGCAAAGAAAAATTGATGAACACTCCACTAGTGTTTACACTCGTTTTTAGGCTTTTTTTCAAACTCTCGAATGATCTCACCACTCTAGCCTTTTACCACTCAAGCTTACTCTCGTAACCTCGTATTTTGTTTCTTTTGACTTGACTAGGTGCTTTAGGGTCGGCTTCAAACGGTTACAAGGGTTAAAACGTATGGTGTACGGGTAGGCTAAAAGAAAAAAATAATTTTTAAAGTAGTGTGGCGTTTTGGGGGGGTTAAAATTGATGAAAAGAATATAAGACGATCGGAAGAAATATAAAACAATAGAATCGAACTTTTGATCACTTCACTTTTTTTTTGATAATTTCGTATCTCTTTTTTTTACAACTTTCAATATAGCACTTTACAATGATAAAAAAAATTTAAATACAAATTTTTTTTTGAATATTTTTGTTTCTTTTCTTTCTCGAATTTGTTTTTTTACTACGAACCTATTTCGATCTTGATACGGACATCGGCGCCTCTCGATTTACAAGCTCTAATACCAAATGATGTGATCCGGCCCGAGTAGACGAGTCGAATTCACGTAGTTGCCCGATCGTAGTTCGAGAGAGTCGTTCGTACCTCAGATTTTAGAAATAGAAGTGAATGGATAGGTTTGGATAGCGGAAGGTTTTCAAAAGTTATGCAAAAGGGTAGTGATAGGTTCGGCTAAGGAAAACAAGAAAAGATGTTGGATAGATGGCTCGGTTTGGTTAACAAGAAGGAAAGTTGAAAGAGGGGGAATGGAAAAATGAACTCAACGTCAGGAATGATTCAACACTAAAGAGTGTCACCCCGATTCCTATATTGTTAAGGTGAAAAGATGGATAGAAGGATAGGTGAACGCCACACCAAGATCGGTGATAAGTTCAACAAGATCGATAGACGCCACTAGCACAAACTAGATAAGTCTTCGAAACTTGTACGAGATATGAGAGGAAGAAACCTCACAAGAACAAAGTTTATTAACAAATTTGGCAAAAGTCCTTTACAAATGAAATTAACAAACTATTTATACCAGTTTCTTATGCTAGCCGAATAGACTATTCATGAACTTAAGTATTAAGCAATGAACCTAATTTAAGACATGAACATTCTAGAAAAATGACCATTGGTGTCCTTGTCCATGTTCGGCCGAATGGGAGGTGAGTGGTTAGCTTCATGAATATGCATTGATGTACTTGAATGAATGATCTTCATACATGCATGGCTAGATTCGGCTAACACCTTAATGGAGCCTTGAATTCATGTTGTTTCACCTTGAGTGGCTTAATTAATTAGGGCTTCATGAAGAGTCAAACTTGGTGTGAACAAGGAGCTTGAGTAGACACTTGGGTGTGAACGTCCAACCGAAGGGTCATCATGGTGTGAACACAATGTGTGAACACATGATCAATGCATGAACCCTCCAATGCATGTTCCGTCATTAATTTGATCCATAAATTTTCAAATACATGAATGTTCATCATGAACATTCATGTGCCTCTTGATTGTCGTCCATTGAACCCTCCAATGCATGCACCTTGCATTAAAGTCCATACATGAATCTTCCAAATTCGGCTAACCTACAAAATTAAATAACAAAATTAAATAACACACAACTATTCATATAATTATAAATTAAATTAATAACTAAATAACTTAATAACACTAACTAAATTTGGACACAATAATTATAAGTCAACCTATAATAAATTCGGCTAGCTCAAATAGTCAAAAACACCTAGTGAGCTAAATTGAGCTAGGGAATTCGGCATGAGCTGTAGCAAACTTAGTTATAAGCTAGATTAAAACTTAGTTTATTTAAATGAAAAAGGAATGAGCTGAAACGAGCTAAATTCGAGCTCAAACGAGCTAAAACGAGCTCAAGTGAGCTGATGTGAGCTGAATGGCGCATGGGGGAGATGGAGGGGAGCTGAGATCGGATTGCAAAATGGTGCATGGAGTCATCAAGGAGTTGTTCTTAGCTCCTCCAATGTTATGGAGCTGGTTATCATCCCAAATGCGCATCACAAAGGCCGATATAGCATCTTGAAGTTGCTTGGTTCGAGCTCGGGTCATGGGACCTTTTGGCAGCTCAATGGATACTTGGTGTGCATTCGAGGATGCCCCGGGTGTGCTCACATCACAATCCTCACAAAATTCATCCGAACAGGCATGCGAATATATGAGGATTTCACACAAAGATTTAGAGAATTCACATTAACATCACATTCAAACAGATTAAGCGCTTGATGCGATCCTGGTCGCATCATGTTTCGATACATCTTGACGACATCGAGATTGGCCTAAACTCGAGGGGTCCAAGTGCAAAATGAGACGTTTAATTTCAGTTTGTTAATAAATTGAGTTGTTGGACTTTATTTTTAATTAATTTGCTTGAATAAATTACTCATCTTAGTTAATAACTCATCTTAGATTAATAAATGAGTTGCTGGTCATTAATTCAACTCATCTTAATTTTAATAATTGAGTTATTATTGAACTTCATTTAATAGATGTTTCTTTAATTAATCTAGTTACTAGGATAATTTATTGATGCATGAGTTTAAGTTTAATTAATTATGCTTCATTTAATTAAACTAGTTGCTGGGATAATTGATGAATAAGTTTTAGTTCATTGAAGTTAAGTGTTTAATGTGTTTGAGTTTAATTAGTGTTTAATTGTGTTTAATAGTTCATTTTAATGTGTTTATTGCAGGTGTCTTTTCAGCTCACAACCGTTACAAATTCTATAAAGAGGTTTTTCAAGTGTTTTCGGTTACATGTTGTTACACATTCAATGAAGTGGCTTTTCAAGTTCTTTTTTTTGGTTTTAAGCAAGGGGCTACTTCGAATTTGGCAACAAGCTATTCAACTTCCAGCCGTTTTGCTACTTCAAAAGAATTAATTCAAGCAATCAAAACACCATTAAGGTGCTGGTGACTATTCGGCTAATCAAAGGACACTTCAAGAGTCACTTTTCAAGCATTGAAGTTTAATTATGCAGCTGAATTGAAGTGAATTAAATGGTGGCGTTCATATACCAAAGTTCCTATCAACCATTGATAGTTGGTCAAGGTTAGCTATCAAATTATCTTATCTTTCAACCATTTTAAAACCTAAGTGCTTGTCTAATTTCGAGTCAACACGTCCAACTGTGTTGGTTCACTTTTTAAGCCTTAGCCGAATCCCATTCTTTGCTTCCATAACCATTTTGAACTATTCTGTTTGAGCCTATCTTTCATCATTTTAAGTCTATTTTTTCCAAGCCATTCAGATTTATTCAAATTCACGATCGAGCAACATTATGACTCGAATCATTTTGAGACGAGTTTGTATTAACGCTTTACGTGAAAACTCGTTATCACAAAAGATCACATTTTGTATTTGTCGATTTAATTGAACGACATCAAAAGATTTTTCAACACAAAACTTATCAAGTGAACAACTCTTCATGCCTCCACTTAAAATGAATTTATCAACCACAAACAGTGAATAACAATTAACCAAATCAAAATAAGGAGATCTTTTAAAAACTAAGTCATCAAAAATTTTATCGACAACTTTCAAACCTGATTGCCATGACTCGATTGCTAAAGATTCCTTACCTTTCTTACCTTTAAACACTTGTGGTTAGATTTCACCTTCAACCTTACATTTTTCGATCAAATGGAATCGTCTCTCTTTAGGAAGGTAATGAAGTTGAAACTTGTCAAATAAACCTTGAGAAACCTAAAAAGAAGAAACAACATGAGGAAAACTCACATATTGGTTAGTAAAGACATTCCTCACTTTTTCTTGCTCGCTGATATACTCTCGTCTCGGTATGATTTGACTCGTATTAGTTGCTCAATTGTAAATTGGGTAAGTCTTTGGCTCTATTGAAAAGAAGGTGAAATCAAAGTATGGAATAGGCTCAAAAGGGTTTCAAAGAAGGGTTTATGATATTTGGGCAGTGGATGGAATAAACAACTAAGGTCAGAGAAAGAACCAACATAGGGATTGTTGACCCGAGTCTCAAAACGGCTTAGGTGGATTTCAGTGTTGGAAAATTAATGAAGAACCTTGACTCGCTATCAAGAGTGATAGGAACCAAATGTATAATTTTGAATGCCACACCAACAAAGGTGATAAGTTCGGGATAACAAGGAAAGATAAATGCCACGAGACGAATTCTCGATAAGTCAAATCAGTCCTAAAGTGAATAAAGAGAATTGAATTCTCACTAGAATAATAAAGTTCATAAAATGTGATGTGAGCACACCCGGGGCATCCTCGAATGCACACCAAGGATCAATCGAGCTTCCAAAAGGTCCCATGACTCGAGCTCGAACTAAGCAAATTCAAGATGCTATATCAGCCTTTGTGTTGCGTATTTGGGAAGATAACCAGCTCCATGATGTTGGAGGAGCTAAGGACAACTCCTTGAAGACTCCATGCACTATTTTGCAATCCGATCTCAGCTCCTTTCTAGCTCCCCCATGCGCCATTCAGCTCACATCAGCTCACTTGAGCTCGTTTTAGCTTGTTTGAGCTTGAATTTCGCTCGTTTCAGCTCATTCCTTTTTCATTTCAATAAACTAAGTTTTAATCTAGCTTATAACTAAGTTTTCTACAGTTCATGCCGAATTCCCAAGCTCAATTTAGCTCACTAAGTGTTTTTGACTATTTGAGCTAGCCGAATTTATTATGATAATTTGACTTATAATTACTGTGTCCAAATTTAGTTAGTGTTATTAAGTTATTTAGTTATTATTTTAAATTATAATTATATGAATAGTTGTGTATTATTTAATTATGTTATTTAATTTTGTAGGTTAGCCGAATTTGGAAGATTCATTCATGGCATTTAATGCAAGGTGCATGCATATGAAGGTTCAATGGATGGCAATCAAGAGGCACATGCATGTTCATGATGAACATTCATGTATTTGAAGATTCATGGATCAAATTAATGATGGAACATGCATTGGACGGTTCATGCATTGATCATGTGTTCACACATTGTGTTCACACCATGATGACCCTTCGGTTGGACGTTCACACACAAGTGTCTACTCAAGCTCCTTTTTCACACCAAGTTTGACTCTTCATGAAGCCTTATTTAATTAAGCCACCCATGGTGAAACAACATGAATTCAAGGCTCCATTAAAGGAGTTAACCGAATCTAGCCATGCATGTATGAAGATCATTCATCCAAGTACATCAATGCATATTCATGAAGCTATCCACTCACCTCCCATTCGGCCGAAATAGACAAGGCCACCATTGGTCATTTTTCTAGAAAGTTCATGTCATAATTAGGTTCATTACTTAATCGTTAAGTTCATGAATGGTCTATTCGGCTAGCATAAGAAACTAGTGATGTGATTCGACCCGGGTAGATGAGTCGAATTCATGTAGTTGCCCGATCGTAGTTCGAGAGAGTTGTTCGTGCCTCAAATTTTTGTAATAGTAGTAAAAGAATTAGAATAGGATAGCGGAAGGTTTCAAGAAGGGTAAGTTTAGTATAGGTTTGGTTAAGGGTAGCAAAGATGGATGAAGGATAGAAGGCTCGGTTTGGGTTAACAAGAAAAAAGATTTAAAAGATGGAAATAGAAAACGAACTCAACGTCAGGAATGATTCAACACTAAGAAGTGTCACTCCGATTCCTATATTGTTAAGGTGAAAAATATGGATAGATGGATAGGTGAACACCACACCAAGATTGGTGATAAGTTCAAAACAAGATGATTGACGCCACTAGCACAAGCCAGATAAGTCGTTCGAAACTTGTACGAGATATGAGAGGAAGCAACCTCACAAGAACAATGTTCATTAACAAATTTGGCAAAAGTCCCTTACAAATGAAATCAACAAACTATTTATACTAGTTTCTTATGCTAGCTGAATAGACTATTCATGAACTTAATGATTAAGTAATGAACCTAATTAAGACATGAACCTTCTAGAAAAATGACCAATGGTGTCCTTGTCCATGTTCGGCCGAATGGGAGGTAAGTGGGCAGCTTCATGTATGAGCAAGCTTTGGAAGCCAAGGGGATTGTCTAGGTTCGGCCATGGGATGCGAAACTCCCAAAGGGTGTCTCTTGGCTGAATAGGTGCTTAGGAAACTCCAAGGGTCCTCCCACATGCATCGGTTGTACATGGAACTTGGAAGGGGGCTTGAACCTAGCCGTACATGCACTTGCATTAATTACCCTCCATTCATGCATGTGTGCCGTCCAAGGGAGATGCACCTTTCAATATGCATTAACCTTCCATGTACATGAATGTATGTCCTCCAAACATTGAACCGAACCATTCATGAATCTTCCCGTTCAATGAACATTCCCGTTCATACACCTTGCATTAAATGCCATGAATGTATCTTCCAAATTCGGCTAACCTACAAAATTAAATAACAAAATTAAATAACACACAACTATTCATATAATTATAAATTAAAATAATAACTAAATAACTTAATAACACTAACTAAATTTGGACACAATAATTATAAGTCAACCTATAATAAATTCGGCTAGCTCAAATAGTCAAAAACACCTAGTGAGCTAAATTGAGCTAGGGAATTTGGCATGAGCTATAGCAAACTTAGTTATAAGCTAGATTAAAACTTAGTTTATTTAAATGAAAAAGGAATAAGCTGAAACGAGCTAAATTCGAGCTCAAACGAGCTAAAACGAGCTCAAGTGAGCTGATGTGAGCTGAATGACGCATGGGGGAGCTGGAGAGGAGCTGAGATTGGATTGCAAAATGGTGCATGGAGTCTTCAAGGAGTTGTTCTTAGCTCCTCCAACGTTATGGAGCTAGTTATCATCCCAAATACGCATCACAAAGGCTGATATAGCATCTTGAAGTTGCTTGGTTCGAGCTTGGGTCATGGGACCTTTTGGCAGCTCAATGGATCCTTGGTGTGCATTCGAGGATGCCTCGGGTGTGCTCACATCATTCCCCCCATCTTCAAAGTGACTTGTCCTCAAGTGGAGCCATTTGTCCATGGGAGAACTTTGACTCATGCATGGTTTTCCTCGATCAAATGGGATGGAAGATGTCACACAAACCTGAAAAAGTCTTACCACAACCGGTAAAAAGAAACTCAAAGGAGTCAAATTCAAATGTGTTCGATAGTTCATTAAAAATTCATTCAATCGAACATATGCCAAAAATCTCAATTGGACAAAGCAAGCATACGTAAATTTATCAAAGAGTTTCGTTAGACCATCGTTGCAAACATGAAAACTAAGTTGGATCAAGGGATAATTGGTTGTAAATGATGGCAGGCACTTAAACACATTATTCCTCATCCAAAACATTTTAATTTCTTTAACCGAATATAGCAACTCATTTGGTCCCTTGTCTTGTTCATGCAAGGTATGCCATGGCTAAAGGTATGCTAACTCTTTCTTTCGTTTTTGAACAACATGAGAGGTGTCTCCAAATTCCAGCATAATAATCACATTATTACAATGCCAAAAGGAAAAATCCATCACATCGAAGTATAAATAATTTCCAAACAACAAATCAATGGAATTTTCAACTTCAACCGAATTGAGCAAAGATGTTTGAAAATTTTCAGATGACTTACCTTGACGAATATGAAGAGAAGACAATTGAGGATTGGGTTTACCTTTCTCGGTCAAAATGAATCTTCTCTCTTTGGATAGATAGCGTAAGACAAACCTATTACTTCGATAAATTTGAATAGCTGGTGACGCGCCATGACATGTCTTGCTCCTCGAGGGGTGGAATTCACAAAAATGAGAATGGTTAGTATTAACAAAAACTATGGACTTAAATGGAAAAGGAAAGTTACCATGGAGATTTGATTCAATTCCAAAAACATAGGTTGGTCTTACCTTCTCAAAATGGAACGAAAATTTCAGATGTGGCCAAGCAAGGTGATTAGTAAACGAATCAAAATTGAAACCCAAATCATTGAATTTCACCTTCTTATCAAAAGTTTGAACATCAAGCAAACATAATTTGAATGCAAATGATGCAAAGTGCTTAATGTTTCCATAAAATGAATTCATGTAGCAGATACCAGGCTTGAACACACGAACTTGATTAGGAATTCCAACAAGCAACATATTAGAAGAAGATATAATCAACTCACCACACGAATTATATTTCACTAGTTTAAACACACATGTTGAATTGAAAAAACCGAGCATACCAATATGCAAAGGTTCATGCTTCAAGAGTATCAATCGGGAATGAAAATCACTACATGGAAATTTCATACAAAAACTCAAAGATTGTTCATGAAGAACACAATTGCACATATCATGTGAAGATCTTTTAACATGGATGCCAAACAAAGAATTTTTAAAATCAAACAAATCAAAACGTGAAAAACTGTTATCACACACATTCATAATTTGCACAGGATGAACCAATCCAACAGAATCAACAGAATTGTCGTTATAAAACATGTCATAAGACGGAATCTTCATGCCATCTTTTGAAACAACATCGTTAACATTAATATGTGAACAATAATTAACCAAATCAAAAGATGGAAGATTTTCAAAAATAAGGCCATAAAAATCTTTATGAGCAACTTTGTATTCAAACGGCCTTGAATCAATAAATAAGGAATCCTTACCTTTCTTACCTTCAATTGCAAGTGGGTGGTTGTCATTCGCGAACTCACCTTTTTCGAACAACCTAAAACACCTCTCGTTTGGAAGGTAATGTAGATGGAATTGGTCGCACAAACTTCTAGGAACCTGAAAAGTTAATTCACAAGAAGATCGAACATATGGGTTAGTAGAAATAATCCTCACTTGCTCACTTGTTTTCCCACTCGATTCTTTTTCTTCTGAATCACTCGTTTCTTTTATTTCAATTTCTTTTTCAACTTCTTTTTCTCTCTCAAATTTCTTTTCATTCCCTTTTTCAATCTCATTTTCTTTTTCATTTTCTTTTTGCTTTTCAAAGGCTTTTTCAAAGGCTTTTTCAAGTTCTCTCAAGATTCACTCATTTTCTCTCTTACTTGCCTTTTGCCTCTCTTTTCTTTTTATTTTGTTTTCTTTTTCTTCTTTTGCTTTTTCTTTCCTTTTCTTTGTTTTCTCCTTATAAGAATGTACAAAAGAATGATGACAATACAAATCTTGTTCGAAAGATGAAGAACTATTTGCATATGATTCACAATCAAAACTTCGTGAAGAATACTCCGAGTAAGATTTCGTTGACGATCTAGTAGGAGTATGCCTTTCTCTTCGAACGCCATCTTGGAACGAATCAAAATCGTAATCGGCTTCTCGTCTTCTCAAATTTCTTGATGAAAAGGACCTTCGATCGAAGTCACTTCTCGAATTCACTGATGAATATGAGTCATAGTATGAATCTCTTTGTCTCGAAGTAGATGGCGAAAAGGAATCACGATAGGAACTTTTTCTCGAGTAGTAGTCGGGGGTATATCTCCGTAGGGTTCTTGTCTCCATTTTTCGACTCGAAGAAACTCCATCACTTTGATCTTGTTTTTCCAAATGATTTAATCTCTCGTGTATGTTCTTAGTGTTGGACTCCATCATTTTTCGCATTTCTTGTACCAAGTATTGGTATTCCGATTCGATGAACTCTTCGTGTGACATGATTTTTGTTGCTGAAAAGAAAATGTTAGATCACAAAACAAAATAAAAAAAATCAAATACCTCACCACAAATCTCACTATTTCACTCGCAAAGAAATATTGATGAACACTCCACTCGTGTTTGCACTCGTTTTGAGGCTTTTTCAAACTCTCAAATATTCTCACACACTCTAGCCTTTTACCACTCAAGCTTACTCTCGTAACCTTGTATTTTGTTTCTCTTGACTCGTCTTGGTGCTTTGGGGTCGGCTTCAAAATGGTTACAAGGGATAAAATGTATAGGTTATGGGTAGGCTAAAAGAAATTTTTTTTTTTCTTTGGTGTAGTGTGGCGTTTTGGAAATGGGGTTAAAATTGATGAAAAGAATATAAGACGATCGGAAGAAATATAAAACAATAGAATCAAACTTTGATCACTTCACTTTTTTTTTTAATTTCGTATCTCTTTCTTTTTCTTTTTTTTTTACAACTTTCAATATAGCACTTTTACAATGATAAAAACGAAAATACAACTTAAATTTTTTTTGATTTTTTTTGAATTTTTTTCACCACGAACCTATTTCGATCTTGATACGAATGTCAGCGCCTCTCAATTTACAAGCTCTGATACCAAATGATGTGATTCAACCTAGGTAGATGAGTCGAATTCACGTAGTTGCCTGATCGTATTCGAGAGAGTCGTTCGTGCCTCGAATTTTTGTAATAGTAGTAAAAGAATTAGAATAGGATAGCGGAAGGTTTCAAGAAGGGTAAGTTTAGTATAGGTTCGGTTAAGGGTAGCAAAGATGGATGAAGGATAGAAGGCTCGGTTTGGGTTAACAAGAAAAAAGATTTAAAAGATGGAAATGGAAAACAAACTCAACGTCAGGAATGATTCAACACTAAGAAGTGTCACCCCGATTCCTATATTGTTAAGGTGAAAAATATGGATAGATGGATAGGTGAACGCCACACCAAAATTGGTGATAAGTTCAAAACAAGACGATTGACGCCACTAGCACAAGCCAGATAAGTCGTTCGAAACTTGTACGAGATATGAGAGGAAGCAACCTCACAAGAACAATGTTTATTAACAAATTTGGCAAAAGTCCCTTACAAATGAAATCAACAAACTATTTATACTAGTTTCTTATGCTAGCTGAATAGACTATTCATGAACTTAATGATTAAGTAATGAACCTAATTAAGACATGAACCTTCTAGAAAAATGACCAATGGTGTCCTTGTCCATGTTCAAATTGAATGGGAGGTGAGTGGGCAACTTCATGTATGAGCAAGCTTTGGAAGCCAAGGGGATTGTCTAGGTTCGGCCATGGGATGCATGAAACTTCCAAAGGGTGTCTCTTGGCCGAATAGGTGCTTAGGAAACTCCAAGGGTCCTCCCACATGTATCGGTTGTACATGGAACTTGGAAGGGGGCTTGAACCTAGCCGTACATGCACTTGCATTAATTACCCTCCATTCATGCATGTGTGCCGTCCAAGGGAGATGCACCTTTCAATATGCATTAACCTTCCATGTACATGAATGTATGTCCTCAAAACATTGAACCAAACCATTCTTGAATCTTCCCGTTCAATGAACATTCCCGTTCATGCACCTTGCATTAAATGCCATGAATGTATCATCCAAATTCGGCTAACCTACAAATTTAAATAACAAAATTAAATAACACACAACTATTCATATAATTATAAATTAAAATAATAACTAAATAACTTAATAACACTAACTAAATTTGGACACAATAATTATAAGTCAACCTATAATAAATTCGGCTAGCTCAAATAGTCAAAAACACCTAGTGAGCTAAATTGAGCTAGGGAATTCAACATGAGCTATAGCAAACTTAGTTATAAGCTAGATTAAAACTTAGTTTATTTAAATGAAAAAGAAATGAGCTGAAACGAGCTAAATTCGAGCTCAAACGAGCTAAAACGAGCTCAAGTGAGCTGATGTGAGCTGAATGATGCATGGGGGAGCTGGAGAGGAGCTGAGATCGGATTGCAAAATGGTGCATGGAGTCTTCAAAGAGTTGTTCTTAGCTCCTCCAACGTTATGGAGCTGGTTATCATCCCAAATGCGCATCACAAAGGCTGATATAGCATCTTGAAGTTGCTTGGTTTGAGCTCGGGTCATGGGACCTTTTGGCAGCTCAATGGATCCTTGGTGTGCATTCGAGGATGCCCCGGGTGTGCTCACATCAACTAGTATAAATAGTTTGTTGATTTCATTTGTAAAGGACTTTTTCCAAATTTGTTAAAGAACATTGTTCTTGTGAGGTTGATTCCTCTCATATCTCATACAAGTTTCGAACGACTTATCTGGCTTGTGCTAGTGGCGTCAATCGTTCTTGTTTGAACTTATCACCAATCTTGGTGTGGCGTTCACCTATCCATCTATCCATATTTTTCACCTTAACAATATAGGAATCGGGGTGACACTTCTTAGTGTTGAATCATTCCTGACATTGAGTTCATTTTACCATTCCCATCTTTTAAATTTCTTTCTTGTTAACCCAAACCGAGCCTTCTATCCTTCATCCAACTTTGCTACCCTTAACCGAACCTATTACTAAAATTACCCTTCTTGAAACCTTCCGCTATCCTATTCTAATTCTTTTACTACTATTGCTAAAATCCGAGGCACGAACGACTCTCTCGAACTACGATCGGGGAACTACGTGAATTTGACTAATCTACCAGGGCCGGATCATATCATTTGGTATCAGAGCTTGTAAATCGAGAGGTGTCGACGCTCGTATCAAGATCGAAATAGGTTCGTAGTGAAAAAAATTCGAAAAAAATATTCAAACAAAAAAAATTGTATTTTCGTTTTTATCATTATAGAGTGCTATATTGGAAGTTATAAAAAAAAAGAAGAGAAAGAAATACGAAATTATAAAAAAAAAGTGAAGTGATCAAAGTTTGATTCTATTGTTTTATATTTCTTCCGTTCGTCTTATATTCTTTTCATTCATTTTAGCCCCATTTCCAAAACGCCACACTACACCAAAAACTTTTTTTCTTTTAGCCTACCCATAACCTATACATCTTATCCCTTGTAACTGATTTTGAAGCTGACCCCAAGGCACCTAGACGAGTCAAAAGAAACAAAATACGAGGTTACGAGAGTAAGCTTGGGTGGTAAAAGGCTAGAGTGTGTGAGAACATTTGAGAGTTTGAAAAAGCCTAAAAAAATGAGTGCAAACACGAGTGGTGTGTTCATCCATTATTTTCTTTCCGAGTGAAATAGTGAGGTTTGTGGTGAGGATTTAATCATTTGGTTCTATTTTATTCATTTTTTTCTAAATCATGTTGCAAGAAGAATTTTCAAAATTTGAATTTCAGTATTTGTTGAAAGAGATGGAGTGCATGCTCGACCGAAGAATTGAGCCGATCCAAGAAAAACTAGATCATCGAGCCAAAACCCAACGAGAGCAAATTAGTCCAAGTGAAAGGGCAGAAATGAGAGTGCCAAGGAGGCGAACATCCAATGAATGTTCGAGAAGAGATTCTTATCGTGAATCCTATTCCTCGAGGAATCCAAGACAAAAAGAAGCAAACTTTGAGTCTGAGATCTTTCAAGATGACAAAAAAGAAAGTATATGTTATTCGACATATGCCTCAAAGAAATCATCTACAAAGGAGTCCTTACGAAGGAGTGAACGTGAATCCTATGTAAATCATTCCACTCATACTCGATAAAGCTCATCTCATTTTGATTCTTTTGTTTTATCTTCATTTTGTAGAGAAAGGAAGCGAGAAAAAGAAATAAAAAGAAGAGAGAGACAAGAAAATATTATGAGAGAAAATGAGAGAATTTTGAATGAAATCGAGAAAAGAAAAAAAGAAACAAAAGGAAATGAGTGTGAAAGAAAAGAAAATGAGAGGAAAAAGAAAAATGAAATTGAAAAAGAGTGTGAGAAGAAAAAGAAAATTGAAAAAGAAATTGAGTCTGAAGAGAGAAAAGATATTGAGCAAGAAACGAGTGTTGTCGATGAAAAAGAAATGAGAAAAAGAGATGCAAGAGAGCAAGAAAAAGTGAGGAGTGTTCCTACTAACCTACATGTGAGATTTCCTTGTGCTGTTCCTTTTCAGGTTTCTGAAGATCCGAGCAAAGAATTTCGACTTCAATACCTGTCCGAGGAGAAAAGATTTACATTGATTGAAAGAGGTAACATTCTTAACGATCCTCATTCGCCTTTGCCAAAAGGTAAGCAAGGTATGAGTTTTGAAGTTTTTAAAACACATCAGCCTCATTCGATTGTTGACGGAAACTTTATTAATGTTTTGGGTTTTGAAAAGCACTTGTACCGTGACATGGTTGATTATTCTTTCTTGATTAGTAATGATTTGATTGTTTCAAGTGCTGATAACAAAAACGTTGCTCATAAAGTATGTGTTGTTGATGAGTATGTTGGTGAGGTAATCATTAATCGGCAATCGCAAGGTTTGGTTTGGTTATGCAAGATAATGAGCTATATAAACCTTTGTGTTTGCTTGATTGTGGAGAAAATGTGTGGACGAGATTTGAAACATATGAATGTTTAAAAACTTGCATGTCTAATTTTCCTTTAATTCGTTTGTGTGATAAAACGTTGACTTGTAAAATGCTTAGTTCATTTGATTTTGATGATGGTTGTTTAATGATATGGTCTAAGGGATTCGAACATCATTTGCATACTCATAACTTTAGTTTGTTTCATGTTCCTACCATGTTGACAGCCAATAAATATTCAAGTCAATGTGAAATGGTAAGCAAAAACTTCGTTTTTGATCCCGGTGATTTTTATTCTTTATTGATGATTAACGGACTTGATTCAAGGATTTTTATTTTCGAGATTCTAATCGTCCGAAAGTTTTGTTACTCGGATCAATATTACTTGAAATCAAGCCTTTTGAATTTCGTGTGAATGGATGTGTAAACCATTTGTGTTTATTTGATGTTTTGTCTTTAAATCTAAACATAAAGTTGTGGATTTGTGAAAAGTTACAAATGTTAAATCAAAGTTTTGGTTTTATATCATTGTTCATAGAATTTGAGTCGTGGACTTTTGTTGTTCAAAATTTTGAGTCACGAATGCTTCATGGATCTAGTTTGTTTTTAACAAAGAACAAGGTAAGATCCACTTTTACTTTTGATCCCGACATTGGTTTATTTACCCAAGTTTGGCTTAAGAAGCTGGAGAGAGATTGTATGTTCTTAATTCGGTGTTTCCTTAAACTTCTTCTTTATTTTTTTGTTGAAACTTTGAAATGGCCTATCCAAAAAGAAGAAGGAGTATTGTGTGACTTTCAGGTTATTGTGAGCCATTCTACCCCATTCGACAACCAAGGGCCTAGTGACGACGAACGCTTTTTCGTAAGCAAATGGCCCGACTTGAGGACAAGTCACTTTGAAGACGGGAGGAATGATGTGAGCACACCCGGGGCATCCTCGAATGCACACCAAGGATCAATCGAGCTTCCAAAAGGTCCCATGACTCGAGCTCGAACCAAGCAAATTCAATATGCTATATCAGCCTTTGTGTTGTGCATTTGGGAAGATAACCAGCTCCATGATGTTGGAGGAGCTAAGGACAACTCCTTGAAGACTCCATGCACTATTTTGGAATCCGATCTCAGCTCCTTTCCAGCTCCCCCATGCGCCATTCAGCTCACATCAGCTCACTTGAGCTCGTTTTAGCTCGTTTGAGCTTGAATTTAGCTCGTTTCAGCTCATTCCTTTTTCATTTCAATAAACTAAGTTTTAATCTAGCTTATAACTAAGTTTGCTACAGCTCATGCCGAATTCCCTAGCTCAATTTAGCTCACTAAGTGTTTTTGACTATTTGAGCTAGCCGAATTTATTATGATAAGTTGACTTATAATTATTGTGTCCAAATTTAGTTAGTGTTATTAAGTTATTTAGTTATTATTTTAAATTATAATTATATGAATAGTTGTGTGTTATTTAATTATGTTATTTAATTTTGTAGGTTAGCCGAATTTGGAAGATTCATTCATAGCATTTAATGCAAGGTGCATGCATAGGAAGGTTCAATGGACGGCAATCAAGAGGCACATGCATGTTCATGATGAACATTCATGTATTTGAAGATTCATGGATCAAATTAATGATGGAACATGCATTGGACGGTTCATGCATTGATCATGTGTTCACACATTGTGTTCACACCATGATGACCCTTCGGTTGGACGTTCACACACAAGTGTCTACTCAAGCTCCTTTTTTCACACCAAGTTTGACTCTTCATGAAGCCTTATTTAATTAAGCCACCCATGGTGAAACAACATGAATTCAAGGCTCCATTAAAGGAGTTAGCCGAATCTAGCCATGCATGTATGAAGATCATTCATCCAAGTACATCAATGCATATTCATGAAGCTGTCCACTCACCTCCCATTCGGCCGAACATAGACAAGGACACCATTGGTCATTTTTCTAGAAAGTTCACGTCATAATTAGGTTCATTACTTAATCATTAAGTTCATGAATGGTCTATTCGGCTAGCATAAGAAACTAGTATAAATAGTTTGTTGATTTCATTTGTAAAGGACTTTTGCCAAATTTGTTAATGAACATTGTTCTTGTGAGGTTGCTTCCTCTCATATCTCGTACAAGTTTCGAAAGACTTATTTGGCTTGTGCTAGTGGCGTCAATCGTTCTTGTTTGAACTTATCACCAATCTTGGTGTGGCGTTCACCTATCCATCTATCCATATTTTTCACCTTAACAATATAGGAATCGGGGTGACACTTCTTAGTGTTGAATCATTCCTGATGTTGAGTTCATTTTACCATTCCCATCTTTTAAATTTCTTTCTTTTTAACCCAAACCGAGCCTTCTATCCTTCATCCAACTTTGCTACCCTTAACCGAACCTATTACTAAAATTACCCTTCTTGAAACCTTCCGCTATCCTATTCTAATTCTTTTACTACTATTGCTAAAATCCGAGGCACGAACGACTCTCTCGAACTACGATCGGGCAGCTACGTGAATTCGACTCATCTACCCGGGCTAGATCACATCAAAATGAAAAAGTCTAAAATTTAGTCTCACTTTACAAAGTGAAAAACATCACATATTTATAGCCTAAACAAATAGTTAGCCGAATGGTCAAATTGGGAGTGAAGTGGACAGTAATTTTAAAGCTAGTTGGGGCTGGAACCTTCCTTGAAGCTTCTTGAACGTTCTTGGAAGCTTCCTTGAAGTTTCCAAGCATGAGAAACACCATTGGACAGCATCTAGAAGGATTCCATTCAGCTGAATATTAATGGCCAAGATGGTGAGCTGAACAACCTTGTCTACATTCGGTCAAAGGTGTTAAATGCTCCTTAAATGAGTTGCTTCGTAGAACTAAATAGACTTAGCTTTAATGGATAGCTTGGGGCATGTCAATGGCTTTACTACTGTGAAAACAAAAGTTAAATAGCTCCTTATGTGTGAACACACATAACCAAAAAGGCAAGCAATGTGAATGGAAGATACAACAAGTGTGAGAGCTTTTAAACTTATTTTGGGAAGCTATTCGACCAGCTTGGAAAAGTAAAAATCAGCACCTTTGCTTTGTCTTTTGAGGTCCACGAAGGGATGCTTGTATGAGCTAAATCATCAGCTCATTAAGTATGCTGTCCATGCCATGTTTCAGCACAATAAATTTGGTCAGGCTGCCATTAATGTCGTTCCTTGCATGCTTAGCAGCTTCTTTAATGTTGTTCCTTGCATGTGCCTAGAACCAACTTAATGAAGCAAATTAATTCAACTCAAGTACCATAAATTCAACTACAACATGAAGAAAATGAAATCAACTTAAAACATCATAAATTTAGCACATTAAACCAGCAGCAAAATTAAGACATATTATCATCATGTTTGAGCTAAAACACACTAACACATGCACATTAATTCGGCTAAAACAAAGACAAATTTAATAGCAGCAAACACATTAATACCTGCATATTAATTCGGATAAGACAAATTAATTAGCAGCAGCTAATAAATTTGTCCTAAAACTAGACACATTAAAATTATGTCATCAACTAAAGACACATTAAAACTTTAATTAATTATGTCCAGATTTTTGTCACATTAAAATGAACTAATTATTTGAGCTGACTTTAACTAAATTAACTAACTTATTTAATTTATTCCAGCAACTAAAATCGAGTGAACTAGAAAAATAAAATGAACTCAAATGAGTTCAAATGAGCTCAAACAAGCTGAGTTAAGCTCTATTGAGCTAGGTAAAACTAAAATTAAGCTCATTGAGCTGAAATTAAACTTCATCTTGCACTTGGGCCCCTTGAGCTTGGGCCATTCTCGATGTTGTGGAGTTTGGTCATAACATGATGCGACTAGGTTCGTATCACTCGCTCTCATCTTTTTCACTCGTTTCTTTTTCTAACTCATTTCATTTTTTGGAAGTCTCTTTTATTGCTGAGAACTCATTTTCACTCTTCGTTCTCTTTTTATTTTTTACATGCTTTTTTAATTTCATTACAAAAAAAAAAAGAAAACAAGAAAGAATCAAAATGATAATCTTTTCGTTGACCATAGGAGGAGGGATCTTCATACAAAAGACGATCATCACTTCAAGATTGATTGGATGAATATCTTGGAGTATACATAGAATTGCTTGAACCTTCTCGCTTGCCACCATAATAGGCTTCAAACTCGAAGCTTGAGTTATTTTGGCTTGAATTCCTCGTTGAGTAGGAATCTCGATAGGAGTCCTTTGATACAAACCTCGTCGTATCATGGTTTGACACAACCCAACAACATCTAGCATGGCCTAAATTTGAGGGGCCCAAGTTCAAAATGAAGCCTGACCTTAATTTCAACGAGCTCAATTCAACTCGATTATAGCTCAATGAGCTCGTTTGTTCGTTTGAGTTTATTTTAATTCTTGCGTTTATGTTGTTGGAATGAACTTATTTAGTTAAATTAGTTAATTAGTTTTTAGCTCATAAATAAGTTCAAATTTGATATTTAATGATTTTAGTTAAGTTTGTTAAGTTTAATACATTTTTTAATATGTTTTTCATACAGCTTTTTAATGTTTTTAGAATCTGGTCATTTAATTAACTAAAATATGTTTTAGTGAGTGTGTCCTAGCTTAGACATGTTTTAAATGTGTCTTGGAGTCAGTCGAATTTAATTGTGTCAACATTAGGACATGTTTTAAATTTGTTTTGCTACAGCCATTAATTTGCTTGGCTGCTAACAATTTTAATGTATGTGTTAAATATGTCTTAGCTGAATTAATGATGCCTTAAATTCAATTAAAGTGCTGCTATGTAATTGGTACAGGTACAAGGCATGGACGACATTTAAAAGGAGTGAGTTTAATTAAATTTCAGCAACCCTTTTTCCTTCCCAAGAGGCTATTGGTGCATTACCAAGGGATGTCATTAATGTGCAGCATGCATGGCTGAATTTATTGAGCAATTTGCATGCTGAAATTAATGTGTGCAGCTAGCTGGTATTTCCCAAGTGGCCATTAGGCCAAAGCATGTTTGATGTTTCCTTTCTTCAAGGCTAAACGTTCCACTCTCCAAAGAAGCATCTCAAGCTATTCACACTTGATGAAAGGTGCCATTCACACTATGCGCTGTTCGGTGACATGTGTTCACACCTAGTGGTCTACTCATATTCGGGTTTCACACTTGAATGGCCATTGGAGTGCTCCATAATGCTCATTTAATCCAAGTCTTTTAAGCTCATCTAGGCGCCACATTTAAGAAGCATTCAAACTACCTTTAAGCACCTTGGCCGAATGTGGACTAGTCCATAAAGCTCTCCATTAATGGCCAGCTGAATCATCCACTTCTAGTAGCTGCCTATTTAGTTTTCCAAGCCAAGGATACTCTAGAAGTTGTCCACGAAGTTGCTAGGAAGTTTCCTAAAGCCTTAAGGCTTAAGATTGCCATCCCCTTGAATGCTCAAGAGACCATTTAGCTAGCTATAGTTTAGGCTATCCCTTAGTGTAACACCCTAAATTTGGGTCTAGAACTATTGGGTCTTGAGCGTGGAAGCAGTTGGGAAGCTACTCATAAATATTTAATTATGTAAGGAAGTGACACAATTGTATGTCTGGCTTAGTGGTTGGGTGCTTTGGAAGTGTCTGAGAAGTCATGGATTTAAGGCCTGGCTTCCACAAAATTTTGGTTTTTGAGGATAAAACCCCTATCTTTGGCCAGTAAGGTTATAAGTTTATTTTGGTAAAGTATGACATAAAAAGCCTACTAGCCTAGTGGTAAGTGGCGTGTGGAGTGTGCAAGGGGCTAAGGTTCGAATCCCTGCTTTTGCAAATGGAGATTATTTTTACTGATGGCTATGAGAGGTAGTAGAGTCTAACTGAAACACTGCACAGTGGAATGGAGTTTGAACTGGTCATGAAGGGATTGTAGAAGGGAGTTGAGGAGAGATATGATGAGGGATTTTAGGAGAAAATCAAGGAAAGTAGGGTGAGAGGGAGTAATGGGACGTTTGGGAACACTGGGCACTTTGGTAATTCGACTTTTGTGAGTTAGAGGACTCCATTTCGATTTTTGGTAAGCATTTTGGGGATCCTTTTTATTTTTGGAGAACCGATTAGTGCTAGGAATTCTAGGTGTCTTTCTATTCTTTTGGCATTTAGGGGTCTCTTGTTGTTGTTGCATTCTCCTTTTCTTTCTCTTTTGGCCTAACATCTCTAAGTTGCTCTTTGTCTCTTTTTCTCTCCCAATTGCTTCTCTTCCATCCTCTTTCTTTTGGAACGCAAGCCGACTACTTCATTTCTTACTCGTTTCTTTTTGCTCCAAATTGGTAACTGGTTTGTGGCAAGTCGATGAATGCACTCAGGCCCTTATTTTCTCTCTCCTCTTTCAACTGTCATCAAGCCTCCCCTCTATCACACTGTTGAAACTGAATATCTCTTTCTTTCTTACTACCGATTCTCACCTTCTCCCTCTTCTTGTGATGTTGCTTTTGGTTTCTAGACTTTCTCGTGAAATGAAGGAGGGCAAGTGGTAACTGAAGTGTTTGAAACCTCCCCTTATCATCCAACCAAAGGTAACTTTATTGTAGTTATAGTATTCAATTGGGGCATGTGGGCTTGCATTCTTTGGTGTTGGTCGAATGCCCCTTTTCCCTTACATAGGAATTTGTGGTTTTTATGTAGTAGTACATAATGTTTCAAGCTAGGTGTTAAGCAACAGTGTTAATGGTTTTCGCTGATAACGCAGATTTTTTATAAAGAGCAACGGATCAATTTTAGTCAGCGAGCTAAAAGGACTAAGCCACAGTTGGCCAATCAAGGCAAGTATCAATATTAGTTAGATTAAGAGTAATTAGGAGGGCATTTGACCCTATTGTTGATAAGTGACTAATCAAACTTCTGACTATGATAGGCATGGAAAACTCGTGAGCTAGCAGCGCATTTCAATAAATAGGTGTGTAATCACACTGTAATTAGTAATAGATCGGCAAAAGCCAGAAATGTTCGACTGTTGACACTACACGAGCATATGCTCGCACGTGTGGTGAGCCAAATGCTCAAAGTGTGGGCATTCAATCGAAGAGGCCACCATGAATGATTTCATGGGCTTAGGCCAATTTTGGGACACGGTGGGCCAAAATAGGCCGTGTGGCCCCCACGGGCTCGTGGGCCCCGCACGGGCAAATCGCACGAATGTGTGGAGATTGTTGGGCTGACTGTGTAGTTTGCACTTCCAAGGCCATTATTTAGGCTTATTGGGCCACACAAGCATGTGGGCCCACATGTGATGTGATCCGACCCGGGTAGACGAGTCAAATTCACGTAGTTGCCCGATCGTAGTTCGAGAGAGTCGTTCGTACCTCGGATTTTAGAAATAAAAGTGAATGGATAGGTTTAGATAGGGAAAGGTTTTCAAAATTTATGCAAAAGGGTAGTGATAGGTTCGGCTAAGGAAAACAAGAAAGGATGTTGGATAGATGGCTCAGTTTGGTTAACAAGAAGGAAAGTTGAAAGATGGGGAATGGAAAAATGAACTCAATGTCAGGAATGATTCAACACTAAAAAGTGTCACCTCGATTCCTATATTGTTAAGGTGAAAAGATGGATAGAAGGATAGGTGAACGCCACACCAAGATTGGTGATAAGTTCAACAAGATCGGTAGACGCCACTAGCACAAACTAGATAAGTCTTCGAAACTTGTACGAGATATGAGAGGAAGCAACCTCACAAGAACAAAGTTCATTAACAAATTTGGCAAAAGTCCTTTACAAATGAAATCAACAAACTATTTATACTAGTTTCTTATGCTAGCCGAATAGACTATTCATGAACTTAACTATTAAGCAATGAACCTAATTTAAGACATGAACATTCTAGAAAAATGACCATTGGTGTCCTTGTCCATGTTCGTAGAATGGGAGGTGAGTGGTTAGCTTCATGAATATGCATTGATGTACTTGAATGAATGATCTTCATACATGCATGGCTAGATTCGGCTAACACCTTAATGGAGCCTTGAATTCATGTTGTTTCACCTTGAGTGGCTTAATTAATTAGGGCTTCATGAAGAGTCAAACTTAGTGTGAACAAGGAGCTTGAGTAGACACTTGGGTGTGAACGTCCAACCGAAGGGTCATCATGGTGTAAACACAATGTGTGAACACATGATCAATGCATGAACCGTCCAATGCATGTTCCATCATTAATTTGATCCATGAATCTTCAAATACATGAATGTTCATCATGAACATTCATGTGCCTCTTGATTGCCGTCCATTGAACCCTCCCATGCATGCACCTTGCATTAAAGTCCATACATGAATCTTCCAAATTCGGCTAACCTACAAAATTAAATAACACAACTATTCATATAATTATAAATTAAAATAATAACTAAATAACTTAATAACACTAACTAAATTTGGACACAATAATTATAAGTCAACCTATAATAAATTCGGCTAGCTCAAATAGTCAAAAACACCTAGTGAGCTAAATTGAGTTAGGGAATTCGGCATGAGCTATAGCAAACTTAGTTATAAGCTAGATTAAAACTTAATTTATTGAAATGAAAAAGAAATAAGCTGAATCGAGCTAAGTTCGAGCTCAAACGAGCTAAAACGACCTCAAGTGAGCTGATGTGAGCTGAATGGCGCATGGGGGAGCTAGAGAGGAGCTGAGATCAGATTGAAAAATGGTGCATGGAGTCATCAAGGAGTTGTTCTTAGCTCCTCCAACGTTATGGAGCTGGTTATCATCCCAAATGCGCATCACAAAGGCCGATATAGCATCTTGAAGTTGCTTGGTTCGAGCTCGGGTAATGGGACCTTTTGGCAGCTCAATGGATACTTGGTGTGCATTCAAGGATTCCCCGGGTGTGCTCACATCATTCCCCCCGTCTTCAAAGCGACTTGTCCTGAAGTCGGATTCTGCATCAAAAGGGGATAAATCGGATACGTTAAAACTAGCACTTATGTTGTATACACCCGGTAAGTCAAGTTTATATGAATTCTCATTAATGCGTTCAAGCACTTGGAAGGGTCCATCTCCTCGGGGAAGTAACTTGGACGTCATTGGGGAAAAATCGCTCTCTTGCGCATATCGACCCAAACCCAATCACCGGGTTCAAATATGACTCTCTTTCGTCCCTTGTTTGCTTGCTGCATGTAAGACTTAGTCCTTGCCTCTATGTTAGCTCGCACTTGTTGATGTAGCCTCCTCACGAAATCGGCCTTTTTCCTAGCATCAGAATGAATCAATTGGTTATTAGGTAAAGAGACTAAGTCTAAAGGAGTTATTGGATTAAATCCATAGACCACTTCAAAAGGTGTATGTTTGGTTGCTGAATGGACCGTTCTATTATAGGCAAACTCAATATGGGGCAGACAATCTTCCCATGATTTCAAATTCTTACGAATGATAGCCCGCAGGAGAGTAGAAAGTACTCGATTGACCACTTCGGTTTGCCCATCCATTTGAGGATGACAAGTAGTTAAGAGCAATAATTTGGTTCCGAGTTTACCCCAAAGAGACCTCCAAAAATGGCTAAGGAATTTCGCGTCTCGATCTGACACAATAGTTCGCGGCACTCCATGTAAACGAACAATGTCCCTAAAGAAAAGGTTAGAAATATGTACGGCATCATTAGTTTTCACACAAGCAATAAAATGTGACATTTTAGAAAATCGATCTACAACTACAAATATAGAATCCTTTCCCGTTTTTTGGTTCGGGCAAACCGGATGAAATCCATGGATATATCCGTCCAAGGAGTTTCTGTATTGGTAATGGAGAGTAAAGTCCATAGGGTTGAATCTTGGATTTTGCTCGCTTGCACGCCAAACATCGCTCATAAACCCGCTCCACGTCTCGCCTCATCCTAGGCCAATAAAATGTTAAGTTAAGGGTAGCTAACATCTTGCTAACTCCAAAATGACCCATGAGTCCTCCACTATGTGCTTCTTGCACAAGCAAATCCCAACAGAGCTTTGTGGAACACAGAGCTTACCTTCCTTGAACAGAAAAACCCATCAAACCTATAAAATTTCTCAAATGCAATATGCTCACAAGCGAATAGATTTCTCTAAAATCAACATCGTTAGCATATAATTCTTTCAAGAAAGAAAACCCAAGCGCTTTGATTTAAGAGTAGAAAGTAAGGTATACCTCCTAGATAGGGCATAAGCTACCACGTTGTCTTTACCTTTCTTGTACTTAATTACGTAGGAAATGACTCAAGGTACTCGACCCACTTAGCATGCCTCTTGTTCAACTTGTTTTGACCCTTTATACGTTTCAAGGATTCGTGGTCAGAATGGATTACAAACTCTTTTGGCCATAAATAATGTTGCCAAGTTTCAAGAGCCCGTATCAACGCGTACATTTCTTTGTCGTAGACCGGATAATTGAGTGGGGCTCCGCTAAGCTTCTCACTAAAATAAGCAATGGGTCGTCCATCTTGGGTTAATACAGCTCCAATACCCACACCGGATGCATCACACTCAAGTTCAAAGGTTTTCAAAAAATCTGGCAAGGCAAGTAAAGGTGCATTAGTAAGACAATTTTTAATCTCAATAAAAGACCTTTCTTGCTCATCTTCCCAATGGAACGCGGAGTCTTTTTTTATCACGCTTGTTAAGGGTGCAGCCAATGTGCTGAAATTGGGCACAAATCGCCGATAGAAGCTTGCCAATCTATGGAAGCTTCGAACTTGGCTAATAGATGTAGGCCTCGGCCACTCTTGAATCACCTTTATCTTCTCTTGGTCAACGTCCAAACCTTGTGCACTAACTACAAAACCAAGAAAGATAACTTTGTCAAAACAAAAAGTACATTTCTTAAGATTAGCAAAGACAGTTTCCTTACGCAATGTTTCAAGAATAGATTTGAGGTGTATTACGTGATCTTCCAAAGTCTTGCTATATATGAGGATATCATCGAAGTAAACAACACAAAACTTACCAATAAAGGATCTCAACACATGGTTCATGAGCCTCATAAAAGTACTAGGAGCGTTGGTTAAGCCAAATGGCATGACCAACCGCTCATACAAACCATATTTCATTTTGAAGGCAGTTTTCCACTCGTCGCCTTCTCGTATACGAATCTGGTGATATCCGCTTTTTAGATCGATCTTAGAGAATAGTTTGGCTCCACTTAGTTCATCTAGCATGTCATCTAGTCGCAGAATTGGATGTCGATATTTGATAGTGATTTTATTCACCGCACGACAATCGACACTCATTCGCCAAGTACCATCCTTTTTCGGCACCAAGAGGACTGGCACGGCGCAAGGGATAAGGCTTTCTCTAATATAGCCTTTTTCCATCAATTCGTTAACTTGTCGTTGTAGCTCTTTAGTTTCTTCGGGATTCGTTCTATAGGCAGGCCGATTTGGAATTACGGCTCCCGGCACAAAATCGATTTGGTGCTCGATTCCTCGAAAAGGTGGTAATCCATTAGGAGTCTCTTCCGAGAAAACGTCTTAGAAATCCTGCAAAAGACTCAAAATAGAAGATGGCAAGTCCTCGGGCAGTTCGTTAGTGCTAAAAAGATTTTCCTTGTACAAGAGTACAAGAATGGTTTGTTTTGATAATAACACTCTCCTAACTTCTCTTTTTTTTGCAAACAAATTTTTTTTTCTATTCTCTTTTTCTTTTCTCACTTGTTCTTTTTTTTCTTTTATTATTTTTGCATTCTTTTTCTCGATTTTCTTTTCTTTTTTCACATTCATTCTTTTCTTTTTCTCTCAACTGATTTACAACAGACTTCATTCTCGTTTGATCCTCAAAAACTTGCTTTGGCGTCAATGGTACCAAAGTAATACTCCTTCCTTGATATTTGAATGTATACCGATTGGTATACCCGTCATGGGTGACTCTTCGATCGTATTGCCACGGCCTTCCAAGCAACAGATGTCCAGTGTGCATGGGAACAACATCACAAAGTACCTCATCCTCGTACTTATCAATTGAAAAAGAAACAAGTACTTGTTTGGTTACCTTGATTTCGCCACCATCATTGAGCCATTGGAGTTTATAAGGGCTCGGATGTTTGATGGTGGTCAAGCCTAGTTTCTCCACCATTAAAGTGCTTGCCACGTTGGTACAGCTTCCACCATCGATGATCAAACTACAGACTTTCCCTTGAACTTGTCATCGAGAATGGAAGATATTCTCCCGTTGTTGTTCATTTTCAGGACTTTGAATACTGAGGCTTCTTTTAACAATGAGAAGCTTTTTGGCTTGTGCCATGTTGAACAATAAGGATAATTAGAATCCTCGACACAAATCTCACTATTCACTCGCAAGGAAAAATTGATGAACACTCCACTCGTGTTTACACTCGTTTTTAGGCTTTTTTTCAAACTCTCGAATGATCTCACCACTCTAGCCTTTTACCACTCAAGCTTACTCTCGTAACCTCGTATTTTGTTTCTTTTGACTTGACTAGGTGCTTTGGGGTCAGCTTCAAACGGTTACAAGGGTTAAAACGTATGGTGTACGGGTAGGCTAAAAGAAAAAAATAATTTTTAAAGTAGTGTGGCGTTTTGGAGGGGGTTAAAATTGATGAAAAGAATATAAGACGATCGGAAGAAATATAAAATAATAGAATCGAACTTTTGATCACTTCACTTTTTTTTTTTGATAATTTCGTATCTTTTTTTTACAACTTTCAATATAGCACTTTACAATGATAAAAAAAATGAAAATACAAATTTTTTTTGAATATTTTTTTCTTTTTTTTCGAATTCGTTTTTTTACTAAGAACCTATTTCGATCTTGATACGAACTTCAGCGCCTCTCGATTTACAAGCTCTGATACCAAATGATGTGATCCAGCCCGGGTAGACGAGTTGAATTCACATAGTTGCCCGATCGTAGTTCGAGAGAGTCGTTCGTACCTCAGATTTTAGAAATAGAAGTGAATGGATAGGTTTAGATAGCGGAAGGTTTTCAAAAGTTATGCAAAAGGGTAGTGATAGGTTCGGCTAAGGAAAACAAGAAAGGATGTTGGATAGATGGCTCAGTTTGGTTAACAAGAAGAAAAGTTGAAAGATGGGGAATGGAAAAATGAACTCAACGTCAGGAATGATTCAACACTAAAAAGTGTCACCCCGATTCCTATATTGTTAAGGTGAAAAGATGGATAGAAGGATATGTGAACGCCACACCAAGATTGGTGATAAGTTCAACAAGATCGGTAGGCGCCCACTAGCACAAACTAGATAAGTCTTCAAACTTGTACGAGATATGAGAGGAAGCAACCTCACAAGAACAAAGTTCATTAACAAATTTGGCAAAAGTCCTTTACAAATGAAATCAACAAACTATTTATACTAGTTTCTTATGCTAGCCGAATAGACTATTCATGAACTTAACTATTAAGCAATGAACCTAATTTAAGACATGAACATTCTAGAAAAATGACCATTGGTGTCCTTGTCCATGTTCAAATTAAATGGGAGGTGAGTGGTTAGCTTCATGAATATGCATTGATGTACTTGAATGAATGATCTTCATACATGCATGGCTAGATTCGGCTAACACCTTAATGGAGCCTTGAATTCATGTTGTTTCACCTTGAGTGGCTTAATTAATTAGGGCTTCATGAAGAGTCAAACTTAGTGTGAACAAGGAGCTTGAGTAGACACTTGGGTGTGAACGTCCAACCGAAGGGTCATCATGGTGTGAACACAATGTGTGAACACATGATCAATGCATGTTCCATCATTAATTTGATCCATGAATCTTCAAATACATGAATGTTCATCATGAACATTCATGTGCCTCTTGATTGCCGCCCATTGAACCCTCCCATGCATGCACCTTGCATTAAAGTCCATACATGAATCTTCCAAATTCGGCTAACCTACAAAATTAAATAACAAAATTAAATAACACACAACTATTCATATAATTATAAATTAAATTAATAACTAAATAACTTAATAACACTAACTAAATTTGGACACAATAATTATAAGTCAACCTATAATAAATTCGGCTAGCTCAAATAGTCAAAAACACCTAGTGAGCTAAATTGAGCTAGGGAATTCGGCATGAGCTGTAGTAACTTAGTTATAAGCTAGATTAAAACTTAATTTATTGAAATGAAAAAGAAATGAGCTGAATCGAGCTAAGTTCGAGCTCAAACGAGCTAAAACGAGCTCAAGTGAGCTGATGTGAGCTGAATGGCACATGGGGGAGCTGGAGAGGAGCTAAGATCGGATTGCAAAATGGTGCATGGAGTCATCAAGGAGTTGTTCTTAGCTCCTCCAACGTTATGGAGGTGGTTATCATCCCAAATGCACATCACAAAGGCCGATATAGCATCTTGAAGTTGCTTGGTTCGAGCTCGGGTCATGGGACCTTTTGGCAGCTTAATGGATACTTGGTGTGCATTCGAGGATGCCTCGGGTGTGCTCACATCAACATGGGCCCATGATATGGGCCTTAGGCCCATTATCACCGATTGATTAATAAGGTTGCACAGGTTGCCCGAGACGACTATGACCTTCTGTTGGGTCTACAAAAGTACCTGGACCCTTAATCGATAAAATGACCATTTTTGATACGAACCCAATCGTATCATGGTTTGACACAACTCGACAACATCGAGCATGGCCTAAGCTCGAGGGGCCTAAGTGCAAAATGAGGCCTAACCTCAGCTCGATCAGCTCAATTTTTGCTCATCTCTAGCTCAATGAGTTTGTGTGCTCGATTCAACGGGCTTGGTTTAGCTTAAATAAACTCGTTTGAGCTCATCTTTAAATTCTAATTTTTGCTTTTTATTAAGCTGGAATAAATTAGTTATTTTGTTTTAATTAAGTTAGTTAATTAGTTAAGGTTTAATAAATTGTTTAAATCTGAACATTTTAATTTAAATTATTAAATATGTCTAGTTTAGGACATCAATTTAATGTGTCTATCTTAGGGACAAATTTAATTAGCTGCTGAATTAATTTGTCCAGCCCATATTGAATTTGTCCTAGCCGACTTAATGGTAGGTATTAATGTGTCTTAGCTCAAACATGTTCTTAATTTGTCTTTGCTGATTTTAATGAGTGTGTTAATATGTCTTAAGTTGCTACTAGTTTTAATGTGCCGAATTTTTAATGAGCTAATTTAGTGTGCTTCATGCTTCAGACGAATTAATGACAACTTGAGCTGAATTAATTTGCTTCCTTAACTTGGTGCAGGTACATGCAATGGACGGCACATTAAGTGAGGGAATAGTCTAGCTTTTTCAAAGCTCCTTTTTCGTGAACAACAAAGGCATTAAAAGCTGCTGAAGAAAACATGCATGAACGAATTTAATGCAAGTAAACACATGCATGAATCGGCCAAAGGAGGGAGCTAAATCAACATCCTTTTTCCTTTGTTGTTCACGAAAAAGGAGCTTTGAAAAAGCTGGACTATTCCCTCACTTAATGTGCCGTCCATTGCATTTACCTACACCAAGTTAATGAAGCAAATTAATTCAGCTCAAGTTGTCATTAATTCGTCTGAAGCATGAAGCACATTAAATTAGCTCATTAAAAATTTGGCACATTAAAACCAGTAGCAACTTAAGACATATTAACACACTTATTAAAATCAGCAAAGACAAATTAAGAACATTTTTGAGCTAAGACACATTAATACCTACCATTAAGTCGGCGCTCGTTTGAGCTCATCTTTAAATTCTAATTTTTGCTTTTTATTAAGCTGGAATAAATTAGTTATTTTGTTTTAATTAAGTTAGTTAATTAGTTAAGGTTTAATAAATTGTTTAAATCTGAACATTTTAATTTAAATTATTAAATATGTCTTATATTAATACATAGTTTTAATATGTCTAGTTTAGGACATCAATTTAATGTGTCTATCCCCAATCGTATCAATTTTGCCCTTATAGGGTAAAATGACCGAAATACCCCCATAAGGTAAAAATGATCGAAATACCCCCATAGGGTAAAATGATCGAAATACCCCCATAGGGAAAAATGACCGAAATACCCCCATAGGGTAAAATGACTGAAATACCCTAGTAGGATAAAATGATTGTAATTCCCCTGTAGGGTAAAATGACTGTTTTGCCCTTGTGAGGCAAAATGACTATTTTGCCCTTATATGGTGAGGTAACTGTTTTGCCCCTATGTGATGTATATTTATATTTTAGCATGCTATATGTAACTGTATTGAGTACATGTATGATATTTTGGTATGACATGACACGTTGCATGATGTATTGCATGAGGATGGGTTATATTTGATTGGAGGAAGTGTACTGTATTGGCAACTCTGCTTCAAATCATTGATAGCTCTAAGCCAATTATACTGGCAGCTCTGCTGCAAATACAGTTGGCGCCGCAACTGGTGCTATTTTGAAGTGTAGGGATGGGTGCGTTGATTATATCCCCACATGGAGTGTAAGGCTAGTACGGAAATGGAGTGTAGAGGCTGGATTGGGCAAGACTTGTATACTATTTACTGTTATTGTACTGTTTACTGATACTAAAATGGGCTAATGCCTAGACTGTTACTATTACTAATATGGGCTTAGGCCCAGAATGTATTCGCTCTCTGTATGTTCGATTGTTTGTTTATTATTAGGATTACACACTGAGTTTTCGTAAACTCACCCAACTATTTTAGTTGTACAGGTGATAGATTCAGCCCAAGCTTGATCAACTAGAGCTGAGATTGCATCTTTGAACCTCTTGGCTCGGGCTCAGGTAATTGGTCCTACAGGCAACTCGAGAGGATCTACATTGGTAGCTAGCAACTCGAGAGGTGTGGTCATATCACCGTTGAAATCACAAGCAAACTTTTGGGGAAGAGTAAGTAGCTGCTGAAATTAAATTCACTTTGAAAATTGAATGTTCAACCACCTTTTAGCTGAATGCCATTTGGGAAACAACAACCAGTAGCCTTCTGGCATTAATCATGCTTTCATGCTCCTAGGCCGTTCATGGGAAGTGCACCTTGCATTAAATTTGGCCATTCATGCTAGACAACTCCTTTAATGCCATTCTAAGCACCAGCAGCTCCTTTATTGTTGTTCTTTAAATTTGAACATGCATGTATTCTGCTTTAATGCTTCAGGCCCTTGTTAATGCCGTCCCATGCTTGCTTTTGCTACAAAGTAAATAACAATTAAAGAGTTAGGACACATTAAAATCAGGAGCAACTAAAAACATTGTAATTTATGTCATGCGGCTGGACAAATTAAATTAGCAGCAGCTAATTAATTTGTTTAAATTAGACACATTAAATTATGTCCTAAGCTAGACACATTAAACACATAATAATATGAGACATATTTAATATACTAAATTAAGATGTCCAGATTTAAGACTCCATTAAATTAATTAATTATTTGAGCTGACAATTAACTAATTAACTAACACAACTTATTAAATTTATTCCAGTAACTAAAATCAAATGAAATAAAATGAACTCAAACGAGTTCAAATGAGCTCAAACAAGCTGAGTTGAGCTCCATTGAGCTGGGTAAACCAAAATTGAGCTCGTTGAACCGAAATTAAACTTCATCTTGCACTTGGTCCCCTCGAGCTTAGGCTATGCTCGATGTTGCCGAGTTGATTTGTAACATGACGCGGCTAGGTTCGCATCATTCCCTCCCTCTTGAAGATGATTTGTCCTCAAATCGGGTCACTTGCTTGACAAAAAATTTTCAAAATCGCGAACCAAGTTGTTCATGATTGGAGTAAAGTTATTTCCTAAACCCGTGGAACCACGAATGGTTCGAGAAAAAAATGGGTTATTTCCACGCCCTCCCTCTTTAGGGGGACGCCATCTCCAAGTGTCACCTACAAAAGAGTAAAACAAATTAGTAACACTACGAATAAAAATCTCTAAAGAACTTTTCTTAATCTCATTCATGAATTTATTGTAAAAACGAATACTGGGGTCAAAGATAAAAAATGACCTTACTGTTTCACAATTGATAAAAAGGTCAAGCATAATCATCGAAACAGAACGATTAAGCGCTCGAAAATTATGGTTTTGGACAACAAAAGTACTTGATTCAAGTCCTTTGAACAATTTGATACCAAATGATATAAGATAATAATCTCCGGTGTCGGAAGCAAAGTTTTCTCTTATTGTTTCATTTCGACTTGAAAATTTCATGGACAACAACACAGGGAAATATGAAACAATTGTAAGTTAAACTCATGCAAGACATGCTCGAATCCTTTAAATCCTACTATAGTGCAATTTCCAAGATCAAAGATTTGGTTTTGCATTCGCATATTATCATGGTACAACAACTTTGTTTTCAGATTTAGAAACACATCATCAAGTAAGCAAAAGTTGTTCACACGTTTATTTAAATAGAAATTATGATGCTCACCTTTGCTTGGCAACAACTTAAGATGACTTGCTCCAGGCTTAAACACATGATTTTGGTCTTTCATTGTTATAAGCAGCAATGGCCTTTCTTTCATCAACAACTCACACAAGTGAAACAAAGAAAATTTGATCATGCATATTTTCAAACAATCATAAATCATAATTATCATTTGATCAGACTTACACAAACATGCACAGCGATATAGAGAATTCACATTACTATCACAAACAAACAAATTAGGCATTTTACGTGACAATTCTTTATCACATAAGATCAAATTTTGTTTGTACCGACTTAATCTTACTTCATCAACAACTTGCCAATGCCATACTCATTACTAGAGAAACTTTTCATACCACTATTTAAAACAAAATCATCAATAATCAGAGAATGGCAATTAATCGACATAGTGAGTGGCGATCTTTCAAAAATTAAGTCACCGGTACCTTTTTCAACAATGTTCAAATCAGTTTATCGTGATGTAATTGTTAAAGACTCCTTACCTTTCTTGCCTTTAACCTCTTGAGGGAGAATTTCATTTTCGATATTACCTTTCTCGATCATTCGAAATCGTCTCTCTTCAAAAAGTTATTGAAGTTGTAGCTTGTCAATGGAATCTTCAGGAACCTGAGAAGAAACAATACAAGGAGAACTCATAGAATAGTTAGTTAAAACACTCCTCACTTTTTCTTGTTCTCTCTTGTCTTCTCCACTCGTTTCTTTTGCAATATCATGTTTAAACTCTCTCTCTTTTTCAATCATCTCTTTTAAAGACTCATTCTCAATCTCTTTTTCAATTTTTTTTGGTTCAAGTTCTTTTTCTTTTCTTTCACTCTCTTTTCCTTTCTCACATGATTTCTCGATCTCATTACAAGAGGAAGATAACATAGAAGAATCAAGATGAGAATCTTTTTGTTGAAAAAAGTATAAAAGATCCGTATATGAATTATGATCATCTCTTTGCGAGAGTTCCTCTGTGGATGAGTATCTTTGAGCATATGAATACTTTCTCGGACCTTCTTATTTCACAAACCTTCTCTCTTCGGGAATGTATTGTAATCGAAACGTAGGATTTGAGTCAACCTAAAAAGAAGTAGAAATAAGAAAACTTTGGTTAATTAAAACTCTTTTCTTTTCTTCACTCATGTTTCTTTGAATTTCCTTTCTCTCGCTTTGTTCTTATTTTTATCACAACTCTTTTTCTTTTCTCTCTCATTTTATTTTCTTTCTTTTTCATTTTCACTTTCTTTTTCCACTCTCATATGCTTCAAAGATTGTTTCAAACTTTGTTGATCCTCCACAACTTGTTTTGGTGTCAAGGGCGCCAAAGTAAAATTCCAGCCGTAATACTTGAAAGTATATTGATTTGCAAACCCATCGTGCTTTACCCTTTGGTCAAATTGCCATGGCCCCCCAAGCAGTATATGGCCCGCATGCATGGGTACCATATCACAAAGAACTTCATATTCATATTTTCCAATTGAAAATGGAACAAGGACTTGCTTGGTTACCTTTAACTCAACTCCATCATTGAGCCATTGTAGCTTGTAAGGGCTCGGATGCACACTTGTCGACAGTTCAAGCCTTTCGACTAGGAGGGTGCTTGCAACATTTGTACAACTTCCTCCATCAATCACTAAACTACATACCTTTCCTCGGATGAAACAACGGGTATGGAAAAAGTTCTCTCGTTACGGATCGATTTTGACACCTTTTGCACTTAAGCTTTTCTTAACAACAAGCATCTTGCCTTCGACCGTGTACTCCAACTCTTCCTCGGCATTAGAAGGGTTTTCGGCATCATTTTCAATTCTTTCTTCTTCCTCCTCCGATTCAATATCGCCATTGGGTCGAATCACCATGGCACTCTGATTCGGACATTGGCTCACAATATGCCCTCTTCCAAGGCACTTAAAACATTTAATGTCCATCGACCAGTTTTGGGTACTTTCAACAGCCTTGCCTTTGCTATTTTCAACCATGGACTTAGTAGTTTTGGCGGGTGCCATAGGTTCTTTCGTTTGGCTCACCGAAGAACCCTTGCTTGTGCCTTGGTTCCACCTAGGCACATTGGTGGTCGAATAACCTCAGGCAGCACCTTTCTTCTTGAGTTGTTTCTCGACCTTGATGGCCATGTGGACCATATCAACTATCTCCCCATAATGTTGTAGTTCCACGATGTTGGTGATTTCGTCATTAAGTTTGGACAGAAATCTAACCATAGTTGCCTCTCGATCCTCTTCCACGTCCGCACGGATCATAGCAACTTCCATCTCTTTGTAATAATCCTTGACACTCCTCGTACCTTGTGTAAGGTTTTGGAGTTTTTGGTAATGTTCACGGTGGTAGTGTGTTGGAATAAACCTCTGGTGCATGATAGCCTTCATTTCGACCCAAGTTTTAATGGTTTGCTCGCCATTTCACCTCCGGCTTGAGATAAGTTGGTCCCACCAAATCATAGCATAGTCGGTAAATTCTATGGCAGCCAACTTAACTTTCTTAGCCTCTGAATAGTTATGGCATTCGAAAATGAGTTTGATTTTTTCTCCCACTCTAAATATGCTTCAGGGTCCGAACGGCCTTGGCATGGGGGAATCGATAACTTAATACTTTTCAAACCATCATCGAACCTTTCTCGCTCTCATTGGCCACGACATCGTTGGCCTCTTCTCTGATCACTAACATTCGAGCCAGCTTCGCTTTCAACTTCACTTGATGCGGAGACCTCGTAGTCTTGAACTTGCCTTCGGCCATGGTCTCTAAGTGGACTTATTGGGGTCCTTGCCCATCGACTTTTTCCCTCCACTTGTTCGAGTCGATCTTGTATCGGTTCCAATTTTTGGTCAAACAACCGCTCAACTTCATGAAGTAGGGCTTGCAAGTTCAAATTTGGCACATTCCGGACGGGTTGTCTTTCCTTTACATTTTGATCCATGTTGATTTTCAATAATATTTAAAACCTCACCACAAACCTCACTATTTCACTCAAAAGAAATAATTGATGAACACTCCACTCGTGTTTTCACTCGTTTAGGTTTTTTCAACACTCGAATGTTCTCACACTCTCTAGCCTTTTACCACTCAAACTTACTCTCGTAACCTCGTAGTTTGTTTCTCTTGAATCGTCTTGGTGCTTTGGGGTCAGCTTTAAGATGGTTACAAGGGATAAGATGTATGGGTGTACAGGTAGGCTGAAAGAAAATTTTTTAATGTAGTGTGGTATTTTTTGTTTTTTTGGGGGGTGCAAAGTCGATGAAAAGAACACTTGATGATCGAAACAAAGGCAGAAAGAGTAGAGAAGAACTTGAGCACTTCACTCTTTTTTTTTTAAAATTTCGTATTTCTTCTCTTTTTTTATACTTCAAATAGTACTATTGCAATAGTAAAATGAAAATACAAATTTTTTTAATTTAATTTTTTTAGAACGAACCTAGTTTGATCTTGATACGAACGTTGGCACTTCTCGATTTACAAGCTCTGATACCAAATTATGTGATCCAGCTCGACTGATTGAGTCAGATTCACGTAGTTGACCAATTGTAGTCGAGAAGAATTATTCGTGTCTTGGTCTTGGAAGTAAAAGTTAGATGGATATGTTCAAATAAGCGGAAGGGTTTCAAAAGATAAGTAAAAGGGAAGTGATAGGTTCGGCTAAGGATACAAAAAGAATGTTGAATGGATGGTTAAGTTTGGAAAACAATAAGAAGGAGATATTGTAAGGTGGGGATAGAATAGGGCACTTAACGTCAGGAATGATTCAATACTAAAAAGTGTCACCCTGGTTCCTATATTGTTAAGGTGGAAAGGATGGATAGAAGGATAGGTGAACACCACACCAAAAATGGTGATAAGTTCAAACAAGATCGGTAGACGCCACTAGCACAAACTAGATAAATCTTCGAAACTTGTACAAGATATGAGAGGAAGCAACCCCACAAGAACTATGTTCATTCAATAATTTGGCAAAAGTCCTTTTACAAAGAAATGAGTAAACTATTTATAGTTTAATATGTAGTAGCCGAATAGACAAATTGACTAACTTAAGGGGTAAGTATTTTGGTTATGAATGCACTAGAATAATCTAGAACAAATCTTTAATTTGCTAGGGCTAGATTCGGCTGATGGGAGCTCCATTGGATAGCTTCATGTATAAGCAAAACACCTTGAATGAATGTGAAGCCTTGGAAGCTCAATGGGTTGTCTAGGTTCGGCCATAGTGTGCATGAAGCTTCGAAGAGGTGTCTCTTAGCTGAATAGGTGCATAGAAACTCCAACAGTCCTCCCACATACATTCAGCTATGCATGGAACTTGGAAGGGAGTTTGAATCTGGTTGTACATGAACTTGCAATAAATACCATGCATACATGCATGTGTGCCATCTAAAGGAGATGTATTCTTCATAATCCAATGCATGTAATTAATCTTCCATGTACTTGAACTTGATAAGACTACACCTTCCGAGTTGCTAGCTGCCAATGTAGATCCTCTCGAGTTGCCTGTAGGACCAATTACCCGAGCCTGAGCCAAAAGGTTCAAAGACACAATTTTAGCTCTAGTTGATCGAGCTTGGGCTGAATCTATCACCAGCTTACTCGAGAGCTTATGGACTAGCTCACTGAGTCATCCTCGTAACTTATTCCTAGCTTGTCCAGCTCACAACTAGCTCAGCAAGCTCAGTTCCAGCTCAACAAGTTCACATCCAGCTCAATTCCAGCTCATGAGCTTGTTCTCAGCTCAACTTTAGCTCCCGAGCTCAGACTTAGCTCGAATTTAACTAACGAGTTTAATCTTAGCTCATGAAGTTATTTATAGCTTATTATACTAGTGTTGACTCTTTACTTGAATAAGTTCATTTATTAGCTACTATAAATTAACTATGTTTTTAATTAAGTTCACATCAGTAATTAAGTTATGTATTTATATTACATGTTCTAATTATGTAATAACCGAATTAATGTTTGGAATGTTTGTTCACATTTGTGCCAAATTTAAGGTGTTCACATGGGATTTTAATGAATTGATTTTAATTCATGTAGGTGCATGCACGGCTTGGTTCAATGGATGGGAGGATACATGCACGACCAGATTCAAGGCCTTAGAGGATTCATGCATATCTTGTTACATGCATGGTGGCTGATTGTTAAGTTTCTCTAAGCAACTATTCAGCCAAGGAAGAGTTGCCTCTTTAATTCCCCAAGTTGGCCGAATATCTTCTCAAGGCATCCATCAAGGCGTTCACACTAGTCAAGCTTCCTTTCACACCTGTTGTCTATTCGGTTTGATGCATTCACATTCAAGAGACCTTTCAACCATGATGTTCACACCTTTAAAGGCTTCCAAACTGCCCCATTAATACTCACACCTATTCGGCCAAGCATTGCAAATTGAATGACTCCATTAAGATCATGGCCGAACCTAGACATGTCCAATCAACTCCTCATGCATCCCAAATACATTCAGTCGAATTCCTTCATTAAGAAGCTGACTTGTGGCATTCCAAAGGCTGCACATGGACATGGAAGACTTATGGTTTTTGTTCTAGATCATTCTAGTCTCTTCATAGCCGAATTTGCCTAATTCTTAAGCTAGTCTTTTGTCCATTCGGCTAGTACAAGTTAGGCTATAAATAGTTTGTTTATTTCTTTATAAAAGGGAATTTTTGCCAAATTATATAGTCGAACCTTTACTCATGAGAGAATTTTCTTCTCTAAGTCTCGTTTAAGATTTTGTTGGCTTATCTACCTAGTAGTGGCATCAACCTATTTCTTTTACGAAACTGAACTTATCACTAGTTTTAGTGTGGCGTTCAAAACATTTTATATCGAGGTTTCTATCTGCCTAGATAGTGGGTCGAGGTCCATCTTGATTCAACCGTTCCATCTTAAGAACTAATAAGTCTTGGGTTGATATTTGCTAATATCGGTTCAACTTGTTCTTAGGACCAACCTTACCATATTTCGTCCATTTCCCAAATATTCCAATTCAACTGAATTTCATTTCTTTCCCGAACCATAAACAACCTACCAACTATCCTAACTTCTTTCTTTCTTAAACCTAAACTTAATCACCATTCTCGAACCTAAACTTTGACATCCAAGTCTCTTTCAAACCCAAAATCACTTCTCCATTCCATTCTCATTAACACCTTCTCGTAGATGATCGGGCATCTACATACGACTCAACTCAAGTCGGGGTGAGCTCGTATCAGAACTTAACTCCTCTAAACATTGAACCATGCCGTGCATGAATCTTCTCATTCATTGAACAAACCCGTACATGCACCTAGCCATTAATGTACCTCCACATTCGGCTGAACCTACAAAAAAATAAACAGATAATTAAATAAAATATAAATATTTGTATAATCATAATTTTAAACAGCAACTAGACAACTTAAATGAGACAAACTAAATTCGGACACATTAATTAAAATTCAACTAGCATATTAAATTCGGCTAGCTCAAATTATCAAAAACACTTAATGAACTAATTTGAGCTAGGGAAATTGACATGGACTGTAGCAAATTAAGTTAAAACAAAGCTAAAAATTAGTTTATTGAAATGGAAAAAGAAACGAGCTAGAAAGAAGCTAAAACGAGCTCAAACAAGCTGAAATAAGCTCAAGTGAGCTGCTTGGAGCTGAATTGAATTGGGGGAGCTGGAGAGGAGCTGAAGTCAGTTTGCAAAAGAGTGAATTGAGTCCTCAAAGGGGTATCCACATCTTCTCCAACGTCTAGGGCCTTGTTCTCTTCTCAAATACGCATCATTAAAGCTGATAAAGCTTCTTGAAGTTACTTGGTATGAGCTCGAGTCATGGGACCTTTTGGAAGCTCGATAGGATCTTGATATGCACTTGAGGATGCCCCAGACATGCATACATCAATTTCTAAAGTCAGAATAAGGGATTCAGAAATCACTCTGATCCTATTCCACCAAAACCCAAATATCTCATGAAATACAACTCATTTACCTGTTTTGTTTATTCCCTATGAAAATAGACATATTAAGCTTCAACTTCATATTTTACTCACCATCTAATTCTGTCTCTACTATTTTTAGTGATTTTTCAAACTCACATCATTGCTTCTGTATGATACTGTTTTATAGTAAATTTCACATTTTTATGAATTTCCATGGAATAGATAGCACATTAAGCATACATATCACCAAATATGATACGAACAAGCCCCGCGAACTTTATTGAACAAGTCTGTCAAGCCGAGCATTGACATGTTGGCAAGTTGATCCCAGCTCGTTTCCAGCTTCACGAGCTCCGTCCAGCTCAAATCTAGCTTATTCGAGCTCAATCCAACTTGCCTGAGCTAAACCGAGCTCACTCCTAGCTCATATTCAGCTCATGAGCTAAACCTTAGCTCAACTTCAGCTTAGGAGTTTAATCTCAGCTCAACTTTAGCTTAAGGGCTAAAGCTTAGCTCATTTTAGCTCAAACCCAATTTTTGTCTTTAATGCATTAAATAAAAATTTGCACATATTTATTTAAGCATTAAACTTGTCTTATATTAATATTTGTTATTAATATGTCATAGTCAATATATAAATTGATTATGTTCACATAGTCGAATTTAATGTTTACATTGTGTTCACATTAGCTTGAATTAATTCTGTTCACATTTTCTTGTAGAAACTCAATGGACATATGGAGCATGAAGCTACATATCTTTTTGGAGGTGCATGGATGGTTAAGAGCTTTGAATCTCCTAGGTGCATGTTCGGCTAAGTGCATGTATGGCCACATTCAATGTGTTCAAGGTTCATGAATGTTTCCATTCATGTATGGTGTGCTACTCCTTCATTTTCCAAGTGACAATTCAGCTAAAAGGAGGCTTCCCATTACTTCATACATGCGGCCAAACATCTCCCTCCATGAACCTTAAAATTCCGTTCACATTATGTTCACATGGCATGGCCTTTCAATTCAAAGTGTTCACACCTATGGACTCTTCAAGAATTGGCATTCACACTTAATTTGGCTCATGAAGTCTCCTCAATTAATTCCCAACTCTTCACCGAGTAACATGAATTGATTGTGATGTGATCTGGCCCAGGTAGATGAGTCGAATTCACGTAGTTGCCCGATCGTAGTTTGAGGAGTCGTTCGTGCCTCAGATTTTTGTAATAGTAGTAAAAGAATTAGAATAGGATAGCAGAAGGTTTCAAGAAGGGTAAGTTTAGTATAGGTTTGGCTAAGGGTAGCAAAGATGGATGAAGGATAGAAGGCTCGGTTTGGGTTAACAAGAAAGAAATTTAAAAGATGGGAATGGAAAAACGAACTCAACGTCAGGAATGATTCAACACTAAGAAGTGTCACCCCGATTCCTATATTGTTAAGGTGAAAATATGGATAGATGGATAGGTGAACGCCACACCAAGATTGGTGATAAGTTCAAAACAAGACGATTGACGCCACTAGCACAAGCCAGATAAGTCGTTCGAAACTTGTACGAGATATGAGAGGAAGCAACCTCACAAGAACAATGTTCATTATCAAATTTGGCAAAAGTCCTTTTACAATGAAATCAACAAACTATTTAAAGGCAATCATGTAGTAACCGAACGGACAAACTAGCTAGCTTAAAGACTAAGCAAATTCGGTCATGAATTAGCTAGAATGTTCTAGAATAAAAACATTAATTGACTAGGTCTTGATTCGGCTGATGGAAGTGTATTGGGCAGCTTCATGTATGAGCATAAACACTTGAATGAATGTGAAGCTTTGGAAGCCAAAGGGATTGTCTAGGTTCGGCCATGGGATGCATGTAGCTTCCAAAAGGTGTCTCTTGGCCGAATAGGTGCTTAGTAATTCCAAAAGTCCTCCCACATACATTCGGCTAAACATGGAACTTGGAAGGGAGCTTGAATTTGAACATACATGAACTTGAATTAAATGCCATGCATACATGCATGTGTGCCGTCCAAGGGAGATGCACCTTTCAATATGCATTAACCTTCCATGTACATGAATGTATGTCCTCCAAACATTGAACCGAACCATTCATGAATCTTCCCGTTCAATGAACATTCCCGTTCATGCACCTTGCATTAAATGCCATGAATGTATCTTCCAAATTCAGCTAACCTACAAAATAAAAAAAAAAACAAAATTAAATAACACACAACTATTCATATAACTATAAATTAAAATAACTAAATAACTTAATAACACTAACTAAATTTGGACACAATAATTATAAGTCAACCTATAATAAATTCGGCTAGCTCAAATAGTCAAAAACACCTAGTGAGCTAAATTGAGCTAGGGAATTCGGCATGAGCTGTAGCAAACTTAGTTATAAAAGCTAAATTAAAACTTAGTTTATTGAAATGAAAAAGGAATGGGCTGAAATGAGCTAAAATCAAGCTCAAACGAGCTAAAACGAGCTCAAGTGAGCTGATGTGAGCTGAATGGCGCATGGGGAGCTGGAGAGGAGCTGAAATTGGATTGCAAAACGGTGGATGGAATCTTCAAGGAGTTATCCTTAGCTCCTCCAACATCATGGACCTTGTTATCATCCCAAATGCGCAACACAAAGGCTGATATAACATCTTGAATTTGCTTGGTTTGAGCTCGAGTCATAGGGCCTTTTGGAAGCTCGATTGATTCTTGGTGTGCATTCGAGGATGCCCCGGGTGTGCTCACATCATTCCCCCCGTCTTCAAAGCGACTTGTCCTCAAGTCGGGCCATTTGCTTGCGAAAAAGCGTTCGTCGTCACTAGGCCCTTGGTTGTCGAATGGGGTAGAATGGCTCACAATAACCTGAAAGTCACACAATACTCGAAAGGACAAAATATTAGTTACATGTCCTTCTTCTTTTGGATAGGCCATTTCAAAGTTTCAACAACAAAATAAAGAAGAAGTTTAAGGAAACATCGAATTAAGAACATACAATCTCGCTCCAGCTTCTTAAGCCAAACTTGGGTAAATAAACCAATGCCGGGATCAAAAGTAAAAGTGGATCTTACCTTGTTCTTTGTTGAAAACAAACTAGATCCATAAAGCATTCGTGACTCAAAATTTTGAACAAAAAAAGTCCACGACTCAAATTCTATGAACAACGATATAAAACCAAAACTTTGATTTAACATTTGCAACTTTTCACAAATCCACAACTTTATGTTTAGATTTAAAGACAAAACATTAAATAAGCACAAATGGTTTACACATCCATTCACACGAAATTCAAAAGTCTTGATTTTAAGTAATATTGATCCAGAGTAACAAAACTTCTGACAGTTAGAATCTCGAAAATAAAAAATCCTTGAATCAAGTCCGTTAATCATCAATAAAGAATAAAAATCACCGGGATCAAAAACGAAGTTTTTGCTTACCATTTCACATTGACTTGAATATTTATTGGCTGTCAACATGGTAGGAACATGAAACAAACTAAAGTTATGAGTATGCAAATGATGTTCGAATCCCTCAGACCATAGCATTAAACAACCATCATCAAAATCAAATGAACTAGGCATTTTACAAGTCAACGTTTTATCACACAAACGAATCAAAGGAAAATTAGACATGCAAGTTTTTAAAAATTCATATGTTTCAAATCCCGTCCACACCTTTTCTCCACAATCAAGCAAACACAAAGATTTATATAGCTCATTATCTTGCATAACCAAACCTTGCGATTGCCGATTAATGATTACTCCACCAACACAATCGTCAACAACACATACTTTATGAGCAACGTTTTTGTTATCAACACTTGAAACAATCAAATCATTACTAATCAAGAAAGAATAATCAACCATGTCATGGTACAAGTGCTTTTCAAAACCCAAAACATTAATAAAGTTTCCGTCAACAATCGAATGAGGCTGATGTGTTTTAAAAACTTCAAAACTCATACCTTGCTTACCTTTTGGAAAAGGCGAACAAGGATCGTTAAGAATGTTACCTCTTTCAATCCACGTAAACCTTTTCTCCTCGGACAGGTATTGAAGTCGAAATTCTTTACTCAGATCTTCAGAAACTTGAAAAGGAACAGTACGAGGAAATCTCACATGTAGGTTAGTAGGAACACTCCTTACTTTTTCTTGCTCTCTTGCATCTCTTTTTCTCATTTCTTTTTCATCGACAACACTCGTTTCTTGCTCAATATCTTTTCTCTCTTCAGACTCTATTTCTTTTTCAATTTTCTTTTTCATCTCACATTCTTTTTCAATTTCATTTTTCTTTTTCCTCTCATTTTTTTTTCTTTCACACTCATTTTCTTTTGTTTCTTTTTTTGTTTTCTCGATTTCATTCAAAATTCTCTCATTTTCTCTCATAATATTTTCTTGTCTCTCTCTTCTTTTTATTTCTTTTTCTCGCTTCCTTTCTCTACAAAATGAAGATAAAACAAAAGAATCAAAATGAGATTAGCTTTGTCAGGTATGAATGGAATGATTTACATAGGATTCACGTTCACTCCTTCGTAAGGACTCCTTTGCAAATGATTTCTTTGAGGCATATGTCGAATAACTTATACTTTCTTTTTCGTCATCTTGAAAGATCTCAGACTCAAAGTTTGCTTCTTTTTGTCTTGGATTCCTCGAGGAATAGGATTCACGATAAGAATCTCTTCTCGAACATTCATTGGATGTTCGTCTCCTTGGCACTCTCATTTCTGCCCTTTCACTTGGACTAATTTGCTCTCGTTGGGTTCTGGCTCGATGATCTAGTTTTTCTTGGATTGGCTCAATTCTTCGGTCGAGCATGCACTCCATCTCTTTCAACAAATACTGAAATTCAAATTCTGAAAATTCTTCTTGCAACATGATTTAGAAAAAAAATGAATAAAATAGAACCAAATGATTAAATCCTCACCATAAACCTCACTATTTCACTCGGAAAGAAAATAATGGATGAACACTCCACTCGTGTTTGCACTCATTTTTTTAGGATTTTTCAAACTCTCGAATGATCTCACACACTCTAGCCTTTTACCACTCAAGCTTACTCTTGTAACCTCGTATTTTGTTTCTCTTGACTCGTCTTGGTGCTTTGGGGTCGGCTTCAAAATGGTTACAAGGGATAAAATGTATAGTTTATGGGTAGGCTAAAAGAAAAAAAAATTTTGGTATAGTGTGGCGTTTGGAAATGGAGTTAAAATTGATGAAAAGAATATAAGACGATCGGAAGAAATATCAAACAATAGAATCAAACTTTGATCACTTCACTTTTTTTCTCTCTTTTTTTTTTTAAATAATTTTTGTATATATATATTTTTTACAACTTTCAATATAGCACTTTACAATGATAAAGACGAAAATACAAAAAAAATTTTGTTTGAATATTTTTTTTCAAATTTTTTTTCTTTTTTTCACCACGAACCTATTTTGATCTTGATACGGACGTCAGCGCCTCTCAATTTACAAGCTCTGATACCAAATGATGTGATCCAGCCTGGGTAGATGAGTCGAATTCACGTAGTTGCCCGATCGTAGTTCGAGAGAGTCGTTCGTGCCTCAGATTTTTGTAATAGTAGTAAAAGAATTAGAATAGGATAGCGGAAGGTTTCAAGAAGGGTAAGTTTAGTATAGGTTCGGCTAAGGGTAGCAAAGATGGATGAAGGATAGAAGGCTCAGTTTGGGTTAACAAGAAAGAAATTTAAAAGATGGAAATGGAAAAACAAACTCAACGTCAGGAATGATTCAACAATAAGAAGTGTCACCCCGATTCCTATATTTTTAAGGTGAAAATATGGATAGATGGATAGGTGAACACCACACCAAGATTGGTGATAAGTTCAAAACAAGACGATTGATGCCACTAGCACAAGCCAGATAAGTCGTTTGAAACTTGTACGAGATATGAGAGGAAGCAACCTCACAAGAACAATATTCATTATCAAATTTGGCAAAAGTCCTTTTACAATGAAATCAACAAACTATTTAAAGGCAATCATGTAGTAACCGAATGGACAAACTAGCTAGCTTAAAGACTAAGCAAATTCGGTCATGAATTTGCTAGAATGTTCTAGAATAAAAACATTAATTGACTAGGTCTTGATTCGGCTGATGGAAGTGTATTGGGCAGCTTCATGTATGAGCATAAACACTTGAATGAATGTGAAGCTTTGGAAGCCAAAGGGATTGTCTAGGTTCGGCCATGGGATGCATGTAGCTTCAAAAAGGTGTCTCTTGGCCAAATAGGTGCTTAGAAATTCCAAAAGTCCTCCCACATACATTCGGCTATATATGGAACTTGGAAGGGAGCTTGAATTTGGACATACATGAACTTGTATTAAATGCCATGCATACATGCATGTGTGCCGTCCAAGGGAGATGCACCTTTCAATATGCATTAACCTTCCATGTACATGAATGTATGTCCTCCAAACATTGAACCGAACCATTCATGAATCTTCCCATTCAATGAACATTCCCGTTCATGCACCTTGCATTAAATGCCATGAATGTATCTTCCAAATTCGGCTAACCTACAAAATTAAAAAAAACAAAATTAAATAACACACAACTATTCATATAACTATAAATTAAAATAACTAAATAACTTAATAACACTAACTAAATTTGGACACAATAATTATAAGTCAACCTATAATAAATTCGGCTAGCTCAAATAGTCAAAAACACCTAGTGAGCTAAATTGAGCTAGGGAATTCGGCATGAGCTGTAGCAAACTTAGTTATAAAAGCTAAATTAAAACTTAGTTTATTGAAATGAAAAAGGAATGAGCTGAAATGAGCTAAAATCAAGCTCAAACGAGCTAAAACGAGCTCAAGTGAGCTGATGTGAGCTGAATGGCTCATGGGAAGCTGGAGAGGAGCTGAAATCGGATTGCAAAACGGTGGATGGAATCTTCAAGGAGTTGTCCTTAGCTCCTTCAACATCATGGACCTTGTTATCATCCTAAATGCGTAACACAAAGGCTGATATAACATCTTGAATTTGCTTGGTTCGAGCTCGAGTCATAGGGTCTTTTGGAAGCTCGATTGATTCTTGGTGTGCATTCGAGGATGCCCCGAGTGTGCTCACATCAGATTGCCTCAATTACTCAAGTTGGCCGAACCTAGCTAATGTCCAAGGGAGTCTTTCACTCATGATTCATTTCCTTAAGCATGAAGACCTTCAAGACATCTCCACCATAGCCAAATCTGGTCATGGACATCAAAGGACTTCTTTCTAGAACTTTCAAGATGCATTCATGAGGCTTTTACTTAATTATTAAGTATGTAAAGTGTCCATTCGGCTAGCTAGTCTTTAGGATATAAATACTTGTTATTTTTCTTTGAAAAGAACTTTTTGGACTTTTTGCCAAAATTTTTATTGAATTTAATCTTGTGAGAATTTTCTTCTCTAAACTTTGTTTGAGACTTTGTTAACTTATCTACCTAGTAGTGGCGTCAACCTTGTTCTTCCTTGAACTTATCACTCAACCGAGTGTGGCGTTCACCCTTATACCGAGGTTCCTACTTTGCTAAGTAGCGGGTCGAGGTTTATCACTTTCATCCTCCACCTTGAAAGCCTATAAGCATTTGGGTCGATATTTTCTAATATTGGTTCGTGCTTGCTTTTAAGAACCCTTTCTTCCATATCCATCATTAAACCATTATACATAGCTTCCGTCCTAATTTTCCTATCAACTTCATTCCAAAAGCCAATTGAACGATACTTTCTCGTAGATGATCGAGCAACTCAGCATACGACTTGACTCTTTCCGAGGCGGATCGTATCAAAATATGATTTTTGATTAGCCATTCCAATGGCTAATCTTTATCAAGCATTTCATTGTCACTCAATATCCATATCATAAGAATATATACATAAAATGATTATAATACTATATTCATCGGGAGGTTTGATCACTTAAGGTACACCCATCGGGCTAGATCCTTACCATACTGAGATCATCGGATTACCCGTCCGGGCTAAATCCCTTTCTGCAACACATACGGGATCTCATGTCTTGCAAATAAGAATTTACCCATCGAATCTCCCTTTTTCATTCAACCGGGACAATTGTCATCTTTCTTGGATTGTTATGCAATCAATTTCCAAATTAACATACATTTAAAAATATGCATTTTCAAGTATATTTAAACTTTACTTCAAATTTGATGTAAGCATGCCCGGGAGCTTATCCAGCATGAGCCAAGATTTCCTCGAGCTGCCTAAAGGACCAATGACCCGAGCACAAGCTAAATGCCTTCAAAAAGCTGTTTCAGCTTTGCTTGCTCAACTTTGGAACCACAATAAGCTCCGATCCAAAGGGATAGATCGGGCTAGCTTAGTACAAGCTCCATGCATTTTAGTTCAAGCTGATTTCAACTCAATCTCAAGCTCCGTTCAGCTCACTTGAGCTCATTCCAGCTCGTTTGAGCTCACTTCCATTTATTTCCAGCTCACTTAATTTATCCTCCGAATAAATTCAGCTTTAGTTTTAATTTACTTAATTTTGTTCAGCTCAAATAATTATTATTCATTTGTGTTTAAACTCTGGACATCTTTAATGTGTTCTCATTTTGTTTAAATATGTTTTAATTATTGCATAAGTTTAATGTGTTTGGTTTAGTACAAATTTAATAGCTGTTGCAATTTAACTTGTCTAGCCGATTACATGCTTTAAATGTGTCTAGCTACAGCCGAATTTTAATGTGTTTAGTTCATACATGTTTTAAATTTGTTTTAGTTTATTACATGATTTAAATATGTTTTGAGTCAAATTAATGTGCATTGTTAATTATAGTTGCTGCTGAAATTAATATGTCTTAAGTATGATGTAATGTTGAATTTATTTGGTGCAGGAACATGCATGGGACGACATTAAACATGGTGTGCTGATGGTTTAGTTCTCCAAGCACCCCTTCGTGGACATCAATAGCCAAAGGAGATATTGTTTCCTTTCTTCCAAGCTGCTCCTTCATGTCTCCAAGATGGCCGGTCAGCTCTCCAAAGCAATTTGAATGTTTTCACATTGCTGAACATTCCTTTCACACCTATAGGCTGTTTGATTTTGTGCATTCACACCCAAAGACCATTCACATTCGGTTTCATACTTTTGGAACCATTGAAGTACCCAAGCTGATCATTAAAAATGCAAGACCTTTTAGCTTAACCAAGCAGCTCTATTAAAGAGTATCTAGACCTCTTGGCCAAACCTAGACAAGGCTATTCAGCTCACCATTCAATTCCATTATTTTCTAGCTAATTAGAGGCATCTAGAAGTAGCCTTTGACGTTCTCCATGCACAAGAAACTTCAAGGAAGCTTCCTCTAAAAATCTAGAATTTTTAGCTGTCCATTCACCTCCTTTAAGTGACCATTCGGCTAGCTTTTGTTTAGCTATAAATTTTAGCTCATTTTATGTTGTAAAAAAACTTTTGACATTTTTATGAATGAAACTTTGTTTCTGTGAGGTTTGCTTCCTCTCATATCTCGTACAAGTTTCAAAGACTTATCTAGTTGTGCTAGTGGTGTCTACCGAGCTTGTTTTAGAACTTATCACCGTTTGGTGTGGCGTTCTCCTATCCAGCTAATTCATCCATCACCTTAGACAATATAGGAATCGGGGTGGCACTTGTTAGTGTTGAATCATTCCTGAAGTTTAAGTTTGCATTCCATTTCCATCACCTTTCGTTATTTAACTTTATATTCAAAACTGAGCCCTCCTCATATCTTTATCTTTGTTTCTTTCTAGCCAACCTACCATCATATGCCCAGCCCACTTTGAACCTGTTTCATTAACATTCAGCCTCTTAAGCCGACTCAAACAAGTCAATAATTTCGTGAACAACTCTTTTCATTGACGATTGGGCAATTTACATGAACTCAACTCGAATACCCGAGCTGGATCATATCATTTGGTATCAAAGCTTGTAAAATGAGAAGCGCTGACATTCATATCAAGTTCAAAATAGGTTCGTAAAAAAATTCAAAAAAAGAAAAAAAAATTATCAAGTTGTATTTCAAATTCTCTATTGTATTAGCATTATTTTTGAAGTATTAAAAAAAGAGAAAATTCAAAAAAAAATTCGAGTATAAAAAAAAATTGTGATGTAGTGAAGTTCTCTTCTTTTGCTGTTCATATCTTTTTATTCCCGATCTCAAGTGTTCTTCTATCATTCTTGCACCCCCCTAATGCCACACTTAACCAATTTTTCCTTGTTTTAGCCTACCCCACACCCGTTACAACTTATCCCTTGTAACCAATTTGTAGCCAACCCCAAGCACCAAGACAAGTCTTAAGAAATGAAATACGAGGTTACGAGAGCAAGTACGAGTGGTAAAAGGCATAGAGTGTGCAAGTGTATTAGAGTACCGAAAAGCCTTAAAACGAGTGAAACACGAGTGTGAGTGAACATTCTTTATTTCTTTCTGAGTGAAATAGTGAGGCTTGTAGTGAGGTTTCAAAATCCTATGTCACGAAGTCCCGAAAGAAACATGGCTGAAAGACAACCTGTTCGGAATGTGCCAAATTTGAACTTGCAAGCCCTGCTTCGTGAAGTAGAATGGTTGTTTGATCAAAAGTTGGAATCGATACAAGAACGACTCGATCAAGTGGAAGGAAGAGGCCAATAAGCAAGGACACCTATAAGTCCACCTAGAGACTGCGGCCAAAGGCAAGCCCAAGACAATGAACTTTTCGAACCAAGCAAGGCCGAAAGTGATTAAGGCTCAAACATAAGTGATCGACAGAGATGCCAACATCATCGTGGCCAACGAGAGCAAGAAAGGTTTGATGATTATTTAAAGAGTATCAAATTATCAATTCCCTCGTTCCAAGGCTGAGCAGATCTCGAAGCCTATTTAGAGTGGGAGAAAAAGATCGACCTTATTGATGTGATCCGGCCTGGGTAGATGAGTCGAATTCACTTAGTTGCCCGATTGTAGTTCGAGAGAGTCATTCGTGCCTCGGATTTTAGTAATAGTAGTAATAGAATTAGAATAGGATAAGCGAAAGGTTTCAAGAAGGGTAAGTTTAGTATAGGTTCGGTTAAGGGTAGCAAAGATGGATGAAGGATAGAAGGCTCGGTTTGGGTTAACAAGAAAGAAATTTAAAAGATGGAAATGGAAAACGAACTCAACGTCAGGAATGATTCAACACTAAGAAGTGTCAACCCGATTCCTATATTGTTAAGGTGAAAAATATGGATAGATGGATAGGTGAACGCCACACCAAGATTGGTGATAAGTTCAAAACAAGACGATTGACGCCACTAGCACAAGCTAGATAAGTCGTTCGAAACTTGTATGAGATATGAGAGGAAGCAACCTCACAAGAGCAATGTTCATTAACAAATTTGGCAAAAGTCCTTTTACAATGAAATGAACAAACTATTTAAAGGCTAAATAGTAATCGAATGGACAAATTAGCTAGCTTAAAGGCTAAGCAAATTCGGTCATGAACTAGCTAGAATATTCTAGAATGAACACATTAATTATCTAGTCATGATTCGGCTGATGGGGATGTGTATTGGGTAGCTTCATGTATGAGCATAAACACTTGGATGAATGTGAAGCTTTGGAAGCCAAAGAGACTGTCTAGGTTCGGCCATGGGATGCATGTAGCTTCCAAAAGGTGTCTCTTGGCCAAATAGGTGCTTAGAAATTCCAAAAGCCCTCCCACATACATTCAGCTATACATGGAACTTGGAAGGAGGCTTGAACCTAGCCGTACATGCACTTGCATTAATTATCCTCCATTCATGAATGTGTGCCGTCCAAGGGAGATGCACCTTTCAATATGCATTAACCTTCCATGTACATGAATGTATGTCCTCCAAACATTGAACTGATCCATGCATGTATCTTCCCGTTCAATGAACATTCCCGTTCATACACCTTGTCATGAATGAATCTTCCACATTCGGCTAACCTACATAATTAAATAAAATAATTAAATAACACACAACTATTCATATAATTATAATTTAAAATAGTAACTAAACAACTTAATGACACTAACTAAATTTGGACATAATAATTATAAGTCAACTATCATATTAAATTCGGCTAGCTCAAATAGTCAAAAACACTTAGTAAGCTAAGTTGAGCTAGGGAATTCAACATGAGCTGTAGCAAACTTAATTAAAGGATAAATTAAACTTAGTTTATTGAAATGAAAAAGGAATGAGCTGAAACGAGCTAAATTCAAGCTCAAACGAGCTAAAACGAGCTCAAGTGAGCTGATGTGAGCTGAATGGCGCATGGAGAGCTGGAGAGGAGCTGAGATCGGATTGCAAAATGGTGCATAGAGTCTTCAAGGAGTTGTCCTTAGCTCCTCCAACGTCATGGACCTTGTTATCATCCCAAATGCGCAGCACAAAGGCTGATATAGCATCTTGAATTTGCTTGGTTCGAGCTCGAGTCATGGGGCCTTTTAGCAGCTCAATGAATTCTTGGTGTGCATTCGAGGATGCCCTGAGTGTGCTCACATCACTTATATTCCAATGTCATAACTATTCAGAGGCTAAGAAAGTTAAGTTGGCTGCCATAGGATTCATCAACTATGCGATGATTTGGTGGGACCAACTTACCTCGAGCTGGAGGCAAAATGGCGAGTGTTCCATTAGCACTTGGGCCAAAATGAAGGTTGCCATGCGTCAAAGGTTCATTCCGACACACTACCATCGGGAGCTTCATCAAAAGCTTCAAAACTTAACCCAAGGAGCAAAGAGTGTGGAGGATTACTACAAAGAGATGGAAATTTCCATGATTCATGCCTATGTACAAGAAGATCGCGAGGCAACCATGGCTTGATTTTTGGCTAGTCTTAACCGTGAGATAGCCAATGTGGTCGAGTTACAACATTATGTTGAAATCGTCGATATGGTCCACATGGAAATAAAGGTCAAGAAGCAACCTAAAAAGAAAGGCCCCATACGTGGCTATTCGACCTCAAATGCGTCTAAATGGAGCCAAGGCACGAGTAAGGCCCCTTTTGCAAGTCACCCAAGGATCTCGTGGTACTGGAAAAATCTACCAAGTCGATGGCCAAATCAAGTAAAGACAAGGCCGTAGAGAATCCTCAAAACCATTCGCGTGACATTAAATGTTTCAAATGTCTTGAAAGAGGACATATTGCAAGCCAGTGCCCGAATCGAAATGTGATGGTGCTTTGACCTAATAGAGATATCGAGTCAGAAGAAGAAGACGAAGAGATTGTTAATGAGGTTGAAAATCCTAACGAAGATGACGAAGAGTTAGAATACACCGTCGAGGATGAAATGTAGTCATTAAAAGGGGTCTAAGCATGCAAAGCACTGTGAGTGAACCGTAACGAAAGAATCTCTTCCATATGCGCTGCCTTGTACAAGGGAAGGTTTGTAGCCTACTTGTTGACAGAGGCAGTTGTACTAATGTCACTAGTACACTCATGGTGGACAAACTAGCCTTACCGACTACAAAACATCCAAGGCCCTACAAGCTCCAATGGCTAAATGAGGGAGTTGAACTCAAGGTAACAAAGCAAGTCCTAGTGCCTTTTTCCATCAGAAAATACCACGATCAAGTCCTTTGCGACGTGGTGCCTATGCACGCGGGACATTTATTACTTGGACGACCATGGCAGTTTGACTGAACAGTCAAACACGATGGATTGCGAATCAGTATATCTTCAAACATCAAGGCCAAAACATTACCTTGGCACCCCTTACACCGCAAGTCAATGGAGGAAATGAGAGAAAAAAAGAAATTAAAAGTGAGAAACAAAGAAAAGAAGAAAAATCAAGAGAAAAATACGAGAATTGTGAAGAAAATAAGAGCGTTGAACGAGAAAAAGAAAAACAAAGAAAAATGAGTGAAAAAAAAGGTCTTTTAATTAATCATTGTCTTTGTGTTTCTTCATCATTTTAGGTTAATCGAAGTAACAAAATTGATCTTAACTACTTATCCAAGGAAAGAAGGTTTGTGTTGGCTGAGAAAGGTAAAACTGAACTTAATCTCCCTAGTCCCAACGGTAAGCAAGGTGAGTTTTCATTATGATACGAGCACGCCCCACGAACTTTATCGAACAAGTCTGTCAACCCGAGCATTGACATGTTGGCAAGCTGATCCCAGTTCGTTTCTAGCTCTATGAGCTCCGTCCAGCTCAAATCCAGCTTATTCGAGCTCAATCCAACTTGCCTAAGCTAAACCGAGCTCACTCCTAGCTCATATTCAGCTCACGAGATAAACCTTAGCTCAACTTCAGCTTAGGAGTTTAATCTCAGCTCAACTTTAGCTTAAGGGCTAAAGCTTAGCTCATTTTAGCTCAAACCCGGTTTTAGACTTTAATGCATTAAATAAAATCTAAACATAATTATTTAAGCATCAAATTTGACTTATATTAATATTTGTTTTAATATGTCATAGTTATTACATATTTTAATTATGTTCACATTTTAGCCGATTTAATGCATGACATTAATGTGTTCACATGATGTCTCATAATTTGATTTTTTTTTTGTAGATTCAATGATCAAGGACGGCACAATGTATGGATGAAGAAACATCTCTTTTGGGCATTCCACACTCATGAATGAAGAAGTATTAAATGCTGGTGCATGTACGGCTAGATGCAAGGTTTTTACAAATTCATGGATGTGTCGAATGCATGTATGGACATTAAAGGCTAGTCCATGAATGGATCAAATGCATGGGATGATAGAATGCATGAATGGCTTAAATGCATGTATGGTGGCTGTCTCCTAACTTTCCAAGGCACTTATTCGGCTAAGAAGTAGCTGCTAACTAATTCTATGTTGACCATAGAGCTCCTTGAACATGTTTACACTTTGAATTGACCTATAAGCTACTACACATGCATGGATGGGTTCAAGAACGTCCAAAGGAAGGAATTAACTCAATAATTCAACACATTGATTAAATTAATGATACGATCATGGTTTCCCATAAGTCAAGTCCAAGTCGAGATCCGATGGTGCTACCTCAAGGGCCGATCACAAGGGCTCGTGCAAAACAATTTAAAGAAGCTGTTATAGCTTTAGTTCAGCACGTCAGTGCTAGACCTATCGAACCAGTTGGTGACCATTTTGGGAATCCATGCCGAACTTTTCTACAAGTTCAGTTCAGCTCAGCTCACCGAGCTCACCTTCAGTTCAATCTAGCTCCCATGTAGCTCCACACCAGCTCATTAGCTCAGAACCAGCTCATTATTAGCTCTCGAGCTTACCCCCAGTTCATCACTAGCTCATGCATCTATATCTCGTTTCAGCTCAATTGAGCTCCTTTTTTTTTGTTATTTTTCCAGCTTTGCATTTTAATTAATTAAATAAATTGCACATTACTTTTAACTCAACAAATATTAAATTATTTAATTTGTCCAAAATCAGAACATGAAATTAATGTGTTATGCTACAGCAATTTAAAGTGTCTAAATTAGGACGAATTTACTTCTTGTTATTTAGTGCAGTCGAATTTAATGTGTCTTAGTTCCAACATGTTTTTGATTTGTCCTAGCTTATTACATAATTTAAATGTGTCCTTGAGCTACTAGAATTAATGTCTCTAAGTTGAATTAATGAGCTTAATTAATTTAGGTGCAGGTACATTGAAGGGACGACATTAAAGCTAGTTGTCACCGCTTTCTTCTCCAAGAGGCATGATGGTTCGGTTATTGCAACAGCCACCTCAACCTGCTGTTTGATCTTTTCAAAGTGTCCAGTCAGCTCTCCAAAGTAATTTGAATGCTTTCACATTTGCTGAACATTCCTTTCACACCTCTAGGCTGTTCGGTTTAGTGTGTTCACACAAGGGAGGCTGCTCACATTCGGTTTCACACTTAAAGGTCTATTGAGGTGCTTCAAGTTGCCTTTAATTAGCTCAACACCTTTCAGCTAACCAAGGCTGTCCAATTAATGAAGTACACCCCCTTAGCCGAATTCAAGCTTGCCCATTTAGTTCATTTCAGCTCCTCCATAATTGTTCAGCTACTAGAAGCTTCAAGAGGCTATCCATTGACGTTTTCCATGGCTGAGAAGTTTCAAGGATTTTCCTAAATATATTCTGGAATTTTCTAACTTAATTAGGTCAAAACAAAGGTCGCTTCAAATAGCTTAAGTTGGCTATTCGATTAGCCTTTCTAAATGCTATAAATAGCTAGTTCATTTCTTTGTTTAGGGACTTTTGAAACTTTTGTTAATGTTATGTCACTTAAATTGTGAGGCAAACTTTTCTTATATTTTGTTCAAAGATTCGTTTGGCGTTCCTAGCGTTCTAGTTGTGTCAATCGTGTTCTTTGTTGATTCTGAACTTATCACTACTCGTAGTGTGGTGTTCAAACATACTGAAGTTCCTATCTTGTTAGATAGTGGGTCGAGGTTTACCTTTACCAAATCCAAACCGAACTAAAAGAGCCTATAAACAACGGGTCGATACCAAATCGGTATTGGTTCTTGTTTGCCTTCTTTGTTTGATCCCATTTCTTTCTTACCCAAAACATACCAAAATTGACCAATTTGTTCATAATCCTTTGTCCCTACCCTTTCGTTCCTATCACTCCATTCGTACCCCTCTTTCTTCTTCGACCATTCCTTCAACTCAACTAAATCTAACGTAACTTTTCGTAGACGATCAGGCAATCTACATACGACTCGACTTTTCTCAAGACGATTCGTATCATCTGGTATCAGAGCTACCTAAAATGAGAAGTTTAGACATCCGAAGCGGAGCATTCTCGAGGTAGGATCCAAAAAAAAAGTATAGAAATTTTTTTCGTATACCGAAGTTTTCCCATTTTGATTAGTTTGTTGCTGTTACTACAAAAACAAAAATCTACGCAGTCGAAGAAAAAAAAATCGCGTACAGAAGTGTTTCTATTGTATTTAGTTTTTCGATATAATACAAAAAAAAAGTTATACAAGTTAAAAAAAATCGAAAAAATTTGAACAAAAAAAAAGTGATTTATGCAATTCAATTTTTATTTGATCGTCAAGCTTTGATCTGATATAGTTCTCGATCCTTCTTCTATTCTACTCTCCCTAATTTGCCACACTTTTAACCCAATTCCCTATTCTTTTAGCCTACCCTAAACCGAATACATCAATCACTTGTTATTCCTTTTGAGTCGACCACCTAGACCAAGGACTAGGCCTTAACGAATCTATTTACGAAATTACGAGAAAAGTTAAGAGAGGTAAAAGGCAAGAGAGCGTGAGCACATTTGAGGGGAGGTAAAAGCCTAATCTTGAGTGTAAACACGAGTGTGAGTGTCATCAACTTCTTTCTTTTTGAGCGAATCGAGAGGATTTGTTGTGAGGATATTTTAAACGAATAGATGTCCCAAAATAGTGGACAAAACATTGATGTGAGCACACCCGGGGCATCCTCGAATGCACACCAAGAATCCATTGAGCTGCCAAAAGGTCCCATGACCCGATCTCGAACCAAGCAACTTCAAGATGCTATATCGGCCTTTGTGATGCGCATTTGGGATGATAACCAGCTCCCTAACGTTGGAGGAGCTAAGAACAACTCCTTGATGACTCCATGCACCATTTTGCAATCCGATCTCAGCTATTCTCCAGCTCCTACATGCGCCATTCAGCTCACATCAGCTCACTTGAGCTCGTTTTAGCTCGTTTGAGCTCGAACTTAGCTCGATTCAGCTCATTCCTTTTTCATTTCAATAAATTAAGTTTTAATCTAGCTTATAACTAAGTTTGTTACAGCTCATGCCGAATTCCCTAGCTCAATTTAGCTCACTAGGTGTTTTTGACTATTTGAGCTAGCCGAATTTATTATAGGTTGACTTATAAGTATTGTGTTCAAATTTAGTTATTGTTATTAAGTTATTTAGTTATTATTTTAATTTATAATTATATGAATAGTTGTGTGTTATTTAATTTTGTAGGTTAGCCGAATTTGGAAGATTCATGTATGGACTTTAATGCAAGGTGCATGCATAGGAAGGTTCAATGGACGACAATCAAGAGGCACATGCATGTTCATGATGAACATTCATGTATTTGAAGATTCATGGATCAAATTAATGATGGAACATGCATTGGACGGTTCATGCATTGATCATGTGTTCACACATTGTGTTCACACCATGATGACCCTTCGGTTGGACGTTCACACCCAAGTGTCTACTCAAGCTCCTTGTTCACACCAAGTTGACTCTTCATGAAGCCTTAATTAATTAAGCCACTCATGGTGAAACAACATGAATTCAAGGCTCCATTTAAGGTGTTAGCCGAATCTAGCCATGCATGTATGAAGATTATTCATTCAAGTACATCAATGCATATTCATGAAGCTGCCCACTCACCTCCAATTCGGCCGAACATGGACAAGGACACCATTGGTCATTTTTCTAGAATGTTCATGTCTTAAATTAGGTTCATTGCTTAATAGTTAAGTTCATGAATAGTCTATTCGGCTAGCATAAGAAACTAGTATAAATAGTTTGTTGATTTCATTTGTAAAGGACTTTTGCCAAATTTGTTAATGAACTTTTGTTCTTGTGAGGTTGCTTCCTCTCATATCTCGTGCAAGTTTCGAAGACTTATCTGGCTTGTGCTAGTGGCGTCTACCGATCTTGTTTGAACTTATCACCAATCTTGGTGTGGCGTTCACCTATCCTTCTATCCATCTTTTCACCTTAATAATATAGGAATTGGGGTGACACTTTTTAGTGTTGAATCATTCCTGACGTTGAGTTCATTTTTCCATTCCCCATCTTTCAACTTTCCTTCTTGTTAACCAAACCGAGCCATCTATCCAACATCCTTTCTTGTTTCCTTAGCCGAACCTATCACTACCCTTTTGCATAACTTTTGAAAACCTTCCGCTATCCAAACCTATCCATTCACTTCTATTTCTAAAATTTGAGGTACGAACGACTCTCTCGAACTACGATCGGGCAACTACCTGAATTCGACTCGTCTACCCGGGCCGGATCACATCAAACATGGAAGAACAACAAGGGCGACAACCAATCAAAAACGCTCCGGATTTGCAAATGCAAGCCCTTTTGTGTGAGATGGAACGATTACTTAATCGAAGGCTTAATCCTCTTAAAGATTGACTCTACCAAGTCGAGGCCCAAAGACAACGCGATGACTATCCTGAAGTTGCTAGGCAAAGACGTAAAGGGCCCAATCAACGACGAAGACAACCAAGGGTTCAAGTTGATGATGTTAACGAACATAGTGAAGATGAAAACGATCACGGATCTAACATAAGCCTAGAAAGGAGATGTCCCTAAAATCGCAGACAAGTAGATCGAAGGCGGGAAGATGATGACTTGAAGAATATCAAACTCTCCATTCCTCCTTTCCAAGAAAAGTCTGATCCCGAGGCGTACCTTGAGTGGGAGAAGAAAATCGAATTAGTGTTTGAATCTCATAACTACTCTGAAAATAAGAAAGTCAAACTCGCCGCAATTGAGTTCTCAGATTATGCAATGATATGGTGGGATCAGTTGGTCACTAGTCGGAGGCGTAACGGACCGCATCGCATTTCCACTTGGACCGAAATGAAGGCGGTTATGCGACAACGATTCATTCCATCCTACTATCATCGGGAGTTGCATCAAAAACTCCAAAATCTCATCCAAGGGACAAAGAGTGTGGAAGATTATTATAAAGAAATGGAAGTGGCTATGATCCGTGCCGATGTACAAGAAGATCAATAAGCCACAATGGCTCATTTTTTAGCGGGACTTAATCGAGAGATTGCAAATGTTGTAGAACTACAACATTACCTTGAGGTTGTGGACATGGTCCACATGGCTATTAAAGTGGAGAAGCAGTTGAAGCAAAAAGGTACCATCTGAGCCTATCCTAACACCAATCCTTCTAAGTGGGGCCAAAGTACAAGCAAGGGTTCTCCAACAAATCGAACGAAGGATTCTTCAACAATATCTAAGGCGAATAAGCCTATTGCCGAGTTAAGTAAAGGTAAGGCTCCTGAAAGTTCCACCCCCCGTTCAAGGGACATAAAGTGCTTCAAGTGTCTTGGTCGTGGACATATAGCGAGTCAGTGCCTGAATAGACGTACCATGGTGATAAGGGCCGACGGTGAGATTGAAATGGAGGACGAGGAAGAGAACGAGCCTGAATCGAATTTCGAAGTCAAGGATGACTTAGAGCAACCCGTTGAAGGTGAGTTACTTGTTGTCAAGCGAAGCCTAAGTCTTCAAAGTGTGGGAGACGAACAACAACATGAGAACATCTTTCATTCGAGATGTCAAGTGCAAGGGAAAGTGTGTAGTATCATAATCGATGGAGGGAGTTGCACCAACATGGCAAGCACCCTCATGGTAGAAAAGTTGGGGCTGTCAACCACCAAGCACCCGAATCCATAAAAGCTTTAGTGGCTTAACGATGGCGGGGAACTCAAAGTGACGAAACAAGTCCTAGTGTCCTTTAGCATCGGGAAATATTCCGATGAAGTATTATGCGATATAGTGCCAATGCACGCGGGTCACTTACTTTTAGGACAACCATGGCAGTTCGATCGATGAGTGATGCATGACGGTTACACTAATAGATACTCCTTCAAACATCTTGGCAAGAATGTGACACTTGCACCCCTCACTCCGAAGCAAGTGTACGAGGATCAACAAAAACTTAAACTTTCAGTGGAACAAGCGAGAGAAAAAGAAAAGAGTGCAAAAGAGAAAATTAAGAAAAACGAGAGAAAGAAGGCTAAAAATGCGAGAGAAAATAAAAAGAAACAAAAATAAGAAAAAAGTGGAGAGGAAAAAGAAAGTGGAAAAATGAGTGTGTTTGCGAGGGTTAGTGATATCCGACGAGCGATGTTTTTGAGACAGCCTATGTATGTTTTTATGTACAAAGAGGCATTGTTGAATACTAGCGAATTATCTGAAACTTGCCTGCTTCTGTAATGTCTTTGATTCAGGAATTTGAAGACATATTTCTGGATGAAATACCAAGTGGGCTGCCTCCTATCCGAGGCATCGAACATCAAATAGATTTGGTACCTGGAGCTGCATTACCCAACCGACCTGCTTATCGGAGTAATCCTAAAGAAATGAAGGAATTGCAAAATCAAATTACTAAACTCCTAGACAAAGGATACATCCGAGAGAGCTTAAGTCCCTGTGCGGCACCGGTGTTGCTTGTACATAAGAAAGATGGGTCGTGGCGGATGTGCATGGATTGTCGCGCCATCAACAAAATCACGATCAAGTATCGACACCCGATACCTTGTCTTGATGACATGCTTGACGAATTAAGTGGAGCCCAAATTTTCACGAAAATCGATCTTAAAAGTGGCTATCATCAAATACGAATGCGAGAAGGCGATGAATGGAAAATGACCTTCAAAACGAAATTGGGTTTGTACGAATGGCTGGTAATGCCATTCGGCCTTACAAATGCTCCCAGTACTTTTATGAGAGTGATGAACCATGTTTTACGTGCATTTATTGGTAAATTTTGTGTTGTGTACTTTGACGATATCTTGGTTTACAGTAAAACTTTAGAGGAGCACGTACCACATTTATGAGCTGATACACACGCACCTCAGATGAGATTTGTGTCGTAATGTTTGCCCGATCGTAAATCGAGTAAGCTAAGGGTCATTCGAGAAATGTTTATTTAGAAGGAAAGAACTAGGTACAAAGTGGTTCGGTAGGATAATGGATAGTTTGGTAGATATTGGGATGGAATTCGGTTAAGGGCCAAAGTAAGAACTAGCACAACGTTGGTGTGCAAACCTGTTACTTATGTGACACTTGAGTCGAAAAATGGAAGACGGATATGGGGTAGTTTATGGAGACCTTGACCCGCTATCAAGAATGATAGGAACCTCGGTATAACTTAGAACGCCACACTTTGGGATTCAAAGTGATAAGTTCGGAAACAAAGATAGAATGACGTCACAAGGTTTCTTGATAAGTCAAACTAGTTTTTGGAGAAAAATTGAGAGTTGAAAACAAACTCACAAAGTTTATAAAATTCATAAAATGTTCATTAGTCTTTAACAAGTGAAAAACAAGCCATATTTATAGCCTAAACTATAGCTAGCCGAATAGTCATATGGCATTCAAAGGGACGGCTATCTTAAGCCTTAAGGATTTAGGAAATTTCCTAGCAATTTCTTGGACAAATTCTAGAGTCTTCTTGGCTTGGGAACTGAATGAGAAGCTACTAGAAGAGAATGCTTCAGCTAGCCATTAGTGGGAAGCTTTATGGACTAGTCCACATTCGGCCAAGGTGCTTGAAAGTAGCTTGAATGCTTCTTAAATGTGACGCCTAGATAAGCTTGAAAGCCTTGGATTAATTGAGCATTATGGAGGACTCCAATGGCCATTCAAGTGTGAAAGGCTGGATATGTATAGTCCTTGTGTGTGAAAACATGGAACCGAATGAGCCCTTAGTGTGAAAAGAACTTTCAACAAAATGTGAACACAAAGATGTTGCTTGGGAGAGTTGGCGGTCATTCTTGGAAAATAAATCACCACCCTTTGGCTTTTGATGTCCACGAAGGGGTGCATTTGATGGCTGCACATTCCCATGTCGTCCCATGCATGCTCCTTTAATGCTTGTGTGCTGCACATTTCTTTAAACCATTAGTCAACTTAATCTTAAATTCTAACAGAAACTAATTAAATTTGTCTCTAAACTAGACACATTAAATTGATGTCCAAACTAGACACATTTAAGCTATGTATTAATATAAGACATATTTAATAATTTAAATTAAAAATGTCTAGATTTAAGACACATTAATTAATTAATTAATTTAAGCATAAATTTAACTAAATAATTGACACAAATAATTAATTTATTCTAGCCAAATAAATGCATCAAATAAATAAAATAGAAATTTAGCTCCATGAGCTAGCTAAGTGTCGAATTGAGCTCCCTTGAGCTAACACGAGCTAAGTCAGCTTGTAATACATTGCACAATGAGCTACTCGAGCTAGACTCTTGATGTTCGGCCAAGCCTTCCATCCATACTCGAGCAATGTAACTTGCTACAGCTTCTTGGAACCTCTTGGCACGGGCTCGAGTGATTGGTCCCGATGGCAATTCCATGGTTTTCATGGGTGAGTTCGCATCATCCTCCCCCTCTTCAAGGCGATTCGTCCTCGAATCGTCACCTACATCAAAGGGAGAAAGGTCAGCAACATTAAAGCTAGCACTCACACCATACTCACCGGGTGAATCAAGTTTGTAGGCATTATCATTGATTCACTCCACTACTTGGAATGGCCCGTCACCCCTTGGTAGAAGTTTTGATTTTCTTTGCTCGGGAAATCTTTCTTTGCGCATGTGGATCCAAACCCAGTCACCAGGTTTGAATACGACTCGTTTGCGTCCCTTGTTCGCTCCTCGAACATATTGTTCGGTTCTTCTTTCGATATTGTCTTTGACGTTCTTATGAAGCTGTTTAACAAAATCGGCCTTCTTTTTGCCATCTACATGCACTAGCTCATTAGCAGGCGTAGGAACCAGATCAAGGGGAGTAATAGGGTTAAAACCATATCCTACCTCAAAAGGAGAATGTTTTGTGGCTGAATGAACAGTCCGATTGTAAGCGAACTCCACGTGAGGTAAACACTCCTCCCATAACTTCAAATTCTTCCGTACAATGGCTTGAAGCAAGGTCGACAGTACTCGATTAACCACTTCAGTTTGGCCATCCGTTTGAGGGTGGCATGTCATCGAAAACAACAACTTTGTCCCTAACTTACCCTACAATGTTCTCCAAAAATGACTTAGGAACTTTGTGTCATGATCAGAGACGATAGTACGAGGAATTCCATGCAACCTGACAACTTCCTTGAAAAACAAATTAGCAACGTTAGTAGCATCATCAGTTTTATTACAATGAATGAAATGTGCCATTTTCAAAAAACGATCCACAATAACAAATATTGCGTCCTTCCCTCTTTTGGTTCTAGGGAGGCCTAGAACGAAGTCCATCGAAATATCAACCCACGGGGCATCCAGTATAGGTAACGGGGTGTACAAACCATGGGGCTTGATGCGCGATTTCGCTTTCTTACAGATGATGCATCGTTCTCATTTTCTTATGACATCACGTTTCATTTTAGGCCAATAGAAATGTTCATGCAATATTGCTAGAGTCTTTGCAACTCCAAAATGACCCATAAGTCCACCACTATGGGCTTCATTGACAAGCATCTCTCGGACAGAACCTTGAGGTATACACATTTTATCTTCACGAAAAAGGTAGCCTTCATGCTGAAAATACTTGTCAATTGCACCATGCAAACAACTCTTATAGATTTCACCAAAATCGGGATCAGTTTGATACAAATCTTTCATGAATTCAAAACCAAGTAACTTAGAGTCCATTAAGTTGACAAGTGCATACCTTCGTGATAGGGCGTCGGCAACAATGTTTTCCTTACCTTTCTTATACTTCATCACATACGGAAATGACTCCAAGTATTCTACCCACTTCGCATGACATTTATTGAGCTTCGTTTTACCCTTGAGGTGTTTTAAAGCCTCGTGATCCGAGTGGATTACGAATTCCTTTGGCCATAGATAATGTTGCCACGTCTCTAAGGCTCGGATCAGTGCATACAACTCCTTGTCATACGTTGGATAGTTCAACGTGGCACCGTTCAACTTCTCACTAAAGTACGCCACGGGTCGTCCGTCTTGCATTAAAACAGCGCCAATGCCAATTCCTGAAGCATCACATTCAATCTCGAATGTCTTGTTAAAATCCGGTAAAGATAATAATGGAGCATTAGTAAGACATTCCTTAATTTTAACAAAGGCATTTTCTTGGTCATCAGTCCAAACAAAGGGCGAGTTTTTCTTAATTATACCTGTCAAGGGGGCAGCTATAGAGCTAAAATTAGGCACAAAGCTTCGATAAAAACTTGCCAACCCGTGAAAACTCCTTACTTGGCTGATGTTTGTTGGTCGCGGCCACTCGTTGATCGCTTTGACTTTTTCTTGATCAACTTGCAAGCCATGAGCACTTACCACGAAACCTAAAAATACAACCTCGTGAGTACAAAACGAACATTTCTTTAAGTTAGCATAAAGTACCTCTTTTCGTAGTACTTCCAACACCGCACGCAGATGCTGAACATGTTCTTCTAACGACTTACTATAGATCAAAATATCATCAAAATACACAACACAAAATTTTCCAATAAATGTACGCAAAACATGATTCATCAAACGCATAAAAGTACTAGGGGCATTTGTAAGGCCGAATGGCATTACCAACCATTCGTACAAACCGTATTTTGTCTTGAATTCGATTTTCCACTCGTCGCCCTCCCGCATTCGAATTTGATGGTAGCCACTCTTTAGATCAATCTTCAAAAAGATTTGGGCTCCGTTAAGTTCATCGAGCATGTCATCAAGGCGGGGAATAGGGTGTCGATATTTAACAGTTATTTTGTTGATGGCGCGACTGTGACAACCCGAATTAGAGCCTAATCAGAATAGTGGTTTCATGACCACAAATCTGAGATAGAAATAATTAGTTTATAATTATTTTGATGATTATGATATGATTGCATGATTGTGTGAAAATTTCGTGAAGAAATTCTATGCCTAAAGTGCTTAAATTGAAAATAGGGACTAAATCGAATAAGTTGCAAAATTTGCATTCTAGAAGTTTTTAGTATGAAATTGCATTGAAATATTAATTAGGAGGTCATAAATAGAAATTTGACCAATTTTAAGTTCATGGACAAAATTAGGACATGGAAGGAATTTTTGGAAAGTTTAGTAGTAAGGGCATTTTGGTCATTTGCATATTAAATGAAATAAAATGGGAAAAATAACACAAAATTGGTTATCATCTTCATTAGTTGCTGCCTAAAATTTCTCTCCTCCATAGCTAGGGTTTCTTCAACTTTCAAGCTTCATAGTAAGTGATTTCAAGCCCCGTTTTTAATGTTCTTCACATTTTTGAAATCCTCGTAGCTCGGTTTACTTATTTCTACCATTATTTTGAGTTAGGGTTTATGTTTAAAAATTTACCCATGAATTATAGGCATGTATGTTGTTGTTTGATGGTAGAATATGAATGTTTGAAGTTAGGGGAACGATATTTTCTAAGCAATTTTTAACGAAAACGAGCAAAACGGCATAATCGATAAAAATACATTGTTCATAACTATGTGTTAGAGTGAGAATTTGATGTTTCCATAGAAGAGAAAAATGATCAGTAGGTCATTAAACATAAGAATAAGGGCTGAAATTAAATTTTCGAGCCTTGGGGAAAAATTGTAATTTTCTAAAAGTTAGGGGGCAAAATGTAATTTTTGTATAATGTGATTTTTGGATTAAAATAAATAGTTCGAGTGTTAAATGAGCTAAATATGTTGTTATAGATCAAGAAAGACGTGGAATCGACCTCGAACGGGGGAAGGAGAAAGTTTTGGACTAAATTGCAATATTCCCATATTTTGCACCGAGGTAATTTTGTATGTAAATAATACATTAATTTCATTTACATTCTTATATTTCAGCCTATTATATATATATTAGCTGATATTGAAGTATAAATCGACTATTGGAAGAATGGAAATAAGTAATAGAAAGAGAGATCCCGGTTGAACATTCGGAAAGATCGAATAAAATAGAGGGAGTGTAGCTAGGTCACATGTATGGTGCCGAGTGCACATCATGTGTACAAGAAAGCTACGAGATACTATGTAGTAGCTAGGTCACATGTGTGATACGGGATGTATCTCATGCAGACAAGAGAGCTACGTGAGAGATAAATGTAGCTAGGTCGCATGCGTGATTCCAAGTGAAGGACACCATGTAGACAAGAGAGCTACGAGATAAATCGGCTAGGTCGCATGAGTGGTACTAAGTGTTCACCATGTGTACAAGAGAGCCGAACTAAATTAAATATGATGGTGGGGCAAAAGTCTGAAACCATCAAGTATTGAGGATTAATCCGAATTGTTCAACGGGATGGTTTTGTGATGACATTGTAGTCATGGACCTACACCTGTGATATATGAAATGTGGTGAAAATGATTTGTGATATATATATGTGTGTAAGTTAAAATGAGATTAGTATAAAGAATGTGTGAAAGAGTGAAATTAGTATTAAAACTGTTTTGGACAGTAGCAGTGACGTGATTTTGAAAATTCACCAAAAATAGAAGGAATTTAATTAGAGATTGAATGAGATATGAAATTAAAGATTAATGAGTCTATTTTCATATAAAATAAACAAAGCAAGCAAAGGAATTCTATATTTTGAGATATTTACAATTGTGTGTGACTTGCTCAGGATGACTATGTGATCCCCTGTTCCAAATTTGAAAAATTATTAAAAATTGTAAAAAACAAATTAAGAAATATAGTTTACATGCCTAAATTCCTTATTGAGTCTAGTTTTAAATGAAATAGGTTTCATGGTTATTTGAATTGTGTACTGAGATAAATTCAATTCGTAGTGAACAGAGATCAGATCAGTTGAGCTGTGTAACAGGGGAAACTTTAACTAATAAACTGTACTAATTGGCTAAACCAAAAATTCTAAAAAAAAATTAGTGAGAATTTTGATGAGTCTAAATTCGGGGAAATTTTACGGATTTGAATTTTGAGTTTCACAACTCGAGTTATGATTTATTTAGTGATCATGATGCAGGAGGGACAGCTTGATCAAATTGGAGTAAACAATAAAATTTGAAAATATGATATAATTGAGTTATGTTGTAAACATGTTAGATTCCTTATTTGTTATTTATATACTTACTTACTAAGCTATATGCTTATCTTCTTTTCTTTTTCTTGTCTTATAGAGTTACTAAGCCAAATCGGGAATTGAAGATCGTTGGAGACCCATCCACACTATCAATACTTTTTGTACTTTGTAAACACTATTTTGAAATATGGCATGTATAGCAAACTTAGTTATTTTGTTACGTGTCATAAATGTCTAGGTTTAAATTACTACTTATAGTATCAAACTAATCATTTTGTATGAAGCCTTTGAAATTAGTTTGTATTGTTAATAGCATATGTTATAATGATCAAATTGCACGCTATATTTTTGTTGGGTTTTATTTAATAGTATTTACTATAATTTGTTAATACCTCGTACCCTGTTCCGGCGACGGATACGGGTAAGGAGTGTTACATTTAATGGTATCAGAGCTATGGTTTAGTCGGTTCTCAGACTAATAAAGTGTATGTAAAAGTCTAGTTATACATGCCATAAAAATATTGTGATAGTGTGGTGACTCCTGATTATTCTAAACTGTGTTTTGTTTTAATATAGTAATGGATCCTGAAGGAACTGCGGTGATGATGCTTAGTAATGCGTAAAAGCTTCGCGCACAAGGGACCGCGCTGTGGGAAAGTAGACTGAGACATTGAGACAGGGAGATGAGGCTCGGGATGCCTTTCTCCAAATGATGAACAATTGGTATACTAAATTTATTCGAGCAAATCCAAATGCTCAACCTCCTCCACCCCCTCCTATACCTCAGACGATTCCTATAGCTGCTCAAGGCATAGATTTGGTAAAAATGAACAAGCCTCCGGTTGAAAAGATTCGAAAACAAGGGGCCGAAGAGTTTAGAGCAAAGATCGATGATGATCCTAAGAAAGCGGAATTCTGGCTTGAAAATTCTACCCGTGTATTTGATGAGCTCTCATGTACACCCGAGGAGTGCTTAAAGTGTGCTGTATCACTTTTGAGAGATTCGGCCTACCACTGGTGGAAGACTTTGGTAGCAGTGGTGCCAAAAGAAAGAGTTACTTGGGATTTCTTCCAGGAAGAATTTAGAAAGAAATACATAAGTCAGCAATTTATTGACCAAAAATGGAAGGAGTTCCTTGAATTGAAGCAGGGCAAGATGTCTGTGGCAGAGTATGAACGCGAACTTGTGAGACTCAGCAAGTATGCCCAGGAATGTGTGTCCACCGAGGCCATTATGTGCAGAAGGTTTGAAGATGGGCTAAATGAGGACATTAAAGTGCTTGTAGGAATTTTGGAGTTGAAAGAATTTATAGTATTCGTTGATCGAGCTCTTAAAGCTGAAGAATTGAACAAAGAAAGAAGAAAAGCTGCTATTGAGGCTCGAGATGTCAGAAAAAGGCCGATAAGCAAGCCATTTCAATCTCAATCAAAGAGGTCCAAAGAGACAAACCCTCGAGTGACAGTTTCAACTAGGGATTCACACAGAGATCGTGGTAGAGCATATTCGGGGTCTAAAGCTCAAGCTACTTCGGTGGCAAGTGTGGGTAATGTGCGACCTAGAAAACCCGAGTGTCAGCAATGTGGCAGGCAACATTATGGTGAGTGTTGGGGAACCGAGTAAGCTTGTTTCAGGTGCGGTTCTCGCGAGCATTTTATTAGAGACTGTCCGGAGAAAGTTAAAGAAGAAAGATTTCAGAGTGCTAGACAGAATACCACCCTAGTAGAGGTAGTCCACCGAGAAATACTGGAGGTGGGACTAGTAGTAAAACTGTGATGAAAGATTCAGTGGCAAGATTAGAAGCTAAAACACCTGCTAGAGCTTATGCTATACGTGCTCGAGAAGATGTATCATCTCCCGATGTCATTACTAGTACATTCTCTCTTTATGATACTATTGTTATTGCATTGATTGATCCCGGGTCCACTCATTCTTATATTTGCATGAATTTAATATCTAATAAAAAGTTGCCTGTTGAGTTTACTGAGTTTACGATTAAAGTGTCGAACCCCTTAGGCCAATATGTGCTAGTTGACAAGGTTTGCAAGAATTGCCCATTAATGATTCAAGGTCACTGTTTTCCGGCTAATTTGATGCTATACCATTTGATGAGTTTGACGTTATCTTGGGAATGGACTGGTTGACATTGTATGATGCCAAGGTAGATTGTAAACAAAAAACACTAGAGTTGAAATGTGAAAATGGAGAAATTCTGTGGGTTGAAACAGATGAATCAAATAAATTGCCTATGGTGATTTCTCACATGTCTGCACAGAAATACATGAGGAAAGGGTGTGAAGCTTATCTGGCTTATGTAATGAATACTAAATTGCCTCAACTGAAGTTTGAATCAGTACCAATAGTCTGTGAGTTCCCAGATGTATTTCTAGAGGAATTGCCTGGGTTGCCTCCGAACAGAGAGATAGAGTTTGCCATTGATTTGTTGCCGGGTACTGCACCGAGCTCGATTGCTCCATATAGAATGGCTCCGACTGAATTAAAAGAATTGAAGGCTCAGTTGCAGGAGTTAACAGATAAGGGATTTGTGAGACCGAGTTTCTCTCCCTGGGGTGCTCCTGTATTGTTCGTAAAGAAGAAGGATGGTTCAATGAGACTTTGCATTGATTACCGTCAGCTTAATAAGGTGACTATAAAGAACAAGTACCCATTGCCGAGGATTGATGATTTATTCGATCAGTTAAAGGGGGCCACAGTGTTTTCAAAGATCGATTTGAGGTCCGTTACTACCAGCTTGAGAGTTAAGGAGTCGGATGTGCCAAAACGCTTTTTTAGGACAAGGTATGGACATTATGAGTTTCTTGTGATGCCTTTCGGCTTAACAAATGCTCCAGCTATATTTATGGACTTAATGAATCGGATCTTTCGGCCATATTTGGATAAGTTTGTAGCAGTGTTTATAGATGACATTCTAATTTATTCTCGAGATGAGTCTGAACATGCCAAACACTTGAGAACCATATTGCAGATCTTGAGAGAAAAGAAACTATTTGCTAAGTTTAGTAAAAGTGAGTTCTGGCTCCGTGAAGTCGGATTTTTGGGACATATAGTCTCAGGTGATGGTATTCGGGTGGATCCAAGTAAGATTTCTGCGATCGTTGATTGGAAACCGCCAAAGAATGTATCCGAGGTTAGAAGTTTTTTAGGCTTGGCCGGATATTATAGACGTTTTGTTGAGGGATTTTCGATGATTGCCTCTCCTATGACTAAGTTGTTGTAAAAGAATGTTAAGTTTGAATGGACTGATAAATGTCAGCAGAGTTTTGAAAAGTTAAAAGCACGATTGACTGAAGCACCAATTTTAGTACAGCCCGAGCCAGGAAAGGAGTTCGTAATTTATAGTGATGCATCATTGACAGGCCTTGGATGTGTGTTGATGCAAGAGGGTAAAGTGGTAGCTTATGCTTTGAGACAGTTAAAACCGCATGAGAAGAACTATCCTACACATGATTTGGAATTGGCCGCTATTGTCTTTGCCTTGAAAATTTGGCGACATTATTTGTATGGTGAAAATGCCAAATTTTTACTAATCACAAAAGTTTGAAGTATTTGATGAATCAAAAGGATTTGAATCTGTGACAACGAAGATGGCTTGAATTATTAAAGGATTATGATCTAGTGATTGATTATCATCCGGGAAAAGCAAATGTAGTTGTTGACGCCTTGAGCAGGAAATTTCTTTTTACTTTGAGAGCCATGAATACGGGGTTAGCATTGTCTGATGATGGGTCAATCTTAGCAGAGATGAGGGCTAAACCGTTATTTCTCCAGTTGATTTGTGATGCTCAAAAGAACGATAGTGAATTGCGAACCAAGAGAACTCAATGCAAATCAGGTTACGACTCATTTTCGAGTTGGACCGACATTTGATTTGATGTTTCGAGACGGGATATGTGTACTGAAAAACGATGAATTAATTCAGAAAATATTACATGAAGCGCATAGTGGCTGTTTATCAGTTCACCCTGGTAGCACAAAAATGTATAATGATTTAAAGAAGTTGTATTGGTGGCCAGGTATGAAAAGGGACATTTCTGAATTTGTAACCAAGTGTTTGATCTGTCAACAAGTAAAAGCTGAACATCAAGTGCCTTCGAGATTACTTCAATCGGTAATGGTGCACGAGTGGAAATGGGACAAGATTACCATGGATTTTGTGACCGGTTTGCCTTTGACTCCTAAAAAGAAGGATGCTTTATGCAGGTAGTGGTTGATAGATTAACAAAGTCAGCCCACTTTATACCAAGATGCACTCGATTACTCACTTGATAAATTAGCCGAATTATATATTGCTGAAATTGTGAGGTTACACGGAGTACCTATGTCAATAATATCAGACAGAGATCCGAGATTTACCTCGAGATTTTGGAAAAAGTTACAAGAAGCTTTGGGTACAAAATTGAACTTTAGTACCGCGTTTCATCCACAAACAGATGGTCAGTCGGAAAGAGTAATCCAGGTACTCGAGGATATGCTTAGATGCTGTGTCTTAGAATTTGGAGGTAGTTGGGAGAAATATCTATCTTTGATTGAATTTGCTTACAATAACAGTTATCAATCAAGTATACAAATGGCACCATACGAAGCCTTGTATGGTCGTAAGTGTCGGACTCCTTTATATTGGACCGAACTTAGTGAGAAATAGATTCACGGAGTTGATCTAGTTAAAGAAATCGAAGAGAAAATAAAAGTAATTCGGGATTGCTTGAAATCTGCTTCAGATCGACAAAAGTCATATGCAGATTTAAAAAGAAAAGAGATTGAATTTCAAGTGGGTGATAAAGTGTTTTTGAAGGTGTCACCATGGAAAAAATTCGAGATTTAGCCAAAAAAGGCAAGTTGAGTCCGCGTTTTATTGGGTCGTATGAGATTACTGAGAGGATTGGACCAGTGGCATATCGGTTGGCCTTACCGACAGAGTTAGAAAGAATTTATAACGTGTTTCATGTATCAATGTTGCGACGTTATCGTTCTGATCCTTCACATGTGATTTCTCCAACAGAAATTGAGATTCGATCGGATATGACCTATGAGGAGGAACCAATAAAGATTTTGGCTCGAGAAATTAAACAGTTAAGAAATAAAAGTATAACCTTAGTGAAAGTATTGTGGCACGTACATGGGATAGAAGAGGCTACATGGGAACTGAGGAAGCTATGAGAAAACAAGCAGAACCTCTTTCTGATAAGATTTTCTAGGGACGAAAATCTTTAAAGGGGGGAGAATTGTGACAACCCGAATTAGAGCCTAATCAGAATAGTGGTTTCGTGACCACAAATCTGAGATAGAAATAATTATTTTATAATTATTTTGATGATTATGATATGATTGCATGATTGTGTGAAAATTTCGTGAAGAAATTCTATGCCTAAAGTGCTTAAATTAAAAATAGGGACTAAATCGAATAAGTTGCAAAATTTGCATTCTAGAAGTTTTTAGTATGAAATTGCATTGAAATATTAATTAGGATGTCTTAAATAGAAATTTGACCAATTTTAAGTTCATGGACAAAATTAGGACATGGAAGGAATTTTTGGAAAGTTTAGTAGTAAGGGCATTTTGGTCATTTGTATATTAAATGAAATAAAATGGGAAAAATAACACAAAATTGGTTATCATCTTCATTAGTTGCTACCGAAAATTTCTCTCCTCCATAGCTAGGGTTTCTTCAACTTTCAAGCTTCATAGTAAGTGATTTCAAGCCCCGTTTTTAATGTTCTTCACATTTTTGAAATCCTCGTAGCTCGGTTTACTTATTTCTACCATTATTTTGAGTTAGGGTTTATGTTTAAAAATTTACCCATGAATTATAGGCATGTATTTTGTTGTTTGATGGTAGAATATGAATGTTTGAAGTTAGGGGAATGATCTTTTCTAAGCAATTTTTAACGAAAACGAGCAAAACGGCATAATCGATAAAAATACCTATTGTTCATAACTATGTGTTAGAGTGAGAATTTGATGTTGCCATAGAAGAGAAAAATGATCATTAGGTCATTAAACATAAGAATAAGGGCTGAAATTAAATTTCCGAGCCTTGGGGCAAAATTGTAATTTTCTAAAAGTTAGGGGGCAAAATGTAATTTTTGTATAATGTGATTTTTGGATTAAAATAAATAGTTCGAGTGTTAAATTATGTTGTTATAAATCAAGAAAGATGTGGAATCAACCTCGAACGGGGGAAGGAGAAAGTTTTGGACTAAATTGCAAAATTCCCATATTTTGCACCGAGGTAAGTTTGTATGTAAATAATACATTAATTTTATTTAAATTCTTATATTTCAGCCTATTATATATATATATATTAGCTGATATTGAAGTATAAATCGACTATTGGAAGAATGGAAATAAGTAATAGAAAGAGAGATCCCGGTTGAACATTCGGAAAGATCGAATAAAATAGAGGGAGTGTAGCTAGGTCACATGTATGGTGCCGAGTGCACATCATGTGTACAAGAAAGCTACGAGATACTATGAAGTAGCTAGGTCACATGTGTGATACGGGATGTATCCCATGCAGACAAGAGAGCTACGTGAGAGATAAATGTAGCTAGGTCGCATGCGTGATTCCAAGTGAAGGACACCATGTAATATCCCGAATTAGGGCCTAATCAGAATAGTGGTTTCGTGACCACAAATCTGAGATAGAAATAATTAGTTTATAATTATTTTGAGGTTTATGATATGATTGCATGATTGTGTGAAAATTTTGTGAAGAAATTCTATGCATAAAATGCTTAATTTGAAGTTAGGGACTAAATCGAATAAGCTGCAAAACTTGCATTCTAGAAGTTTTTAGTATGAAATTGCTTTGAAATATTAATTAAAGGTCTTAAATAGAAATTTTACCAATTTTAAGTTCATGGGCAAAATTAGGACATGGAAGGAATTTTTGAAAGTTTAGTAAGGAGGGGCATTTTGGTCATTTGGATATTAAATGAAATAAAATGGGAAAAATAACACAAAATGGTCATCTTCCTCATTTAGTTGCTGCCGAATTTCACTCTCACCATAGCTAGGGTTTCTTCAACTTTCAAGCTTCATAGTAAGTGATTCTAAGCCCCGTTTTTAATGATTTTTACGTTTTTGAGATCCCGGTAACTCGATAAAGCTTATGCTAGCAATAATTTAACCTAGGGTTTATATTTGGAAAAATACCCATAGGTGAAATTTGTGTATTTTGATGTTTTATGATAGAATATGAGGTTTTAAATTATGTTAGACAACTTGTACTACTCGATTTTAAGCAAAACGCAGTAAAAGGGCTTAATCGGTAAAAATACCTAATAGTCACAAGTACATGTTAGAGTGAGAATTTGATGTTGCCATAGAAGGGAAAAGTGATCAGCATGTTGTAAAACATAAGAATAAGGAATAAAGTTTAATCCCGAGCCTAGGGGCAAAAGTGTAAATATGCAAAAGTTTAGGGGTAAAATTGTAATTTTGCCAAAATTTGAATTAAGGATTAATTTGATAATGTGAGTATTAAATAAGCTAAATGTGTTATTTTAGATCAAGAAAGACGTGGAATCGACCCCAATCGAGGAAAAGAAAAGATTGTGGACTAAATTGCAAAATCTTTGTATTTTGGTACCAAGATAAGTTCATGTGTAAATAATGTAGCATAATTGTTATTTTTAAGTTATTGATGTCAATTATATGATATGCTGATTTTTTTATCATGAAATATATGCTTTGTGGTTAATTTTGAATAAAATGCAAATTATGTGAACTACTTGTTAAATATAAATTATTACCGAGCATTGGTTTCAGCATTCTACGAAAGACGGCAAGGATATGTATTCGAGGAAAATCCCGTTTGAACCTTAGAAATAGATTAGGATACAAGTGACATGTCACTAGGATGGTTGAGCATCCGAACTCGTTGAGTTGAGTCCGAGTTCACTTATGGATGCGAATGTCCGAACTCGTTGAGTTGAGTCTGAGTTCGTGAGATGTAACTAGGCATCCGAGCTTGTTGAGTTGAGTCTGAGTTCACTTAGGGGCGGGTTACATGATTGCTTGATTTCATATGTAGCACTTATGTGCAAGTTATCCATGTATCCAAATTATATTCCGATGTGTTCAACGGGTAAAGTTTTATTCAAATGGAGAAATACTCGAGATGAAAAGAGACGTATTGGTAAGTGTTTTGAAATGGATATTTTGGACAGGTATGTATTTAACCCTCGGGTTGAGTATTGATACAACAACGATAAGGTAATAAGATGATGAAAAATGAATAGAAATGTGATATATGTTTTGGTGATGCATGCTAATGTTGATTGGTATGATTGTTTGTTATGTTACTTATTATTTGCATATGAACTTACTAAGCATTTATGCTTACTCCCTCCTTCTTACTCATTGTAGTTTTGGACAAGCCAGCTCAGGAGTCGGGATAGGTCGAAGGCTCGGTCACACTATCTGGAATACTTTTTGGTAAATGGCTTGTAAATTTAAGTATGGCATGTATAGCAATATACCTATTTTGTGTAAATGATCTTATGATATGGTGATGGAATGGTTGAGGAAATGGTTAGTTTAGATTATTTTTGATGTTATGGAAAGTTATTAGGATACCTAGTTCATGAAAATTCATAAAAAGGATGAAATTTGCCATAAACAGAACATTGCAGCAACACTGACGTGAGTTTGAAAATTTACTAAAAATCATATAAATCGAATTAGGTGATGGATTAAATATTAAATTGAAGCTTATTATGTCTAGTTTCACATGAAAGAAACTAAAAAGGTAAAGACATTATATGTTAGAAGATATTTAAATTTTAGTGAAATAGGGCCAGAGTGATTTCTGGATCCCCTGTTCCAACTTTAGAAATTCACCATAAATTGTACAGATATAATTAGGTGGTGAATTTTATATTCTCAGAATCATTATGGAGTCTAGTTTCAGGAGAAACAAACCTCATAGTCACATGAATTTTTTACAGAGATAAATGTGATTCGTAGTAAACAGAGGTCAGTCCAGTCAAGTCCTGAAATAGGAGTAACTTTAACTAATAAACTGTACTAATTGGCCTAACCAAAAATTCTGGAAAAAATTTTGTAAGTAGGTATATGAGTCTAGATTCAGGGAAAATTTACGGATCTTAATTTCAAGTTTCGTAACTCGAGATATGATTTTTCTTGTAACTGTGATGCAAGTAGCTGGAAAGCTGTGAATGTAGAAAGAAATAATCCAAAGTTCTTAAAATGCTAAATTAAGTTTAGTAACCCCTCATACTCGACTCCGGTGACGGTCTCGGGCGTGGGGGCATTAGATTTAGTTGTATCAGAGCAGGTTTAGTCGTTCTCGGACTACGTGTTGTATGTACGGATTTTGCTATACATGCCATATGTATAAATTGTGATAGTGTGACGACTTCTGACCTTTTTAAATGATTTATTTATAGTAAATGAATGTTTTCGATGTGGTTCTCCAGATCATTTTATTAGAGACTACCCAGAGAGAGCTGAAAAAGAAAAATTTCAGAATACAAAAACAAGTGGTGCGAATTCGAGAGGAAGATATCCAAGAAAAGCTGGGAGTGAAGCAAGCAGTAAGAATGTAGCCAGAGATGCAGCAGTTAGACCTGAAGGTAGGGCTCCGGCTAGAACTTATGCTATTAAAGCGCGCGAAGATGCTTCCTCACCTGATGTGATTACCGGTACATTTTCTCTTTATAATGTTAATGTTATTGCTTTGATTGATCCTAGTTCTACTCATTCATATGTGTGCATGAAACTGGTGTCTAGTATGAATATACCTGTTGAGAACACAGAATTTATGATTAGAGTGTCGAATCCGTTAGGCAAATGTGTGATTGTTGATAAAGTATGTAAGAAATGTCCTTTAATGATTCGGGGTCATTACTTTCCGGCCGACTTGATGTTGTTACCGTTTGATGAGTTTGATGTTATTTTGGGTATGGATTGGTTGACATTGCATGATGCTAAAATAAATTGCAAAGAAAAGGTTATAGAATTAAAGTGTGAAAATGGTGAAACTCTACGGGTTGAATCAGACAAATCAGAGGCATTATCTAGTGTGATTTCTTCAATGTCGGCTCAAAGATATCTGAGAAAGGGTTATGAAGCTTATTTGGCGTATGTAATTAATACAAAAGAAGTTGAAAAGAAAGTTGAATCAATCTTAGGTTGTGTGTGAGTTTGCGGACGTATTTCGGAAGAATTGCCGTTTGCCTCCAGTCAGGGAAGTAGAATTTGGTATTGATTTGGTACCGGGAACAACTCCGATTTCGATTACTCCATATAGAATGGCACCAACAGAGTTAAAAGAGTTAAAGTCGCAATTGTAAGAGTTGACTGATAAAGGTTTTGTGAGACCGAGTTTTTCACCTTGGGGTGCTCCCGTGTTATTTGTGAAAAAGAAGGATGGTTCTATGAGGTTGTGTGTTGATTATCGACAGATTAAACAAGGTGACAATCAAAAACAAGTATCCGCTGCCAAGAATTGATGATTTGTTTGATCAGCTAAAAGGAGCGACATGGTTTTCAAAGATTGACTTGAGATCTGGTATTACCAATCTGCGGGTAAAAGAGTCGATGTGCCTAAAACCGCTTTTAGAACAAGGTATGGTCATTATGAATTTTTAGTTATGCCATTCGGGTTGAAAAATGCTCTGCTGTGTATTTATGGATTTAATGAATCGCATATTTCGACCATACTTGGACAAATTTGTTGTGGTGTTTATAGATGATATTTTAATTTATTCAAAAGATGAGACAGAGCATGCCGAGCATTTGAGGATAGTTTTGCAAACTTTAAAAGATAAGCAGCTCTATGCTAAGTTTAGTAAAAGTGAATTTTGGCTCGGGAAGTTGGATTTTTGGGTCATATTGTTTCGTGATGGTATACAGTTGATCCTAGTAAAATTTCAGCCATTGTTGATTGGAAACCACCAAAAATGTAATCATAGCTTAGAAGTTTTTTGGCTAGCTGGTATTATCGGCGGTTTGTAAATGGATTTTCTATAATTGCTGCTCCTATAACTAGACTACTCAGAAAGGATGTTAAATTTGAATGGACGGAAGAATGTCAACAGAGTTTTGAAGAATTGAAAAAGTTATTAACAGAGGCACCGGTGTTAGTACAAAAAAGAATCAGTAAAGAATTTGTGGTGTATAGTGATGCTTCTCTAAATGGTTTGGGGTGTGTGCTCATGCAAGAAGGAAAAGTGGTGGCTTATGCTTCGAGGCGCTTAAAACCTCATGAGAGGAATTATCATACTCACGATTTGGAATTGCTCATGGTGGTGTTTGCTTTGAAAATTTGGCGACATTATTTGTATGGTGAAAAGTGCCGTATATATACCGACCATAAAAGTCTTAAGTACTTGATGTCACAAAAGACTTGAATTTGAGACAATGAAGATGGTTGGAGTTATTGAAAGATTACGAGCTTGTTATTGATTATCATCCGGGAAAAGTGAATGTGGTTGCCGATGCTTTAAGTAGACAGTTGTTGTTTGCTTTGAGAGTTATGAACACTCAGTTGAAAATGCCAGATGATGGTTCGATTCTAGTAGAGTTAAGAACAAAACCGATGTTTTTACAAGAGATTTCTGAAGCTCAGAAAGATGATCAAGATTTGCAAGCCAAGAGAAAGCAGTGTGAAGTTGATACAGAGTCAGATTTCAGAATCGGTTCTGATGGGTGCTTAATGTTTAAAGATCGGATTTGTGTATCGAAGAATGAGGAATTGATTCAAAAGATCCTACAGGAAGCACATAGTGGTTGTTTCTCAATTCATCTGGGTAGTATGAAAATGTATAATGACTTGAAGAAAATGTATTGGTGGAATGGAATGAAAAAGGATATATCAGAGTTTGTGTCCAAATGCTTAATTTGTCAACAGGTGAAAGCTGAACACCAAGTGCCTTCGGGATTACTTCAGTCTATTATGGTTCCTGAATGGAAATGGGATCGGATTACTATGGATTTTGTATTAGGATTGCCATTGACTCCAGGAAAGAAAGATGCCATCTGGGTAATAGTTGACAGATTAACTAAGTCAGCTCATTTTATCCCAGTACGTACGGATTATTCTCTTAACAAGTTGGTTGAATTGTATATTAGAGAAATTGTTAGACTACATGGAATACCATTGTCGATTATCTCAAATAGAGATCCAAGGTTTACCTCGCGATTTTGGCAAAAGTTGCAAGACGCGTTAGGTACGAAGTTAAATTTTAGTACTGCTTTTCATCCACAAACTGATGGGCAATCAGAGAGAATAATTCAGATTCTTGAAGATATGCTCAGATGTTGTGTATTGGAATTTCAAGGAAGTTGGGAAAAATATTTACCGTTGGTAGAATTTGCTTACAATAATAGTTATCAGACGAGCTTGAAGATGGCACCTTATGAAGCATTGCATGGTCGTAAATGTCGAATGCCATTGTATTGGACTGAACTCAAGGAAAATCAGATTTATGGAGTTGATCTAATAAAAGAAACCGAAGAAAAAGTGAATGTAATTCGAGATTGTTTGAAAGCTGCTTTGGATAGACAGAAATCTTATGCAGATTTAAAACGAAAGGACATTGAATTTCAAGTTGGTGATAAAGTATTTTTAAAAGTGGCTCCGTGGAAGAAAGTTCTTAGATTTGGACGGAAGGGCAAATTAAGTCCGCGTTTTATTGGGCCGTATGAAGTAATTGAAAAAGTTGGACCGGAATTATATCGGCTAGCTTTACCACCTGAATTAGAGAAGATTCATGATGTGTTCCACGTATCTATGTTACGCCGATATCGTTCAGATCCTTCACATGTAGTTTCACCGACAGAAATTGAACTACAACCAGATATGACCTATGAAGAAGAACCGATTAAGATTTTAGCTCGAGAGGTCAAACAACTAAGGAATAAAAATATTGCACTTGTAAAGGTGTTGTGGCAAAAGCATGGAGTAGAAGAAGCTACATGGGAATCCGAATAAAATATGAGAAATCAATATCCACATCTGTTTACCGATAAGATTTTCAAGGACGAAAATCCTTAAAGGGGGGAGAGTTGTAATATCCCGAATTAGGGCCTAATCGGAATAGTGGTTTTGTGACCACAAATCTGAGATAGAAATAATAATTTTATAATTATTTTGAGGTTTATGATATGATTGCATGATTGTGTGAAAATTTTGTGAAGAAATTCTATGCATAAAATGCTTAATTTGAAGTTAAGGACTAAATCGAATAAGTTGCAAAACTTGCATTCTAGAAGTTTTTAGTATGAAATTGCTTTGAAATATTAATTAGGAGGTCTTAAATAGCAATTTTACCAATTTTAAGTTCATGGGAAAAATTAGGACATGGAAGGAATTTTTGAAAGTTTAGTAAGGAGGGGCATTTTGGTCATTTGGATATTAAATGAAATAAAATGGGAAAAATAACACAAAATGGTCATCTTCCTCATTTAGTTGCTGTCGAATTTCACTCTCACCATAGCTAGGGTTTCTTCAACTTTCAAGCTTCATAGTAAGTGATTCTAAGCCCCGCTTTTTAATGATTTTTACGTTTTTGAGATCCCTGAACTCGATCGATAAAGCTTATGCTAGCAATAATTTAACCTAGGGTTTATATTTGGAAAAATACCCATAGGTGAAATTTGTGTATTTTGATGTTTTATGATAGAATATGAGGTTTTAAATTATGTTAGACAACTTGTACTACTCGATTTTAAGCAAAAACGAGTAAAAGGGCTTAATCGGTAAAAATACCTAATAGTCACAAGTACATGTTAGAGTGAGAATTTGATGTTGCCATAGAAGGGAAAAGTTATCATCATGTTGTAAAACATAAGAATAAGGAATAAAGTTTAATCCCGAGCCTAGGGGAAAAAGTGTAAATATGCAAAAGTTTAGGGGTAAAATTGTAATTTTTCAAAAATTTGAATTAAGGATTAATTTGATAATGTGAGTATTAAATAAGCTAAATGTGTTATTTTAGATCAAGAAAGACGTGGAATCGACCCCAATCGAGGAAAAGAAAAGATTGTGGACTAAATTGCAAAATCTTTGTATTTTGGTACCAAGGTAAGTTCATGTGTAAATAATGTAGCATAATTGTTATTTTTAAGTTATTGATGTCAATTATATGATATGCTAATTTTTTTATCATGAAATATATGCTTTGTGGTTAATTTCGAATAAAATGCAAATTATGTGAACTACTTGTTAAATATAAATTGTTACCGAGCATTGGTTTCGGCATTCTATGGAAGACGACAAGGATATGTATTCGAGGAAAATCCCGTTTGAACCTTAGGAATAGATTAGGATACAAGTGACATGTCACTAGGATGGTTGAGCATCTGAACTCGTTGAGTTGAGTCCGAGTTCACTTATGGATGCGAATGTCCGAACTCGTTGAGTTGAGTCCGAGTTCGTGAGATGTAACTAGGCATCCAAGCTCTTTGAGTTGAGTCTGAGTTCGCTTATGGGTGGGTTACATGATTGCTTGATTTCATATGTAGCACTTATGTGCAAGTTATCCATGTATCCAAATTATATTCCGATGTGTTCAATGGGTAAAGTTTTATTCAAATGGAGAAATACTCGAGATGAAAAGAGACGTATTGGTAAGTGTTGTAAAATGGATATTTTGGACAGGTATGTATTTAACCCTCGGGTTGAGTATTGATACAACAACGATAAGGTAATAAGATGATGAAAAATGATTAGAAATGTGATATATGTTTTGGTGATGCATGCTAATGTTGATTGGTATGATTGTTTGTTATGTTACTTATTATTTGCATATGAACTTACTAAGCATTTATGCTTACTCCCTCCTTCTTACTCATTGTAGTTTTGGACAAGCCAGCTCAGGAGTCGGGATAGGTCGAAGGCTCGGTCACACTATCTGGAATACTTTTTGGTAAATGGCTTGTAAATTTAAGTATGGCATGTATAGCAATATACCTATTTTGTGTAAATGATCTTATGATATGGTGATGGAATGGTTGAGGAAATGATTAGTTTAGATTATGTTTGATGTTATGGAAAGTTATTAGGATACCTAGTTCATGAAAATTCATAAAAAGGATGAAATTTGCCATAAACAGAACATTGCAGCAACACTGATGTGAGTTTGAAAATTTACGAAAAATCATAGAAATCGAATTAGGTGATGGATTAAATATGAAATTGAATCTTATTATGTCTAGTTTCACATGAAACAAACTAAACAGGTAAAGGAATTATATGTTAGAAGATATTTAAATTTTAGTGAAACAGGGCTAGAGTGATTTCTGGATCCCCTGTTCCAACTTTAGAAATTCACCATAAATTGTACAGATATAATTAGGTGGTGAATTTTATATTCTTAGAATCCTTATTGAGTCTAGTTTCAGGAGAAACAAATCTCATAGTAACATGAATTTTTTACAGAGAGAAATGTGATTCGTAGTAAATAGAGGTCAGTCCAGTCAAGTCCTGAAATAGGAGTAAATTTAACTAATAAAATGTACTAATTGGCCTAACCAAAAATTCTGGAAAAAAAATTAGTAAGTAGGTATATGAGTCTAGATTCAGTGAAAATTTACGGATCTTGATTTCGAGTTTTGTAACTCGATATATGATTTTTCTTGTAACTATGACGCAAGTAGCTGGAAAGCTGTGAATGTAGAAAGAAATGATCCAAAGTTCTTAAAATGCTAAATTAAGTTTAGTAACCCCTCATACTCGACTCTGGCGACGGTCTCGAGCGTGGGGGCGTTACACACCATGTAGACAAGAGAGCTACGAGACAAATTGGCTAGGTCGCATGAGTGGTACTAAGTGTTCACCATGTGTACAAGAGAGCCGAACTAAATGAAATATGATGGTGGGGCTGTGTGCTGAAACCATCAAGTATTGAGGATTAATCCGAATTGTTCAACAGGATGGTTTTGTGATGACATTGTAGTCATGGACCTACACTTTTGATATATGAAATGTGGTGAAAATGATTTGTGATATATATATGTGTAAGTTAAAATGAGATTAGTATAAAGAATGTGTGAAAGAGTGAAATTAGTATTAAAACTGTTTTGGACAGTAGCAGTGACGTGATTTTGAAAATTCACCAAAAATAGAATGAATTTAATTAGAGATTGAATGAGATATGAAATTAAAGATTAATGAGTCTATTTTCATATAAAAGAAATAGAGCAAGCAAAGGAATTCTATATTTTGAAATATGGCATGTATAGCAGACTTAGTTATTTTGTTATGTGTCATAAATGTCTAGGTTTAAATTACTACTTATAGTATCAAACTAATCATTTTGTATGAAGCCTTTGAAATTAGTTTGTATTGTTAATAGCATATGTTATAATGATCAAATTGCACGCTATATTTTTGTTGGGTTTTATTTAATAGTATTTACTATAATTTGTTAATACCTCGTACCCTGTTCCGGCGACGGATACGGGTAAGGGGTGTTACAAATTACCCCTTGATTCAGCTAAGTTCACATGTTTGTAAAGATGGCTTAACAATACTTTTTGATAAATTTACGTATGCTTGCTTTGTCCAATTGAGATTTTTGGCATATGTTCGATTGAATGAATTTTTAATGAACTATCGAACACATTTGAATTTGACTCCTTTGAGTTTCTTTTTACCGATTGTGGTAAGAATTTTTCAGGTTTGTGTGACATCTTCCATCCCATTTGATCGAGGAAAACCATGCACGAGTCAAAGTTCTCCCATGGACAAATGGCTCGACTTGAGGACAAGTTGCTTTGAAGACGGGGGGAATGATGTGAGCACACTCGGGGCATCCTCGAATGTACACCAAGAATCCATTGAGCTGCCAAAAGGTCCCATGACCCGAGCTCGAACCAAGCAAATTCAAGATGCTATATCAGCCTTTGTGTTGCACATTTGGAAAGATAACCAGCTCCATGATGTTGGAGGAGCTAAGGACAACTCCTTGAAGACTCCATGCACTATTTTGCAATCTGATCTCAGCTCCTCTGCAGCTCCCCCATGCGCCATTTAGCTCACATCAGCTCACTTGAGCTCGTTTTAGCTAGTTTGAGCTCGAATTTAGCTCGTTTCAGCTCATTCCTTTTTCATTTTAATAAACTAAGTTTTAATCTAGCTTATAACTAAGTTTGCTACAGCTCATGCCAAATTCCCTAGCTCAACTTAGCTCACTAAGTGTTTTTGACTATTTGAGCTAGCCGAATTTAATATGATAAGTTGACTTATAATTAATTAGTGTCATTAAGTTATTTAGTTATTATTTTAAATCATAATTATATGAATAGTTGTGTGTTATTTAATCATGTTACTTAATTATGTAGGTTAGCCGAATTTGGAAGATACATTCATGGCATTTAATGCAAGGTGCATGAATGGGAATGTTCATTGAACGGGAAGATACATGCATGGACCGGTTCAATGCTTGGAGGACATACATTCATGTACATGGAAGGTTAATGCATATTGAAAGGTGCGTCTCCCTTGGACGGCACACATGCATGAATGGAGGGTAATTAATGCAAGTGCATGTACGGCTAGGTTCAAGCCCCCTTCCAAGTTCCATGTACAACCGATGCATGTGGGAGGACCCTTGGAGTTTTCTAAGCACCTATTCGGCCAAGAGACACCCCTTGAGAGTTTCATGCATCCCATGGCCGAACCCAGACAATCCCATTGGCTTCCAAAGCTTGCTCATACATGAAGCTGCCCACTCACCTCCCATTCAGCCGAACATGGACAAGAATACCATTGGTCATTTTTCTAGAAAGTTTCATGTCTTAATTAGGTACATTAATTAATTGTTAAGTCATGAATGGACTATTCGGCTAGCATAAGAAACTAGTATAAATAGTTTGTTGATTTCATTTGTAAAGGACTTTTGTCAAATTTGTTAATGAACATTGTTCTTGTGAGGTTGCTTCCTCTCATATCTCGTACAAGTTTCGAACGACTTATCTGGCTTGTGCTAGTGGCGTCAATCATTCTTGTTTGAACTTATCACCAATCTTGGTGTGGCGTTCACCTATCCATCTATCCATATTTTTCACCTTAACAATATAGGAATCGGGGTGACACTTTTTAGTGTTGAATCATTCCTGACGTTGAGTTCGATTTTCCATTCCCATCTTTTAAATTTCTTTCTTGTTAACCCAAACCGAACCTTCTATCCTTCATCCATCTTTGCTACCCTTAACCGAACCTATTACTAAACTTACCCTTCTTGAAACCTTTCGCTTATCCTATTCCATTCTTTTACTTTTATTACTAAAATTCGAGGCACGAACGACTCTCTCGAACTACAATCAGGCAACTACGTGAATTCGACTCATCTACCCGGGCCGAATCACATCACCTCAAGTGTAGGGATCGGAGCTGTGTTGACCCAAGATGGAAGACCGGTGGTGTACTTCAGTGAGAAATTAAGTGGCGCTTCCCTCAATTATCTGGTATACGGCAAAGAGATGTATGCCCTGATTCGATCACTTGAAACTTGATAGCACTATCTAAGACCGAAGGAGTTCGTGATTCATTCCAATCACGAAGCACTTAAGTTTATTAAAGGTCAGCATAAACTCAACAAACGACATGCGAAATGGGTCGAGTATTTAGAATCATTTCCCTACGTTATCTAATACAAGAAAGGTAAAGAAAATATAGTGGCTGATGCCTTGTCATGGAGGTATACCTTATTGACTACTCTTGATTCTAAGTTACTTGGTTTTTACTATATGAAAGAGTTGTATGTTAATGATGAAGATTTTGGAACTATATATGCTGCTTGTGAAAATGGTTCTTTTGAGAAATTTTTCAGGCATGAAGGGTTTATTTTTAAAGAAAATAGGTTGTGCATACCATAAGGCTCCATTCGAGAGTTACTTGTGTTGGAGGCGCATAGTGGTAGCCTGATGGGACACTTTGGAATAAGCAAGACATTGTCGACCGTCCATGAACATTTTTATTGGCCGCGTATGCGAAGAGATGTGGAGCGGATCTGTGAACGCTGTCTAATTTGTAAACGGGCTAAGTCGAAGGTCCAACCTCATGGACTTTACACACCACTTCCCATTCCCGACACCCCGTGGATCGATGTTTCTATGGATCTTATTCTTGGATTGCCGAAAACTAAGATAGGGAAGGACTCAATCTTTGTTGTAGTCGATAGATTCTCTAAAATGTCACACTTTATTTCTTGTGCTAAAATTGATGACGCTGTGTATATTGCTAATTTGTTTTTTAGGGAAATTGTACAACTGCATAGATTACCAAGAACGATCGTTTCCGATCGAGATACAAAGTTCTTGAGTCACTTCTGGCTGACATTATGGGGAAAAATTGGGACAAAGTTATTGTTTTCAACCACTTGTCATCCCCAAACGGATGGCCAAACCGAGGTGGTAAACTGAGTTTTGTCAACTTTGTTGTGAGCGTTGGTACGAAAGAACCTCAAGTCGTGGGAGGAATGCTTACCCCACATCGAGTTCGCTTATAATCGCTCTGTTCACTCGGCAACCAAATTTTCTCCTTTTGAGACAGTCTATGGTTTTAATCCTCTTACTCCTCTTGATTTATTAACTTTTCCTAATGATCAATTTGTCCATACAGATGCAAGGAAAAGGGCTGAATTTGTCAAGGAACTACATAGGAAAGTTCGAGAGAATATTGAATCTTGAACCAAACAATACGTCCAACGAGCCAACAAAGGAAGAAAACGAGTTGTATTTGAACCCGGAGAATGGGTCTGGGTGCACATGAGAAAAGAAAGGTTTCCGGCTCAACGAAGATCTAAATTGTTGCCACGAGGAGACGGCCCCTTCCAAGTCATCGAGCGAATCAATGAAAATTCGTATAAGCTTGACTTACCGGGTGAGTACAATGTTAGTGCTAGTTTTAATGTCTCTGACTTGACTCCTTTCGATGTAGATACTGACTTGAGGACAAGTCATTTTCAAGAGGGGGAGGATGATACGATCACGGTTTCCCATAAGTCAAGTCCAAGTCGAGATCCGATGGTGCTACCTCAAGGGCCAATCACAAGGGCTCATGCAAAACAATTTAAAGAAGCTGTTATAGCTTTAGTTCAGCATGTGTGGGATGATGTCAATGCTAGACCTATCGAACCAATTGATGACCATTTCGGGAATCCATGCCGAACTTTTCTACAAGTTCAGTTCAGCTCACCGAGCTCACCTTCAGTTCAATCTAGCTCCCATGTAGCTCCACACCAGCTCATTAGCTCGGAACCAGCTCATTATTAGCTCTCGAGCTTACCCCCAGTTCATCACTAGTTCATGCATCTATATCTCGTTTCAACTCAATTGAGCTCCTTTTTTTTTGTTATTTTTCCAGCTTTGCATTTTAATTAATTAAATAAATTACACATTACTTTTAACTCAACAAATATTAAATTATTTAATTTGTCCAAAATCAGAACATGAAATTAATGTGTTATGCTACAGCAATTTAAAGTGTCTAAATTAGGACGAATTTACTTCTTGTTATTTAGTGCAAAATTAATTTAATGTGTCTTAGTTCCAGCATGTTTTTAATTTGTCCTAGCTTATTACATGATTTAAATATGTCCTTGAGCTACTAGAATTAATGTGTCTAAGTTGAATTAATGAGCTGAATTAATTTAGGTGCAGGTACATTGAAGGGACAACATTAAAGCTAGTTGCTGCTGTTTTCTCTTCTCCAAGAGGCATGATGGTTCGGTTATTGCAACAGCCACCTCAAGCTACTGTTTGATCTTTTCAAAGTGTCCGGTCAGCTCTCCAAAGCAATTTGAATGCTTTCACATTTGCTGAACATTCCTTTCACACCTCTAGGCTGTTCGGTTTAGTGTGTTCACACAAGGGAGGCTGCTCACATTCGGTTTCACACTTAAAGGTCTATTGAGGTGCTCCAAGTTGCCTTTAATTAGCTCAACACTTTTCAGCTAACCAAGGCTATCCAATTAATGAAGTACACCCCCTTGGCCGAATTCAAGCTTGCCCATTCAGTTCATTTCAGCTCCTCCATAATTGTTCAGCTACTAGAAGCTTCAAGAGGCTATCCATTGACGTTTTCCATGGCTGAGAAGTTTCAAGGAATTTTCCTATATATATTCTGGAATTTTATAACTTAATTAGGCTGAAAATAAAGGCTGTTCAGCTAGCTTAAGTTGGCTATTCGGTTAGCCTTTCTAAATGCTATAAATAGCTAGTTCATTTCTTTATTTAGGGACTTTTGAAACTTTTGTTAATGTTATGCTGTCGAAATTGTGAGGCAAACTTTTCTTATATTTTGTTCAAAGATTCGTTTGGCGTTCCTAGCGTTCTAGTTGTGTCAATCGTGTTCTTTATCGATTCTGAACTTATCACTACTTGTAGTGTGGCGTTCAAACATACCGAGGTTCCTATCTTGTTAGATAGTGGGTCAAGGTTTACCTTTACCAAATCCAAACCGAACTAAAAGAGCCTATAAACAATGGGTCGATACGAAATCGGTATTCGTTCTTGTTTCCCTTCTTTGTTCGATCCCATTTCTTTCTTACCCAAAACATACCAAAATCGACCAATTTGTTCATAATCCTTTGCCCCTACCCTTTCGTTCCTATCACTCCATTCGTACCCCTCTTTCTTCTTCGACCATTCCTTCAACTCAACTAAATCTAACGTAACTTCTCGTAGACGATCGGGCAATCTACATACGACTCGACTCTCCCCAAGACGGTTAGTATCAATTAAGTGCATGCACAAAGGGGTGAATGAATTTACTAGGTTCATGCTGCCATTTATGAACCTACATGCCATTAAAGTGTTTAATTATGAAGATACATGTTCTATACAAGTGCATGAACGTCCCAAAGAGATGAATGCAACCTTTGGTGCACATACAAGTCACTTGAAGCCTTTCTTTATGACTAAGCATTCATGCACCCACTTAGGGGGAAGGAAGTGTCCATTCAACTAGTGCATGAATCTGCCGAATTTATGAACTATTTTAATACATTAGTCTGAATGTTTTTATTATTGTGTGAACACCTAGATGCCAAATTTGAATGGTCATCTATGTGCTTATAAATATTTGTTTTCTTTCATTTGTAAGGACTTTTTGCCAAAATTTTTATTGAATTTAATCTTGTGAGAATTTTCTTCTCTAAACTTTGTTTGAGACTTTGTTGACTTATCTACCTAGTAGTGGCGTCAACCTTGTTCTTCCTTGAACTTATCACTCAACCGAGTGTGGTGTTCACCCTTATACCGAGGTTCCTACTTTGCTAAGTAGCGGGTCGAGGTTTATCACTTTCATCCTCCACCTTTGAAAGCCTATAAGCATTTGGGGTTGATATTTTCTAATATTGGCTCATGCTTGCTTTTAAGAACCCTTTCTTCCATATCCATCATTAAACCATTATATTTAGCTTCCGTCCTAATTTTCCTATCAACTTCATTCCAAAAGCGAATTGAACGATACTTTCTCGTAGACGATCGGGCAACTTTCACATACGACTCGACTCTCCCCGAGGCGGTTCGTATGATCTGGTATCAGAGCTTGTAAATCGAGACGTGCCGACGTTCATATCAAGACCGAAATAGGTTCGTAGTAAAAAAATTCAAAAAAAATTATGTTGTATTTTCGTTTTATCTTTGTAAAAGTGATATGTTGAAGTTGTAAAAAAAAAGGTACGAAATTATTTTAAAAAAAAAGAAAGAACAAAAAAAAAGTAGTGAAGTGATCAAGTTTGATTCTACTGTTTTATATTTTGTGCCGAATACCAGAAACTTTTTTTTTAGCCTAGCCGTACACTATACGTTTTAACCCTTATAACCGTTTGAAACTGATCCACAATACTAGAGATTAAGTCATACTAAGTCTGTTACAAGGTTACGAGAGAAAGATTGAGAGGTAAAAGGCACAAGCGAGTGAGAACATTCGAGTGGAGGTAAAAGCCAAACGAGTGTAAACACGAGCGAGAGTGACACCTTTTCCTTCTTCTTTCTGAGCGAAATTGTGAGGTTTGTGGTGAGGTACTTAATTTTTTTATTTTGTTTTGTGATCTAACATTTTCTTTTCAGCAACAAAAATCATGTCATGCGAAGAGTTCACTGAATCGGAATACCAATACTTGGTACAAGAAATGCGAAGAATGGCGAATTTTGAGTTTGGCAACGGTAAGTGAGGCTAGATCAATTGGAAAAATGAGACCAAAGTGAACGAGTTGCTTCAAGTCAAAAAACGGAACCAAAAACACCACGGAGATATATCGCCGAATACTACTTGAACAAAAGTTCCTATCGTGATTCTTTCTCGCCATTGACTTCGAGGCAAAGAGATTCATACTATGACTCCTATTCGAGAAGTGACTTCGAACGAGAGTATTTTTCATCAAGGAGTTTGAGACAACAAGAAGGCGACTATGATTTTGACTCCTTCCAAGAAAATGTGCGAAGAGATAGATATACTTCTTCCGGAACTTCAAAGAAATCATTCAAGGAGTGTTCTACACGAAGTTTTGATTGTGAATCATATGCAAATAGTTCTTCATCTTTCGAACAAGATTTGTATTCTCATCGTTCTTTTGTACATTCTTGTAAAGAGAAAACAAAGAAAAGAAAAGAAAACAAAATAAAAAGAAAACAGAGGCAAGAGGCAAGTAAGAGAGAAAATGAGCGAATCTTGAGAGAACTTGAAAAAGCCTTTGAAAAAGCCTTTGAAAAGAAAAAAGAAAATGAAAAAGAAAATGAGATTGAAAAAGAGAATGAAAAGAAATTTGAGAGTGAAAAAAGAAGTTGAAAACGAAATTGAAAAAGAGATTAAAGAGAAAGAAATTGAAACAAAAGAAGCGAGTGATTCAGAAGAAAAATAATCGAGTGAGAAAACAAGTGAGCAAGTGAGGATTATTTCTACTAACCCACCTGTTCGATCTTCTTGTGATTTACTTTTTCAGGTTCCTAGAAGTTTGTGCGACCAATTCCATCTCCATTACCTTCCAAACGAGAGGTGTTTTAGGTTGTTCGAAAAAGGTAAGTTCACAAATGACAGCCACCCACTTGCAATTGAAGGTAAGAAAGGTAAGGATTCCTTATTTATTAATTCAAGGCCGTTTGAATACAAAGTTGCTCATATAGATTTTTATGGCCTTATCTTTGAAAATCTTCCATCTTTTGATTTGGTTAATTACTGTTCACATATTAATGTTAACGATGTTGTTTCAAAAGATGCCATGAAGATTCTATCTTATGACATGTTTTATAACGACAATTCTATTGATTCTGTTGGATTGGTTCATCCTGTGCAAATTGTGAATGTGTGTGATAACAGTTTTTCACGTTTTGATTTGTTTGATTATAAAAATTCTTTGAATTCATCTTTCTGTTTAAACGTGCCTATTCAAATGATTTGTGATGGATTTGAATTTCTGAAAGGTCGTATGATCACAACTTCTTTGCTCGATATATGCATTAAAAGATTTTTGCATGAAATAATTGATCTGTTTGACTTTGTTCTTCAAGATAAATCTCTGAAATTTTGTGCGAGATTTCCATGCTTTGATCTAACTTTTTGAGTAGAAATTACGATGCAAGGTTGTTCAAGTATTTGCATGTTTAAGTTTCCTTTGATGTACTTGCATGATAACATGTTGCATCGTTTCTTTGGTGATAAAATGAATATGCTTGGTTGTGCCAATTTTTCAAGTCTAATTGAACGAGTGAAATTTGAATCATGCGATGAGTTGATTATATTTGCCTCATTTAACATGTTGCCTGCTAAATCAAATGACCAAGTTTGTGTGTTCAAGCCTGGTATTTGCTACATGAATTCATTTTATGGGAACATTAAGCACTTTGCATCATTTGCATTCAAATTATGTTTGCTTGATGTTCGAACTTTTGATAAGAAGGTGAAATTCAATGATTTGAATTTTGATTCGTTTACTAATTACCTTGCTTGGCCACATCTAAAATTTTCGTTCCATTTTGAGAAGGTAAGATCGAATTAAGCTTTGGGACTTGAATCAAATTTCAATGATGATTTATTTTTTCTTTTCAGTCCATACCTCCTATTGAAACTAACCTTTTACAATTTTGTGAATGTAATCTTTTAAAAAGCACGAGCTGTCATGGTGCTTCGTCACCCACCCAAGTTGATCGAGATAAAAGGTTTGTTTTACATTATCTGCTCGAAGAGAGAAGATTCATCTTGTTTGAAAAAGGTAAAACCGATCATAAATTTTCTTCTCTTCAAGATCGACAAGGTAAAGTTTACGAAAATTTTCAAATACTTTTACTCTATTCGAATGTTGTTGAAAATCTTTTTGATGGTTTGATGTTTGGAAATTGTTTGTACCTTGTTGTGATTGATTGTTGTCTTTGGCCTAGTAGTGATCCATTTGTATTGAAAAGTGATTACACAAATCATGTTGTTAATTAGCGAAAGAGTGAGTTAGTTTCCAATTGGCCATGGTACACTTTGCGTGTACATTCCCATGAATTGTTATTTTTGAATAAACATATTGAAAAGTTTTGGTTGTGGATTAACGTGTTTAAATATTTACAAATGTTCATGACTAATTACCCCTTGATTCAGCTAAGTTCACATGTTTGTAAAGATGGCTTAACAAGACTCTTTGATAAATTTACGTATGCCTGTTTTGTACAATTAAGATTCTGGACATATGATCAGTTGAATGCGTTTTCCTTGAATTTTGATTATCATGTGTCTGTAACTTCTTTGAGTTTCTCTTTTCCAAAAGTGGTGAGACTTTTTCAGGTTTGTGTGACATCTTCCATCCCATTTGACCGAGGAAAACCATGCATGAGTCAAAGCTTTCCCATGGACAAACGGTTCGACTTGAGGACAAGTCGCCTAAAAGAGGGGGGATGATACGAGCACACCCCGCGAACTTTATCAAACAAGTCTGTCAAGCCGAGCATTGACATGTTGGCAAGCTGATCCTAGCTCCACGAGCTCCGTCCAGCTCAAATCCAGCTTATTCGAGCTCAATCCAACTTGCCTAAGCTAAACCGAGCTCACTCCTAGCTCATATTCAGCTCACGAGCTAAACCTTAGCTCAACTTCAGCTTAGGAGTTTAATCTCAGCTCAACTTTAGCTTAAGGGCTAAAGCTTAGCTCATTTTAGCTCAAACCTGGTTTTAGATTTTAATGCATTAAATAAAATCTGAACATAATTATTTAAGCATCAAATTTGACTTATATTAATATTTGTTTTAATATGTCATAGTTATTACATATTTTAATTATGTTCACATTTTAGCCGATTTAATGCATGACATTAATGTGTTCACATGATGTCTCATAATTTGATTTTTTTTTTTGTAGATTCAATGATCAAGGACGGAACAATGTATGGATGAAGAAACATCTCTTTTGGGCACATGTACGGCTAGATGCAAGGTTTCTACAAATTCATGCATGTGTCGAATGCATGTATGGACATTAAAGGCTAGTCCATGAATGGATCAAATGCATGGGATGATAGAATGCATGAATGGCTTAAATGCATGTATGGTGGCTGTCTTCTAACTTTCCAAGGCACTTATTCGGCCAAGAAGTAGCTGCTAACTAATTCTATGTTGACCATAGAGCTCCTTGAACATGTTCACACTTTGAATTGACCTATAAGCTACTACACATGCATGGATGGGTTCAAGAACGTCCAAAGGAAGGAATTAACTCAATAATTCAACACATTGATTGAATTAACTGCATGCACAAAGGGGTGAATGAATTTACTAGGTTCATGCTGCCATTTATGAACCTACATGCCATTAAAGTGTTTAATTATGAAGATACATGTTCCATACAAGTGCATGAACGTCCCAAGGAGATGAATGCAACGTTTGGTGCACATACAAGTCACTTGAAGCCTTTCTTTATGACTAAGCATTCATGCACACACTTGGGGGGAAGGAAGTGTCCATTCAACTAGTGCATGAATCTGTCGAATTTATGAACTATTTTAATACATTAGTGTGAATGTTTTTATTATTGTGTGAACACCTAGATGCCGAATTTGAATGGTCATTTATGTGCCTATAAATATTTGTTTTCTTTCATTTGTAAGGACTTTTTGCCAAAATTTTTATTGAATTTAATCTTGTGAGAATTTTCTTCTCTAAACTTTGTTTGAGACTTTGTTGACTTATCTACCTAGTAGTGGCATCAACCTTGTTCTTCCTTGAACTTATCACTCAACTGAGTGTGGCATTCACCCTTATACCGAGGTTCCTATTTTGCTAAGTAGTGGGTCGAGGTTTATCACTTTCATCCTCCACCTTTGAAAGCCTATAAGCATTTGGGGTCGATATTTTCTAATATTGGTTCGTGCTTGCTTTTAAGAACCCTTTCTTCCATATCCATCATTAAACCATTATACTTAGCTTCCGTTCGAATTTTCCTATCAACTTCATTCCAAAATCGAATTGAACGATACTTTCTCGTAGACGATCGGGCAACTTTCACATACAACTCGACTCTCCCCGAGGCGGTTCGTATCACATTATTTCTTAGCTAGCTCTATTTGATTTGAATTGATGACTTTGCTCATGACTTGGATTTTGAAAAGGTACTGTAACACCCCCTTACCCGAGACCAATGCCAGAGTCGAGCATGAGACATTACTAAACTTATTTTAGCATTTAAACAAGTTCAAACAATTCTCATAGTAAACTGTCCATCTGCGTCACAGTTGCTAAAAAAATCATATCTCGAGTTACAAAACTCGAAATCCAATTTCGTAAATTTTTCCTGAAACTAGACTCATATATCTACTTAATAATTTTTTTATAGAATTTTTGGCTGGGCCAATTAGTACAGTTTATTAGTTAAAGTCTCTCCTATTTCAGGGTTCAGCTACTCTGACTCCTGTGTATTACGTATCATATATCTCCTTGTACATAGTTTCAATGACTATGCGTTTGTTTCTCATAAAACTAGACTCAATAAGGATTTCATACATGTAAAGTAAAACTCCTAATTGTTTTTGTACAATTTATGGTGAATTTCTAAAGTAAGAATAGGGGATTCAGAGATTGCTCTGAATCTATTCCACCAAAACTTAAATCTCTCATAAAATAAAACTCATTTACATGTTTTGTTTCTTCCATATGAAACTAGACTCATCAAGCTTCGATTCCACAACTTATTCATCATTTAATTCCATTTCTACTATTTTTAGTGATTTTTTAAATTCACGTCACTGCTGCTGACTGATTCTGTTTTGTGGCCAATTTTACCTTTTTAAGGATTTTCATGGTTTAGTTAAGACATAAAGCATACATGTTATCATATATAAACTTGATTAGCCATTCCAATAGCTAATCATTCTCAAAAATTTCCATTCCATCCATGGGCCATATCGTAAGATTATACACACAAAATGATTGGAATGCTATACATGCCATATTTCCAAAAATTACAAGTCATTATACCGCAATTGTCCAGTGATAGTGTGAGCGTGCCTCCGACCGTCCCGATCTCCAAATTGACTTGTCAAAACTACAAAGAATGAAAAGATGAGAGTAAGCATAGATGCTTAGTAAGTGCATATGCAAATAACAAATAACTTAACAAAGCAACTATACCAACCAACATTAGCAAAATATCACCAAAACATATATCACATTTCTATTCATCATTCATCATCTTACCATATTATTGTTGTCGTATCAAGTCTCAACTCTAGGGTTAAGTACATACCTGTCCAAAGTGCCCATTCCACAACACTTACCAATACGTCACTTGCATCTTGAGTATTCTTCCATATTACTAGAATTTTACCCATTGAACACATCAGAATATAATTCAGATACATGGAAAGTTTGCACATAAGTGCCACATATGTAGCCAAGCTACCATGTAACCCGCCCATAAGCAAACTCGGACTCAACTCAACGAGCTCGGATGCCTAGTTACATCTCACGAACTCGGACTCAACTCAACGAGTTCGGACATTTGCATCCATAAGTGAACTCGGACTCGACTCAACGAGTTTGGATGCCCAAGTATCCTAATCTATTCCTAAGGTTCAACGGGACATTCCTCGTTCGTACTCCTTTACCATTCTCCTTGGAATTCCAATGATGATACTTCGGTAATCTTTCACATTTTTCATATAATTCATAAAATTTTTGTATGTTGTCCAACAATTACCACAAAGCATAGAATTGCATGATAACAAATCATAATATCGTATAAATAGCATTAAATGATTTAAAATAACGGTTATATTACAATATTTACATATGAACTTACCTCAGTACAATATGTTAGAAATCAAGCCTATTCCTCGGAAACTTTATTTTTCCCTCGATCACGACTTGAATCTTGTTTCTCTTGATTATGGAGCTTGGAAGCTTGAAACAAACCCTAGCTATAGAGAACCCTTGAAATTTCGTCCTAATGAAGAAGATGGACATATTTTGCCATCTTTTTCCATTTTTTAATCTTTTAATTACCAAATGACTAAAATACCCTTTATTACTAAACTTTTAAATTTCCATTCATGTCCAATTTTTGTCCAAAACTTAGAAATTGGTCAAATTTCTATTTAAGACCTCCTAATTAATATTCCAAAGCAATTTCATACTAAAAACTTCTAGAATGCAAGTTTTGCAACTTATTCAATTTAGTCCCTAATTTCAAATTAATCACTTTATGCATAGAATTTCTTCACGAAATTTTCACACAATCATGCAATCATATCATAGAACTCAAAATAATCATAATATAATTATTTATCTCTCTTATTTGTGGTCCCAAAACTACTATTCTGATTAGGCCCTAATTCGGGATATCACAGGTACCATACTTTGTTGACGATAATTGCCATTCTTTGAATGATGATTGTATTGTTGACAAGTTTGTGAACCAAATGAAAGCCCATCGGCAACTGCCAAGAATCAAAATGTGAGATCATGAATATTTGCATTACTTGACCTATTGCACGAAATCAATTTGTTTAGACCCTGACTTGAGGATGCAAATAGAGATGGTTGACTGTTCCAAAACATGTATGCCTTTGAAGCGATTAGGTGGTAAGACATTGACATATAAAAGGTTTTGTTCATATTGTGAAGATTATATTTTGAACTTGCCATTTTGTATGAACCATGGCTGTATTGCTCGAATGAGATGTGGAGTGAAAGGGATTTGCATATTTTTAACTCCTCATGTTACTAGACCCTTTTCCTATACCATTAATAACATTTTTCCTTGTCAAGTAGTGACTTCTTTTCAGGTTTTTATGAGTCCATTCGTTCCTTCCGACCATAAGGGATTGTTTAATAACTCATGTTTTATGGAGAACAAAGGGCTTGACTTGAGGACAAGTCGTTTTGAAAAAGGGGGAATAATGTAAGCACGCCTGGGAGCTTATCTAGCACGAGCCAAGATTCCCTCGAGCTGTCTAAATTACCAATGACCCGAGCAAGAGCTAAACACCTTCAAGAAGTGATGCAAATCCAGTCGCATCATGTTTCGACACAAGTTGTCGACCTCAGAATTGGCCTAAACTTGAAGGGCCCACGTGCAAGATGAAACATCTCATAGGCCTGATTGATTATTGGGCCAATGTTTTAAGGATTTTTTTTAATTTAATGTAGTTTTATTTAAATTAATAAGTTTGCATATTTTTAATTTTAGACTTGCACTTTGTGTTCTGCATTTAATAAAGTTATGCATTATGTAACTTCCATGCTAGTTAAGTATGCATCATAAATAATGACATGCATTATGTAACTACCATGTTAGTTTAAGTCTGCATCATTAAAGTTTTGCATTAAGTACCCATTTGTTCATTTAGTTTGCATTTCAAACCATGCATTAGCATCTTAGTATAATAAATAGTTGCTAGACATTTATTCAACTCATTTTAGTTTAATTAATTGAGTTTTTATGAACTTAATTTAATAGTTGTTTCTTTAAATAATCTAGCTACAAGGATAATTTATTGATGCATGAGTGAAAGTTCATTTAATAATACTTCTCTTAATTAAACTAGTTGCTGGAATAAATGTTGCATAAGTGATAGTTCATTTATTTAAGTTAGTTGTTAATTTGTTTTAAGCTTAATAATTAATAAATGTGACGGTTACATGTGTTAATTGCAGGTGACTTTTTAGCTCACATCCATTACATTTAAAGGCTATTATGAATTCAATAAGGTGACTTTTCAAGAGATTTCGGTTACAAAAGAGGGGGATGTTACAAAGAGGCTTTATATATCATTAAGAAGTTGTTTTTATCAATTAAAGGAGAACATTATTCTTCTTTAAATTGGGCAGCAACTTTGTTTCATCTTTCATAACCGTTTGCTTCATGAGTAATCACTACATGCATTCAATTCTCCATCAAAGAAGATGGTGTCTTTTCGGTTGGTCATGGAGACTTCAAAAGACTTTGAGAGCAACTTAATTGAAGAAGTAAATCACATTGAAGGTTGGAGTTACTTGGATTAAAATTTCAAAAGTTGTGACTTTTCGTTAGAGCTCTTAATTAGCTTCATTAAAAGTGACCATTCAGCTAGTCTTTTATGACACTATAAATATATGTAATCAGCTTATTGAAGAAAAGAAAACTTTTGGACATTTTGTTAATGTGTTGCTGCCAAATTTGTGAGGCAAACTTTTCTCTATTTTCGTTTAAGGATTCGTTGGCTACCTAGTATTCTAGTTGTGTCATTCGTTTTCTTTGTCGAAAACCGAACTTATCACTACTCGTAATGTGGCATTCAAACATACCGAGGTTCCTATCTTGCTAGATAGTGGGTCGAGGTCACTTTAACCATTCCTAAACCAAACTAAAGGGCTTATAAGCAACGGGTCGATACCAAATCGGTATTGGTTCTTGTTTGCACTTTTGTTCAATCCATTTTCCTTTCTTAACTATTTGGTTCCAAAACTAATTCTTTCTTTTCACATCTTACTATTTCGAACCAAAACAAATTCCTTCTTTTCCACCTTACCTTTTTCATTCCATTCCATTCCAACTTTTTGTTTCATCATAATCGAACCATCAATTCACTTCATATCCGTTGTTGGTTATCCAATTACTATATTTATTTCCATATTTTATTATTTTTCTATAACCGAACTTACATAAACCTCATAACCATAAACCCATCTTTGAACCCTTTTTAGATAGCTTCCGCCATTATTCACTTAAAATATCCTTTGAACAAACTGAACGATACTTCTTCGTAGACGATTGGGTAAACTCACATACGACTTGACTCACCCCAAGGTGGATTGTATCAAGAAGTTGTTTTAGCTTTGCTTGCTCAACTTTGAAACCACAACGAGCTCCAATCCAAAGGGATAGACCGAGCCAGCTTAGTACAAGCTCCATGCATTTTAGTTCAAGCTAATTTCAACTCAACCCCGAGCTCCGTTCAGCTCAAATCAGCTCACTTGAGCTCATTCCAGCTTGTTTGAGCTCACTTCCATTTATTTCCAGCTCACTTAATTTATCCTTCGAATAAATTCAGCTTTAGTTTTAATTTACTTAATTTTGTTTAGCTCAAATAATTATTGTTCGTTTGTGTTTAAAATTTGGACATCTTTAATGTGTTCTCATTTTGTTTAAATATGTTTTAATTATTGCATGAGTTTAATGTGTTTGGTTTAGTACAAATTTAATAGCTGCTGCAATTTAATTTGTCTAGCCAATTACATGCTTTAAATGTGTCTAGCTACAGCCGAATTTTAATAAGTTTAGTTCATACATGTTTTAAATTTGTTTTAGTTTATTACACGATTTAAATATGTTTTGAGTCAGATTAATGTGCATTGTTAATTATAGTTGTTGCCGAAATTAATATGTCTTAAGTATGATTTAATGCTGAATTTATTTGGTGCAGGAACATGCATGGGATGGCATTAAACATGGTGTGCTGATGGTTTAGTTCTCCAAGCACCCCTTCATGGACATCAATAGCCAAAGGAGATGTTGTTTCCTTTCTTCCAAACTACTCCTTCATGTCTCCAAGATGGCTGGTCAGCTCTCCAAAGCAATTTGAATGTTTTCACATTGCTAAACATTCCTTTCACACCTATAGGCTGTTTGGTTTTGTGCGTTCACACTCAAAGACCATTCACATTCAGTTTCATACTTTTGGAACCATTGAAGTACCCAAGCTGATCATTAAAAATGCAAGACCTTTTAGCTTAACCAAGTAGCTCCATTAAAGAGTATTTAGACCTCTTGGCCAAACCTAGAGAAGGTTATTTAGCTCACCATTCAATTCTATTATTGTCTAGCTGATTAGAGGCATCTAGAAGTAGCCTTTGACGTTCTCCATGCACAAGAAACTTCAAGGAAGCTTCCTCTAAAAATCTGGAATTTTTAGCTGTCCATTCAGCTCCTTTAAGTGACCATTCGGCTAGCTCTTATTTAGCTATAAATTTTAGCTCATTTCATGTTGTAAAAAAACTTTTGACATTTTTATGAATGAAACTTTATTTCTGTGAGGTTTGCTTCCTCTCATATCTCGTCCAAGATGATGGACTTTTCGAACCAAGTGAGGCTAAAAGTGATCAAGGCTCAAACATAAGTGATCGATGGAGAGGCCAACGTCCTCGTGGCTAACGAGAGCGAGAAAGGTTTGATGATGATTTAAAGAGTATTAAATTATCAATTCCCTCATTCTAAGGCAGTTCAGATCCCAAAGCCTATTTAGAGTGGGAGAAAAAGATCGACCTTATATTCAAATGTCATAACTATTCAGAGGCCAAGAAAGTTAAGTTGGCTGCCATAGAGTTCACCGACTACGTAATGATTTGGTGGGACCAACTTACCTCGAGTCGAAGGCTAAATGGCAAGCATCCCATTAGCACTTGGGCTGAAATAAAGGCTGTCATGCATTGAAGGTTTATTCCGACACACTACCATCAAGAGCTTCATCAAAAGCTTCAAAACTTAACCCAAGGAGCAAAGAGTGTGGAGGATTACTACAAAGAGATGGAAATTGCCATGATTTGGAAGATCACGAGGTAACCATGGCTCAATTTTTGGCTGGTCTTAACTGAGAGATAGCCAATGTTGTCGAGTTACAACATTATGTTGAAATTGTCAATATGGTCCACATGGCAATGAAGGTCGAGAAGTAACTTAAAAAGAAAGGTCCCATACGTGGCTATTCGACCTCAAATGTGCCTAAATAGAGCCAAGGCAAGAATAAGGCACCTTTGGCAAGTCTGCCCAAGGAACCAGTGGTACCAACAAAATCTACCAAGTCGATGGCCGAATCAAGTAAAGGCAAGGCCGTAGATAATCCCCAAAACCGTTCGCAGAAATGTTTCAAATGTCTCGGAAGAGGATATATTACAAGCCAGTGCTTGAATCACAATGTGATGGTGCTTCGACTAACGGAGACATCGAGTTGAAAGAAGAAGACGAAGACGAAGAGATTGTTAATGAGGTTGAAAATCCTAACGAAGATGACGAAGAGTTAGAATACACTGTCAAGGGTGAGATGTTATGATACGAGCATGCCCCACGAACTTCATCGAACAAGTCTGTCAAGTCGAGCATTGACATGTTGGCAAGCTGATCCCAGCTTGTTTCCAGCTCCACGAGCTCCGTCCAGCTCAAATCCAGCTTCTTCGAGCTCAATCCATATTGCCTGAGCTAAACCGAGCTCACTCCTAGCTCATTTTCAACTCACGAGCTAAACCTTAGCTCAACTTCAGCTTAGGAGTTTAGCCTCAGCTCAACTTTAGCTCACGAGCTAAAGCTTAGCTCATTTTAGTTTAAACTCAGTTTTGTCTTTAATGCATTAAATAAAAATTTGCACATATTTATTTAAGCATTAAACTTGTCTTATATTAATATTTGTTATTAATATGTCATAGTCATTATATAAATTGATTATGTTCACATAGCCGAATTAATGCATGACATTAATGTGTTCACATCATGCCGAATTTATGAGTGTTCATGAGATGTCTTAATGACTTGTTTATTTCATGTTGGTACATCCCTTTGGACGGCACATGCATGTAAGGAATTAGTGCAAGGTGCATGCATAGAAAGGTTCAATGGACGGCAATCAAGAGGCATATGCATGTTCATGATGGTCATTCATGTATTTGAAGATTCATGGATCAAATTAATGATGGAACATGCATTGGACGGTTCATGTATTGATCATGTGTTCACACTTTGTGCTCACACCATGATGACCATTCGGTTGGACGTTCACACACAAGAGTCTACTCAAGCTCCTTGTTCACACCAAGTTTGATCCTTCATGAAGCCTCATTTAATTAAGCCACTCATGGTGAAACAACATGAATTAAAGGCTCCATTAAAGGAATCAGCTGAATCTAGCCATGCATGCATGAAGAACATTTATCCAAGTACATCAATGCATATTCATGAAGTTTTCCACTCACCTCCCATTCGGCCGAACATGGACAAGAACACCATTGGACATTTTTCTAGAAGTTTCATGTTTTAATTAGGTACATTAATTAATTGTTAAGTTCATGAATGGACTATTCGGCTAGCATAAGATACTAGTATAAATAGTTGGTTATTTTCAATTGTAAGGGACTTTTGCCAAATTTTTATTGAATTTAATCTTGTGAGAATTTTCTTCTCTAAACTTTGTTTGAGACTTTGTTGACTTATCTACCTAGTAGTGGCGTCAACCCTGTTTCTTTCAAGCCTATACCAAGGTTCCTATCTTCATAGATAGTGGGTCGCGATTTTATCGTTTTTACCATCCACCTTAAAAAACTATAAGTTTCGGGTCGTCACTTTTTAGTGTCGGTTCTACTTGTTCTTAAGCTACCCAATTCCATACCCTATGATCACCCTTGTCAAACATTAGCAGCCAACACAACTCCATCCTTTATCACCTAAGCCTTAAAGTTACGAACGAAACTTCTCGTTAAGATGATCGGGCAACTCAGCATACGACTCGACTCTTCCCGAGGCGGATTGTATCATTTGGTATTAGAGCTACTAAAATGAGAGTTCGTGCAACAAAATCATTCCCGGGCTAGTCCAAGTGTACGCAAGTAAGTAGGATCCAAAAAAAAGTATAGAAAAAAATTTCGTATACTGAAGTTTTCTCATTTTGATTAGTTTGTTGCTGTTGCTATAAAAACAAAAATATACGCAGCCGAAGAAAAAAAACGTGTACAAAAGTGTTTCTATTGTATTTAGTTTGCTGATATAGTACAAAAAAAAGTTATACAAGTTAAAAAAATTCGAAAAAAAAGAAGTGTTTATGCAATTCAATTGTTATTTAATCATCAAGCTTTGATTTGATATAATTCTCGATCCATCTTCTGTTCTAATCTCATACACGCCACACTTTTTGATGTGATCCGGCCCAGGTAGATGAGTCGAATTCACTTAGTTGCCTGACCGTAAGGACTCAAAAGAATCAAAATGAGATGAGTTTTGTTGGGTATGAATGGAATGATTTACATAGGATTCACATTCACTCCTTCATAAGGACTCCTTTGCAGATGATTTCTTTGAGGCATATGTCGAATAACTTACACTTTCTTGTTCGTCATCTTGAAAGATCTCATACTCAAAGTTTGCTACTTTTTGTCTTGGATTCCTCGAGGATTAGGATTCACGATAAGAATCTCTTCTCGAACATTCATTGGATGTTCGTCTCCTTGGCACTCTCATTTCTACCCTTTCACTTGGACTAATTTGCTCTCGTTGGGTTCTGGCTCGATGATCTAGTTTTTCTTGGATCGGCTCAATTCTTCGGTCGAGCATGCACTCCATCTCTTTCAACAAATACTGAAATTCAAATTCTGAAAATTCTTCTTGCAACATGATTTAGAGAAAAAAATGATTAAAATAGAACCAAATTAAATCCTTACCACAAACCTCACTAGTTCACTCGCAAAGAAATATTCAGGAACACTCCACTCGTGTTTGCACTTGTTTTTAGGCTTTTTCAAACTCTCAAATGTTCTCACACACTCTAGCCTTTTACCACTCAAGCTTACTCTCGTAACCTCGTATTTTGTTTCGTTTGACTCGTCTAGGTGCTTTAGGGTCGGCTTCAAAATCGGTTACAAGGGATAAGATGTATAGGTTATGGGTAAGCTAAAAGAAAATTTTTCTTTGGTGTAGTGTGGCGTTTTGGGGGGTTAAAATTGATGAAAAAAATATAAGACGATCGGAAGAAAATGTAAACAGTAGAAAGAACTTGCTCACTTCACTTCTTCTTCTTTTTTTTTCTTTTTTAATAATTTCGTATTTCTTTTTTTTTTTTGAATACTTCACAATACCACTATTACAATAGAGAGTATGAAAATTACAACTTGAAATTTTTTTTAATTTTTTTAATAACGAACCTAGTTCGATCTTGATACGAACGTCGGCGCCTCTCGATTTACAAGATCTGATACCAAATGATGTGATCCGGCCCGGGTAGATGAGTCGAATTCACTTAGTTGCCCGATCGTAGTTCGAGAGAGTCGTTCATGCCTCGAATTTTAGTAATAGTAGTAAAAGAATTAGAATAGGATAAGCGGAAGGTTTCAAAAAGGGTAAGTTTAGTATATGTTTGGTTAAGGGTAGCAAAGATGGATGAAGGATAGAAGGCTCGGTTTGGGTTAACAAGAAAGAAATTTAAAAGATGGAAATGGAAAAACGAACTCAACGTCAGGAATGATTCAACACTAAGAAGTGTCACCCCGATTCCTATATTGTTAAGGTGAAAAATATGGATAGATGGATAGGTGAACGCCACACCAAGATTGGTGATAAGTTCAAAACAAGATGATTAACGCCACTAGCACAAGCCAGATAAGTCGTTCAAACTTGTACGAGATATGAGAGGAAGCAACCTCACAAGAACAATGTTCATTAACAAATTTGGCAAAAGTCCATTTACAATGAAATCAACAAACTATTTAAAGGCAATCATGTAGTAACCGAATGGACAAACTAGCTAGCTTAAAGGCTAAGCAAATTCAGTCATGAACTAGCTAGAATATTCTAGAATGGACACATTAATTATCTAGTCTTGATTCGGCTGATGGAAGTGTATTGGGCAGCTTCATGTATGAGCATAAACACTTGGATGAATGTGAAGCTTTAGAAGCCAAAGGGATTGTCTAGGTTCGGCCATGGGATGCATGTAGCTTCCAAAAGGTGTCTCTTGGCCGAATAGGTGCTTAGAAATTCCAAAAGTCCTCCCACATACATTCGACTATACATGGAACTTAGAAGGGGGCTTGAATTTGGCGATACATGAACTTGCATACATGCATGTGTGCCATCCAAGGGAGATGTATTTTCCAACATCCATTGTATGCAATTAATCCTCCATGTACATGAATATAGGTCCTCCAAACATTGAACCAATCCATGCATGTATCTTCCTGTTCAATGAACATTCCCGTTCATGCACCTTGTCATGAATGAATCTTCCACATTCGGCTAACCTACATAATTAAATAAAATAATTAAATAACATACAACTATTCATATAATTATAATTTAAAATAGTAACTAAACAACTTAATGACACTAACTAAATTTGGACATAATAATTATAAGTCAACTATCATATTAAATTCGGCTAGCTCAAATAGTCAAAAACACTTTGAGCTAGGGAATTCGACATGAGCTGTAGCAAACTTAATTAAGAGCTAAATTAAAACTTAGTTTATTGAAATGAAAAAGGAATGAGCTGAAACGAGCTAAAATAAAGCTCAAACGAGCTAAAACGAGCTCAAGTGAGCTGACGTGAGCTGAATGGTGCATGGGGTGATACGAGCACGCCCCGCGAACTTCATCAAACAAGTCTATCAAGCCGAGCATTGACATGTTGGCAAGCTGATCCCAGCTCATTTCCACTCCCACGAGCTCCGTCGGCTCAAATCCAAATTTATTCGAGCTCAATCCAACTTGCTCGAGCTAAACCGAGCTCGCTCCTAGCTCATATTCGGTTCACGAGCTAAACCTTAGCTCAACTTCACTTAGGAGTTTAGCCTCACTCAACTTTTAGCTCACGAGCTAAAGCTTAGCTCATTTTAGTTTAAACTCGATTTTGTCTTTAATACATTAAATAAAAATTTACACATATTCATTTAAGCATTAAACTTGTCTAATATTAATATTTGTTATTAATATGTCATTGTCATTATATAAATTGATTATGTTCACATAGCCGAATTAATGCATGACATTAATGTGTTCACATCATGCCGAATTTATGAGTGTTCATGAGATGTCTTAATGACTTGTTTATTTCATGTAGGTACATCCCTTTGGACGGTACAATGTATGGATGAAGAAACATCTCTTTTGGGCATTCCACACTCATGAATGAAGAAGTATTAAATGCTGGTGCATGTACGGCTAGATGCAATGTTTTTACAAATTCATGCATGTGTCGAATGCATGTATGGACATTAAAGGCTAGTACATGAATGGATCAAATGCATAGGATGATAGAATGCATGAATGGCTTAAGTGCATGTATGGTGGCTATCTCCTAACTTTCCAAGGCACTTATTCAGCCAAGAAGTAGCTGCTAACTAATTCTATGTTGACCATAGAGCTCCTTGAACATGTTCACACTTTGAATTGACCTATAGGCTACTACACATGCATGGATGGTTCAAGAACGTCCAAGGGAAGGAATTAACTCAATAATTCAACACATTGATTGAATTAAGTGCATGCACAAAGGGGAGAACGAATTTACTAGGTTCATGCTGCCATTTATGAACCTACATGCCATTAAAGTGTTTAATTACGAAGATACATGTTCCATACAAGTGCATGAACGTCCCAAGGAGATGAATGCAACCTTTTGGTGCACATACAAGTCGCTTGAAGCCTTTTTTTATGACTAAGCATTCATGCACAAACCAAGGGGGAAGAAAGTGTCCATTCAGCTAATGCATGAATCTGCCGAATTTATGAACTATTTTAATACATTAGTGTGAACGTTTTTACTATTGTGTGAACACCTAGATGCCGAATTTGAATGGTCATCTATGTGCCTATAAATATTTGTTTTCTTTCATTTGTAAAGGACTTTTGTCAAATTTGTTAATGAACATTGTTCTTGTGAGGTTGCTTCCTCTCATATCTCGTACAAGTTTCGAACGACTTATCTGGCTTGTGCTAGTGGCGTCAATCGTCTTGTTTTGAACTTATCACCAATCTTGGTGTGCCGTTCACCTATCCATCTATCCATATTTTTTCACCTTAACAATATAGGAATCGGGGTGACACTTCTTAGTGTTGAATCATTCCTGACGTTGAGTTCGTTTTCCATTTTTATCTTTTAAAATTTTTTTCTTGTTAACCCAAACCGAGCCTTCTATCCTTCATCCATCTTTTCTACCCTTAACCGAACCTATACTAAACTTACCCTTCTTGAAACCTTCCGCTTATCCTATTCTAATTCTTTTACTACTATTACTAAAATTCGAGGCACGAACGACTCTCTCGAACTACGATCAGGCAACTACGTGAATTCGACTCATCTACCCAGGCCGGATCACATCATTTGGTATCAGAGCTTGTAAATCGAGAGGCACTGACGCTCCTATCAAGATCGAAATAGGTTCGTAGTGAAAAAAAATTCGAAAAAAATTCGAAAAAAATTAAGTTGTATTTTTTTTATCATTGTAAAAGTGCTATATTGAAAGTTGTAAAAAAAAGGTACGAAATTAAAAAAAAATAAAAAAAGGAGAAGTGAACAAGTTCTTTCTATTGTTTATATTTTGTTCCGATCAACAAGTGTTCTTTTCATCAACTTTGTACCCCCCATTTCCAAAACGCCACACTACACCAAAGAAAAAATTTTCTTTTAGCCTACCCATAACCTATACATCTTATCCCTTGTAACCATTTGAAGCCGACCCCAAAGCACCAAGACGAGTCAAAAGAAACAAAATACGAGGTTACGAAAGTAAGCTTGAGTGGTAAAAGGCTAGAGTGTGTGAGAGCATTTGAGAGTTTGAAAAAGCCTAAAAATGAGTGCAAACATGAGTGGAGTGTTCATCAATATTTCTTTGCGAGTGAAATTGTGAGGTTTGTGGTGAGGTACTTAATTTTTTATTTTGTTTTGCGATCTAACATTTTCTTTTCAGCAACAAAAATCATGTTACGCGAAGAGTTCACCGAATTGGAATACCAATACTTGGTACAAGAAATGCGAAAAATGATGGAGTCCAACACTAAGAACATACACGAGAGATTAAATCATCTGGAAAAACAAGATCAAAGTGATAGAGTTTCTTCGAGTCGAAAAATGGAGACGAGAACCCCACGGAGATATACCCCCGACTACTACTTGATAAAAAGTTCCTATCATGATTCCTTTTCGCCATCTACTTCGAGACAAAGAGATTCATACTATGACTCATATTCATCAGCGAATTCAAGAAGTGACTTTGATCGAAAGTCCTTTTCATCAAGAAATTCAAGAAGACGAGAAGCTGATTACGATTTTGATTTGTTCCAAGATGGTGTTCGGAGAGAAAGATATACTCCTACTAGATCGTCAACGAAATCTTACTCGGAGTATTCTTCACGAAGTTTTGATTGTGAATCATATGCAAATAGTTCTTCATCTTTCGAACAAGATTTGTATCCTCATCGTTCTTTTGTACATTCTTGTAAAGAGAAAACAAAGAAAAGAAAAGAAAAAGCAAAGGAAGAAAAAGAAAACAAAATAAAAAGAAAAGAGAGGCAAGAGGCAAGTAAGAGAGAAAATGAGCGAATCTTGAGAGAACTTGAAAAAGCCTTTGAAAAAGCCTTTGAAAAGTAAAAAGAAAAAGAAAATGAAATTGAAATTGAAAAACAGAATGAAAAAGAGTTTGAGAGTGAGAACAAAGATGAAAAAGAAATTGAAACAAAAGGAACGAGTGATTTAGAAGAAAAAGAATCAAGTGAGAAAACAAGTAAGCAAGTGAGGATTATTTCTACTAACCCACCTGTTCGATCTTCTTGTGAATTAACTTTTCAGGTTCCTAGAGGTTTGTGCGATCAATTCCATCTACATTACCTTCCAAATGAGAGGTGTTTTAGGTTGTTCAAAAAAGGTAAGTTCGCGAATGACAACCACCCACTTGCGATCGAAGGTAAGGAAGGTAAGGATTCTTTGTTTATCGAATCAAAGTCACTTGATTTGGCTAATTTTTGTTCACTTATCATTTGTTAATGATTTTGTTTTAAAAGGTGCCATATACACTTTTCTTATGACGATTACTACATTGGCAAATTTGTTGACAACATTGGATTAGTTTTCTCTAAGCGAATTTTGAATGTGTTTGATCAAAGTCTGTCACTTAAAATTGATGTGTTTGACCATGCAAACTTTTTGAATTCATGTGTTAAATCTTTATGTTTAAATATATACGCTCAATTGATTTGTGATAAATCACTGCTGTTTGAAAAGTTGCATGTTCTCTAAAAATTCTTTGTTTGGCATCCATGTTAAAAGATCTTCACATGATATGTGCAATTGTGTTCTTCATGAACAATCTTTGAGTTTTTGTGCGAAATTTCCATGTAATGATTTGCATTCCTGATTGATACTCTTGAAGCATGAACCTTTGCATATTGGTATGCTCGATTTTGTCAATTCAACATGTGTGTTTAAACTAGTGAAATATAATTCATATGGTGAGTTGATTATATCTTCTTTTAATATGTTGCTTGTTGGAATTCCTAATCAAGTTCGTGTGTTCAAGCTTGGTATTTGCTACATGAATTCATTTTATGGAAACATTAAGCACTTAGCATCGTTTGCATACAAATTATGTTTGCTTGATATTTGAACTTTTGATAAGAATGTGAAATTCAATGATTTGGGTTTCAATTTTGATTCGTTTACTAATCACCTTGTTTGGCCACATCTGAAATTTTCGTTCCATTTTGAGAAGGTAAGATCGACTTATGCTTTGGAACTTGAATCAAATTTCAATGATGATTTATTTTTTTTCTTTTCAGTCCATACCTACTATTGAAACTAACCTTTTACATTTTTGTGAATGTAACCCTTTAAAAAGCACGAGCTGTCATGGTGCTTCGTCACCCACCCAAGTTGATCGAGGTAAAAGGTTTGTTTTACATTATCTGTCCGAAGAGAGAAGATTCATCTTGTTTGAAAAAGGTAAAACCGATCCTAAATTTTCTTCTCTTCAAGATTGACAAGGTAAAGTTTATGAAAATTTTCAAATACCTTTACTCTATTCGAATGTTGTTGAAAATCTTTTTGATGGTTTGATGTTTGGAAATTGTTTGCACCTTGTTGTGATTGATTGTTGTCTTTGGCCTAGTAGTGATCCGTTTGTGTTGAAAAGTGATTACACAAATCATGTTGTTAATAAGCGAAAGAGTGAGTTAGTTCCCAACTGGCCATGGTACACTTTGCGTGTACATTCCCATGAATTGTTATTTTTGAATAAACATATTGAAAAGTTTTGGTTGTGGATTAACGTGTTTGAATCTTTACAAATGTTCATGACTAATTACCCCCTGATTCAGCTAAGTTCGCATGTTTGTAAAGATGGCTTAACAAGACTTTTTGATAAATTCACGTATGCCTATTTTGCACAATTAAGATTCTGGGCATATGATTAGTTGAATGCGTTTTCCTTGAATTTTGATTATCATGTGTCTCTAACTTCTTTGAGTTTCTCTTTTCCAAAAGTGGTGAGACTTTTTCAGTTTTGTGTGACATCTTCCATCCCATTTGACTGAGGAAAACCATGCATGAGTCAAAGCTCTCCTATGGACAAATGACTCGACTTGAGGACAAGTCGCCTAAAAGAGGGGGGAATGATACGAGCACGCCCCGCGAACTTCATCAAACAAGTCTGTCAAGCCGAGCATTGACATGTTGGCAAGCTGATCCCAGCTTATTTCCAACTCCACCAGCTCCGTCCAGCTCAAATCCAGCTTATTCGAGCTCAATCCAACTTGCCTGAGCTAAACCGAGCTCACTTCTAGCTCATATTCAGCTCGCGATCTAAACCTTAGCTCAACTTCAGCTTAGGAGTTTAGCCTCAGCTCAACTTTAGCTCACGAGCTAAAGCTTAGCTCATTTTAGTTTAAACTCGATTTTGTATTTAATACATTAAATAAAAATTTGCACATATTCATTTAAGCATTAAACTTGTCTTATATTAATATTTGTTATTAATATGTCATTGTCATTATATAAATTGATTATGTTCACATAGCCGAATTAATGCATGACATTAATGTGTTCACATCATGCCGAATTTATGAGTGTTCATGAGATGTCTTAATGACTTGTTTATTTCATGTAGGTACATCCCTTTGGACGGTACAATGTATGGATGAAGAAACATCTCTTTTGGGCATTCCACACTCACGAATGAAGAAGTATTAAATGCTGGTGCATGTACGGCTAGATGCAATGTTTCTACAAATTCATGCATGTGTCGAATGCATGTATGGACATTAAAGGCTAGTACATGAATGGATCAAATGCATGGGATGATAGAATGCATGAATGGCTTAAGTGCATGTATGGTGGCTATCTCCTAACTTTCCAAGGCACTTATTCGGCCAAGAAGTAGCTGCTAACTAATTCTATGTTGACCATAGAGCTCCTTGAACATGTTCACACTTTGAATTGACCTATAGGCTACTACACATGCATGGATGGTTCAAGAACGTCCAAGGGAAGGAATTAACTCAATAATTCAACACATTGATTGAATTAAGTGCATGCACAAAGGGGAGAACGAATTTACTAGGTTCATGCTGCCATTTATGAACCTACATGCCATTAAAGTGTTTAATTACGAAGATACATGTTCCATACAAGTGCATGAACGTCCCAAGGAGATGAATGCAACCTTTTGGTGCACATATAAGTCGCTTGAAGACTTTCTTTATGACTAAGCATTCATGCACAAACCAAGGGGGAAGAAAGTGTCCATTCAGCTAGTGCATGAATCTGCCGAATTTGAATGGTCATCTATGTGCCTATAATATTTTTTTTCTTTCATTTGTAGAGGACTTTTGCCAAATTTGTTAATGAACATTGTTCTTGTGAGGTTGCTTCCTCTCATATCTCGTACAAGTTTCGAACGACTTATCTGGCTTGTGCTAGTGGCGTCAATCGTCTTGTTTTGAACTTATCACCAATCTTGGTGTGCCGTTCACCTATCCATCTATCCATATTTTTTCACCTTAACAATATAGGAATCGGGGTGACACTTCTTAGTGTTGAATCATTCCTGACGTTGAGTTCGTTTTCCATTTCTATCTTTTAAATTTTTTTTTCTTGTTAACCCAAACCGAGCCTTCTATCCTTCATCCATCTTTTCTACCTTTAACCGAACCTATACTAAACTTACCCTTCTTGAAACCTTCCGCTTATCCTATTCTAATTCTTTTACTACTATTACTAAAATCTGAGGCACGAACGACTCTCTCGAACTACGATCAGGCAACTACGTGAATTCGACTCATCTACCCAAGCCGGATCACATCATGGGGAGCTGGAGAGGAGCTGAAATCGGATTGCAAAATGGTGCATGGAGTCTTCAAGGAGTTGTCCTTAGCTCCTCCAACGTCATGGACCTTGTTATCATCCCAAATGTGCAACACAAAGGCTGATATAGCATCTTGAATTTGCTTGGTTTGAGCTCGAGTCATGAGGCCTTTTGGAAGCTCGATTGATTCTTGGTGTGCATTCGAGGATGCCCCGGGTGTGCTCACATCACTTTTAACCCAATTCTTTTTTCTTTCAGCCAACCCGTAACCCCTTATTTGTTATCCTTTGTAAAACCATTTGAAACTGATCCACAATACTAGAGATCAAGTCATACTAAGTCTGTTACAAGGTTACTAGAGGAAGATTGAGAGGTAAAAGGCACGAGCAAGTGAGAACATTCGAGTGAAGGTAAAAGCCAAATGAGTGTAAACACGAGCGAGAGTGACACCTTTTCCTTCTTCTTTCTGAGCGAAATTGTGAGGTTTGTGGTGAGGTACTTAATTTTTATTCTGTTTTGTGATCTAACATTTTCTTTTCAGCAACAAAAATCATGTCACGCGAAGAGTTCACCGAATCGGAATACCAATACTTGGTACAAGAAATGCAAAGAATGGTGAAGTCCAAATTCAATAAATTGCATGAGAGATTAGATCGATTGGAACAAAGAGATCCATGAGAACGAGTTTCATCAAGTCAAAACATAGAGTCGAGAACCCCATGAAGATATACACCCAATTATTACTTGAGAAAAGAGTCCCATTGTGATTCCTATTCGACATCGACTTCAAGACCAAGAGATTACTATCGAGATTCTTTTTCGTCAAGGAATTCGAGAAGTTAAGAAGCCGACTATGATTTTTACTCCGTTCGAGAAGACGTCCAAAATGAAATCTGAAGAGATAGATATACCTCTTCCCGAACTTCAAAGAAATCATTCAAGGAGTGTTCTACACGAAGTTTTTCACCTGCAAATAGTTCTTAGCCTTTCGAACATGATCTCTATTCTCATGATTCTTTTGTACATTCTTGTAAAGAGAAAACAAAGAAAAGAAAAGAAAAAGCAAATGAAGAAAAAGAAAACGAAATAAAAAGAAAAGAGAGGCAAGAGGCAAGTAAGAGAGAAAATGAGCGAATCTTGAGAGAACTTGAAAAAGCCTTTGAAAAGCAAAATGAAAATGAAAAAGAAAATGAGATTGAAAAAGAGAATGAAAAGAAATTTGAGAGTGAAAAAGAAGTTGAAAAAGAAATTGAAAAAGAGATTAAAGAGAAAGAAATTGAAATAAAAGAAACGAGTGATTCAGAAGAAAAAGAATCAAGTGAAAAAATAAGTGAGCAAGTGAGGATTATTTCTACTAACCCACCTGTTCGATCTTCTTGTGATTTAACTTTTCAGGTTCCTAGAAGTTTGTGCGACCAATTCCATCTACATTACCTTCCAAACAAGAGGTGTTTTAGGTTGTTCGAAAAAGGTAAGTTCACGAATGACAGCCACTCACTTGCAATTGAAGGTAAGAAAGGTAAGAATTCCTTATTTATTGATTCAAGGCCGTTTGAATACAAAGTTGCTCATATAGATTTTTATGGCCTTATTTTTGAAAATCTTCCATCTTTTGATTTGGTTAATTACTGTTCACATATTAATGTTAACGATGTTGTTTCAAAAGATGCCATGAAGATTCTGTCTTATGACATGTTTTATAACGACAATTCTGTTGATTCTGTTGGATTGGTTCCTCCTGTGCAAATTGTGAATGTGTGTGATAACAGTTTTTCACGTTTTGATTTGTTTAATTATAAAATTTCTTTGAATTCATCTTTCTGTTTAAAGGTGCCTATTAAAATGATTTGTGATGGATTTGAATTTCTGAAAGGTCGCATGATCACAACTTCTTTGCTCGATATATGCGTTAAAAGATTTTTGCATGAAATAATTGATCTGTTTGACTTTGTTCTTCAAGATAAATCTATGAAATTTTGTGCGAGATTTCCATGCTTTGATCTAAATTTTTGAGTAGAAATTACGATGCGAGATTGTTCGAGTATTTGCATGTTTAATTTTCCTTTGATGTACTTGCATGTTGCATCGTTTCTTTGGTGATAAAATGAATATGCTTGGTTGTGCCAATTTTTCAAGTCTAATTGAACGAGTGAAATTTGAATCATGCGATGAGTTGATTATATTTTCCTTATTTAACATGTTGCTCGCTAAATCAAATGACCAAGTTCGTGTGTTCAAGCTTTCAGTATTTGCTACATGAATTCATTTTATGGAAACATTAAGCACTTGGCATCATTTGCATACAAATTATGTTTGCTTGATGTTCGAACTTTTGATAAGAAGGTGAAATTCAATGATTTGAGTTTCAATTTTGATTCGTTTACTAATCACCTTGCTTGGCCACATCTGGAATTTTCGTTTCATTTCGAGAAGGTAAGACCAACCTATGTTTTTGGAATTGAATCAAATCTCCATGGTAACTTTCCTTTTCCATTTAAGTTCATAGTTTTCGTTAATACTAACCATTCTCATTTTTGTGAATTCCACCCCTCAAGGAGCAAGACATGTCATGATGCGTCACCACCTATTCAAATTTATTAGAGTAATAGGTTTGTCTTACGTTATCTATCCAAAGAGAGAAGATTCATTCTGACCGAGAAAGGTAAACCCAATCCTCAATTGTCTTCTCTTCATATTTGTCAAGGTAAGTCATCTAAAAATTTTCAAATAACTTTGCTCAATTCGATTGAAGTTGAAAATTCCATTGATTTGTTGTTTGGAAATTATTTATACTTTGATGTGATGGATTTTTCCTTTTAGCATTGTAATGATGTGATTATTATGTTGGAATTTGGAGACACTCCTCATGTTGTTCAAAAACGAAAGAAAGAGTTAGCATACCTTTGGCCATGGCATACCTTGCATGAACAGGACAAGGGACCAAATGAGCTGCTATATTCGATTAAAGAAATTAAAATGTTTTGGATGAGGAATATTGTGTTTAAGTGCCTGCCATCATTTACAACCAATTATCCCTTGATCCAACTTAGTTTTCATGTTTGCAACGATGGTCTAACAAAACTCTTTGATAAATTTACGTATGCTTGCTTTGTCCAATTGAGATTTTTGGCATATGTTCGATTGAATGAATTTTTAATGAACTATCGAACACATTTGAATTTGTGATACCAGCACGCCCAACGAACTTTATCGAACAAGTCTATCAAGCTGAGCATTGACATGTTGGCAAGCTGATCCCAGCTCGTTTCCAGCTCCACGAGCTCCGTCCAGCTAAAATCTAGCTTATTCGAGCTCAATCCAACTTGCCTGATCTAAACCGAGCTCACTCCTAGCTCATATTTAGCTCACGAGCTAAACCTTAGCTCAACTGCAGCTTAGGAGTTTAGCCTCTGCTCAACTTTAGCTCACGAGCTAAAGCTTAGCTCATTTTAGTTTAAACTTGGTTTTGTCTTTAATGCATTGGATAAAAATTTGCACATATTTATTTAAGCATTAAACTTGTCTTATATTAATATTTGTTATTAATATGTCATAGTCAATATATAAATTGATTATGTTCACATAGCCGAATTTAATGTTTACACTGTGTTCACATTAGCTTGAATTAATTCTGTTCATATTTTCTTGCAGAAACTCAATGGACATATAGAGCATGAAGCTACATGTCTTTTTGGAGGTGCATGGATGGTTAAGAGCTTTGAATCTCCTAGGTGCATGTTCGGCTAAGTGTATGTATGGCCACATTCAATGTGTTCAAGGTTCATGAATGTTTCCATTCATGTATGGTGTGCTACTCCTTCATTTTCCAAGTGACTATTCAGCTAAAAGGAGGCTTCCCATTACTTCATACATGTGGCCGAACATCTCCCTCCATGAACCTTAAAATTTCGTTCACATTATGTTCACATGGCATGGCCTTTCAATTCAAAGTGTTCACACCTATGGACTCTTCAAGAATTGGCATTCACACTTAATTTGGCTCATGAAGTCTCCTCAATTAATTCCCAACTCTTCACCAAGTAACATGAATTGATTGCCTCAATTACTCAAGTTGGCCGAACCTAGCTAATGTCCAAGGGAGTCTTTCACTCATGATTCATTTCCTTAAGCATGAAGAACCTTCAAGACATCTCCACCATAGCTGAATCTGGTCATGAACATCAAAGGACTTCTTTCTAGAACTTTCAAGATGCATTCATGAGGCTTTTACTTAATTATTAAGTATTTAAAGTTGATGTGAGCAAACCCGAGGCATCCTCGAATGCACACCAAGAATCCATTGAGCTTCCAAAAGGCCCCATGACTCGAGCTCGAACCAAGCAAATTCAAGATGCTATATCAGCCTTTGTGTTGCGCATTTGGGATGATAACAAGGTCCATGACATTGGAGGAGCTAAGGACAACTCCTTGAAGACTCCATGCACCATTTTGCAATCCGATCTCAGCTTCTCTCCAGCTCCCCATGCGCCATTCAGCTCACATGAGCTCACTTGAGCTCGTTTTAGCTCGTTTGAGCTTGATTTTAGCTCGTTTCAGCTCATTCCTTTTTCATTTCAATAAACTAAGTTTTAATTTAGCTTTTAACTAAGTTTGCTACAGCTCATGCCGAATTCCCTAGCTCAACTTAGCTCACTAAGTGTTTTTGACTATTTGAGCTAGCCGAATTTAATATGATAAGTTGACTTATAATTATTATGTCCAAATTTAGTTAGTGTCATTAAGTTATTTAGTTATTATTTTAAATTATAATTATATGAATAGTTGTGTGATATTTAATCATGTTATTTAATTATGTAGGTTAGCCGAATTTGGAAGATACACTTATGGCATTTAATGCAAGGTGCATGCATAGGAAGGTTCAATGGACGGCAATCAAGAGGCATATGCATGTTCATGATGGTCATTCATGTATTTGAAGATTCATGAATCAAATTAATGATGGAACATGCATTGGATGGTTCATATATTGATCATGTGTTCACACATTGTGTTCACACCATGATGACCATTCGGGTGGACGATTCACACACAAGAGTCTACTCAAGCTCCTTGTTCACACCAAGTTTGACTCTTCATGAAGCCTCATTTAATTAAGCCACTCATGGTGAAACAACATGAATTAAAGGCTCCATTAAAAGAGTTAGCCGAATCTAGCCATGCATGTATGAAGATCATTTATCCAAGAACATCAATGCATATTCATGAAGCTATCCACTCACCTCCCATTCGGCCGAACATGGACAAGAACACCATTGGACATTTTTCTAGAAGTTTCATGTTTTAATTACGTACATTACTTAATTGTTAAGTTCATGAATGGACTATTCGGCTAGCATAAGATACTAGTATAAATAGTTGGTTACTTTCAAATGTAAGGGACTTTTTCCAAATTTGTTAATGAACATTGTTCTTGCGAGGTTGATTCCTCTCATATCTCGTACAAGTTTCGAACGACTTATCTGGCTTATGCTAGTGGTGTCAATCGTCTTGTTTTGAACTTATCACCAATCTTGGTGTGCTGTTCACCTATCCATCTATCCATATTTTTCACCTTAACAATATAGGAATCGGGGTGACACTTCTTAGTGTTGAATCATTCCTGACGTTGAGTTTGTTTTCCATTTCCATCTTTTAAATTTCTTTCTTGTTAACCCCAAACTGAACCTTCTATCCTTCATCCATCTTTGCTACCCTTAACCGAACCTATTACTAAACTTACCCTTCTAGAATCCTTCCGCTTATCCTATTCCGTTCTTTTACTTTTATTACTAAAATCTGAGGCACGAACGACTCTCTCGAACTACGATCGGGCAACTACGTGAATTTGACTCATCTACCCAGGCCGAATCACATCATTTGGTATCAAAGCTTGTTAAATCGAGAGGCGCCGATGTTCGTATCAAGATCAAACTAAGTTCGTTGTAAAAAAAATTCGAAAAAAATTCAAAAAAATTCGAATTTTTTTTATTTTCGTTTTATCATTGCAAAAGTGCTATATTAAAGTAGTAAAAAAAAAGAGAAAAAAAAGAAGAAGAAAAAAAAAGGAGAAGTGAAAATGTTCTTTCTATTGTTTATATTTTGTTCCAATCAACAAGTGTTCTTTCATCTACTTTCACCCCCCATTTCCAAAACGCCACACTACACCAAAGAAAAATTTTCTTTTAGACTACCCATAACCTATACATCTTATCCCTTGTAACTGATTTTGAAGCCAACCCCAAGGCACCTAGACGAGTCAAAAGAAACAAAATACAAGGTTACGAGAGTAAGCTTGAGTGGTAAAAAGCTAGAGTGTGTGAGAACATTTGAGAGTTTGAAAAAGCCTAAAAATGAGTGCAAACACGAGTGGAGTTTTCATCAATATTTCTTTGCGAGTGAAATAGTGAGATTTGTGGTGAGGATTTAAAAAAAAAATCAACATGGAACGAAATGTGGAGGAAAGGCAACCCATTCGGAATGTGCCGGATTTGAATATGCAAGTCCTAATTTGAGAAGTTGAACGGTTGTTTGATCGAAAGTTGGAACCAATACAAGACCGACTCGATCAAGTGGAGGGAAGAGGCTGACGAGTAAGGACCCCAATAAGTCCATCTCGAGACCGTGGCCGAAGGCATGTTCAAGATGACAAGGTTTCCGAACCAAGTGAAGCCAAAAGCGAGGCTGGCTCGAATGTTAGTGACCGGCAGAGAGGCCAACGTCATCGTGGCCAACGAGAGCAAGAAAGGTTTGATGATGACTTGAAAAGTATTAAGTTATCAATTCCCCCGTTCCAAGGTCGTTCGGATCCCGAAGCATATTTGGAGTGGGAGAAAAAGATCGAACTCATTTTTGAGTGCCATAACTACTCGGAGGCAAAGAAAGTTAAGTTGGCAGCCATAAAATTCTCTGATTATGCAATGATTTGGTGGGACCAACTTACGACATCCCGAAGGTAAAATGGCGAGTGACCCATTAACACTTGGGCCGAAATGAAGGCTGTCATGCGCCGTAGGTTTATTCCAACGCACTACCACTGAGAACTAACCAAAAGCTCCAAAACCTTTCCCAAGGTACGAGGAGTGTCGAGGACTATTACAAAGAAATGGAAGTTGCTATGATCCGTACGAATGTGGACGAGGATTGAAACTATGGCTAGATTTCTGTCCAGACTTAACCGTGAGATCGCCAACGTTGTGGAGCTACAACACTATGTGGAGATGGTTGATATGGTCCACATGGCCATCAAAATCGAGAAGCAACTCAAGAAGAAAGGTGCTGCCCGAGGCTATTCAACCACTAATGTGTCTCAATGGAACCAAGGCACCAGCAAGAGTGCTACGGCGAGTCAAACGAAAGATCCTATGGCACCTGCCAAAGCTACTAAGCCTACGGGTGAAAATAGCAAAGGCAAGGCTGTTGAAGGTACCCAAAATCGGACGAGAGACATAAAATGTTTCAAGTGCCTTGGAAGAGGGCATATTGCAAGTCAATGTCTGAATCGGAGCACCATGGTGATTCGACCAAATGGCAATATTGAATCGTAGGAGGAGGAAGATGAAAGAGTTGAAAACGATGCCGAAAACCTTTTTGATGCCGAGGAAGAATTGGAGTATGCTGTCAAAGGTGAGATGCTTGTTATTAAGAGGAGTTTACATGCACAAGGTACCAAAGTCGAAGTTGTTGCCGAGAGGAGATGGGCCGTTTCAAGTTTTGGAATGAATAAATGATAATTCTTATAAACTTGATCTCCCAGGTGAGTTCAATGTAAGTGCTACCTTTAATGCAGCTGATCTTTCTTTTTATGATATAGGTGACGATTTGGGGGCAAATCGCTTCGAAGAGAGGGGGAATGATACGACCACACCTCCCAAGCTGCCAGTTGCCAATAGAGATCCTCTCGAGTTGCCTGTAGGATCGATTACCCGAGCTCGAGCAAAGAGATTCAAAGACGCAACAACAACATTAGTGGATAGAGTTTGGGGTGAAACCGTTGCTGGACTTATCGAAAGCTTTTGGATCAGCAAGCCGAGCAACCCATGCATTCTCCTTCAAGCTCAAATCAGCTCAAATCAGCTAAATCAGCTCAACGTCAACATAACTTAGCTCAACGAGCTCTTTTTAGCTCATTTCATTATTGAGTTTATTATGCTGGAATAAATCATTTAAGTTGCTGTTAGTTAAATTAGTTATTTAGTTTTAATAATTAATTGTCATAATTTGGACATGTTTTAATTATGTTCTAAATTAAGTGCTTAATTAAATAGGACCAATTAAATATGTCTTAACTATTACAAAGATTAATTATGTCCAGCCTAATTTATGGTGTAGGATTTATTTGTTTTATGTTGCCGAATTAATGTGTCTAGAAGGGATTTAATTTGCTGAATTAATTGTTGTAGGTACATTACCCCTTGGACGGCATAGGTGCATGGATGATTTAAAGATGGTGTGCTAATCATTTGGTGTTCCCTAAGTGACCATTCGGCCAACCCTTGCAACTCTTCAAGAAGATTGATTGGCTACCCAAGGCAAATTAAGGCTGTTTACACCCACCCGATTATTCCTTTCACACCAAGGGCTGTTCGGTTTTGTTTGTTCACACATGTGTGGCTGTTCAAATCAGTTTGTTCACATTCTAAGAATATTGAAGTGCTCTAGGCAGCTCCTTAATCACATGAACATTCGGCTAAACCAAGCAACAGCATTAAATCAAATTTAAGCATTTGGCTGAACCTATTGATTGCATTTCAGCTCCCAAACAACCCATTCAATTTTCCTATTAAATCAAGGCATCTAGAAGCTGCCTTTTTCCGTTCTCCATGCACAAGAAACTTCAAGGAAGCTTCATCAGAAATTCTGGAATTTTTAGCTAACCATTTAGCTACCTCAGGAGCCTATTCGGCTATCCCTTGTATTCAGTATAAATTTGGCTTGTGTTACTTTGTAAAGGACTTTTGGCAAATTTTAGAAAAACTAAATTTTTGTTCTTGTAAGAACTTCTTCTCTAAGTCTCGTTTAAGATTTTCGTTGGCTTATCTATCTAGTAGTGGCGTCAACTTTTTTCTTTACGAAACCGAACTTAGCACTAGTTTTAGTGTGGCGTTCAAAACCTTTTATACCGAGGTTCCTATCTTTTTAGATAGTGGGTCGAGGTTTCCCTTTACCATACCCAAATCGAACTAAAGAGAGCCTATAAACAACGGGTCGATACCAAATCGGTATTGGTTGTTATTTGCACTTCTTTTTGTTCGACCCCATCTCTTCATTTACCAAATTGTACCTAAACTAGCCATTCCGTTCGAACCATTTCATAATACCATTTCATTCTTACCCCTTCATACCATTACGTCCATTTCCTCAACTTCCCTTATCTCAATCCGAATTAACCATCCCTTCTATTTCCGACGAAGCTTTCTCGAAGACGATCGGCAATCTACATACGACTCAACTCAAGTCGAGGCGAGCTTATATCATTTGGTATCAGAGCTACTAAAATGAGAAGCTTAGACGTTCGAAGCGGAGCATTCCTGAGGTAGGGTTCAAAAAAAAATAGTATAGAAAAAAATTCGTATACCAAAGTTTTCCCATTTTGATTAGTTTGTTGATGTTACTACAAAAACAAAAATCTACGCAGCCGAAGAAAAAAAATCGCGTACAGAAGTGTTTCTATTGTATTTAGTTTGTCCATATAGTGCAAAAAAAAAGTTATACAAGTTAAAAAAAATTCAAAAAAAATTTGAACAAAAAAAAATTCGAACAAAAAAAGAGAGGAAAAAAAAGTGTTTTATGCAATTTGTTTGCTATTTGAACGTCAAGCCTAGATTTGATATAGTTTCCCGATCCAGCTTATGTTCTAAACCCCCTAATCATATGCACGCCACACTTTCTTACCCAATTTCCTGTTCTTTCAGCCAACCTTAAACCTATACGCATCTCCATTGTTACCCTTTTTAAAACCGACTCACAAACTAGAAGATCAAGCCTAGTAAATCCTTTACGAGGTTATAAGAGAAGAAAGGAGTGGAAAAAGGCACGAGTGAGTGAGCGCATTCGAGAGGAGTTAAAAGCCAAACGAGCGTAAACACGAGTGTGAGTGCCAACATTCTTTCTTTCCGAGAGATCTTGTGAGGTTTGTAGTGAGGTTACAACATGTCGCGAAGTCCAGAACGTAACATGAATGAAGGCCTACCAAGACAACCTTTAAGGAACGTGGCTTCTGGAGGCGGAGGAGTCCCTGATCTAGGCCAGCAAGCACTCCTAAGAGAAATCCAACGTATGTTCCGCAACGAACTTGAGTCTATAAATGAGAGACTAGACTGAGTCGAAGAGAGGGGGCGACGAGAAAGAACGCCTCAAGGCCCTAGATGTGATAGAGGACGAGCAAGGCCAGTTGAAGACGAGATGTATGACCCAAGTGATTTAGAAAGTGACCAAGGTTCAAACCAAAGTGAACGACGCCGAGGTCAGCGAAACCGGGGTCAAAGGGATCGAGGCCGAGTAGATGATGATTTGAAGAACATTAAGCTCTCCATACCACCCTTCCAAGGCAAGTCTGATCCGGAGGTGTATTTGGAGTGGGAAAAGAAAATAGAATTGGTGTTCGACTGCCATAACTACTCGGAGGCCAAGAAAGTCAAGTTGGCAGCCATCAAATTCTCCGACTACGCCATGGTGTGGTGGGACCAATTAACAACAAGTCGAAGATGAAATGGAGAGAGACCAATCTCAACATGGCAAGAGATGAAGGCAGTGATGAGAAAGAGATTTATCCCGTCTTATTACCATCAGGAATTATACCAAAAGTTGCAAAACCTTACGCAAGGCCACCAGAGCGTGGAGGATTATTTTAAAGAGATGGAAATAGCAATGATTCGTGCGAATGTGGAAGAAGATCGCGAGGCAACCATGGCTAGGTTCTTAGCCAGGCTAAATCGAGAGATTGCTAACGTGGTGGAGCTTCAACACTATGTCGAGGTGACCGACATGGTTCATGTTGCGATTAAAGTTGAAAAACAACTCAAGAAGAAAAGCTCTATTCGGGCCTATGCCAACCCTGCAAACAACTCAAAGTGGGGACAAGGTACGAGCAAAAAGGACTTCCCTAATCGCCTGAAGGAACAAAACCATCCTGCAAAGTTTAACAAGCATATTGGTGAATCAAGCAAAGGCAAAGAAGTTTCCAACCTGAATCACACGAGGGACATCAAGTGCTTTAAGTGCTTGGGGCGAGGGCACATCGCTAGTCAATGCCCTAACTGAAGAATGATGGTGATGAGCGCTGGCGGAGAAATCGAGTCGGAAGACGAGAAAGAAGAAGAATCTGACACCCCTGTCAGTGATGAAGAAGGCGATCTTGAATATGCCGTCGAAGGTGAAATCCTTGTAATCAAACATAGCCTAAGTGTACAAAGCGCGGAGAATGAACAACAACGCGAGAATATCTTCCATATGCGCTGCCTTGTGCAAGGCAAGGTGTGTAGCCTTATTGTGGATGGCGGGAGTTGTACAAACGTCGCTAGTACGTTAATGGTAGAGAAACTCGGCTTGGCCACAATGAAGCACCCTTGTCCATATAAGCTTCAATGGCTTAATGATGGTGGGGATTTGAAGGTGACAAAACAAGTATTGGTGCCGTTTTCTATCGAAAAATACAACGATGAAGTTCTTTGTGACGTGGTTCCCATGCATGCCGGGCACCTTTTGTTAGGCCGTCCATGGAAATTTGATCGAAAGGTGGTACATGATGGCTACACCAACTGATACACCTTCAAGCATTTAGGCAAGAACATCACTTTAGCGCCTTTGACACCGAGACAAGTATACGAAGATCAAGTGAAGCTGCGTGATTCAATTGAAAAATTTAAAGAGATTGAAAAAAAAAAAGAAAAGAGTGAAAAGGTGTGTGAAAAAGTGAGTGAAAAGAAACGAGGGAAACAAGTTGTAAAAATGAGAGAAAAGAATAAGGAACAAGAAAAACAAAAGAGTGAAGAAAAAATGAGTGCAAAAATGAGTGTTTATGCGAAAGGGAGCGACATTCGAAAATCCTTTATGTTGAGGCAGCCTATACTTGTACTCATGTACAAGGAATCATATTTGAATACTAATGAATTAGATGCTGCTTTGCCTTCTTCTGTTGTCTCTCTTTTGCAGGAATTCCAAGATGTATTTCCCGACAAAGTTCCGAGTGGCTTACCACCTATTCGGGGAATAGAACATCAAATCGACTTTATTCCTGGTGCATCTATACCAAACCGACCGGCTTATCGTAGTAATCCCGAGAAAACCAAGGAGCTGCAAAAACAAGTCAATGAACTCCTTGAAAAGGGATTCATCCGTGAGAGCCTTAGTCCATGCGCTGTTTCTGTTTTGTTGGTGCTGAAAAAGGATGGGACGTGGCACATGTGCGTTGACTATCGCGCTGTGAACAAAATTATGATTAAGTATTGTCATCCAATACCGCACCTAGATGATATGCTCGACGAACTAAGTGGTGCTCAGTTGTTCTCCAAAATCGACCTCAAAAGCGGTTACCATCAAATACAGATGCACGAGGGGGATGAGTGGAAAACAGCATTTAAAACTAAACACGATTTGTACGAGTGGTTGATAATGCCATTCGGTCTTACTAACGCTCCTAGTACCTTTATGCGTTTAATGAACCATGTTCTATGAGCTTTCATTGGTAAATTTTGTGTGGTTTACTTTGACGATATTCTTGTTTATAGTAGATCCTTAGATGATCACTTGAAGCATTTACGAGCTGTTCTTGATGTGTTGCGAAAGGAAACTTTATATGCCAATCTTAAGAAATGCACGTTTTGTTCTGACCAAGTTGTTTTCCTAGGATTTGTTGTCAGCTCACAAGGACTTCAAGTTGACCAAGAAAAGGTGAAAGCCATCCGAGAGTGGCCTAGACCGACCACCATAAGCCAAGTGCGAAGTTTTCATGTCTTGGCGAGTTTCTACTGTCGGTTCGTCCCAAATTTCAGCACATTGGCCGCATCTCTCACGAGTGTGATCAAAAAGAATTTTGATTTCTATTAGAGCGAGGAGCAAGAAAAATCTTTCATTTCACTTAAAGATCATTTAACTAATGCTCCATTACTCATATTACCTAATTTTGATAAAACATTTGAAATTGAGTGTGATGCCTCAGGTATCGGGATTGGTGCTGTGTTGACCCAAGAAGGGAAGCCCGTGGCATATTTTAGTGAAAAGCTAAGTGGTGCACCATTGAATTATCCCACATACGATAAGGAAATGTACGCTTTGATTCAGGCATTTGAAACGTGGCAACATTATTTGTGGCCGAAGGAGTTTGTCATCCATTTGGACCATGAATCGCTCAAGCACATCAAAGGCCAACACAAGCTCAACAAAAGGCACGCAAAGTGGGTAGAATTTCTTGAATCCTTTCCTTATGTTATATGGTACAAAAAAGGTAAGGAAAATATTGTGGCCGATGCACTATCTCGTCGATATACCTTGTTAAATCATTTGGATTCAAAACTGCTTGGGTTTGCATTTTTGAAAGATTTGTATAACTCTGATGCTGATTTTGGGGATGTATATAAATTGTGTGAACATGCTGCTGTTGATAAGTTTTTCAGGTTCGATGGCTTCCTTTTTCGAGAAGGTAAGCTATGTATTCCACAAAGCTCTGTGCGGGAGTTGCTAGTACTCGAGGCACATGGTGGTGGTCTCATGGGCCATTTTGGCATTGCAAAGACTTGGCCATGCTGCAAGAACATTTCTTTTGGCCACGGATGAAACGTGATGTCGAGAAAATATGTTCGCGATGCTTGGTTTGTAAGAAGGCAAAATCAAAGGTTAACCCACATGGGCTGTACATGCCTTTGCCTATACCCGAAGGGCCTTGGGTTGATCTTTCAATGGATTTTATCTTAGGTCTACCGCGAACTCGAACCGAAAAAGATTCTATTTTTGTTGTAGTAGATCGATTTTCAAAAGTGTCACATTTTATTGCTTGTTCGAAAACTGATGATGTTGTTAATATTGCTAACCTTTTCTTTAAAGAAGTTGTCAGGTTGCATGGAATTCCGAAGACGATAGTGTCCGACCGTGATGCAAAATTTCTTAGCCATTTTTGGAGGACACTTTAGAGCAAGCTAGGCACGAAGCTCTTATTCTCCACGACATGTCATCCTCAAATGGATGGACAAACTGAGGTGGTGACCCGTGTAATATCCACTCTACTACGGGCCATCGTCCGCAAAAATCTCAGATCGTGGGAGGATTGCCTGCTTCATATAGAGTTTGCTTATAACCGAACCGTTCATTCTGCTACTAAATTCTCTCCATTTGAAATAGTTTACGATTTTAATCCTTTATCTCCTCTTGATTTAATTCCATTACCTAACGATCAAATTGTTAATGTAGATGCCAAGACGAAAGCGGACTATGTGAAACAATTGCATCAAAAGGTCAAAGCAAATATCAAGGCTAGGACGGAGCAATATGTGCGCAAGCCAACAAAGGGCGAAAACAAGTCATATTTGAACCCAGAGATTGGGTGTGGGTTCATATGCGAAAGGAAAGATTTTCGGCCCAGCGAAAGTCGAAGTTGTTTCCAAGAGGAGATGGGTCGTTTCAAGTTTTGGAACGAATAAATGATAATTCTTATAAACTTGATCTCCCAGGGGAGTACAATGTAAGTGCTACCTTTAATGTAGCTGATCTTTCTTTTTATGATATAGGTGACGATTTGGGGGCAAATCGCTTCGAAGAGAGGGGGAATGATACGACCACACCTCCCAAGCTGCCAGTTGCCAATATAGATCCTCTCCAGTTGCCTGTAGGACCGATTACCCGAGCTCGAGCAAAGAGATTCAAAGACGCAACAACAGCATTAGTTGATAGAGTTTGGGGTGAAACCGTTGCTGGACTTATCGAAAGCTTTTAGATCAACAAGCCGAGCGACCCATGCATTCTCCTTCAAGCTCAAATCAGCTCAAATCAGCTCAACGTCAACATAACTTAGCTCAACAAGATCTTTTTAGCTCATTTCATTATTGAGTTTATTATGTTGGAATAAATCATTTAAGTTGCTGTTAGTTAAATTAGTTATTTAGTTTTAATAATTAATTGTCATAATCTGGACATGTTTTAATTATGTTCTAAATTAAGTGCTTAATTAAATAGGACCAATTAAATATGTCTTAACTATTACAAAGATTAATTATGTCCAGCCTAATTTATGGTGCAGGATTTATTTGTTTTATGTTGTCGAATTAATGTGTCTAGAAGGGATTTAATTTGCTGAATTAATTGTTGTAGGTACATTACCCCTTGGATGGCATAGGTGCATGGATAATTTAAAGATGGTGTGCTGATCATTTGGTGTTCCCTAAGTGACCATTCGGCCAACCCTTGCAACTCTTCAAGAAGATCGATTGGCTACCCAAGGCAAATTAAGGCTGTTTACACCCACCCGATTATTCCTTTCACACCAAGGGCTGTTCGGTTTTGTTTGTTCACACATGTGTGGCTGTTCAAATCAGTTTGTTCACATTCTAAGACTATTGAAGTGCTCTAGATAGCTCCTTAATCACATGAACATTCGGCTGAACCAAGCAACAGCATTAAATCAAATTTAAGCATTTGGCTGAACCTATTGATTGCATTTCATCTCCCAAACAACCCATTCAATTTTCCTATTAAATCAAGGTATCTAGAAGCTACCCTTTCCCGTTCTCCATGCACAAGAAACTTCAAGGAAGCTTCATCAGAAATTTTAGAATTTTTAGCTAACCATTTAGCTACCTCAAGAGCCTATTCGGCTATCCCTTGTATTCACTATAAATTTGGCTTGTGTTACTTTGTAAAGGACTTTTGGAAAATTTTATAAAAACCAAATTTTTGTTCTTGTAAGAACTTCTTCTCTAAGTCTCGTTTAAGATTTTCGTTGGCTTATCTACCTAGTAGTGGCGTCAACTTTTTTCTTTACGAAACCGAACTTATCACTAGTTTTAGTGTGGCGTTCAAAACCCTTTATACCGAGGTTCCTATCTTGTTAGATAGTGGGTCGAGGTTTCCCTTTACCATACCCAAACCGAACTAAAGAGAGCCTATAAACAACGGGTCGATACCAAATCGGTATTGGTTCTTGTTTGCACTTCTTTTTGTTCGACCCCATCTCTTCATTTACCAAATTGTACCTGAACCGGCGATTCCGTTCGTACAATTTCATAATACCATTTCATTCTTACCCCTTCATACCATTACGTCCATTTCCTCAACTTCCCTTATCTCAATCCGAATTAACCATCCCTTCTATTTTCGACGAAGCTTTCTCGAAGACGATCGACAATCTACATACGACTCAACTCAAGTCGAGGCGAGCTTGTATTAGGTAACCAAGCAAGTTCTTGTCCCATTTTCAATTGAAAAATACGAAGATGAAGTCCTTTGTGATGTAATGCCAATGAATGCAAGCCATATACTGCTTGGGAGGCCCTGGAAATTCGACCGAAGAGTGAAGCATGACGGGTTTGCAAATCAATATACCTTCAAGTATCAAGGCCGAAATTTTACCTTAGCACCTTTGACACCAAAACAAAATGTGGAGGATCAATAATGGATAAAGCAATCTTTGGATCGAATGCGAGTGGAAAAAGAAAATGAAAAAGAGAGAAAAGAAAATGAGAGAGAAAAGAAAAAGAGTTGTGATAAAAATAAGACTAAAGTGAGAGAAAAGGAAATACAAAGAAATATGAGTGAAGAAAAGAAAGGAGTTTCAGTTAACCAAAATTTTCTTGTTTCTAAATCTTTTCAGGTTGACTCAAATCATATACAATTCCGAAGAGCGAAGGTTTATAATGGTAGGAAAAGGTAAAACTAATCCTTGTTCACCTGCTCAAGGTATGGTTTCTGAAATTTCTATTACATCTTTATCCAACTTGATTGATGAAGGAGACAATAATGATGAAGATATAACAGTTTTGGTTGATGGACAAAAGACTCTTGGTATGCGTGACATTGTTAAGTTTGACAATTATTTGTGAATTTTGAGCTGTTGCATGAATTTTTGTCAAAGTCACTATGCCTTGCAAAAGCAATTTGTGCTGCCCGAGCAAACAATGGACATTATGTTTTTAAAATCTTTGTTTGATAATTCTTTAGGCAGTAATGAGACATGTTCAGTTGATAATGAAAATGGGATTTTGGTACTATCTTGTTGCAATTGTTTTAAGATTAAGATGACTTGTCTCTTTGATCATTTGAACAAGTTTGTGTACTATAATGATTATCAATTGGTTGCAAGTCTTGAGATGTTTTTGCACCAAGGCATGGGATCACAACTAAACACATCCATCCAAGAACGAACAAGTAGACATCCCTGTTTCAAAATTAACCGTCGACTCGACTTGAGGACAAGTCACTTTGAAGACGAGGGGAATGATGTGAGCACACCCGGGGCATCCTCGAATGCACACCAAGAATCCATCGAGCTTTCAAAAGGCCCCATGACTCGAGCTCGAACCAAGCAAATTCAAGATGCTATATCAGCCTTTGTGTTGCGCATTTGGGATGATAACAAGGTCCATGACATTGGAGAAGCTAAGGACAACTCCTTGAAGACTCCACGCACCATTTTGCAATCCGATCTTAGCTTCTCTCCAGCTCCCCATGCGCCATTCAGCTCACATCAGCTCACTTGAGCTCGTATTAGCTCGTTTGAGCTTGATTTTAGCTCGTTTCAGCTCATTCTTTTTTCATTTCAATAAACTAAGTTTTAATTTAGCTTTTAACTAAGTTTGCTATAGCTCATGCCGAATTCTGCAGCTCAACTTAGCTCACTAAGTGTTTTTGACTATTTGAGCTAGCCGAATTTAATATGATAAGTTGACTTATAATTATTATGTCCAAATTTAGTTAGTGTCATTAAGTTATTCAGTTATTATTTTAAATTATAATTATATGAATAGTTGTGTGATATTTAATCATGTTATTTAATTATGTAGGTTAGCCGAATTTGGAAGATACACTCATGGCATTTAATGCAAGGTGCATGCATAGGAAGGTTCAATGGACGGCAATCAAGAGGCATATGCATGTTCATGATGGTCATTCATGTATTTGAAGATTCATGAATCAAATTAATGATGGAACATGCATTGGACGGTTCATGTATTGATCATGTGTTCACACATTGTGTTCACACCATGATGACCATTCGGGTGGACGATTCATACACAAGAGTCTACTCAAGCTCCTTGTTCACACCAAGTTTGACTCTTCATGAAGCCTCATTTAATTAAACCACTCATGGTGAAACAACATGAATTAAAGGCTCCATTAAAAGAGTTAGCCGAATCTAGCCATGCATGTATGAAGATCATTTATCCAAGAACATCAATGCATATTCATGAAGCTATCCACTCACCTCCCATTCGGCTGAACATGGACAAGAACACCATTGGACATTTTTCTAGAAGTTTCATGTTTTAATTAGGTACATTACTTAATTGTTAAGTTCATGAATGGACTATTCGGCTAGCATAAGATACTAGTATAAATAGTTGGTTACTTTCAAATGTAAGGGACTTTTGCCAAATTTGTTAATGAACATTGTTCTTGTGAGGTTGCTTCCTCTCATATCTCGTACAAGTTTCGAACGACTTATCTGGCTTGTGCTAGTGGCATCAATCGTCTTTTTTTGAACTTATCACCAATCTTGGTGTGCCGTTCACCTATCTATCTATCCATATTTTTCACCTTAACAATATAGGAATCGGGGTGACACTTCTTAGTGTTGAATCATTCCTGACGTTGAGTTTGTTTTCCATTTCCATCTTTTAAATTTCTTTCTTGTTAACCCCAAACCGAACCTTCTATCCTTCATCCATCTTTGCTACCCTTAATCGAACCTATTACTAAACTTACCCTTCTTGAAACCTTCCGCTTATCCTATTCCATTCTTTTACTTTTATTACTAAAATTCGAGGCACGAACGACTCTCTCAAACTACGATCGGGCAACTACGTGAATTCGACTCATCTACCCAGGCCGGATCACATCAAAAGTGTCCATTCGGCTAGCTAGTCTTTAGGCTATAAATACTTGTTATTTTTCTTTGAAAAGAACTTTTTGAACTTTTTGCCAAAATTTTTATTGAATTTAATCTTGTGAGAATTTTCTTCTCTAAACTTTTTTGAGACTTTGTTGACTTATCTACCTAGTAGTGGCGTCAACCTTGTTCTTCTTTGAACTTATCACTCAACCGAGTGTGGCATTCACCCTTATACCGAGGTTCCTACTTTGCTAAGTAGTGGGTCGAGGTTTATCACTTTCATCCTCCACCTTGAAAGCCTATAAGCATTTGCGTCGATATTTTTTAATATTGGTTCGTGCTTGCTTTTAATAACCCTTTCTTCCATATCCACCATTAAACCATTATACATAGCTTCCGTCCTAATTTTCCTATCAACTTCATTCTAAAAGCCAATTGAACGATACTTTCTCGTAGACAATCAAGCAACTCAGCATACGACTCAACTCTTCCCGAGGTGAATCGTATCATTTGGTATCAGAGCTACTAAAATGAGAAGTACGTGCAATGAAATCATCCCCGAGCTAGTCCAAGTGTATGTAAGTAAGTAGGATCCAAAAAAAAATTCGTATACCGAAGTTTTTTCATTTTGATTAGTTTGTTGCTGTTCTATAAAAATAAAAATCTATGCAGCCGAAGAAAAAAAAACGTGTACAAAGGTGTTCCTATTGTATTTAGTTTGCTGATATAGTACAAAAAAAAGTTATACAAGTTAAAAAAATTCGAAAAAAAAGTGTTTATGTAATTCAATTGTTATTTGATCTTCAAGCTTTGATTTGATATAATTCCCGATCCATCTGCTGTTCTAATCTCATACACGCCACACTTTTAACCCAATTCTCTTTTCTTTCAGCCAACTCGTAACCCCTCATTTGTTATCCTTTGTAAAACCATTTGAAACGGATCCACAATACTAGAGATCAAGTCATACTAAGTCTGTTACAAGGTTCCGAGAGGAAGATTGAGAGGTAAAAGGCACGAGCGAGTGAGAACATTCGAGTGGGGGTAAAAGCCAAACGAGTGTAAACACGAGCGAGAGTGACACCTTTTCCTTCTTCTTTCTGAGCGAAATTGTGAGGTTTGGGGTGAGGTACTTAATTTTTTACTTTGTTTTGTGATCTAACATTTTCTTTTCAGCAACAAAAATCATGTCACGCGAAGAGTTCATCGAATCGGAATACCAATATTTGGTACAAGAAATGCAAAGAATGGTGAAGTCCAAATTCGGTAAATTGCATGAGAGATTAGATCGATTGGAACAAAGAGATCCACGAGAACGAGTTTCATCAAGTCGAAACATAGAGTCGAGAACCCCACGAAGATATACACCCAATTATTACTTGAGAAAAGAGTCCCATTGTGATTCCTATTCGACATCGACTTTAAGACCAAGAGATTACTATCAAGATTCTTTTTCGTCAAGGAATTCGAGAAGTCAAGAAGCCGACTATGATTTTTACTCCGTTCGAGAAGACGTCCAAAATGAAATCTGAGGAGATAGATATACCTCTTCCCGAACTTCAAAGAAATCATTCATGTTCTACATGAAGCTTTTCACATGCAAATAGTTCTTGGCCTTTCGAACATGATCTCTATTCTCATGATTCTTTTGTACATTCTTGTAAAGAGAAAACAAAGAAAAGAAAAGAAAAAGCAAATGAAGAAAAAGAAAACGAAATAAAAAGAAAAGAGAGGCAAGAGGCAAGTAAGAGAGAAAATGAGCGAATCTTGAGAGAACTTGAAAAAGCCTTTGAAGAAGCCTTTGAAAAGCAAAAAGAAAATGTAAAAGAAAATGAGATTGAAAAAGAGAATGAAAAGAAATTTGAGAGTGAAAAAGAAGTTGAAAAAGAAATTGAAAAAGAGATTAAAGAGAAAGAAATTGAAACAAAAGAAACGAGTGATTCAGAAGAAAAAGAATCAAGTTAGAAAACAAGTGAGCAAGTGAGGATTATTTCTACTAACCCACCTGTTCGATCTTCTTATGATTTAACTTTTCAGGTTCCTAGAAGTTTGTGCGACCAATTCCATCTACATTACCTTCCAAACGAGAGTTGTTTTAGGTTGTTCGAAAAAGGTAAGTTCACGAATGACAGCCACCCACTTGCAATTGAAGGAAAGAAAGGTAAGGATTCCTTATTTATTGATTCAAGGCCGTTTGAATACAAAGTTGCTCATATAGATTTTTATGGCCTTATTTTTAAAAATCTTCCATCTTTTGATTTGGTTAATTACTGTTCACATATTAATGTTAACGATGTTGTTTCAAAAGATGCCATGAAGATTTCGCCTTATGACATGTTTTATAACGACAATTCTATTGATTCTGTTGGATTGGTTCATCCTGTGCAAATTGTGAATGTTTGTGATAATAGTTTTCACGTTTTGATTTGTTTGATTATAAAATTTCTTTGAATTCATCTTTCTGTTTAAACGTGCCTATTCAAATGATTTGTGATGGATTTGAATTTCTGAAAGGTCGCATGATCACAACTTCTTTGCTCGATATATGCGTTAAAAGTTTTTTGCATGAAATAATTGATTTGTTTGACTTTGTTCTTCAAGATAAATCTCTAAAATTTTGTGCGAGATTTCCATGCTTTGATCTAACTTTTTGAGTAGAAATTACGATGCAAGATTGTTCGAGTATTTGCATGTTTAAGTGTCCTTTGATGTACTTGCATGATAACATGTTGCATCGTTTCTTTGGTGATAAAATGCATATGCTTGGTTGTGCTAATTTTTCAAGTCAAATTGAACGAGTGAAATTTGAATCATGCGATGAGTTGATTATATTTTCCTTATTTAACATGTTGCCTGCTAAATCAAATGACCAAGTTCGTGTGTTCAAGCCTGGTATTTGCTACATGAATTCATTTTTTGGGAACATTAAGCACTTGGCATCATTTGCATTCAAATTATGCTTGCTTGATGTTCGAACTTTTGATAAGAAGGTGAAATTCAATGATTTGGGTTTCAATTTTGATTCGTTTACTAATTACCTTGCTTGGCCACATCTGAAATTTTCGTTCCATTTTGAGAAGGTAAGATCGACTTATGCTTTGGGACTTGAATCAAATTTCAACTATGATTTATTTTTTTCTTTTCAGTCTATACCTCCTATTGAAACTAACCTTTTACAATTTTGTGAATGTAATCCTTTAAAAAGCACGAGCTATCATGGTGCTTCGTCACCCACCCAAGTTGATCGAGATAAAAGGTTTGTTTTACATTATCTGTCCGAAGAGAGAAGATTCATCTTGTTTGAAAAAGGTAAAACCGATCATAAATTTTTTTCTCTTCAAGATCGACAAGGTAAAGTTTACGAAAATTTTCAAATACCTTTACTCTATTCGAATGTTGTTGAAAATCTTTTTGATGGTTTGATGTTTGGAAATTGTTTGTACCTTGTTGTGATTAATTGTTGTCTTCGGCCTAGTAGTGATCCGTTTGTGTTGAAAAGTTGTAACGCCCCCACGCCCGAGACCGTCACCGGAGTCGAGTATGAGGTGTTACTAAACTTAATTTAACATTTTAAGAACTTTAGATTATTTGTTTCTACATTCACAGCTTTTTAGCTACTTGCGTTACAATCACAAGAAAAATCATATCTCGAGTTTCGAAACTCGAAATCAATATCCGTAAATTTTCCCTGAATCTAGACTCATATGCCTATCTACTAATTTTTTTCTAGAATTTTTTATTTGGCCAATTGGTACAGTTTATTAGTTAAAGTTACCCCTGTTTCAGGGCTTGACTGGTCTGACCTCTGTTTACTACGAACCACTTTTCTCTCTGTATAAAATTCATATGAATATGAGGTTTATTTCTCCTGAAACTAGACTCAATAAGGATTATTAGGATATAAAATAAGACACCTAATTATATCTGTACAATTTATGGTGAATTTATAAAGTTGGAACAGGGGATTCAGAAACTGCTCTGACCCTGTTTCACTAAAATTCAAATATCTTCTAACATATAATTCTTTTACCAGTTTAGTTTGTTTCATGTGAAACTAGACATAATAAGCTTCAATTTTATATTTAATCCATCACCAAATTCAATTTCTATGATTTTTAGTAAATTTTAAAACTTACATCGGTGTTGCTGTAATATTCTGTTTATGGCAAATTTCATCCTTTTTATGAATTTTCATGAACTAGGTAACTTATTAACTTTCCATAACATCAAACATATTCTAAACTAACCATTTCCATAATTTATCATTATCAAGCACTTCCTCAACCATTTCATCACCATACCATAAGATCATTTACACAAAATAAGTATTTTGCTATACATGCCATACTTAAATTTACAAGCCATTTTACCGAAAACTTCTTCTGGATAGTGTGACTGATTCTCCGACCAATCCCGACTCCTGAGCTGGCTTGTCCAAAACTACAATGAGTAAGAAAGAGGGAGTAAGCATAAATGCTTAGTAAGTTCATATGCAAATAATAAGTAACATAACAAAGCAATCATACCAAACAACATTAGCATGGTATCACCAAAACATAAATCTCATTTCTAATCATCTTTCATCATTTTACTACCTTATCGTTATTGTATCAATACTCAACCCGAGGGTTAAGTACATACCTGTCCGAAGTATCCATTTCACATCACTTACCAATACGTCTCTTTTCATCTCAAGTATTCCTTCATTTGAGTAGAACTTTACCCGTTGAACTCATCGGAATATAATTCGGATACGTAGGAAGTTTGCACATAAGTGCCACATATGTAGCCAAGCTACCATGTAACCCGCCCTTAAGCGAACTCGGACTCAACTCAACGAGCTCGGGCGTTCGCATCCATAATGAACTCGGACTCAACTCAACGAGCTCGGATGCCTAGTTACATCTCATGAACTCGGACTCAACTCAACGAGTTCGAACATTCGCATCCATAAGTGAACTCTGACTCAACTCAACGAGTTCGGATGCCCAAATATCCCAGTGACATGTCACTTGTATCCTAATCTATTCCTAAGGTTCAAACGGGATTTTCCTTGAATACATATCCTTGACGTCTTCCGTAAAATGCCGTAACCAATACTCGGTAACAATTTATATTTTATTCGAAAATAACCACAAAGCATTTATTTCATAAATAAAAAAAATCAGCATATCACATAATTGACATCAATGACTTAGAATAACAATTATGCTACATTATTTACATATGAACTTACCTTGGTACCAAAATACAAAGGTTTTGCAATTTAATCCACAATCTTTTCTTTTCCTCGATTGGAGTCGTTTCCACGTCTTTCTTGATCTAAAATAACACATTTAGCTTATTTAATACTCACATTATCAAATTAATCCTTAATTCAAATTTTGACAAAAATTACAATTTTACCCCTAAACTTTTGCATATTTACATTTTTGCCCCTAGGCTCGGGATTAAACTTTATTCCTTATTCTTATGTTTTACAACATGCTGATCACTTTTCCCTTCTATGGCAACATCAAATTCTCACTCTAACATGTACTTGTGACTATTAGGTATTTTTACCGATTAAGCCCTTTTACTCGTTTTTGCTTAAAATCGAGTAGTACAAGTTGTCTAACATAATTTAAAACATCATATTCTATCATAAAACATCAAAATACACAAATTTCACCTATGGGTATTTTTCCAAATATAAACCCTAGGTTAAATTATTGCTAACATAAGCTTTATCGAGTTATCGGGATCTCAAAAACATAAAAATCATTAAAAAGCGGGGCTTGAATCACTTACTATGAAGCTTGAAAGTTGAAGAAACCCTAGCTATGGAGGCATGGAGCATTCGGCAGCAACTAATGGGGAAGATGACTATTTTGTGTCATTTTTCCCATTTTATTTCATTAATTATCCAAATGACCAAAATGCCCTTAATGCCTTTCTTTGAAAATTTTCATGTACAAGCCCATTTTTGTCCAAAATTTTAGAAATTGGTCAAATTGCTATTTAAGACCTCCTAATTAATATTTCAAAGCAATTTCATACTAAAAACTTCTAGAATGCAAGTTTTGCAACTTATTCAATTTAGCCCCTAACTTCAAATTAAGCATTTTATGCATGAAATTTCTTCACAAAATTTTCACACAATCATGCAATCATATCATAAACCTCAAAATAATTATAAAATAATTATTTCTATCTCGAATTTGTGGTCACGAAACCACTATTCCAATTAGGCCCTAATTCAGGATATTACAAAAGTGATTACACAAATCATGTTGTTAATAAGCGAAAGAGTGAGTTAGTTTCCAATTGGCCATGGTACACTTTGCGTGTACATTCCCATGAATTGTTATTTTTGAATAAACATATTGAAAAGTTTTGGTTGTGGATTAACGTGTTTGAATCTTTACAAATGTTCATGACTAATTACCCCTTAATTCAGCTAAGTTCACATGTTTGTAAAGATGGCTTAACAAGACTTTTTGATAAATTTACGTATGCCTGTTTTGCACAATTAAGATTCTGGGCATATGATCAGTTGAATGCATTTTCCTTGAATTTTGGTTATCATGTGTCTCTAACTTCTTTGAGTTTCTCTTTTCCAAAAGTGGTGAGACTTTTTCAGGTTTGTGTGACATCTTCCATCCCATTTGACCGAGGAAAACCATGCATGAGTCAAAGCTCTCCCATGGACAAACGGCTCGACTAGAGGACAAGTCGCCTAAAAGAGGGGGAGATGATAGGAGCACGCCCTGCGAACTTTATCGAACAAGTATGTCAAGCCGAGCATTGACATGTTGGCAAGCTGATCCCAACTCGTTTCCAGCTCCACGAGCTCCGTCCAGCTCAAATCCAGCTTATTCGAGCTCAATCCAACTTGCCTGAGCTAAACCGAGCTCACTCCTAGCTCATATTCAGCTCACGAGCTAAACCTTAGCTCAACTTTAGCTTAGGAGTTTAGCCTCAGCTCAACTTTTGCTCACGAGCTAAAGCTTAGCTCATTTTAGTTTAAACTCGATTTTGTCTTTAATGCATTAAATAAAAATTTGCACATATTTATTTAAGCATTAAACTTGTCTTATATTAATATTTGTTATTAATATGTCATAGTCAATATATAAATTGATTATGTTCACATAGCCGAATTTAATGTTTAATTGTGTTCACATTAGCTTGAATTAATTATGTTCACATTTTCTTGTAGAAACTCAATGGACAAATGGAGCATGAAGCTACATGTCTTTTTGGAAGTGCATGGACGGTTAAGAGCTTTGAATCTCCTAGGTGCATGTTCGGCTAAGTGCATGTACGGCCACATTCAATGTGTTCAAGGTTCATGAATGTTTCCATTCATGTATGGTGTGCTACTCCTTCATTTTCCAAGTGACTATTCGACTAAAAGGAGGCTTCCCATTACTTCATACATGTGGCCGAACATCTCCCTCCATGAACCTTAAAATTCCGTTCACATTACGTTCATATGGCATGGCCTTTCAATTCAAAGTGTTCACACCTATGGACTCTTCAAGAATTGGCATTCACACTTAATTTGGCTCATGAAGTCTCCTCAATTAATTCCCAACTCTTCACCAAGTAACATGAATTGATTGCCTCAATTACTCAAGTTGGCCGAACCTAGCTAATGTCCAAGGGAGTCTTTCACTCATGATTCATTTCCTTAAGCATGAAGAACCTTCAAGACATCTCCACCATAGCCGAATCTAGTCATGAACATCAAAGGACTTCTTTTTAGAACTTTCAGGATGCATTCATGAGGCTTTTACTTAATTATTAAGTACGTAAAGTGTCCATTCGGCTAGCTAGTCTTTAGGCTATAAATACTTGTTATTTTTCTTTGAAAAGAACTTTTTGATCTTTTTGCCAAAATTTTTATTGAATTTAATCTTGTGAGAATTTTCTTCTCTAAACTTTGTTTGAGACTTTGTTGACTTATCTACCTAGTAGTGGCGTCAACCTTGTTCTTCTTTGAACTTATCACTCAACCGAGTGTGGCATTCACCCTTATACCGAGGTTTCTACATTGCTAAGTAGCGGGTCGAGGTTTATCACTTTCATCGTCCACCTTGAAAGCCTATAAGCATTTGGGTCGATATTTTCTAATATTGGTTCGTGCTTGCTTTTAAGAACCCTTTCTTCCATATCCATTATTAAACCATTATACATAGCTTCCGTCCTAATTTTCCTATCAACTTCATTCCAAAAGCCAATTGAACGATACTTTCTTGTAGACGATCGGGCAACTCAGCATACGACTCGATTCTTCCCGAGGTGGATCGTATCATTTGGTATCAGAGCTACTAAAACAAGAAGTACGTGCAATGAAATCATCCCCGAGCTAGTCCAAGTGTACGCAAGTAATTAGGATCCAAAAAAAATTTTGTATACTGAAGTTTTCTCATTTTGATTAGTTTGTTGCTGTTGCTATAAAAATAAAAATCTACGCAGCCGAAGAAAAAAAACGTGTACAAAGGTGTTCCTATTGTATTTAGTTTGCTGATATAGTACAAAAAAATGTTATACAAGTTAAAAAAATACGAAAAAAAAGTGTTTATGCAATTCAATTGTTATTTAATCTTCAAGCTTTGATTTGATATAATTCCTGATCCATCTGCTGTTCTAATCTCATACACGCCACACTTTTAACCCAATTCTCTTTTCTTTCAGCCAACCCGTAACCCCTCATTTGTTATCCTTTGTAAAACCATTTGAAACGGATCCACAATACTAGAGATCAAGTCATACTAAGTCTGTTACAAGGTTACGAGAGGAAGATTGAGAGGTAAAAGGCACAGCGAGTGAGAACATTCGAGTGGAGGTAAAAGCCAAACGAGTGTAAACACGAGCAAGAGTGACACCTTTCCCTTCTTCTTTCCGAGCGAAATTGTGAGGTTTGTGGTGAGGTACTTAATTTTTTATTCTGTTTTGTGATCTAACATTTTCTTTTCAGCAAAAAAATCATGTCACGCGAAGAGTTCACTGAATCGGAATACCATTATTTGGTACAAGAAATGCAAAGAATGGTGAAGTCCAAATTCGATAAATTGCATGAGAGATTAGATCGATTGGAATAAAGAGATCCACGAGAACGAGTTTCATCAAGTCGAAACATAGAGTCGAGAATCCCACGAAGATATACACCCAATTATTACTTGAGAAAAGAGTCCCATTGTGATTCCTATTCGACATCGACTTCAAGACCAAGAGATTACTATCAATATTCTTTTTCGTCAAGGAATTCGAGAAGTCAAGAAGCCGACTATAATTTTTACTCTGTTCGAGAAGACGTCCAAAATGAAATCTAAAGAGATAGATATACCTCTTCCCGAACTTCAAAGAAATCATTCAAGGAATGTTCTACACGAAGTTTTTTACATGCAAATAGTTCTTGGCCTTTCGAACATGATCTCTATTCTCATGATTCTTTTGTACATTCTTGTAAAGAGAAAACAAAGAAAAGAAAAGAAAAAGCAAATGAAGAAAAAGAAAACGAAATAAAAAGAAAAGAGAGGCAAGAGGAAAGTAAGAGAGAAAATGAGCGAATCTTGAGAGAACTTGAAAAAGCCTTTGAAGAAGCCTTTGAAAAGCAAAAAGAAAATGTAAAAGAAAATGAGATTGAAAAAGAGAATGAAAAGAAATTTGAGAGTGAAAAAGAAGTTGAAAAAGAAATTGAAAAAGAGATTAAAGAGAAAGAAATTGAAACAAAAGAAACGAGTGATTCAGAAGAAAAAGAATCGAGATAGAAAACAAGTGAGCAAGTGAGGATTATTTCTACTAACCCACCTGTTCGATCTTCTTGTGATTTAACTTTTCAGGTTCCTAGAAGTTTGTGCGACCAATTCCATCTACATTACCTTCCAAACGAGAGTTGTTTTAGGTTGTTCGAAAAAGGTAAGTTCACGAATGACAGCCACCCACTTGCAATTGAAGGTAAGAAAGGTAAGGATTCCTTATTTATTGATTCAAGGCCGTTTGAATACAAAGTTGCTCATATATATTTTTATGGCCTTATTTTTGAAAATCTTCCATCTTTTGATTTGGTTAATTACTATTCACATATTAATGTTAACGATGTTGTTTCAAAAGATGCCATGAAGATTCCGTCTTACGACATGTTTTATAACGACAATTCTATTGATTCTGTTTGATTGGTTCATCCTGTGCAAATTGTGAATGTATGTGGTAACAGTTTTTCACGTTTTGATTTTTTTGATTATAAAAATTCTTTGAATTCATCTTTCTGTTTAAACGTGCCTATTCAAATGATTTGTGATGGATTTGAATTTCTGAAAGGTCGCATGATCACAACTTCTTTGCTCGATATATGCGTTAAAAGATTTTTGCATGAAATAATTGATCTGTTTGACTTTGTTCTTCAAGATAAATCTCTGAAGTTTTGTACGAGATTTCTATGCTTTGATCTAACTTTTCGATTAGAAATTACGATGCAAGATTGTTCGAGTATTTGCATGTTTAAGTTTCCTTTGATGTACTTGCATGATAACATGTTGCATCGTTTCTTTGGTGATAAAATTAATATGCTTGGTTGTGCTAATTTTTCAAGTCAAATTGAATGAGTGAAATTTGAATCATGCGATGAGTTGATTATATTTTCCTTATTTAACATGTTGCCTGCTAAATCAAATGACCAAGTTCGTGTGTTCAAGCCTGGTATTTGCTACATGAATTCATTTTTTGGGAACATTAAGCACTTGGCATCATTTGCATTCAAATTATGCTTGCTTGATGTTCGAACTTTTGATAAGAAGGTGAAATTCAATGATTTGGGTTTCAATTTTGATTCGTTTACTAATTACCTTGCTTGGCCACATCTAAAATTTTCGTTCCATTTTGAGAAGGTAAGATCGACTTATGCTTTGGGACTTGAATCAAATTTCAACGATGATTTATTTTTTTTTTTCACCCATACCTCCTATTGAAACTAACCTTTTACAATTTTGTGAATGTAATCCTTTAAAAGCGGGAGTCATCATGGTGCTTCACCCATCCAAGTTGATCGAGATAAAAGGTTTGTTTTACATTATCTGTCCGAAGAGAGAAGATTCATCTTGCTTGAAAAAGGTAAAACCGATCATAAATTTTCTTCTCTTCAAGATCGACAAGGTAAAGTTTACGAAAATTTTCAAATACCTTTACTCTATTCGAATGTTGTTGAAGATCTTTTTGATGGTTTGATGTTTGGAAATTGTTTGTACCTTGTTGTGATTGATTGTTGTCTTTGGCCTAGTAGTGATCCGTTTGTGTTGAAAAGTGATTACACAAATCATGTTGTTAATAAGCGAAAGAGTGAGTTAGTTTCCAATTGGCCATGGTACACTTTGCGTGTACATTCCCACGAATTATTATTTTTGAATAAACATATTGAAAAGTTTTGGTTGTGGATTAACGTGTTTGAATCTTTACAAATGTTCATGACTAATTACCCCTTGATTCAGCTAAGCTCACATGTTTGTAAAGATGGCTTAACAAGACTTTTTGATAAATTTACGTATGACTGTTTTGCACAATTAAGATTCTGGGCATATGATCAGTTGAATGCGTTTTCCTTGAATTTTGATTATCATGTGTCTCTAACTTCTTTGAGTTTCTCTTTTCCAAAAGTGGTGAGACTTTTTCAGGTTTGTGTGACATCTTCCATCCCATTTGGCCGAGGAAAACCATGCATGAGTCAAAGCTCTCCCATGGACAAATTGCTCGACTTGAGGACTAGTCGCCTAAAAGAGGGGGGATGATACGAGCACGCCGTGTGAACTTTATCGACAAGTCTGTCAAGCCGAGTATTGACATGTTGGCAAGCTGATCCCAGCTCATTTCCAGCTCCACGAGCTCCGTCCAGCTCAAATCCAGCTTATTCAAGCTCAATCCAACTTGCCTGAGCTAAACCGAGCTCACTCCTAGCTCATATTCAGCTCACGAGCTAAACCTTAGCTCAACTTCAGCTTAGGAGTTTAGCCTCAGCTCAACTTTAGCTCACGAGCTAAAGCTTAGCTCATTTTAGTTTAAACTCAGTTTTGTCTTTAATGCATTAAATAAAAATTTGAACATATTTATTTAAGCATTAAACTTGTCTTATATTAATATTTGTTATTAATATGTCATAGTCAATATATAAATTGATTATGTTCAAATAGCCGAATTTAATGTTTACATTGTGTTCACATTAGCTTGAATTAATTATGTTCACATTTTCTTGTAGAAACTCAATGGAAATATGGAGCAGGAAGCTACATGTCTTTTTGGAGGTGCATGGACGGTGAAGAGTTTTGAATCTCCTAGGTGCATGTTCGGCTAAGTGCATGTATGGCCACATTCAATGTGTTCAAGGTTCATGAATGTTTCCATTCATGTATGGTGTGCTACTCCTTCATTTTCCAAGTGACTATTCGGCTAAAAGGAGGCTTCCCATTACTTCATACATGTGGCCGAACATCTCTCTTTATGAACCTTAAAATTGCATTCACATTATGTTCACATGGCATGGCCTTTCAATTCAAAGTGTTCACACCTATGGACTCTTCAAGAATTGGCATTCACACTTAATTTGGCTCATGAAGTCTCCTCAATTAATTCCCAACTCTTCACCAAGTAACATGAATTGATTGCCTCAATTACTCAAGTTGGCCGGACCTAGCTAATGTCCAAGGGAGTGTTTCACTCATGATTCATTTCCTTAAGCATGAAGAACCTTCAAGACATCTCCACCATAGCCGAATCTGGTCATGAACATCAAAAGACTTCTTTCTAGAACTTTCAAGATGCATTCATGAGGCTTTTACTTAATTATTAAGTATGTAAAGTGTCCATTCGGCTAGCTAGTCTTTAAGCTATAAATACTTGTTATTTTTCTTTGAAAAGAACTTTTTGAACTTTTTGCCAAAATTTTTATTGAATTTAATCTTGTGAGAATTTTCTTCTCTAAACTTTGTTTGAGACTTTGTTGACTTATCTACCTAGTAGTGGCTTTAACCTTGTTCTTCTTTGAACTTATCACTCAACTGAGTGTGGCGTTCACCCTTATACCGAGGTTCCTACTTTGCTAAGTAGCGGGTCGAGGTTTATCACTGTCATCGTCCACCTTGAAAGCCTATAAGCATTTGGGTCGATATTTTCTAATATTGGTTCGTGCTTGCTTTTAAGAACCCTTTCCTCCATATCCATCATTAAACCATTGTACATAGGTTCCGTCCTAATTTTCCTATCAACTTCATTCCAAAAGCCAATTGAATGATACTTTCTCGTAGACGATCGGGCAACTCAGCATACGTCTCGACTCTTCCCGAGGCGAATCGTATCAATTTGACTCCTTTGAGTTTCTTTTTACTGGCTGTGGTAAGAATTTTTCAGGTTTGTGTGACATCTTCCATCCCATTTGATCGAGGAAAACCATGCACGAGTCAAAGTTCTCCCATGGACAAACGACTCAACTTGAGGACAAGTTGCCTAAAAGGGGGGAATGATACGAGCACGCCCTGCGAACTTCATCGAACAAGTCTGTCAAGCCGAGTATTGACATGTTGGCAAGCTGATCCCAGCTCATTTCCAGCTCCATGAGCTCCGTCCAGCTCACATCCAGCTTATTTGAGCTCAATCCATATTGCCTGAGCTAAACCGAGCTCACTCCTGGCTCATTTTCAACTCACGAGCTAAACCTTAGCTCAACTTCAGCTTAGGAGTTTAGCCTCAGCTCAACTTTAGCTCACGAGCTAAAGCTTAGCTCATTTTAGTTTAAACTCGGTTTTGTCTTTAATGCATTAAATAAAAATTTGCACATATTTATTTAAGCATTAAACTTGTCTTATATTAATATTTATTATTAATATGTCATAGTCATTATATAAATTGATTATGTTCACATAGCCGAATTAATGCATGACATTAATGTGTTCACATCATGCCGAATTTATGAGTGTTCATGAGATGTCTTAATGACTTGTTTATTTCATGTACGTACATCCCTTTGGACGGCACATGCATGTAAGGAATTAGTGCAAGGTGCATGCATAGAAAGGTTCAATAGACGGCAATCAAGAGGCATATGCATGTTCATGATGGTCATTCATGTATTTGAAGATTCATGGATCAAATTAATGATGGAACATGCATTGGACGGTTCATGTATTGATCATGTGTTCACACTTTGTGTTCACACCATGATGACCATTCGGTTGGACGTTCACACACAAGAGTCTACTCAAGCTCCTTGTTCACACCAAGTTTGATCCTTCAAGAAGCCTCATTTAATTAAGCCACTCATGGTGAAACAACATGAATTAAAGGCTCCATTAAAGGAATTAGCCGAATCTAGCCATGCATGCATGAAGAACATTTATCCAAGTACATCAATGCATATTCATGAAGTTTTCCACTCACCTCCCATTCGGCCGAACATGGACAAGAACACCAGTGGACATTTTTCTAAAAGTTTCATGTTTTAATTAGGTACATTAATTAATTGTTAAGTTCATGAATGGACTATTCGGCTAGCATAAGATACTAGTATAAATAGTTGGTTATTTTCAATTGTAAGGGACTTTTGCCAAATTTTTATTGAATTTAATCTTGTGAGAATTTTCTTCTCTAAACACTTTGTTTGAGACTTTGTTGACTTATCTACCTAGTAGTGGCGTCAACCCTGTTTCTTTCAAGCCTATACCAAGGTTCCTATCTTCATAGATAGTGGGTCGCGATTTTATCGTTTTTACCATCCACCTTAAGAAACTATAAGTTTCGGGTCGTCACTTTCTAGTGTCGGTTCTACTTGTTCTTAAGCTACCCAATTCCATACCCTACGATCACCCTTGTCAAACATTAGCAACCAACACAACTCCATCCTTTATCACCTAAGCCTTAAAGTTACGAACAGAACTTCTCGTTAAGGCGATCGGGTAACTCAGCATATGACTCGACTCTTCCCGAGGCGGATTGTATCATGTTAGTCGTTAAAAGGAGTCTAAGCACGCAAAGCACCATGAGTGATCCGCAACGAGAGAATCTCTTCCATACGTGCTACCTTGTACAAGGGAAGGTTTGTAGCCTAGTTATCGACGGAGGCAGTTGTACTAATGTCGCGAGTACACTCATAGTGGACAAGCTAGCCTTACCGACCACGGAGCATCCAAGGCCCTACAAGCTCTAATGGCTAAATGAGGGAGTCAAACTTAAGGTAACAAAGCAAGTCTTAGTGCCTTTTTCCATCGAAAATACCATGATAAAGTCCTTTGTGATGTGTTGCCTATGCACGTAGGACATCTATTGCTTGGATGGCCATGGCAGTTTGATCGAAGACTCAAACACTATGGATTTGTAAATCAGTATACCTTCAAACATCAAGGCCGAAACATCACCCCTTACGCTACAACAAGTCCTAGAAGATCAACATCGGTTGAAACGGTAAATGGAGCAAATGAGAGAAAAAGAAGAAATTAAAAATGAAAAACAAAGAAAAGAAGAAAAATTGAGAGAAAAGAATGAGAGTTGTGAAGAAAATAAGAGCATTGAACAAGAAAAAGAAAAAGAAAGAAAAATGAGTGAGAAAAAGAAAGGACTTTTGATTAACCGTTGTCTTTGTGTTTCTTCATCATTTCAGGTTAACCAAAGAAATGGATATGATCTTCATTACCTTTTCAAGGAAAGAAGGTTTGTGTTGGTTGAAAAAGGTAAAATCGAACTTAATCTCCCTAATCCCAACGGTAAGCATGGCGAGTTTTCATTAGTTCTTAGCCAGCTCCATTCGACTTGAATTGATGACTTTGCTCATGATCTAAATTTTGAAAAGGTATGGTATGTTATTGTCAATAATTGCCATTCTTTGATTGATGATTGTGTTGTTGATAAATTTGTATGGCCTACTAATTCTAACTTGATTGTAAGTCTTATGTCTTCTTTGTTGCCAAGTATGAAGAGCCATTCGAAAAAGACTGACAAGAAACCATTCACCCTATTCGTCCAAAAAGGTTCGAGTAGGAATCTATGTTTCCAAGTGAACAAGTGACTCGACTTGAGGACAAGTCATTTTGAAGAAGGGGGAATGATGTGAGCACGCCCGGGAGCTCATCTAGCACGAGCCAAGAATCCCTCGAGCTACCTAAAAGACCAATGACTTGAACACGAGCTAGATAATTTCAAGAAGTTGTTTCAACTTTCGTTAATCAAGTCTTGGAAGAGAACAAGCTCGATGATAATGGCGAAGCTCGAACCAGCTCCTTCAAGAATCCTTGCACCCATGTGTAAGTTGAACTCAGCTTATTTCTAGCTCTCCGAGCTCCATTCAGCTTAACTCAGCTCACTTGAGCTCATTCCAGCTCGTTTGAGCTCAATTCCATTTATTTCCAGCTCGTTTATCTTATCCTTGAATAAATTCAGCATTAGTTTTAATTTACTTAACTTGGTTTAGCTCAAATAATTATTGTTTGCTTTGTGTTTAAAATCTGGACATCTTTAATATGTTCTCATTTCGTTTAAATGTGTTTTACTTAGTGCATGATTTTAATGTGTTTGGTTTAAAATAAATTTAACAGCTACTGCTATTAAATTTATCTAGCCGATTACATGCTTTTAATGTGTCTAGCTACAACTGAATTTTAATGGGTCTTAGATCATACATGTTTTTAATTTGTCTTAACTTATTGCAGGATTTAAATCTGTCTTTGAGACAAATTAATGTGTGATTTTAATTATAGTTGCTGCTGAATTAATATGTCTTAAAATAATTAAATTTGCTTAATTATTTGGTGTAGCTATGTGCAATGGACAGCATAAACAAGGTGTGTTGATGGTTCATCTTTTCCATGCAACTTTTCGTGCATGCCAAGGGCCAAAGAAGATGTTGTTTCCTTTATTCCAAGCTGCTCCCTCATGTCCCCAAGATGGCCAGTCAGCTCTCCAAAGCAATTTTGAATGTTTTCACATTTGCTGAACATACCTTTTACACCTATAGGCTGTTCGATTTTTTGTGTTCACAAGAGGGAGGCTGCTCACATTCGGTTTCACACCTAAGGGTCTATTGAAGTGCCCCAAGCTGCCTTAAATTAGCTCAACACTTTTTCAGCTAACCAAGGCTGCCCAATTAATCTAGTGCACCCCTTGGCCGAATTCAAGCTTGCCCATTCAACTCAATTCAACTCCTTCATAATTTTTCAGCTACTAGAATCTTCAAGGGGCTGTTCATTGGTGTTTTCAAGGTTGAAGGAAGCTTCAAGGAAGCTGCCAAGAAACTTCGAAGAAGTTTCAACCTATTAAAGCTAGACTCTCATGGCTATTCAACTAGCTCATGTTTAGGCTATAAATTTAAGCTCCTTTCATTTTGTAAAAAAACTTTTCATTTTGATTATTTTTGTGAGGTTTACTTCCTGTCATATCTCGTACAAGTTTCAAAGACTTATCTAGTTGTGCTAGTGGCGTCTACCGAGCTTGTTTTAGAACTTATCACCGTATTATTGTGGTGTTCTCCTATCCAGCTATTCCATCCATCACCTTAAACAATATAGGAACTGGGGTGACACTCCTTAGTGTTGAATTGATTTCGGGTGCTAAAGACACATTTAAAACTTGTAATAGCTAAGGTAAATTAATTATGCAAGGTTAAGACATGTATTAAATCGGCTGGAACTTAGACAAATTTAATAGCAAAAATCAGCTAGGCAAATTTAATGAGCAGCACATTTAAAACCAGTCTTAAACTTGACAAATTAATTAGCTAATAAATTAAGCTAGTTTAGGACACCATTATACCAAGTTATAAAGTCCAGATTTTGACAAAATAATTATTAAGACCTAATTAACTAACTTAACTAACAGCAAATTAAATGATTTTATTCCAGCAAATTAAATGTAAAATAAAATAAAATAAAATAATCAGAAAATAGGTTCTTAAACTAAGTTGAGCTGATTTGAGCTGGAAGGAGCTCGTGGAGCTAGAAACGAGCTGGGATCAGCTTGCCAACATGTCACAGCTCGACTAGGGAGACTTGTTAGAAGAGGTTCGCTGGGCGTGCTCGCATCATTCCCCCCTCTTTTAGGCGACTTGTCCTCAAGTTGAACCATTTGTCTAAAAGACAATATTTTTTCTTGCTTTGTTTTCCTCGGTCGAATGGGACAAAGGATATCAAACAAACCTGAAATTGATTCACCAATGGACAAGTTAACACATCACCTTCATAAATAAGTAGCAGAGGGTTAAGACAATAAAAACCAATAGATAACCCGAATGTTGAGCAAAAGACGAATTTTATCTTACCAAATTGACTTACCAATTTTGGCAACGACAAGCGGAAAGTATTTAAATTCGGATGGTACATGTAAAACTTAGCCCAAAGGTCATATGGCAAGAATTTTATTTGTTCATAACATGGATACTTCACATTGTCGCACAATTTTGATATGCCATCAATATGATCAATTGAACAAAATGGAAACAAGGAATGATCAATCGCGCATCTTAACAAACAAGAATGAATTCCTCGTTTCAACCACAACATTCCAAATGGTTCAAAACAAAGGACATATTCGCTTGGCTTTTTGATTTGAACAAGCTCACCTTGCCTTATTCGATTAAATGGACTTGCAGTAGTAGGATGAACAATATGACCACATTCCATAAAGTCATCATCAACAATACCGATTTCTTCATCTTTCAAACAAAACAAAGATATTGTTGACTTACCTTGATTAACTTGGAAGTTACATGATGTTAGTTCGATTTTACCTCGTTTGCGCAAAACAAACCTTCTCTCCTTAGCAAGGTAATGCAATCGATAATTTGAACTCGAACAAACCTGTAAAGGTGAAAAGTCAAAAAGACAATTCTTGCTTTTCAAAATATAAGTTCCACATGAATGGAAAATGTTAAGGTCACCACGAAAAATGTACTTAAAAGGACAGGATAAAATGTTATTCACAGATGGAACGTCTGATTCAATTCCGGGATTAAAAATAAAATTTTCAGAATAAAAAACTTGGTTTTGATTTTGTAATCCAGCCACATGCTTTATTTCCAAAAATAAAGATAATACTCGAAGAAGATGAGTAGGTAAAACAAAGTTACTTACAACAAGATCACAATGCTTACCTTTTCTTGGAAACAACTCGAAATGGCTTACTCCCGGCTTAAAGACTCGATTTTGATCACTTACCCCAAAATACAACAAGAATTTCATTTTCTCAAATAAATCACAAAAGTAGATCAAAGAAGGTTTAGGCAGACGAACATGCAAACATTCGTACTTCACAAAACTCAATCGAATAGGCAGATCAAAACATGGAAACTTCGCACAAAAATTTAAAGATTTTTCTTGAATGACAAAATCAAACGGATTATTCTTTCTATGCGAAAACCTTTGAACACATATGTTGAACAAAGAAGCTGTGTACATGTGACCTTTCAGAAATTCAAATCCATCACAAATCATTTGAATAGGCACATTTAAACAGAAAGATGAATTCAAAGAATTTACATAGCCATACTTATCAAAATGTGAAAACCTTTTATCACATACATTCACAATTTGCACAGGATGAACCAATCCAACAGAATCAACAGATTTGCCATTATAAAACATGTCATAAGACGAAATCTTCATGGCATCTTTTGAATCAACATCGTTAACAATAATATGTGAACAATAATTAGCCAAATCAAAAGATGGAAGTTTTTCAGAAGTTATGCCATCAAAACCTTTATGAGTAATTTTTAAATCAGGCGGCCTTGATTCGATAAACAAAGATTCCTTACCTTCCTTACCTTCGATTTCCAATGGGTGGCGGTCGTCCACGGACTTACCTTTCTCAAACAACTGAAAACGCCTCTCATTTTTAAGGTACCGGAGTTGGATTTGGTCGCACGAAATTTTAGGAACCTGATAAGAAAGATCACAAATAGATCGAGCAGAAGTGTTAGTAGAAAGAATCCTCGCTTGCTCACTAACATCGTTTTCACTCGATTCTTTTTCTTCTGAATCACTCGTTTCTTTTGTTTCAATTTCTTTCTCTTCAATCTCTTTTTCAATTTCTTTTTCAACTTATTTTTCACTCTCAAATTTCTTTTCATTCTCTTTTTCAATCTCATTTTCTTTTTGCTTTTCAAAGGCTTTTTCAAAGGCTTTTTCAAGTTCTCTCAAGATTCACTCATTTTCTCTCTTACTTGCCTCTTGCCTCTCTTTTCTTTTTTTTTTCATTTTCTTTTTCTTCCTTTGCTTTTTCTTTTCTTTTCTTTGTTTTCTCTTTACAAGAATGTACAAAAGAACGATGAGAATACAAATCTTGTTCGAAAGATGAAGAACTATTTGCATATGATTCACAATCAAAACTTTGTGAAGAATACTCCGAGTAAGATTTCGTTGATGATCTAGTAAGAGTATGTCTTTCTCTCTGAACGCCATCTTGGAACGAATCAACATCGTAATCGGCTTTTCGTCTTCTCGAATTTCTTGACGAAAAGGACTTTTGATCGAAGTCACTTCTCGAATTCGCTGATGGATATGAGTCATAATATGAATCTCTTTGTCTCGAAGTAGATGGCGAAAAGGAATCACGATAGGTACTTTTTCTCAAGTAGTAGTCGGGGGTATATCTCCATGGGGTTCTTGTCTCCATTTTTCGACTCGAAGAAACTCTATCACTTTGATCTTGTTTTTCCAAAAGATTTAATCTCTCGTGTATGTTCTTAGTGTTGGACCCCATCATTTTTCGCATTTCTTGTACCAAGTATTGGTATTCCGATTCGGTGAACTCTTAGCGTGACATGATTTTTTGTTGCTGAAGAGAAAATGTTAGATCACAAAACAAAATAAAAAATTAAGTACCTCAACACAAACCTCACAATTTCGCTCGAAAAGAAGAAGGAAAAGGTGTCACTCCCGCTCGTGTTTACACTCGTTTGGCTTTTACCTCCACTCGAATGTTCGCACTTGCTCGTGCCTTTTTCCACTCCTTTCTTCTCTTATAACCTCGTAAAGGATTTACTAGGCTTGATCTTCTAGTTTGTGAGTCGATTTCAAAAAGGTGACAATGGAGATGCGTATAAGTTTACGGTTGGCTGAAAGAACAAGGAATTGGGTAAGAAAGTGTGGTGTGCATATGATTAAGGGGTTTAGAACAGAAGATGGATCGGGAAACTATATCAAATCAAGGCTTGACGTTCAAATAGCAAACAAATTGCATAAAACACCTCCTTTTTTTTCAAAATTTTTTTTCTTATATACTTTTTTTTATAACTACTAAAATGATAATTACAACACAATACTCGAATCTCACGAAGTACTTTTTTTTTGTATATATATATATTTTTTGTTTATAAACTACTAAAAAGGTAAATACAATATAATACTTGAATTTCACGAAACAAAATTTTTTATACTTTTTTCTAAACCTACCTCGAGAATACTCTGCTTCAAATGTCTAAGCTTCTCGTTTTAGGTAGCTCTGATACCAAATGATACGAGCTCGCCTCGACTTGAGTTGAGTCATATGTAGATAGCCCGATCGTGATGTGATCTGGCCCGGGTAGATGAGTCGAATTCACGTAGTTGCCCGATCATAGTTCGAGAGAGTCGTTCGTGCCTCGGATTTAAGTAATAAAAGTAAAAGAATGGAATAGGATAAGCGGAAGGTTTCAAGAGGGGTAAGTTTAATAATAGGTTCGGTTAAGGGTAGCAAAGATGGATGAAGGATAGAAGGCTCAGTTTTGGTTAACAAGAAAAAGATATAAAAGATGGAAATGGAAAACGAACTCAACGTCAGGAATGATTCAACACTAAGAAGTGTCACCCCGATTCCTATATTGTTAAGGTGAAAAATATGGATAGATGGATAGGTGAACGCCACACCAAGATTGGTGATAAGTTCAAAACAAGACGATTGATGCCACTAGCACAAGCTAGATAACTCGTTCGAAACTTGTACGAGATATGAGAGGAAGCAACCTCACAAGAACAATGTTCATTAACAAATTTGGCAAAAGTCCCCTTACAATGAAATCAACAAACTATTTAAAGGCAATCATGTAGCAACCAAATGGACAAATTAGCTAGCTTAAAGGCTAAGCAAATTCGGTCATGAACTAGCTAGAATATTCTAAAATGAACACATTAATTGACTAGGTCTTGATTCGGTTGATGGAAGTGTATTGGGCAGCTTCATGTATGAGCATAAACACTTGGATGAATGTGAAGCTTTGGAAGCCAAAGAGATTGTCTAGGTTCAGCCATGGGATGCATGAAACTCCCAAGAGGTGTCTCTTGGCCGAATAGGTGCTTAGAAAACTCCAAGGGTCCTCCCACATGCATCGGTTGTACATGGAACTTGGAAGGAGGCTTGAACCTAGCTGTACATGCACTTGCATTAATTATCCTCCATTCATGCATGTGTGCCGTCCAAGGGAGATGCACCTTTCAATATACATTAACCTTCCATGTACATGAATGTATGTCCTCCAAACATTGAACCGATCCATGCATGAATCTTCCCGCTCAATGTACATTCCCGTTCATGCACCTTGCATTAATGCCATGAATGTATCTTCCAAATTCGGCTAACCTACATAATTAAATAACATGATTAAATAACACACAACTATTCATATAAGTATGATTTAAAATAATAACTAAATAACTTAATGACACTAACTAAATTTGGACATAATAATTATAAGTCAACTATCATATTAAATTCGGCTAGCTCAAATAGTCAAAAACACTTAATGAGCTAAGTTGAGCTAGGGAATTCGGCATGAGCTGTAGCAAACTTAGCTAAAAGCTAAATTAAAACTTAGTTTATTGAAATGAAAAAGGAATGAACTGAAACGAGCTAAAATTAAGCTCAAACGAGCTCAAGTGAGCTTATGTGAGCTGAATGGCGCATGGGGAGCTGGAGAGGAGCTGAGATCGAATTGCAAAATGGTGCATGGAGTCTTCAAGGAGTTGTCCTTAGCTCCTCCAATGTCATGGACCTTGTTATCATCCCAAATGCGCAACACAAAGGCTGATATAGCATCTTGAATTTGCTTGGTTCGAGCTCGAGTCATGGGGCCTTTTGGAAGCTCGATTGATTCTTGGTGTGCATTTGAGGATGCCCCGGGTGTGCTCACATCAGATCGTCTTCGAGAAATCTTCGTCAAAAATAGAAGGGATAGATAATTTGGATTGAAGTTAAGTTGGTTATGTAAGTTGGGTTCATGGATGGATAAGTAATCATAGGTTTGGGTAAGGAAAGGGTTCGAAAAAAAGGAATGAAATATGGGAATGGTGGTCCTAAGAACAAGCTGAACCAATATTAGCCAATACTGACCCAAAACTTATGAGTTCTTAAGAAGGGATGGTTGAAACAAAATAGACCTCGATCCACTATCTAGACAGATAGGAACCTCGGTATAAAGGGTTTTGAATGCCACACTAAAACTAGTGTTAAATTCGATTTCGTAAAGAAAGAGGTTGACGCCACTACTAGGTAGATAAGCCAACGAAAATCTTAAACAAGACTTAGAGAAGAAGTTCTTACAAGAACAAAAGTTCGGTTCCTATAAAATTTGGCCAAAAGTCCATTTACAAGAAATAAACAAACTATTTATAGCTGTTGCAAAGGCTAGCCGAATAGCCACTTTAGGTAGCTAAATAGCCTTTTGTTTTCTTCCTAATTAAGCTAGAAAATTCCAGATTTATTTAGGAAGTTTCCTTGAAGCTTCTTGGCTTTGGAGAACTCATTGGACGGCATTTTTAGAAGCTGGAATTAATGGCACGTTTTGGGAGCTGAAATGCATATTTAAATTCGACATTGGAACTTGGGAGCTTAATTAAGCTGATGCTTGGAAGAGATGAATGACCTTAGCATTTAAATGAGCTCCTTGAGTAGTTGGTCGGCCATAAAGTGTGAAAGCAAATCAATGGACAGCCCCTCAATGTGAACGCATGGTTGTTGGTGTGAAAATCTTGAATGCCAGCTTCGAAAATTGAGTAGCTACGTTGGGGAGAGTAACCATCAGCTTATGGTGATTATTGCATTGACCGAACCATCATGGCTTTTGGGAAAACTAATTCAGCCACTTTAATTTGATTAAATGCCGTCCCATGCTTTGCACCTGCGCACGCAAATTAATTCAGCACATTAATTTATTTAGACACATTGATTTCGGGTGCTAAAGACACATTTAAAACTTGTAATAGCTAAGGCAAATTAATTATGCAAGGTTAAGACATGTATTAAATCAGCTAGGCAAATTTAATGAGCAGCACATTTAAAACCGGTCTTAAACTTGACAAATTAATTAGCTAATAAATTAAGCTAGTTTAGGACATCTTTATACCTAGTTATAAAGTCCAGATTTTGAAAAAATAATTATTAAGACCTAATTAACTAATTTAACTAACAGCAAATTAAATGATTTTATTCCAGCAAATTAAATGTAAAATAAAATAAAATAAAATAAGCAGAAAATAGGCTCTTAAGCTAAGTTGAGCTGATTTGAGCTGGAAGGAGCTCGTGGAGCTGGAAACGAGCTGGGATCAGCTTGCCAACTTGTCACAGCTCGACTAGGGAGACTTATTCGAAGAGGTTCGTTGGGCGTGCTCGCATCATTTCCTAAAGTGGCCGGTTAGCTTCCCAAAGCTACCTTGAAAGCTTTCACACCAGCTGTACATTCTGTTCACATTACAATGCTGATACGAGCGCGCCCAATGAACCTCTTTCGAACAAGTCTCCCTAGTCGAGCCGTGACATGTTGGCAAGCTGATCCCATTCGCTTCACTCCACGAGCTCCTTCCACTCAATTCAGCTCATTTCAAATCATTTGAGCTCAACCGAGCTTACTTTCACTTCGTTCTTCATTTCAATAAATTAAACTAAGTTTTAGTTTTATACTAATTAGTTTGCTACAGCTCAATTTCGAAAATCTTAGCTCAAATAAGTTCATTAAATTTTTTTTTTATTTATTTAGTTTGAGCTAGCTGAATTAATAAGCTGTTTAATTTTAATTTAATTTTTCCTAATTAGTTAAATTGTTATTTAAGTTATGTTTTATATTACATATTTTAATTATGTAATAACCGAATTAATGTTTGGAATGTTTGTTCACATTTGTGCCGAATTTAAGGTGTTCATATGGGATTTAATGAATTGTTTTTCATTCAGGTAGGTGCATGCACGGTTTGGTTCAATGGATGGGAGGGTACATGCACGACCAGATTCAAGGCTTAGAGGATTCATGCATGTCTTGTTACATGCATGGTGACTGGTTATTTAGTTTCTCTAAGCAACTATTCGGCCAAGGAAGAGTTGCATCTTTAATTCCCCAAGTTGGCCGAATATCTTCCCAAGGTGTCCATCAAGGCGTTCACACTAGCCAAGCTTCCTTTCACACTTATTGTCCATTCGGTTTGATGCATTCACACTCAAGAGACCATTCAACCATGATGTTCACACCTTTAAAGGCTTTCAAACTGCTCCATTAATACTCACACCTATTTAGCCAAGCATTGCAAATTGAATGACTCCATTAAGCTCATGGCCGAACCTAGACATGTCCAATCAACTCCTCATGCATTCCAAATACACTTAGTCGAAATTCCTTCATTAATAAGCTGACTTGTGGCGTTCCAAGGGCTGCACTTAGACATGGAAGACTTATGGTTTTGTTCTAGAACATTTTAGTCTATTCATAGTCGAATTTTCTCAATTCTTAAGATAGTCTTGATACGAGCTCGCCTCGACTTGAGTTGAGTCGTATGTAGATTGCCCGATCGTCTTCGAGAAAGCTTCATCAGAAATAGAAGGGATAGATAATTTGGATTGAAGTTAAGTTGGTTATGTAAGTTGGGTTCAAGGATGGATAAGTAATCTTAGGCTTGGGTAAGGAAAGGGAATTAGGATATTGGTAATTTTGGTTTTAGTTCAAAAAAAAAGGAATGAAATATGGGAATGGTGGTCCTAAGAACAAGCTGAACCGATATTAGCCAATACCGACCCGAAACTTATGAGTTCTTAAGAAGGGATGGTTGAAACAAAATAGACCTCGACCCACTATCTAGACAGATAGGAACATTAGTATAAAGGGTTTTGAACGCCACACTAAAACTAGTGAGAAGTTCGGTTTCGTAAAGAAAGAGGTTGACGCCACTACTAGGTAGATAAGCCAACAAAAATCTTAAACGAGACTTAGAGAAGAAGTTCTTACAAGAACAAAAGTTCAGTTCTATAAAATTTTGCCAAAAAGTCTATTTACAAGAAATAAACAAACTATTAATTACTGTTGCAAAGGCTAGCCGAATAGCCACTTTAGGTAGCTAAATAGCCTTTTGTTTTCTTCCTAATTAAGCTAGAAAATTCCAGATTTATTTAGGAAGTTTCCTTGAAGCTTCTTGGCTTGGAGAACTCATTGGACAGCATTTCTAGAAGCTGGAATTAATGGCATGTTTTAGGAGCTGAAATGCATATTTAAATTTGGCATTGGAACTTGGGAGCTTAATTAAGCTGATGCTTGGAAGAGATGAATGGCCTTAGCATTTAAATGAGCTCCTTGAGTAGTTGGCCGACCATAAAGTGTGAAAACAAATCAATGGATAGCCTCCTCAATGTGAACGCATGGTTGTTGGTGTGAAAATCTTGAATGCCAGCTTCGAAAATTGAGTAGCCACGTTGGGGAGAGTAACCATCAGCTTATGGTGATTGTTGCATTGACCGAACCATCATGGCTTTTGAGAAAACTAATTCAGCCACTTTAATTTGATTAAATGCCGTCCCATGCTTTGTACCTGCACACACAAATTAATTCAGCACATTAATTTATTTAGACACATTGATTTCGGGTGCTAAAGACACATTTAAAACTTGTAATAGCTAAGGCAAATTAATTATACAAGGTTAAGACATGTATTAAATCGGCTGGAACTTAGACAAATTTAATAGCAAAAATCAGCTAGGCAAATTTAATGAGCAGCACATTTAAAACCGGTCTTAAACTTGACAAATTAATTAGCTAATAAATTAAGCTAGTTTAGGACACCATTATACCTAGTTATAAAGTCCAGATTTTGACAAAATAATTATTAAGACCTAATTAACTAATTTAACTAACAAAGAAATTAAATGATTTTATTCCAAAGAAATTAAATGCAAAATAAAATAAAATAAAATAAGCAGAAAATAGGCTCTTAAGCTAAGTTGAGCTGATTTGAGCTGGAAGGAGCTCGTGGAGCTGGAAACGAGCTGGGATCAGCTTGCCAACATGTCACAGCTCGACTAGGGAGACTTGTTCGAAGAGGTTCGCTGGGCGTGCTCACATCAAGTCTTTTGGCCATTCGGCTACCTAGGCTTTAGGCCTATAAATACTTGTTATCTTTCCATGTAAAGGAGACTTTTGAAGCTTTTGTTAATGTTATGCTGCCGAAATTGTGAGGCAAACTTTTCTTATATTTTGTTCAAAGATTCGTTTGGCGTTCCTAGCATTCTAGTTGTGTCAATCGTGTTCTTTGTCGATTTCGAACTTATCACTACTCGTAGTGTGGCGTTCAAACATACCAAGGTTCCTATCTTGTTAGATAGTGGGTCGAGGTTTTCCTTTACCAAACCCAAACTGAACTAAAAGAACCTATAAACAACGGGTCGATACCAAATCGGTATTGGTTCTTGTTTACCTTCTTTGTTCGATCCCATTTCTTTCTTACCCAAAACATACCAAAACCGACCAATTTGTTCATATTCCTTTGTTCCTACCCGTTCATTCCTACCATTCCGTTCGTACCCCTCTTTCTATTTCAATCATTCCTTTAACTCAACTAATTCTAACGTAACTTCTCGTAGACGATCGGGCAATTTACATACGACTCAACTCTTCCCGAGGCAGATTGTATCATCTGGTATCAGAGCTACCTAAAATGAGAAGCTTAGACGTTCGAAGCGGAGTATTCCCGAGGTAGGATCCAAAAAAAAAGTATAGAAATTTTTTTTCGTATACCGAAGTTTTTCCATTTTGATTAGTTTGTTGCTGTTACTACAAAAACAAAAATCTACACAGCCAAAAAAAATCGCGTACAGAAGTGTTCCTATTGTATTTAGTTTGCTTATATAGTACAAAAAAAAGTTTTACAAGTTAAAAAAAAATTTTGAAAAAAAATTCAAAAAAAAAGGAAGTGTTTTATGCAATTCAATTGTCATTTGATCGTCAAGCTTTGATCCGATATAGTTCCCGATCCTTCTTCTATTCTACTCTCCCTAATTCACCACACTTTTAACCCAATTCCCTATTCTTTCAGCCTACCCTAAATCGAATACATCAATCTCTTGTAACCCCTTTCGAACCGACCACCTAGACCAAGGACTAAGCCTTAACGAATCTGCGTACGAAATTACGAGAAAAGGCAAGAGAACGTGAGCACATTTGAGGGGAGGTAAAAGCCTAATCTCTAGTGTAAACACGAGTGTGAGTGCCATCATTCTTTCTTTCCTAGTGAACTCGTGAGGATTTTGTAGTGAGGACTTTGTGTCTACTTTACTTAATAATTTTTTCCTTTTAGCGATAACATCATGTCACGCGAAGAATTTGCCGAGTCAGAATATCAATATTTGGTGCAAGAAATGCGAAGAATGGTGAAAACTAAGTTTGACAAATTGCACGAGAAATTAGATCGATTGGGGAAAAGAGACCAACGAGAACGAATGTCATCAAGTCAAAAAGCGGATTCGAGAGCATCACGGAGATCCACATCCAACGACTACTCAAGAAGAGATTATGATCGAGGTTCTCTTACATCTAGGAATTTGAGATGAAGAGAAGCCAATTTTGATTTTGAATCCTTTCGAGAAGACGTGCGAGATGAAAGATACACCTCTTCAAGAACTCCAAAGAAAACGCCTATGGAGAGATCTTCATGAAAAATTGTTCGTGAGTCATATGTGAATGATTTTTCTTCTTTTGAACAAAATAATTATTATCATGATTCTTTTGTAACCTCTTGTAAAAAGAAAACGAGAAAAGAAAAAGATGAAAAGCAAAAAGAGATCAAAATACAAGAGAGACAAGAAAATATTATGAGAGAAAACGAGAGGATTTTGAATCAAATCGAGAGAAGAAATAAAGAAAAGAGAGAAAAACAAAGAAAAGAAAGTGTACAAGAAAACAAAATCGAAAAAGACATTGAAAAAGAAAAAGAGTTTGAACAAAAGAAAAGAGTGGAAATGGAAATTGAGATAAAAAAAAGAGTGGAAGAAGAAAGTGAACTTGAGGAAAAAGATTCGAGTGAAAAAGATGTTAGTGAGCAAGCGAGGGTTGTTTCCACTAACCCACCTATTAGTTTTTCTTGCGATTTCTCTTCCCAGGTTTTTGAAAATTCGTGTGACCACTTCCAACTTCAATACCTTCCCAACGAGCGGCGATTTTGGTTGTACAAGAAAGGTAAGAATGAGAAAGACAACCACCCACTTTTGTCTGAAGGTAAGCAAGGTAAGAACTCTATGATTATCGAGTCACAATCATTTGATTTAAAAACTGCTAATCAAGGCTTTGGGGGCTCGATTTCTGAAAGGTCTCAGAATTTTGACTTGGTTAGTTACTTTTCAATTCTTGATGTTAATGACCTTGTTACAAGAAGAACCACGAAAAGTTTGTATTATGATATGTTTAACCCTTCTGTTGAGTTGGTTTCGCCTATGCGAATCGTGGAGGTGTGTGATAAATTTGTTGCACATAAAAATTGTGATGTGTTTGAATTCTTAAACTCTATGAACATATGTGCTAAACCTTTTTGCTTAAACATGCCTATTCAATTGGTTTGTGATGGGTTTGGACTTTTGAAAGATCACATGTACACAGCTTCTTTGTTCAACATATGTGTTCAAAGGTTTTCGCATAGAAAGAATAATCCGTTTGATTTTGTCATTCAAGAAAAATCTTTAAATTTTTGTGCGAAGTTTCCATGTTTTGATCTGCCTATTCGATTGAGTTTTGTGAAGTACGAATGTTTGCATGTTCGTCTGCCTAAACCTTCTTTGATCTACTTTTGTGATTTATTTGAGAAAATGAAATTCTTGTTGTATTTTGGGATAAGTGATCAAAATCGAGTGTTTAAGCCTAGAGCTAGCCACTTTAAGTTGTTACTAAGGGAAGGTAAGCATCCTAATTCCTTTGTAAATAAATTTGTTGTACCTTTTCATCCATTGCGAATTTTATCTTCATTTTTGAAAATAAATCTTATGGTTAGTTTACAAAGTCAAAATCAAGCCTTTGATTCTAGAAATTTTGTTTTTAAACCCGGAATTGATTCATGCGATCAACTTGTGAATAGCATCTCAATATGTCCTTTTAAGTACATTAACCATGGTGACCTTGACATCTTCCATCTTTGTGGAAATTACCTTTTAAAGAGCGTGAGTTACTTCTTTGATTTTTCACCTTTACAGGTTTATTCGAGTTCAAAGTATCGATTACATTACCTTGTCAAAGAGAGAAGGTTTGTTTTGCGCAAACGAGGTAAAATCGAACTAACATCATGTAACTTCCAAGTTAATCAAGGTAAGTCAACAATATCTTTGTTTTGTTTGAAAGATGAAGAAATCGGTGTTGTTGATGATGACTTTGTGGAATGTGGTCATATTGTTCATCCTACTACTGGAAGTCCTTTTAATCGAATAAGGCAAGGTGAGCTTGTTCAAATCAAAAAGCCAAGCGAATATGTCCTTTGTTTTGAACCATTTGGAATGTTTTGGTTGAAACGAGGAATTCATTCTTGTTTGTTAAGATGCGTGATTGATCATTCCTTGTTTCCATTTTGTTCAATTGATCATATTGATGACATATCGAAATTGTGCGACAATGTGAAGTATCCATGTTATGAACAAATAAAATTCTTGCCATATGACCTTTAGGCTAAATTTTACATGTACCATCCGAATTTAAATACTTTCCACTTGTCATTGCCAAAATTGGTAAGTCAATTCGGTAAGATAAGATTCGTCTTTTGCCTGTTTGAAAAGTTGCATGTTCTCTAAAAATTCTTTGTTTGGCATCCATGTTAAAAGATCTTCACATGATATGTGCAATTCTATTCTTCATGAACAATCTTTGAGTTTTTGTGCGAAATTTACATGTAGTGATTTACATTCCTGATTGATACTCTTGAAGCATGAACCTTTGCATATTGGTATGCTCGATTTTGTCAATTCAACATGTGTGTTTAAACTAGTGAAATATAATTCGTGTGGTGAGTTGATTATATCTTCTTCTAATATGTTGCTTGTTGGAATTCCTAATCAAGTTCGTGTGTTCAAGCTTGGTATTTGCTACATGAATTCATTTTATGGAAACATTAAGCACTTGGCATCATTTGCATTCAAATTATGTTTGCTTGATGTTCGAACTTTTGATAAGAAGGTGAAATTTAATGATTTGGGTTTCAATTTTGATTCGTTTACTAATCACCTTGTTTGGCTACATCTAAAATTTTCATTCCATTTTGAGAAGGTAAGATCGACTTATGCTTTGGGACTTGAATCATGTAATATCCCGAATTAGGGCCTAATCGGAATAGTGGTTTCGTGACCACAAATCCGAGATAGAAATAATTATTTTATAATTATTTTGAGGTTTATGATATGATTGCATGATTCTGTGAAAATTTTGTGAAGAAATTCCATGCATAAAATGCTTAATTTGAAGTTAGGGGCTAAATCGAATAAGTTGCAAAACTTGCATTCTAGAAGTTTTTAGTATGAAATTGCTTTGAAATATTAATTAGGAGGTCTTAAATAGCAATTTGACCAATTTCTAAAATTTTGGACAAAAATGGGCTTGTACATGAAAATTTTCAAAGAAAGGCATTAAGGGCATTTTTGGTCATTTGGATAATTAATGAAATAAAATGGGAAAAATGACACAAAATAGTCATCTTCCCCATTAGTTGCTGCCGAATGCTCCATGTCTCCATAGCTAGGGTTTCTTCAACTTTCAAGCTTCATAGTAAGTGATTCCAAGCCCCGTTTTTAATGATTTTTATGTTTTTGAGATCCCGATAACTCGATAAAGCTTATGTTAGCAATAATTTAACCTAGGGTTTATATTTGGAAAAATATCCATAGGTGAAATTTGTGTATTTTGATGTTTTATGATAGAATATAATGTTTTAAATTATGTTAGACAACTTGTACTACTCGATTTTAAGCAAAAACGAGTAAAAGGGCTTAATCGGTAAAAATACCTAATAGTCACAAGTACATGTTAGAGTGAGAATTTGATGTTTCCATAGAAGGGAAAAGTGATCAGCATGTTGTAAAACATAAGAATAAGGAATAAAGTTTAATCCCGAGCCTAGGGGCAAAAATGTAAATATGCAAAAGTTTAGGGGTAAAATTGTAATTTTTTCAAAATTTGAATTAAGGATTAATTTGATAATGTGAGTATTAAATAAGCTAAATGTGTTATTTTAGATCAAGAAAGACGTGGAAACGACCCCAATCGAGGAAAAGAAAAGATTGTGGACTAAATTGCAAAATCTTTGTATTTTGGTACCAAGGTAAGTTCATGTGTAAATAATGTAGCATAATTGTTATTTTAAGTCATTGATGTCAATTATGTGATATGCTGATTTTTTTTATTATGAAATAAATGCTTTGTGGTTATTTTCAATAAAATATAAATTGTTACCGAGTATTGGTTACGACATTTTACTTTAAGACGCCAAAGATATGTGTTCAAGGAAAATCCCGCTTGAACCTTAGGAATAGATTAGGATACAAGTGACATGTCACTAGGATGGTTGAGCATCCGAACTCGTTGAGTTGAGTCCGAGTTCACTTATGGATGCGAATGTTCGAACTCGTTGAGTTGAGTCCGAGTTCGTGAGATGTAACTAGGCATCTGAGCTCGTTGAGTTGAGTTCGAGTTCATTATGGATGCGAACGCCCGAGCTCGTTGAGTTGAGTCCGAGTTCGCTTAAGGGCGGGTTACATGGTAGCTTGGCTACATATGTGGCACTTATGTGCAAACTTCCTACGTATCCGAATTATATTCCGATGAGTTCAACGGGTAAAGTTCTACTCAAATGAAGGAATACTTGAGATGAAAAGAGACGTATTGGTAAGTGATGTGAAATGGATACTTCAGACAGGTATGTACTTAACCCTCGGGTTGAGTATTGATAAAATAAAGATAAGGTAGTAAAATGATGAAAGATGATTAGAAATGAGATTTATGTTTTGGTGATACCATGCTAATGTTGTTTGGTATGATTGCTTTGTTATGTTACTTATTATTTGCATATGAACTTACTAAGCATTTATGCTTACTCCCTCCTTCTTACTCATTGTAGTTTTGGACAAGCCAGCTCAGGAGTCGGGATAGGTCGAAGGATCACCACACTATCCTAAGAACTTTTTGGTAAAATGGCTTGTAAATTTAAGTATGGCATGTATAGCAAAATACTTATTTTGTGTAAATGATCTTATGGTATGCTGATGAAATGGTTGAGGAAGTGCTTGATAATGATAAATTATGGAAATGGTTAGTTTAGAATATGTTTGATGTTATGGAAAGTTAATAAGTTACCTAGTTCATGAAAATTCATAAAAAGGATGAAATTTGCCATAAACAGAATATTACAGCAACACTGATGTGAGTTTGAAAATTTACTAAAAATCATAGAAATTGAATTTGGTGATGAATTAAATATCAAATTTAAGCTTATTATGTCTAGTTTCACATGAAACAAACTAAACTGGTAAAAGAATTATATGTTGGAAGATATTTTAATTTTAGTGAAACAGGGTCAGAGCAGTTTCTGAATCCCCTGTTCCAACTTTATAAATTCACCATAAATTGTACAGATGTAATTAGGTGGCTTATTTTATATCTTCAGAATCCTTTTTGAGTCTAGTTTCAGGAGAAATAAATCTCATATTCATATGAATTTTATACAGAGAGAAAAGTGGTTCGTAGTAAACAGAGGTCAGACCAGTCAAGCCCTGAAACAGGGGTAACTTTAACTAATAAACTGTACTAATTGGCCCAACCAAAAATTCTAGAAAAAAATTATTAGATAGGCATATGAGTCTAGATTCAGGGAAAATTTATGGATCTTGATTTCGAGTTTCGTAACTCGAGATATGATTTTTCTTGTGACTGTAATGCAAGTAGCTAAAAAGCTGTGAATGTAGAAACAAATAATCTAAAGTTCTTAAAATGTTAAATTAAGTTTAGTAACACCTCATACTCGACTCCGGTGACGGTCTCGGGCGTGGGGGCGTTACAAATCAAATTTCAACGATGATTTATTTTTTTCTTTTCAGTCCATACCTCCTATTGAAACTAACCTTTTACATTTTTGTGAATGTAACCCTTTAAAAAGCACGAGCTGTCATGGTGCTTCGTCACCAACCCAAGTTGATCGAGGTAAAAGGTTTGTTTTACATTATCTGTCCGAAGAGAGAAGATTTATCTTGTTTGAAAAAGGTAAAACCGATCCTAAATTTTCTTCTCTTCAAGATCGACAAGGTAAAGTTTATGAAAATTTTCAAATACCTTTACTCTATTCGAATGTTGTTGAAAATCTTTTTGATGGTTTGATGTTTAGAAATTGTTTGTACCTTGTTGTGATTGATTGTTGTCTTTGGTCTAGTACTGATCCATTTGTGTTGGAAAGTGATTACACAAATTATGTTGTTAATAAGCGAAAGAGTGATTTAGTTTCCAATTGGCCAAGGTACACTTTGCGTGTACATTCCCATGAATTGTTATTTTTGAATAAACATATTGAAATGTTTTGGGTGAGGAATAATGTGTTTAAGTGCCTGCCATCATTTACAACCAATTATCCCTTGATCCAACTTAGTCTTCATGTTTGCAACGATGGTCTAACGAAACTCTTTGATAAATTTACGTATGCTTGCTTTGTCCAATTAAGATTTTTGGCATATGTTCGATTGAATGAATTTTTTATGAACTATCGAACACATTTGAATCTGGCTCCTTTGAGTTTCTTTTTATTGGCTGTGGTAAGAATTTTTCAGGTTTGTGTGACATCTTCCATCCCATTTAACCGAGGAAAACCATGCATGAGTCAAAGTTCTCCCATGGACAAACGGCTCGACTTGAGGGCAAGTCGCCTAAAAGAGGGGGGAATGATACGAGCACGCCCCGCGAACTTCATCGAACAAGTCTGTCAAGCCGAGCATTGACATGTTGGCAAGCTGATCCCAGCTCGTTTCCAGCTCCACGAGCTCCGTCCAGCTCAAATCCAGCTTATTCGAGCTCAATCCAACTTGCCTAAGCTAAACCGAGCTCACTCCTAGCTCATATTCAGCTCACGAGCTAAACCTTAGCTCAACTTCAGCTTAGGAGTTTAACCTCAGCTCAACTTTAGCTCACGAGCTAAAGCTTAGCCCATTTTAGTTTAAACTCGGTTTTGTCTTTAATACATTAAATAAAAATTTGCACATATTCATTTAAGCATTAAACTTGTCTTATATTAATATTTGTTATTAATATGTCATTGTAATTATATAAATTGATTATGTTCACATAGCCGAATTAATGCATGACATTAATGTGTTCACATCATGCTGAATTTATGAGTGTTCATGAGATGTCTTAATGACTTGTTTATTTCATGTAGGTACATCCCTTTGGATGGTACAATGTATGGATGAAGAAACATCTCTTTTGGGAATTCCACACTCATGAATGAAGAAGTATTAAATGCTGGTGCATGTACGGCTAGATGCAATGTTTCTACAAATTCATGCATTTGTCGAATGCATGTATGGACATTAAAGGCTAGTCCATGAATGGATCAAATGCATGGGATGATAGAATGCATGAATGGCTTAAGTGCATGTATGGTGCCTGTCTCCTAACTTTCCAAGGCACTTATTCGGCCAAGAAGTAGCTGCTAACTAATTCTATGTTGACCATAGAGCTCCTTGAACATGTTCACACTTTGAATTGACCTATAGGCTACTACACATGGATGGATGGGTTCAAGAATGTCCAAGGGAAGGAATTAACTCAAAAATTCAACACATTGATTGAATTAAGTGCATGCACAAAGGGGAGAACGAATTTACTAGGTTAATGTTGCCATTTATGAACCTACATGCCATTAAAGTGTTTAATTATAAAGAAACATGTTCCATACAAGTGCATGAACGTCCTAAGGAGATGAATGCAACCTTTTGGTGCACATACAAGTCACTTGAAGCCTTTCTTTATGACTAAGCATTCATGCACAAACCAAGGGGGAAGAAAGTGTCCATTCAAATAGTGCATGAATCACTTAATTTATGAACTATTTTAATACATTAGTGTGAACGTTTTTATTATTGTGTGAACACCTAGATGCTGAATTTGAATGGTCATTTATGTGGCTATAAATATTTGTTTTCTTTCATTTGTAAAGGACTTTTGCCAAATTTGTTAATGAACATTGTTCTTGTGAGGTTTCTTCCTCTCATATCTCGTACAAGTTTCGAAAGACTTATCTAGCTTGTGCTAGTGGCGTCAATCGTCTTGTTTTGAACTTATCACCAATCTTGGTATGGCGTTCACCTATCCATCTATCCATACTTTTCACCTTAACAATATAGGAATCGGGGTGACACTTTTTAGTGTTGAATCATTCCTGACGTTAAGTTCGTTTTCCATCCCCATCTTTCAAATTTCTTTCTTGTTAACCAAACCGGGCCTTCTATCCTTCAACCACCTTTTGCTATCCTTAGTCGAACCTATTGCTAATTCTATATTTCTTAAAACCTTCCACTCATCTGACCCTATTCATCAATTTCTCTTTCTAAAATTCGAGGCACGACCAATTCTCTCGACTACGATCGGGCAACTAAGTGAATTCGACTCAACTACCTGGGCCGGATCACATCAGGAATGATACAAGCGCGCCCAACGAACCTCTTCGAACAAGTCTCCCTAGTCGAGCTGTGACATGTTGGCAAGCTAATCCCAGCTCGTTTCCAGCTCCACGAGCTCCTTCCAGCTCAATTCAGCTCATTTCAACTCATTTGAGCTCAACCGAGCTTACTTTCAGCTCGTTCTTCATTTCAATAAATTAAACTAAGTTTTAGTTTTATACTAATTAGTTTGCTACAGCTCAATTTCGAAAATCTTAGCTCAAATAAGTTCATTAAATGTTTTTTTATTTATTTAGTTTGAGCTAGCTGAATTAATAAGCTGTTTAATTTTAATTTTAATTTGTCCTAATTAGTTAAATTGTTATTTAAGTTATTTTTTATATTACATATTTTAATTATGTAATAACCGAATTAATGTTTGGAATGTTTGTTCACATTTGTGCCGAATTTAAGGTGTTCATATGGGATTTAATGAATTGTTTTTCATTCATGTAGGTGCATGCATGGTTTGGTTCAATGGATGGGAGGTTACATGCACGACTAGATTCAAGGCTTAGAGGATTCATGCATGTCTTGTTACATGTATGGTGGCTGGTTATTTAGTTTCTCTAAGCAACTATTCGGCCAAGGAAGAGTTGCATCTTTAATTCCCCAAGTTGGCCGAATATCATCTCAAGGTGTCCATCAAGGCGTTCACACTAGCCAAGCTTCCTTTCACACTTGTTGTCCATTCGGTTTGATGCATTCACACTCAAGAGACCATTCAACCATGATGTTCACACCTTTAAAGGCTTTCAAACTGCTCCATTAATACTCACACCTATTCAGCCAAGCATTGCAAATTGAATGACTCCATTAAGCTCATGGCCGAACCTAGACATGTCCAATCAACTCCTCATGCATTCCAAATACATTCAGCCGAAATTCCTTCATTAAGAAGTCTGACTTGTATGCCCAAGGGCTGCACTTAGACATGGAAGACTTATGGTTTTGTTCTAGAACATTTTAGTCTATTCATAGCCGAATTTGCTTAATTCTTAAGATAGTCTTTTGGCCATTCGGCTACCTAGGCTTTAGGCCTATAAATACTTGTTATCTTTCCATGTAAAGGAGACTTTTGAAGCTTTTGTTAATGTTATGCTGCCGAAATTGTGAGGCAAACTTTTTTATATTTCGTTCAAAGATTCATTTGGCGTTCCTAGCATTCTAGTTGTGTCAATCGTGTTCTTTGTCGATTCTGAACTTATCACTACTCGTAGTGTGGCATTCAAACATACCGAGGTTCCTATCTTGTTAGATAGTGGGTCGAGGTTTTCCTTTACCAAACCCAAACTGAACTAAAAGAACCTATAGACAACGGGTCGATACCAAATCGGTATTGGTTCTTGTTTGCCTTCTTTGTTCGATCCCATTTCTTTCTTACCCAAAACATACCAAAATCGACCAATTTGTTCATATTACTTTGTTCCTACCCGTTCATTCCTACCATTCCATTCGCACCCCTCTTTCTACTTCAATCATTCCTTCAACTCAACTAATTCTAACGTAACTTCTCATAGACGATTGGGCAATCTACATATGACTCGACTCTTCCCGAGGCGGATCATATCAAATGCTGTCCAGATCTTTGTTTTCACACACAAGGCTGTTTGCATTCGGTTTCATACTTGGGTGACCATTACAATACTCAAGCTACCAATTAAAGCTCCTAAACTATTCAAGTCAATAAGGAGCTTCAATTAAAGCCATTCAAGCATCTAGGCTGAATCTACCAAGTCATTTCAGCCCTTACTTAACTTCATTAATGTCCAACTGAATGATCACCTTCTAGATGCTGTCCATTGGTGTCTCCCATGCTAGGAAACATCAAGGAAGCTACCAAGGACGTTCAAGAAGCTTCAAGGAAATTTCTAGCCATTTTAGCCTTAATTTGATGTCTATTCAGCACCCTTAATAGCCTATTTGGCTATCCCATGTAATAGGATATAAATATGTAGTTCAAATTACTTTGTAGAGACTTTTGCCAATTTGAATGAACTTGTGTTATTTTTGTGAGAATTTCTTCTCTCAAATTTAGTCCAAAGACTTAGCTTGGCTTATCTGATTGTCAGTGGCATCAACCTTAGTCTTTTCTGAACTTATCACTCTAATTCGAGTGTGGCATTCAACCAAACCTATACCTTTGATTCCTACCTCTTTAGGTAACGGGTCAAGGTCCTTTTGTTTCTATCACCCATCCATTTTAAGATCCTATAAGTTTTGGGGTCAACACTCATATTTAGTGTTGGTTCACACTTGCATCTTAAAACTATCCTTCCTATCCATACCTAACTATCCACTTACCGTACAAGTTGTTAATCAACCTTTTATTTCTTGTTAGCCGAACAAATATTCCTATTACTTAACTATTTTGAACCCAGAATCCAATCTTAATTACCATACTTAGCCGAATATAGAAATGATACAAATTTGGGAATGCTACTTCCTCGTTTGATGATCAGGCAACTAAACGACTCAACTCATCATACTGAGGTGAGATCGTATCAAGTTTTCTATCAAACAATCGGTCTATCTCTTGCATCACATATTGAAATTTCAATTCTAAAAACTCTTCTCGAAACATGATTTTATTGCTGAAAAGAAAAGTGATTAAAACAAAACAGAAAGTAAATACCTCACCACAAAACCTCACGTTTCACTCACAAAGAAAAATTGGATGGTACTCACACTCGTGTTTACACTCGTTAAATGGCTTTTTCTACACTCGAATGCTCTCTCAGCACTCATTCCTTTTAGCATTTTCTTCGCCTCTCAAACTTCATAATCGACTCGCTTAGTCTTATTAGAGACTTGTAGGTCGGCTCAAAACGATTTTGCAAAGGTAATGATAAAATGGGTGTGGGTAGGCTGAAAGGAAAGATATTTGGTTATTAAGTGTGGCTTGAAAAGGTTGGATGATAGTAGAAAGGAATTTGCTGATCGGGAACACAAAATGCAACTTTCAACACTTTCATTTTTTTTATAACTTCAAAATTCCTTCTTCTTCTTTTTTTAATTACAAATGATAAATAAAAATGGAATACTTTGATTCACGAATTTTTTTATTTTTTTATTTTATTTTTTTGATTTTTTATTTTTTTCAAACATTTACTCCAAACCTTCACGAACGCTCATACTCCTTAATTTTAGCTAGCTTTGATACCAAATGATACAAACTCGCCTCGATGATGATTTGAGTCATTTATGTTGCCCGATCGTAAAATGGAGAAGTACCATTCTTTAGTTTAAGCAATGGATGGATCCAGCTAAGTAAGTGTTTTTTTGGGAAACAAAACGGGTTCAAAGGGCCAAGTGAATAATGGTGAAAGTGGTTAATAAAGAAACAAAGTAGTTAAGGTGTTGGATAGGATGGATAGATGAACTTAAGGACAAGAATGAACCAATACTATGTAGAGTATTGACCCGAGACTTATAAGTCACTTAAGGTGGACCTTGACCTGTTACCTAAAAAGGTAGGAACCAAAGGTATAAATTTGGTAGAATGCCACACTTAGAATGAGTGATAAGTTCGAAAGAAATAGAATGACGCCACTAGCAAGCTAAATAAGTCATGCTAAGACTAAAACAAAATAAGAGAGTTGAAAAACTCACAAAATGTTATAGACATTAATCAAAGGAGCAAAAGTCTCTACAAAGTGAATTGAGCTACATATTTATAGCCTTTACATGGTGATGTAAGCACGCCCAAGAGCTCATCTAGCACGAGCCAAGAATCCCTTGAGCTGTCTAAAGGACCAATGACTCAAGCATGAGCTAGACAATTTCAAGAAGCTGTTTGAGGTTTACTTCCTCTCATATCTCGTACAAGTTTTGAAGACTTATCTAATTGTGCTAGTGGCATCTACTGAGCTTTTTTTAGAACTTAACACTGTATTGGTGTGGCATTCTCCTGTCCAACTATTCCATACATCACCTTAAACAATATAGGAATCGGGGTGACACTCCTTAGTGTTTGATACGATCACGGTTTCCCATAAGTCAAGTCCAAGTCGAGATCCGATGGTGCTACCTCAAGGGCTGATCACAAGGGCTCGTGCAAAACAATTTAAAGAAGCTGTCATAGCTTTAGTTCAGCAAATATGGGATGACGTCAATACTAGACCTACCGAACTAGCTGGTGGCAATTTTGGGAATCCATGTCGAACTCTTCTACAAGTTCAGTTTAGCTCACCGAGCTCACCTTCAGCTCAAGTTAGCTCTCATGTAGCTCCACACCAGCTCATTAGCTCGGATTTAGCTCATTCTCAGTTCCACAGCTCGGGACCAGCTCATTATCAACTCACGAGTTTAAGCCCAGCTCGGGTTTAGCTCTTGAATTATACATTAGCTCGTGGAGTTCTCTTTGAATTCATTTGACTACTATTGACTTTTTATTTAATAAGTTCAATAATTAGTTAATTAATATCCTACATATTAAATTTAGTTCACATTAGTTATAATTAAGTATGTCTTAAAAGTGTTTATTGATGATAATTAAATTTGTCATAACCGAATTTAATGTTGATGTTTGTGTTCACATTAGTTGAATTAATTCTGTTCACATTTCTTGTAGGAACACAATGGGCATATGGAGATTAAAAGCAAGCATGAATGTTGAAAGGTGCATGGACGGTTGGGGGACTTGAATCTCTTAGGTGCATGTTCGGCTAAGTGCATGCATGACCATATTCAATGTCTTCAAGGTTCATGAATGTTTCCATTCATGTATGGTGTGATATCTCTTCATTTCTCAAAGTGACCATTTAGCCAAAGGACACTCACACATGCATGAAGATAGCTTGGCTGATTAGCTTCCCCATGACTCTCCTTAATTCGTTCACACCTATGTTCACATGGCAAGACTATTCGGTTCACTTTGTTCATACTAGAAGGCTCTTCAACATTCAATTTTCACACACATGATGGCCCTTGGAGTGTCCACAATTAATTCATACATTTTGGCCAAACATTGCTTCATTTAACAAGGTTGGCCGAACCTCACAAGTGACCATTGGACATCATGCATTCACTTTGTGTTTTCTTAAGCATGAAGGTTCATTCATTTCCTACTACCATAGCCGAATCTAGACATGCACCTTAAGGGTCATTTTTCTAGAATTTTCTCTAATTAATGTGTAAGTATGAAAGGCCAATCGGCTACCTAGACTATTAGGCCTATAAATACTTGTTCAATTTCTATGTAAAAGAACTTTTGAAACTTTTGTGAATCTTATGCTGCCGAAATTGTTAGGCAAACTTTTCTTATATTTGGTTCAAAGATTCGTTTGGCGTTCCTAGCGTTCTAGTTGTGTCAATCGTGTTCTTTGTCGATTCTGAACTTATCACTACTCGTAGTGTGGCGTTCAAACATACCGAGGTTCCTATCTTTTTAGATAGTGGGTCGAGGTTTTCCTTTACCAAACCCAAACCAAACTAAAAGAGCCTATAAACAACGGGTCGATACCAAATCGGTATTGGTTCTTGTTTGCACTTTTTGTTCAACCCTATTTCTTCATTTACCAAATTGTACCTAAACCGGCCATTCCGTTCGTACCTTTTCATAATACCATTTCGTTCTTACCCTTCATACCATTACGTCCATTTCTTCAATTCCCCTTACCTAAATCCGAACTTCCAATTCTTCTTACCTATTCCAGTCTGAACCAAAACCAATACCCCTCTTTCTACTTCGGCCATTCCTTCAACTCAACTAAATCTAACGTAACTTCTCGTAGACGATCGAGCACTCAGCATACGACTCGATTCTCCCTAAGACGGTTCGTATTATTGTTGAATCACTCCTGAAGTTTAAGTTCATTTTTCCATCTCTATTTTTTTCTTTATTTACTTGTTATCCCAAACTGAGCCATCCCCATATCACCTATCTTTGTTTCTCCCTAGCTGACTCTAACATCATAAAACTAACCCATTTGAACTCCATTTTGTTACCATTAAGCCTACTAAGCCAATTCCAACACTTGTCCATTCTTGAGAATGACTCTTCTCAAAGACGATCAGGCAACCATTGTGAACTCGACTCAATCACAATAAGCTCAGTTTTAGCTTTTTCAAGCTCGTCTAGCTCAACCTGAGTTCATTTAGCTTTTCAACCCATCTTTAATTTGCTGGAATAAACTTAAATAATATTTAGTTTAAGTATTAAATGTGTTTAGTTAATATAATTTAATTAATTAAGTTGCTGGAATAAATTACTCATCTTAGTTAATTGAGTTTGATATGATCTGCCTCGGGGAGAGTCGAGTCGTATGTAGATTGCCCGATCGTCTACGAGAAGTTACGTTAGATTTAGTTGAGTTGAAGGATTGGCCGAAGTAGAAAGAGGGGTATTGGTTTTGGTTTGGATTGGAATAGGTAAGAAGAATTGAAAGTTCAGATTTAGGTAAGGGGAAGTGAAGAAATGGACGTAATGGTATGAAGGGTAAGAACGAAATGGTATTATGAAATGGTACAAACGGATTGGCCGGTTTAGGTACAATTTGGTAAATGAAGAAATAGGGTTGAACAAAAAGTGCAAACAAGAACCAATACCGATTTGGTATCTACCCGTTGTTTATAGGCTCTTTTAGTTCAGTTTGGGTTTGGTAAAGGAAAACCTCGACCCACTATCTAACAAGATAGGAACCTCAGTATGTTTGAACGCCACACTACGAGTAGTGATAAGTTTGGAATCAACAAAGAACACGATTGACACAACTAGAACGCTAGGAACGCCAAACGAATCTTTGAACGAAATATAAGAAAAGTTTGCCTCACAATTTCGGCAGCATAACATTAACAAAAGTTTCAAAAAGTCCCATTTACAAAGAAAAATAACAAGTATTTATAGCCTAAAGACTAGCTAGCCGAATGGACACTTTACATACTTAATAATTAAGTAAAAGTCTCATGAATGCATCTTGAAAATTCTAGAAAGATGTCCTTTGATGTTCATAACCAGATTCGGCTATGGTGGATGATACGACCACACCTCCCGAGTTGCCAGTTGCCAATGTAGATCCTCTCGAGTTGCCTGTAGGACCGATTACCCGAGCTCGAGCAAAGAGATTCAAAGACGCAACAACAGCATTAGTTGATAGAGTTTGGGGTGAAACCGTTGCTGGACTTATCGAAAGCTTTTGGATCAGCAAGTCGAGCGACCCATGTATTCTCCTTCAAGCTCAAATCAGCTCAAATCAGCTCCCAAACAACCCATTCAATTTTCCTATTAAATCAAGGCATCTAGAAGCTGTACCTTGCCGTTCTCCATGCACAAGAAACTTCAAGGAAGCTTCATCAGAAATTCTGGAATTTTTAGCTAACCATTTAACTATCTCAAGAGCCTATTCGGCTATCCCTTGTATTCACTATAAATTTGGCTTGTGTTACTTTGTAAAGGACTTTTGCCAAAATTTTATAAAACTAAATTTTTTTTTTGTTCCTGTAAGAACTTTTTCTCTAAGTCTCGTTTAAGATTTTTGTTGGCTTATCTACCTAGTAGTGGCGTCAACCTCTTTCTTTACGATACCGAACTTATCACTAGTTTTAGTGTGGCATTCAAAACCCTTTATACCGAGGTTCCTATCTTGTTAGATAGTGGGTTGAGGTTTCCCTTTACCAAACCTAAATCGAACTAAAGAGAGCCTATAAACAGTGGGTCGATACCAAATCGATATTGGTTCTTGTTTGCACTTTTTTGTTCAACCCCATTTCTTCATTTACCAAATTGTACCTAAACCAGCCATTCCGTTCGTACCATTTCATAATACCATTTCGTTCTTACCCTTCATACCATTATGTCCATTTCTTCAACTTTCCTTATCTAAATTCGAATTAACTATCCCTTCTATTTTCGACGAAGCTTTCTCGAAGACGATCGGGCAATCTACATACGACTCAACTCAAGTCGAGGTGAGCTCGTATCATTTGTTATTAGAGCTACTAAAATGAGAAGCTTAGACTTTCGAAGCGGAGCATTCCCGAGGTAGGATCCGAAAAAAAATTTGAACAAAAAAAAGAGAAAAAAAAGTGTTTTATGCAATTTGTTTGCTATTTGAATGTCAAGCCTTGATTTGATATAGTTTCCTGATCCAGCTTCTGTTCTAAACCCCATATGCACGCCACACTTTCTTACCCAATTTCCTGTTCTTTCAGCCAACCTTAAACCTATACGCATCCCCATTGTTACCCTTTTTAAACCGACTCACAAACTAGAAGATCAAGCCTAGTAAATCCTTTACGAGGTTATAAGAGAAGAAAGGAGTGGAAAAAGGCACGAGTGAGTGAGCGCATTCGAGAGGAGGTAAAAGCCAAACGAGCGTAAACACGAGTGTGAGTGCCAACATTCTTTCTTTCTGAGAGATCTTGTGAGGTTTATAGTGAGGCTACAACATGTCGCGAAGTCCGGAACGTAACATGAATGAAGGACTATCAAGACAACCTTTAAGGAACGTGGCTTCCGGAGGCGGAGGAGTCCCTGATCTAGGCCAGCAAGCACTCCTAAGGGAAATCCAACGTATGTTCCGCAATGAACTCGAGTCCATAAATGAGAGACTAGACCGAGTCGAAGAGAGGGGGCGACGAGAAAGAACGCCTCAAGGCCCTGGACATGATAGAGGACGAGCAAGGCCAGTTGAAGACGAGATGTATGACCCAAGTGATTTAGAAAGTGACCAAGGTTCAAACCAAAGTGAGCGACGCCGAGGTCAGCAGAACTGGGGTCAAAAGGATCGAGGCCGAGTAGATGATGATTTGAAGAACATTAAGCTCTCCATACCGCCCTTCCAAGGCAAGTCTGATCCAGAGGCGTATTTGGAGTGGGAAAAGAAAATAGAATTGGTGTTCGACTGCCATAACTACTCGGAGGCCAAGAAAGTCAAGTTGGCAGCCATCGAATTCTCCGACTACGCCATGGTGTGGTGGGACCAATTAACCACAGGTCGAAGACGGAATGGAGAGAGACCAATCTCAACATGGTAAGAGATGAAGGCGGTGATGAGAAAGAGATTTATCCTGTCTTATTACCATCGGGAATTATACCAAAAGTTGCAAAACCTTACGCAAGGCCACCGGAGCGTGGATGATTATTTTAAAGAGATGGAAATAGTAATGATTCGTGTGAATGTGGAAGAAGATCGCGAGGCAGCCATGGCTAGGTTCTTAGCCGGGCTAAATCAAGAGATTGCTAACGTGGTGGAGCTTTAACACTATGTCGAGGTGACCGACATGGTTCATGTTACGATTAAAGTTGAAAAACAACTCAAGGAGAAAAGCTCTGTTCGGGCCTATGCCAACCCTGCAAACAACTCAAAGTGCGGACAAGGTACAAGTAAGAAGGACTTCCCTAATCACCCGAAGGAACAAAACCATCCTGCAAAGTTTAATAAGCCCGTTGGTGAATCAAGCAAAGGCAAAGAAGTTGCCAATCCAATTCACACGAGGGACATCAAGTGCTTTAAGTGCTTGGGGCGAGGGCACATTGCTAGTCAATGCCCTAACCGAAGAACGATGGTGATGAGCGCTGGCGGAGAAATCGAGTCAGAAGACGTGAAAGAAGAAGAATCCGACACACCGCCGCTGATGAAGAAGGCGATCTTGAATATGCCGTCGAAGGTGAAATCCTTGTAATCAAACGTAGCCTAAGTGTACAAAGCGCGGAGAATGAACAACAACGCGAGAATATCTTCCATACGCGCTGCCTTGTGCAAGGCGAGGTGTGTAGCCTTATTGTGGATGGCGGGAGTTATACAAACGTCGCTAGTACGTTAATGGTGGAGAAACTCGGCTTAGCCACAATGAAGCACCCTTGTCCGTATAAGCTTCAATGGCTTAATGATGGTGGGGAGTTGAAGGTGACAAAACAAGTATTGGTGCTGTTTTCCATCGGAAAATTCAACGATGAAGTTCTTTGCGACGTGGTTCCCATGCATGCCGGGCACCTTTTGTTAGGCTATCCATGGCAATTTGATCGAAAGGTGGTACATGATGGCTACACCAATCGATACACCTTCAAGCATTTAGGCAAGAACATCACTTTAGCGCCTTTGACACCGAGACAAGTATACGAAGATCAAGTGAAGCTGCGTGATTCAATTGAAAATTTTAAAGAGATTGAAAAAAAAGAAAAGAGTGAAAAGGTGTGTGAAAAAGTGAGTGAAAAGAAACGAGGGAAGCAAGTTGTAAAAATGAGAGAAAAGAATAAGGAACAAGAAAAAAGAGTGAAGAAAAAATGAGTGCAAAAATGAGTGTTTATGCGAAAGGGAGCGACATTCGAAAATCCTTTATGTTGAGGCAGCCTATACTTGTACTCATGTACAAGGAATCATATTTGAATACTAATGAATTAGATGATGCTTTACCTTCTTCTGTTATCTCTCTTTTGTAGGAATTCGAAGATGTATTTCCCGATGAAGTTCCGAGTGGCTTACCACCTATTCGGGGAATAGAACATCAAATTGACTTCATTCCTGGTGCATCTATACCAAACAGACCGGCTTATCGTAGTAATCCCGAGGAGACCAAGGAGCTGCAAAAACAAGTGAATGAACTCCTTGAAAAGGGATTCATCCGCGAGAGCCTTAGTCCATGCGTTGTTCCTGTTTTGTTGGTGCCGAAAAAGGATGGGACGTGGTGCATGTGCGTTGGCTGTCGCACCGTGAACAAAATCACGATTAAGTATCGTCATCCAGTATCGCGCCTAGATGATATGCTCGACGAACTAAGTGGTGCTCAGTTGTTCTCCAGAATCGACCTCAAAAGCGGTTACCATCAAATACGGATGCGCGAGGGAGATGAGTGGAAAACAGCATTTAAAACTAAACACGGTTTGTACGAGTGGTTGGTAATGCCATTCGGTCTTACTAACGCTCCTAATACCTTTATACGTTTAATGAACCATGTTCTACGAGCTTTCATTGGTAAATTTTGTGAGGTTTACTTTGATGATATTCTTGTTTATAGTAGATCCTTAGATGATCACTTGAAGCATTTACGAGCTGTTCTTGATGTGTTGCAAAAGGAAACTTTATATGCCAATCTTAAGAAATGCACGTTTTGTTCTGACCAAGTTGTTTTCCTAGGATTTGTTGTCAGCTCGCAAGGACTTCAAGTTGACCAAGAAAAGGTGAAAGCCATTCGAGAGTGGCCTAGACCGACCAGCATAAACCAAGTGTGAAGTTTCCATGGCTTGGCGAGTTTCTACCGTCAGTTCATCCCAAATTTCAGCACATTGGCTGCCCCTCTCACGAGCGTGATCAAAAAGAATTTTGCTTTCTATTGGAGCGATGAGCAAGAAAAATCTTTCATTTTACTTAAAGATCATTTAACTAATGCTCCATTACTCATATTGTAACGCCCCCTTACCCGAGACCGTCGCCGGAGTCGAGTATGAGGAGTTACTAGACTTAATTTAACATTTTAAGAACTTTGGATCATTTGTTTCTACATTCACAGCTTTCTAGCTACTTGCTACACAGTTACAAGAAAAATCATATCTCGAGTTAAAAAACTTGAAATCAAGATCCGTAAATTTTCACTGAATCTAGACTCATATACCTATTTACTAATTTTTTATAGAATTTTTGGTTGGGCCAATTAGTACAGTTTATTAGTTAAAGTTACCCCTGTTTCAGGACTTGACTGGGCTGACCTCTGTTTACTACGAACCACATTTCTCTCTGTAAAAAATTCATATGACTATGAAGTTTATTTCTCCTGAAACTATACTCAATAAGGATTCCAAGAATATAAAATACAACACCTAATTATATCTGTACAATTTATGGTGAATTTATAAAGTTGGAACAGGGGATCCAGACATCGCTCTGGCCCTGTTTCACTAAAATTCAAATATCTTCTAACATATAATTTCTTTACCTGTTTAGTTTGTTTTATGTGAAACTAGACATAATAAGCTTCAATTTAATATTTAATCCATCACATAATTTGATTTCTATGATTTTTAGTAAATTTTCAAACTCACATTAGTGTTGCTGCAATGTTCTGTTTATGGCAAATTTCATCCTTTTTATGAGTTTTCGTGAACTAGGTATTCTATTAACCTTCCATGACATCAAACATAATCTAAACTAACCATTTCCATAACTTATCATTATCAAACATTTTTCTCAACCAATCCATCACCATATCATAAGATCATTTACACAAAATAGGTATATTGCTATACATGCCATACTTAAATTTTACAAGCCATTTACCAAAAAGTCCTCCAGATAGTGTGATCGAGCCTTTGACCTATCCCGATTCCTGAGCTAGCTTATTGAAAACTACAATGAATAAGAAGGAGGGAGTAAGCATAAATGCTTAGTAAGTTCATATGCAAATAACAAGTAACATAACAAAGCAATCATACCAAACAACATTAGCATGGTATCACCAAAACATATATCACATTTCTAATCATTATTCATCATCTTATTACCTTATCGTTGTTGTATCAATACTCAAACCGAGGGTTAAGTACATACCTGTCCAAAGTATCCATTTCACAACACTTACCAATACGTCTCTTTTCATCTCGAGTATTCCTCCATTTGAGTAGAACTTTACCCGTTGAACACATCAAAATATAATTCAGATACATGGATAATTTGCACATAAGTGCCACATATGCAATCAAGCAATCATGTAACCCGCCCCTAAGTGAACTCGGACTCAACTCAATGAGCTCGGGCATTCGCATCCATAAGTGAACTCGGACTCAACTCAACGAGCTCGGATGCCTAGTTACATCTCACGAACTCGCACTCAACTCAACAAGTTGGACATTTCGCATCCATAAGTGAACTCCTGACTCAACTCAACGAGTTCGGATGCTCAACCATCCTAGTGACATGTCACTTGTATCCTAATCTATTCCTAAGGTTCAAACGGGATTTTCCTCGAACATATATCCTTGCCGCCTTCCGTAGAATACCAAAACCAATACTTTCAGGTAACAATTTATATTTAACAAGTAGCTCACATAATTTACATTTTATTCAAAATAACCACAAAGCATATATTTCATGATAAAAATCAACATATCATATAATTAACATCAATAACTTAAAAATAACAATTATGCTACATTATTTACACATGAACTTACCTTGGTACCAAAATATAAAGATTTTGCAATTTAGTCCACAATCTTTTCTTTTCCTCGATTGGGATCGATTCCACGTCTTTCTTGATCTAAAATAACACATTTAGCTTATTTAATACTCACATTATCAAATTAATCCTTAATTCAAATTTTAGCAAAATTACAATTTTACCCCTAAACTTTTGCATATTTACACTTTTGCCCCTAGGCTCGGGATTAAAATTTATTCCTTATTCTTATGTTTTATAATATGCTGATCACTTTTCTCTTCTATGGCAACATCAAATTCTCACTCTAACATGTACTTGTGACTATTAGGTATTTTTGCCGATTAAGTCCTTTTACTCGTTTTCACTCAAAACCGAGTAGCACAAGTTGTCTTAACATAATTTAAAACCTCATATTCTATCATAAAACATCAAAATACACAAATTTCACCTATGGGTATTTTTCCAAATATAAACCCTAGGTTAAATTATTGCTAGCATAAGCTAAATCAAGCTACCGGGGTCTCAAAAACGTAAAAATCATTAAAAACGGGGCTTGGAATCACTTACTGTGAAGCTTGAAAGTTGAAGAAACCCTAGCTATGGAGAGAGTAAAATTCGCAGCAACCATATGAAGAAGATGACCATTTTGTGTTATTTTTCCCATTTTATTTCATTTAATATCCAAATAACCAAAATGCTCCTCCTTACTAAACTTTCAAAAATTCCTTCCATGTCCTAATTTTGTCCATGAACTTAAAATTGGTCAAATTGATATTTAAGACCTCCTAATTAATATTTCAAAGCAATTTCATACTAAAAACTTCTAGAATGCAAGATTTGCAACTTATTCGATTTAGTCCCTAACTTTAAATTAAACTCGTTATGCTAAAAATTTCTTCACGAAATCTTCACGAAATTATGCAATCATATCATAAACCTCAAAATAATTATAAAATAATTATTTCTATCTCAGATTTGTGGTCACAAAACCACTATTCTGATTAGGCCCTAATTCGGGATATTACAACTCTCCCCTTTTAAGGATTTTCGTCCTAAAAATCTTACCAGAAATGATGTGGGTATTGATTTCTCATATTTTCTTCTTTCCCATGTAGCTTCTTCTACTCCATGCTTTTGCCACAACACCTTCACAAGTGCAATATTTTTGTTCCTTAGTTGTTTGACCTCTCGAGCTAAAATCTTAATCGGTTCTTCTTCATAGGTCATATCTCGGTTGTAGTTCAATTTCGCTTATGAAACCACATGTGAAGGATCCGAACGATACCGACGTAACATAGATACGTGGAACACATCATGAATCTTCTCTAATTCGTGTGGTAATGCTAGCCGATATGCTACCGGTCCAACTTTTTCAATTATTTCATACGGCCCAATAAAACGCGGACTTAATTTGCCCTTCCGTCCAAATCTAAGAACTTTCTTCCACGGAGACACCTTTAAAAATACTTTATCACCAACTTGAAATTCAATGTCCTTTCGTTTTAAATCTGCGTAAGATTTTTGTCTATCTGAAGCAGCTTTTAAAAAATTTCGAATTACCTTCACTTTTTCTTCGGTTTCTTTTATTAGATCAACTCCATAGATCTGATTTTCCTTGAGTTCAGTCCAATACAATGGCGTCCGACATTTACGACCATACAATGCTTCATAAGGTGCCATCTTTAAGCTCGTCTGATAACTATTATTGTAAGCAAATTCCACCAACGGTAAAAATCTTTCCCAACTTCCTTGAAATTCCAATACACAACATCTAAGCATAACTTCAAGAATCTGAATTACTCTCTCTGATTGCCCATCAGTTTGTGGATGAAAAGCAGTACTGAAATTTAACTTCGTACCTAACGCGTCTTGCAACTTTTGCCAAAACCGCGAGGTAAACCTTGGATCTCTATCTGAAATAATCGACAATGGTATTCCGTGTAGTCTAACTGATGAGATTCGGCCCGGGTAGATGAGTCGAATTCACGTAGTTGCCCAATCGTAGTTCGAGAGAGTCGTTCGTGCCTCAGATTTTTGTTATAGTAGTAAAAGAATTAGAACAGGATAGCGGAAGGTTTCAAGAAGGGTAAGTTTAGTATAGGTTCAGTTAAAGGTAGCAAATATGGATGAAGGATAGAAGGCTCGATTTGGGTTAACAAGAAAAAAACTTAAAAGATGGAAATTGAAAACAAACTCAACGTCAGGAATGATTCAACACTAAGAAGTGTCACCCCGATTCCTATATTGTTAAGGTGAAAAGTACGGATAGATGGATAGGTGAACGCCACACCAAGATTGGTGATAAGTTCAAACAAGAACGATTGATGCCACTAGCACAAGCCAGATAAGTCGTTCGAAACTTGTACGAGATATGAGAGGAAGCAACCTCACAAGAACAATGTTCATTAACAAATTTGGCAAAAGTCCTTTACAAATGAAATCAACAAACTATTTATACTAGTTTCTTATGCTAGCCGAATAGTCCATTCATGAACTTAACAATTAAGTAATGTACCTAATTAAGACATGAAACTTTCTAGAAAAATGACCAATGGTATTCTTGTCCATGTTCGGCCGAATGGGAGGTGAGTGGGCGCTTCATGTATGAGCAAGCTTTGGAAGCCAATGGGATTGTCTAGGTTCAGCCATGGGATGCATGAAACTCTCAAGGGGTGTCTCTTGGCCGAATAGGTGCTTAGAAAACGCCAAGGGTCCTCCCACATGCATCGGTTGTACATGGAACTTGGAAGGGGGCTTGAACCTAGCCGAACATGCACTTGCATTAATTACCCTCCATTCATGCATGTGTGCCGTCCAAGGGAGATGCACCTTTCAATATGCATGAACCTTCCATGTACATGAATGTATGTCCTCCAAACATTGAACCGGTCCATGCATGTATCCTCCCGTTCAATGAACATTCCCGTTCATGCACCTTGTATTAAATGCCATGAATGTATCTTCCAAATTCGGCTAACCTACATAATTAAATAACATAATTAAATAACACACAACTATTCATATAATTATAATTTAAAATAACAACTAATAACTTAATAACACTAACTAAATTTGAACACAATAATTATAAGTCAACTTATAATAAATTCGGCTAGCTCAAATAGTCAAAAACACTTAGTGAGCTAAATTGAGCTAGGGAATTCGGCATGAACTATAGCAAACTTAGTTATAAGCTAGATTAAAACTTATTTTATTGGAATGAAAAAGGAATGAGTTGAAACGAGCTAAATTCGAGCTCAAACGAGCTAAAACGAGCTCAAGTGAGCTGATGTAAGCTGAATGGCGCATGGGGGAGCTGGAAAGGAGCTGAGATCGGATTGCAAAATGGTGCATGGAGTCATCAAGGAGTTGTTCTTAGCTCCTCCAACGTTATGGAGCTGGTTATCATCCTAAATGCGCATCACAAAGGCCGATATAGCATCTTGAAGTTGCTTGGTTCGAGCTCGAGTCATGGGGCCTTTTGGCAGCTCAATGGATCCTTCGTGTGCATTCGAGGATGACCCGGGTGTACTCACATCATTCCCCTCGTCTTCAATTATTTCTTGAGTTAGAAATTTGTTTTTCTTGTCTTTTATAATTAGAATTTTTTGTATTTGATTTTTGATTGTGTTTGTTCTCTTAGTCAGATCTTTTTTTTTTTCGGTTAATGAATAATTTGTCCACACCATAGATTGAATTTGAAGGGATGATTTGTGAATCATCTTATTACTGATTATCGAATCCTTTTTAGTTTCGCCCAATTCATATGGTTCTCTCAACCCAAAAAATGGAATTGGATTTATTTTTGAAAGTTCTTAGCTGCATACATCACTACACTTCCACTTGACACCTATCGTAATGATAAACGGCTCGTCTCGCCGTGACCTTCTCTTGAATTCTCAAAACTTCTGTCACTCGATCCCCGCAGGGACAGAGAACCCCTTGCCGTCTCGGCTGTGCTACCGGAGGCTCTGGGGAAGTCGGAATAGGAGAGCACTCATCTTGGGGTGGGCTTACTACTTAGATGCTTTCAGCAGTTATCCGCTCCGCACTTGGCTACCCAGCGTTTACCGTGGGCACGATAACTGGTACACCAGAGGTGCGTCCTTCCCGGTCCTCTTTGTCCTCAAGTCGAGCCAACGGTTAATTTTGAAACAGGGATGCCTACTTGATCGTTCTTGGATGGATGTGTTTAGTTGACGCATCATGCCTTGCTGCAAAAACGTTTCATAACTTGCAACCAATTGAGAATCATTACAAAGCAGAAACTTATTCAAACGGTCATGGAAGCAAGTTTTCTTACACTTAAGACCATCACAGCAGAACAATATCAATATCCCATGTTCACTATCAAATAAACATGTCTCATTATAACTTAAAAACTTAATGAACAAGGATTTTGATAATATATTGTCCGTACTTCGCTTGGGCATTTCAAATTGTACTTGCGAAGTATTGGAACTTCGACAGGAATTCATTTGACATTTCAAAACCTGCATACATCTGTCATAAGCAAACAATGGAAAAGAAAAATTTATCTCATGTTTTTGTGCTCTTAAACTACGCAATTTGGACAGCAAGTATTCATCAAACTTATCAACTTCACGCTTATAAAGAATCTTGTGTCCATCAACCAAAACAGTTATATCTTCATCGTTAATGTTTTCTTCATCAATCAAGTTGGACAAATATGTAATAGAAATTCCAGAAACCTTACCTTGTACACAAAAACAAGAATTAACTTTACCTTTTTCGATCATTACAAACCTTCTCTCTTCGGGAATGTATCGTAACCGCATCATTGGGCTTGAGTCAACCTGAAAAGAATTAGAATGAAGAAAACTTTGGTTAATCAAAACTCTTTTCTTTTCTTCACTCATGTTTCTTTGAATTCCCTTTTCTCTCATTTTTTTTATCACAACTCTTTTTCTTTTCTCTTTCAATTTCTTTTCTTTCTTTTTCATTTCCTTTTTCCTCTCGCATTCGATCCAAAGATTGCTTTAACCATTGTTGATCCTCCACAACTTTTTTCAGTGTCAAAGGTGCCAAAGTAATATTTCGGCCTTGATACTTCAAGGTATATTGATTTGCAAATCCATCATGCTTCACTCTTCGATCGAATTGCCAGGGTCTCCCAAGCATTATATGGCCCGCATGCATGGGCACCACATCACAAAGAACCTCATCTTCATACTTTCTAATTGAAAATGGGACAAGAACTTGCTTGGTTACCTTTAACTCAACTCCATCATTAAGCCATTGTAGCTTGTATGGACTCGGATGAACACTTGTCGGCAAATCAAGTCTTTCAACTAGGAGGGTACTCGCAACATTTGTACAACTTCCTCCATCAATCACTACGCTACAAACCTTTCCACGGACAAAACAACGAGTATGAAAAAGGTTCTCTCGTTGCGGATCGAGTTCGGTACCTTGCGTACCTAAGCTCCTCTTAACAACAAGCATCTCACCTTCGACCGCATACTCCATTTCTTCCTCGGCATCGGAAAGGGTTTCGTTATTGTTTTCAACTTTTTCATCCTCCTCCTCCTCCGATTCAATATCGCCATTTGGTTGAATCACCATGACGCTCCGATTCGGACATTGACTTGCAATATGCCCTCTTCCAAGGCACTTGAAACATTTTATGTCTCTCGTCCGATTTTGGGTACCTTCAACAGCCTTGCCTTTGCTATTTTCACCCGTAGGCTTGGTAGCTTTGATAGGTGCTATAGGATCTTTCGTTTGGCTCACCGTAGCACTCTTGCTAGTGCCTTGGTTCCATCGAGACACATTGGTGGTTGAATAGCCTCGGGCAGCACCTTTCTTCTTGAGTTTCTTCTCGATTTTGATGGCCATGTGGACCATATCAACTATCTCCACATAATGTTGTAGCTCCACAACATTGGCGATCTCACGGTTAAGTCCGGACAGAAATCTAGCCATAGTTGCTTCTCGATCCTCCTCCATATTCGCACAGATCATAGCAACTTCCATTTCTTTGTAATAGTCCTCGACACTCCTCGTACCTTGAGAAAGATTTTGGAGCTTTTGGTAAAGCTCTCGGTGGTAGTGCGTTGGAATGAACCTCCGGCGCATGACAGCCTTCATTTCGGCCCAAGTGTTAATGGGTTGCTCGCCATTTCGCCTTCGGGTTGTCGTAAGTTGGTCCCACCAAATCATGGCATAGTCGGTGAATTCTATGGCAGCCAACTTAACTTTCTTTACCTCCGAGTAGTTATGGCACTCGAAAATGAGTTCGATCTTTTTCTCCCACTCCAAATATGCTTCAGGATCCGAACGGCCTTGGAACGGGGGAATTGATAACCTAATACTTTTCAAGTCATCATCGAACCTTTCTCGTTCTCGTTGTCCACGATGACGTTGGCCTCTCCGCCCGGCACTAACATTCGAACCAGCCACGCTTTCGACTTCACTTGGATCGAAAACTTCGTCATCTTGAACATGCCTTCGGTCACGGTCTCGAGGTGGACTTATTGGGGTCCTTGCTCGTCGGCCTATTCCTTCCACTTGATCGAGTCGGTCTTGTATTGGTTCCAACTTTCGATCAAACAACTGTTCAACTTCTCGAAGTAAGGCTTGCATGTTCAAATCCGGCACATTACGAACGGGTTGCCTTTCCTCCACATTTCGTTCCATGTTGATTTTTTTTTTCAATAAATTTTCAAATCCTCACCACAAATCTCACTATTCACTCACAAAGAAAAATTGATGAACACTCCACTCGTGTTTGCACTCGTTTTTAGGCTTTTTCAAAACTCTCAAATGATCTCACACACTTTAGCCTTTTACCACTCAAGCTTACTCTCGTAACCTCGTATTTTGTTTCCTTTGACTCGTCTTTGGTGTTTTGGGGTCAGCTTCAAAATGGTTACAAGGGATAAAATGTATGGTGTACGGGTAGGCTAAAAGAATTTTTTTTTTTGGTATAGTGTGGCGTTTGGAAATGGGGTTAAAATTGATGAAAAGAATACTTGTTGATCGGAACAAAATATAAACAATAGAAAGAACTTGTTCACTTCACTCTTTTTTTTTTTAATAATTTCGTTTTTTTATAGCTTTCAATATATCACCTTTTCAAAGATAAAACGAAAATACAACTTAATAAAAAAAAATTTTGTTCGACTTTTTTTTACTACGAACCTATTTCGATCTTAATACGAACGTTGGCGCCTCTCGATTTACAAGCTCTGATACCAAATAATGAGATCTGACCCAGGTAGATGAGTCGAATTCACGTAGTTGCCCGATTGTAGTTCGAGAGAGTCGTTCGTGCCTCAGATTTTTGTAATAGTAGTAAAAGAATTAGAATAGGATAGCGGAAGGTTTCAAGAAGGGTAAGTTTAGTATAGGTTCAATTAAAGGTAGCAAAGATGGATGAAGGATAGAAGGCTCGATTTGGGTTAACAAGAAAAAAACTTGAAAGATGGAAATGGAAAATGAACTCAACGTCAGGAATGATTCAACACTAAGAAGTGTCACCCCGATTCCTATATTGTTAAGATGAAAAATATGGATAGATGGATAGGTGAACGCCACACCAAGATTGGTGATAAGTTCAAACAAGAACGATTGACGCCACTAGCACAAGCCAGATAAGTCGTTCGAAACTTGTACGAATATGAGAGGAAGCAACCTCACAAGAACAATGTTCATTAACAAATTTGGCAAAAGTCCTTTACAAATGAAATCAATAAACTATTTATACTAGTTTCTTATACTAGCCGAATAGTCCATTCATGAACTTAAAAATTAAGAAATGTACCTAATTAAGACATGAAACTTTCTAGAAAAATGACCAATGGTATTCTTGTCCATGTTCGACCGAATGGGAGGTGAGTAGGCAGCTTCATGTATGAGCAAGCTTTGGAAGCCAATGGGATTGTCTAGGTTCGACCATGGGATGCATGAAACTCTCAAGGGGTGTCTCTTGGCCAAATAGGTGCTTAGAAAACTCCAAGGGTCCTCCCACATGCATCGGTTGTACATGGAACTTGGAAGGGGGCTTGAACCTAGCCGAACATGCACTTGCATTAATTACCCTCCATTCATGCATGTGTGCCGTCCAAGGGAGATGCACCTTTCAATATGCATTAACCTTCCATGTACATGAATGTACGTCCTCCAAACATTGAACTGGTCCATGCATGTATCCTCCCGTTCAATGAACATTCCCGTTCATGCATCTTGCATTAAATGCCATGAATGTATCTTCCAAATTCGGCTAACCTACATAATTAAATAACATAATTAAATAACACACAACTATTCATATAATTATAATTTAAAATAATAACTAATAACTTAATAACACTAACTAAATTTGAACACAATAATTATAAGTCAACTTATAATAAATTCGGCTAGCTCAAATAGTCAAAAACACTTAGTGAGCTAAATTGAGCTAGGGAATTCGGCATGAACTGTAGCAAACTTAGTTATAAGCTAGATTAAAACTTAGTTTATTGGAATGAAAAAGGAATGAGCTGAAACGAGCTAAATTCGAGCTCAAACGAGCTAAAACGAGCTCAAGTGAGCTGAATGTCGCATGGGGGAGCTGGAGAGGAGCTGAGATCGGATTGCAAAATGGTGCATAGAGTCATCAAGGAGTTGTTCTTAGCTCCTCCAACATTATGGAGCTGGTTATCATCCCAAATGCGCATCACAAAGGCCGATATAGCATCTTGAAGTTGCCTGGTTCGATCTCGAGTCATGAGGCCTTTTGGCAGCTCAATGGATTCTTGGTGTGCATTCGAGGATGCCCCGGGTGTGCTCACATCACTAACAATTTCTCTAACATATAGTTCAGCCAACTTGTTAAGAGAATAATCCGTACGTACCGGGATAAAATGAGCCGACTTAGTTAATCTGTCAACTATTACCCAAATGGCATCTTTCTTTCCTGGAGTCAATGGCAACCCTAAAACAAAATCCATAGTAATCCGATCCCATTTCCATTCAGGAACCATAATAGGCTGAAGTAATCTAGAAGGCACTTGGTGTTTAGCTTTCACCTGTTGACAAATTAAGCATTTGGACACAAACTCTGATATATCCCTTTTCATTCCATTCCACCAATACATTTTCTTCAAGTCATTATACATTTTCGTACTACCCGGATGAATCGAGAAACAACCACTATGTGCTTCCTGTAGGATCTTTTGAATCAATTTCTCATTCTTCGGTACACAAATCCGTTCTTTAAACATTAAGCACCCATCAAAACCAATTTTGAAATCTGACTCTGTATCAACTTCACACTGCTTTCTCTTGGCTTGCAAATCTTGATCATCTTTCTGAGCTTCAGAAATCTCTTGTAAAAACATTGGTTTTGTTCTTAACTCTGCTAGAATCGAACCATCATCTGACATTTTCAACTGAGTGTTCATAACTCTCAAAGCAAACAACAACTTTCTGCTTAAAGCATCGGCAACCACATTCGGTTTTCCCAGATGATAATAAATAACAAGCTCGTAATCTTACAATAACTTCAACCATCTTCGCTGTCTCAAATTCAAGTCTTTTTGTGACATCAAGTACTTAAGACTTTTATGGTCGGTATATACCTGGCACTTTTCACCATACAAATAATGTCGCCAAATCTTCAAAGCAAACACCACCGCGGCCAATTCCAAATCGTGAGTAGGATAATTCCTCTCATGGGGTTTTAACTGCCTCGAAGCATAAGCCACCACTTTTCCTTCTTGCATGAGCACACACCCCAAACCATTTAGAGAAGCATCACTATACACCACAAATTCTTTACCTGATTCGGGTTGTACTAACACTGGTGCCTCTGTTAATAACTTTTTCAATTCTTCAAAACTCTGTTGACATTCTTCCGTCCATTCAAATTTAACATTCTTTCGAAGTAGTCTAGTTATAGGAGCAGCAATTATAGAAAGTCCATTTACAAACCGCCAATAATACCCAGCTAGCCCCAAAAAACTTCTAACTTCAGTTACATTTTTCGGTGGTTTCCAATCAACAATGGCTGGAATTTTACTAGGATCAACCCGTATACCATCACCTGAAACAATATGACCCAAAAATCCAACTTCCCGGAGCCAAAATTCACTTTTACTAAACTTAGCATACAGCTGCTTATCTCTCAAAGTTTGCAAAACTATCCTCAAATGGTCAACATGCTCTGTCTCATCTTTTGAATAAATTAAAATATCATCTATAAACACCACAACAAATTTGTCCAAGCATGGCCGAAATATGCGATTCATTAAATCCATAAACACAGCAGGAGCATTTGTCAACCCGAATGGCATAACTAAAAATTCATAATGACCATATCTTGTTCTAGAAGCAGTTTTAGGCACATCTGACTCTTTTACCCGCAGTTGGTAATACCCAGATCTCAAGTCAATCTTTGAAAACCATGTCGCTCCTTTTAGCTGATCAAACAAATCATCAATTCTTGGCAACGGATACTTGTTTTTGATTGTCACCTTGTTTAACTGCCGATAATCAACACACAACCTCATAGAACCATCCTTCTTTTTCACAAATAACACGGGAGCACCCCAAGTTGAAAAACTCGGGTCTCACAAAACCTTTATCACCAACTCTTGCAATCGCGAATTTAACTCTTTTAACTCAGTTGGTGCCATTCTATATGGAGCAATCGAAATCGGAGTTGTTCCCGGTATCAAATCAATACCAAATTCTACTTCTCTGACTGGAGGTAAACCCGACAATTCTTCTGGAAATACGTCCGCAAATTCACACACAACCGGCACTAATTCAACTTTCTTTTCAACTTCTTTTGTATTCTAAAATTTTTCTTTTTCAGCTCTCTCTGGGCAGTCTCTAATAAAATGATCCGGAGAACCACATCGAAAACATTCATTTGCTCTGCAAAGACCAAAATGATTTCTACCACACCACTGGCACTCGGGTTTAACAAATCTCGAATTCCCTACACTGGCTACCGAAATAGTCTGGGACTTAGGACCCACATTTTGCTTATTAGAATTCCCATATGATTGCCCAGCTGAAACTTGGGAACGAGGATTCATATTTCTTGACTTTCAGGGTTGCTGTAAGAATGAACTGCTCATCGGTCTTTTCTTCCAATTTCTAGTCTCAGCCTCTACCTTTTTCTTCTCTTTAAGTAGTTCTTCAGCCTTTCAAGCTCGATCAACCAGTACTACCATTTCTTTTAATTCAAGAATTCCAACAAATACCTTGATGTCTTCGTTGAGCCCGTCTTCAAATCGTCGACACATCTTGGCCTCTGTAGGAACATACTCTCTGGCATACTTACTTAATCGAACAAACTCTCTTTCATATTCTCAGAATCACATATTACCTTGCTTCAACTCAAGAAATTCTTTACGCTTCTGATCAATAAATCTTTCACTAATATATTTCTTCCAAAACTCTTCTTGAAAGAATTCCCAGGTTACTCTCTCTTTCGGTACCACCGAAATTAATGTCTTCCACCAATTATAGGTTGAATCCCTCAACAAAGGTATAGCACATTTCAAACATTCTTTAGGTGTACAAGATAATTCATAAAATACCCGGATAGAATTTTCAAGCCAGAACTCTGCTTTCTCGGCATCATCATCAATATTTTCCCTAAATTCTTCGGCCCCTTAATTACGAATTCTGTCAACTGGAGTTCTGTGAAATTTTATCATATCCACACCCTGAGGCATCAGGGGTACAAGTTGAGGAATTGGGGGAGGTGGGGGAGGTCGTACATTTGGGTTCGTATGAACGAACTCAGTGTACCATGTACTCATCATTTGGAGAAAGGCTTCCCGATCCCTTTCTTCTCCTCCTTGACCAACAGTAGGAGATGGATTTTTAGTCGTACGCGCCCCTTCACCGAGTCATGGCGCATTACTCTCTACTTCATCTGCCACAGCTGGATCGGGATCCATTTACTATAAAAAAATCATTTAAAAATGTCAGAAGTCGTCACACTATCACAATTTATACATATGACATGTATAGCAAAATCTGTACATACAACACGTAGTTCGAGAACCGACTAAACCTACTCTGATACCACTAAATGTAACGCCCCCTTACCCGAGACCGTCGCCGGAGTCGAGTATGAGGAGTTACTAGCTACTTGCATCATAGTTACAAGAAAAATCATATCTCGAGTTACGAAACTCGAAATAAAGATCCGTAAATTTTTCCTGAATCTATACTCATATATCTATTAACTAATTTTTTTTATAGAATTTTTGGTTGGGCCAATTAGTACAGTTTATTAGTTAAAGTTACCCCTATTTCAGGACTTGACTAGGCTGACATCTGTTTACTTCGAACTACATTTCTCTCTGTACAAAATTCATATGACTATGACGTTTCTTTCTCCTGAAACTAGACTCAATAAGGATTCCGAGAATATAAAATACAACACCTAATTATATCTGTAAAATTTATGGTGAATTTCTAAAGTTGGAATAGGGGATCCAGAAATCGCTCTGGCCCTGTTTCACTAAAATTCAAATATCTTCTAACATATAATTTCTTTACCTGTTTAGTTTGTTTTATGTGAAACTAGACATAAAAATATTCAATTTAATATTTAATTCATCACCTAATTCGATTTCTATGATTTTTAGTAAATTTTCAAACTCACGTCAGTGTTGCTGCAATGTTCTGTTTATGGCAAATTTCATCCTTTTTATGAGTTTTCATGAACTAGGTATTCTATTAACCTTCCATGGCATCAAACATAATCTAAACTAACCATTTCCATAACTTATCATTATCAAACATTTTCTCAACCAATCCATCACCATATCATAAGATCATTTACACAAAATAGGTATATTGCTATACATGCCATACTTAAATTTTACAAGCCATTTACCAAAAAGTCGTCCAGATAGTGTGATCGAGCCTTTGACCTATCCCGATTCCTGAGCTGGCTTGTCGAAAACTACAATGAATAAGAAGGAGGGAGTAAGCATAAATGCTTAGTAAGTTCATATGCAAATAACAAGTAACATAACAAAGCAATCATACCAAACAACATTAGCATGGTATCACCAAAACATATATCACATTTCTAATCATTATTCATCATCTTATTACCTTATCGTTGTTGTATCAATACTCAACCCGAGGGTTAAGTACATACCTGTCCAAAGTATCCATTTCACAACACTTACCAATACGTCTCTTTTCATCTCGAGTATTCCTCCATTTGAGTAGAACTTTACCCATTGAACACATCGGAATATAATTCGGATACATGGATAATTTGCACATAAGTGCCACATATGCAATCAAGCAATCATGTAACCCGCCCCTAAGTGAACTCAGACTCAACTCAACAAGCTCGAGCGTTCGCATCCATAAGTGAACTCGGGCTCAACTCAACGAGCTCGGATGCCTAGTTACATCTCACGAACTCGAACTCAACTCAAGGAGTTCAGACATTCGCATCCATAAGTGAACTCGGACTCAACTCAACGAGTTCGGACATTCGCATCCATAAGTGAATTCGGATGCTCAACCATCCTAGTGACATGTCAATTGTATCCTAATCTATTCCTAAGGTTCAAACGGGATTTTCCTCGAACATATATCCTTGCCGTCTTCCGTAGAATACCAAAACCAATACTTTCTAGAATAATTTATATTTAACAAGTAGCTCATATAATTTACATTTTATTCGAAAATAACCACAAAGCATATATTTCATGATAAAAATCAACATATCATATAATTAACATCAATAACTTAAAAATAACAATTATGCTACATTATTTACACATGAACTTACCTTGGTACCAAAATATAAAGATTTTGCAATTTAGTCCACAATCTTTTCTTTTCCTCGATTGGGATCGATTCCACGTCTTTCTTGATCTAAAATAACACATTTAGCTTATTTAATACTCACATTATCAAATTAATCCTTAATTCAAATTTTAGCAAAATTACAATTTTACCCCTAAACTTTTGCATATTTACACTTTTGCCCCTAGGCTCGGGATTAAAATTTATTCCTTATTCTTATGTTTTATAATATGCTGATCACTTTTCTCTTCTATGGCAACATCAAATTCTCACTCTAACATGTACTTGTGACTATTAGGTATTTTTGCCGATTAAGTCCTTTTACTCGTTTTCACTCAAAACCGAGTAGCACAAGTTGTCTTAACATAATTTAAAACCTCATATTCTATCATAAAACATCAAAATACACAAATTTCACCTATGGGTATTTTTCCAAATATAAACCCTAGGTTAAATTATTGCTAGCATAAGCTAAATCAAGCTACCGGGGTCTCAAAAACGTAAAAATCATTAAAAACGGGGCTTGGAATCACTTACTGTGAAGCTTGAAAGTTGAAGAAACCCTAGCTATGGAGAGAGTAAAATTCGGCAGCAACCATATGAAGAAGATGACCATTTTGTGTTATTTTTCCCATTTTATTTCATTTAATATCCAAATAACCAAAATGCTCCTCCTTACTAAACTTTCAAAAATTCCTTCCATGTCCTAATTTTGTCCATGAACTTAAAATTGGTCAAATTGATATTTAAGACCTCCTAATTAATATTTCAAAGCAATTTCATACTAAAAACTTCTAGAATGCAAGATTTGCAACTTATTCGATTTAGTCCCTAACTTTAAATTAAACTCGTTATGCTAAAAATTTCTTCACGAAATCTTCACAGAATTATGCAATCATATCATAAACCTCAAAATAATTATAAAATAATTATTTCTATCTCAGATTTGTGGTCACAAAACCACTATTCTGATTAGGCCCTAATTCGGGATATTACAACTCTCCCCCCTTTAAGGATTTTCGTCCTAAAAAATCTTACCGGTAAACAGATGTGGGTATTGATTTCTCATATTTTCTTCGGATTCCCATGTAGCTTCTTCTACTCCATGCTTTTGCCACAACACCTTCACAAGTGCAATATTTTTGTTCCTTAGTTGTTTGACCTCTCGAGCTAAAATCTTAATCGGTTCTTCTTCATAGGTCATATCTGGTTGTAGTTCAATTTCTCGCTTGAAACCACATGTGAAGGATCCGAACGATACCGACGTAACATAGATACGTGGAACACATCATGAATCTTCTCTAATTCGTGGTGGTAATGCTAGCCGATATGCTACCGGTCCAACTTTTTCAATTATTTCATACGCCCAATAAAACGCGGACTTAATTTGCCCTTCCGTCCAAATCTAAGAACTTTCTTCCACGGAGACACCTTTAAAAATACTTTATCACCAACTTGAAATTCAATGTCCTTTCGCTTTTAAATCATGTAAGATTTTTGTCTATCTCAAGCAAATTTTTAAAAATTTCAATTACCTTCACTTTTTCTTCTGGTTTCTTTTATTAGATCAACTCCATAGATCTGATTTTCCTTGAGTTCAGTCCAATACAATGGCGTCCGACATTTACGACCATACAATGCTTCATAAGGTGCCATCTTTAAGCTCGTCTGATAACTATTATTGTAAGCAAATTCCACCAACGGTAAAAATCTTTCCCAACTTCCTTGAAATTCCAATACACAACATCTAAGCATAACTTCAAGAATCTGAATTACTCTCTCTGATTGCCCATCAGTTTGTGGATGAAAAGCAAGATCTGAAATTTAACTTCAGACCTAACGCTGCCTTTGCAACTTTTGCCAAAACCGCGAGGTAAACCTTGGATCTCTATCTGAAATAATCGACAATGGTATTCCGTAGTCTAACCGATGAGATTCGCCCGTAGATGAGTCGAATTCACGTAGTTGCCCAATCGTAGTTCGAGAGAGTCGTTCGTGCCTCAGATTTTTGTTATAGTAGTAAAAGAATTAGAACAGGATAGCGGAAGGTTTCAAGAAGGGTAAGTTTAGTATAGGTTCAGTTAAAGGTAGCAAATATGGATGAAGGATAGAAGGCTCGATTTGGGTTAACAAGAAAAAAACTTAAAAGATGGAAATTGAAAACAAACTCAACGTCAGGAATGATTCAACACTAAGAAGTGTCACCCCGATTCCTATATTGTTAAGGTGAAAAGTACGGATAGATGGATAGGTGAACGCCACACCAAGATTGGTGATAAGTTCAAACAAGAACGATTGATGCCACTAGCACAAGCCAGATAAGTCGTTCGAAACTTGTACGAGATATGAGAGGAAGCAACCTCACAAGAACAATGTTCATTAACAAATTTGGCAAAAGTCCTTTACAAATGAAATCAACAAACTATTTATACTAGTTTCTTATGCTAGCCGAATAGTCCATTCATGAACTTAACAATTAAGTAATGTACCTAATTAAGACATGAAACTTTCTAGAAAAATGACCAATGGTATTCTTGTCCATGTTCGGCCGAATGGGAGGTGAGTGGGCAGCTTCATGTATGAGCAAGCTTTGGAAGCCAATGGGATTGTCTAGGTTCAGCCATGGGATGCATGAAACTCTCAAGGGGTGTCTCTTGGCCGAATAGGTGCTTAGAAAACGCCAAGGGTCCTCCCACATGCATCGGTTGTACATGGAACTTGGAAGGGGGCTTGAACCTAGCCGAACATGCACTTGCATTAATTACCCTCCATTCATGCATGTGTGCCGTCCAAGGGAGATGCACCTTTCAATATGCATGAACCTTCCATGTACATGAATGTATGTCCTCCAAACATTGAACCGGTCCATGCATGTATCCTCCCGTTCAATGAACATTCCCGTTCATGCACCTTGTATTAAATGCCATGAATGTATCTTCCAAATTCGGCTAACCTACATAATTAAATAACATAATTAAATAACACACAACTATTCATATAATTATAATTTAAAATAACAACTAATAACTTAATAACACTAACTAAAATAATTATTTCTAACTCAGATTTGTGGTCACGAAACCACTATTCCGATTAGACCCTAATTCGGGATATTACACATATTACCTAATTTTGATAAAACATTTGAAGTTGAGTGTGATGCCTCAAGTATCGGGATTGGTGCTGTGTTGACCCAAGAAGGGAAGCCTGTGGCGTATTTTAGAGAAAAGCTAAGTGGTGCACCATTGAATTATCCCATATATCATAAGGAAATGTACGCTTTGATCCGGGCATTGGAAACGTGGCAACATTATTTGTGGCCGAAGGAGTTTGTCATCCATTTGGACCATGAATCGTTCAAGCACATCAAAGGCCAACACAAGCTCAACAAAAGGCATGCAAAGTGAGTAGACTTTCTTGAATCCTTTCCTTATGTTATACGGTACAAAAAAGGTAAGGAAAATATTGTGGCCGATACACTATCTCGTCGGTATACCTTGTTAAATCATTTGGATTCAAAACAGCTTAGGTTTGCATTTTTGAAAGATTTGTATAACTCTAATGCTGATTTTGGGGATGTATATAAATTGTGTGAACATGTTGCTGTTGATAAGTTTTTCAGGTTCGATGGCTTCCTTTTTCGAGAAGGTAAACTCTGTATTCCACGAAGCTCCGTGCGAGAGTTACTAGTACTCGAGGCACATGGTGGTGGTCTCATGGGCCATTTTGGCATTGCAAAGACCTTGGCCATGCTGCAAGAACACTTCTTTTGGCCACGGATGAAAGGGGATGTCGAGAAAATATGTTCGCGATGCTTGGTTTGTAAGAATGCAAAATCAAAGGTTAACCCACATGGGCTGTACATGCCTTTGCCTATTCCCGAAGGGCCTTGGGTTGATCTTTTAATGGATTTTATCTTAGGTCTACCGCGAACTCGAACCGGAAAAGATTCTATTTTTATTGTAGTAGATCGATTTTCAAAAATGTCACATTTTATTGCTTGTTCGAAAACTGATGATGCTGTTAATATTGCTAACCTTTTCTTTAAAGAAGTTGTCAGGTTGCATGGAATTCCGAAGACGATAGTGTCCGACCGTGATGCAAAATTTCTTAGCCATTTTTGGAGGACACTTTGGAGCAAGCTAGGCACAAAGCTCTTATTCTCCACGACACGTCATCCTCAAACGGATGGACAAACCGAGGTGGTGAACCATGTAATATCCACTCTACTACGGGCCATTGTCCGCAAAAATCTTAAATCGTGGGAGGAATGCCTGCCTCATATAGAGTTTGCTTATAACCGAACCGTTCACTCTGCTACTAAATTCTCTCCATTTGAAATAGTTTACGGTTTTAATCCTTTATCTCCTCTTGATTTAATTCAATTACCTAACGATAAAATTGTTAATGTAGATGCCAAGAGAAAGCGGATTATGTGAAACAATTGCATCAAAATGTCAAAGCTAATATCGAGGCTAGGACAGAGCAATATGTGCGCAAGGCCAACAAAGGGCGAAAACAAGTCCTATTTGAACCCGAAGATTGGGTGTGGGTTCATATGCGAAAGGAAAGATTTTCAGCCCAGCGAAAGTCAAAGTTGTTGCCGAGAGAAGATGGGCCGTTTCAAGTTTTGGAATGAATAAATGATAATTCTTATACACTTGATCTCCCAGGTGAGTACAATGTAAGTGCTACCTTTAATGTAGCTGATCTTTCTTTTTATGATATAGGTGACGATTTGGGGGCAAATCGCTTCGAAGAGAGGGGGAATGATACGACCACACCTCCCGAGTTGCCAGTTGCCAATGTAGATCCTCTTAAGTTGCCTGTAGGACTGATTACCCAAGCTCGAGCAAAGAGATTCAAAGACGCAACAATAGCATTAGTTGATAGAGTTTGGGGTGAAACTGTTGCTGGACTTATCGAAAGCTTTTGGATCAGCAAGCCGAGAGACCCATGCATTCTCCTTCAAGCTCAAATCAGCTCAAATCAGCTCCCAAACAACCCATTCAATTTTCCTATTAAATCAAGGCATCTAGAAGCTGCCCCTTACCGTTCTCCATGCATAAGAAACTTCAAGGAAGCTTCATCAGAAATTCTGGAATTTTTAGCTAACCATTTAACTACTTCAAGAGCCTATTCGGCTATCCCTTGTTTCAATATAAATTTGGCTTGTGTTACTTTGTAAAGGCCTTTTGGCAAAATGTTATAAAATCAAATTTTTTTTTTGTTCTTGTAAGAACTTCTTCTCTAAGTCTCGTTTAAGATTTTCGTTGGCTTATCTACCTAGTAGTGGCGTCAACCTCTTTCTTTACGATACCGAACTTATCACTAGTTTTAGTGTGGCATTCAAAACCCTTTATACCGAGGTTCCTATCTTGTTAGATAGTGGGTCGAGGTTTCCCTTTACCAAACCCAAACCAAACTAAAAAGAGCCTATAAACAATGGGTCGATACCAAATCGGTATTGGTTCCTGTTTGTACTTTTTTGTTCAACCCCATTTCTTCATTTACCAAATTGTACCTAAACCGGCCATTCCGTTCGTACCATTGGTATTTTGTTCTTACCCTTCATACCATTACGTCCATTTCTTCAACTTTCCTTATCTAAATCCGAATTAACAATCCCTTCTATTTCTGATGAAGCTTTCTCGAAGACGATCGGGCAATCTACATATGACTCAACTCAAGTCGAGGTGAGCTCGTATCATTTGGTATCAGAGCTACTAAAACGAGAAGCTTAGACGTTCAAAGTGGAGCATTCTCGAGGTAGGATCCGAAAAAAATTCGAACAAAAAAAAACAAAGAGAAAAAAAAGGGTTTTATGCAATTTGTTTCCTATTTGAACGTCAAGCCTTGATTTGATATAGTTTCCCGATCCAGCTTCTGTTCTAAACCTCATATGTACGCCACACTTTCTTACCCAATTTCCTGTTCTTTCAGCCAACCTTAAACCTATACATATCCCCATTGTTACCCTTTTTAAACCGACTCACAAACTAGAAGATCAAGCCTAGTAAATCCTTTACGAGGTTATAAGAGAAGAAAGGAGTGGAAAAAGGCACAAGTGAGTGAGCGCATTCGAGAGGAGGTAAAAGCCAAACGAGCGTAAACACGAGTGTGAGTGCCAACATTCTTTCTTTCCGAGAGATCTTGTGAGGCTTGTAGTGAGGCTACAACATGTCGCGAAGTCCGGAACGTAACATGAATGAAGGACTACCAAGACAACCTTTAAGGAACGTGGCTTCCGGAGGTGGAGGAGTCCCTGATCTAGGCCAACAAGCACGCCTAAGGGAAATCTAACGTATGTTCCGCAATGAACTCGAGTCCATAAATGAGAGACTAGATCGAGTCGAAGAGAGAGGGCGACGAGAAAGAACGCCTAAAGGCCCTAGACGTGATAGAGGACGAGCAAGGCCAGTTGAAGACGAGATGTATGACCCAAGTGATTTAGAAAGTGACCAAGGTTCAAACTAAAGTGAGCGACGCCGAGGTCAGCAGAATCGGGGTTAAAGGGATCGAGGCCGAGTAGATGATGATTTGAAGAACATTAAGCTCTCCATACCGCTCTTCTAAAGCAAGTCTGATCCGGAGGCGTATTTGGAATGGGAAAAGAAAATAGAATTGGTGTTCAACTGCCATAACTACTCGGAGGCCAAGAAAATCAAGTTGGCGGCCATCGAATTCTCCGACTACGCCATGGTGTGGTGGGACCAATTAACCACAAGTCGAAGACGAAATGGAGAGAGACCAATCTCAACATGGCAAGAGATGAAGGCGGTGATGAGAAAGAGATTTATCCCGTCTTATTACCATCGGGAATTATACCAAAAGTTGCAAAACCTTACGCAAGGCCACCGGAGCGTGGAGGATTATTTTAAAGAGATGGAAATAGCAATGATTCGTGCGAATGTGGAAGAAGATCGCAAGGCAACCATGGCTAGGTTCTTAGTCGGGCTAAATCGAGAGATAGCTAACGTGGTGGAGCTTCAACACTATGTCGAGGTGACCGACATGGTTCATGTTGTGATTAAAGTTGAAAAACAACTCAAGAAGAAAATGTCTGTTCGGGCCTATGCCAACCCTGCAAACAACTCAAAGTGGGGACAAGGTACGAGCAAGAAGGACTTCCCTAATCGCCTGAAGGAACAAAACCATCCTGCAAAGTTTAGTAAGCCCGTTGGTGAATCAAGCAAAGGCAAAGAAGTTGCCAATCCAAATCACACGAGGGACATCAGGTGCTTTAAGTGCTTGGGGCGAGGGCACATCGCTAGTCAATGCCCTAACCGAAGAACGATGGTGATGAGCGCCGGCGGAGAAATCGAGTCGGAAGATAAGAAAGAAGAAGAATCCGACACCCCTGTCAGTGATGACAAAGGCGATCTTGAATATGCCGTCGAAGGTGAAATCCTTGTAATCAAACGTAGCCTAAGTGTACAAAGCGCGGAGAATGAACAGCAACGCGAGAATATCTTCCATACGCGTTGCCTTGTACAAGGCAAGGTGTGTAGCCTTATTGTGGATGGCGGGAGTTGTACAAACGTCGCTAGTACGTTAATGGTGGAGAAACTCAGCTTGGCCACAACGAAGCACCCTTGTCCGTATAAGCTTCAATGGCTTAATGATGGTGGGGAGTTGAAGGTGACAAAACAAGTATTGGTGCCGTTTTCCATCGGAAAATACAACGATGAAATTCTTTGCGACGTGGTTCCCATGCATCCCGGGCACCTTTTGTTAGGCCGTCCATGGCAATTTGATCGAAAGGTGGTATATGATGGCTACACCAACCGATACACCTTCAAGCATTTAGGAAAGAACATCACTTTAGTGCCTTGGACATCGAGACAAGTATATGAAGATCAAGTGAAGTTGCGTGATTCAATTGAAAAATTTAAAGAGATTGAAAAAAAAGAAAAAAGTGAAAAGGTGTGTGAAAAAGTGAGTGAAAAGAAACGAGGGAAGCAAGTTGTAAAAATGAGAGAAAAGAATAAGGAACAAGAAAAACAAAAGAGTGAAGAAAAAATGAGTGCAAAAATGAGTGTTTATGCAAAAGGGAGCGACATTCGAAAATCCTTTATGTTGAGGCAGCCTATACTTGTACTCATGTACAAGGAATCATATTTGAATACTAATGAATTAGATGATGCTTTACCTTCTTCTGTTGTCTCTCTTTTGCAGGAATTCAAAGATGTATTTCTCGATGAAGTTCCAAGTGGCTTACCACCTATTCGGGGAATAGAACATCAAATCGACTTCATTCCTGGTGCGTCTATACCAAACCGACTGGCTTATCGTAGTAATCCCAAGGAGACCAAGGAGCTGCAAAAACAAGTGAATGAACTCCTTGAAAAGGGATTTATCCGCGAGAGCCTTAGTCCATGCGCTGTTCCTGTTTTGTTACGGCCGAAAAAGGATGGGACGTGGTGCATGTGCGTTGACTGTCGCGCCGTGAACAAAATCACGATTAAGTATCGTCATCCAATATCGCACCTAGATGATATGCTCGACGAACTAAGTGGTGCTCAGTTGTTCTCCAAAATTGACCTCAAAAGCGGTTACCATCAAATACGGATGCGCGAGGGAGATGAGTGGAAAACAGCATTTAAAACTAAACACGGTTTGTACGAGTGGTTGGTAATGCCATTCGATCTTACTAACGCTCTTAGTACCTTTATGCGTTTAATGAACCATGTTCTACGAGCTTTCATTGGTAAATTTTGTGTGGTTTACTTTGATGATATTCTTGTTTATAGTAGATCCTTAGATGATCACTTGAAGCATTTACGAGTTGTTCTTGATGTGTTGCGAAAGGAAACTTTATATGCCAATCTTAAAAAATGCACGTTTTGTTCTGACCAAGTTGTTTTCCTAGGATTTGTTGTCAGCTCGCAAGGACTTCAAGTTGACCAAGAAAAGGTGAAAGCCATCCGAGAGTGGCTTGGACCGACCAGCATAAGCCAAGTGCGAAGTTTCCATGGCTTGTCGAGTTTCTACCGTCGGTTCGTCCCAAATTTTAGCACATTGGCCGCACCTCTCACGAGCGTGATCAAAAAGAATTCTGCTTTCTATTCGAGTGAGGAGCAAGAAAAATCTTTCATTTCACTTAAAGATCATTTAACTAATGCTCCATTACTCATATTACCTAATTTTGATAAAACATTTTAAATTGAGTGTGATGCCTCAAGTATCGAGATTGGTGCTCTGTTGACCCAAGAAGGGAAGCCCGTGGCGTATTTTAGTGAAAAGCTAAGTGGTGCACCATTGAATTATCCCACATATGATAAGGAAATGTACGCTTTGATCTGGGCATTGGAAACGCGGAAACATTATTTGTGGCCGAAGGAGTTTGTCATCCATTCGGACCATGAATTGCTCAAGCACATCAAAGGCCAACACAAGCTCAACAAAAGGCATGCAAAGTTGGTAGAATTTCTTAAATCCTTTCCTTATGTTATACGATACAAAAAAGGTAAGGAAAATATTGCGGCCGATGCACTATCTCGTCGATATACCTTGTTAAATCATTTGGATTCAAAACTGCTTGGGTTTGCATTTTTGAAAGATTTTTATAACTCTGATGCTGATTTTGGGGATGTATATAAATTGTGTGAACATGCTGCTGTTGATAAGTTTTTCAGGTTCGATGGCTTCCTTTTTCGAGAAGGTAAGCTCTGTATTCCACAAAGCTCTGTGCGAGAGTTGCTAGTACTCGAGGCACATGGTGGTGGTCTCATGGGCCATTTTGGCATTGCAAAGACCTTGGCCATGCTGCAAGAACACTTCTTTTGGCCACAGATGAAACGGGATGTCAAGAAAATATGTTCGCGATACTTGGTTTGTAAGAAGGCAAAATCAGAGGTTAACCCACATGGGCTGTACATGCCTTTGCCTATTCCCGAAGGGCCTTGGGTTGATCTTTCAATGGATTTTATCTTAGGTCTACCGCAAACTCGAACCGAAAAAGTTTCCATTTTTGCTGTAGTAGATAGATTTTCAAAAATGTCACATTTTATTGCTTGTTCAAAAACTGATGATGCTGTTAATATTGTTAACCTTTTCTTTAAAGAAGTTGTCAGGTTGCATGGAATTCCGAAGACGATAGTGTCTGACCGTGATGCAAAATTTCTTAGCCATTTTTGGAGGACACTTTGGAGCAAGCTAGGCACGCAGCTCTTATTCTCAATGACATGTCATCCTCAAACAGATGGACAAATCGAGGTGGTGAACCGTGTAATATCCACTCTACTACGGGCCATCGTCTGCAAAAATCTTAAATCGTGGGAGGAATGCCTGCCTCATATAGAGTTTTCTTATAACCGAACCGTTCACTCTGCTACTAAATTCTCTCCATTTGAAATAGTTTATGGTTTTAATCCTTTATCTCCTCTTGATTTAATTCCATTACCTAACGATCAAATTGTTAATGTAGATGCCAAGATGAAAGCGGATTATGTGAAACAATTGCATCAAAACGTCAAAGCTAATATCGAGGCTAGGACAGAGCAATATGTGCGCAAGGCCAACAAAGGGCGAAAACAAGTCATATTTAAACCCGAAGATTGAGTGTGGGTTCATATGCAAAAGGACAGATTTTCGGCCCAACGAAAGTCAAAGTTGTTGCCGAGAGGAGATGGGCCGTTTCAAGTTTTGGAACGAATAAATGATAATTCTTATAAACTTGATTTCCCAGGTGAGTACAATGTAAGTGCTACCTTTAATGTAGCTGATCTTTCTTTTTATGATATAGGTGACGATTTGGGGGCAAATCGATTTGAAGAGAGAGGGAATGATATGACCTAACCTCCCGAGTTGCCAGCTGCCAATGTAGATCCTCTCGAGTTGCCTGTTGGACTGATTACCCGAGCTCGAGCAAAGAGATTCAAAGACGCAACAACAACATTAGTTGATAGAGTTTGGGGTGAAACCGTTGCTGGACTTATCAAAAGCTTTTGGATCAGCAAGCCGAGTGACCCATGCATTCTCCTTCAAGCTCAAATCAGCTCAAATCAGCTCCCAAACAACCCATTCAATTTTCCTATTAAATCAAGGCATCTTGAAGCTACCCCTTGCCGTTCTCCATGCACAAGAAACTTCAAGGAAGCTTCATCAGAAATTCTGGAATTTTCAGCTAACCATTTAACTACCTCAAGAGCCTATTCGGCTATCCCTTGTATTCAATATAAATTTTGCTTGTGTTATTTTGTAAAGGACTTTTGGCAAAATTTTATAAAACCGAATTTTTTTTGTTCTTGTAAGAACTTCTTCTCTAAGTCTCGGTTAAGATTTTTGTTGGCTTATCTACCTAGTAGTGGCATCAACCTCTTTCTTTACGATACCGAACTTATCACTAGTTTTAGTGTGGCGTTCAAAACCCTTTATACCGAGGTTCCTATCTTGTTAGATAGTGGGTCGAGGTTTCCCTTTACCAAACCCAAACCGAACTAAAGAGAGCCTATAAACAACGTGGCGATACCAAATCGGTATTGGTTCTTGTTTGCACTTTTTTGTTCAACCCCATTTCTTCATTTACCAAATTGTACCTACACCGGCCATTCCGTTCGTACCATTTCATAATACCATTTCGTTCTTACCCTTCATACCATTACGTCCATTTCTTCAACTTTCCTTATCTAAATCCGAATTAACTATCCCATCTATTTTCGATGAAGCTTTCTCGAAGACGATCGGGCAATCTACATACGACTAAACTCAAGTCGAGGCGAGCTCGTACCATTTGGTATCAAAGCTACTAAAACGAGAAGCTTAGACATTCGAAGTGGAGCATTCCCGAGGTAGGATCCAAAAAAAATTCTAACAAAAAAAAAGAGAAAAAGAAAAAAAAGTGTTTTATGCAATTTGTTTGCTATTTGAACGTCAAGCCTTGATTTGATATAGTTTTCCTATCCAGCTTCTGTTCTAAACCCCATATGCACGCCACACTTTCTTACCCAATTTTCTGTTCTTTCAGCCAGCCTTAAACCTATATGCATCCCCATTGTTACCCTTTTTAAATCGACCCACAAACTAGAAGATCAAGCCTAGTAAATCCTTTACGAGGTTATAAGAGAAGAAAGGAGTGGAAAAAGGCACGAGTGAGTGAGCGCATTCGAGAGGAGGTAAAAGCCAAATGACCGTAAACACGAGTGTGAGTGCCAACATTCTTTCTTTCCGAGAGATCTTGTGAGGTTTGTAGTGAGGCTACAACATGTCGCGAAGTCCGGAACGTAACATGAATGAAGGACTACCAAGACAACCTTTAAGGAAAGTGGCTTCCAGAGGCGGAGTAGTCCTTGATCTAGGCTAGCAAGCACTCCTAAGGGAAATCCAACGTATGTTCCGCAACGAACTCGAGTCCATAAATGAAAGACTAGACCGAGTCGAAGAGAGGGGGTGACGAGAAAGAACGCCTCAAGGCCACCCAAGTGATTTAGAAAGTGACCAAGGTTCAAACCAAAGTGAGCGACGCCGAGCTCAGTGAAACCGGGGTCAAAGGAATCAAGGCCGAGTAGATGATGATTTGAAGAACATTAAGCTCTCCATACCGCCCTTCCAAGGCAAGTGTTATCCGGAGGCGTATTTGGAGTGGGAAAAGAAAATAGAATTGGTGTTCGACTGCAATAACTACTCGGAGGCCAAGAAAGTCAAGTTGGCGGCCATCGAATTCTCCGACTACGCCATGGTGTGGTGGGACCAATTAACCACAAGTCGAAGACGGAATGGTGAGAGACCAATCTCAACATGGCAAGAGATGAAGGCGGTGATGAGAAAGAGATTTATCCCATCTTATTACCATCGGGAATCATACCAAAAGTTGCAAAACCTTACGCAAGGCCACCGGAAGAGATGGAAATAGCAATGATTCGTGTGAATGTGGAAGAAGATCGCGAGGCAACCATGGCTAGGTTCTTAGCCGGGCTAAATCGAGAGATTGCTAACGTGGTGGAGCTTCAACACTATGTCGAGGTGACCGACATGGTTCATGTTGCGATTAAAGTTGAAAAACAACTCAAGAAGAAAAGCTCTGTTCGGGCCTATGCCAACCCTGCAAACAACTCAAAGTGGGGACAAGGTACGAGCAAGAAGGACTTCCCTAATCGCTCGAAGGAACAAAACCATCCTGCAAAGTTTAATAAGCCCGTTGGTGAATCAAGCAAAGGCAAAGAAGTTGCCAATCCAAATCACACGAGGGACATCAAGTGCTTTAAGTGCTTGGGGCGAAGGCACATCGCTAGTCAATGACCTAATCGAAGAACGATGGTGATGAGCGCCGGCGGAGAAATCGAGTCGGAAGACGAGAAAGAAGAAGAATCTGACACCCCTATCAGTGATGAAGAAGGCGATCTTGAATATGCCGTCGAAGGTGAAATCCTTGTAATCAAACGTAGCCTAAGTGTACAAAGCGTGGAGAATGAACAACAATGCGAGAATATCTTCCATACGTGCTGCCTTGTGTAAGGCAAGGTGTGTAGCCTTATTGTGGATGGCGGGAGTTGTACAAACGCCACTAGTACGTTAATGGTGGAGAAACTCGGCTTGGCCACAACGAAGCACCCTTGTCCGTATAAGCTTCAATGGCTTAATGATGGTGGGTAGTTGAAGGTGACAAAACAAGTATTGGTGCCATTTTCCATCGGAAAATACAACGATGAAGTTCTTTGCGATGTGGTTCCCATGTATGCCGGGCACCTTTTGTTAGGCCGTCCATGGCAATTTGATCGAAAGGTGGTACATGATGGCTACACCAACCGATACACCTTCAAGCATTTAGGCAAGAACATCACTTTAGCGCCTTTGACATCGAGACAAGTATATGAAGATCAAGTGAAGCTGGGTGATTCAATTGAAAATTTTAAAGAGATTGAAAAAAAAAAGAAAAAAGAGAAAAGGTGTGTGAAAAAGTGAGTGAAAAGAAACGAGGGAAGCAAGTTGTAAAAATGAGAGAAAGGATAAGGAACAAGAAAAACAAAAGAGTGAAGAAAAAATGAGTGCAAAAATGAGTGTTTATGCGAAACGGAGCGACATTCAAAAATCCTTTATGTTGAGGCAGCCTATACTTGTACTCATGTACAAGGAATCATATTTGAATACTAATGAATTAGATGATGCTTTACCTTCTTCTATTGTCTCTGTTTCGCAAGAATTCGAAGATGTATTTCTCGACAAAGTTCCGAGTGGCTTACCACCTATTCGGGGAATAGAACATCAAATTGACTTCATTCCTAGTGCGTCTATACCAAACCGACTGACTTATCGTAGTAATCCTGAGGAGACCAAAGAGCTGCAAAAACAAGTGAATGAACTCCTTGGAAAGGAATTCATCCGCGAGAGCCTTAGTCCATGCGCTGTTCCTATTTTGTTTGTGCTGAAAAAGGATGGGCCGTGGCATATGTGCATTGACTGTCGCGCCGTGAACAAAATCACGATTAGGTATCGTCATCCAATATCGTGCCTAGATGATATGCTCGACGAACTAAGTGGTGCTAGTTGTTCTCCAAAAACTACCTCAAAAGCGGTTACCATCAAATACGGATGTGCGAGGGAGATGAGTGGAAAACAGCATTTAAAACTAAACACGATTTGTACGAGTGGTTGGTAATGCCATTCGGTCATACTAACGCTCCTAGTACCTTTATGCATTTAATGAACCATGTTCTACGAGCTTTCATTGGTAAATTTTGTGTGGTTTACTTTGATGATATTCTTGTTTATAGTAGATCCTTAAATGATCACTTGAAGCATTTACGAGATGTTCTTGATGTGTTGCGAAAGGAAACTTTATATGCAAATCTTAAGAAATACACGTTTTGTTCTGAGCAAGTTGTTTTCCTAGGATTTGTTGTCAGCTCGCAAGGACTTCAAGTTGACCAAGAAAAGGTGAAAGCCATCCAAGAGTGGCCTAGACCGGCCAGCATAAGCCAAGTGCGAAGTTTCCATGGCTTGGCGAGTTTCTACCGTCGGTTCGTCCAAAATTTTAGCACATTGGCCACACCTCTCACGAGCATGATCAAAAAGAATTCTGCTTTCTATTCGACCAAGAAGCAAGAAAAATCTTTCATTTCACTTAAAGATCATTTAACAAATGCTCCATTACTCATATTACCTAACTTCGATAAAACATTTTATATTGAGTGTAATGCCTCAGGTATCGGGATTGGTGCTGTGTTGACCCAAGAAGGGAAGCCCGTGGCGTATTTTAGTGAAAAGCTAAGGGGTGCACCATTGAATTATCCCACATATGATAAGGAAATGTACGCTTTGATCTGGGCATTGGAAACGCGGCAACATTATTTGTGGCCGAAGGAGTTTGTCATCCATTCGGACCATGAATCGCTCAAGCACATCAAAGGCCAACACAAGCTCAACAAAAGGCACGCAAAGTGGGTAGAATTTCTTAAATCCTTTCCTTATGTTATACGGTACAAAAAAGGTAAGGAAAATATTGTGGCCGATGCACTATCTCGTCGATATACCTTGTTAAATCATTTGGATTCAAAACTGCTTGGGTTTGCATTTTTGAAAGATTTGTATAACTCTGATGCTGATTTTGGGGATGTATATAAATTGTGTGAACATGCTGCTGTTGATAAGTTTTTCAGGTTCGATGGCTTCCTTTTTCGAGAAGGTAAGCTCTGTATTCCACAAAGCTCTGTGCGAGAGTTGCTAGTACTCAAGGCACATGGTGGTGGTCTCATTGGCCATTTTGGCATTGTAAAGACCTTGGCCATGCTGCAAGAACACTTCTTTTGGCCACGGATGAAACGGGATGTCAAGAAAATATGTTCGCGATGCTTGGTTTGTAAGAAGGCAAAATAAAAGGTTAACCCACATGGGCTGTACATGCCTTTGCCTATTCCCGAAGGGCCTTGGGTTGATCTTTCAATGGATTTTATCTTAGGTCTACTGCAAACTCGAATCGGAAAAGATTCTATTTTTGTTGTAGTAGATCGATTTTAAAAAATGTCACATTTTATTACTTGTTCGAAAACTGATGATGCTGTTAATATTGCTAACCTTTTCTTTAAAGAAGTTGTTAGGTTGCATGGAATTTCGAAGACGATAGTGTCCGATCGTGATGCAAAATTTCTTAGCCATTTTTGGAGGACACTTTGGAGCAAGCTAGGCACGAAGCTCTTATTCTCCACGACATGTCATCCTCAAACGGATGGACAAACCGAGGTGGTGAACCATGTAATATCCACTCTACTACGGGCCATCGTCCGTAAAAAACTTAAATCGTGGGAGGAATGCGTGCCTCATATAGAGTTTGCTTATAACTGAACCGTTCACTCTGCTACTAAATTCTCTCCATTTGAAATAGTTTACGATTTTAATCCTTTATCTCCTCTTGATTTAATTCCATTACCTAACGATCAAATTGTTAATGTAGATGCCAAGAAGAAAGTAGATTATGTGAAACAATTGCATCAAAAGGTCAAAGCTAATATCAAGGCTAGGACGGAGCAATATGTGCGCAAGGCCAACAAAGGGCGAAAACAAGTCATAGTTGAACCCGGAGATTTGGTGTGGGTTCATATGCGAAAGGAAAGATTTTCGGCCCAGCGAAAGTCAAAGTTGTTGCCGAGAGTAGATGGGTCGTTTCAAGTTTTGGAACGAATAAATGATAATTCTTATACACTTGATATCCGAGCTGAGTACAATGTAAGTGCTACCTTTAATGTAGCTGATCTTTCTTTTTATGATATAGGTGACGATTTGGGGGCAAATCGCTTCGAAGAGAGGGGGAATGATACGACCACACCTCCCGAGTTGCCAGTTGCCAATGTAGATCCTCTCGAGTTGCCTGTTGGACCGATTACCCGAGCTCGAGCAAAGAGATTCAAAGACGCAACAACAGCATTAGTTGATAGAGTTTGGGGTGAAATCGTTACTGGACTTATCGAAAGCTTTTGGACCAGCAAGCCGAGTGACCCATGCATTCTCCTTCAAGCTCAAATCAGCTCAAATCAGCTCCCAAACAACCCATTCAATTTTCCTATTAAATCAAGGCATCTAGAAGTTGCCCCTTGCCGTTCTCCATGCACAAGAAACTTCAAGGAAGCTTCATCAGAAATTCTGGAATTTTCAGCTAACCATTTAACTACCTCAAGAGCCTATTCGGCTATCCCTTGTATTCAATATAAATTTGGCTTGTGTTATTTTGTAAAGGACTTTTGGCAAAATTTTATAAAACTGAATTTTTTTCTTTGTTTTTGTAAGAACTTCTTCTCTAAGTCTCGTTTAAGATTTTCGTTGGCTTATCTATCTAGTAGTGGCGTCAACCTCTTTCTTTACGATACCGAACTTATCACTAGTTTTAGTGTAGTGTTCAAAACCCTTTATACCGAGGTTCCTATCTTGTTAGATAGTGGGTCAAGGTTTCCCTTTACCAAACCCAAACCGAACTAAAGAGAGCCTATAAACAATGGGTCGATACCAAATCGGTATTGGTTCTTGTTTGCACTTTTTTGTTCAACCCCGTTTCTTCATTTACCAAATTGTACCTAAACCGGCCATTCCGTTCGTACCATTTCATAATACCATTTCGTTCTTACCCTTCATACCATTACGTCCATTTCTTCAACTTTCCTTATCTAAATCCGAATTAACTATCCCATCTATTTTTGATGAAGCTTTCTCGAAGACGATCGGGCAATCTACATACGACTCAAATCAAGTCGAGGCGAGCTCGTATCATTTGGTATCAGAGCTACTAAAACGAGAAGCTTAGACATTCGAAGCAGAGCATTCCCGAGGTAGGATCCGAAAAAAATTCGAACAAAAAAAAAGGAGAAAAAGAAAAAAAGTGTTTGATGCAATTTGTTTGCTATTTGAACGTCAAGCCTTGATTTGATATAGTTTCCCGATCCAGCTTCTGTTCTAAACCCCATATGCATGCCACACTTTCTTACCCAATTTCCTATTTTTTCAGCCACCCTTAAACCTATATGCATCCCCATTGTTACCCTTTTTAAACCGACTCACAAACTAGAAGATCAAGCTTAGTAAATCCTTTACGAGGTTATAAGAGAAGAAAGGAGGGGAAAAAGGCACGAGTGAGTGAGCACATTTGAGAGGAGGTAAAAGCCAAACGAGCATAAACACGAATGTGAGTGCCAACATTCTTTCTTTCCGAGAGACCTTGTGAGGTTTGTAGTGAGGCTACAACATGTCGTGAAGTCCGAAACATAACATGAATGAAGGACTACCAAGACAACCTTTAAGGAATGTGGCTTCCGGAGGCGGAGGAGTCCCTGATCTAGGCCAGCAAGCACTCCTAAGGGAAATCCAACGTATGTTCTGCAACGAACTCGAGTCCGTAAATGAGAGACTAGACCGAGTCGAAGAGAGGGGGCGACGAGAAAGAACGCCTCAAGGCCTTAGACGTGATAGAAGACGAGCAAGGCCAGTTGAAGACGAGATGTATGACCCAAGTGATTTAGAAAGTGACCAAGGTTCAAACCAAAGTGAGCGACGCCGAGGTCAGCGGAACCGGGGTCAAAGGGATTGAGGCCGAGTAGATGATGATTTGAAGAACATTAAGCTCTCCATACCGCCCTTCCAAGGCAAGTCTAATCTGAAGGCGTATTTGGAGTGGGAAAAGAAAATAGAATTGGTGTTTGACTGCCATAACTACTCGGAGGCCAAGAAAGTCAAGTTGGCGGCCATCGAATTCTCCGACTACGCCATGGTATGGTGGGACCAATTAACCACAAGTCGAAGACGGAATGGAGAGAGACCAATCTCAACATGGCAAGAGATGAAGGCGGTGATGAGAAAGAGATTTATCCCGTCTTATTACCATCGGGAATTATACCAAAAGTTGCAAAACCTTACGCAAGGCCACCGGAGCGTGGAGGATTATTTTAAAAAGATGGAAATAGCAATGATTCGTGTGAATGTGGAAGAAGATCGTGAGGCAACCATGGCTAGGTTCAACACTATGTCGAGGTGACCGACATGGTTCATGTCGCGATTAAAGTTGAAAAACAACTCAAGAAGAAAAGCTCTGTTCGGGCCTATGCCAACCCTGCAAACAACTCAAAGTGGGGACAAGGTACGAGCAAGAAGGACTTCCCTAATCGCCCGAAGGAACAAAACCATCCTGCAAAGTTTAATAAGCCTGTTGGTGAATCAAGCAGAGGCAAAGAAGTTGCCAATCCAAATCACACGAGGGACATCAAGTGCTTTAAGTGCTTGGGGCGAGGGCACATCGCTAGTCAATGCCCTAACCGAAGAACGATGGTGATGAGCGTCTGTAGAGAAATCGAGTCGGAAGATGAGAAAGAAGAAGAATCCGACACCCCTATCAGTGATGAAGAAGGCGATCTTAAATATGCCGTCGAAGGTGAAATCCTTGTAATCAAACGTAGCCTAAGTGTACAAAGCGCGGAGAATGAACAACAACGCGAGAATATCTTCCATACACGCTTCCTTGTGCAAGGCAAGGTGTGTAGCCGTGTTGTGGATGGCAGGAGTTGTACAAATGTCGCTAGTACGTTAATGGTGGAGAAACTCAGCTTGGCCACAACGAAGCACCCTTGTCCGTATAAGCTTCAATGGCTTAATGATGGTAGGGAGTTGAAAGTGACAAAACAAGTATTGGTGCCGTTTTCCATTGGAAAATACAACGATGAAGTTCTTTGCGACGTGGTTCCCATGCATGCCGGGCACCTTCTGTTAGGCCGTCCATGGCAATTTGATCGAAATGTGGTACATGATGGCTACACTAACCGATACACCTTCAAGCATTTAGGCAAGAAGATCACTTTAGCGCCTTTGACATCGAGATAAGTATATGAAGATCAAGTGAAGCTGCGTGATTCAATTGAAAAATTTAAAGAGATTGAAGAAAAAGAAAAAAGTGAAAAGGTGTGTGAAAAAGTGAGTGAAAAGAAACGAGGGAAGCAAATTGTAAAAATGAGAGAAAAGAAGAAGGAACAAGAAAAACAAAAGAGTGAAGAAAAAATGAGTGCAAAAATGAGTGTTTATGCGAAAGGGAGCGACATTCGAAAATCCTTTATGTTGAGGCAGCCTATACTTGTACTCATGTACAAGGAATCATATTTGAATACTAATGAATTAGATGATGCTTTACCTTCTTCTGTTGTCTCTCTTTTGCAGGAATTCAAAGATATATTTCCCGACGAAGTTCCGAGTGGCTTACCACCTATTCGGGGAATAGAACATCAAATCGACTTCATTCCTGGTGCGTCTATACCAAACCAACTGGCTTATCGTAGTAATCTCAAGGAGACCAATGAGCTGCAAAAATAAGTGAATAAACTCCTTGAAAAGGGATTCATCCGCGAGAGCCTTAGTCCATTCCTATTCCTGTTTTGTTGGTGTCGAAAAAGGATGGGACGTGGCGCATGTGCGTTGACTGTCGCGCCGTGAACAAAATCACGATTAAGTATCGTTATCCAATACTGCGCCTAGATGATATGCTCGACGAACTAAGTGCTGCTCAGTTGTTCTCCAAAATCGACCTCAAAAGCGGTTACCATCAAATACGGATGCACGAAGGAGATGAGTGGAAAATAGCATTTAAAACTAAACACGGTTTGTACGAGTGGTTGGTAATGCCATTCGGTCTTACTAACGCTCCTAGTACCTTTATGCGTTTAATGAACCATGTTCTACAAGCTTTCATTGGTAAATTTTGTGTGGTTTACTTTGATGATATTCTTATTTATAGTAGATCCTTAAATGATCACTTGAAGCAATTACGAGCTGTTCTTGATGTGTTGCGAAAGGAAACTTTATATGCCAATCTTAAGAAATGCACGTTTTGTTCTGACCAAGTTGTTTTCCTAGGATTTGTTGTCAGCTCGCAAGGACTTCAAGTTAACCAAGAAAAGGTGAAAGCCATCCGAGAGTGGCCTAGACCGACCAGCATAAGCCAAGTGCAAAGTTTCCATGGCTTGGCGAGTTTCTACCGTCAGTTCGTCCCAAATTTCAACACATTGGCTGCACCTCTCACAAGCGTGATCAAAAAGAATTCTGCTTTTTATTCGAGCGAGGAGCAAGAAAAATCTTTCATTTCACTTAAAGATCATTTAACTAATGCTCCATTACTCATATTACCTAATTTTGATAAAACATTTGAAATTGAGTGTGATGCCTCAGGTATCAGGATTGGTGCTGTGTTGACCCAAGAAGGGAAGCCCGTGGCTTATTTTAGTGAAAAGCTAAGTGGTGCACCATTGAATTATCCCACATATGATAAGGAAATGTACGCTTTGATCCGGGCATTGGAAACGTGGCAACATTATTTGTGACCGAAGGTGTTTGTCATCCATTCGGACCATGAATCGCTACAGCACATCAAAGGCCAACACAAGCTCAACAAAGGCACGCAAAGTGGGTAGAATTTCTTGAATCCTTTCCTTATGTTATACAGTAAAAAAAAGGTAAGGAAAATATTGCGGCCGATGCACTATCTCGTCGATGTACCTTGTTAAATCATTTGGATTCAAGACTGCTTGGGTTTGCATTTTTGAAAGATTTGTATAACTCTGATGCTGATTTTGGGGATGTATATAAATTGTGTGAACATGCTGCTGTTGATAAGTTTTTCAGGTTCGATGGCTTCCTTTTTTGAAAAGGTAAGCTCTGTATTCCACAAAGCTCTGTGCGAGAGTTGCTAGTACTCGAGGCACATGATGGTGGTCTCATGGGCCATTTTGGCATTGCAAAGACCTTGGCCATGCTGCAAGAACACTTCTTTTGGCCACGGATGAAACGGGATGTCGAGAAAATATGTTCGCGATGCTTGGTTTGTAAGAAGGCAAAATCAAAGGTTAACCCACATGGGCTGTACATGCCTTTGCCTATTCTCGAAGGGCCTTGGGTTGATCTTTCAATGGATTTTATCTTAGGTCTACCGCAAACTCGAACCAGAAAAGATTCTATTTTTACCGCAAACTCGAACCAGAAAAGATTCTATTTTTGTTGTAGTAGATCGATTTTAAAAAATGTAACATTTTATTGCTTGTTCGAAAACTGATGATGCTGTTAATATTGCTAACCTTTTCTTTAAATAAGCTGTCACGTTGCACAGAATTCTGAAGACGATAGTGTCTGACCGTGATGCAAAATTTCTTAGCCATTTTTGGAGGACACTTTGGAGCAAGCTAGGCTTGAAGCTCTTATTCTCCACGACATGTCATCCTCAAACAGATGGACAAACCGAGGTGGTGAACCGTGTAATATCCACTCTACTACGGGCCATCGTCCGCAAAAATCTTAAATCGTGGGAGGAATGCCTACCTCATATAGAGTTTGCTTATAACCGAACCGTTCACTCTGCTACTAAATTCTCTCCATTTGAAATAGTTTACGGTTTTAATCCTTTATCTCCTCTTGATTTAATTCTATTACCTAACGATCAAATTGTTAATGTAGATGCCAAGAAGAAAGCGAATTATGTGGAACAATTGCATCAAAAGGTCAAAGCTAATATCAAGGCTAGGACGGAGCAATATGTGCGCAAGGCCAACAAAGGGCGAAAACAAGTCATATTTGAACCTGGAGATTGGGTGTGGGTTCATATGTGAAAGGAAAGATTTTCGGCCCAGCAAAAGTCAAAGTTGTTACCGAGAGGAGATGGGTCATTTCAAGTTTTGGAACGAATAAATGATAATTCTTATAAACTTGATCTCCTAGGTGAGTACAATGTAAGTGCTACCTTTAATGTAGCTGATCTTTCTTTTTATGATATAGGTGACGATTTGGGGGCAAATCACTTCGAAGAGAGGGGGAATGATACGACCACACCTCTCGAGTTGCCAGTTGCCAATGTAGATCCTCTCGAGTTGCCTGTAGGACCGATTACCCGAGCTCGAGCAAAGAGATTCAAAGACGAAACAACAGAATTAGTTGATAGAGTTTGGGGTGAAACCGTTGCTGGACTTATCGAAAGCTTTTGGATCAGCAAGTCGAGCGACCCATGCATTCTCCTTCAAGCTCAAATCAGCTCAAATCAGTTCCCAAACAACCCATTCAATTTTCCTATTAAATCAAGGCATCTAGACGCTGCCCCTTGCCGTTCTCCATGCACAAGAAACTTCAAGGAAGCTTCATCAAAAATTCTGGAATTTTCAGCTAACCATTTAACTACCTCAAGAGCCTATTCGGCTATCCCTTGTATTCACTATAAATTTGGCTTGTGTTATTTTGTAAAGGACTTTTGGCAAAATTTTATAAAACTGATTTTTTTTTTGTTCTTGGAAGAACTTCTTCTCTAAGTCTCGTTTAAGATTTTCGTTGGCTTATCCACCTAGTAGTGGCATCAACCTCTTTCTTTACGATACCGAACTTATCACTAGTTTTAGTGTGGCGTTCAAAACCCTTTATACCGAGGTTCCTATCTTGTTAGATAGTGGGTCGAGGTTTCCCTTTACCAAACCCAAACTGAACTAAAGAGAGCCTATAAACAACGGGTCGATACCAAATTGGTATTGGTTCTTGTTTGCACTTTTTTGTTCAACCCCATTTCTTCATTTACCAAATTGTACCTAAACCGGCCATTCCGTTCATACCATTTCATAATACCATTTCGTTCTTACCCTTCATACCATTACGTCCATTTTTTTAACTTTCCTTATCTAAATCCGAATTAACTATCCCTTCTATTTCCGACGAAGCTTTCTCGAAGACGATCAGGCAATTTACATGCGACTCAACTCAAGTCGAGGCGAGCTCGTATCAATGGAGATGTCTTGAAGGTTCTTCATGCTTAAGGAAATGAATCATGAATGAGAGATTCCCTTGGACATTAGCTAGGTTCGGCCAACTTGAGTAATTGAGGCAACCAATTCATGTTACTTGGTGAAGAGTTTGGAATTAATTGAGGAGACTTCATGAGCCAAATTAAGTGTGAATGCTAACTCTTGAAGAGTCCATAGGTGTGAACACTTTGAATTGAAAGGCCATGCCATGTGAACATAATGTGAACAGAATTTTAAGGTTCATGGAGGGAGATGTTCGGCCACATGTATGAAGTAATAGGAAGCCTCCTTTTAGCCAAATAGTCACTTGGAAAATGAAGGAGTAGCACACCATACATGAATGGAAACATTCATGAACCTTGAACACATTGAATGTGGACATGCATGCAGTTAGCCGAACATGCACCTAAGAGATTGAAGTCCCCCAACCGTCCATGCACCTTTCAACATTCATGCTTGCTTTTAATCTCCCTATGTCCATTGTGTTCCTACAAGAAATGTGAACAGAATTAATTCAAGCTAATGTGAACACAAATATCAACATTAAATTCAGTTATGACAAATTTAATTATCATCAATAAACTCTTTTAAGACATATTTAATTAACTAATGTGAACTAAATTTAATATGTAGGAAAGTAATTAACTAATTATTGAACTTATTAAATAAAAAGTCAATAGTAGTCAAATGCAGTCATGGTGAACTCCACGAGCTGATGTTTAAGTCATGAGCTAAAATAAGCTAAGCTTAAACTCCTAAGCTGAAGTTGAGCTAAGGTTTAGCTCGTGAGTTGAAAATGAGCTAGGAGTAAGCTCGGTTTAGCTTATGCAACTAGATTGCACTTGAATGAGTTGGATTTGAGCTGGATGGAGCTCGTGGAGCTAGAAACAAGCTAGGATTAGCTTGCCAACACGTCACAGCTTGACTAGGGAGACTTGTTCAAAAAGATTCGCTGGGCATGCTCGCATCAGAGTTCATCTTAGTTAATTAAGTTGCTGGAATAAATTACTCATCTTAGTTAATTAAGTTTATCTTAGTTAATTTAGTTGCTGGAATAACTTAGTGTTAAATGTGTTTATTTAAGTTTATTGATTAAGCTTATTAAGTTTAATGAGTTTAATGTGTTTTAATGTGTTTGATTGTAGGTGACTAATTAGTTGGAAACTGTTATGTACAAGGGTTGTTACAAAGTGATTAATGCAGCTATTCAAGTTGGGATTGGTTACATGGCTGTTACAAAGTGATTAATGCAGCTATTCAAGTCAGGATTGGTTACATACAAAGGTTGTTACATCATTTAAAAGGGAGCTTTATTCATCATTTAAAGGAGTTGTTAAAGCAATTAAAGGAGTGTATTATACATCCTTTAAATTCTCCAGCCTTTCCTTCTTCCATAACTGATTACTACTTAAATGATGCCACCATGTGCTATCATTAATGGTGTTGGTGACCATTCGGCTGCCAAGAGGGCATGGAACCTAAGCATTCAAGCTTAACAAATCAACTAAATTGGAGCAATAATTCATATTGATAGTTGCTGTTACTTAGAGGAATTAAAGAGTTTTTACTTATTGATTGAGTTTTCTTTCAGCCATTAACAGCTCATTTAAGCTGATACTTGTGACTATTTGGCTAGCCTTTATCTAGCCCTATAAATATTTGTAATCAGCTCATTGTGAGAAACTTTTGCCAAATATATGAATCAAATTGCTATTTTTGAGATTTCAAATCTTTTTGTTCTCTTGGGACTAATTTGACTTATCAGCCTAGCTTGTGGCTTCATTTCCTTTCCATTGTTAACCAAACTTATCACTTTCGAGTGTAGCATTCATATACCTTTGGTTCCTATCATTTTTTATAGTGGGTAAAGGTCTTTTGCTATTTTCTTAAATCATAAATAATCTAAAAACCATTTTGAGACTCGGGTCAACAATCCAATATTGTTGGTTCATTCTCGGTCTTAGCCAAATTATCCTTTATTTATTTTACCCATTTTACCTACTACCATTGTTTGAAGCCATTTATTCTATTTTGTTTCAATTAACCCGAAACAAACTTATCCTTACTCAAATTCAAGATTGTACAATTTAAACGACTCAAATCATCATTGAAACGAGTTCGTATTAGTGTTGAAGCTCATAATTGTGCCATATGAATAGCCAAAGGAAGCTTCCTAATAGCAGCCAATGTGAACATCTTAATGTCGTCCATTCATACTCCTACAAGACAAATTAAACACAACTTAAACATATTTAATTGGTCTGAACTCAAACATGTAATTAAGATGTCTAAAGCTAAGACACATTAAAACACCTATTTAATAGTACTAAACTAAGACATATTTAAAACCTTAATTAAAATGTTCATATTAAAACATAATTAGCCTCATATTAAAGTGGTCTAAATTTTGACACAATAATTATCTTAAACTACACAAACTAAATTAACCATGGCCGAATTAATTATTTATTCCAGCAATTAAAAAAATGCACAAAGTAAAAATGAGACAGAATCGAGCTCAATAAGCTAAGAGCGAGCTAGATAAGCTGGAAATTGAGCTTGTTGAGCTGAAATTAAGCTTCATTTTTCACTTGGGGCCTGGTGTTTAGGCCAATCTTGGTGATGTCGATTTGAGTCATAACATGATGTGACCGGGATCGCATCATACCTTCCCTCTTGAAGACGATTTGTCCTCAAATTGGGCCATTTGCTCATAAAAAATCTTTCAAGGTCACAAACCCTTTTGCTCATGAACCTGACAGATTCATTTCCAAAAATTTGAGAACCACAAATGGTTCAAAAAGAAAATATATTATTTTCATGCCCTCCTTCTTTAGGAGGAAACCATCCCAAGAATGAAATAGATTAATGACACTAGACATTATAGGCTCAAAAGAACTTTTGGAAATCTTATTAAAAAATTGAACATATGAATCAATGCCGGGATAAAAAACAGAAGTTGATTTTACCTTGTTCCTTGATAGAAACAAACTAGAATCATGGAGCATTTAAAAGTTATACTTTTGGACAACAAAAGTCCATGACTCAAATTCTTTGAACAACGATGTAGAACAAAAGCTTTGATTTAGCATTTGCAACTTATCATAGTTCAACAACTTCGTTTTCAGATTTAAAGTCATAACATCAAGAAAGCACAAGTGGTTCACACATTTATTCACACATTTATTCACACAAAATTCAGATTGCTTGATTACTCTCAATAATGATCCAAAATAACAAAGCTTTCGATAGTGAAAGCGATGTAACCACGCCCTGAGGCTTAACAAGCCCTAGTCTTGATCCAATCGAGTTACCCAAAGGACCCATGACTCGAGCTCAACCTAAGCACCTTCAAAAAGCTATTTTAGCTTTATTTGCTTAACTTTGGAATGAAAACGAGCTCCATGCAAAAGGAAAAGATCGGGCCAGCTCATTAAAGGCTCCTTGCAACCTCTTGCAAGTCAACCTCAACTCATATCCAGCTCCAAGAGCTGCATTCAGCTCAACTTAGCTCGATTGAGCTCATTTCTATTTTTAATTCTTGCGTTTTATTTGCTGGAATAAAATAAATATTTTTAGTTAAATTAGTTAGTCAACTTCAGCTCATAAATATGACATAATTTGGACCTATTAATTCTATTTATAAGATGTTAATTTTATTACATGTTTTTTAATTTGTCTAAGCTACAACTGAATTTATGTTGTGTCTTAATTTATTACTTGTGTTTAATATGTCTTAGCTATTACTTGTTTAATGTGTCCTAGCTGAATGCATGATTTTAATGTGTTCCTAAGCTACCGAATTAATGTGTCCAAAAATGAATTAATGTTGCTAATTTAATTGGTGCAGGTACACTCCTTTTTGGACGGCATAAGTGCATGGATGGATTAAATGAAGGTGTGCTGATGCTTAGTGTTTCCTAAGTGACTATTCAGCCAATCCCTTCAACTCTCCAAGATGGCTAATTGGCTGCCCAAGGCAAATTAAAGGGTTTTCACACCAGCTGATTATTCCTTTCACATCAAAGGCTACTCGGTTTTACTTGTTCACACTCAAATGACCATTCAACTTAGCTTGTTCACACTTCATGACCAATGAATTGCCCTAAGCAGCTCATTTACTCCCAAGACCATTCGGCTGAACCAAGCAACACAATTAAAGAACATTCAATCATATGGCTGCACCTACTTAATGGACTTCAGCTCCCAATCATTCCAATTAATTTTCCAGCTGAATTAAGGCATCTAGAAGCTGCCCATTGCCATTCTCTATGCACAAGAAACTTCAAGGAATCTTCCTAAAGAATTTTAAATTTTTAACTAACCATTTAGCTACCTTAAGAGCCTATTCGGCTATCCCTTGTATTACCTATAAATAGTTTGCTCATTTCTGATGTAAAGGACTTTTTGCCAAAATTATTATATGAAACTTTATTTCTGTGAGGTTAACTTCCTCTCAAATTTTGTATGAGTCTCGAGTGAATTATCTAGCATGCTAGTGGCGTTAACCAAACTTCTTTTCTGAACTTATCACCATTTCTTAATGTGGCATTCTCCTATCCATCTACCAACCATCTTTCTCCTTAAGCCATATATGACTCGAGGCGATCTCTATATAGTATTGAGTCACTCTTGACACTTAAGTTCTATCATCTATCTCCATCATTTATCTTAGCTATCTTACTTTCTTGTTAGGCCAACTTATCCATGATTTATCCATCTAAAATCCATCTATCTTTTACCAAACGTAAACCTATTTCGACATATATCTCCATACTTAACCAAAATTCATCCATTCACAAAACCGAATGAAACTTCTCATCGACAATCGGGCAACTTACATAGACTCGACTCATTCAACTGAGCCAGATCACATTATTTGGTATCAGAGCTATTAAAATGAACAGTGCCGACGTTTGTAGCATTCTTAAAGTAGGTTCGTAAAAAAATTATATATAGATATTTCAAGTTGTATTCAAAGTTCTTTTGTTCAATTGTAATTGAAGTTTAAAAAAATCAAGTATATAAAAAAAAGTGAAGTGTTGGAAGTTCTTACTATTCATTCATTGTAACTTGATCATCAAGTTGTTTGTTCTATCATCAATTGCCCCCCCAACACCACACCTAAAATCAAAATTTCTTTTATTTCAGCCCACCACACACCTATTACAATATTTCCCTTGTAACCACTTTGAAATTGACCTTAAAATAGCAAATAACTCTAAACGAGACGAAATACAAAATCACGAGAGAAAGCTTGAGTGGTAAAAGGCAAATAGTGAGTGAGAGCATTAAAGTGCCAAAAAATCCTTAAATAAGTGCAAACACGAGTGTGAGTGCTAAATCATTTATTTTCTTTCCAAGTGAATCGTGAGATTTTATGGTAAGGATTATACATCTTCTTTGACAAAAGGCATGGAATAAGGCATGAATAGGAATGAGGCTGAAACAACATATCACGAAAAAGAGGAATCAATGACTGTGTGTGTAAGAAAGCTCCTTGTTGTTAAAAGAAGCCTAAGTATTCAAAGTCTCAAAAACGAGCAGCAACAGGAAAACATCTTCCATTCTCGATATCAAGTACAAGGAAAGGTTTATAGATTGATTATCGATGGTGGAAGCTGTACCAACATGGCAAGTAACCTTATGGTGGAGAAACTAGGCCTAACAACCACCAAACATCCGAGCCCCTACAAACTCTAATGGCTCAATGACGTGGTGAAATCAAGGTAACCAAATAAGTGCTCGTTACTTTTTCAATTGGCAAGTCCAAGGATAAAGTGCTTTGTGATGTAGTTCCCATGCACGCGAGACACTTGTTGCTTGGAAGACCTTGGCAATTTGACCAGAGGATCAAACATGATGGGTTTGCCAATCAATACACCTTCAAGCACCAAGGCCAAAATGTTACCTTGGCACCTCTCTCGCCACAACAAGTCTTGGAGGACCAGTGACGTTTGAAACAATCTATGGAGCAAATGAGAGAAAAAGAAGAAAATAAAAGTGAAAAAGAAAGAAAAGAAGAAAAATCGAGAGAAAATGAATCCAATTGTGAGGAAAACAAAAAGAAAAAGAAAAAGAAAATAAAAGAAAAGTGAGCGAGGAAAAGAAAAATGTTTTGATTAACTATTGTCTTCTTATTTCTTCAACTTAGGTTAATTTGAGCAAGGAGTTTGGATTGCACTATATTTCTGAAAAGAGAAGGTTTGAGTGGAACAAAAAAGGTAAAATTGATCTTTGCTTTTCTGCTTCTAACGGTAAACAAGGTATGTCTTATAAAAATTTTAAAACAATTATGCCTTATTCAGATGAAGACGAAAACCTTGTTGATGAATTGGTTGTTAGAAAGGATATGTACTCTGTTGTGGTTATCTCCGATTGTTAATAATATATTTGTGTTAAGAGATGGCAAAAATAGTAACATTTTTGGAAATTGCGATGCTGATGAGACTATTAATGAAATATTAGCCATTTGGTATTTGTAAGATAAGACCTTCATGTTTAAAATTACCTTGATTCGTTTGTCTGATGAAATTTTATTTTGGGATCGCATGTTAAAACAGCTTGGTTATACAATTTATGCATGTTTGAGTCCATGTGAACAAATAAGTGATTGTTTGCGTGAATTTTTCATGCTTTCTAAATTGACTTCTTTGCCTAATCTATTGCAAAACAAGGTAAAATTCGTTTATTCTTTCGAATTCGGTAATCAAATATTGGCTCAAGTACGATTCAAGGTTTCCGAAAGGGTTTGCCTACTTGTCACTCTTCATATTTCTAAACCTTTCCCTAATGGTGATGACATTATTCTCTTCTGTCAAGTTAAAAGCTCCTTTTAGGTTGTTATGAGACCATTCACCCCATTCGTCCCGCAAGGAGCCGTGTAAGGAGAAATGTTTTCTAGCAAACCAACGGCTCAACTTGAGGACATGATGCGAATCCGGTCACCTCATGTTCTGACGCAACTCGACGCTATCGAGAGTGGCCTAAGCTTGAGGGGCCCAAGTGCAAAATGAAGCTAGATTTTAGTACAATAAGCTCAAATCAGCTCAATGAGCTTGTTTGCTCTTTCCATAAGATTAATTTGGCTCAAACTTAGCTTAATGAGTTCAAGCCTAGCTCAGGCTAATTTAAGCATTTTATTAGTTGCTGGAATAAATTAATTGAGTCTAGTTAAATTAAATTAAATCAGCTCAATAATTAGGTTATGTTTTTTTTAAGTCAAAATCTGGACATTTTAACTATGTTTAAATGTGTTAGTTAAATTAGTTAATTAGCTTAGCTCATAATTATGTTTAGCTTAATACATGGTTTTAATATCTTCCAGCCGAAATTAATATGTCTGAATTGGAACATGTTTAAATCTGTTTTGCTATAGCCACTTAATTTGTCTTAGTTTGTGTCCTAGGCTGCTGCTAATTAAATGTGTCAAGAATAGGACATATTTAATTGTGTTGTCCAACTGAACATGGCATTGAATTTAGCCAAATTAAATTTGTCTTATGGCTGCCAAATTTTAATGTGTCTTGAGCTGACTTTGTTGATTTCCATTGTGCAGGTATTCATAATGCTTGGTTCGAATTTAATTGATGTTAATTCAGCTGATCAGTAAGGTGTATTGGACATTATTAATGAGGGAACATGCACTTGCATGTTCATGAATGGCAATTAAGAGAGGGCTACTGATTGGAATTTCTCGTGCACCTTCTTCGTGTAACTCAAAAGATCCTTGATAAATTAATACTTATTTGACTTTAAATGTGCCCAAGCTGAATTATTAAGGCACCAAAGCTATTCAGCTAACCGAAGCAGCCAACTTCACTTTTATGCACTTTTTTGCCGAATTTATTAAAGCCATTCAGCTCAAATTTAATGTCCAGTTGCTGGAACCTTCAAAGAAGCTCCAAGGAATCTTCATCAAAATTTCCAACTTATTTGAGCTAATTAAAAAGATGACCATTCAGCTCTCCTACTTCACACCTTTGGAAGAATTTAATCAGCTTGTTTCAGCTCCATAATTGCTCTCATTTATTAAGATGACTTGGGAAACACCATGGGACGTTTTTGAAGCTTCATGGCACCTTTATGGAATAATTCTAGAATTTTCAGCTCATTAAAAGCTGAACGCAAATGGCCAATCAGCTTCACAAGTGCCTATTCAGCTAGCTATGTTGTTAAGCTATAAATACTTAGTCATTTTCTTGTTGTAAGGACTTTTGCTACTTTTTGAATGTTTAAAACATTTTGTGAGTTTTTCAACTCTCTTATTTTGTTTTAGACTCAGCTTGACTTATCTAGCTTACTAGTGGCATCATTTTGTTTCTTTTTAAAATTATCACTCAATCCCGAGTGTGGTGTTCACCTCATTACTATCTTTGGTTCTTATCTTCCTAGATAGCGAGTCAAGATCCTATCTTCTATTTTCCATCCATCTTAAGTGTCGTATAAGGTTCGAGTCAAAACTCTCATAGTATTGGTTCTTCCTTGTGATGTATGCACGCCCGGGGCTTCCACAAGTGCGAACCAAGATTCAATCGAGCTGCCAAAGGGTCCCATGACTCGAGCTCATACCAAGCAACTTCAAGTAGCTTTATCAGCTTTAGTAATGCACATTTGGGAAGAGAACAAGGCCTTAGACGTTGGAGAAGTTGTGGATATTCCTTTGAGAACTCAATGAACTCTTTTGCAATCCGACTTCAGCTCCTCTCCAGCTCCCCCAGCTCAATTCAGCTCCAACCAGCTCACTTGAGCTTGTTTTAGCTCGTTTGAGCTCGTTTGAGCTTCTTTCTAGCTCGTTTCTTTTTCCATTTCAATAAACCAAATTTTAGATTTGTCTCAATTTAATTTGCTATAGCTCAAGCCGATTTCCCTAGCTCAAATTAGCTCATTAAGTGTTTTTGAGTATTTGAGCTAGCTGAAATTTAATATGCTAGTTAATTTTAATTTAATGTGTCCGAAATTAGTTAGTTGTTATTTAAGTTATTAGTTGCTGTTTAAATTATGATTAAATGATATAATTAAATTTGTTCATGTATTTGTAGGTTCAGCCGAATATGGAGGTACGTTAATGCATGGAGCATGCACGGCTTGGTTCAATGGATGGGAGGATACATGCACGACCAGATTCAAGGCCTTAGAGGATTCATGCATGTCTTGTTACATGCATGGTGGCTGATTGTTAAGTTTCTCTAAGCAACTATTTGGCCAAGGAAGAGTTGCCTCTTTAATTCCCCAAGTTGGCCGAATATCTTCTCAAGGTATCCATCAAGGCGTTCACACTAGCCAGGCTTCCTTTCACACTTGTTGTCCATTCGGTTTGATGCATTCACATTCAAGAGACCTTTGAACCATGATGTTCACACCTTTAAAGGCTTTCAAACTAGCCCATTAATACTCACACCTATTCGGCCAAACATTGCAAATTGAATAACTCCATTAAGCTCATGGCCGAACCTAGACATGTTCAATCAACTCCTCTTGCATCCCAAATACATTCAGCTAAATTCCTTCATTAAGAAGCTAACTTGTGGCATTCCAAAGGCTGCACATGGACATGGAAGACTCATGGTTTTTGTTCTAGATCATTCTAGTCTCTTCATAGCCAAATTTACTTAATTCTTAAGCTAGTCTTTTGATACGATCCGCCTTGGAAGAGTCGAGTCGTAATAGTGTGCCCGATCATCGACAAGAAGTTACGTTAGGTTTAATTGAAAGGTCAGATAAGAGAAAGAAGGGAAAGAAAGAAGTTTAAAGAAGATGGAAGGATTAAATTGGGTATGGAAGTTGGTTTATTGAATTAGTACGGAAAGGAAAGAGGGATATTGGTTTTGGTTCAGATTGGAATAGGTAAGAAGAACTGAAAGTTCGAATTTAGGTAAGGGAAATTGAAGAAATGGACATAATGGTATGAAGGGTAAGAACGAAATGGTATTAACGGAATGGCCGGTTTAGGTACAATTTGGTTAATGAAGAAATGGGGTTGAACAAAAAGTGCAAACAAGAACCAATACCTATTTGGTATCGACCCGTTGTTTATAGGCTCTTTAGTTCGGTTTGGGGTTTGGTAAAGGGAAACCTCGACCCACTATCTAACAAGATAGGAACCTCGATATGTTTGAACGCCACACTATGAGTAGTGATAAGTTCGGTTTCGACAAAGAACAACAATTGACGCAACTAGAACACTAGGAAGCCAATCGAATCTTTGAACGAAATTTGAGAAAAGTTTTGCCTCACAATTTTGGCAGCATAACATTAACAAAAGTCCAAAAAGTTCTTTCACAAAGAAAAATAACAAGTATTTATAGCCTAAAGACTAGCTAGCCAAATGGACACTTTACATACTTAATAATTAAGTAAAAGTCTCATGAATGCATCTTGAAAATTCTAGAAAGAAGTCCTTTGATGTTCATGACTAGATTCGGCTATGGTAGAGATGTCTTGAAAGTTCTTCATGCTTAAGGAAATGAATCATGAATGAGAGACTCCCTTGGACAATAGCTAGGTTCGGCCAAGTTGAGTAATTGAAGCAATCAATTCATGTTACTTGGTGAAGAGTTGGGAATTAATTGAGGAGACTTCATGAGCCAAATTAAGTGTGAATGCCAACTCTTGAAGAGTCCATAGGTGTGAACACTTGGAATTGAAAGGCCATGCCATGTGAACATAATGTGAACGGAATTTTAAGGTTCATAGAGGGAGATGTTCGGCCACATGTATGAAGTAATGGGAAGCCTCCTTTTAGCCGAATAGTCACTTGGAAAATGAAGGAGTAGCACACCATACATGAATGGAAACATTCATGAACCTTGAACACATTGAATGTGGCCATACATGCACTTACCCGAACATGCACCTAGGAGATTCAAAGCTCTCAACCGTCCATGCACCTCCAAGAAAGACATGTTGCTTCATGCTCCATATGTCCATTGAGTTTCTACAAGAAAATGTGAATGTAAATTAATTCAAGCTAATGTGAACACAATGTAAACATTAAATTCGTTATGACAAATTAATTAACAACAATAAACACTTTTAAGACATATTTAATAAAACTAATATGAACTAAATTTAATATGTGGTTTATTAATTAACTAATTATGTAATATCCCGAATTAGGGCCTAATCGGAATAGTGGTTTATGATATGATTGCATGATTGTGTGAAAATTTTGTGAAAAAATTCTATGCATAAAATGCTTAATTTGAAGTTAGGGACTAAATCGAATAAGTTGCAAAACTTGCATTTTAGAAGTTTTTAGTATGAAATTGCTTTGAAATATTAATTAGGAGGTCTTAAATAGCAATTTGACCAATTTCTAAAATTTTGGACAAAAATGGGCTTGTATATGAAAATTTTCAAAGAAAGGTAATAAGGGCATTTTGGTCATTTGGATAATTAATGAAATAAAATGGGAAAAATGACACAAAGTAGTCATCTTCCCCATTTAGTTGCTGCCGAATGCTCTATCTCACAATAGCTAGGGTTTCTTCAACTTTCAAGCTTCATAGTAAGTGATTCTAAGCCCCGTTTTTAATGATTTTTACGTTTTTGAGATCCCGGTAGCTCGATTAAGCTTATGTTAGCAATAATTTAACCTAGGGTTTATATTTGGAAAAATACCCATAGGTGAAATTTGTGTATTTTGATGTTTTATGATAGAATATGAGGTTTTAAATTATGTTAGACAACTTGCACTACTCAATTTTAAGCAAAAACGAGTAAAAGGGCTTAATCGGTAAAAATACCTAATAGTCACAAGTACATGTTAGAGTGAGAATTTGATGTTGCCATAGAAGGGAAAAGTGATCAGCATGTTGTAAAACATAAGAATAAGGAATAAAATTTAATCCCGAGCCTAGGGGCAAAAATGTAAATATGCAAAAGTTTAGGGGTAAAATTGAAATTTTGCCAAAATTTGAATTAAGGATTAATTTGATAATGTGAGTATTAAATAAGCTAAATGAGTTATTTTAGATCAAGAAAGACGTGGAAACGACCCCAATCGAGGAAAAGAAAAGATTGTGGACTAAATTGCAAAATCTTTGTATTTTGGTACCAAGGTAAGTTCATGTGTAAATAATGTAGCATAATTGTTATTTTTAAGTTATTGATGTCAATTATGTGATATGCTGATTTTTATCATGAAAAATATGCTTTGTGGTTATTTTCGAATAAAATGTAAACTATGTGAGTTATTTGTTAAATATAATTGTTACCGAGTATTGGTTCCGGCATTCTACGGAAGACAGCAAGAATATGTGTTCGAGGAAAATCTCGTTTGAACCTTAGGAATAGATTAGGATACAAGTGACATGTCACTAGGGTGGTTGAGCATCCGAGCTCGTTGAGTTGAGTCCGAGTTCACTTATGGATGCGAATGTCCGAACTCGTTGAGTTGAGTCCGAGTTCGTGAGATGTAACTAGGCATCCGAGCTCGTTGAGTTGAGTCCGAGTTCACTTATGGATGCGAACGCCCGAGCTCATTGAGTTGAGTCCGAGTTCGCTTATGGGCGGGTTACATAGTAGCTTGGCTACATATGTGGCACTTATGTGCAAAGTTTCCATGTATCCGAATTATATTCCCATGTGTTCAACGGGTAAAGTTTTACTCAAATGGAGGAATACTCGAGATGAAAAGAGACGTATTGGTAAGTGATGTGAAATGGATACTTGGACAGGTATGTACTACTTAACCCTCGGGTTGAGTATTGATACAATAACGATAAGGTAGTAAAATGATGAATGATGATTAGAAATGAGATTTATGTTTTGGTGATACCATGCTAATGTTGTTTGGTATGATTGCTTTGTTATGTTACTTATTATTTGCATATGAACTTACTAAGCATTTATGCTTACTCCCTCCTTCTTACTCATTGTAGTTTTGGACAAGCCAGCTCAGAGTCGGGATAGGTCGAAGGATCACCACACTATCTCTGGAAGAACTTTCATTAAATGGCTTGTAAATTTAAGTATGGCATGTATAGCAATATACCTATTTTGTGTAAATGATCTTATGATATGGTGATGGAATGGTTGAGGAAATGCTTGATAATGATAAGTTATGGAAATGGTTAGTTTAGATTATGTTTGATGTTATGGAAAGTTATTAAGATACTTAGTGCATGAAAACTCATAAAAAGGGATGAAATTTGCCATAAACAGAATATTGCAGCAACACTGATGTGAGTTTGAAAATTTACTAAAAATCATAGAAATTGAATTTGGTGATGGATTAAATATCAAATTGAATATTAATATGTCTAGTTTCACATAAAACAAATGAAATAGGTAAAGGAATTATATGTTAGAAGATATTTGAATTTTAGTAAAACAGGGTCAAAGCAGTTTCTGAATCCCCTGTTCCAACTTTAAAAATTCACCATAAATTGTACAGATATAATTAGGTGGTATATTTTATATTCTCAGAATCCTTATTGAGTCTAGTTTCACGATAAATAAATCTCATAGTCATATAAATTTTATAAAGAGAGAAATGTGGTTCGTAGTAAACAGAGGTCAGACCAGTCAAGTCCTAAAACAGGGGTAACTTTAACTAATAAAATGTACTAATTGGCCTAACCAAAAATTCTAGAAAAAAATTAGTAGATAGATATATGAGTCTAGATTCAGATAAAATTTACAGATCTTGATTTCGAGTTTTGTAACTCGAGATATGATTTTTCTTGTGACTGTGACGCAAGTAGCTTAAAAACTATGAATGTAAAAACAAATAATCCAAAGTTCTAAAAATGTTAAATTAAGCTTAGTAACACCTCATACTCGACTCCGGTGATGGTCTCGGGCGTGGGGGCGTTACAAATTAATGAACTTATTAAATAAAAATTTAATAGTAGTCAAATGAAGTCAAAGTAGTCTTCATGAGCTAGAATTCAACTCATGAGCTAAAATCGAGCTGGGCTTGGACTCATGAGCTGGTAGTGAGCTGGACCCGAGCTGGGGAGCTGGAAGTGAGCTGATTCCAAGCTAGTGAGTGGTTTTGAGTTGAATGGAAACTTGCTTGTGCTGGTGGTGAGCTCGATGAGCTGAGCTGGACTTGCAGGTAATTGCAAGGTGAGTTCAAGGAGCTGGAATCAACTTTCTCGGAGTATCCTATTAGCGTTTCATTCCAAAGTTGAGCTACAAAAGCTGTGATAGACTCTTTAAACTTCTTGGCTCGAGCTCAAGTAACAGGGCCTTGTGGTAGTACCATAGAATCCTTGCTCGAGCTAGCTGAACCATGGGGCGCGATCGCATCATCTTTGTCCATTCGGCTAGTGCAAGTTAGGCTATAAATAGTTTGTATATTTCTTTGTAAAAGGAATTTTGCCAATTTGTTAATGAAACTCTGTTTTTGTGAGGTTGCTTCCTTTAATATCTCGTACAAGTTTCGAAGACTTATCTAGTTGTGCTAGTGGCGTCTACCGATCTTGTTTGAACTTATCACCATTCTTGGTGTGGCATTCACCTATCCTACTATCCCATTTAACCACCTTAACAATATAGGAATCGGGGTGACACTTTTTAGTGTTGGATCGCTCCTGACGTTAAGTTCACTAATCCATTTCCACCTTTTTGTTATTTCTTGTTTGTTATTTCCAAAACCGAACCACCACTTTAACCTCCATCTTTGTTATCCCTAACCGAACCTATCTTCATCACTTGCTTCCCTTGAACCCCATTCACTTCCATCAAGCCTATCAATCCAATCTCTTCTACTAGGACCAAGACGAGAACAACCCATCTCGTCTACGATCGAGCAACTACGTGAATTTGACTCAACCACCCGAGCTGAATCACATCATTTGGTATCAGAGCTTGTAAAATGAGAAGCGCCAATGTTCGTATCAAGATCAAAATAGGTTTGTTGTAAAAAAATTGAAAAAAATATTATTAAAATCATCAAGTTGTATTTGAAGATTCTCTATTGTAAAAGCATTATTTTGAAGTTATAAAAAATAAGAAAGAAAAAATTTGAAATAAAAAAAAAAGAAGTGAAGTGTTCTAGTTCTCATCTCTGTTGATTATACATTTGTTCCGATCGTCAATTGTTCATTTCATTAATTCTGTACCCCCCCAAAACGCCACACTACATTTAAAAAAAAATTTAGCCTACCTGTACACACATACATCTTATCATTTGTAACCAATTGAAGCTGACCCCAAAGCACCAAGATGAGTCAAGAGAAACAAACTTCGAGGTTACGAGAGTAAGTACGAGTGGTAAAAGGCAAGAGAGTGTGAGTGCATATGAGTGTTGAAAAAGCCTTAAACGAGTGAAACATGAGCGTGAGTGAATCCATTAATTATTTCTTTTCGAGTGAAATAGTGAGGTTTGTGGTGAGGTTTTAAATATTATTGAAAATCAACATAGATCGAAATGTGGAAGAAAGACAACCCGTTCAGAATGTGCCGAATTTGAACTTGCAGAAGTTGAGCAATTTTTGACCAAAAATTAGAACCGATACAAGACCGACTCGAACAAGTGGAGGGAAGAGGTCGACGGGTAAGGACCCCAATAAGCCCAATGACATCGTGGCCAACGAGAGCGAGAAAGGTTCGATGATGACTTGAAAAACATTAAGTTATCAATTCCCCCATTCCAAGGCCGTTCAGACCCCAAAGCATATTTAGAGTGGGAGAAAAAGATCAAACTCATTTTCGAGTGCCATAACTATTCGGAGGCTAAGAAAGTTAAGTTGGTTGCCATAGAATTTACTAACTAAGCTATGATTTGGTGGGACCAACTTACCTCAAGCAGGAGGCGAAATGGCAAGTGACCCATTAACACTTGGGCTGAAATAAAGGTTGTCATGCACCGGAGATTCATTCCAATGCACTACCACTGTGAACTTTACCAAAACCTCCAAAACCTTACTCAAGGTACAAGAAGTGTCGAGGATTATTACAAAGAGATGGAAGTTGTTATGATCCGTGCGGACATGGAAGAGGATCGAGAGGCAACTATGGCTAGATTTTTGTCTAGACTTAATCGTGAGATCGCCAACATTGTGGAGCTACAGCATTATGTGGAGATAGTTGATATGGTCCACATGGCCATCAAGGTCGAGAAACAACTCAAGAAGAAAGGTACTGCCTGAGGTTCTTCGACCACCAATGTGCCTAGGTGGAACCAAGGCACAAGTAAGGGTGCTTCGATGAGCCAAACGAAAGAACCTATGGCACCCGCCAAAACTACTAAGTCCATGGTTGAAAACAGCAAAGGCAAGGCTGTTGAAGGTACCCAAAACCAGTCGAGGGATATTAAATGTTTTAAGTGCCTTGGAAGAGGGCATATTACGAGCCAATGTCTGAATTGGAGCGCTATGGTGATCCGACCCAATGGCGATATTGAATCAGAGGAGGAAGAAGAAAGAGTTGAAAACGATGCTAAAGACCCTTCTGATGTCGAGGAAGAATTGGAGTACGCGGTCGAAGGCGCGATGCTTGTTGTTAAGAAAAGCTTAAGTGTGAAAGGTGCCGAAATTGATCAGCAACGAGAGAACTTTTTCCATACCCGTTGTTTCGTCTGAGGAAAGGTATGTAGTTTAGTGATTCATAGAGGAAGTTGTACAAATGTTGCGAGCACCCTCCTAGTCAAAAAGCTTAATCTGCCCTTACAAGCTGCAATGGCTCAATGATGGAGTTGAGTTAAAGGTAACCAAGCAACTCCTTATTCCATTTTCAATCGAAAAATATGAAGACGAAGTTCTTAGTGATGTGGTGCCCATGCATGCGGGCCATATACTGCTTGGGAGGCCTGTGACAGCCCTAATTTGATCTTAGTCGGAAAGTGGTTTCGGGACCACAAAACCGAGTCGTAAAAAAAATATAATAATAATAATAATAATAATAATTAATCGTCATATTTAATGCTTAATATATTGAAAGTGTATGTGTGAAAGTTTCATACTTTAATTTCTTTAATTGTATGTGAAATTTATTAGAAAGGACTTATGTGAAAAAAATTAGAAATGTGCTAGGCAAATGTAAAGTGGCCTATTTATGCATGTTATAAAATAACTGTACTTGCATGTCAAATAACCCTTTTTGGTTATAGTGGCCGGTCATGATGAGGAATTTATATTAAAATAGATGTAAATAATTAGTTAATGGTTGTATAATTAAATTTTTGTTAAGTAATAATAATAATGAATAAAAAAAAAGGGTGATAAAAACAAAGCTTCATTCTTTTTGGTTCTTCTTGGTCGAATTGAAGAAAGAAAGAAGGGAAGATTTCGGTCACTTTAAGCTCAAGGAAGGTTAGTTAATTGTGTTAGATTTTAAAATTTTTAAGCTTGTTTCTAGTTAATTAGCAAATTTCTTACATAGCCCATGTCAAAATTTGAAATTTTGGTGATGGCTTGAGCATCCGGTTTCGGTTATTAAAGGATGAGCTTGGGTTATAATCTTTATGTTGTATAAAAAAATTGTTGAAGAGAAGGGTTTAAGTTAGTCAAATTATAAATTTTAACACTCATGAGTATAATAGCCAAACATAGATTTGTTTAATGAATTGAACAAATACCGTGTGAGTGATTGAAATGAATGAGTTTGAGGTTGGATCATATTAAGATTCGGCTTTGTACATAAATAATAAGAGTTTGATATTTTTATTGATTATTGGATGGTAAATAAGGTTATGCATTAGATAAATATTAAGATTATGGTTGACTTGTGTTTAGTGAAGTTCGGCCAAGGACTTTATGTACATGTTTATTCGGTTTAAGTAGAGTAAATGTGACGTGTAGATATGATTAGGTTGTAGTTTATTATTGATTCGTTTGACTGTATGAATTAGCTTGTAAATTGGTTTGGATATAGTAAATAATAAGCATGCTTGGTAACGGTAAGGTTATTGATAATATGCCATGACTTTAACTTAACTAGTTGATTGGATAAGAAATAAATTGGATATATATAAATAAGTATTCGTAAATAGTAAAGTTGGACAAGTAATTGAATAAATTTATTTGTTTTATTAAGCTCAAGAGCATAGAGGGTCTAAATCAGATAAAGGAAAAGAGAAAGCAGTCGAGTAGCCTATCCGCAACCGTTCAAAAATACCGAGGTAAGCCGTTGAGTAATGAAACTTAGTTTATGATTTGATAAGGTAATTATTTATCTATGAGCATAATAATTAACTTGTGACCTAATGATTCTACTTGAATTACATGACAAAATAAATAAGTAAAGTATTTACTTGTAGCCGTCTGGTTATAGAAATCTTGAGGATTAACGAAACGGGATCACGTTATTTGTTTAGGACTAACGAATCGAACGATATATGGTTAGTAAACATACTGTAATCGCATTCGAGTATTAGGAATGATATCCAAATGTGATATGATATATATATATGCATATATGTGTGAATGCTAATCGGGGTGTAAATTCGAGCTTGGGTTCGAAGGGCTTTTGAGCCAGTGCTAATAACCGAACTTAGTTTTCAAGGGCTTTTGAGCTAGTGCTAATAACCGAACTTAGTTTCAAAGGGCTTTTGAGCCAGTGCTAATAACTGGACTTAGTTCCAAAGGGCCTTCGAGCCAGTGGCCTAATCCGAGCTTGGTCTCAAAGGGCTTTGAGCCAGTGTTAAAAATCGTGCTTGATTCCGAAAGGGTGGTTGTGCCTGCATAATATTTGAGGTTGAAAATCCATAAGTGATTGCACGAGAAATCATATAATACATGTGGAAACAATTTTAAACACCTGTGCTACTTACCGTAAGATAACAAGGTAAGTAACTTACTCTCGTTGAGAGTACGATTGATTTTAAACTATGACTACGAAATTCGGTAGGTATGCTTAGACCATTGTTAAATCATTCAAATGTTTATGATCTGATCATGATGCATGAGTTCAAATTTAGAGAGTTCAATTTCATAAGTATGAGATGCATGTGCATATACATGAGATTGATATGGAAATTTGAGATGAACAGGTTTTGACTATAGTTGAATTTAAATTGGATATATTGACTTTACCTTTGTGATATGAATGATAAAACTGATACCTTAGTTCGGTTTATATTCTGCCAAGGGATGGAACAAGTAAACTTTGATATTTTTATACCACTCTTTTAAATGATTTCATCACTTAAAACTTACTAAGCATTTAAGTGCTTAATCTTTTGCTTTAATTCTCTGTTTTATAGATTTTGATCGTCAGCTATCGGACTCGGGAGTATCAAAGTTGAAGTCGTCCACACTATCTAAACCCTTTTGGTATTATTTTTTTGTTTTTTTTTTGTTGAACTTTGATAATGGCATGTATAGGGTTGACTTTTGGAGGTTAAATTTTCTTTTGTAATTTATATATGTATAGCCATGTGAAAATGACTTGTTTAGTTATTATATGTGTTTCATGTGGTTAATGTATATGTATGGTTGATATTCGATTAAGGCTTAAGTGTTTATGAGAATCGAACTTAGTATTTATATAATATTGTTAAATGAAATCTCATGCTTGTTTTGTAATACTCCTTAATCCTTCCGGCAACGGGTATGGGTTAAGGGTGTTACATTTTATTGGTATCAGAGCCAGGTTTAGTCGATTCTAGGACTAACGTAGCATATATGAGTCTAGCTATACATACCATTATGTGTTTATTTGATAGTGTGATGATTTCTGACGGTTAAAAAAAATGTGTTTACTTATAGTAATGGATCCCGATCCCAACCGAGCGATAGCTGATGATGTTGAGAATGTAGCGCCTGCTCCCGCGCATGGGACAGCGCCGGTGGACTCTCAACCTATTGCTAGTAATCAGAACGATGAAGCTAGACAGGCTTTTTATAGCGTGATGAATGATTGGTTCAATCAGTATATTCGGACTAATACGGCTGTTCCACAACCCCCACTCCAGACTAATACACCCCCTGCACCCGCGATACCTCCGGTAACTGACCAGATGAGGTTAAACAAACCCCCAGTTGACAAAATCCGAAAGCACGGGTCTACTGAATTTAAAGCTACAGATAGCGATGATGCCGAACAAGCTGAATTTTGGTTGGACAACACTATCCGGGTACTTGATGAACTATCTTGCACATCCGATGAATGTCTGAAGTGTACTATCTCTTTGCTACGTGATTCCGCCTACCATTGGTGGAATACGTTGATTTCTGTTGTGCCCAGAGAGCGAGTAACTTGGGAATTTTTCCAAACCGAGTTTTCGAAAAAGTATATCAGTCAGAGATTTATTGATCAAAAACGAAAAGAATTTCTTGAACTTAAACAAGGCTCCATGTCGGTTACTGATTATGAACGAAAGTTTGTAAGGCTTAGCCGGTACGCTCGAGAATGCGTTTCTTCAGAAGCTATAATGTGTAAACGTTTCGAAGATGGACTGAACGAAGATATAAAACTGTATGTTGGCATTTTAGAAATCAGAGAATTTGTAGTACTTGTCGAACGAGCTTGCAAAGCCGAAGAGCTCAGTAAGGAGAAAAGAAAGGCTGATTTGGGAGCAAAAGAGTTTCGTAAGAGATCTTTGGGAAAACCCTTTCAACAGTCATCGAAGAAATTTAGAGATGATTTAGGCTGATCTAAAGACACTTCGGGCTTTTCCAGACGAGATCGTGATCGACCCCCTATGAGTACGCGAGTCACTTTGGTTGCTAGTGTTGGTATTGATCGTCGGGACAGGACAGAGTGCCAATATTGCGGTAAATGGCATTCGGGGAGTTGTAGATTCCATGACCGCTCCTGTTATAAGTGTGGATCAGCTGACCACTTTATCAAGGATTGTCCGAGACCGCTGCGAGCGTAATGTAAATCGAGTGGGAAACCGGGTGTTACTACAGCTAGAGGTAGACCATCTAAAAATACGGGGAATGCTAGTGGCGGTCAGAGAGGATCTAGAGATGCTGCAGTCAGATCTGGGGCTCGTGCTCCTGCTAGAGCTTATGCTATACGTGCTCGCGAGGATGCTTCTTCGCCTGATGTTATTACTGGTATTTTCACTCTCTTTGATACTGATGTGATTGCTTTGATTGACCCTGGTTCTACTCATTCATATGTATGTGAGACTTTAGCATCCAGTAAGACTTTACCTATTGAGTCTACTGAGTTCGTAATTCGAGTGTCAAACCCCTTGGGTCGTTATGTACTTGTGGACAAGGTGTGTAAGAAATGTCCCCCTAGTAATCCGAGGTTCTTGTTTTCCGGCCGATTTAATGCTTTTACCGTTTGATGAATTTGATGTTATCCTTGGTATGGATTGGTTGATCGTACATGATGCAGTGGTGAATTGCAAAAGAAAAACTATTGATTTGAGATGTGTAAATAATGAGATAATTCGAGTTGAGTCTACTAACTTGAATGCATTGCCAGCAATAATATCTTTGATGTTGGCTCAGAAATATGTGAGAAAGGGATGTGAAGCATATCTTACGTATGTACTTGATAGCAAAGAGTCAGAAAAGAGACTTGAATCAGTGCCAGTGGTTGGTGAGTATTCAGATGTTTTCCCTGAGGAGTTACCAGGATTACCACCCGTTCGAGAGGTTGAATTCGGCATCGAACTAGTACCTGGTACCACTCCAATTTCGATAGCTCCGTATCGTATGGCACCAACGGAATTGAAAGAATTGAAAACTCAGTTGCAAGAGTTGACGGATAGAGGTTTTGCTCGACCGAGTTTTTCACCTTGGGGTGCACCAGTATTGTTTGTGAAAAAGAAGGACGGAACCATGAGACTTTGCATCGACTATCGTCAGTTGAATAAAGTAACAATAAATAATAAATATCCGTTACCGCGTATTGATGATTTGTTCGATCAACTGAAAGGAGCCTCTGTATTTTCGAAGATAGATTTGAGATCGGGGTATTACCAATTGCGAGTTCGAGACTCAGATATACCCAAAACTGCTTTCAAAACGAGATACGGTCACTACGAGTTCTTAGTGATGCCGTTTGGGCTCACTAATGCCCCTGAGGTATTTATGGATTTGATGAATCGGATCTTCAGACCGTATTTGGATCGGTTTGTAGTTGTGTTTATCGATGACATCTTGGTCTATTCGAGAGATGAAACCGAACATGCTGAACACCTGAGATTAGTGTTACAGATTTTACGGGTTAATCAGTTATATGCTAAGTTCAGTAAATGTGAGTTCTGGTTGAGAGAAGTTAGCTTTTTGGGTCATGTGGTATCTGCATCGGGTATTCGGGTTGATCCTAGTAAAATTTTAGCCATACTTAACTGGAAGCCTCCAAGGAATATTACTGAAGTCCGGAGCTTTTTGGGACTTGCTGGGTATTACAGACGCTTTGTAAAGGGTTTCTCGATGATAGCCATACCAATGACAAAACTACTACAGAAAGATGTTAAATTTGAATGGTCAGAGAAATGTTAGAAAAGTTTTGATCAATTGAAAACTTATTTAACTGAAGCTTCAGTATTAGTGCAGCCCGAATCCGGTAAAGAGTTTGTCATCTGATGATGCCTCCTTGCATGGATCAAGTGTGTGTTGATGCAAGAAGGCCGAGTTGTAGCTTATGCATCGAGGCAATTGAAGCCGCATGAGAAAAATTATCCGACTCATGATCTCAAATTAGCTGCCATTGTTTTCGCTTTAAAAATTTGGTGTCACTACTTGTTTGGTGAAAGGTGCCATGTATATTCGAATCATAAAAGTCTCAAATATTTGATGACTCAAAGAGATTTGAATCTGCGACAAATACGTTGGCTTGAGTTGTTAAAGGATTATGAGCTTGTCATTGACTATCACCCGGGAAAGGCTAATGTGGTTGCTGATGCTTTAAGTCGTAAATCACTATTTGCTTTACAAGCGTTGAATGTACACTTGTCCGTTTTATCTGATAATGTGTTAGTAGTAGAATTAAAGGCCGAACCATTATTGATTCATCAAATTTGTAAAGCTCAGAAAGTCGATGATGAATTGGTTGCAAAACGGACTGAATGTGTTTCAAATTTGGAGTCAGAGTTTCTGATAGATGATAACGATTGTTTGAGATTCAGAATTCGATTATGTGTTCCAAGAAATTCGGAACTTATTTCGATGATTCTGAACGAAGCTCATTGTGGCCGTACATCAATTCACCCGGGGAGTACGAAGATGTATAACGACCTGAGACGTCAGTTTTGGTGGCATGGTATGAAACGAGACATTTCTGATTTTGTTTCGAAGTGTTTAATAGTCAACAAGTGAAAGCGGAACACCAAGTGCCTTCGGGATTACTTCAGCCGATCATGATACCTGAATGGAAGTGGGATCGAGTCACGATGGATTTTGTATCTGGGTTGCCATTGTCTTCAAGCAAGAAGGATGCGATCTGGGTTATTGTTGATAGACTGACAAAGTCGGCTCATTTTATTCCTGTACGTACGGATTACTCCCTTGACAAGTTAGTTGAAATGTATGTATCTCAGATTGTAAGGTTACATGGAGTACCTATTTCTATTGTGTCAGATAGAGATCCGAGATTCACCTCGCGATTTTGGAAGAAATTACAAGAAGCTTTGGGTACCAAGTTGCATTTTAGCACCGCTTTTCATCCCCAGACTAATGGTCAATCTGAACGGATAATTCAGATACTCGAAGATATGTTGAGATGTTGCATCCTCGAGTTTAGTGGTTCATGGGAACGGTATTTACCTTTGGTTGAGTTCGCTTACAATAATAGTTTTAAATCAAGCATTAAGATGGAACCTTACGAGGCTTTGTACGGTCGTAAATGCCGTACACCATTGTTTTGGACCAAGCTCAGTGAAAATAAAATTTTTGGAGTTGATTTGATCAAAGATGCTGAGCAGAAAGTAAAAATAATTCGTGAAAGTTTAAAGGCAGCTTCAGATCGTCAGAAGTCGTACGCGGATTTGAAAAGAAAAGACATTGAGTATCAGGTGGGAGACAAAGTGTTTCTTAAAGTATCACCTTGGAAAAAGATACTCAGATTTGGCCGCAAGGGCAAATTGAGTCCGAGGTTCATTGGGCCTATGAAATATCCGAACGAGTTGGTCCAGTTGCATATAGATTGATTTTACCCCCTAAACTCGAAAGGATTCACAATGTTTTTCATGTTTCGATGCTCAGACGTTATAGATCCGATCCATCGCATAAAATTAATCCATCAGAGGTTGAAATACAATCTGATTTGAGTTATGAAGAAGAACCGATTTGTATCCTAGCTCGCGAGGTGAAAGAGTTGCGAAACAAAACAGTTCCATTAGTGAAGGTGTTATGGCTCAAGCACGGAATTGAAGAAGCTACTTGGGAACCTGAGAACTCTATAAAAGAACGATACCCAAATCTATTTACTGGTAAGATTTTCGGGGACGAAAATGTCTTAAGTGGGGGAGAGTTGTGACAGCCCTAATTTGACCTTAGTCGAAAAGTGGTTTCGGGACCACAAAACCGAGTCGTAAAAAAAAATATATATATAATAATAATAATAATAATTAATCGTCATATTTAATGCTTAATATATTGAAAGTGTATGTGTGAAAGTTTCATACTTTAATTTCTTTAATTGTATGTGAAATTTATTAGAAAGGACTTATGTGAAAAAAATTAGAAATGTGCTAGGCAAATGTAAAGTGGCTTATTTATGCATGTTATAAAATAATTGTACTTGCATGTCAAATAACCCTTTTTGGTTATAGTGGCCGGTCATGATGAGGAATTTATATTAAAATAGATGTAAATAATTAGTTAATGGTTGTATAGTTAAATTTTTGTTATGTAATAATAATAATGAATAAAAAAAAGGGTGATAAAAACAAAGCTTCATTCTTTTTGGTTCTTCTTGGACGAATTGAAGAAAGAAAGAAGGGAAGATTTCGGTCACTTTAAGCTCAAGGAAGGTTAGTTAATTGTGTTAGATTTTAAAATTTTTAAGCTTGTTTCTAGTTAATTAGCAAATTTCTTACATAGCCCATGTCAAAATTTGAAATTTTGGTGATGGTTTGAGCATCCGGTTTCAGTTATTAAAGGATGAGCTTGGGTTATAATCTTTATGTTGTATAAAAAAATTGTTGAAGAGAAGGGTTTAAGTTAGTCAAATTATAAATTTTAACACTCATGAGTATAATAGCCAAACATAGATTTGTTTAATGAATTGAACAAATACCGTGTGAGTGATTGAAATGAATGAGTTTGAGGTTGGATCATATTAAGATTTGGCTTTGTACATAAATAATAAGAGTTTGATATTTTTATTGATTATTGGATGGTAAATAAGGTTATGCATTAGATAAATATTAAGATTATGGTTGACTTGTGTTTAGTGAAGTTCGGCCAAGGACTTTATGTACATGTTTATTCAGTTTAAGTAGAGTAAATGTGACGTGTAGATATGATTAGGTTGTAGTTTATTATTGATTCGTTTGACTGTATGAATTAGCTTGTAAATTGGTTTGGATATAGTAAATAATAAGCATGCTTGGTAACGGTAAGGTTATTGATAATATGTCATGACTTTAACTTAACTAGTTGATTGGATAAGAAATAAATTGGATATATATAAATAAGTATTCGTAAATAGTAAAGTTGGACAAGTAATTGAATAAATTTATTTGTTTTATTAAGCTCAAGAGCATAGAGGGTCTAAATCAGATAAAGGAAAAGAGAAAGCAGTCGAGTAGCCTATCCGCAACTGTTCGAAAATACCGAGGTAAGTCGTTGAGTAATGAAACTTAGTTTATGATTTGATAAGGTAATTATTTATCTATGAGCATAATAATTAACTTGTGACCTAATGATTCTACTTGAATTACATGACAAAATAAATAAGTAAAGTATTTACTTATAGCCGTCTGGTTATAGAAATCTTGAGGATTAACGAAATGGGATCACGTTATTTGTTTAGGACTAATGATTCGAATGATATATGGTTAGTAAACATACTGTAATCGCATTCGAGTATTAGGAATGATATCCAAATGTGATATGATATATATATGCATATATGTGTGAATGCTAATCGGGGTGTAAATTCGAGCTTGGGTTCGAAGGGCTTTTGAGCCAGTGCTAATAACCGAACTTAGTTTCGAAGGGCTTTTGATCCAGTGCTAATAACCGAACTTAGTTTCTAAGGGCTTTTGAGCCAGTGCTAATAACCGGACTTAGTTCCGAAGGGCCTTCGAGCCAATGGCCTAATCCGAGCTTGGTCTCGAAGGGCTTTGAGCCAGTGTTAAAAATCGTGCTTGATTCCGAAAGGGTGGTTGTGCCTGCATAATATTTGAGGTTGAAAATCCATAAGTGATCGCACGAGAAATCATATAATACATGTGGAAACAATTTTAAACACCTGTGCTACTTACCGTAAGATAACAAGGTAAGTAACTTACTCTCGTTGAGAGTACGATTGATTTTAAACTATGACTACAAAATTCGGTAGGTATGCTTAGACCATTGCTAAATCATTCAAATGTTTATGATCTGATCATGATGCATGAGTTCAAATTTAGAGAGTTCAATTTCATAACTATGAGATGTATGTGTATATACATGAGATTGATATGGAAATTTGAGATGAAACAGTTTCACTATAGATTGAATTTAAATTGGATATATTGACTTTACCTTTGTGATATGAATGATAAAACTGATACCTTAGTTAGGTTTATATTCTGCCAAGGGATGGAACAAGTAAACTTTGATATTTTTATGCCACTCTTTTAAATGATTTCATCACTTAAAACTTACTAAGCATTTAAGTGCTTAATCTTTTGCTTTAATTCTCTATTTTGTAGATTTTGATCGTCAGCTATCGGACTCGGGAGTATCAAAGTCGAAGTCGTCCACACTATCTAAACCCTTTTGGTATTATTTTTTTGTTTTTTTTTTGTTGAACTTTGATAATGGCATGTATAGGGTTGACTTTTGGATGTTAAATTTTCTTTTGTAATGTATATATGTATAGCCATGCGAAAATGGCTTGTTTAGTTATTATATGTGTTTCATGTGGTTAATGTGTATGTATGGTTGATATCCGATTAAGGCTTAAGTGTTTATGAGAATCGAACTTAGTATTTATCTAATATTGTTAAATGAAATCTCATGCTTGTTTTGTAATACTCCTTAATCCTTCCGGCGACGGGTATGGGTTAGGGGTGTTACAAGGCCATGGCAATTTGATTGAAGGGTAAAGCAAGATGGGTTTGCAAATCAATATACTTTCAAGTATCACGGGCAAAATTTTACTTTGGCACCCTTGACACCAAAGCAAGTTGTAGAGGATCAACAATGTTTGAAACAATCTTTGGAGCGTATGAGAGTGGAAAAAGAAGGTGAAAATGAGAAAGAAAGAAAAGAAAATGAGAGAGAAAAGAAAAAGAGATGTGATGAAAATAAAAACAAAGCGAGAGAAAAGGCAATTCAAAGAAACATGAGTGAAGAAAAGAAAAGAGTTTTAATTAACCAAAGTTTTCTTGTTTCTACATCTTTTCAGGTTGAATCAAATCCTACGTTTCGATTACAATACATTCCCGAAGAGAGAAGGTTTGTGATGGTAGAAAAAGGTAAAACTAATCCTTGCTTCCCTATCCAAGGTATGGATTATGGAATCTCTAACACATCTTTGTTCAATTTGATTAATGAAGAAAGTATTGCCGATGAAGAAATACATGTCTTGGTTGATGACCGAATGATTCTTGGTACATGTGATATTATTGAGATAAAAGAATGTTTGCTGTCTGAATCGTTTTGGTCAAGTAAACAAAACCCAAAATTCAATCTATCTTTTCCATTATTTGTTAATGATGGATGGTTGCAATTTTTGAACTATTGCATGAGTAAACACCATGCTTTGCAAATACAAATTGAGATGCCTAAGAAAGCTAAAGATATTTTGTTCCTAGTACCTATGATCTTCAAGTTCTTAAGTTGTAATGGAACATGTTCGTTTGATAGTGAGAATGGAATATTAATGTTGTCTTGCTGTAATTGTTTAAAATGAAAGCAAGGTATGATGCGACAATTAATTACATTTGAACAAGAATGAACAAGTAAGCATCCCTGTTTCAAAATTAATCAGCGACTCGACTTGAGGACAAGTCACTTTGAAGATGGGGGGAATAATGTATGCATGCCCGGGGCTTCCACAAGTGCGAACCAAGATTCAATCGAGCTGCCAAAGGGTCCCATGACTCGAGCTCGTACCAAGCAACTTCAAGTAGCTTTATCAGCTTTAGTAATGCGTATTTGGGAAGAGAACAAGGCCTTAGACGTTGGAGAAGCTGTGGGTATTCCTTTGAGAACTCAATGCACTCTTTTGCAATCCGACTTCAGCTCATCTCCAGCTCCCCCAGCTCAATTCAGCTCTAACCAGCTCACTTGAGCTTGTTTCAGCTCATTTTAGCTCGTTTTAGCTTCATCTAGCTCGTTTCTTTTTCCATTTCAATAAACCAAATTTTAGCTTTGTCTTAATTTAATTTGCTATAGCACAAGCCAATTTCCCTAGCTCAAATTAGTTCATTAAGTGTTTTTGAGTATTTGAGCTAGCCGAAATTTAATATGCTAGTTAATTTTAATTTAATGCGTCCGAATTAGTTAGTTGTTATTTATGTTATTAGTTGCTGTTTAAATTATGATTAAATGATATAATTAAATGTGTTCATGTATTTGTAGGTTTAGCCAAATATGGAGGTACATTAATGCATGGTGCATGTACGGCTTAGTTCAATGGATGAGAGGATACATGCACGACCAGATTCAAGGCGTTAGAGGATTCATGCATGTCTTGTTTCATGCATGGTGGCTGATTGTTAAGTTTCTCTAAGCAACTATTCAGCCAAGGAAGAGTTGCCTTTTTAATTCCCCAAATTGGCCGAATATCTTCTCAAGGCATCCATCAAGGCGTTCACACTAGCCAAGCTTCCTTTCACACTTGTTGTCCATTCGGTTTGATGCATTCACATTCAAGAGACCTTTCAACCATGATGTTCACACCTTTAAAGGCTTTCAAGCTACCCCATTAATACTCACACCTATTCGGCCAAACATTACAAATTGAATGACTCTATTAAGCTCATGGCCGAACCTAGACATGTTCAATCAACTCCTCTGGCATTCCAAATACATTCAGCCGAATTCTTTCATTAAGAAGCTGACTTGTGGCATTCCAAAGGCTGCACATGGACATGGAAGACTTATGGTTTTTATTCTAGATCATTCTAGTCTCTTTGATGTGATCCGACCCGGGTAGATGAGTCGAATTCACGTTGTTTCCCGATCGTAGTTCGAGAGAGTCGTTCGTGCCTCAAATTTTAGTAATAAAAGTAAAAGAATGGAATAGGATAAGCGGAAGGTTTCAAGAAGGGTAAGTTTAGTAATAGGTTCGGTTAAGGGTAGCAAAGATGGATGAAGGATAGAAGGTTCGGTTTGGGTTAACAAGAAAGAAATTAAAAGATGGGAATGGAAAAACGAACTCAACGTCAGGAATGATTCAACACTAAGAAGTGTCACCCCGATTCCTATATTGTTAAGGTGAAAAATATGGATAGATGGATAGGTGAACGCCACACCAAGATTGGTGATAAGTTCAAAACAAGACGATTGACGCCACTAGCACAAGCCAAATAAGTCGTTCAAAACTTGTATGAGATATGAGAGGAAGCAACCTCACAAGAACAATGTTCATTAACAAATTTGGCAAAAGTCCTTTTATAATAAAATGAGCAAACTATTTATAAGCTATCATGTAGTAACCGAAAGGACAAACTAGCTAGCTTAAAGACTAACCAAATTCGGTCATGAATTAGCTAGAATGTTCTAGAATAAAAATATTAATTGACTAGGTCTTGATTCGGCTGATGGAAGTGTATTGGGCAGCTTCATGTATGAGCATAAATCACTTGATGAATGTGAAGCTTTAGAAGCCAAAGGGATTGTCTAGGTTCGGCCATGGGATGCATGTAGCTTCCAAAAGGTGTCTCTTGGCCGAATAGGTGCTTAGAAATTCCAAAAGCCCTCCCACATACATTCGGCTATACATGGAACTTGGAAGGGAGCTTGAATTTGGCCATACATGAACTTGCATTAAATGCCATGCATACATGCATGTGTGCCGTCCAAGGGAGATGCACCTTTCAATATTCATTAACCTTCCATGTACATGAATGTATGTCCTCCAAAGATTGAACCGATCCATGCATGTATCTTCCCGTTCAATGAACATTCCCGTTCATGCACCTTGTCATGAATGAATCTTCCACATTCGGCTAACCTACATAATTAAATAAAATAATTATATAACACACAACTATTCATATAATTATAATTTAAAATAGTAACTAAACAACTTAATCACACTAACTAAATTTGGACATAATAATTATAAGTCAACTATCATATTAAATTCGGCTAGCTCAAATAGTCAAAAACACTTAGTGAGCTAAGTTGAGCTAGGGAATTCGGCATGAGCTGTAGCAAACTTAGTTAAAAGATAAATTAAAACTTATTTTATTGAAATGAAAAAGGAATGAGCTGAAACGAGTTAAAATCAAGCTCAAACGAGCTAAAACGAGCTCAAGTGAGCTGATGTGAGCTGAATGGTGCATGGGGAGCTGGAGAGGAGCTGAGATCGGATTGCAAAATGGTGCATGGAGTCTTCAAGGAGTTGTCCTTAGCTCCTCCAACGTCATGGACCTTGTTATCATCCCAAATGCGCAACACAAAGGCTGATATAGCATCTTGAATTTGCTTGGTTCGAGCTCGAGTCATGGGGCCTTTTGGAAGCTCGATTGATTCTTGGTGTGCATTCGAGGATGCCCCGGGTGTGCTCACATCATTCCCCCCGTCTTCAAAGCGACTTGTCCTCAAGTCGAGTCGACGGTTAATTTTGAAACAGGGATGCCTACTTGTTCGTTCTTGGATGGATGTGTTTAGTTGTGATCCCATGCCTTGCTGCAAAAACGTCTCAAGACTTGCAACCAATTGATAATCATTATAGTACACAAACTTGTTCAAATGATCAAAGAGACAAGTCATCTTAATCTTAAAACAATTGCAACAAGATAGTACCAAAATCCCATTTTTATTATCAACTGAACATGTCTCATTACTGCCTAAAGAATTATCGAACAAAGATTTTAAAAACATAATGTCCATTGTTTGCTCGGGCAGCACAAATTGGTTTTGCAAGGCATAGTGACTTCGACAAAAATTCATGCAACAGCTCAAAATTCGCAAATAATCGTCAAACTTAACAATGTCACGCATACCAAGAGTCTTTTGTCCATCAACCAAAACAGTTATATCTTCATCGTTATTGTTTTCTTCATCAATCAAGTTGGACAAAGATGTAATAGAAATTTCAGAAACCATACCTTGAGCAGGTGAACAAGGATTAGTTTTACCTTTTCCTACCATTATAAACCTTCGATCTTCGGAAATGTATCGCAACTGCATCTTATGATTTGAGTCAACCCGAAAAGATTTAGAAACAAGAAAATTTTGGTTAATCGAAACTCCTTTCTTTTCTTCACTCATATTTCTTTGTATTTCTTTTTCTCTCACTTTAGTCTTATTTTTATCACAACTCTTTTTCTTTTCTCTCTCATTTTCTTTTCTTTCTTTTTCATTTTCTTTTTCCACTCGCATTCGATCCAAAGATTGCTTTATCCATTGTTGATCCTCCACAACTTGTTTCGGTGTCAAAGGTGCTAAGGTAAAATTTCAGCCTTGATACTTGAAGGTATATTGATTTGCAAACCTGTCATGCTTCACTCTTCGGTCGAATTGCTAGGGCCTCCCAAGCAGTATATGGCCCACATGCATGGGCACCACATCACAAAGGACTTCATCTTCATATTTTCCAATTGAAAATAGGACAAGAACTTGCTTGGTTACCTTTAGCTCAACTCCATCATTAAGCCATTGTAGCTCGTATGGATTCGGATGGATGCTTGTCGGCAGATCAAGCTTTTCCACTAAGAGGGTACTCGCAACATTTGCACAACTGCCTCCATCAATTACTAAGCTACATACCTTCCCACGAACAAAGCAACAGGTATGAAAAAGATTTTCTCGTTGCGGATCGATTTTGGTACCTTGTGCACCTAAACTCCTCTTAATAACAAGCATCTCGCCTTTGACAACATACTCCAATTCTTCCTCGACATCAGAAAGGTTTTCGGCATCGTTTTCAACTCTTTCATCTTCCTCCTCCTCCGATTCAATATTGCCATTTGGTCGAATCACCATGGCACTCCAATTCGGACATTGACTTACAATATGCCCTCTTCCAAGGCACTTGAAACATTTTATGTCTCTCGTCCGATTTTGGGTACCTTCAACAGCCTTGCCTTTGCTATTTTCACCCGTAGGCTTAGTAGCTTTGGCAGGTGCCATAGGATCTTTCGTTTGATTCACCGTAGCACTCTTGCTTGTGCCTTGGTTCCATCGGGACACATTAGTGGTTGAATAGCCTAGGGCAGCACCTTTCTTCTTGAGTTGCTTCTCGATTTTGATGGCCATGTGGACCATATTAACTATCTCCACATAGTGTTGTCGCTCCACAACATTGGCGATCTCACGGTTAAGTCCAGACAGAAATCTAGCCATAGTTGCTTCTCGATCCTCGTCCACATTCGCACAGATCATAGCAACTTCCATTTCTTTGTAATAGTCCTCGACACTCCTCGTACCTTGGGAAAGGTTTTGGAGCTTTTGGTAAAGTTCTCAGTGGTAGTACGTTGGGATGAACCTACGGTGCATGACAGCCTTCTTTTGGGCCCAAGTGTTAATGGGTCACTCGCCATTTTGCCTCCAGGATGTCGTAAGTTGGTCCCACCAAATCATTGCATAATCGGAGAATTCTATGGCTGCCAACTTAACTTTCTTTGCCTCCGAGTAGTTATGGCACTCGAAAATGAGTTCGATCTTTTTCTCCCACTCCAAATATGCTTCGGGATTCGAACGGCCTTGGAACGTGGGAATTGATAACTTAATACTTTTCAAGTCATCATCAAACCTTTCTCGCTTTCGTTGGCCACGATGACATTGGTCTCTCCGCCGGTCACTAACATTCAAGCCAGCCTCGCTTTCGGCTTCACTTGGTTCGGAAACCTCGTCATCTTGAACATGCCTTCGGCCACGGTCTCGAGGTGGACTTATTAGGGTCCTTGCTCGTCGGCCTCTTCCCTTCACTTGATCGAGTCGGTCTTGTATCGGTTCCAACTTTCGATCAAACAACCCTTCAACTTCTCGAAGTAGGGCTTGCATGTTCAAATCCGGTACATTCCGAACGGGTTGCCTTTCCTCCACATTTCGTTCCATGTTGATTTTTTTTTCAATAATATTTTTTTTAAATCCTCACCACAAATCTCACTATTTCACTCGCAAAGAAATATTGATGAACACTCCACTCGTGTTTGCACTCGCTTTTAGGCTTTTTCAAACTCTCAAATGTTCTCACACACTCTAGCCTTTTACCACTCAAGCTTACTCTCGTAACCTCGTATTTTGTTTCTCTTGACTCGTCTTTGGTGCCTTGGGGTCGGCTTCAAAATCGGTTACAAGGGATAAGATGTATAGGTTATGGGTAAGCTAAAAGAAAATTTTTCTTTGGTGTAGTGTGGCGTTTTTTGGAAATGGGGGGTAAAAGTAGATGAAAGAACACTTGTTGATCGGAACAAAATATAAACAATAGAAAGAACTTGTTCACTTCTCCTTTTTTTTTTTAATTTCGTTTTTTTCTTCTTCTTTTTATCTTTTTTTTTTACAACTTTAATATAGCACTTTTACAATGATAAAACGAAAATACAAAATTTTTTTTCAAATTTTTTTATAACGAACCTAGTTCGATCTTGATACGAACGTCAGCGCCTCTCGATTTACAAGCTCTGATACCAAATAATATGATCTGTCCCGGGTAGATGAGTTGAATTCACATAGTTGCCCGATCGTAGTTCAAGAGAGTCGTTCGTGCCTCGGATTTTAGTAATAAAAGTAAAAGAATGGAATAGGATAAGTGGAAGGTTTCAAGAAGGGTAAGTTTAGAAATAGGTTTGGTTAATGGTAGAAAAGATGGATGAAAGATAGAAGGTTCGGTTTAGGTTAACAAGAAAGAAATTAAAAGATGGGAATGGAAAAACGAACTCAACGTCAGGAATGATTCAACACTAAGAAGTGTCACCCCGATTCCTATATTGTTAAGGTGAAAAATATGGATAGATGGATAGGTGAACCACACCAAGATTGGTGATAAGTTCAAAACAAGACGATTGACGCCACTAGCACAAGCCAGATAAGTCGTTCGAAACTTGTACGAGATATGAGAGGAAGCAACCTCACAAGAACAATGTTCATTAACAAATTTGGCAAAAGTCCTTTTACAATAAAATAAGCAAACTATTTATAAACTATCATGTAGTAACCGAAGGGACAAACTAGCTAGCTTAAAGACTAAGCAAATTCGATCATGAATTAGCTAGAATGTTCTAGAATAAAAACATTAATTAAGGGACAAACTAGCAAGCTTAAAGACTAAGCAAATTCGGTCATGAATTAGCTAGAATGTTCTAGAATAAAAACATTAATTGACTGTTATATCCCGAATTAGGGCCTAATCGGAATAATGGTTTCGTGACCACAAATCTGAGATAGAAATAATTATTTTGAGGTTTATTATATGATTGCATGATTGTGTGAAAATCTTGTGAAGAAATTCTATGCATAAAATGCTCAATTTGAAGTTAGGGACTAAATCGAATAAATTGTAAAACTTGCATTCTAGAAGTTTTTAGTATGAAATTGCTTTGAAATATTAATTAGGAGGTCTAAATAGAAATTTGACCAATTTTAAGTTCATGGGAAAAATTAGGACATGGAAGGAATTTTTGAAAGTTTAGTAAGGAGGGGCATTTTGGTCATTTGGATATTAAATGAAATAAAATGGGAAAAATAACACAAAATGGTCATCTTCTTCATTTGGTTGCTGCCGAATTTTGCTCTCACCATAGCTAGGGTTTCGTCAACTTTCAAGCTTCATAGTAAGTGATTCTAAGCCCCGTTTTTAATGATTTTTACGTTTTTGAGATCCCTAAACTCGATAAAGCTTATGCTAGCAATAACTTAACCTAGGGTTTATATTTGGAAAAATACCCATAGGTGAAATTTGTGTATTTTGGTGTTTTATGATAGAATATGAGGTTTTAAATTATGTTAGACAACTTGTACTACTCGATTTTAAGCAAAAAGCGAGTAAAGGGCTTAATCTGTCAAAAAATACCTAATAGTCATAAGTATATGTTAGAGTGAGAATTTGATGTTGCCATAGAAGAGAAAAGTTATCATCATGTTATAAAACATAAGAATAAGGAATAAGGTTTAATCCCGAGCCTAGGGGCAAAAGTGTAAATATGCAAAAGTTTAGGGGTAAAATTGTAATTTTGCCAAAATTTTAATTAAGGATTAATTTGATAATGTGAGTATTAAATAAGCTAAATGTGTTATTTTAGATCAAGAAAGACGTGGAATCGACCCCAATCGAGGAGAAGAAAAGATTGTGGACTAAATTGCAAAATCTTTGTATTTTGGTACCAAGGTAAGTTCATGTGTAAATAATGTAGCATAATTGTTATTTTTAAGTCATTGATGTTAATTATATGATATGCTGATATTTATCATGAAATATATGCTTTGTGGTTAATTTCGAATAAAATGCAAATTATGTGAGCTACTTGTTAAATATAATTGTTACCGAAAGTAATCGGTTTCAGGTATTCTACGGAAGACGGCAAGGATATGTGTTCGAAGAAAATCCCGTTTGAACCTTAGGAATAGATTAGGATACAAGTGACATGTCACTAGGATGGTTGAGCATCCGAACTCGTTGAGTTGAGTCCGAGTTCACTTATGGATGCGAATGTCTGAACTCGTTGAGTTGAGTCTGAGTTCGTGATATGTAACTAGGCATCCGAGCTCGTTGAGTTGAGTCCGAGTTCACTTATGGATGCGAACGCCCGAGCTCATTGAGTTGAGTCCGAGTTCGCTTATGGGCGGGTTACATGGTAGCTTGGCTACATATGTGGCACTTATGTGCAAACTTCCCATGTATCCGAATTATATTCCGATGTGTTCAACAGGTAAAGTTCTACTCAAATGGTGGAATACTCGAGATGAAAAGAGACGTATTGGTAAGTGTTGTGAAATGGATACTTTGGACAGGTATGTACTTAACCCTCGGGTTGAGTATTGATACAACAATGATAAGGTAATAAGATGATGAAAAATGATTAGAAATGTGATATATGTTTTGGTGATACCATGCTAATGTTGGTTGGTATGATTGCTTTGTTATGTTACTTATTATTTGCATATGAACTTACTAAGCATTTATGCTTACTCCCTCCTTCTTATTCATTATAGTTTTGGACAAGCCAACTCAGGAGTCGAGATAGGTCGAAGGCTCGATCACACTATCTGAAGGACTTTTTGGTAAATGGCTTGTAAAATTTAAGTATGGCATGTATAGCAATATACCTATTTGGTGTAAATGATCTTATAATATGGAGATGGATTGGTTGAGAAAATGTTTGATAACGATAAGCCATGGAAATGGTTAGTTTAGATTATGTTTGATGTCATGGAAGGTTAATAGAATACCTAGTTCATGAAAACTCATAAAAATGATGAAATTTGCCATAAACAGAACATTGCAGCAACACTGACGTGAGTTTGAAAATTTACTAAAAATCATAGAAATTGAATTAGGTGATGGATTAAATTTTAAATTGAATTTTATTATGTCTAGTTTCATATAAAACAAACTAAACAGGTAAAGGAAAAATATGTTAGAAGATATTTTAATTTTAGTGAAACAGGGCCAGAGTGATTTCCGGATCCCCTGTTCCAACTTTAGAAATTCACCATAAATTATACAGATATAATTAGATGTTGTATTTTATATTCTCAAAATCCTTATTGAGTCTAGTTTCGGGAGAAACAAATCTCATAGTCATATAAATTTTTTATAGAGAGAAATGTGGTTCGTAGTAAACAGAGGTCAGTCCAGTCAAGTCCTGAAATAGGGGTAACTTTAACTAATAAACTGTACTAATTGGCCCAACCAAAAATTCTGGAAACAAATTAGTAAATAAGTATATGAGTCTATATTCAGGGAAAATTTACGGATCTTGATTTTGAGTTTCGTAACTCGAGATATGATTTTTCTTGTGACTGTGACGCAAGTAGCTAGAAAGCTGTGAATGTAGAAACAAATGATCCAAAGTTCTCAAAATGTTTTAAATTAAGTTTAGTAACACCTCATACTCGACTCCGGCGAAGGTCTCGGGTAAGGGGGCGTTACATTTAGTTGTATAAGAGCAGGTTTAGTCGGTTCTCGGACTACGTGTTGTATGTACGAATTTTGCTATACATGCCATATGTATAAATTGTGATAGTGTGACGACTTCTGACCTTTTTAAATGGTTTTTTTTATAGTAAATGGATCCCGATCTAGCTGTGGCAGATGAAGTAGAGAGTAATGCGCCAGCTCCGGCTGAAGGAGCAGCGCCGACTGAAAATCCACCTCCTACTGTTGGTCAGGGAGGAGGAGAAAGGGATCGGGAAGCCTTTCTCCAAATGATGAGTGCATGGTACACTAAGTTCGTTCGTACGAACCCAAATGTACGACCTCCCCATCTCCCCAATTCCTCAACTGTACCCCGATGCCTCGGGGTGTGGATATGATAAAATTTCACGAACTCCAGCTTGATAGAATTCGTAAACAAGGGGCCAAGAATTTAGGGCAAATATTGATGATGATGCCGAGAAAGCGAGTTACGGCAGAGAATTCTATCCGGGTATTTGATGAATTATCTTGTACACCTGAAGAATGTTTGAAATGCGCTATATCTTTGTTGAGGGATTCAGCCTATAATTGGTGGAAGACTTTGATTTCGGTGGTACCGAAAGAGAGAGTAACCTGGGAATTCTTTCAAGAAGAATTTTGGAAGAAATATATTAGTGAAAGATTTCTTGAGCTGAAGTCAGGTAATATAACAGTTACAGAATATGAAAGAGAGTTTGTTCGATTAAGTAAGTATGCTAGAGAGTATGTTCCTACAGAGGCCAAGATGTGTCGACGATTTGAAGACGGGCTCAACGAAGACATCAAGGTATTTGTTGGAATTCTTGAATTAAAAGAAATGGTAGTACTGGTTGATCGAGCTTGCAAGGCTGAAGAACTACTTAAAGAAAAGAAAAAGGTAGAGGCTGAGACTAGAAATTGGCAGAAAAGACCGATGAGCAGTTCATTCTCACAGCAACCCAGAAAGTCAAGAAATATGAATCCTCGTTCCCAAGTTTCAGCTGGGCAATCATATGGGAATTATAAGAAGCAAAATGTGGGTCATAAGTCCCAGACTACTTTGGCAGCCAGTGTAGAGAACTCGAGATTTGTTAAACCCGAATGCCAGTGGTGTGGTAGAAATCATTTTGGTCCGTGCAGAGCAAATGAATGTTTTCGATGTGGTTCTCGGATCATTTTATTAGAGATTGCCCAGAGAGAGCTGAAAAAGAAAATTTTCAGAATACAAAAACAAGTGGTGCGGATTCGAGAGGAAGATATCCAAGAAAAACTGGGAGTGAAGCAAGTAGTAAGAATGTAGTCAGAGATGCAGCAGTTAGACCTGAAGGAAGGGCTCCGGCTAGAACTTATGCTATTAAAGCGCGTGAAGATGCTTCCTCACCCGATGTGATTATCGGTACATTTTCTCTCTATAATGTTAATGTTATTGCTTTGATTGATCCCGGTTCTACTCATTCATATGTGTGCATGAAATTGGTGTCTACTATGAATATACCTGTAGAGAACACAGAATTTATGATTAGAGTGTCGAATCCGTTAGGTAAATGTGTGATAGTTGATAAAGTATGCAAGAAATGTCCTTTAATAATTCGGGGTCATTACTTTCCGGCCGACTTGATATTGTTGCCGTTTGATGAGTTTGATGTTATTTTGGGTATGGATTGGTTGACATTGCATGATGCTATAATAAATTGCAAAAAAAAAGTTACAGAATTAAAGTGTGAAAATGGTGAAACTCTGCGGGTTGAATCAGATAAATCAGAGGCATTGCCTAGTGTGATTTCTTCAATGTCGGCTCAAAGATATTTGAGAAAGGGTTATGAATCTTATTTGGCGTATGTAATTAATACAAAAGAAGTTGAAAAGAAAGTTGAATCAGTACCAGTTGTGTGTGAATTTGCGGACGTATTTCCAGAAGAATTGCCGGGTTTGCCTCCAGTCAGGGAAGTAGAATTTGGTATTGATTTGATACCGGGAACAAATCCGATCTCGATTGCTCCGTATAGAATGACACTAGCAGAGTTGAAAGAATTAAAGTCGCAATTGCAAGAGTTGACTGATAAAGGCTTTGTGAGACTGAGTTTTTCACCTTGGGGTGCTCCCGTGTTATTTGTGAAAAAGAAGGATGGTTCTATGAGGATGTGCCTAAAACTGCTTTTAGAACAAGGTATGGTCATTATGAATTTTTAGTTATGCCATTCGGGTTGACAAATGCTCCTGCTGTGCTTATGGATTTAATGAATCGCATATTTCGACCATAGTTGGACAAATTTGTTGTGGTGTTTATAGATGATATTTTAATTTATTCAAAAGATGAGACAGAGCATGCTGAGCATTTGAGGATAGTTTTGCAAACTTTGAGAGATAAGCAGCTGTATGCTAAGTTTAGTAAAAGTGAATTTTGGCTTCGGGAAGTTGGATTTTTGGGTCATATTGTTTCAGGTGATGGTATACGGGTTGATCCTAGTAAAATTTCAGCCATTGTTGATTGGAAACCACCGAAAAATGTAACCGAAGTTAGAAGTTTCTTGAGGCTAGCTGGGTATTATCGGCGGTTTGTAAATGGATTTTCTATAATTGCTGCTCCTATAACTAGACTACTCCGAAAGAATGTTAAATTTGAATGGACGGAAGAATGTCAACAGAGTTTTGAAGAATTGAAAAAGTTATTAACAGAGGCACCAGTGTTAGTACAAATTAGCCCGAATCAGGTAAAGAATTTGTGATGTATAGTGATGCTTCTCTAAATGGTTTGGGGTGTGTGCCAATGCAAGAAGGAAAAGTGGTGGCTTATGCTTCGAGGCAGTTAAAACCTCATGAGAGGAATTATCCTACTCACGATTTGGAATTGGCTACGGTGGTGTTTGCTTTGAAAATTTGGCGACATTATTTGTATGGTGAAAAGTGCCAGGTATATACCGACCACAAAAGTCTTAAGTACTTGATGTCACAAAAAGACTTGAATTTGAGACAGCAAAGATGGTTGGAGTTATTGAAAGATTACGAGCTTGTTATTGATTATCATCCGGGAAAAGAGAATGTGGTTACCGATGCTTTAAGTAGAAAGTTGTTGTTTGCTTTGAGAGTTATGAACACTCAGTTGAAAATGTCAGATGATGGTTCGATTCTAGCAGAGTTAAGAGCAAAACCGATGTTTTTACAAGAGACTTCTGAAGCTCAGAAAGATGATCAAGATTTGCCAGCCAAGAGAAAGCAGTGTGAAATTGATACAGAGTCAGATTTCAGAATCGGTTCTGATGGGTGCTTAATGTTTAAAGATTGGATTTGTGTACCGAAGAATGAGGAATTGATACAAAAGATCCTACAGGAAGCACATAGTAGTTGCTTCTCAATTCATCCGGGTAGTACGAAAATGTATAATGACTTGAAGAAAATGTATTGGTGGAATGGAATGACAAAGGATATATCAGAGTTTGTGTCCAAATGCTTAATTTGTCAACAGGTGAAAGCTGAACACCAAGTGCCTTCGGGATTACTTCAGCCTATTATGGTTCCTGAATGGAAATGGGATCGGATTACTATGGATTTTGTATCAGGATTGCCATTGACTCCAGGAAAGAAAGATGCCATCTGGGTAATAGTTGACAGATTAACTAAGTCGGCTCATTTTATCCCGGTATGTACGGATTATTCTCTTAACAAGTTGGCTGAACTATATGTTAGAGAAATTGTTAGATTACATGGAATACCATTGTCGATTATTTCAGATAGAGATCCAAGGTTTACCTCGCGGTTTTGGCAAAATTTGCAAGACGCGTTAGGTACAAAATTAAATTTCAGTACTGCTTTTCATCCACAAACTGATGGACAATCAGAGAGAGTAATTCAGATTCTTGAAGATATGCTTAGATGTTGTGTATTGGAATTTCAAGGAAGTTGGGAAAAATATTTATCGTTGGTAGAATTTGCTTAAAATAATAGTTATCAGACCAGTTTGAAAATGGCACCTTATGAAGCATTGTATGGTCGTAAGTGTCGAACGCCTTTGTATTGGACTGAACTCAAGGAAAATCAGATCTATGGAGTTGATCTAATAAAAGAAACTGAAGAAAAAGTGAAGGTAATTCGAGATTGTTTGAAAGTTGCTTGAGATAGACGTAAATCTTATGCGATTTAAAACGAAAGGACATTGAATTTCAAGTTGGTGATAAAGTATTTTTAAAGGTGTCTCCGTGGAAGAAAGTTCTCGATTTGGACGGAAGGGCAAATTAAGTCCGCGTTTTATTGGGCCGTATGAAGTAATTGAAAAGTTGGACCCAGTAGCATATCGGCTAGCTTTACCACCACGAATTAGAGAAGATTCATGATGTGTTCCACGTATCTATGTTACGCCAGTATCGTTCGGATCCTTCACATGTGGTTTCACCGGCAGAAATTGGACTACAACCAGACATGACCTATGAAGAAGAACCGATTAAGATTTTAGCTCGAGAGGTCAAACAATTAAGGAATAAAAATATTGCACTTGTGAAGGTGTTGTGGCAAAAGCATGGAGTAGAAGAAGCTACATGGGAATCCAAAGAAAATACGAGAAATCAATACCCACATCTGTTTACCGGTAAGATTTTCGAAGACGAAAATCCTTAAAGGGGGAGAGTTGCAATATCCCGAATTAGGGCCTAATCGGAATAGTGGTTTTGTGACCACAAATCTGAGATAGAAATAATTATTTTATAATTATTTTGAGGTTCATGATATGATTTCATAATTGTGTGAAGATTTCGTAAAGAAATTCTATGCATAAAATGCTTAATTTGAAGTTAGGGACTAAATCGAATAAGTTGCAAAATTTGCATTCTAGAAGTTTTTAGTATGAAATTGCTTTGAAATATTAATTAGGAGGTCTTAAATAGCAATTTTACCAATTTTAAGTTCATGGGCAAAATTAGGACATGGAAGGAATTTTTGAAAGTTTAGTAAGGAGGGGCATTTTGGTCATTTGGATATTAAATGAAATAAAATGGGAAAAATAACACAAAATGGTCATCTTCTTCATTTGGTTGCTGCTGAATTTGACTCTCACCATAGCTAGGGTTTCTTCAACTTTCAAGCTTCATAGTAAGTGATTCTAAGCCCCGTTTTTAATGATTTTTACGTTTTTGAGATCCCGGTAACTCGATAAAGCTTATGCTAGCAATAACTTAACCTAGGGTTTATATTTGGAAAAATACCCATAGGTAAAATTTGTGTATTTTGATGTTTTATGATAGAATATGAGGTTCTAAATTATGTTAGACAACTTGTACTACTCGATTTTAAGCAAAAACGAGTAAAAGGGCTTAATCGGTAAAAATACCTAATAGTCACAAGTACATGTTAGAGTGAGAATTTGATGTTTCCATAGAAGAGAAAAGTGATCAGCATGTTATAAAACATAAGAATAAGGAATAAAGTTTAATCCCGAGCCTAGAGGCAAAAGTGTAAATATGCAAAAGTTTAGGGGTAAAATTGTAATTTTGCCAAAATTTGAATTAAGTATCAATTTGATAATGTGAGTATTAAATAAGCTAAATGTGTTATTTTAGATCAAGAAAGACGTGGAATCGACCCCAATAGAGGAAAAGAAAAGATTGTGGACTAAATTGCAAAATCTTTGTATTTTGGTACCAAGGTAAGTTCATGTGTAAATAATGTAGCATACTTGTTATTTTTAAGTTATTAATGTCAATTATATGATATGCTGATTTTTATCATGAAATATATACTTTGTGGTTAATTTCGAATAAAATGTAAACTATGTGAGCTACTTGTTAAGTATAAATTGTTACCGAGTATTGGTTTCGGCATTCTACGGAAGACGGCAAGGATATGTTTTCGAAGAAAACCCCGTTTGAACATTAGGAATAGATTAGGATACAAGTGACATGCCACTAGGATGGTTGGGCATCCGAACTCGTTGAGTTGAGTCCGAGTTCACTTATGGATGCGAATGTCCGAACTCGTTGAGTTGAGTCCGAGTTCGTGAGATGTAACTAGGCATCCGAACTCGTTGAGTTGAGTCCGAGTTCACTTATGGATGCGAACGCCCGAGCTCGTTGAGTTGAGTCCGAGTTCGCTTATGGGCGGGTTACATGATTGCTTGATTGCATATGTGGCACTTAAGTGCAAGTTATCCATGTATCCGAATTATATTCCGATGTATTCAACGGGTAAAGTTCTACTCAAATGGAAGAATACTCGAGATGAAAAGAGACGTATTGGTAAGTGTTGTGAAATGGATACTTTGGACAGGTATGTACTTAACCCTCGGGTTGAGTATCGATACAACAACGATAAGGTAATAAGATGATGAATGATGATTAGAAATGTGATTTATGTTTTGGTGATACCATGCTAATGTTGATTGGTATGATTGTTTTGTTATGTTACTTATTATTTGCATATGAACTTACTAAGCATTTATGCTTACTCCCTCCTTCTTACTCATTGTAGTTTTGGACAAGCCAGCTCAGGAGTCGGGATAGGTCGAAGGCTCGGTCACACTATCTGGAAGACTTTTTGGTAAATGACTTGTAAAATTTAAGTATGGCATGTATAGCAATATACCTATTTTGTGTAAATGATCTTATGATATGGTGATGGAATGGTTGATAAAATACTTGATAATGATAAGTTATGGAAATGGTTAGTTTAGATTATGTTTGATGTCATGGAAGGTTAATAGGATACCTAGTTCATGAAAACTCATAAAAAGGATGAAATTTGCCATAAACAGAACATTGCAGCAACACTGATGTGAGTTTGAAAATTTACTAAAAATCGTAGAAATCAAATTTGGTGATGGATTAAATATGAAATTGAAGCTTAATATGTCTAGTTTTACATAAAACAAACTAAACAGGTAAAGGAAGTATATGTTAGAAGATATTTGAATTTTAGTGAAACAGGGCCAGAGTGATTTCTGGATCCCCTGTTCCAACTTTAGAAATTTACCATAAATTGTACAGATGTAATTAGGTGTTGTATTTTATATTCTCAGAATCCTTATTGAGTCTAGTTTCAGGAGAAACAAACCTCATAGTTATATAAATTTTGTACAGAGAGAAATGTGGTTCGCAGTAAACAGAGGTCTGTCCAATCAAGTCCTGAAATAGGGGTAACTTTAACTAATAAACTGTACTAATTGGCCCAACCAAAAATTCTGGAAAAAAAATATAAATAGGTATATGAGTCTAGATTTAGGGAAAATTTATGGGTCATGATTTCAAGTTTCGTAACTTGAGATATGATTTTTCTTGTAACTGTAATGTAAGTAATTAGAAAGCTGTGAATGTAGAAACAAATGATCCAAAGTTCTTAAAATGTTAAATTAAGTTTAGTAACACCTCATACTCGACTCCGGCGACGGTCTCAGGCGTGGGGGCGTTACACGATTAACAATGGAAGACACCACAAGCTATGCTTGATAAATCAAATTAGTCCCAAGAAAAAAAAGAGATTTGAAATCTCACAAATAGTAATTTGATTCATATATTTGGCAAAAGTCCATTACAATGAGCTGATTACAAATATTTATAGGGCTAGATAAAGGCTAGTCAAATTGTCACAAGTATCAGCTTAAATGAGCTATTAATGTGATACAATCACGCCTAAGCACCATACTGGACCAGCTCTCTAGTGTTGCTTGCAATCCTTTGCGAGCTGAATTAGTTCAAATTCCAGCTCAACAAGCTCTAATTAGCTCGTTTCCAGCTCAATGAGCTCGTTTGCTCATTCCATGAGATTGATTCAGCTCAACTAAGCTCATTTTGAGCTCAACTTTACCTTTTTAATTCTTACATTTAGTTGCTGGAATAAATTTTAGTTAATTTAGTCTAAGTTGTTTAATTAATCTAGCTAAGTGTTAAATGTGTTTTTAGGTTATTTAATTTGTCTCAAAATTTTTGGCATTAATAGGTTAAATTATTTAATTTGTCTAAATTACTACAGCAATTTAAAGTTGTCTTTAGCTCATTTAATTTGTCTTAGTTAGAACATGATTTTTAAAGTTGTCTTACTACATGATTTTAATGTGTTTTAGCTGAGTTAATGTGCATGAATTATTGTGTCCTAGCTTAGACATGTTTTAAAGGTGTCATGATTCTAGCCAAATTTACTTGACTTAATGTGTCCTATGGTACTGATAATTTAATGTCTCATAGGCTATTTTAATTTCCTGAGTTCATTGTGCAGCTAACAAGCATGGACGACATTAATGATGCTGCTGAAGCCTTAAAGAAAAAGCATGCATGGATAGCATTAAAGGATGATACAAACCGTCTCGGGGTGAGTTGAGTCGTATGTGAAGTGCCCGATCGTCTGCAAAGAAGTATCGTTAACTTAGTTTAATAAGTTGGACAGAAGTCGGGTTTGAGAAGAAATGTGTTTGGAGGAAATGGTATAAATGGAATGGCACGAAAATGGTCGGATTTGGTACGTTTTGGGTAAAGAAAGAAATGGGATCAAACAAAGAATGCAAACAAGAACCAATATCGATTTGGTATCGACCCGTTATTTATATGCACTTTTTAGTTTGGTTTGGGTTTGGTAAAGGGAACCTCGACCCACTATCTAACAAGATAGGAACCTCGGTTTAGTTTGCAACGCCACACTACAAGTAGTGATAAGTTTGGAATCGACAAAGAACACGGTTGACACAACTAGAGCGCTAGGAATGCCAATCGAATCTTTGAACAAAATATAAGAAAAGTTTGCCTCACAATTTTGGCAGCATAACATTGACAAAAGTTTCAAAAGTCCTTTACATGGAAAATTAACAAGTATTTATAGGCTTAAAATCTAGGTAGTCAATTGGCCTTTCATACTTACAAATTAATTAAAAGAAAATTATAGAAAAATTAACCCTTAATGTGCATGACTAGATTCGGCTATGGGGATGGTGGATGAATGAACCTTCATGCTTAGGAAAAACAAAATGAATGCATGATGTCCATTGGTCACTTGTAAGGTTCGGCCAACCTTGTTAAATGAAGCAATGTTTGGCCAAAAAATTAGGCATTAATTAGGATACTCCAAGGGCCAACATATGTGTGAAAACCGAATGTTGAAGAGTCTTCCAATGTGAACAAGGTGAACTGAATAGTCTTGCCATGTGAACATAGGTGTGAAACGAATTAAGGAGATTCATGGGGAAGCTAACCGGCCAAGCTAACTTCATGCATGTGTGGGTGTCCTTTGGCCGAATGGTCACCTTGAAAAATGAAGAGATAGCACACCATAATTGAATGGAAACATTCATGAACCTTAAAGACATTGAATGTGGTCATACATGCACTTAGCCGAACATGCACCAAGGAGATTCAAGCCCCTGCCCCCAAACCGTCCATGCACGTTTCAAAATTCATGTTTCCTTTTAATCTCCATATGTCCATTGTGTTCCTACAAGAAATGTGAACAGAATTAATTCAAGCTAATGTGAACACAAATATCAACATTAAATTCGGTTATGACAAATTTAATTATCATCATTAAACTCTTTTAAGACATATTTAATAAAACTAATGTGAACTAAATTTAATATGTGGGATATTAATTAGCTAGTTATTGAACTTATTAAATAAAAAGACAATAGTAGTCAAATGCAGTCATGGTGAACTCCACAGGATGATGTTTAATTCATGAGCTAAACCTGAGCTGGGCTTAGACTTGTGAACTGATAATGAGCTGGTCCCAAGCTGTGGAACTAGGAATGAGCTAAATCTGACCTATTGAGCTGGTGTGGAGCTACATGGGAGCTAACTTGAGCTGGAGGTGAGCTCGGTGAGCTGAACTGAATTTGTAGAAGAATTCGGCATGGATTCCTAAAGTTGCCACCAGCTAGTTCGGTAGGTCTAGCATTGAATTCATTTCACATTTGCTGAACTAAAGCTATAACAGCTTCTTTAAATTGTTTTGCATGAGCCCTTGTGATCGGCCCTTGAGCTACCACCACCGAGTCTCGGCTCGAACCTGACTAATGGGAAGTGGGATCGTATCATCCTCCCCCTCTTGAAATTGACTTGTCCTCAAGTTAGTATCTACATCAAAAGGAGTCAGGTCAGAGACATTAAACCTAGCACTAATATTGTGCTCACCCGGTAAGTCAAGCTTATACGAATTTTCATTGATTCGCTCGATGACTTGAAAGGGGCCATCTCCTCGCGGCAACAACTTAGATCTTCGTTGAGCCGGAAACCTTTCTTTTCTCATGTGCACCCAGACCCAATCTTCAGGTTCAAATACAACTCGTTTTCATCCTTTCTTGGCTCATTAGACGTATTGCTCGGTTCAGGATTCAATATTCTTTCGAACTTTCCTATGTAGTTCCTTGACAAATTCAGCCTTTTTCCTTGCATCTGTATGGACAAATTGATCATTAGAAAAAGGTAATAAATCAAGAGGAGTAAGAGGGTTAAATCCATAGACAGTCTCAAAAGGAGAAAATTTGGTTGCCGAGTGAACAGAGTGATTATAAGCGAACTCGATATGGGGTAAACATTCTTCCCACGTCTTGTGGTTCTTTCATACCAACGCTCGCAACAAAGTTGACAAAACTCAGTTTACCACCTCGGTTTGGCCATCCGTTTGGGGATGACAAGTGGTTGAAAATAATAATTTTATTCCAAGTTTTCCCCATAATGTCCGCCAAAAATGACTCAAGAACTTTGTATCTCGATCGAAAACGATCATTTTCGGTAATCCATGCAGTCGTACAATTTCCCTAAAAAACAAATTAGCAACATGCACAGTGTCATCAGTTTTAGCACAAGAAATAAAATGTGACATTTTAGAGAATCTATCGACTACAACAAAGATTGAGTCCTTCCCTGTCTTAGTTTTTGGTAATCCAAGAATAAAATCCATAGAGACATTGGTCCACGAGGTGTCGGGAATGGGAAGAGGTGTGTATAGTCCATGAGGTTGGACCTTCGACTTAACCCGCTTACAAATTAGACAGCGTTCATGGAGGGTAGACAAGGTCTTGCTTATTCCAAAGTGTCCCATAAGGCCACCACTATGCCCCTCCGTCACAAGTAACTCTCGAATGGAGCCTTGTGGTATACACAACCTATTTTCTTTGAAAAGAAACCCTTCGTGCCGGAAAAATTTCTCAAAAGAACCATTTTCACAAGTAGCATATATAGTTCCAAAATCTTCATCATTAACATACAACTCTTTCATATGGTAAAAACCAAGTAACTCTGAATCAAGAGTAGTCAATAAGGTGTACGTCCGTGACAAAGCATCAACCACTACATTTTCTTTACCTTTCTTGTATTTGATGACGTAGGGAAATGATTTTAAATACTTGACCCATTTCGTATGTCGTTTATTGAGTTTATGCTGACCCTTAATAAACTTAAGTGCTTCGTGATCAGAGTGAATCACGAACTCCTTCGGTCTTAGATAGTGCTGCCAAGTTTCAAGGGATCGAATCAAGGCATACATCTCTTTGTCGTATACCAGATAATTGAGGGAAGCGTCACTTAGTTTCTCGCTGAAGTACGCCACCGGTCTTCCATCTTGGGTCAATACAGCTCCGATCCCTACGCCTGAGGCATCACACTCAATTTCAAATGTTTTAGTAAAATCGGGAAGGAACAATAAATGAGCTTTCACAAGACATTCTTTAATCAAATTAAATGAACGTTCTTGATCTTCAGACTAGTGAAATGCAGAGTTTTTCTTAATTATGCTTGTTAAGGGTACTGCAATGGTACTGAAATTGGGCACAAATCGACGGTAGAAGCTAGCCAATCCATGGAAGCTTCGAACTTGGCTAATGCTCGTCAGACGGGGCCAATCCTGAATCGCTCAAAATTTTTCTTGATCCACCTCCAAACTGTTGGCACTCACAACATATCCTAAAAACACAACTTTATCAGTGCAAAATGAACACTTTTTGAGATTAGCATACAATACCGCTTTTCGTAAAGTTTCCAACACCGCGCATAAATGGGGTACGTGCTCCTCTAAAGTTTTGCTGTAAACCAAGATATCGTCAAAGTATACAACATAAAATTTACCAATAAATGCATGTAATACATGGTTCATCAATCTCATAAAAGTACTGGGAGCATTTGTAAGGCCGAATGGCATTACCAACCATTTGTACAAACCCAATTTCATTTTGAAGGCCGATTTCCATTCATCACCTTCTCGCATTCGTATATGATGATAGCCACTTTTAAGATCAATTTTCATGAAAATTTAGGCACCACTTAATTCGTCAAGCATGTCGTCAAGACGAGGTATCGGGTGTCGATACTTGATAGTGATTTTGTTGATGGCGCGACAATCCACACACATCTGCCACGACCTGTCTTTCTTGGGTACAAGCAGCACCAGTACCGCACAAGGACTTAGGCTCTCTCGGATGTATCCTTTGTCTAGGAGTTTAGTAATTTTCTTTTGCAATTCCTTTGTTTCTTCAGGATTACTCTGATAAGCAGGACGGTTGGGTAGTGCAGCTCCGGGCACTAAATTTATTTGATGTTCGATGCCTCGGATGGGAGGCAGCCCACTCAGTATTTCGTCCAGAAATATGTCTTCAAATTCCTGAATCAAAGACAATACAGAAGCAGGCAAGTTTTCAGGTAATTCATTAGTATTCAACAATGCCTCTTTGTATATAACTACATACATAGGCTGTCTCAAAAACATTGCCTGCTGGATATCGCTAACCCTCGCAAACACACTCATTTTTCCACTTTCTTTTTCCTCTCCACTTTTTACTTGTTTTTGTTTCTTTTCATTTTCTCTCGCATTTTTAGCCTTCTCTCTCTCATTTTTCTTATTTTTCTCTTTTGCACTCTTTTCTTTTCTCTCGCTTGTTCCATTGAAAGTTTAAGTTTTTGTTGATCCTCGTACACTTGCTTCGGAGTGAGGGGTGCAAGTGTCACGTTTTTGCCAAGATGTTTGAAGGAGTATCTATTAGTGTAACCGTCATGCATCACCCATCGGTCGAACTGCCATGGTTGTCCTAGAATTAAGTGGCCTGCGTGCATCGACACTACATCGCATAATACTTCATCAGAATACTTCCCGATGCTAAAGGGCACTAGGACTTGTTTTGTCACTTTGAGTTCCCCGCCATCGTTAAGCCACTAAAGCTTGTAGGGATTCGGGTGCTTGGTGGTTGACAGCCCCAACTTTTCTACCATGAGGGTGCTTGCCACGTTTGTGCAACTCCCCCCATCGATTATGATACTACACATTTTCCCTTGCACTTGACATCTCGAATGAAAAATGTTCTCGCGTTGTTGTTCGCTTTCCACACTTTGGAGACTTAGGTTTCACTTGACGACAAGTAATTCACCTTCAACAGGTTGTTCTAAGTCCTCCTCAACTTCGAAGGTCGATTCAATCTCATTCTCTTCCTCGTCCTTTGTTTCAATCTCGCCGTCGGCCCTTAACACCATGGTACGTCTATTCGGGCACTGACTCGCTATATGTCCACGACCAAGACACTTGAAGCACTTTATGTCCCTTGAAGGGGCGGTGGAACTTTCAGGAGCCTTACATTTACTTGACTCAGCAATAGGCTTATTCGCCTTAGATATTGTTGAAGATTCCTTCGTTCGATTTGTTGGAAAACCCTTGCTTGCGCTTTGGCCCCACTTAGAAGGATTGGTATTAGGATAGGCTCGGGTGATACCTTTTCCCTTCAACTGCTTCTCCACTTTGATAGCCATGTGGACCATGTCCATAACCTCAATGTAATGTTGCAGTTCTACGACATTTGCAATCTCTCGATTAAGTCCAGCTAGAAAGCGAGCCATTGTGGCTTCTCGATCTTCTTGTACATCGACACGGATCATAGCCACTTCCATTTCTTTATAATAATCCTCAACACTTTTCGTCCCTTGGGAGAGATTTTGGAGTTTTTGATGCAACTCACGATGGTAGTGGGATGGAGTGAAACGCCGTCGCATGACCGACTTCATTTCGGTCTAAGTGGAAATGGGATGCTCTCTGTTACACCTCCGACTAGTGGTCAACTGATCCCACCATATCATTGCATAATCTAAAAACTCAATTGCGGCGAGTTTGACTTTCTTATTTTTGGAGTAGTTATGACAATCGAACACTAGTTCGATTTTCTTCTCCCACTCGAGGTATGCCTCGGGATCAAATTTTCCGTGAAAAGGAGGAATGGAGAGTTTGATATTCTTCAAGTCATCATCTTCCCGCCTTCAATCTACTTGTCCACAGTTTTGGGGACCTCTCCTTTCTAGGCTTATGTTAGACCCGTGATCGCTTTCATCCTCACTATGTTCGTTAACATTATCATCTTGAGCCCTTGGTTATCTTTGTCGTTGATTAGGCCATTCACGCCTTCGCCTAGCAACTTCAGGATATTCGTCGCATTGTCTTTGGGCCTCGACTTGATAGAGTCGATCTTTAAGAGGATTAAGCCTTCAATCAAGTAATCGTTCCATCTCGCGCAAAAGGGCTTGCATTTGCAAATCCGGAACATTTCTGATTGGTTGTCATCCTTGTTGTTCTTCCATGTTTTGTCCACTATTTTGGGACACCTATTCGTTTAAAATAACCTCACAACAAATCCTCCCGATTTGCTCAAAAAGAAAGAAGTTGATGAAACTCACACTTGTGTTTACACTCTTAGTTTGGCTTTTACCTCCCCTCAAATGTGCTCACACTCTCTTGCCTTTTACCTCTCTTAACTTTTCTCATAATTTCGTAAGTAGATTCGTTAAGGCCTAGTCCTTGGTCTTGGTGGTCGGCTCAAAAGGGGTTACAAGAGATTGATGTATTCAGTTTAGGGTAGGATGAAAGAATAGGGAATTGGGTTAAAAGTGCAGCGCGTGTATACTGGGTTAGGGAGAATAGATTAGAAGATGGATCAGAACTATATCAAATCAAAGCTTGCTGATCAAATAACAATTGAGTTGCATAAACACTTTTTTTAACTTGTATAACTTTTTTTTTTTTTTTAGATTTTACTTACTTTTGTTCACTTGTATATTTCCGGGATTGATTTCGTCGCACGTGCATTCTCGTTTTAGTGGCTCGATATGCGGATGATACGAATCGTCTCGGGGTGAGTCGAGTCGTATGTGAAGTGCCCGATCGTCTACGAAGAAGTATCGTTAACTAAATTTAATAAGTTGGACAGAAGTCGGGTTTGAGAAGAAATGTGTTTGGAGGAAATGGTATAAATGGAATGGTACGAAAATGGTCGGATTTGGTACGTTTTGGGTAAAGAAAGAAATGGGATCAAACAAAGAATGCAAACAAGAACCAATACCGATTTGGTATCGACCCGTTATTTATATGCACTTTTTAGTTTGGTTTGGGTTTGGTAAAGGGAACCTCGACCCACTATCTAACAAGATAGGAACCTCGGTTTAGTTTGGAACGCCACACTACAAGTAGTGATAAGTTCGGAATCGACAAAGAACACGGTTGACACAACTAGAGCGCTAGGAACGCCAATCGAATATTTGAACGAAATATAAGAAAAGTTTGCCTCACAATTTTGGTAGCATAACGTTGACAAAAGTTTCAAAAGTCCTTTACATGGAAAATTAACAAGTATTTATAGGCCTAAAATCTAGGTAGCCGATTGGCCTTTCATACTTACAAATTAATTAAAAGAAAATTCTAGAAAAATTAAACCTTAATGTGCATGACTAGATTCAGCTATGGGGATGGTGGATGAATGAACCTTCATGCTTAAGAAAAACAAAATGAATGCATGATGTCCATTGGTCACTTGTAAGGTTCGGCCAACCTTGTTAAATGAAGCAATGTTTGGCCAAAAAATTAGGCATTAATTAGGATACTCCAAGGGCCAACATATGTGTGAAAATCGAATGTTCAAGAGTCTTCCAATGTGAACAAGGTGAACCGAATAGTCTTGCCATGTGAACATAGGTGTGAAAAGAATTAAGGAGATTCATGGGGAAGCTAACCGGCTAAGCTAACTTCATGGATGTGTGGGTGTCCTTTGGCCGAATGGTCACCTTGAAAAATGAAGAGATAGCACACCATACTTGAATGGAAACATTCATGAACCTTGAAGACATTGAATGTGGTCATACATGCACTTAGCCGAACATGCACCTAGGAGATTCAAGCCCCCCCAAACCATCCATGCGCCTTTCAAAATTCATGTTTCCTTTTAATCTCCATAAGTGTTCCTACAAGAAATGTGAACAGAATTAATTCAAGCTAATGTGAACACAAATATCAACATTAAATTCGGTTATGACAAATTTAATTATCATCATTAAACTCTTTTAAGACATATTTAATAAAACTAATGTGAACTAAATTTAATATGTGGGATATTAATTAGCTAGTTATTGAACTTATTAAATAAAAAGACAATAGTAGTCAAATGCAGTCATGGTGAACTCCACGGGCTGATGTTTAATTCATGAGCTAAACCCGATGATACGATCACAGTTTCCCATAAGTCAAGTCCAAGTCGAGATCCGATGGTGCTACCTCAAGGGCCGATCACAAGGGCTCGTGCAAAACAATTTAAAGATGCTGTTATAGCTTTAGTTCAGCATGTGTGGGATGATGTCAATGCTAGACCTATCGAACCAGTTGGTGACCATTTTGGGAATCCATGCCGAACTTTTCTACAAGTTCAGTTTAACTCACTGAGCTCACCTTCAGTTCAATCTAGCTCCCATGTAGCTCCACACCAGCTCATTAGCTCGGAACCAGCTCATTATTAGCTCTCGAGCTTACCCCAATTCATCACTAACTCATGCATCTATATCTCGTTTCAGCTCAATTGAGCTCCTTTTTTTTGTTATTTTTTTCCAGCTTTGCATTTTAATTAATTAAATAAATTGCACATTACTTTTAACTCAACAAATATTAAATTATTTAATTTGTCCAAAATCGAACATGAAATTAATGTGTTATGCTACAACAATTTAAAGTGTCTAAATTAGGACAAATTTACTTCTTATTATTTAGTGCAAATAAATTTAATGTGTCTTAGTTCCAACATGTTTTTAATTTGTCCTAGCTTATTACATGATTTAAATATGTCCTTGAGCTACTAGAATTAATGTGTCTAAGTTGAATTAATGAGCTGAATTAATTTAGGTGCAGTACATTGAAGGGACGACATTAAAGCTAGTAGTCATTTTTTTTCTCTTCTCCAAGAGGCATGATGGTTCGGTTATTGCAACACCACCTCAACTCTTTTTGATCTTATCAGAGTGTCCGGTCAGCTCTCCAAAGAATTTGAATGCTTTCACATTTGCTGAACATTCCTTTCACACCTCTAGGCTGTTCGGTTTAGTGTGTTCACACAAGGGAGGCTGCTCACATTCGGTTTCACACTTAAAGGTCTATTGAGGTGCTCCAAGTTACCTTTAATTAGCTCAACACTTTTCAACTATTCAAGGCTGTCCAATTAATGAAGTACACCCCCTTGGCCGAATTCAAGCTTGCCCATTCAATTCATTTCAGCTCCTCCATAATTGTTTAGCTACTAAAAGCTTCAAGAGGCTATCCATTGACATTTTCCATGGCTGAGAAGTTTCAAGGGATTTTCCTAAATATGTTCTGGAATTTTCTAACTTAATTAGGCTGAAAACAAAGGTTGTTCAGCTAGCTTAAGTTGGCTATTCGGTTAGCCTTTCTAAATGCTATAAATAGCTAGTTCATTTCTTTTTTGAGGGACTTTTGAAACTTTTGTTAATGTTATGCTGCCGAAATTGTGAGGCAAACTTTTCTTATATTTCGTTCAAAGATTCGTTTGGCATTCCTAGCGTTCTAGCTGTGTCAATCGTGTTCTTTGTCGATTCCGAACTTATCACTACTCATAGTGTGGCGTTTAAACATACCGAGGTTCCTATCTTGTTAGATAGTGGGTCGAGGTTTACCTTTACCAAATCCAAACCGAAGTAAAAGAGCCTATAAACAACGGGTCGATACCAAATTGGTATTGGTTCTTGTTTGCCTTCTTTGGTCGATCCCATTTCTTTCTTACCCAAAACATACCAAAATCGACCAATTTGTTCATAATCCATTGTCCCTACCCTTTCGTTCCTATCACTCCATTCGTACCCCTCTTTCTTCTTCGACCATTCCTTCAACTCAACTAAATCTAACGTAACTTCTCGTATACGATCAGGCAATCTACATACGTCTCGACTTTTCCCGAGACGGTTTGTATCACCCGAGCTGGGCTTAGACATTTCCGAGCTGATAATGAGCTGGTCTCGAGCTGTGGAACTGGGAATGAGCTGAATCCAAGCTATTGAGCTGGTGTGGAGCTACATGGGAGCTAACTTGAGCTGGAGGTGAGCTCAAATGAGTGAATCAATTTGTAGAAGAATTCGGCATGGATTCCTAAAGTTGCCACCAGCTAGTTCGGTAGGTCTAGCATTGACTTCATCCCACATTTGCTGAACTAAAGCTATAACAGCTTCTTTAAATTGTTTTGCACGAGCCCTTGTGATTGGCCCTTGAGGTAGCACCATCGGGTCTTGGCTCGAACCTGACTTATGGGAAAGCGGGATCGTATCAAAGGAGCTGCTGGTTTCTCTTTTTTATGTGACTTTTTCATGGAGCTCAATGGACCTTGAGCTAAATTTAATTTCCAGCTGCAGCTAATTAATTTCTCCTAGTGACGCCTTAAGGATTTCATCAGCCATAACCCTTCACCCAAATTCATCTGAATGTTTGCTTGCCTATTGGTGTGCCCAAGTAGAGATGTTAATGTTCCAAGGTTGTTCAGCTAATCAATGTAGCAAATTAAATTCTATGCATTCTCTTTGGCTGAATCTACCAAGGCTTTCAGCTCAACATTAATTCAGCTTGTTGGGAAGCTTCAAGCTATCCAAAATGCCTAGTAAATGCTGTTGGACGTTCAGTTTCTTAAGGAAGGAATAAAGGAGTTCATTAAGCACTTTGGGACATTTCCAAGAAGGCCAACTAGCTCCCATGCATCCCAAATAATCATTAGCTGAATCAAGGCATCTAGAAGCTGCCCATTGATGTTCTCCATTCTCAAGAAGCTCCAAGGAAACTTCATGAATAATTTTGGAAATTTCCAGCTCATTAAAAGCTAAATTCAAAGCCCATTTATTTGCTCATATGCCTATTCAGCTATCCCTTAGTTTTTACTATAAATATGTGTTAATTTCATTTTTGTAAAGGTTGCTCAATTTTAGACTTTGTCAGTTTTATAAACTTTATTGTTCTTGTAAGAATTCAATTCTCTTTATTCACTTTAGGACTGATTTGACTTATCAAGAATTAGACTCATGGTGTCTATCTTTCCTTGTTATCCTGAACTTGCCTCCTTTATTGGTGTGGCGTTCAAAGTTATACCTTTGGTTCCTATCACTCGTGATAGCGGGTCAAGGTTTTCTTGTTATTTTCCTAAATCAAAATTCATCTAAGTGCCATTTTTGAGACTCGGGTCAACAATCTTAATATTATTGGTTCATTCTCTAGCCTTAGTTGTTTTAACCCATACACCATTCAACTATCTTAAAACCCTCTTTTGAAACCCTTGTGAGTCTATCTCCTTACTTTGTTTCTAGCCTTCTTCGAACGAGCCAAGACTTATCCAATTTACGATCGGGCAACTAATACGAATCAAATCACTCCCGAAGCAAGTTCGTATCATAATGGATGAAATAAAGCTTAATCAATAAGCACAACTCTTGGCAACTCAATAGATACAACTCTTGAATTCCCTTAAGCCTAAGCAACTCCAACCATCAATATGAGTTATTGCTCCAATTCAGCTAAATTAATGAATTTGAATGCTTAGGTTTTTGATGTGATCCGGCCTGAGTAGATGAGTCGAATTCACTTAGTTGCCCGATCGTAGTTCGAGAGAGTCGTTCGTGCCTCAGATTTTAGTAATAGTAGTAAAAGAATTAGAATAGGATAAGCGGAAGGTTTCAAAAAGGGTAAGTTTAGTATAGGTTCAGTTAAGGGTAGCAAAGATGGATGAAGGATAGAACGTTCAGTTTGGGTTAACTAGAAAGAAATTTAAAAGATGGGAATGGAAAACGAACTCAATGTCAGGAATGATTCAACACTAAGAAGTGTCACCCCGATTCCTATATTGTTAAGGTGAAAAATATGGATAGATGGATAGGTGAACGCCACACCAAGATTGGTGATAAGTTCAAAACAAGACGATTGACGCCACTAGCATAAGCCAGATAAGTCGTTCGAAACTTGTACGAGATATGAGAGGAAGCAACCTCACAAGAACAATGTTCATTAACAAATTTGGCAAAAGTCCTTTTACAATGAAATCAACAAACTATTTATACTAGTATCTTATGCTAGCCGAATAGTCCATTCATGAACTTAACAACTAAGTAATGTACCTAATTAAAACATGAATCTTCTAGAAAAATGTCCAATGGTGTTCTTGTCCATGTTCGGCCGAATGGGAGGTGAGTGGATAACTTTATGAATATGCACTGACGTACTTGGATAAATGATCTTCAAACATGCATGGCTAGATTTGGCTAACTGATGTGAGCACACCCGGGGCATCCTCGAATGCACACCAAGAATCAATCGATCTTCCAAAAGGCCCCATGACTCGAGCTCGAACCAAGCAAATTCAGGATGCTATATCAGCCTTTGTGTTGCACATTTGGGATGATAACAAGGTCCATGATGTTGGAGGAGCTAAGAACAACTCCTTGAAGACTCCATGCACCATTTTTCAATCCGATCTCAGCTCCTCTCCAGCTCCCCATGCGCCATTCAGCTCACATCAGCTCACTTGAGCTCGTTTTAGCTCGTTTGAGCTTGATTTTAGCTCGTTTTAGCTCATTCCTTTTTCATTTCAATAAACTAAGTTTTAATTTAGCTTTTAACTAAGTTTGCTACAGCTCATGCCGAATTCCCTAGCTCAACTTAGCTCACTAAGTGTTTTAATATGCTTGGTTTGGTACTTGTAGGTTTGACCCAATTAGGCTGCAAATATGTTGTGTTCGATTTAGTCCCAACTCCTTTCTAATGCATGTTTATGGTCTCGATGACCTATATAAGGTACTCTATATTGATATTTGATCTCTGATGCTTTGATGCTTATGAAATGTATGTTAATTGTTCTGATTTTTTCCAGTAATGCCTTTAACCCTAGTTCGGCAATGGATACGAGCTAGGGGTGTTACATTTCATTGGTATCAGAGCTATGGTTTAGTCGGTTCTAGGACTACCATAGCGTATATGAGTCTAGCTATACATGTCATATTTATTAACCGCGATAGTGTGATGAATCCTTACATTAAAATTTGCTTTTATACGATCGAGCCATAGCGAACGATGTCAAAAGCAATGTGCCTACTCCCGCGCAAGGGACGGCACCATCCGATTCTAGACTGGCTGCGAGTAGCCGTGATGGTGAGGCTAGACAAGCCTTCTATCAGATGATGAACGATTGGTTTAGCCAATATATTAGAACCAATCCAGTTGTTCAACAACCTCCACCCCTAGTCAATTCTTTGTAAGCTCCTGCTATACCATCAGTGAATCCGGTTCAGTTAAGTAAGCGTCCAGTAAATAAGATTAGGAAGTATAGGGCTGAAGAGTTTCGAGCTACAACAAATGATGATGCTTAAAATGCCGAGTTCTGGTTATAGAACATGATAAGATTGTTTGATGAATTGTCTTTGAATCCCGAGGAATGTATAAAATGTGTTGTTTCACTTCTGAGAGATACGGCGTACCATTGGTGTAAAACTTTGATATTGATAGTTCCAAGATAGCGAGTCACCCAGGATTTCTTCTAAGCCAAATTTTGAAAGAAATACATCAGTCAGAGATTCATCGACCAAGAACGTAAAGAGTTTCTTGAGCTTAAACAAGGCCGTATGTCTGTCACAGAATACGAGCGGGAATTTGTAAGACTGAGTCAGTATGCTCGTGAATGTGTATCTATGAAAGCAATAATGTGCAAACGATTTGAAGATGGTTTGAACAAGGATATTCGTTTGTTAGTCGGGATTCTCGAGATTAAAGAATTTGTTTTGCTTGTTGAACGAGCATGTAAAGCTGAAGATCTCGGGAAAGAGAAAAGAAAAGCTGATTATGAAGCTAGAGAACTGTGAAAGAGATGATCGGGCAAGTTATTTCAATCTACATCAAACAAATTTCAAGATGATAATAGCCGTTCAAAGGCTAATGTTGGACATTCGAATAGAGATCGTATTAGATCGCAGTCGAACTTCAAAGCTCCAGCTACATCTATTCTCAATGTTGGAAATGCTAAATCTGATTGACCTGAGTGCAAGCATTATGGTAAAAGACATCCTGGTAATTGTAGACTATATGATCGGGCTTGTTTCAGATGTGGATCGTTAGAACATTTTATTTACGATTGCCCTGAATCTGTTGAGCAAGAAATTGTACAAAATTCGAGGCCATGTGGCAGTGCATCTTGTGGTAGACTTTTCAGAAATATGGGAAAAATAAGTGGTAGCTAGAGAGGGATAAAAGATACAACTGTTAGATCCGAGGCTCGTGCACTTGCCAGAGCCTATGCTATCCGAGCTCGTGAGGAAGCTTCACCGCCAGACATGATTACAGTTACATCTACTCTTTATGGTACTTCTGTGATTGCTTTGATAGACCCTGGATCAATACAATCGTATATATGTGTGAACTTAGTGAACAGTAAGATTTTGCCTGTAGAGTCTACTGAATCTATAATTAGAGTTTTGAAACCACTAGGCAGATGTGTTTTGGTTGATAAAGTCTGCAAGAATTGTTCGTTAATGTTTTGAAACACTTGCTTTTCGGCTGATCTGATGCTGTTACCTTTTGATGAATTTGATATAATTCTAGGTATGGATTGGTTAACTTTGCATGATACTGTTGTAAACTGCAAACGAAAAACTATTGATTTGAGATGCAAGAATGATGAAATAGTTCAAATTGAATCTAGTGATTTGAATGGATTGCCTGCTGTGATATCTTCGATGAAAGCTTTGAGTATTGTAAGAAAGGGGTTGTTGTAACACCCCTTACCCAAGGTCGACGCCGGAACAGGGTACGAGGCATTACCTGACTTAAACATACACATTCGTGCAAAAATCGGGCCATAAAATCTCTTTTAATTCAAAACCTTTCAAATGCATGCATGTTGTCCCCTATTTGGGTCTACGAAGCCCAAAACATTCATCAGAATTGATTCAGAACTAAACCGAGAACCTTAGCAAATTTTGGGAAAACTTAGAATATTTTTCCATGACACAAAGTCACACGTCCGTGTGGACACAGGGGCACGCTCGTGCCCTCAAGCTGTGTAACTCTCTGTTTATGACATCAGCATGCACATTGAACCACACGGCCGGGCCACGCGCCCATTTCTCTAGGTCGTGTCCCTCACACGATTGAGACATACGGTCGTGTCTCAGCCCGTCTGGCCAACACTTAGGCTCTTTTCCAAGCCTTCATGTTACCCATAATCTCTTACAACTTTATGCACATCAAAATCACAAATCATGGCATCATTTTTGTGATTAAACACTCTTTATTAAGACATGTCCTTAACATTAACATGTCCTCTTACAAGTAATGCATCTACTCATGCAATACCAAGTCTAGACACCTTATTTCACATTCATAAGACTTGTCATTTTGATGACCACTTTTACCATTATATTATGGTTACCAACTTATTCATCAAGCACTCATGTTTAATCATTATCACATTGTGTTTATAACGTAAAATTACTACATGGCTATGACCACCTCAATTGGTCATAGAGCATACATCCAACATACATGTCATATTACTAACCATGCATGACAAACAAACATAATCACATTATAAACATTGGACATGACATGAATAGCTAGGCTTACAAGCCATAATCAACATGAGCCACATCTCATGGCCATATACATATAACTCAATATAAGCCAACACATTTGGCCAAAGCAAAATAATACATGTCAATCAACTAGATCCCTATACATGCCACTCACTTGAAATTTCTAATATATGCTTCATTATTCCAAAGGTAGTGACTTGATAGTGTGATGCTGCCTCCGACGATCTCCAACCCCGAGCTAACCTGAAAACACTAAAGAAAAGGAAAGGAAGGGAGTAAGCTTTATAGCTTAGTAAGACCGTATAAAAATAATATGCAATTTATCAACTTGCTTCTCATGGTAATACAACTTTATTTGCATTTTTACTCATGTTCCAGTCAAGCTGTTTTCTCAAGTCACAATCACTAAATTATGCTATTAATTTTCCCTGAAACTAGACTCAGATATCTTCTTATCATAAAAATTTTAGAATTTTTGGTTTAGCCAATTAGTACATTTTATTCCTTAAATTTACCCTTTTTTGCTGTCTGATAGTTTTGACCCCTCTTCACTAAAAATTAATTATCTCATAATACAGGTTTAGGATGATGTTCCCATCTATTTCTATTGAAAATATACTAATTAAGAATTCTAATCATATAAATTATAACCCATAAATATTTTTTTACAATTTTCAATGATTTTATCAAATCAGAATAGGGGATTTCAAACTCATTCTGACTCTGTCTCACAAAAATTAAATATTTCATAATATGAAACTCTTTTGCTTACACATTTCTTCTATTTGAAACTAGACTCATTAGGATTTAATTTAATATTTTATTCAACCTCTAGCTCAATTTTTACAATTTTTGGTGGATTTTCAAAGTTGGACTATGGCTGCAGTCCAAAACTGTTTTAGTGTAAATTAATGGTACTAAGTTTATCACACCATATTAATTCATTTTCACCATATTGGTAAGGTTAAATATTCATAAATCATAAGTATAGATCTATAATCACAAGGTCATCACAAAATCATTCTCATAGGCATGAATTACCTATTTACATCTTCACCAAATGTGCATCATAAACTGAAATCATTTCTCATGAGCTTGGTATACATACCTGTGTTACTCAACATGCTCATATTCATTCTATACTAATCATATAACATGAATTGAATTCACATCTCGTCAATTTCATGTAAGTACCTGTACCGCTCATAATATGGTCATAACCTTTCTCATTTAGCTTAAACCGTAACTCTCACTGTTGAACCATTCGGGAAGCTATCGGATATTCACTAAGCCTCAGACATAGTGTATAATGTCGATGCCATGTCCCAGACATGGTCTTACACTAGCTCATCCATCAACTTGATGCCATGTCCCAGACATGGTCTTACACTAACTATCAAAATCGAGGCCGATGCCATGTCCCAAACATGGTCTTACACTAGCTCTCACATATTTGTGCCGATGCCATGTCCCAAACATGGTCTTACACTGACACATCTCGTAGCCGATGCTATGTCCTAGACATGGTCATACACTGGCTCTCATAATGTGGCCGATGCATGTCCCAGACATGTCTTACACTAACACACATCCATATCACCCAAATGTCATGGAAAGTATATCTGATCTATTCCTAAGGTTCAACCTGGAGTTTTTACCGCATTAAATCTTGCCATATATTACTCATAGATACATTCAAGCATTATATACGTAATCAAACATACAACTTACTCGTTTCTATGGGATATCATATTCCATCAAACTTCTATTGTATTCTATCATCACATGAATATTATTAACTTTTGGTATCACTTTCATCATACTCAATATCATTAACATATACTTCAATATAACCAAAGCAAGGTAGATTTCGAGTATATTAACAATAACAAGGATAACATGCTTATTTAGTCACACGGACTTACATCGAATGTAATTTCGGCTAATTACTCCATTTTAGTCCATAACCTCATACTTTTTGATTTAAGCTCAAATCTCGATTTTCTTGATCTAACATGATGAAATTCACTCATTTAATCACTACATTATTTAAAACATTCTATAATTCATAATTTGGCAAAATGACCATTTTGCCCTTAGACTTTACAAAAATTATGATTTTGCCCTTAGGCTCGTAAATCAATTTTTATCGAATTTCCTCCTCTACCAAGACTAGTCAAATTCTTTTTATAACTATAGCAACTCACAATTTCAATTATTTCTATAACGCCTCAAATTTTGGGCCTAGATGAATTGGGCTTTGGGCTTTGGGTCTCATAAAATTTTTAAGTGAGCAAGAAAATGACAAATGACATGTTGGCTTTAAGGGTTTAAGGAATTTGAAGTGTCTAGGTATGTTGGAGAAGTTTTGGGTTCGGGTTTTGTGGTGGAGGAATTTTAATTTAATTATTAGAAGAATCAGGGTTGGCAAGTAGTTGGGCTTTTAAATAAAGATAAGGGAAAATAGCATCAAAAAGCCTTGTGGAATAGTGGCTAAGTGATGCCACTTAGGGAGTAGGGAGGTGGCTTTAGTAGCTAGCAAGGAGATCCAAGGTTCAAATCCTAGCTTAGTATTTTTAGAAGTTTAATTTTGGCCTTCTAGAAGGTTGGAAGTGGCATGAAAATGGACTCCAAGGGAAGTGTTCACGAGAGAAAATTAAGGAAAAGATTAAGGGGTTATTAGAGAGAAAAACGAGGAGATGAGAAGGGAGAAGTGATGGAGTCGAATTGAGAATTGGGCATGGAAAATTCAGCTATAAGGGCCATAAATAGGGGCCGAATGGAAGGTTGCCAGGCTACTGTCGAAATTATTCTTCACCTTGTTGCTAGAAACCCTTTTCTCTTCAAGATCCAAAAAGTCGAAAACCCTTTTTATTTTTCTTTCTTTTCTTTCTGCCGATTTCTATTTGCCTTTACACAATCTTCTTTGTCGATTTCTTCTACTACTCTTCTTCCTTAATTCGTACTAAATAAACCTTATTTACCATACTAAGTTTGAAAAGCTGAAAAGTAGAATCTTCCAAATGCCGAATACTCATTGAAAAAATCTAGTGTAAGTGTTTTACAATCGCTTTTCTTTGCTAAGTATCAATTATTGTCCCTCACTCTTTCTAATCACCTATGGTAGGGAATTAGTATCGGATCTCGGATCTTAGCTCTCTGCTGAAATTGCCTTTAGGTGCTTACGGTGTTGGTAAGTATTCCTCTCCCATTGGCTAAGGTGGCTGAATGTTCATAGTTAAGGTAAGGGGATTTGTGTTGGATACGAATCATCTATTATTCTGGTTTTAATAGTTAAGATTGGTGCAGATCTAGGAGTTGATCATGGTTAGTGATTTAAGAAGGGGCTGTTATATTTATCGCGCAAGGTAAGGTTAAGGTGAGGTTTCGGTTTTAGTAAAGATATGTATTAAGCATGCAATTAATGGAAGGGTGATATCGTTTGTAGGTTGGTGACTAAAAGAATCGTAGTATGCTTGCTTACCAGGTGTGTACATACACTGCACACACACAATGAATCGGCAAAAGCTGAAATGCCAAAAAGTTGAGAAGTTGAAAAGCCGAAATGCTGAAAAGCCAAAAGTTTGGCTACGGTGGTCTTGCGAGTGCGCGAACACTCGTAAGGGGGAAAATGATAGGTTGCCTGAGGCCCAGGGCGATTCCATGGACTTGGGTTGTGATTTGGTCATATGGGCCAGAATGCGCTAAATGGGCCCATAATAGTAAAAATTGAATATTGATGCTATGTGATGAGAATTTGTATGTGAGCATGAATATGAATGTGACTGGGCCTAACGGGCCATATAAATGTGATTTGGGCCTAATGGGCCATATACAGGTGATTTGGGCCTAATGGGCCATATGAATATTATTAGGCTTAATGGGCCAGATCTAGGTACATGAATTTGATTGGGCTCTGTAAGAGATTTTGCGCCTAATATATGATAATTACATAAAACTTAATTAATATATTGCGACCGTGGATAAGTCAAAGGGTTAAGGTGTGGCAACGGGTATATGCATGTCTAGGATTGGATCTAGGGAGAGCTTGGTACTTAAGCGGTCTTAATGACCCACGTCCTCTTCTCTAGAATCTTACCTGTTGCATAGTATTCGTTCATCTTAGCTCATAGGACTTTTTAACGGGCCAAGGTAAGTGAAAACCATAATAAAGGGAAAATTATCGAAATGCCCCCAAAGGGAGAAAATGACCAAAATACCCTTAGGTGTTGAATGTAAGTTTTATGGATGTGGCATGCATACATATGATATTCTGCTTAGGTTGCATATGAGTTGGGAATTATGGAACGAAGGAAGTATATGAGGATCAGATGGTTGCTTGACAATCGTGGATCCACCGATAGTTTTTAAAGCCCAATGTGTAAATGCAGGTAGTTCCACAACCGGGCTACCATAGGTGTGTGGGTTGGGTAGGTCGATATTTATATCTCTACATGGTCTGACGGGTGACAGAGCTGGTGTGTAGCGGATGGATAATTTGGATGGGATTGCATTGCATGTTTGATGTATGATGGTTTTTGGAATGCTTGTTTTTTTAGGGTTGTACACATTGAGTTTGCGAAAACTCACCCCCACTTTTATTTTATTTTATTTTCAGGTGATGCTCAGTAGAAGGTTCGATCTTTAGAGGGACTCTGGGTGGCCAGCTAGTAAGATAATATGGACTTGTTTTTTTTAAGCATATAAATTTTTTATTTTATTAAGTATGTTTCAGATCAGATTGTAATAAGGTTTTCATTATTTTATTATTACTTGAGTTATTATTATTCTCATTGTAATTACAAGAAGTTGAACATGGGTTTCCTAAAATATAGTATGTTTTCTACGTTTCCGCAATTAAATTTTAAATGATAAGTTTTCTTAAATCAAATGTTTTAAACAAGGTTTTCGCAACTGAAAGGTGTTTTTTTTAAAGTTAATTAAGGTTTCTTTTATTTTAAGAAGGGTTTTCAATGAAAACACTGTTTTCACTAAAACAGTTCAATGTGACACACCAGATTCGGCCATAGCGTCTGGGCCGGGTTTGGGTGGTTACATTTAGTGGTATCAGAGCCCAAATTGTAAAACTCAGGCTGTGAAGTAGGCCTTATTATTATTTGGTTTCTTCTTCTATTTTTTTTAAATTTGGATCACACTGTTTTGGAAAAAGGGAAAAGCTTGCTGAGCGGCACACGGAGTCTCCAACGTCGAACCAAGTAAGTATTCTTATTCTTAAGTTTGTTTAAATTGTTATACAGAAGAAAGTTAGAGGGCTACTTTAGATGATTTTGTTAGAATGGAACCATAGCCCGCAGGAACTTGAAACTGTAGAGGATTTTCGAAAATAATCTTCTCTTTAAATATTTTCATAAAACATCAATATAAGTATTAAACTAACTAAAACTTTATAAAATTTTTAATTCAGATAATACGAGAATCAACGATGAGTGCTAGAAGAGGTACAAGGGGCCGTGGTCGAGGCCGCGAAAGTGTTAGGGCTAAATCATCGGCATTGGGCCATATGCCTAATGTTGGAATAAAAGAGGCTCCGGCCTCACCTGTGGCTGGAAATGGACTGTACGATTGGGCCGCGGGAGAAGATGCATTGTCGCAGGCAATGCTGAGGATTTTAGAAAGGGTCGCTGGGACCAATAATGGTAGCGAAAATCGGGGGTCCATTCCAGAGCGACTTCATTCAAACGGGGATGAGATCTTTAAGGGCATGGCTGGCATGGCTTCTAACGTGGCTGAATATTGGTTGGAGGTCACTGAAAGGATAATTGAGGACCTGGACTATTCATCGGAACAAAAGTTAAAAGGAGCCATGTCACTGCTTAGGGAAGAAGCCTATTAGTGGTGGCTGACAGTGAAAGAGGGCACCCAACCGGAGCGGGTCACTTGGGAGTTTTTCAATGCTGTATTCCAAGGAAAGTATGTGGGTGCAAGCTATATGGATGCTAGAAGGAAGAAGTTCTTAAACTTTACCCAAGGAAACAAATCGGTGGCGAAATATGAGGCGGAGTTTTTACGCCTTAGTAGGTATGCAAAAGTACTAGTGGCAATGGAGTATGAGCGTTGCGTTAGATTTTAGGATGGACTTAGAGATAGTCTCAAGTTGCTGATAGCTCCACAAAGAGAACGAGTTTTCTCAAAATTGGTGGAGAAAACAAAGATAGTGGAGGAGGTAAAGAGCACTGAGCGCCTAAATCGAGAAAAAAAAGGGTAAGAATATGAGGGAGGCTGAGACTCCTAGTGTTGAACAGAGGCTTAGGGCTAGGGCCAGTTAGAGCAGGGCCCACTGCTATTAATCCAGGGGTGTCACCTTATGCTGATTATGGGAGAAGTCATGTAGGCTAGTGTTGGAAGAGGACGGGAGCTTGTTTAGTTTGTGGGTCTATGGAGCATAGGATTAGGGATTGCCCCAGAATGCTAGCTCGGGTGCTAGTCGTGGACCGAGGTGGTGTACAGCCATCGAGGGGTGGTCAGCAACCGCTGAGAGGCCATGATCAGGCCAGGGGTGGAAATAGTTTGGGTCGTAGAGCACCGAGCAGGGTTGCTGGTCATGCTGAGGTGAGGCAGCCAGCTTTGGTCTATGCTGCACTTCGTCAAGAGGATGGAGACGCTCCAGAGGTGAATACAGGTATGTACTTACCCATAGCGTGCTATTTATTTAGTTTGGAATTAAAGTGCACAGCGAGAGCGTGGTGTGGTAGTCTGTGTTATGCAGCTGTACTAATAGTTGGAAATTTCGAGGACGAAATTTCTTTTAGGGGGTCGAGTTATAACACCCTGAATTTTGGGCCTAGATGAATTGGGCTTTTGGCTTTGGGTCTCATAAAATTTTTAAGTGAGCAAGAAAATGACAAATGACATGTTGGCTTTAAGGGTTTAAGGAATTTGAAGTGTCTAGGTATGTTAGAGAAGTTTTGGGTTCGAGTTTTGTGGTGGAGGAATTTTAATTTAATTATTAGAAGAATCAGGGTTGGCAAGTAGTTGGGATTTTAAATAAAGATAGGGGAAAATAACATCAAAAAGCCTTGTGGAGGAGTGGCTAAGTGACGCCACTTAGGGAGTAGGGAGGTGGCGTTAGTAGCTAGCAAGGAGATCCAAGGTTCAAATCCTAGCTTAGTATTTTTAAAAGTTTAATTTTGGCCTTCTAGAAGGTTGGAAGTGGCGTGAAAGTGGACTCCAAGGGAAGTGTTCAGGAGAAAAAATTAAGGAAAAGATAAAAGGATTATTAGAGAGAAAAATGAGGAGATGAGAAGGGAGAAGTGATGGAGTCGAATTGGGAATTGGACATGGAAAATTCAGCTATAAGGGTTATAAATAGGGGCCGAATACAAGGTTGCCAGGCTACTGTCGAAATTATTCTTCACCTTGTTGCTAGAAACCCTTTTCTCTTCAAGATCCAAAAAGCCGAAAATCATTTTGTTTTTCTTTCTTTTCTTTCTGGCGATTTCTATTCTCCTCTACATAATCTTCTTTGCCGATTTCTTCTACTACTCTTCTTTCTTAATCCGTACTAAATAAACCTTATTCACCATACTAAGTTTGAAAAGCCAAAAAGTAGAATCTTTCAAGTGCCGAATACTCTTTGAACAAATCTAGTGTAAGTGTTTTACAATCGCCTTTATTTGCTAAGTAGCGATTATTGTCCCTCACTCTTTCTAATCAACTATGGTAGGGAATTAGTATCGGATCTCAGATCTTAGCTCTCTGCCGAAATTGCCTTTAGGTGCTTGCGGTGTTGGTAAGTATTCCTCTCCCATTGGCTAAGGTGGTTGAATGTTCATAGTTAAGGTAAGGGGACTTGTGTTGGATACGAGTCATCTATTATTCTAGTTTTAATAGTTAAGATTGGTGTAGATCTAGGATTTGATCGTGGTTAGTGATTTAAGAAGGGGCTGTTATATTTATCGCGCAGGGTAAGGTTAAGGAGAGGTTTCGATTTTAGTAAAGATATGTATTAAGCATGCGATTAATGGAAGGGTGATATCGTTTGTAGGTTGGTGACTAAAGGAATCATAGCACGCTTGCTTACTAGGTGTGTACATACACTGCACACACACAATGAATCGGCAAAAGCTGAAATACCAAAAAGCCGAAAGTTTGGCTACGGTGGTCTTGTGAGTGCGCGAACACTCGTAAGAGGGAAATCGATAGGTTGCCTGAGGCCCACAGGCGATTTCATGGACTTGGGTTGTGATTTGGTCATATGGGCCGGAATGGGCTAAATGGGCCGGAATGGGCTAAATGGGCCCGATGGGCTGTTGGGCCCATAATAGGCAAAAATTGAATATTGATGCTATGTGATAGGAATTTGTATATGAGCATGAATATGAATGTGACTGGGCCTAACGGGCCATATAAATGGGATTTGGGCCTAATGGGCCATATACAGGTGATTTGGGCCTAATAGGCCATATGAATATGATTGGGCTTAATGGGCTAGATATAGGTACGTGAATTTGATTGGGCTCTGTAAGGGGTTTTGGGCCTAGTATATGATAATTACATAAAACTTAACTAATATATTGCGACCGTGGATAAGTCAAAGGGTTAAGGTGTGGCAACGGGTATATACATGTCTAGGATTGGATCTAGGGAGAGCTTGGTACTTAAGCGATCTTAATGACCCACTTCATCTTCTCTGGAATCTTACCTATTGCATAGTATTCATTCATCTTAGCTCACTGGACTTGTTAACGGGCCAAGGTAAGTGAAAACCGTAATTAAGGGAAAATTACCGAAATGCCCCCAAAGGGAGAAAATGACCAAAATATCCTTAGGTGTTGAATGTAAGTTTTATGGATGTGGCATGCATACATATGATATTCTACTCAGGTTGCATATGGGTTGGGAATTATGGAACGGAGGTAGTATATGAGGATCGCATGGTTGCTTGACAATCATGGATCCACCAACGGTTTTTAAAGCCCAATGTGTTAATGCAAGTAGTTTTGCAACCGGGCTACCATAGGTGTGTGGGTTGGGTGGGTCGATATTTATATCCCCACATGGTGTGATGGGGGACAGAGCTGGTGTGAAACGGATGGATAATTTGGATGGGATTGCATTGCATATTTGATGTATGATGGTTTTTGGAATGCTTGTTTTTTTTAGGGTTGTACACACTGAGTTTGCAAAAACTCACCCCTTCTTTTATATTATTTTATTTTCAGGTGATGCTCAGTAGAAGGTTCAATGTTTGGAGGGACTCTGGGTGGCCAGCTAGCAAGATAGTATAGCCTTTTTTTTAATCAAATAAATTTTTTATTTTATTAAGTATGTTCCAGATTAGATTGTAATAAGGTTTTCAATATATTATTATTACTTGAGTTATTATTATTCTCATTGTAATTACAAGAAGTTGAACATGGGTTTCCTAAAATATAGTATGTTTTCTACGTTTCCGCAATTAAATTTTTAAATGATAAGTTTTCTTAAATCAAATGTTTTAAACAAGGTTTTCGCAACTGAAATGTGTTTTTTTAAAGTTAATTAAGGTTTCTTTTATTTTAAGAAGGGTTTTCAATGAAAACACGGTTTTGCTGAAACACTTCAATGTGACACACCAGATTCGACCATAACGTCTGGGCTGGGTTTGGGGTGTTACAATTTCACACATTTACAACTTATTTTACAGACTTTACAAAATAGCCCTTTTTAGGTGTTTTCATGCAAACTCCTTTCACAAAAGTTGTTTATTACAGAACCATGACTCATTTTCTTCAATAAAATTTCAGCAAACATGAGTATTCACATGGAAAAACCCTAGACTTTCAACCATTTTGCAAAATAGTCCCCTCATTAGCTAGATTATGCTACAAGGGTCCCAAAAGTACAAAAATTATCAAGAAAGACCATCAAAATAACTTACTTCCATGGATGCAGAGTGGCTACAAATTTCAAGCTTTCAAAACCCCTATTTTTTTTGGTATTTTTTGTGGAGGAAAGAAGAAAGATAAAAAGATGACATCTTTTTCTTTTTGTTTTATTTTAATGCCAAATAAGCCACCTAATGCACACCAACTTTGACTTTTAAACCCTTTTTGTCTCCTTGATAAGACACTAACATATTTATGGTCTATTTACTCAATAAAGACCCTAATTTAATGTTCGATAGCTATTTGACACCTTTAGCTAGCAAAACAAAACTTTTGCCTTTAAAGCGATTTAGTCCTTTTTCGAAATTAAGCATGAAATCACTAAAATTATTTCACCAAAATTTTCATGTACTTATATAATAAAGCTATGAATATAAAATAATATTAAAAATAATTTCTCTGACTTCGAAATAGTGGTTCCAAAACCACTGTTTCGACTAGGCCCAAAATCAAGCTGTTACAATTGTGAAGCCTACTTTGCTTATGTAATTGATTCAAAAGTGTTAGAAAAGAAAGTTGAATCAGTGCCTGTTGTATGTCAGTTTCCTGAAGAACTTTCGGGTTTACCTCCGGTTAGAGAAGTTGAATTTGACATTAAATTGGTACTTGGTACTACTCCGATTTCAATAGCTCTATATAGAATGGCTCCGACCGAATTAAAAGAATTAAAGTCTCAGTTGCAAGAGTTAACAGATAGAGGGTTTGCTAGACTGAGTTTCTCACATTGGGGTGCTCTTGTTCTATTTGTGAAAAAGAAAGACGGCACGATGAGAATGTGTATTGATTATCATCAGTTGAACAAAGTGACTATCAAGAATAAGTATCCTTTACCCCGTATTGATGATTTGTTTGATCAGTTGAAAGGAGCTGATGTGTTTTCAAAGATAGATTTGAGATCAGGCTATTATCAGTTGCAAGTGAAAGACTCAGACATTCCAAAAACTGCTTTCCAAACGAGATACAGACACTATGAATTCTTAGTTATGCCTTTTGAATTAACTAACACACCTTCTATCTTTATGGATTTGATGAATAGAATTTTTAGACCATATTTAGATCGATTTGTTGTCGTATTCAGTGATGACATATTGATTTATTCACGTGATGAGACTTAACATGCCGAGCATCTAAAAATAGTGTTACAGACTCTACGAGATAAACAATTATATGCGAAGTTCAGTAAATGTGAATTCTAGTTGTGAGAAGTTGATTTTTTTGGGTCATATTGTGTTAGCATCTGGTATCCAAGTTGATCCGAGAAAAATTTTAGCTATTTTAGATTGGAAACCTCCGAAGAATGTCTCTAAAGTCTGCAGTTTTCTGGGACTTGCTGGTTACTATAGACGGTTTGTAAAAGGCTTTTATATGATTGCAACTCCGTTAACGAAACTGCTTCAGAAAGATGTGAAGTTTGAGTGGTCCGAAAAGTGTCAGAACAGTTTTGATCAGTTGAAAACTTTGTTGACTGAAGCCCACGTATTTGTACAACCCAAATCGAGTAAAGAATTTGTGATTTATAGTGATGCTTTGTTGATCGGTCTAGGATGTGTTTTGATGCATGAAGGTAAATTCATTGCTTTTGCTTCGAGAGAGTTGAAGCCACATGAAATGGACTATCCGACGCATGACATTGAGTTAGCTACGATTGTGTTTACTCTAAAGATTTGGCGCCACTATCTGTTCAGAGAAAAATGTCATGTATATTCTGATCATAAGAGTTTGAAATATCTGATGACTTAGAAAGATCTGAATCAGCAACAGAGAAGATGGTTAGAACTGCTAAAATACTACGAACTTGTGATTGATTATCATCCGAAAAAAGCAAATGTTGTTGCTGATGCTTTGAGTCGAAAATCATTATTTGCTTTTCGTGCAATGAATGCTCATTTGGTTCTGACTGTAACAGTCCAATTTAGACCTTAGTCGAAATAGTGGTTTCGAGACCACAAATTTGAGTTAGAAAAATATTTAAATAATATTTTTCATGCTTATGATATGTGAATTAATATGTGTGAAAATTTCGTATGAAAATTATATCATTTGTGTGCTTAATTTAATAAAAGGACCTAATCGCATAAAATGTAAAAGTTGCATGCTACTTGATAAAAGTGCTTATTTGATTTGGCTTTGTAAATGAGAGGTCCTTATGTGTTTATTTGACCATTGGATGTTTGAATGGACATAAAAGGGCATGTGTTAGGTAAATGAATAATTTTATAACAAAGGGCAAAATTGTCATTTAGTTAATATGTTAATATTAATAAAAAAAAGCATGACAGTGGCCATTATCATCTTGTTCAAACTGAAATTGAAGAAAGAAAAGCTAGGTTTTGTGTTTTAACATTCAACCATTGAAGAACTTGATTAAGGTACGAGTTTTGTTTCGTTTTCGATAATTTCTACGTTTTTGTAATCGTTGCTTTGTATACTATCAAGCCCATGCCTCAATTTCTGATTTTGTTGATGATTTTCAAATGTGCCATGGATGAATTTATGAGCTTTATGTTGTTAATTGATGAAATATGAAAATTTGATGTTGGGTTTATATGTTTTGTCTTTGGATTTTTGATGATTTTGAGTAAAATGGGCTAAATTGTGAAATTTGTAAATTTAAGGGCTAAAATGTGAAATAAATGAACTACATGGACTTATGTGAACTTTATAGAAATTCAGATAAGCTTGGGTACAAGCAAATTATTTGTATTTTGTGATTTTGTGAATTAAGGACTAAAGTGTCAAAATGTGAAAATATGAGGGCTAGTTTGTAAAATGCCCTAAATGTGTGTTGTGGATAGTTTTGAATGAATTTGTGATTGAATTAGTTAAATTTGAATTTATATAGATCGAGAATTAAAGAATACGAAGTTGGATCGGGGAAAGTCGAAAGTTGTCGAGTAACAGATTTCATTTATCTGAATCCGTACGAGGTAAGTCTATATACAAATAAATGCATTTGAATTGATTTATTTATGCTTATATGTTATTGAACTATGATGAATGACTTTATGCCTTGATTTTTGGGACATTTGAGAAAGTATCGATGAATTTTCGATGTTCGAAAGGCCTCGTACGAACCTTAGGAATAGTTAGGATACATATGTCATGACATGGGATCCGATATATGTTTTTGTGTAAGACCACATCTGGGACGTAGGCATCGTGTTTATTTTCGTGTAAGACCCTGTCTGGGACAGTGACATCGATATTTGGTTACATGTAAGACCACGTATGGGATGGTGGCATTGTATATGTTTTTTGAGCTATCCGCGTATCCTTATGCTTCCGAACTGTTTAACATGTTAAACATGTTTTTCACATTAGATCATGGATCTCAATATTTTTAACATGCACATAAATAAATCTCACATGTTTAAATCATCACATATATCACATAATCCATACATCACATATCATAACGATGAGATCTACACATGCATCATAGTCATAATCATAATCACATCAATTATCATGCGTTTCATAGAATCACTCGATTAGAGTCAATTTACCTAGTGTACATCTTGATAAGTTTTTCAACTCTTCATGAATATTTAGTGTGCTCATGATTTATTATAATTAAGTTATTAATGGAATAAAATAACTATATCACATAGAAGGAATAGTAACGATCCCATACATTTTATTGAAGATCTGATTTGCCACAATCCATATTAACAATTTCACTTTGATCTAACTCACAAGATGAATCTTGTAACATCCTAAAAATCGAGGGTCAGTAGAATTGAGTTTGTATATATAGAGAGAGAGGTCATGCCTGAATTTATTATCTATGTATTTTTAGGAAATACATGAGGTATTAGTTTGTTGGTTAAGTGTTAGTGAAACTTTCCTTGAAACCCAAGCTCAAATTGTAATACCCCTAACCCGTATCTGTCATCGGACTAGGGTTAAAAGGCATTACCGGACATATCGGAACATTTCGCACTCATTTCACAAACTTCATAGCATCATAGTCAAACATCAATATAAATTCCCTTTCTTAGGTCAACGAGACCTTAAACATGCTTTAGAAAGAGGTCGGGACTAAACCGAGCAGATACAAAAGTTTTCAAAACTTAAACATTTTTCTAAGTTACAAAGGTCACACGCCAGTGTGAATAGGCCTTGTGCCTCACACGGCATTAGACACGCCCGTGTGTCTAGGCCGTGGCAAAACAGGGCATACATACTGACTTGTTCACACGACCACATGACACGCCCGTGTGCCAAGCCGTGTGAAAATTTGGGAGGCTGCTAACTTGGATCTCACGGCCGACCAAACACCCATGTGCCAGCCAGTGTGCCACACACGACCGATCGACATGCCTGTGTGTCTAAGCCTTGTCAAAACTGTAGAGTATACTTACTTTAAATTGTAAGGTACTCCAGCGGACACACGGCCATGTAACATAACCTTTTGTTGCACACGGCTGAGGCACACGCCCGTGTCACTGCCCGTATGGACAAAAATATGCCATTTTCAAGGCCAACTTGCCACCCTAATTTTGGGTCCTTCCTACTAGATCTAAACCAAAATATTTCATACCAAATTCCAACTAATACATAACCAAAACATACATCATTTATGCCATATCATTAACAACCAACTTCATTTTTATAATCCATACCAAATCCTGCCAAATCATAAGTCATGGTCATACCAAAACATATGATTCACAATCTCAATTTTCTTCATTCATTCATATGTCAAAACCTTACCAAATTCCAAAATAGGCACATACCATAACTTACCAAAATGACCAATTCTATTAGCCATTCATGAACACATTATATTGACCATATTGCTTCACATAGCTTATACTCAAAATTCATTTATAAACACAACCAAAACCAAGCCATATCACATGGCTAGATATACACATTACCAAATATATACAAATACTTCTAGCCTATACATGCCATATTCTAATATTCACATTTTCAAAAGATACCAAAGTAGAGTTCGATAGTGTGGTGATGATCCTTGATGATTCCCGAGCTCCGGTAGCTTCGATAATCTATAAAACAATTTAAAACACCCACAAAGTAAGCTTTCAAAAGCTTAGTAAGCCATATACAAATAAACTCATCACATAACACATTTCTAAACCATTTCATTCATGTAGTTCATGGCAAAATATAACCACATATCTATAATTCTTATATAGCTCAATTGTTCATAATTCAATTACATATGCACATCTCATTCAAATAACTCATACATATTTCATATGTCCACATATATACATATGCTTACCATTCATTCTCAATCTTAAAAAACATTTCAAACAGACCTGAATCATATACAAGTTCACATAATCATTTATTTTCTCGGAATGCCCGTTGAACCATTTGGAATCAAATAGGATATGCGGATAGCTCGAAAAGCTCGTACAATGCCAACGTCCCAAACGTGGTCTTACATGTAATCAAATATCGATGCCACTGTCCCAGACAGGGTCTTACACGAAATCAAATATGATGCTGATGTCCCAAACATGGTCTTACACATAAATCTCAAATCGATGCCAACGTCCCAGACGTGGTCTTACACAAAATCACATATCAAAAATCCTATGTCATGACATATGTATCCTAACTATTCCTATGGTTCATACGAGACTTTTGAAACGTCGTCACATTATCGAAACTTTCTCAGATTTCACATATTTCACTCTCAAATCCATTAATCACAATTCAAATATCATTTAAGTAATTAATAATTCAATTCAAAACATTTATTTGTGTATCAACTTACATTGTACGGATTCAAATGAACGAAATCGACTACTCAACGACTTTCGACTTTCCCCGATCTAAATCTTTCTCTTTGGTTCTTGATCTATATAAATTCAAATTTAACTTATTCAATCTCACATTCATTCAAATCAATCCATTTACACATATTTAGGGCATTTTACAAATTAGCCCTCACATTTTCACATTTTAACACTTTAGTCCTTAATTCATAAAATTACAAAATACACAAAATTTCCATATACACATGCTTAGCTGAATTTTCATGTAGTTCATATAAGCCCATATATTCCATTTATTTCACATTTTAGTCCCTCAAAATCTCTTTTTTACAATTTAATCCAAATTACTCAAATTCATAAAAAATCCCAATACAAAACGTATGTATCTATCATCAAGCTTCCATATTTCATCAACTAACATCACAAAGCTCATAAAAGCATCAATGGCATAATTTAAAATCATCATCAAATTCATAAATCGAGACATGGGCTTGATAGAATACAAAGCAACGATCACAAAAATGTAGAAATTATCAAAAACTGAGCAAAACACATACCTAAATCAAAGAGGACCAAGGCCGAACCCTAAACAAGCTTTTATCTTTTCTTTTCGTTTGATTTTTGGCAAGGATGAACACAAAATGACTAATATCATGCCTTTGATTTTCAGTAAGGATGAACATAAAATGACTAATATCATGCCTTTGTTTTATTTTAATTAGCACATTAACCAAATACCAATTTTACCCTTTGTTATAAAACCATTTAATCATTAAACATAAGGCCATTTATGTCCATTAATCTTTTAAATGACATAATAACAACAGAATGACCTTACAAGTAAAAAGCCATAGCGAATAGGCACTTTTAATGTATAACATGCAACTTTTACATTTTATGCGATTAGGTCCTTTTTCTAAATTAAGCATACAAATGATCAAAATTTCACATGAAACTTTCATAGATATCAATTCATATATTATAAGCACAAAAATTAATATTAAAATATTTTTTTCTCAAATTTGTGGTCCCGAAACCACTATTTTGACTAGGGTCTAAACCGGGCTATTACACAAATCCCTTCTCTCTCACCATTTTTATTATTTTGCAAATTTTTCCTTAAACCCTAATATGTGACATGCCTTGTTTTTAAAATAAATATTGCAAATTTATTTCAAGAATGAGGAAAAATCCTAATGTTTAAAAGAAATATGAGAAAGCATGGAAATTAAATGAGGTCTCAAGTTCGAATCCTTTCCCTTGCGAAATAATTAAATTTTGCAAAATCCCTTGTTTTTTAATGTGTGTACCATCCATACCCTTGAAACCTAAGTATAAATATAATTTTTTATTATATTTTTTAGCCCTTAATTCAATTTTTCCCTACCCTAGTCATTCACCCTCTTCCTCTCCTCTTTTCTCTTCCATTTTCTTTCTTTCTCTCATTGTTGTCATTGCCTACACCTCCTATTTTACCATCTCATTCTTTTTCCTTTTGCATCAAGATTGTGCACCATCTTCTTTATTATATTGCTTCCATTTATGCTTACCTAAATCAACCCCAAATCTAAAATCTTGAACCCCAAGATTGATCACGAACATTGCCAAGAAAGTGTCATTGTCGTTTCTCTCAACTAGCTTGGGTAAGATCGCTTTTCTCTCTAATTTCTTGATTAATCTTGTCAATTAAAAACCAAAATTTTTAGATCTAAAATTTGTGGGTTTTAAATTATTTCAAATTTATTTTTCAAGATTTTAATGAGGTCTCAAACCCTTTTAAAATTCAGCCCTAATTTTGGCCACCATGGGTGGTGGTGCGTATGCCTATGTGCAAGAAAGGGGGTTGTTTTGTTTCTTGTGTCTTGCCCATATTTTTTTCCAGCATTAAATTGTATCCTTGAACCCTCCTAATCTGCCTTTGATCACATGTTAATTAGAGAGAGACGTTCTTGATCAATTATCCAATGGATCCCACAAATCGTGAAGCGTAAGTACAATTAAGGATAACTAGTTTGTTATTTCGACATAGTTGTTAGGTAAAGGCTATGAATTGATTAAATGAGGTAAAGGTTATGAATTGATTAAATGAAGGAATTTAATCATTAATTAGCTACTAATTATCTAGTATCTTATTTAATTAGGTGCTGACCGAAATGCTCCAAATCATCCGTAAAGGCAAACAACAATTGTACGTACGATTCGTATCGATACAATGTAAAGAATCTAACTAGTTTGGATTCATAAAATAGTTATAATTTCAAAAATTGGTTTGAACTCATAAGTGGGTGTTTGGGGGCTGGTTTAATGGTAAATTAATTGAATTTATACTGAATTTCAATCTAGGTTCATTTAAGGAATTATTAAGGAAAATTGGAAAATTCGCTAGTGTGCTGTAAGGAAGCAAAAAATAATGTGTGGGTCCTAAACTTATAAATTTTTTTGAAAATGTTAAATATCATGTTATATTTGATAAATTAGCTTGCTGATTTGATTAGCTTATATAACAGCCCAATTTAGACCCTAATTGGAACGGTGGTTTCGGGACCACAAATCTTAGTCAAAAAAATATTTAAAAATTACTTTCTGTGTTTATTATGTGTGAATTTGTATCTGTGAAATTTTCGTGATTTAATTTAGTCGTTTGAGTGTCGATTTAATAAAAAGGGCCTAATCGCGTAAAATGAAAATTTGAATGTTAAATGTGGAAGTGTTTAATTGTTGTTGTCTTTGTATTGTGAAGCACCTAAAATGCAATTAAGCCATTGACAATTTGAATGGACGGTAATGACCATGAACTATAATGGTTTTATATATTATTATAAAGGTTAATTTAGTAAAACATGTAATAATATATGTAATAATAAAACATAAAAATTAAAATAAGCTTTCATAATCCTTGGTTATTACCGAAACATAAAAGAAAAGAAAAAAGAATAAGGGTTCCATAGGTTCGGCCATTGTTGGAGCTTAATCAAGGTATGTAACTAGCTCGATTTTTGATAATTTTTACATTTTTAAGATCGTTGCTAAGTTATCTACAAAGCCCATGCTTGAATTTTTTATTCTGATGAATATTTTGAGTTATGCCATTGATGAATATTTGAGTTTTGTGATGTTAGTTGATGAAATATGAAAGATATGTTTTGTATTGGAATTTTTGATGATTTTGAGTAATTAGGACTAAATTGAAAAAATAATAAATTGAGGGAATAAAATGTAAAATAAATGAAATATATGGACTTATATGAACACAAGGAAGATTCAGCCTAAGCATGGTATGTGTAAATTTTTGCATGTTTTGTGTTTTGTGCAATTTGGACTAAATTGTAAAAAGTGTAAAATGTTAGGGGTAAAATAGTAATTTTCCCATTTATATGTTTTTGGACTAGATTGAGTGAAAATATGTTTGAATGAGTTTAATTTGAATATGTTTAGATCGAGAACCAAAGAAATCAGATTTGGATCGGGGGAAAACCAAAGTTGTCGACTAGTCGTCCCGTTTCGATTTTCATTGTCCAAGGTAAGTTTATAAGCAAATAGATATTGTTAACTTTAAATATGAGTTTTATATTCTGAAATGAATTATTTGGAAATATATATATGTTAGTCGAATGTAAATAAGCTTGGGAACTATGTCAACGAATTTGTTTCAATTGAATTATGATGTCTGGAAGCCCCGTAAGAACCATAGGATTCCCATATATGTATTCGTATAAGACCATGTCTGGGACGTTGGCATCGATATATGTGATTACATGTAAGACCATGTCTGGGACATTGGCATCGTATTTGATTCGTGTAGGACCACGTCTGGGACGTTGGCATCGATATATGTGGTTACGTGTAAGACCATGTCTGGGACATCGGCATCGTATTTGATTCGTGTAAAACCTTGTCTAGGACAGTGGCATCGATATGAGATAGCATGTAAGACCACGTCTGGGATGTTGGCATTGTATGATATATGTGATTATGCGAGTATCCTATTCAATTCTGAATGGTTCAATGGGCAATGATAAGTTGTGAACGAAGGTGTAAAACGAGCTAAAACGATCAGGTATCAGTTAGTTGATTACCTATTTGAAAATAAGGTAAGTTGGCCATTTGATATGTGATGCAAAATATATAAGTTATTAATGTGAACATATGTGCACTTGCAAAGTATATTCGGTTATAAGTTATGTATATGTATGTGATGTTGTATTTTGGTTCATAAGTACATGTATACGTGTGTAAACACATTTGGTTATATAATGATGTTATGTCTTTGAAATTGAATGATATTTTGAATGTGCATATACAATCGGTTAAGATAAAATTATTTATGAAATCATATGTTAAATATGAAATGTTGAGCTTGATATTATATGTAACTATGATACTATAACTTGGTTTGGTTAAAATAAGTTGATAATGCTATTGTGTTGTTATTTGCTTATGAATTACTAAGCTTAAATAGCTTACTGTGTGTTATGTTTACCTCTGTTTTATAGATTTCAAGATCTAGTTACGAGCTCGGGGGTTGCCAGCAAAGTCTATCACACTATCAACTGTCTTCGGTATTTTATAATCTGAATTTACAAAACTATGGCATGTATAGGTTGAATTATATTTTGAAATGTTAGATTTTGGTTTATGTAATCTTGAGCCATGCGAAAATGGCTTATTACTCTGTTAAGTTTGGATTTAATGTTTCATTTTGATGATGGTCATGTTTGATTTTGGTGTTCGGCTATTGCTTATATGCTTAAGTTTGGTTTTATATGTTCTTAATTAAAATGTGTTTGATGAACTTGATTTTGGTAATTCAGTATTGGTAATTATGGATGTATAAGTGATTGATTTGGTGATGGTTTATGCATATATGAAATATACATGTGAAATTAGTTGTTATGTTTGGTTAAGGTGATATACAAGATTTGGTATTAATGGACATTGGTTATATTTGAACATAGTAAGAGTTTATTTCAATATGATTATTATCTAGTATGTAAAATTTGTGTTTTGGATATATGTTTATATTTAGTTAATGACTTATTCTTGTGAAGTATAAATTTGTAACATGATTTGGTTGGAAGTTATTATAGAGTACTTGTGTCTTTGGTTATATGATGAAAATATATGAGATGGTTATAATTAACTTGGTGATTCGATACTTGCACATATATATTTATATATTTATACTTTTGCATATGATATATTTGGTATGTTTTGTTTTCGAGATTAGTTTACTAAGTCAGCCTAGTATTTAAGTGAAATGATAATGAAATATATATATGTATTCGAATGGGATTTGTTGTTTTAATTCGGTTATAATGGCAATGTATGTGTATATATAGATGTGCATAGGTCATGGTTGTTAACATAGTGAAATGGACAAGTAGAGACAAGTTGGTATATTATTTAGATTTATTAATATGCTATATTTGTGGTTCAGCAAATGTGTTTAAAGTAGGTCATTATATATTTACTTGTATGCTCATGTTATAATGACATGGTAATATTTGATAAATGAAATAGACATAATGATATATGTTATTTATATAAAATAAAATGATGTATGCTTATCCGTATTAAAGTAGGTGCATAACATTTATAAGTTGATAAGTTATTTTATATTTAAATCATTTGAATGCCTTAAATGTTAAGTATGCATATATGATTTGCATATGAAATGAAATATTTTGGGTTATGAGTTAAGCATTTGATTTCTATGATTATTTGGTTGTATTGATTGAACATAAATTTGGATAATTAGATAAATGGTATAATCGGAACATGTTAGTTTGGTTAAAATTTTTCTAGATGATTAACTTTGTAACGAAAGTCTATTCTAAGTTGTATTATGATCGGTAATGCCTCGTAAGCTCATTCTAGTGACGGATACGGGTTAAGGGTGTTACAGCTTAATAGCCAAATTATTGATTTTATGAGTGGCCGAACCAGGTATGTTTCGAGCCTTAAAAGATTAACATGTTGGCAAGATTGCTAGTTTGATAGTATGAATGTTTGATTGAGTTTTTAATTGCATATTTGAGTTATGAGATATGAGAATGTTTGATTGAATGATAAAATGTGTTGAGATATTAAGCTTATGTATGATTTAAATGCATGAGATATTTGTTATTTTGTGTACTGAAAAGGGTGCTATTTATGCGCAATGAAAATCCGTAAAGTATGTGAAATTGAATGGTATTGATTGATACCAACTCAATGGTAATTTGAAATATTGGAGCACTATTTCCATTTATTGAAAGTATGTAACTATTGAGGACATGCTGAGCATGTCAAAGGAATGTGAAAAGTATTGAAATATGATTATGTACGAGACTGTGTGACATATTGCAGTTGCATTGGGTTGGGATTTTGTGGTTGACAGAGGAGTTCCATGGAGTACCGACGGTATATTAAGTCTGCATTATTCATAATTATTGCACTGCACCGGAGTACTAAGGGGAATGGTGATTTATTGCATTTTTACTAGCAGTTTGCCTGCATTTTAACCGGTCGAATTTTCTATATATTGTTATAGGTGGTTTTAACCACAACGTGCTTAAGCCCATAATGTTTTGGATTCGGGTGACGAGTTCTGGGGAATTTGTGGTGTGTAGCAGATGGTATTGGTAGGAACCTTTTTGTATTACATCATGTGCACGACATATTCGAATGTTATTAATTTATGCTACATATTGTATTTTGTTGTATTAATTGGTATTGGAATTAATGATTGTTACTCGAAAGAATGATGACCTATGCTCATACACTGTTTGACATCGATATTGATAATGTTTGTGTAATGATATAAAATTCCTATGATGGTTATGTGTTCTTCTCTTAATGCTAATATGTTTCACTGTATTTGATATTTCTATTCGTTTAAATAATTTTTTGACTCACACTGATATTTATGTCTATGGCCAGGTCGTGTGACTCACACGGTTGAGACATACACCCATGTCTCAGGCAATGTGGACATTCAAAGTAGGGACACACGGCGGTGTCCCAGCCCATGTCTATGCTCGTGTAACTCTCTGACTTGGGTCACATGGCCGAGCCACACACCCGTGTGCCAGGCTGTGTACCATTCGAAATGGCCTCACACAATCATGTGCTAGGTCGTGTAACCGCCTGACTTGCAACCCTTAGTAAGCTACAGGGGACACACGGTCGTGTTGCCTAGCCATGTGTCACAAATGGCTGACAAGAGTTAGGCTATTTTCAAGCCAATTCTTTCACCCATAATGTGCACACTTTTGCAACTCAAATGCACCCAATTCAAGCTTCAAAAGTGTACCTAGAATGTACATAATCAAGCTAGCACAATTTGGTACCTAATCATACAACCAATATGCCAAAAGGCACCTCAATTTTCATGACATTACATATACTCAAACATAAGCAGAACTTAGCCATTAAACAACTTAATAATTACAACCAATTTCCATACCAAATTCTACCAAAATGACCATACCAAAATCACATTCAAATATACCAAAATGGTCACTAAAACATACATCAACTTGACCATTCCAACACCAAACACAAAAAGCATCAAAATGCCAAATTATCGACCATCATAAAACCACATTTATACAAGCCAACTTGGCAACTAATAAATTTACCAGAATACCACATTTACAAGCCAAACATAATGGCTATTTCATCAAGCACAAAATACCTATACATGCCATTATAACCATGACTTAAAGGCATCAAAATCTACTGATATAGCCGATGGATAGTGTGCTAGGTCTCCGACAAACTTCCAACTCGAACGAGCTTCCAATTAACTACAAAACATAGAAAATTAAACAGAAGATAAGCATATAATTCTTAGTAAGTTCGTAATTCATCAATAATGCTTACCAATACAATGCATTAGCTTAAAATAAATATGAATCATTCCAACAGAAGCTTGGCACAAGCCTAGGCATCACCCATAACCCAAATTAGTGCTTGATCACATAAATTCAATATCAACACATGATAAAATAACTTCCCACAAATCATGAATATACATGCTTCCTACCTTCCATAGTAACAAGTAACTTACATCAAAACTCTTACCGAAGCTCACATAAAGTGGAATCATGATGGTTGTCTGTAACACCCCTAACCTGTATCCGTCTCCGGAATAGGGTTACGGAGCATTATCAGACTTATTTTTGAAACAATCATAAATTTCTCATTCAATTCTCAAATCCAAACAAAAGTCATTCAAATACAGCCATATAGTTCCTAATACGAGCCCTCGAGGCCTAAAATAATCATTAGAAGTAGTTCGGGACTAAATCAAATACTTAGTAAATTTTAAGAAAAACATAAAAAATTTTCAAAGTGCAGGGGACACACATGCCCGTGTGACTAGGCCATGTGTCTCACACGGCCAAGAGACACACTCGTGTCACAGGCCGTGTGGACATTCGAAATGGGATCACATGGTCGTGTCCCAGCCCATGTCCAGCCCTGTGTAACTCTCTGAGTTGGGTCACACAGCCAACCACATGCTCGTATGACTAGCCCGTGTACCCTTCGAAATAGCCTCACATACCCGTGTACCAGGCCGTGTGCTAGGCCGTGTGAAAACTGGAGGGTATACTGACTTATACCACACGGCCAAGTCACATGCCCGTGTGCTGGGCCGTGTGGAACTACTGACTTGGTTTCTAAGTAAGTACCAGGGGACACACGACCATGTTACCTAACTGTGTGTCACACATGGCTGAAACACATGCCTGTGTCTCTACCCGTACAGATGAAAATAGGCTATTTTTCAAGCCATCTTTCTCACCCAAACTAGCATTCACCTACACATATCAAATAGCATATAAACATATCATCAATAGGCATTCAAACCAATCTCAACCAAGCCAAATTCATTCTATTTTAATACCAACAACCATATTGCTCATAACATCACATTTTTCCAATTCATAACATACCAATATCACCTTCAAGAATTCACCTAATTAGTCACTTTCAAATATGAATTATTTGCCTAATACTTAGCATAGAAATTCATTCTCAATGTCACATATTTGCTACCTTTATTAATAATTCTTAACAAGGCATTTACAAGGCAAATATAAACCACATAACAAAAGACCATTTAAACATATATATACATAACCAAGTTTACCAAAATCAGCCAAATCACATGGCTATACACATAACCAAATAATACATCATTTACAAGCCAAATCAGTTGCCTAAATTCATTACCAACATATAGACCATATTAACTACGACACCTATACAAGCCATATAACCAAGTACACAAGTTCAAAAGTACCAAAATGATAGTTGGATAGTATGATGAGATCTCCGACAACTCCCAATCCGAGCAAGCTTTGAAATCACTATAAAACATGGAAAAGTAAACAGAGTAAGCTACAAAGCTTAGTAATCTCGTATGGCTAATAAGTATAACTTACCTTTCATTCACAATTTAAGTAATATATACATAATATATTACAAATTCATTTAATCACAAAGCTAACATATATTCATTCACATAGTTAAACATGAAACTCACAATTTTCATAGATTCAATGCTCATATGGTTTACGTACATACCTGTACTGATATGTATCAATCTCTTACCCTTTCATATGGTCGAAACCATCTCAATCTCATATCTCATATGCAAATGCTCATCTTGAGCTATCATCGGGTCTGTTCACACAAGCTGACGGTCAAAAAGGAGTTACATGGTACTGCTCACACGAGCTGATGAGTAACCACAACACATGCCAGAAAACTCAGCCATCGGTAGAACGTACAGACCAACACCCAAAACACAATAACCCTTAATTACATGTCATTTGTATCCTATCTATTCCTAAGGTTCAACTGGGATTTCACACATCGCCAAATCTTTGTCGAATATTTACATGAAGTCATATTTATCAATAATGCAATAATAAAGCATTTAAAACACAATTACATTAATGTTTACTAACATACGAACTTACCTCAATCATAGAAACGATGTAATAGGATCAACTGGTCCAAAACTTTAACTTTCCCTTGATCTAGATCCGTACGAGGCTTAACTTGATCTAAATAAATCAAATTCAGTCCATTTAGTATTCATTCTATTCAATTCAGTCCAAAAATTCATATTATGGAAAATTTACACTTTTACCCCTAATATTTCAACTTCTTTACAATTTAGTACCTAGCTCATAAAAATGCAAATTCATGCAATTTACCCACAACCATGCTAGCCGAATTATATATATACACACATAGCAGCCCAAATTTTCCATTATTCCACACATTTACCACATAATTTTAACATTTCTCAATTTAATTCCTAATTTGCAAATTTCATTCAAAATCACTTAACAAATGTTGTTTATCTAACAATAACCATTTTTTTCTATCATCAAACATCAAAACACACACATATTCATCAATGATAAAACCCTAGACCTCTAACAGTTTTGCAAATTAGTCCCTGGGATAGCTAGGTTAAGCTACAACGACTCCAAAAACATAGAAATCATTAAAAATGGGACGAAAATTCATACCATACAAGCTATGAGAGTTGGCTGAATGTCAAAGCTCTTTCAATGGCTATTCTTGCCTTAATTTTCGATTTGGAGAAGATGAATGGATGATAACTTTCATTTGTTTTATTTAATTTTTACTTTTAATTTCTAATTTACTTAATTAACCATTGTTTTTAACTTTAAAAATCATTTAAACTATGTCCAAATATGTCCACCAACTAGTCAAATGGTCTAATTACATCATAAAAACCTCCAACCATTTAATATCATAGCCATTTAGTACCTTTAACATATAGAACAAATTTCACACCTTTTTCAATTCAGTCCTTTTTATATAATTAAACATGCAAACGTTAAAATTTCTTAACGAAATTTTCATATGACTCTATTGACATGCTATAAACACTAAAATAATAATAAAATAAATGTTTTCACATTAGATTTGTATTCCCAAAACCACTGTTCCAATTTCACTGAAAACAAGCTGTTACATTGTCACCATCCCTTTTCATAGTTCGATAACTGAAGCTATCCCTTTTCATAATTTTGATGGTCGTCACCATCACTTTTCAGAGTTGATGGTCGTTACCATCCGTTTTCATAATTTGATAACTGAAGCTATCCCTTTTCATAATTCGATAGCCAAAGCTATCCCTTTTCATAGTTCGATGGTCGTCACCATCCTTTTTATTGTTGATGGTCGTCACCATCTCTTTTCATAATTTGATAGCCAAAGCTATCCCTTTTCATAATTTGACAAGCCGAAGCTATCCCTTTTCATTAATCAATGATCATCGATATGTAGTGGGATTTTTCCATCGTGACTCAATTTGATATTATAAAATAATAGCATTTAAAACATAATTTAAAATGTTATTTAAATGTACGAACTTACCTCGACGATAAAATGTAGGAATAAAGTCAATTAATCCGAAGCTTTTTCTTTGCCTCGATCTAAAGCTGTACGAGGTCTATCTTGATCTAAATGAACAAATTCTATCAATTTAATAGCCATTCTATTCAATTCCATCCAAATTCATATTTTTGAAAAATTACACTTTTGCCCGTAATATTTTGATTTCTTAATAATTTAGTCCTTAAACTTGTAAAATTAAATTCATGCAATTTCATCCCTACCCAAACCTAGCCGAATTCCATACCAGCTCATAGCAGCCCATAATTTCAGTATTTCACAAATTACACCATGTATATTTCTCATTTTTCAATTTAATCCCTAATTGACAAATTCATCAAAAATCACTTTACAAAAGTTGTTTATTTAACAACAATGATTCATTTTATACCACCAAAATTCACAAACAACATATATACATTCATGAAAAAACACTAATATTTTAACAGTTTTGCAAAATTAATCCCTAGGCTAGCTAGATTAAGCTACAACAATTCCAAAAACATAGAAATCATTAAAAACGAGACAAAACCACACTCACATGCAAAGATGAACCATAGCCGAAACTTCAAGCTTCATTCATGGAATTTCCTTAGCTAAATTTTAGTGGAAGATGGACATAAAAAAGATGCTGACTTTGTTTTTAATTATTTTACATAGTTTATTTTATTAAATTACATTTTTAACCTTAATATATAACCTTTAAATTACTTAATAAAGTGTCCATATATGTCCACTCACACTATGGATGGTTTAATTACAACATAAACCCTCCAACCATTTAATATCATAGCTATTAAATCCCTTTAGCTTATAGAATTCAAGTTTTGTACCTTTTGTAAATTAGCCCTTTTTATAGAATTAAGCATGCAAATGGTGAAATTCCTTAACATAATTTTTATATGATATTACTAACATGTTGTGGACCTCAAAATAATAATAAAATAAATATTTTCACATTGGATTTATGGTCTCAAAACTAATGTTCCAGTTTCACTAAAAACGAGTTGTTACATTGTTACCTAGTTTCCTCTGAATTGTAGAGAAACCATTTTTGAAAAACAAATCGATAAGGCAACTAAGTTTCCAAAATGACTTGAAAAATGGTTTTTCCACTAAATTATTTTAACATTGAGTTTTTTTTAAAGAAGAGCGATAAGCAAATAGTTTTTCTAAAACAACACTATCAACAATAAAATGAATCCTAAGTATACACAGCCTATTGAATGAAAGCTTTTAAGCTAACTCAAAGTACAACTACAGTTTTCTCTAAAATGAGTTTTTTTAAGGTATTCAAAAGTAACGTAAGTTAGCTTCACCATTTCGGTGGCTAATGAAACCTTCTCAATCTAGCCATAACATATAGGCCAGGTTTGGGAGGTTATGTTTAGTGGTATCAGAGTCTTAATTCAAAACCTTGGACTTAGTTTTTAAATCTACTTATGTAAGTTTGCATGCATGCATACATGAAAAAGGGAAAATTTAGGGGAAAACAAGCCATAGAGAATTTTGAAAATGATATTCTACAAAGAAAATCAGGTCCGAGACTTCGATGTCGATTGCCATAGAAAAGATATTGTTAAGTTATAGGTAAACACTTGAGGTGTATTACTGTAGACATAGAACTAAAATAGTTAGTATTTAATTTTTCTTTGAAACTGTAAGATAGGAAACTGAAAATTGATTGAAGTTAGCTAGTGATTAATTTTTTTCTTTTATAAAATTGTAGATCAAATTTAAGATCGTAGGATACATAATGATAAACATAAAATAAGGGACAATGGGGCTCATCATTGAGCTACCCAATTTGAGTCATTTGCTTCGCAAGGAATTTTGCCTAACCTTGAGATGAATGACATCCTGATTGTGCCTACTTCTGAAGGCAAAAATTGGGAGGTTGGGCATGATGTAGTGTCCTAAGTGGTGTTGAGAGTCATAGAAAATGTTTTCGAGATTATGGTTGAAAGGATTAATATGAAGGGAGAGAGTAAATGCTTAGAGTATAATGGAAAGGAAAAGATTAAAGTTCAAAAAAGGAGAAAGTTTGCTTCCACTGGTCCAAATCTGCGACCTTTAAAGTGGGCCAAAGGAGCCAAACCTCAATGGAATGTTGTAGTAGTTATTACTGAAGAAATTGTTAGATCAGCTAAGGTTTCAATTTGTAGATATTATGGCAAGTGTAATCCAATAGATATTATGGCAAGCGTAATCCAGTAGAGTTTCTATTAAAATTAGGAATTGGGGTAGAGGAATTGGCTAGTAACATTTTTTAAATTAGATCTACAAGATATATGTTGGGAATTTAAGGCGACGCATTGTTTGGAATTGTGTTAGAATCAGAGTTGCACAGTGCAAGCTTGGTGGCTCAGTCTAAAGGAAAAGGGGTAACAGATTTTGTGACAAAATTTCTTTAAGGAGGGGAGAATTGTAACATCCCAATAATCGGGGGTTAGTAGAATCGAGTTTGTAAATAGAGAGAGAGGTCATGCCTTAATTTTTGAGATTATCTAAGAATTTTTAGGAAATAAATGAGGTATTGGTTTATTGGTTAAGTGTTAGTGAAACGTTCCTTGAAACCCAAGTTCAAATCCCTTCTCTCTCACCATTTTTATTATTTTGCAATTTTTTCCTTAAACCCTAGTATGTGACATGCCTTGTAACACCCCTAACCCATATCCGTTGTCGGATTAGGGTTACGAGGTATTAGATTAACTAAGAGCACAATTACTAACAATTATATATACACATGAAGAAGTCTCAAAGATCAGTCAATTTATTTTATAAACTAGCACATAATTCACATAATAATATCGAACATTTATGCATGCTAATACCATGTAATGGATCATTTATCAAACTAACTTTTATAACTTAAATGAATGGTTTGTCATGGAAACCGAATACATATAACTAAATACATATATATTTTCCTTCTTATCAATGAATATAGGTCATAACCAAATTCTCAAATTCCAATATTTTTATCTTGTAAATATACAACTCAAATAATACATTCAACCACTTCATTACATGTATAGTCACAAGTACTGAACCATAGGAGACTCAAGAATAATATTCATAACCGAATGCCATTTCTTCAGTCATAGTCATTTAACTAATAAAAGTATATTCAAAACATGCATTTTCCCATACCATATAATGAACATATTAAGACAATGTTATATGATGTTCGGACATAATCAACTAACCTTTAAAGCCAAATCATATATAACATCTTGACTAAATTCTATAATAAAAATTCAAATAATCATTTATCTGTGCATACCATAATCAAATCAACCTAATACATTTATCCAAAATCACCTAACAACATCAACACTTAAAATAGATATCACAAGTATCAATCAACTGTGACATGTTGCATAATAATAAAAAAGAACTCAAACTAGAAACTAACAAAGCTGGATTTAAGCATGTGAGTTAAACCATTTTCAAAGCATAAAACACCTATTTCAAACATCATTCATTCATAGTACTTAACTCGTTAACTAAAATGAATTCACACCACAACCAAGTATAACTGAATTCAAACTTAGTAATTAAGCCATATACGCAACATATTAATCCATTCTCAATTTCAATTACCGAATACATTCATAGCAAACCAATCATAATTATGATCGATTTCTTCACACCATGACCTAATCATTTACCAATTTCAACGCACAAATTCATATCACTATCAAACCATTTCCAGCATATATATTATATATCACTTATGTCATTTATTCATATCTCATAGCATTATAACGAAAGCAGTTTAAACCATGACCAAGGATAATCGAAACCAAGCTTAGTAGTAAAGCCATTTTCAATACGTATGACAACCAATCCCATATACCATTCATTCATAACATATAATATTATAACCAAAACGGATTAAACCATGATCAAATTCAAACTTAGAAGTTAAGCCATTTTCGCATGGCTTAATTTATACATATCCAAGGTCGGACAAAATACATATTAGCCTATACATGCCATAAGTTCAAAATAAGACTTTTGAAGTACCGAATGTTGACGATAGTGTGGATGACTTCACTGACTATTCCCGAGCCTGTAGCTAACTTCCAAAATCTATAAGAATAAAGAATAAACATACACACAGTAAGCTATCATAGCTTAGTAAGTTAAGCAATTTAAACAAATTAATGACCTCAATAGATCAATAAAATAAACCGAATCAAACATATTTTTATACACAAAATATACCATGGTCGAATATACATATATAAATTATCAATATGTTCTCCAATTACAAAGTCATAATATCATAGATAATCAATTATACATATGTATTCATGTATATACATACTCATGAATCAAGTTTTTCAATCACATACTTATACCTATCATAAAACCGAATACACTACTAATAATTTCATACATTTTCAATAGCATCACAAAACATTTCTATCACATATCTTTCAATCAATTTACTTTCATTTCAAATAAGTAAGCCACATTCACATACCTGGTCACTTTAACTCATTTAACACATTCGGTTACTTTTTCCGTTGCTTACATAAAGTTTGTTACGCATAAAGCCTAATATAATACACCGGCACATAGCCTGCTAGGTAATAAACCTGATATCATACACCGGCATTAAAGCCTGCTAGGCAATAAGCCTGTTATTATACAACGGCATCAAAGCCTGCTAGGCAATAAGCCTGTTATCATACACCGGCATCAAAGCCTGCTAGGCAATAAGCCTGATATATCACTGTTACAAAATCGATCTTATTCATAATTCATATCTCAATTGAACCAAACTTATTACCAAATCTCATAAACATTTATGCATTCAGCTATAAATATAGAAATTCACACAATTAAATTCAGCATATAAAGATCATATTCATTCAAATTTAACGAAGTTTATTGATTATAGACTTACCTCGGATATCGACGAACGATGTAAATTGACTATTCAACTATTTTTTCTTTTCCCCGATCCAAGTTAGATTTCTTTTGTTCTTGATCTATACAATTTCAAATTAATCTCATTCAAATACAATTTCATTCAATTTAATCCAAAAACACATAAATAGGCAAATTACCATTTTACCCCTTATATTTCATACTTTTACAAATTAGTCCTAATTGCATAAACACAAAACAAGCATAATTTATTCTATACTTAGGCCGAATACTCCCCACACCCATATAAGTCCTCACATTTCGTTTATTTTGCATTTTAGTCCTTCAATTTATTATTTTTGCAATTTAGCCCTAATTCTCAAATTCATCAAAAATTTCAATACAAAACATATTAATACAAAACATATCTTTCATAATTTATCATCAAACTTCATAAAACACTAATATTCATCAATGACATAACTCAAAATATTCATCAAAAACAGAAATTCTAGCATGGGTCGGATAGTATTCGAAGCAACAATCTCAAAAACGTAAAAATTATCAAAAACTGAAACCAAACTAACCTTGAATCAAGCTTGAATAGTGCCGAATGCCCTAAGTTTATTTTCTTCTCTTTTATGTTCGGCAAGAACAATATGAACACCCAAAATGGCTTTATTTTTTTATTATGTTTTATGATATATAATAACATATTATATATTTTACATAGTTAACCTTTTAAATGAAACATAAAACCATTTTAAGTCATGGTCACTACAGTCCATTGTAAATTATCATGGGCTATTTTCAACATAAATACTTCAATTTACAAAGCCATTAACAAATTGGTCCTTATAAAATAAACTATCAATTTTTCAATTTACGTGATTAAACCCTTTTATTAAATTAAGCACACAAACGATCAAATTTTCATACGAAACTTTCACACATGCAAATTCACATAAAATAAACAAGAAGAATAATATTTAAATATTTTTTTGACTTAGATTCGTGGTCCCGAAACCACCGTTCCAATTAGGGTCTAAATCAGGTGTTACATACCTTGTTTAAAAATTAAATATCCTAGAATTATTTCAAGAAGGAGGAAAAAGCCTAATGGTTAAAAGAAAAATGAGAAAGCATGGAAATAAAGTGAGGTCCCAAGTTCAAATCCTTTCCCTTGCGAAATAATTAAATTTTACAAAATTCCTTTTTTTAATGTGTGTGCCATCCATACCCTTGAACCCTAAGTATAAATACAACTTTTTATTATGTTTTTCAACCTTTTATTCAATTTTTCCTTACCCTAGTCGTTCACTGTAACAACCCGATTTTAGCTAAATTAGAACAGTGGTTTCAGAACCATAAATTTGAGGTAAGAAAATCATTTTAATATTATTTTTGTTGTTTTTAGCATGTGAATATGTATGTGTGAAAGTTTCGTGTGTTAATTTATCATTTAAGTGGTTAATTTGAGAAAACGACTAAATTGCGTAAAATGAAAAAGTTGCATTCTATATGTTAAAGGTGTCAAATTGCTATGGCTTATTAAATGAAACGTCCTTATGTTGAAATTAGACCATTGATTGTGATAATGGACATTTATGGACATCCATTATAAGTTTTTAATGTTTATTCATTAAGGTTATAATCATTTGGCAATTTAAGTTAATTAAAATAAAACAAATAGAACTATCATCATCATTTTATCCTTCCATAACTGAATATACAAAGAAAATAAAGCTTTGGAAAGCATTTAGGGTTAAAAACTTATCTAGCTTGATTAAGATCAAGAAAGAAAAAAATTAGATTTAGATCAGGGGAAATCGAAAATTGTCGAATAGTCGACCCGATACGTCAACCCCTAATACGAGGTAAGTTTATATGAAAATACATGCTTTTAAATTGAATTGGATATGTATTTTTTGTCATGGAATTGCAATGAGTATAAACGAGCAACTACAAGAAAGAAATGATAGAGTTACGACATTCGGAAGTCCCGTACGAACCTTAGGAATGCTTAGGACATTAGGTTTATCAAGATGAGATTACATGTAAGACCATGTCTGGGAATTGGCATTGTATTGTGATACGTGTAAGACCATGTCTGAGGTATTGGCATCGTTATATGATTCGTGTAAGACCACGTCTGGGATGTTGGTATCGATATATGATAACATGTAAGACCATATTTGGGATATGGCATTGTATGAGCTTTACGAGATATCAGAGTATCTTTAGTGATTCTGAAGGGTCCAAAGGGAAAAGTCAAGTCAAGATTGAAAATGAGATTGAGTAAGTGATTCAAGTACGTATGAGACTCATATGAGAATTGAAAAGAGGAAGTATTTGATGAAATTACATGTGAATTGAAATATATGTACTTTAAGAAAGGTTTGTGTATTTAAATGTGTTTAGTTATAATTTGCTTTATTGATGAGAATGATGTTGATTATGGTATAGATTTTTTTTCATATGGCTTACTAAGCTTTTAAAGTTTACTTTGTGTGTTATTCTCTGTTTTATAGATTATCAAAGCTAGCTCAGACTCAGGGATTATCGGGAAACATCACCACACTATCGATCATCTCGTTGGTATTTTTGGAAGCTTTGTAATTATGGTATATTGCATGTATAGGCTAGTGTCATTTTGGTGTGTTTTGAGTTATGGTTTTAGCCATGATATTTGGCCTGTAAATGTTAGTATGTATAGCCATTTAAGTTGGCTTGAATTATGTGCTTGATGAGTAATGTATGATGTATAAGTTGTCTCATGTTTTGGTATGGTTATATGGTTGCTTAAATAGATAGTTGCCATTGGGTAAGTTAAGGCTTGAAATATGATATGTTGTGGATTAATTTTGAGGCATAAAATAGTTGATAAGTTGATGAGTTAATGCATTTGAAATTTATGGAAGTTGTGATGATTTTAGGTATATGGATTTGGTATATTTGTATATGGAATTTAGTAGTTGAATTGGTTGATGATAGTTAGCTTGATATCTGTTTGAGTTGGCATGTTCTTTTTGGTTGCTTAAAGATGTATTGAAATGGTGCTATTTTGGTTGTTATGTGTGTTTGTGAAAAGGGTCGCAAATTGGCTTTTCAAATGACCTATTTTTGTCCACACAGGTAGACACACGGGCGTGTGTCTCAGCCATGAGCAACACACGATCATGTTACACGACCATGTGTCCCCTGGGGTAGCCCTTCGAATTAAAGTCAGTATACCTTATATGTATGGCACGGCCTAGACACACGGGCATGTCTATTGGCCATGTGTGGCACATGGGCTGGCACATGGGCATGTGGTCGGCTGTGTGACCCAAGTCAGTAACCTCCCTAATTTTCCATGGCCATGGCACACAAGCATGTCTCCGGCCATGTGGTACAAGATGTATGCCCTATTTTCACACGGCCTATGCCATATGTGTGTCCTCACACGGCCTGTTCACACGGGTGTGTGACCCTTAAATTTTGAAAAATTTTCTAAGTCTTCTAAAGTTTGTGAATGTTATCGATTTAGTCCCGAACCATTTCTAAGCATGTTTTAAGGTCTCATATGACCTTAGAAGGGACAATATGATTGAGATGAATGTATTTTGTTATTAAAATGTATAAATGTACGTGAATGATGTGTATTGATACGTAATGCCTCGTAACCCTATTCCGGTGATGGATACGGGTTAAGGGTGTTACATTCACCCTCTTCTTCTCCTATTTTCTCTTCAATTTTCTTTCTTTCTCCCATTGTTGTCGTCGCCTACACCTCTCATTTTACCATATCTTTCTTTTTATTTTTGTGTCAAGATTGTGCACCATCTTCTTATTATATTTCTTCCATATATCCTCATCTAAATGAACCCTAAATCTAAGATCATGAATCCCAATATCGATCTCAAACATTGCCAAGAAAGTGACATTGCCGTTTCTCTCAACTAGCTTAGGTAAGATCTCTTTTCTCTTCAATTTTTTTTATTAAAAACCAAAATTTCCAGATGATGAATTTGGTGGATTTTAAATGATTTCAAAGTTATTTTTCTAGATTTTAGTGAGATCTCAAACCGTTTTAAAATTCAACACCAATTTTGGCCACCACATGTGCCTATGTGCAAGAAAGGGGGCTAATTTGTTTCTTGGGTCTTACCCATATTTTGTCCAGCATTAAATTTCATTCTTGAACCCTCCTAATTAGCCTATAATCACATGTTAATTAGGGAGAGACGTTCTTGATCAGTTATCCAATAGATCCCACAAATCGTGAAACGTAAGTACAATTAAGGATAACTAGTTTGTTATTTCGACATAGTTGTTAGGAAAAGGTTATGAATTGATTAAATAAAGAAATTTAATCATTAATTATCTACTAATTTTCCAGTATATTTTTTAATTAGGTGCTGACCCAAATTCCCTAAATCATCCGTAAAGGCGAACAATGATTGTACGTACTGTTCATATAGATACAGTGTAAAGAATCTAACTAGTTAGGATTCATAAAATAGTTATAATTTCAATGGTTGGTTTGAACTCATAAGTGGGTGTTTGGGGGCTGGTTTAATGGTAAATTAATTGAATTTATACTAAATTTTAGTTTAGGTTCATTTAAGGAACTATTAAGGAAAATTGGAAGATTCACTAGTGTTCTGTGAGGAAGCAAAAAAAATGTGTGGGTCCTAAACATATAAAATTGCTTGAAAATGTTAAATATCATGTTATATTTGATAAATTAGCTTGCTGATTGGATTAGCTTAATAGCCAAATTATTGGTTTTGTGAGTGACCAAACCAAGTATGTTTCGAGCCTTAAAAGATTGACATGTTGGCAAGATTGCTAGTTTGATAGTATGAATATTTGATTGAGTTTGTAATTGCATATTTGAGTTATGAGATATGAGAATGTTTGACTAAATGATAAAATGTGTTGATATATTAAGCTTATGTATGATTTAAATATATGAGATATTTGTTATTTTCTGTACTAAAAAGGGTGCTATTTATGCCCAATGAAAATCCGTAAAGTATGTGAAATTGAACAATATTGATTGATACCAACTCAATGGTAATTTGAAATATTGGAACCCTCTTTCCTTAAACTGAAAGTGTGTAACTATTGAGGACATGCTGAGCATGTCAAAGGAATGTGAAAAGTATTGAAATATGATTATGTATTGGGTTGGGATTTTGTGGTTGACAGAGGAGTTCCGTGGAGTACCGGTGGCATATTAAGTCCGCATTATTTGTAGTTATTGCACTGCACCTGGAGTATTGAGGGGAATGGTGATTTATCGCATTTTTACTGGGAACTTTTCTGCATTTTTACTGGATGAATTTTCTATATATTGTTATAGGTGGTTTTAACCACAACAGGCTTAAGCCCATAATGTTTCAGATTTGGATGATGGGTTCTGGGGAATTCGTGGTGTGTAACAGATGGTATTAGTAGGAACCTTTTTGCATTGCATCATGTGTGTAACGCCCCTCACCCGTATCCGTCGCCAGAATAGGGTTACTGAGCATTACTAGACATATTATACAATTAAACATCCATTTCTCATACATTTTTCATTTTCAATAATCAATCATTCACAATCATACATCAAGTCCCTAATACGAGCCTATGAGGCCCAAAGCATGCTTTAGAAGTGGTTCGGGACTAAACTGATATCTCAAGAAATTTTTGGAACACTTAGAAAATTTTACAAAATACAGGGGACACATGCCTGTGTGGCCGAGCCGTGTGTCTCACACGGCCACAGACACACCCGTGTTACAGGCCGTGTGGACATTTAAAATGGGATCACCTGGCTGTGTCCCATCTTGTGACCAACCTCGTGTAACTCTTTGACTTGGGTCACACGTGACCGGCTCATGTGCCCTTCGAAATGGCCTCACACGCCCGTGTGTCAGGACGTGTGCTAGGCCAAGCCAAACCTGTAGGGTATACTAGCTTATACCACAAGACCAAGTCCCATGCCCGTGTGCTGGGTCATGTGAAGCATACTGACTTGATTTCTAATTAAACACCAGGGGACAAACGGCAGTGTCAGTTGATTGTGTGTCACACACGAGTGAGACACACACCCGTTGTAACACCCCAAACCCGGCCCAAACGTTATGGCTGGATCTGACGAGTCACATTGAAGTTTTTAAGAAAACCCATGCCTCTTTCAGCGTCCTTCTTAGTGTTTTAAAAGATAGTCTTTGCTAAGTTAATAAAGTGAATAGAAGTGCATGCACCGTGTAGGTATCTCAAATGCAGGTGAGCCATGAAGGTCGCTTAAGTACCAAGCTCTTGATCGGATCCAATCCTAGACATGCCCACAACCATTGCCACACTTTGGTGCGAGGTTAGGTTTTGGAAAAAAATCGAGTTGGAATTCATTTAAGTAGATATTTTTGATAAACCGATTAATTGTATCGTTGCACTATTTTGAAAACAAGTATCATTTTGAAAACGCGCCCTAAGTCTAACCCATTTTGGATTATTATCAGTAAAATATAGAGTATAAAATAACATAATCCCAGAAAGATATTTAAAATGGCCTTATTACAACCCAAAACCAAATAATAATAATAATTTAAAAAAAGCCGGTTACTTATTGCAAAGTTCGAAAGCGATCACCATGGCCACTCTGAATCCCCTCCGGCTCCATGTCTCCACATCAAGGCTCACCTGCAAGGTTAAGGAAAGAGGTGAGTTTGGAAACTCAGTGTTCAACAAGCCTCTTTCAGAGCCCAAATTAATATCAGCATACTAGGCCTAAGCCCTAATTCAGTTTTGACATATACTGGGCCGAAGCCTTTTGTTTAACGGTTATTGGGCCGAAGCCTTTTCATAAATCATATCACTGGGTCGAAGCCTTTACTGTAAACGGTATGGCCCATAGGCCCATTTCAATATCACATGTAATACCAATGAATGTATGCAAGCCTATTTGGGGAGACTACTCAACCCACCATCCGCTACTCTCCACCCGTACCAACCAAGCTCTCCATGTGGGGAATAACTCAACCCACCCAACCAAACTCTCCATTTGGCGCAAAGATAGCCGCTTTATCATATAACCGAAGGCCTAGCCTCTTTTAATAACTAGGGCAAAGCCCTTTTTGATAAACTGGGGCAAAGCCCTTTAAGCACTTCCTCCGTTTATATAAAACCCAACCCATGCATATAATGAGTATATCATAGCATATCATGTGCATCTCATAACATATCATGTGCATATCATGTCATATCATGTATAACAATATCTCATGCATCATATTCATAATTAAACCCTAGGGGGTATAATGGTCATTTTGACCTAGAGCAAAATAGTCAATTTTCATATTATAAGGGTAGTTTCGTAATTTTACCAAATATCAGGGTTTTCCATGTTCATTAACAATTATCAATATTTTCGAGTGTTTAAACAATGATCTTTAACCCACTTTGTCAAATTCGGGCTTTTGGGCCCAAAACCCCTAATGGGCCCTACGAATGCCGATTTAGCCCACTAAGCCCACTTAACCCAAATTTTACAACAATACTAACCGTGTTAACATGCAACTTTTCCAAATTTCATTTTCTATCAATTTTACCCAAATGGGTCCGAAAGCCCATTGGGCCCAATTCTACCCATTGAGGCCCAACTTACCATCGTGCACAAGATTGCGCTCTTACCTATTCCATCGATCCAAACATCGATCTTATCGTATTTATCGCATCTATAACCAAACGCAAAATCACAAGTTCCCAAAATGCTGGAATTTTAGCATTTCGACTTTTCAGCGAATATTAATCTAAGCTACTCCGAGGGTTGTTCCACACCTGTTTTGTGACGTTTGCTAACAAAGTCTCCCATGACAACCTACAATTAATCACCATCATTCTTAGTTTACAATCCATGCTTATCAAACCCAAAATCCACCTTACCATAGTCGACCAAAGAACCCCTAATAGCCATAGATCACTTACCTTCACAGGGTCCAATGATTGGATCCAAGTTTATCCAAACCGATACTCCAAGCCTTGCTGCTCCTCCAAAGTTGTCTATTTCACTACACAAACCATAAAAGTCGAATGAAAAGGCCTAGTGAGGCCTATACCTCAAATCGATAACCTCCCTAAACTATAGGGGGTTTCGACTTTTCTTAACATTTACACTACTGAATCGATTTGGAAAATGAGTACTTACCACAGTCTTCCCTTCTGCACTGTTTAGACCCAAAGTAGACTTAGCCCTCAACCACCTAGCAGCCTTCGAATCCTAGAGGTCCACAGGTTCGGCTATGCCCCTAGAACTAAGATATTTCGGCTTTTAGGACCAAGAAAAAGAAATGGTGTGGTGGCTTGTATTGGTGTTGCTGTCGGGGAATTTTAGAGTTTAGCGGATAAAGGGATCGGTCACAACAAATGAAGAGAAAAGAAGGATGCTGGTCTAAATGAAATCGGCACAACCAACTTCAGAAGTTTTGGCTCCTGTGGCTATTCGGCAAGGGTGATGAAAAGAAAGGGAGAAGTAGTTTGGTTTTGGCAAAAGAAGAGAAAGAAAAATGGATGAAAGGAGTGGTGATTTCGGCTAGAGAAGAAAAGGAAGAAAAGAAATAACCCTATAATGTTTAAACAAAAGAAAACGACACAACTAAAGCCCCTAATGCCGAAATACTAACCTAAAATCCCTAAGCCAATTTCTCCTCCCTAAATTCCCACTATTCGGCCAACACTAAGCCTCCATTCAAATCCCTAAAATATCTCCCCATATCACTCCTAAACTCATGCATTTGACTGATTCAAACTTTCTCCAACAGAGTTCCATTCGACTTCAAACTCCTGCATGCTTAAGACATAAAAAAATTGCCAGCTTAGTGAATCAAACCTTGGCCTTCCCCCAACCACTTACACGCCACTTTTTTAGCTCCTTAGTGGCGTCACTTAACCACCTTGCCAGGGGCTCTCTTGTGTTACATTTTACCCACATCTTTTAATAAGGCCACCTATCCAATGCCCCTAACTCCTCAAGTCCAAAATTCAAAAATTCTACCGGGTTTTGGCCAACACATGGGCCTTCCATAGGCCCATTTACACACTCCAATTATGAATTTCACAACCAAATACCAAATTTTAAAAAATTTTACCAATTTCTCGAAAATTACGAAAATCCCGAAAATTAGGGTGTTACACCCGTGCCTCTGCTCATGTGGACAAAAATAGGCTATTTACCAAGCTATTTTCTCACCCAATTTTCATTCACCTACATCAACCAAATTTGCATATAACCATAACTTCAAATGGCTTTTAAACTCATCCAATCCAAGTTCAATTCATGCTATAACAATACCAACAACTACAAGGCACACAAGTACCACAATATGCTATTCAATTTCATACCAAATTCTCATTTTCAAATCACCAAAAAGGTCACTTCCAATTATGCACTAATTGGCCTAAAATCACATGTATATCTATCTCAAGTTCTCAACCAAATGGTACTCAAAATACCAATTCACAAACAACCATTCACCATAAGCAATTAGATAGCAATTACCAAATGCATAACAAAGGCCATTTGCACATATATATATACATCACCAAATATACCCAAATAAGCCAACCCTCATGGTTATACACAAAACCAAACACTTAACGTTTACAAGCCAACTCAAATAGCTAAATCCATTGTAACACCCTAGACCCGACCCAGACGTTATGGCCAGACCTGACGTGTCACATGGACTTACGACTTAGTATGCATTCATTGGTTTAAGTGATTAGGGTGATCTTTGTAAAAACAAAAATTGAATGAAAAGCCAGTTTATTAATCTTTAGGCTATCCATTTGTCGTGCTTGTTGAGTCTTGAAAATGTTCATTAATTTTGAAAACCCGCGCAGCCTAACACTAGCAGTTTCGACATAGTATAAATATAATCAGAAAATAAAAATCATAGCGGAAAGAGAAATTTATATAGCGGCCTTATTACAACTTAAAACCCGAAATTAAATCAGAATATAAAAATAATAAAAATAAACTAACTTAGAAAAACCAACTTTGCGGATGATGTGGCCACCCCGATCCTCACGGCTCCAAGCCCACTATGGTTGGGGATTTCCTCTGAGAGATGAAAATAAAGGGTGAGTTTCAGAAACTCACTGTGTAACATAACCCAACCATAGCCCAAAACAGATCAAACTCGTAGTCGGACTTATCGGGCCTTGGCCCATCTGAAATCGAATGAAACTCATAGGCCTATAGCGGATCTGAGAACAAATATATCATGAATGCGTAAATCCCAACCTAGAGCCATCCATAACACCCCGTACGACCTTTACACCATGTGGGGAGACTACTCGACCCACCCAACCACTACACACCACGTAAATTATAGCGAGGTCATGGATATTGTGACGAAGTCACTAGATACGAATATTGTGGCGAGGCCACCATAATAGATATATATGTTTATATATGTGGCGAAGCCACGGATTGCAAATGAGGTCGCGGATATTGTGACGAAGTCACGGAATCAGATATATATGTGGCGAGGCCACGGTTGCAAATGAGGTCGCGAATGCTTCCTCCATCAATATAAACCCATGTCCCATGCAATGTAATAATATGTCATGGCATACGGCATACGTAAAAAGCAGAACATCATGCTTTTCAGATAAAATAAAATATCCCTAGGGGTAAAATTGTAATTTTTCATGTATAAGGGTATTTCAGTAATTATTACCTATTGCTAGGGTTTCATGCTCATTCTAACATTTACCAAGTAATCAGAAGTACTTATCTCGTCTTTTTACCAAAGTGGGCCTGTTGGCCCATTGGCCTATTTTCGGCCCATTAAGCCCAAATATACCGTTGTGCACGAAAATGCACACTCTGCACTCTAATCGTCCAAATGCACCATATTCATTAACAACTATCTCACGAGTGCTCGCACGCTAGCGAGTTCATAAAATACCAACGTTTTGGTATTTCGGCTTTTACCGATTCAGTCTAAGGGAGGGTGTCATTTACACACCTGGTTGATGACGATTGATGACGATATCTCCCACGCGATAATCCTACGATCGATCACTAACACATTAGACTTACGAATTAACGATAACTACCATAAATCCACGTCAACTAACCCAATTATCACACAAGTTAGTCATTTACGCACGAGGGGTAAAATAGTCATTTTACCCTCTAGGGGTAAATTGGTAGTCCTACCCTACAAGGGTATTTTAGTAATTCTACAACTTATCCACTTGGGCCTACGGAGCCACTGGGACTACATGGCCCATTTCAGCCCATCGCGACCCGAAATAGCCGTCCTACTGCTAGAGTAATGAGAAATACACACCTGTTAGGAGACTGCAATTAATCCGCGCTCCTACACTCTTAGCTGACGCCCAACCCAAATGAGCATGCCACCTAGCGAAAGGGATCAGCCCAGAAGGGTATACCAACTCTCCTCATGGTTTGCTCTATTTAAAGCCAGCTCTCCATCTACTTTTATGTTAGCTTCCCGATGTTGGATCCCTCCATCATTAGAGTTTAAAACCAACACCAACTCTTGCAGTCCCAACATAGCAAAATTATCAACCTTTGCATGCCAAGGGATTCGAACCAAAGTCCCCTGACATGCCAAATCACGCCACCACCACTAGGCCATCAACTCATTTGTGTCATAAGTCCAACACATTAAACTTTAAAGCGCTCCTACTTGCTTCCAGATTTATTGAAAAGAAAAACCAAAATAAATTGCAAGAGCCAAGACTTGAACCTTGGACCCTTTGCTTCCTCTATGGCGTCACTCCCTTGTCCCCTAAGTGGCGCTAGCTTGCCACTACACCACACTCCTTTTTGTGTCATCTTTTACCCCTTTACTCTTAAAAGCCCAAACGCCAATTGCATCACTTGTTCTTAAAATCAAAATTTCGAAGACTACCACGGATTTAACTTAAGTTTGGGCCTTCTAAAGGCCCACTAACCTACTAAAAAATATATTTTAACCAACCAGAACACACCCAAATTTTAAGAAAATACAGAAACACAGAAAACCCGAAAATTAGGCGTTACAACTCTACCCTCCTTAAAGAAATTTCGTCCTTGAAAATTTACCTGAATCAAACAGATGAGGATATTGTTGATGCATCGCCACTTCTGGCTCCCAAGTAGCTTCCTCTCTGCCATGATTACGCCACAACACATTTACTAGCGGAACTGATTTCCTCCTCAAAATCTTAACATCTCGATCCAAAATCTGCACAGGCTCCTCCTCAAAAGTCAAGTCTGTTTGGACCTCGATCTCTGCAACCGGCACAATATGAGTAGGGTCAGAACGATACCGCCTTAACATGGAGACGTGAAAGACATCATGAATCCTATCCAACTTTAGAGGTAGCTCCAACTAATAATCCACTGGACCCACTCGATTAAGAATCCGATAAGGCCCAATGAACCGCGAACTTAACTTGCCTTTCCTTCCAAACCTTAATATTTTCTTCCAAGGTGAAACCTTCAAGAAGACCATATCATCCACAGAGTACTCAATTCCCTTGCACTTCAAATCTGCATATGACTTCTGTCTATCAGATGCTTTCTTCAATCGGTCTCTAATTAACTTGACCTTATCCTCAATATCTGTCACCAATTCAGGTCCAAGAACCTGTTGTTCACCCAACTCGGTCCAACAACTAGGTGTACGACATCTTCGCCCATACAGTGCCTCATAAGGAGCCATTCGAATACTTGCCTGATAACTGTTGTTGTATGTAAACTCTGCCAACGGTAAGTAATCCTCCCAACTGTCTCGAAAGTCGATAACACATCCCCTCAACATGTCTTCCAGAATCTAAATAACCCTTTCCGACTGACCATCAGTCTGAGGATGAAAGGCTGTACTAAAGTTCAACCGCGTACCCAACGCCTCATGCAACTTTTGCCAAAATTGAGATGTGAATCTAGGATCTCGATCAGAGATAATCGACACTGGCACTCTGTGAAGTCGCACTATTTCCGCCACATACAATTTGGCTAACTTCTGAAGTGAATAATCAGTGCGGACAAGTATAAAATGAGCAGATTTGGTGTACCTATCCACAATTACCCAAATCGAGACCTTCTTCGACGGAGTCAAGGGTAACCCACTCACAAAATCCATGGTTACCCTCTCTCACTTCCAAAGTGGTACTTTCACTGGCTACAAAAGTCTGGAAGGTAATTGATGTTCAGCTTTCACTTGCTAACAAGTCAGACATTTTCCCACAAATTCTGTTACCTCTCACTTCAATCCAGACCACCAATACAACTCCTTTAAGTCGTGATACATTTTATTCCCTCCAGGATGCATAGCACACAGAATTGCTTGCCTCAAGTCAGAGTCCTTCGGAATACAAACTCTACCTCGGTAACACAGAACTCCCTCACTATTCAGTCCGAACTTAGAAGTATTCCTATTCTTAACCTGCTGGAATCGAGAAACCAGGGACTCATCCCTTGACTGTTTTTCCTTAATCTCATCCACCTAGGTTGGCCTAACTTGTAGTTCTGCTAACAGACTACCGTCGTCATACAGACTCAAATGAGCAAGCATGGCTCTCAGATCAGATACAGTTCTACGACTTAGGGCATCAGCCACCACATTAGCTTTGCCTGGGTGATACTCAATCGCGCAGTCATAATCCTTAAGCAACTCTATCCATCTCCGCTGCCTAAGGTTCAGCTCCTTCTGAGTTAGCAAGTACTTAAGACTCTTATGATCTGTGTATATAATACACCTTTCTCCGTACAGGTATTGTCTCCAAATCTTAAGCGCAAAGATTACTGCTGCCAACTCCAGATCATGAGTAGGATAGTTAACTTCATGTGGTTTAAGCTGTCGCAATGCATAAGCAACCACTTTACCCTCTTTCATCAGCACACAGCCCAACCCTACATGTGATGCATCACTGCATACGGTAAAATCTTTTCCAAACTCCGGCTGAATCAGTACAGATGCCTCGGTCAGAAATTTCTTCAGCTTCTCAAAAGATTCCTGTTGTTTCTCAGTCCAAAAAACGGTACTCCCTTCCTTATAAGGTTTGTCAAAGGCGCTGCCATCACAGAAAATCCTTCCACAAACCTTTTATAGTACCCAGCTAATCCCAGAAAACTTTGAATTTCTGACACTAACCTCGGTAGCTTCCATTCCAGAATCGCTTCAATCTTTTGAGGGTCCACCTTGATCCCTTCAGCAGAGACAACATGCCCCAAGAAAGTTACCTCTCTCAACTAGAACTCACACTTACTGAATTTCACATAAAGCTCCTTCTCCCTTAGCACTTGTAGCACAATACGAAGATGCTCATCATGCTTCTCCTTAGTTTCAGAATAAACCAGAATATCATCGATAAAGACGACCACGAATCGATCCAAGTATGGCTAGAACACTCGATTCATGAGATCCATAAATGCCGCAGGTGCGTTCGTCAACCCAAATGGCATAACCAAGAACTCATAGTGACCATACCGAGTTCTGAATGCCGTCTTGTGAATATCCACCTCCTTAACCCTCAACTGATGATACCCAGATCGAAGGTCAATCTTGGAAAATACTAAAGCTCCTCTAAGTTGATCGAATAAATCATCAATTCTTGGCAGTGGGTACTTGTTCTTAATCGTCAGTTTGTTCAACTACCGATAATCGATACACGTCCGCATTGACCCATCCTTCTTCTTAACGAACAACACTGGTGCTCTCCACGGAGACACACTTAGTCTAATGAAGCCTCTATCCAATAACTCTTGAATTTGGGCTTTCAGATCCACCAACTCCTTCGGTGCCATCCTATAAGCTGCAATTGACACCAGTGCCGTTTCAGGCAACAAGTCGATTCCAAACTCAACCTCTCAGTTCGGGGGCAAACCCGGAAGCTCCTCTGGAAAAACATCTTGAAAATGCTTGACGGTTCTAACTTTATCCACTATCAGACCCTCAATTTCTGATTGGCTTACAAATGCCAAATAAGCCTCACATCCCTTTCGAATCCACTTCTCAGCTCTCAATGCCGACACCACATTAGACAGATAATCCTTACACTCGCCTATCACCAAAACCTCCTCATCCTTTGTGGTCTTTAACATCATTCGCTTAGTAGCACAATCCAAAGTAGCCCTATGCTTAACAAGCCAATCCATTCCTAAAATGAGATCGAATTCTCCGAAAGGTAGCTCCATCAGATCTCTAGAGAAAACTTTTCCTTGAGTTTCTATAGGCACATCTCTATACAGTTTATCTACCCTAACCTAGTGACCCAAAGGACTTAGTACAGATACCCCACTCACGGTCACCTCAGAGTGCACACCCAGTGACCTAGATATAGCATATGCAACATACGAATGGGTAGATCCAACATCTATCAACGCAGTGTATGGCATACTAGAAATCAAAAATGTACCAGTTATGACGTCAGGTGCATCACCCTCCTCTCGGCGACGAGCTACATACACCAACGCCGGTTGACGAGCCTCAGCAAATCCAGCGCCCTTGCCAGGCGCTCCTCTTCTTTGACCATTTCCATTACCACCTCTGCCTTGCCCACATCCTCTCAGAAACTGTGGCCCACCCCTTACTGGTTGAGCGACCCTCTGCTCTACAACTTGAACCTGATCTGGTTCCTGGGGACAGTCCTTAACCCTATGCTCCATAGATCCGCATCAGAAACAAGCACTAGAATGTTTCCGACACTCGCCCATATGTATCTTCCCACATCTTCTACAACCCTGTGGTCTAACAGCATTCATCGGTACTGCTCGAACTGGCTCCATTACCCTTTCCCTCTTAACATTCCTGTTCATACCACCTGAAAGTCCTGAATCTCTCCTAAAATGGTTTCGATCTTTCTCATGATTCTGTCTTTCTATACGCTTCACTTCCTCAGCTATCTTAGCTTTCTCCACTAAAGCAGCGAAGTTATGCTCCCTCTACGGAGCAATCAGCACCCTAAGTTCATCTCTCAGACCATCCTCGAAGCGTACGCTACGCTCATACTCTGTAGCAACAATCCCAGAAGCATACCGGCTCAGTCTCAAAAACTCAGACTCATACTCAGCCACTGACTTACTCCCTTGCACCAAGTTTAGAAATTCTTTCCGATGAGCGTCCACGTAACTAACCCCAACATACTTTCCTTTGAAGGCTGTCTTAAACAGCTCCCAAGTCACACTGTCAGCAGGAGTTCCATCTCTCACCGTGAGCCACCACTGATAAGCCTCATCCCTGAGTAACGATATGGCTCCCTTCAGCTTCTGCTCCACAGAGCAGTCCAAATCATCCATAATCTGCTCTGTGGCTTCTAACCAATACTCAGCCACATTCGGAGCTACACCAAATACGCCCCTAAATATCTCTGCTCTATTCGCCCGGAGCTACTCAAAAATAGACCCCCGAATTTCATTTCCCATACTTGCCCCAGTAACCCTTTTCAAAACTCGAAGCATCGCCTGGGACAGAGCATCGTCCCCGACACCTCAATCATGAGACTCTACCTCCGTTGCCGGTGGTACCGGTGCATCTACTGCCGGTACATATCCTGAAGACGAAGATTCAGCTTGAGCATTACCTCGGCCACGTCCACGGCCTCTTCCACGAGCTGCTCGGGTACTCATTTTGTATTATCTGAAAAAGAATTTTCTGAATGAGTTTAATATTTCAGTGTTTATTACAGATGTCTTATGAATAACAGTAATTCAGAGTTTGAGTTTGTTTTCTTTCGCGGTAGCCTAGCTACAGTCTCAGTCTACTTATCAGAGTTTCTATAGTTCAGTGTTACCCTAACTAAAGTAACATCATAAGGTTTTGTACACGCATATAATAGATATTTCAGAAATAATCAGAAAGGCTCAGAAAACTTACAGACTTGGGCCTGAGATTCGGTGTGCCACCTTCTAAAAAACTAATTTTAGAAAACTGATTTTAATCTTTAAAATCATCTTTTTGTAAAGAGAAAATATTGGAAACATTCTCGAAACCAATTTATAATCAAGTTCCTAAAAAAATGATTTTAAAAAACCTTTATTCAATGCTTCTTTAAAACTCCCATTTTTAGACCCGTTCCACAGCTGAGTTGTTGCAACTTGGCTCTGATACCACTAAATGTAACACCCCCGACCCGACCCAAATGTTATGGCCAGATCTGACGTTTCACATGGACTTACGACTTAGTATGCATTCGTTGGTTTAAGTGATTAGGGTGGTCTTTGTAAAAATAGCAATTGAATGAAAAGCCGGTTTATCAATCTTTAGGCTATCCATTTCTCGTGCTTGTTGAGTCTTGAAAACGTTCATTAATTTTGAAAACCCGCGTAGCCTAACACTAGCAGTTTTGACATAGTATAAATATAATCAGAAAATAAAAATCATAGCGGAAAGAGAAATTTATATAGCGGCCTTATTACAACTTAAAACCCAAAATTAAATCGAATATAAAAAATAATAAAAATAAACTAACTTAGAAAAACCAACTGCGGATGATATGGCCACTCCGAATCCTCACACACCAAGCCCACTATGGTTGGGGATTTCCTATACAGATGAAAATAGAGGGTGAGTTTGGTAAACTCAGTGTGTAACATAACCCAACCATAGCCCAAAACAGATCAAACCTCAGAGTCAGACTTATCTGGGCCTTGGCCCAGTACAGAGATTAGAATGAAACTATAGGACCATAGCAGATACAGAACAAATATATCATGAATGCAGAAATCCCAACCTAGAGCCATCCATAACACCCCCGTACCAGCCTTACACCATGTGGGGAGACTACTCGACCCACTCAACCGCTACACACCATAGAAATTGCAGCGAGGCTGCCAGATATTGTGACGAAGTCACCAGATACAAATATTGTGGCGAGGCCACTAGAACAAATATATATGTTTATATATGTGGCGAAGCCACCAGATTGCAACGAGGCTGCCAGATATTGTGACGAAGTCACCAGAACAGATATATATGTGGCGAGGCCACCAGATTGCAGCGAGGCTTCCAGAATGCTTCCTCCATCAATATAAACCCATGTCCTATGCAACAAAATAATATGTCATGGCATACGTACACAGAAATAGAACATCATGCTTTTCAGATAAAATAAAATATCCCTAGGGGTAAAATCGTAATTTTTCATGTATAAGGGTATTTCAGTAATTATTACCTATTGCTAGGGTTTCATGCTCATTCTAATGTTTACCAAGTAATCAGAAGTACTTACCTCGTCTTTTTACCAAAGTGGGCCTGTTGGCCCATTGGCCCGTTTTCGGCTCATTAAGCCCAAATATACCGTTGTGCGAAAAATGCACACTCTGCACTCTAATCATCCAAATGCACCATATTCATTAACAATCGTCTCACGAGCGCCAGACGCTCATGAGTTCACAAAATACCAACGTTTGATTATTTCGACTTTTTACCGATTCGATCTAAGGGAGGGTGTCGTTTACACACGGTTGATGACGATCGATGACGATATCTCCCACGCGATAATCTTACGATCGATCACTAACACATTAGACTTATGAATTAATGATAACTACCATAAATCCACGTCAACTAACCCAATTATCACACAAGTTAGTCATTTACGCACGAGGGGCAAAATAGTCATTTTACCCTCCAAGGGTATTTTAGTAATTCTACAACTTATCCTCTTGAGCCTATGGACCCATTGGGACTACATGGCCCATTTCAGCCCATCGTGGCCCGAAATAGCCGTCCTACTGCTAGAGTAATAATAAATACACACCTGTTAGGAGACTGCAATTAATCCGCGCTCCCACACTCTTAGCTGATGCCCAACCCAAATGAGAACGCCACCAAGCGAAAGGGATCAGCCCAGAAGGGTATGCCAACTCTCCTCATGGTTTGCTCTATTTAAAGCCAGCTCTCCATCTACTCTTATGTTAGCTTCCCGATGTGGGATCCCTCCATCATTAGAGTTTAAAACCAACACCAACTCTTGCAGTCCCAACATAGCAAAATAATCAACCTTTGCGTGCCAAGGGATTCGAACCAAAGTCCTCTCACATGCCAAATCACGCCACCACCACTAGGCCATCAACTCATTTGTGTCATAAGTTCAACACATTAAACTTTAAAGCGCACCTACTTGCTTCCAGATTTATTGAAAAGAAAAACCAAAATAAATTGCAAGAGCCAAGACTTGAACCTTGGACCCCTTGCTTCCTCTATGGCGTCACTTCCTTGTCCCCTAAGTGGAGCTACCTTGCCACTACACCACACTCCTTTTTGTGTCATCTTTTACCCCTTTACTCTTAAAAGCCCAAACGCCAATTGCATCACTTGTTCTTAAAATCAAAATTCCAAAGACTACCACGGATTTAACTTAAGTTTGGGCCTTTCAAAGGCCCACTAACCTACTAAAATATATATTTTAACCAACCAGAACACACCCAAATTTTAAAAAAACACAGAAACACAGAAAACCCAAAAATTGGGCGTTACATCCATTACCAAACTATATACCAAAATGGCCATAACTCCTATACATGCCATATAACCAAACACATAAGCTCAAAAGTACCAAAGTGAAAGCTCGATAGTGTGATGCAATCTCTGACGACTCCCAATCCGAGGTAGCTTTGATAATCACTATAAAACACAAAAAAGTAAACAGAGTAAGCTATAAAGCTTAGTAAGCTCGTATGTTAAATAAGTAAAACTTACCGACAAATAATTCAATAACATAAACATCATATAATGAAATTCAAATTTGAAACATAACTTAACACATAATCAGTCCAAAGATAAAAAACAATTTCCATCAACTTCTTCGGTTTGATGATTGTATAAGTCTCGTACATACCTGTACAAGTTCATATTGATCTCATACTCATCCATATCCTTGATATACCCATTGAACCATTTAGAATACTATTGGATACTTGGGAATCTCGAACCCTAAGTGCCAATACATTATCGAAGCTATCTCAATCTCATATAACATATAATGCTCACTCTTATCAACGGGTCTGTTCACACAAGCTGACGATCATGACGTAGCTATATAGTGCTGCTCACACAAGCTGACGAGAATCTACAACACATGCTGGATAACTCAACCACCGTAGGACGTACGGACCAGCACCCAAATCACACAACCCTTAATGACATGTCATTTGTATTCTAATCTATTTCTAAAGTTCAACCGAGATTTCACTTTGCCGAATCTTCTTCAAACATATTCATAAGATCATATTCACAATTAAATTCAATAATAAAGCATTTCAAAACACAATTATAATAATGCTTATAAACATACGGACTTACCTCGATTGTAAAAATAACGAAACGGATCGACTAGTTCGATACTTTATTTTTCCCCTAATCTAAATCCGAACTTCACTTTTCTTGATCTATATGAAATAAAAATTAACTTATTTAATTATCATTCTATTCAATTTAGCCCAAAATGTATCTTAAGGAAACTTTACACTTTTGCCCCTAATATTTCAACATTTTTACAATTTAGTCCTTAACTCATAAAAATACAAATTCATGCAATTTGGTCCCTACCCATGCTAGTAGCCCATATTTTTCATTTATTTCACAATTTAATCACAAAATTTATACATTTCACAATTAATCCCTAATTGGCAATTTTACCAAAAATCACTTTACAAATGTTGTTTATCTAAGAACAAGCGTACATTTTGTATCATAAAACATCAAAATACACCTATATTCATCAATGAAAAAACCCAAAACATTTAATAGTTTCACAAATTAGTCCCTGGGCTAGCTAGATTAAGCTGTAGCAATCTCAAAAACATAGAAATCATTAAAAACGGGACAAAAACCATACCTAATTGGACAAAAATACTTTGGCCGAATATGGAAGCTTAAAAATGATTTCTTTACACCCTAGGTTCAGTTGAAGATGAAGAATAGAAAGATGATATAATTATTTTACTTATTTTTACTATGTTTAATTGATAATTTACCTAAATAACCTTTGTTATAATTCATTAAAATCACTTAATACATGCCCATATTTGTCCATTAATATTAACCATGGTCTAATTACAACATAAGGACCTCTAATTTAAGATTCCATAGCTATTAGACACCTTTAGCTAATAGAACTCCACTTTTACATTTTATGCGATTTAGTCCTTTTTATCAAATTAAACACTTAAATAATAAAATTTCTCAACAAAATTTTTACACATTTATACTATCATGCTATAGACCTCAAAATAATAATAAAATAATTATTTTGACCTCAGATTTGTGGCTCCAAAACCACTGTTTTGATTTGACTAAAAATAGACTGTTACAATGTGCACGACATATTCGAATGTTATTGATATATGCTCTGTATTTTATTTTGTTGTATTAAATGGTATCAAAATTAGTGATTGTTACTAGAATGAATGATGTCCTATGTACACTATTTGACATCGATATTGATAATGTTTTTGTAATGATATGAAATTCCTATGATGGTTTTGTGTTCTTCTCTTAATGATAATATGTTTCATTGTATGTGATATTTATGTCTGTTTAAATAACTGGTCGACTCAAACTGAGCTTTTCATAAGCTCAGCCCCCCAATAGTGTTTAACTTTTCAGATAACCTTAAAATTTGGTCTAGACTCGGTATTCAGAGAATCACCTTGGGCCTTGAATTATTTTTTAATAAGTATTAATTAGTCTGTATTGGTTTCAGTTTGTAATTTTTAATGACTTCTGGTATGTGGCTTGGTAACTTTTCTTTTGGGGATTTTTACATCCATGGATTACTCAAGCGTAATAATAGGGTAATGTATAATATCGGGCTTAAGTAAAGTTTGATATTGTTCCCTAGTTTTCGCTGCACTGCAAAGGAACCATTTTTGAAAAACAAATCGATAAGGCAACTAAGTTTCCAAAATGACTTAAAAAATGGTTTTTCCACTATATTAATTTAACATTGAGTTTTTTTTAAAGAAGAGCGACAAGCAAACGATTTTTCTAAAACAACATTATCAAAAAAAAATGAATCCTAAGTATACATAGCCTAATGAATGAATACTTTTAAGCCAACTCAAAGTACAACTACGATTTTCTCTAAAATGAGTTTATTTAAGGTCTTCAAATGTAACATAAGTTAGCTTAGCCATTTCGGTGGCTAATATAGCCTTTTCAATCTAGCCATAACGTCTAGGTAGGGTTTGGGAGGTTACAAATCCCACAGTTTTGGACTTTCAAAAAGATAATTTCTAATGCAAACTTATGGGTCTCCCCTATGATTATCGTTTGGTCAACTTGGTTAAACCAAGATGGATAATGAATCAAGAAGGGAATGAGATCGATGAGTTAAACGATCATCGATGGCAGCAGCGATGATGGCAGCAGTCTATTGATGAGAAAGCAGTGGTCCAGCGATGGTTAAAGAAAATGAACTATATGGGTTTTAACACAACAAGACTGGAGAAGAAAATAAAAAGGGAGGAGAGAAATAGAGGACAAAAGAGAGTCGTGATGGCGTGTGGCGGTGATCACGGTGGTGATGGGAGGAGAAAAAGAGGAGGAGAGGAGGTACGATAGCTGGTGGTGAAGGGTTTAGTCACGGTGGAGGATAGGAGCAAAAGTTAAAAGAAAGGGTGGTGGTTATTTTGCAAAATAGAGAGAAAATAGATGAGAAAAGAAATGAAAAGGAAAGAAAATGGGAGCAAGAGGGAGGTAGGGATGACAACGGGGTGGTGAGAGCTTGATCAACCATGAATAGGTTCAGTTAACCTCAACTAAAGGCAATCTAAGAAGTTTTGGCAAGAAGAGGGAGACATGGAGTGAAAAGGGGGATCATGCTCCCTGAACTTAAGGCAAGTTTGACCTATATTGGAGGAAAGGAGTCCTCCTATTTATGGTGAAAATAGGGTGGACGGCAAGCACTAAAAGCACATGGGAAAATTTCTAAAAAGTAAATAAAAGGAGTGTAAACATGGGGGCTTTAACTTAGGACCACTAGGATAGCTAAGGAGTTATTAAACCACTAGACTACACACTTCCTTATTTTTTTTTATTTTAACAGAAAATATTTAAAAACATGGGATATCCTCTGCTAAGGGTTTAAAACAAATTTACACCAAAAAGAAATTAATGAAAGGAAAGGGATTCGAACATAGATCATCAAGGACAGCTCCACTACTACTTAATCACTATAATTTATATTTATTTATTATCAAATGAGTAAAAGATTATCTAAATAAAAATTTGGTCGTGACCACTCTCAGTTCATTAACCTAATTTCTACTAACTTAATTTTTTGGATGTGACACCTCTAACTCATCAAGTTGTAACATTCTTCTCTCACTGGCTTGCTTTAGATCTAAGTTTAATTATTTCAAGGCATAGTGAGCTTTATTTTACAACTCAAGTAGCAAGTGACATGTCTTTCCAAAGACTAATCGATAAGGAGTCATTCCTAACAGTGTTTTGAAAGTTCTCCGATAAGCCCATAGAGCATCATCGAGCCTCCAGGACTAATCTCTTATGTTAGGTCAAATCACCTTCTCAAGGATTCTTTTGATCTCATGATTTGCAATCTTAACCTGCCCATTTGTATATGGATTATAGGCAGTAGCTATTTTGTGTTTCACATTATACTTATCAAGCAACCACTTAAGTCATTTATTTACAAAGCAAGATCCTTCATTGCTAATTTTAGCTCTTGGAGTCCCAAACTGTGTAAATACATACTTATGTAGGAATTACATGACTACCTCAGCATCATTCACTGGGTATACCTTGGCTTCCACCCACTTGGATACATAATCAAGAGCCACTAGGATGTACTTGTTACCATAAGAAGAAAATGGTCCTAAAAAATCAATGCCCCATATGTCAAACAATTCTAGTTCTAAGATGTTTGTCAAGGGCATCTCATTCCTCCTTGATACATTTCTATTCCTCTGGCATCTATAGTAATTTTTTACATATGCATATGCATCCTTAAACACTATTGACTAGAAAAATCTAGCTTGTAAGATTTTTGCTATAGTGTAGGAACCACCAAAATGTCCTCCACTTGGAGATTAATGGTAGTGATATAAAATCTCATTGATCTCACTTCCATCTATACATTTCCTAATTATATTATCTTCACAATGCTTAAAAAGAAATGGCTCCTCCCAGAAGTAATACTGTAACACCCTTAACCCGTATCCGTTGCCGAAATAGAGTTACGAAGCATTATCAAAACTTTTAAAACATTTACAGATAAATCATGTCAATCACTGTTCATTTTTTGAGATTATTAAAAATGTCCCTTAAATAGACCCTTGAGGCCCAATATGAGCATTAGAATCAAGTCAGGACGTAATCAGAAACTCTAATAAATTTTCACGACATTTTAAAAATTTTCCAAGATACATGGCTCACACGCCCGTGTGATCCAAAGGGCACGCCCGTGCGACCCTGGGACACACCCATCTATAGGTCGTGTTCCTACTCGTGTAACTCTCTGACTTGTGCACACGACCATGCCACACGCCCGTGTGCTAGGCCATGTGGTTTATTTTATTCTTTGAATTTAGGTGCAGGTTTTACACGGCCAAGACACACACCCATTTGACACCAAGCACCAAGTACCTTTAGGTTTACTTCAACCTATTTTGGTTCCTGAATGGAAATGAGACCGAAGTACTATGGATTTTGTGACAGGTTTGCCATTGACACCAAGAAAGAAAGATGCCATTTGGATGGTAGTCGACAGGTTGACCAAATCGGCTCATTTTATACCGGTATGCACTAATTATTCACTTGATAAGTTGGCTGAATTGTATGTTTATGAAGTTGTAAGACTTCATGGAGTACATTTGTCAATTATTTTGAATAGAGGTCCGAGGTTCACATCACGATTTTAGAAAAAGTTACAAGAGGCTTTGGGCACAAAAATGAACTTTAGTACTGCTTTTCACCCATAGACCGATTGGCAATCCGAGAGAGTAATTCAGACACTTGAAGATATGCTCAGATGTTGTGTTCTTGAGTTCCAAGGTAGTTGGGAAAATTATCTACCCTTAGTCAAATTTGCTTACAACAATAGTTATCAGTCGAGCTTGAAGATGGCACCTTATGAGGCATTGTATGGACGTAAATGTCGTACACCTCTGTATTGGATTGAACTTAAGGAGAATAAGATTCATGAAGTTGATTTGGTTAAAGAAACCGAAGAAAAGGAGAAGGTAATTTGTGATTGTTTAAAAGCGGCATCAGATAGACAAAAGTCCTACGCAGATTTGAAAAAAAAGAAAATTGAGTATCAGGTCAATGATAAAGTATTCTTGAAAGTGTCTCCATGAAAAAAGGTTTTGAGATTTGGTAAAAAAGGCAAGTTAAGTCCTCGTTTTATAGGACCGTATGAGATTACTGAAAGGATAGGGCCTGTTGCTTATCGATTGGCTTTGCCAACTGAGTTAGAAAAGATTCACGATGTATTTCATGTGTCCATGTTATGCCGATATAGATCTGATCCCTTACATGTGATTGCTCTGATAGAGGTTGAAATTTGACCAAATTTGACTTATGGTGAGGAACCGGTTAAAATTTTGGCTTGAGAAGTTAAGCAATTGAGAAACAAAAGTATTGCTCTTGTAAAGGTCTTACGGCAAAGACATGGGGTTGAAGAAGCTACATGGGAGCCCGAGGAGGCTATGATGAAACAATACCCAAACCTTTTTAACAGTAAGATTTTCGAGGAAAAAAATCCCTAAAGGAGGGAGAGTTGTAACATCCCGAATTAGGGCCTAGTCGGAACAGTGGTTTAGAGACCACAAATTTGAGATAAAAATAATTATTTTATGATTATTATGAGGTCCATGATATGAATACATGCTTGTGTGAAAATTTCATGAAGAAATTCTATGCATAAAACGTCCAATTGAACCTTAGAGACCAAATTGAATAAGATGCAAAACTTGTGTTCTAGAAGCTTTTAGCATGAAATTGCTTTAGATTATAAATTAGAAGGTCCTAATCAGCAATTTGACCAATTTCTAAAATTTTGGACAAAAATGGGCATGCATAGGAAAAATTTGAAAGAAAGACCCTAAGGGCATTTTGGTCATTTGGTAATTAAAAGAATAAAAAGGGGAAATAAAAGCAAAAATGTGCTCACTTCTCCATGCTTGCCCGAAATTCTCAAGACACCATAGCTAGGGTTTTGTTAAACTTTCAAGCTTGATTGTAAGTGCTCCCAAGCCTCGTTTTTAATGTTCTTTACATTTTTGAAGTGCTCGTAGCTTGATTTACCTATTTCCACCCTTATTTTAAAGTAGGGTTTATGTATGAAAATTTACCCATGTGTGACATGCATGTATGTTGACGATTTATAGAGGAATATGAGGTTTGGTGTGTGATAAACATCTTTTACTAGGTGATTTTTCATGAAAACCACTAAAAAGGACTCAATTGAAAAAGGTGTAAAATAAGTGATAAAAATCTATTTTTGAAGAAAATATGGGCTGTTATGAGTATAAGGTAAATTCAGCTAGGCTTGGGTAACAAAGAAAATGCATGCATTTCATTTTACGAGCCTAGGGACTAAATTGTAAATATGTGAAAAGTTAGGGGTAAAAAGGTAATTTCATCAAAGCATGAATTATGGATTGATTTGGACAATGTGATTATTAAACAAGTTAAATTTGGCATTATAGATCAAGAAAAACGTGATACGGGTCTTGATCGAGGAAAGAATAAAGTTTTCAAAGAATAGGCTCGATTATCATCATTTTGTATCGAGGTAAGTTCATATGCTAATAATGTGGTGTTGTAGCATGTTTTTAATGTTTTGATATTATGTGATAAATGTTTTCTTGTTGTTATGAGTTATATGCTTATTGGTTGTGATGAAAGAATAAATGATATTATGGCCGTTACATACGAATCACGAGCAAGTATGACAAAGTTGCCGTGGACAAGTGAGGAAAGCCCCGTTTGAACCTTAGGAATAGTCTAGGATACAAGTGACATGTCACTAGGAATTAAGAAATTTGAACTCATCGAGCGGTCTAGGTTCGTGATATATATGTGCGACCTATGAACTCGTTGAGTGGTTTGAGTTCATGATGTACGAGGCACATGTGATTTGGTTCTGGGTACTGGTCTTGTGTAACAGCCCAGTTTAGACCTTAGTCAGAGCAGTGGTTTTAGGACCACAAATCTGAGTCAGAAAAATATTTTAATATTATATTCTATGTTTAAGGTATGTGAATTGATATGTGTGAAATTTTCGTATAAAAATTTTATCGTTTGAGTGTCGATTTGTGAAAAAGGACTTAATCGCGTAAAATGTAAAAGTAGCGTGCTATATGTTAAAGCACCTATTTACTTTTATTAATTAATTATAAAGTCCTTAAAATGAAATTTGGCCATTGGATAATGGGATGGACGGTAATGGACAACCATTATGTGGTTTTATTATTAATTCATTAATGTTAAGATAGTAAATTATGTATTAAAGTTAATAAAATAAAACATAAAGAAAAATTTTGCATGTTCATCTTTTATTTTGATGGCCAAATATGGAGAAGAAATAAACCATCTTGAAGCTTTGGAGTTCGACACTTAGGAGGCTTGATTCGAGTATGTATTTTACTCGGTTTTTGATAATTTTTACATTTTTGAGATCGTTGCTTCGAATATTACTTAGCCCATGCTTCAATTTTCGGAATTGATGATGAATTTGAGATTTGCCATTGTTGATAATGTGATGAAATTGTTGTTTGATGATGAATAATAAATCTTTGATATTTGATTTTCATGTTTAATTAAGTGATTTTTTATAAAAATATGTATTAAGGTCTAAATTGAGAAATTTGTAAATTGAAGGGTCAAAATGTGAAATAAATGAAAGAAATGAGTTGCTAAAGACCTAAGGTAAATTCGGCCTAATATGGGTTTGATGAAATTTTGAGTAATTTGTGTTATTTTGGAATAGGGACTAAATTGTGAAATGTTAGGGGCTATAATGCAAAATGCCCAAATTATGTGTTCTTGGATAAAATTTAATTAAATGTTGAATAAGTGAGTTAATTTTGATATTAATTAGATTGGAAGAAGTGGAATTCAGATTTAAATCGAGGGAAAATTAAAGTATCGGATTAGTCGACTTAATTTGTCGTTATTGCGAATGAGGTAAGTTCGTGTTCTAATAGACGTTAGAAATCATATTATAAATGCATATTATTTGTATGATTGAATTCAATGCCGAATGTTAATACAAATATATGTATTTTTAATAAGTTATATATATGTTATTATGATATTGAGTAGTTAGAAAAGCAAAATATATTAATACGAGAAAGTTTCGATAATGTGATGACGTCCAAAAAGCCCCGTACGAACCACAGGAATAGTTAGGATACATATGTCATGATATAGGATTCTGATATGTGTTATCGTGTAAGACCACGTCTGGGACATTGGCATCGATTTGTGATTTACGTGTAAGATCATGTCTGGGACATTGGCATCGTATATGATTTCGTGTAAGACCCTGTCTAGGACAGTGGCATCGATATTTGATTACATGTAAGACAACGTTTGGGACGTTGGCATTCTACGAACTTATGAGTTATCCGAGTATCCTTATTAATTCCAAACGGTTCAACAGGCATTGCGAGAAAGAAATGATTAAGCGAAAGACGTTCCGATTTAGGTACGTTGAAATGTATACAATATTAGAAAACTAAAGGTAAGTATATATGTGCAAAGAATTTTATCTGATGTATATAGTATTGAAATGTGAATATGTGTAAATGAAACATGAATAAAAGAATAAGATATGGCTAATAAAGTGGCATATATGAAATTGTCAGATGTTAAATGTATGAAACGTAAAATTGAGAATAAATGATGATATGAGATTTATGTGCATATATATATGATTAGATGTGTTATTTCCATAATGTGCTCATTTGGCTATATGAAAGTGTGAATTGAATTATATAGGAGAATTGAGTTGAATAAGTTTGTGAAAGCTAAAGTTTTTGAAGTAAGCAAGTATAATATTGGATGATGATAATTCGATATGAGAACATGTTTTCTAACTTGGAAAAGTTGTATGAGATAGCATATCATACATATGACTTTGTAATGAAATTATTTGTTATGTTAAGTTTATTAAGATACAAACTTACTAAGCTTTAAAGCTTACTTTGTGTGCATTTTTCCTATGTTTATAGAGTTACGGAGGCTTGCTCAGGTTGGAAGTCGAAGGAGATCTCATCACACTATCCAATTATCGTTTTGGTAAATTAAAGTTTTGAATTTTAGTTATGTGGCATGTATAGGCTAGTCTTGATATAGTTGATTTTGGAGTTAGTATATGTATATAGCCATGCGAAAATGGCTTATTCATGATACAAATGTTGGTGTTTATATTTAGTCATATTATAAGCTTAATTTAAGAGGTATGATTCATGGTAAATATATGGTGATGTCGGTTACATGAAATCGGTTTTGAGTAATGATTTGAAAGGTTTATAATTAGCTTCTTATGGTAAACTTGATTCATAGTATGTCTTGCATTTATGGATTGATATAATTCTGTTTAAATGAAGTAAATATGGCTGATGGATGTGATTAGTTTGTGGTTTATTATTGCCTTGTTTTGGTTGTATAATTTATCTTGTGAATTGGTTTGGCAGTGGTAAATAATAAGATGATTTGCGGTCATAAGGTTATTTTATAATGAGTTGTGACATTAACTTAGCTAACTGAATTGATGAGAAATGAATTGGATATGTATAGGTAATAATGACATGTGATTTAGCACATAAGTTTTGTATATTGGTTTGACAATTGAGCTAGAAAATATCTATTGATAACATGGTAACTATGCACTTATATATAGATGGTATTAAAAGCATATTTGTCCATTTTGGTAAGGTTGGTTTTTGGTTCATGTATGGATACTTGTTAAGCTATATGTTATGTTTTGATTTTGAATTAATATTAAATGCACATATGACTATGTTGTTTAAAATCTGTACTTGACTATTTTGTGAATTTGGTTTTGCCAAATATGCAAAAAGGACTATAAGCCATGTCATATGAATTATTCTGTTTTATATGTGCATGAATTGAAGTAATAAGTTCGATAATTAGCTTATGAAATATATGTAATGTTATATGCTTGGTTATAAGTTAAGCATTAGATTATCATGATTCATTAGATATAATGTTTGAATATTACTTTGGGAAATGTATGAATGGCTGCCTATTAATTGGTTTGAAATGAATCATAATGAGATGGAATAGATATGCATGAGCAGGGGAAGAAATGTGGCTTAAATTAAGCCAAATTTTATACCACATAGTCTGGACACACGGGCGTGTGTGACTACCCGTGTGATCAAGTCAGTATGTATGCCCTATTTTGCCACGACCTAGACACAAGGGCGTGTCTAATGCCGTTTAAGGCACACGGCCTGTTCACACGGGCGTGTGACCTATACAACTTTGAAAAATGTTTAAGTTATCGAAAAATTTTGTATGAGCTCGGTTTAGTCCCAATCCCTTTCTAATGCATGTTTTAGGTCTCGATGACCTATATAAGGCACTCTTTTGTGATGTATGATTATGATTTTAGATGAAGTTTATGAATTGTTCATAAATTTTTTTGATTTGTCTAGTAACACATTTAACCCTAATCCAGCGATGGATACTGGTTAGGGGTGCTACATCTTGTGTGTCCTACCAGTGGCTAGGTAGTCCTGAGTGGTTCGAATACCTAACAGCTTGTGTGAGCAGCCTGTGTAGTTATACCTTGACTGATTGCTTATATAAGCAGGCCCGTAAGAAGCTCCTGAGCAAGCGTTACATGTTATGAGGTAGCTTTGGCTACGAATGTATATGTGGCACTTATGTGCAGGTTTTCCGTGTATCTGATAATATTTCAAGTGTTCAACAGGTAATGCAATAGATGAGGTGATGAAAGTCCCAATGAGGGCATGTTAAAAAAGGTATGGTCATATGATATATTAAGGGTAAGTACAGGTATGTGCATTAAACTATTGAGCAATGCCTTGATAAAGGATGATTTGTCAAGAGAAAGTATATATATATGAACACTTGATAAATAAGTCAAAATGCTTGAAAGATGAGTGATCTTTATGGTTAAGTTATTATGTCTTTGTATGATAATTGCTTACTATCATTGCATATTATTTGTATGTGGACTTACTAAGCTATAATGCTTACCCCCTTTCCTTTCCATCCTTTGTAGTTCTGCCAAGCTAGCTCGGGGATCGGAAGCTGTCATAGTATTCGATCACACTATCAAAAGAATATTGGGTATAGTGAATTTGATAACTTGAGTATGTCATGTATAGGGAACTTGGTTATTTTGTGATACGTGTCATGCAAGTTTGGCCAAGTTGTCAAGGCCACTAATATTGATGATTCATTTTGTAATGGCCATGTGATATGGCTTATATTTGATCACTGGGTTGTAATCTAATTACACATGCATGCATGTGCTAATGCCTTGTTGATGTGATATGTTATTGCTTGGTGAATGAATGATGAGGTGTGGAATAGATGTTTGGAGATAAGAATTTACTTAATGACTTAAGATGATCATGGTCATGAATATGTATTATGGAATTTGGATAACAAATTTGATCATGCATGAAATTGGTGTAGAATGCTTCTAAATGGCGTAACTAATTGAATATGCATTAGGATGATATTTTGAAGACATGAAAATGCCATGGAATTGGATATTGAGTGTTTAAATATGCTATGTTGCATGCTATGAAACAAGTTTGAGAGTGTGGTTGAGTGAGGGTGGCAATTCACTTAGAAAATAGCCTTTAAATTGCCCATACGAGTAGACACACGGGCATATGTCTAGGCCGTGTGTGATACACGGTCTGCCCCACGGGCATATTATATAGCCGTGTGTCCCCTATATCCTAGTTTTACAAGTCAGTATGCCCAGTAGTAAACATGGGCGTGTGTCTTGGCCGTGTGAGAGACACGGCCTACCTATACGGGCGTGTGCTTTGGCTGTGTGAAGTCTACACCATTTTATGAAAAATTTATTTATTTTTAATGTACCACACAGTCTGGACACACGAGCGTGTGATATGGCCGTGTGACCTTATTTTGATGATGGCGTCATAATCAGAGAGTTACACGGGTTGAGGACACTGGCATGTCCCATGCCTCACGGGCGTGTGTGACCACATGGCCTACCCCCACGGGCGTGTGACTCTCCAAAACAAGAAAAAATGTTAAGTTGCCCAAAGTTTTTAAAAGTTCACGATTTAGTCCCGAACCAACCCCGATGTATGCTTTGGGCCTCGCAGGCCCGTATAAGGGACGACATGCATGTGTTTGAATGTTTTTGAATTGGTTGAATTTTTATGGCCTGGTTTTACATGTATATGTATGTTTAAGTCCGGTAATGCCTCGTATCCTATACCGACGTCAAACACGGGTAAGGGGTGTTACATTTAGTGGTATCAGAGCTACAATTTAGTTAGTTTTTGGACTACGTAGCATGTATTTGAGTCTAGCTATACATGCCATACATATATTATGATAGTGTGATGACTCTTGATGATTTTAAAATGTGTTTTCATATAGCAAATGGATCCCGATAGAGCAGTGGCGAATGATGTAGAAAGTAACGATTCTGCTCCTACTGAAGGAGCAGTGCCATTCGATAGTAGACCTGAGACTGTTAGTAGAGGAGAAAGAGGCAGAGAAGCCTTTCTCCACATGATGAATGCCTGGTACATAGAATTCGTTCGCACGAACCCGAATGCTCAACCTCTCCCACCTCCTCCAAATCCTCAACCTGCACCCATGATGCCTCAAGGTATAGATTTTTTTGAGATTCTCTAGAACACCAGTTGATAAAATTTGAAAGCAAGGTACTGAGGAATTTAGGGAAAATGTCAATGACGACCCTGAGAGAGCAGAGTTTTGGTTAGAAAATTCGATACGAGTATTTGATGAATTATCCTATACACCCAAGGAATGCCTAAAATGTGCCATATCCTTATTGAGAGATGCAACATGTCACTGGTGGAGAATGCTGATATCCGTGGTACCTCTAGAGAGGGTTACTTGGGAATTCTTTCAAGGGGAATTCCAAAAGAAGTATATTAGTGAACGGTTCATCGACTAAAAGCGTAAGGAATTTCTAGATTTGAAATAGGGCTGGGCTGTATGACAGTTAATGAATACGAGAGAGAATTTGTTTGACTTAGCAAGTACGCTCGGGAGTATGTATTCTTTGAGGCTAAAATGTGTAGAAGATTTGAAGATGGACTTAATAAGGATATTAATAAGTTTGTAGGCATTCGTGAGTTGAAGAAATTTTTAGTACTTGTCGAACGGGCTTTTAAAGCTGAAGAACTGATTAAAGAAAAGAGGAAAGCTGAGTCTAACGCTAGAGACACAAGAGTAAGTCGTTTCCATCTCAGTTTAAGAAATCTAGAGAGATGTACTCCTATTCATATGTATCAACTGGGCATTCATATGGGAACTGTAGAAAGTAAAATTCGGGTTTTAGATCTCAGGTTACATCTGTAGCAAGCGTGGGTAACACTAAACCTTTCAAAATTGAATGCCAGTAATGTGGTAGACGTCATTCTGATAACTGTAGGGTGAGTGATGGATCTTGTTTTAGATGTGGTTCTCCAGACCACTGTATTAAAGATTGCCCTGAAATGGTAGAGAAAGAAAGATTTTAGAATCCAATACCAAGAAAGATTTTAGAATCCAAGACCGAGTGGCGTAGCTTCTAGGGGAAAACCCTTGAGAAATGCTGGGAATGGGTCCGGAAGTAAGAATGTGACAAGAGATACAACAGTGAGGTCCAAAGCTAGAGCTCCGACCAGAGCCTATGCCATACGCTCATGTGAGGATGCAACTTCTCCTGATGTGATCACTGGTATTTTTTCTCTCTATGATATTAATGTTATTGCTTTGATAGACCCTAGCTCTACTCATTCGTATGTGTGTATGAAATTGGTATCTAGTATGAATATATCTGTTGAGTCTACAAATGATTAAGGTGTCGATCCCGTTAGGAAAGCATGTGATAGTTGATAAAGTATGTAAGAAGTGCCCTTTGATGATTAGAGGTCATTGTTTTCTGGCCGACTTGATGTTGTTTCCATTTGTTGAATTTGATGTCATATTGGGTTTGGATTGCTTGACACTACCTGATGCTATAGTGAATTCTAGACAGAAAGTTATTAAATTGAAATGTGAAAATGGTGAGATTCTTTGGGTTGAATCAGATGATGTAGATAAGTCGCCAATTGTAATTTCTTCGATGTCTGCTTGAAAATGTATGAGAAAAGGGTATGAAGCTTATTTGGCATACATATTGAATACATAGGAATCAGAATTGAAGATTGAATTAGTGCCAGTTGCATGTGAGTATGCGGATGTATTTTCGGAGGAATTTCCAGGTTTGCCTTCAATTAAAGAAGTTGAATTCGGCATCGAGTTAGTGCCAGGGATGGTACCTATTTCTATTACTCCGTACAAGATGGCCCCAACTGAGCTGAAAGAATTGAAGTCACAGTTGCAAGAGTTGACTGACAAAGGTTTTGCAAGACCAAGTTTTTCGCCATGGGGTGCTCCTGTGTTATTTGTGAAAAAGAAGGATGGTTCCATGAGATTATGCATTGACTACCGATAGCTCAATAAGGTGACAATTAAAAACAAGTACCCCCTGCCAAGGATTGATGACCTGTTCGATCAATTGAAAGGAGCGACATGGTTCTCTAAGATAGATTTGAGGTTCGGATATTACCAGTTACGAGTTAAAGAGTCGGATGTGCCTAAGACTACTTTTAGAACGAGGTATGGCCACTACGAATTTCTTGTTATGCCATTTGGATTAACAAATGCTCCGGCTATGTTTATGTATTTAATGAACCAAATATTTCGGCCATATTTGGACAAGTTTGTTGTGGTATTCATCGATGATATTCTAATATATTCTAGAGATTAGGCAGAGCATGTCGAACACTTGAGAACTATTTTGCAGACTTTGAGGGACAAGCAGTTGTATGCTAAGTTCAGCAAAAGTGAGTTTTAGCTTCGAGAGGTCAGATTCTTAGGCCATATTATTTTAGGTGATGGTATCCGAGTTGATCCTAGTAAGATTTTTGCTATTGTCGAATAGAATTCGCCACGGAATGCAGCTGAAGTTAGGAGCTTTTTGGGCTTGGCTGGTTACTACAGACATTTTGTGAAAGGAATCTCTATGATAGCCACTCCTATGACGAGATTACTTCAAAAAGATGTCAAGTTTTAGTGGTCGAAAAAATGTCAGCAAAGCTTTGAGAAATTGAAAATGTCATTGATCGAGGCACCAGTGTTAGTACAACCGAAATCAGGGAAAGAGTTTGTGATTTATAGTGATGCTATAACGCCGCAAAACCTAAGTAGTTGTTTTTGTATGTTGTAATACACAAACACACGTCTGCTTCAGTGGTTAACTGTCCTGGAAAGTGTCTGAGAAGTTTTGGGTTCAAGCCTTGGCTTATGCAAAAATTTTGTTTTAACTGGTTAAACCCTTGTCTCTAGTCAGTAGGCTTTTAAATAAAAATGGGTGAAGCATGACAGAAAGGGCCTGCTAGTCTAGGGGGTAAGTGGCATGTTACCTATGCCAGAGGATTGAGGATCGAATCCTGGTGGGTGTAGTAGGTTTTTTATTTTGCTGCTGTGCCGTGTGAGTAGTAGAGGTTGACCGAAACTCTGCTGGGTTGAATGGAGTTTGAAATTGGTAGTTGAGGAGATTATGATGGAGAGATTTAAGGAGGAAAATTTGGGATATTGAGGTTGTGGAAGAGTTGTTGCCGAATAGGTATTCTGATCACTCAGAATTCAGTCTTGGTGGGATTACTCTCCATTTTGGCTACTGTGAGCATTTTGGTTCTATTTCTTTTGTTCTCTAGAGGCCGAATAGTGCTATGAAAATTAGGTAGTACCTTTTTTTTTGCTGATTTCGGATTTACACTCCTCTCTTTAGCCGAATGCTTTCCTTCCCTCTCTCTCAATTCCTTTAAGTCTATCAAACCTCCTCTTTTGCATCTTATTGTTTGGCCGAACTCTCACTCTCTTTACCTCTTAACACTTTCGATTTTGACAAGTTGCTTGTAACGCCCCAAAAATCTCGAAACCCAAAACTCTCAAAATCCTGAATTTTTTTCAGTTCCGATAAAAAAATGTGCTAGGTATTTTCGGTTAAGTAGGTAATAGTAGGTCTTGGCTAAGGTTTAAGTTCAAACTTAGGGGAAAAGGAAAGTATGTGTTAATAATTAAAAGGACCTTGTTGGAAAGTAGTTAGGCTTTTAAATAAAAATAGGGGAAAAATGGAATAAAAAAGCTTTGTGGAGGAGTGGCTAAGTGACGCCACTTAGGGAGCAGGGAGGTGGCTTTAGTAGCTAGCAAGGAGATCCAAGGTTCGAATCCTAGATTAGTATTTTTATAAGTTTAATTTTCGCCTTCTAGAAGGATGGAAGTGGCGTGAAAATGGACTCGAAGGGAAGTGTTCAGGAGAGAAAATTAAGGAAAAGATCAAGGGGTTATTAGGGAAAAAAATGAGGAGATGAGAAGGGAGAAGTGATGGAGCCGAATTGGGAATTGGGAATTGGGCATGGAAAATTCAGCTATAAAGGCTATAAATAGGGGCCGAATACAAGGTTGTCAGGCTACTGCTGAAATTCTTCTTCACCTTGTTGCCAGAAACCCCTTTCTCCAAAAAGTCGAAAACCCTTTTGTTTTTCTTTCTTTTCTTTCTACCGATTTCTATTCTTCTCTACACAATTTTCTTTGTTTCACTTAGCCGATTTCTTCTACTACTCTTCTTCTTTTATCCATGCCAAATAAACCTTATTCACCATACTAAGTTTAAAAGTCGAAAAGTCGAATCTCTCAAGGGCCAAATACCCTTTTACTGAATCTAGTGTAAGTGTTTGCTCTTCTAATCGGTTTTGCTATGAATCTATTATGCTATTCTTCCCTCACTTCTTTCTAATCAACTTTGGTAGGGAATTAGTGTCAGATCTCGGTTTTGGATTCCTACCAATTTGCTCTTTAGATCTGAGAGATATACGTGATTAGTGACCAAAGTAGAAGCTAGTAAAGGCTTAGCGTTTAGGTAAGGTTAAGCTGAGATTCTGGCTTTTGGTAAAGTATTCGATAAGTATGTAAGATTAATCTTTGAGTGATATCGATTGTAGGTTTGGGCTATGAAAATTGTAGCACGCTTTCTTACTAGGTGTGTACATACATTGCACACACAAAATGAATCGGCAAAAGTCGAAAAGCTAAAATGCTGAAAAGCCGAAATGCCGAAAAGCTGAAAGTTTGGCTATGTAGTCTTGCGAGTGCACGAACACTCGTAAAGGGGAAACTGATAGGTTGCCTGAGGCCCACGGGCGATTCCGTGGACTTGGGTTGTGATTTGGCCATATGGGCCGGAATGGGCTAAATGGGCCCAATGGGCTATTGGGCCCATAATAGGCAAAAACTGAATATTGATGCTTTGTGATAGGAATTTGTATGTGAGCATGAATAAGAATGTGTCTGGGCCTAATGGGCCATATAAATGTGATTTAGGCCTAATGGGCCATATACAAGTGATTTGGGCCTAATGGGCCATATGAATATGATTGGGCTTAATGGGCCAGATACAGGTATGTGAAATTGTTTGGGCTTTGTAAGGGGTTTTGGGCCTAGTATATGATATCCATTTAAGACTTAATTAATATATTGCGATCGTGGACAAGTCAAAGGGTTAAGGTGTGGCAACGGGTATATGCATGTCTAGGATTGGATCTAGGGAGAGCCTGGTACTTAAACGGTCTTAATGACCCACCTCCTCTTCTCTGGAATCCTACCTGGTGCATATTATTCATTCATCTTAGCTCACAGGACTTGTTAACGGGCCAAGATAAGTGAAAATCGTATTTAAGTGAAAATTACCGAAATACCCTTAAGGGTAAAAATGACCAAAATACCCCTAGGTGTTGAATGTAAGTTTTGTGGATGTGACATGCATACATAGGATATTCTACTTAGGTTGCATATGGGTTGGGAATTATGGAATGGAGGAAGTATATGAGGATCACATGGTTGCTTGACAATTGTGGATCCACCGACGGCTTTTAAAGCCCAATATGTAAATGAAGGTAGTTCCGCAACCTGGCTACCATGGTGTGTGGGTTGGGTGGGTCGATATTTATATCCCTACATGGTGTGACAGGGGACGGAGCTGGTGTGTAGCGGATGGATAATTTGGATGGGATTGCATTGCATGATTGATGAATGATGTGTTTTTTTAATGCTTGTTTTTGCCGAGGGTTGTACACACTGAGTTTGCAAAAACTCACCCCTTCTTTTATTTTATTTTCAAGTGATGCTCAGTAGAAGGTTCGATGATTGGAGGGACTCCAGGTGGCCAGCTAGCAAGATGATATGGACTTGGGTTTTTTTTAAGCATTTTAGTTTTTATTTCTTTTTAAGTATGTTCCAGACCAGATTGTAATAAGGTTTTCATCGTGTTGTTATTACTTGAATTATTGTTATTATTTTCGTTATAATTACAAGAAGTTGAACATGGGTTTCTTAAATTATAGTATATTTTCTACGTTTCTGCAATTAAATTTTTAAATGATAAGTTTTCTTAAATCAAATGTTTTAAACAAGGTTTTCACAACTGAAAGGTGATTTTTTTATTTAAGTTAATAAAGGTTTTTTTATTTTAAGAAGGGTTTTCAATGAAAACAAGGTTTTCTCTAAAACATTTCAATGTGACACACCAGATTCGGCTGTAACATCTGGGCCGGGTTTGGGGTGTTACATTTAGTGGTATTAGATCCCAGGTTGCAAAACTTGGGCTGTGAAGTGGGCCTTATTATTATTTGGTTTCTTTTTCTACTTATTATTTGGATTTTACAAAAAAAAAAAATTCTGGATCGCGATACTTTCGAAAAAGAGAAATCTTGCTAAGCGGCACATCGAGTCTTTGACGTCGAACCAAGTAAGTACTTTTATTTAAGTTTGTTTAAATTATTATACAGTAGATAGTTAGAGGGCTACTCTAGATGATGGATAGAATGGAACCAAAGCCCGTAGGATCTGGAAACTAAAGAGGATTTTCAAAAATGATCTTCTCTTTCAATATTTCCATAAAACATCGGTGTAGATATTTAACTAACTAAAAACTTCATAAAATTCTAATCCAGATAATACGCGAATCGACGATGAGTGCTAGAAGAGGTGCAAGAGGCCGTGGCCGAGGCTGCGAAAGTGTTAGGGATGAATCGTCGGCATCGGGCCATATGCCCGACGTTGGAGTAGAAGAGGCTCCGACCTCACCTGTGGCTAGGAATGGACCGTATGATCGGCCACGGGAGAAGATGCATTGTCGCAGGCAATGCTGAGAATTTTGGAAAGGGTCGCTGGGCCCAACAATGGCACTAGAAATCGGGGATCCATTTCGAACTGACTTCGATCGAATGGGGCTGAGATCTTTAAGGGCATAGCTGGCGTGGCTCCTAACGTGGCAGAGTATTGGTTGGAGGCCACTGAAAAGATAATGGAGGACCTGGATTGTTCATCAAGGCAAAAGCTAAAAGGAGCCGTTTCACTACTTAGGGAAGAAGCCTACCAGTGGTGGCTGATGGTAAAAGAGGGCACCCATCCGGAGTGGGTCACTTGGGAGTTTTTCAAAGCTACATTCCAAGGGAAGTATGTGGGTGCAAGCTATGTGGATGCTAGAAGGAAGGAGTTCCTGAACTTGACCTAAGGAAACAAATCGGTGGCGGAGTATGAAGTGGAGTTTCTACGCCTTAGTAGGTATGCAAGAGTAATAGTGGCAACAGACTATAAGCGTTGCGTTAGGTTTGAGGACGGGCTTAGAGACAGCCTTAGGGTATTGATAGCTCTACAAAGGGAGTGATTTTTCTCAGAATTGGTGGAGAAAGCAAAGATAGTGGAGGAGGTAAAGTGCACGGAGCGCCTAAATCGGGAAAAAGAAAGGAGTAAGAATAAGAGGGAGGCTGAGATTCCTGGTGTTGGACAGATGCCTAAGGCTAGGGCCAGAGTTAATGGGCCAGTTAGAGCAGGGCCCCCTGCTGCTAATCTAGGGGTGCCACCTTGTGCTGATTATGGGAAAAGACATGGAGGCGAATGTTGGAAGAGAATGAGAGCTTGCCTAGCATGTGGATCTATGGAGCATAGGATCAAGGATTGCCCCCAAATGCTAGGTCGAGTGCCAGTCGTGGACCGAGGTGGTGTACAACCACCGAGGGGTGGTCAGCAACCACCAAGAGGCCGTGATCAGGCCAGGGGTTGAAACGGTTTGGGTCGTGGAGCACCGAGCAGGGGTACTGGTTATGCTGAGGCGAGGTAGCCAGCTTTGGTCTATGCAGCATGTTGTCAAGAGGAGGGAGATGCTCCAGAGGCAAATACCAGTACGTACTTACCCATAGTGTGCTATTTATTTAGATTGGAATTAGAGTGCGTAGTGGGAGCGTGGTGTGGTAGTCTGTATTATGCAGTTGTACTGATAGTTGGAAATTTCGAGAATGAAATTTCTTTTAGGGGGTAGAGTTGTAACACCCTAAAAGTCTCGAAACCCAAAAATCTCGAAATCTCAAATTTTCTTTTTTTTTTCGGTTTTGATAAAACAAATGTGCTAGGTATTTTCGGCTAAGTAGGTAATAGTAGGTCTTGGCTAAGGTTTAAGCTCAAACTTAGGGGAAAAAAAGTATATGTTAATAATTAAAAGGACCTTGTTGGCAAGTAGTTGGGCTTTTAAAAAAATAGGGAAAAATGGCATCAAAAAGCTTTGTGGAGGAGTGGCTAAGTGACGCCACTTAGGGAGTAGGGAGGTGGTGTTAGTAGCTAGCAAGGAGATCCAAGGTTCGAATCCTACCTTAGTATTTTTAAAAGTTTAATTTTGGCCTTCTAGAAGGATGGACATGGCGTGAAAATGGACTCAATGGGAAGTGTTCAGGAGAGAAAATTAAGGAAAAGATCAAGGGGTTATTAGGGAAAAAAACGAGGAGACGAGAAGGGAGAAGTGATGGAGCCGAATTGGGAATTGGGCATGGAAAATTCAGCTATAAGGGCTATAAATAGGGGCCGAATATAAGGTTGTCAGGCTACTGCCGAAATTTTTCTTCACCTTGTTGTTAGAAACCCCTTTCTCCAAAAAGCCGAAACCCTTTTGTTTTTCTTTCTTTTCTTTCTACCGATTTCTATTCTTCTCTACACAATTTTCTTTGTTTCACTTAGCCAATTTCTTCTTCTACTCTTCTTCTTCTCTTTCTAATCAACTTTAGTATGGAATTAATGTCAGATCTCAGTTTTGAATTCCTGCTAATTTGCTTTTCAGATCTGAGAGATATACGTGATTAGTGACCAAAGTAGAAGCTAGTAAAGGCTTAGCGTTTAGGTAAGGTTAAGGTAAGATTCTAGATTTTGGTAAAGTATTCGATAAGTATGTGAGATTAATCTTTGAGTGATATCGATTGTAGGTTTGGGCTACGAAAATCGTAGCACGCTTGCTTACTAGGTGTGTACATACACTGCACACACAAAATGAATAGGCAAAAGCCGAAAAGCCAAAAGTTTGGCTACTGTAGTCTTGCAAGTGCGTGAACACTCGTAAGGAGGAAACTGATAGGTTGCCTAAGGCCCACGGTCGATTCCGTGGACTTGGGTTGTGATTTGGCCATATGGGCCGGAATGGGCTAAATGGGCCCGATGGGCTGTTGGGCCCATAATAGGCAAAAACTGAATATTGATGCTTTGTGATAGGAATTTGTATGTGAGCATGAATAAGAATGTGACTGGGCCTAATGGACCATATAAATGTGACTTGGGCCTAATGGGCCATATATAGGTGATTTGGGCCTAATGGGCCATATGAATATGATTGGGCTTAATGGGCCAGATACTGGTATGTGAAATTGTTTGGGCTTTTTAAGGGGTTTTGGGCCTAGTATATGATATCCACATAAGACTTAATTAATATATTGCGACCGTGGACAAGTCAAAGGGTTAAGGTGTGGCAACGGGTATATGCATGTCTAGGATTGGATCTAGGGAGAGCTTGGTACTTAAACGGTCTTAATGACCCACCTCCTCTTCTCTGGAATCCTACCTGGTGTATAGTATTCCTTCATCTTAGCTCATAGGACTTGTTAACGGGCCAAGATAAGTGAGAACCATAATTAACGAAAAATTATCAAAATGCCTCTAAGGGCAAAATTGACCAAAATACACCTAGGTGTTGAATATAAGTTTTGTGGATGTGACATGCATACATATGATATTCTGCTTAGGTTGTATATGGGTTGGGAATTATGGAACGGACGAAGTATATGAGGATCGCATGGTTGCTTGACAATCGTGGATCCACCAACGGCTTTTAAAGCCTAATATGTAAATGAAGGTAGTTCCGCAACCAGGCTACCATGGTGTGTGGGTTGGGTGGGTCGATATTTATAATTCAACATGGTGTGACGGGGGACAGAGCTGGTGTGTAGCAGATGGATAATTTGGATGGGATTGCATTACATGATTGATGAATGATGTTTTTTTTGAATGCTTTTTTTTACCGAGGGTTGTACACACTGAGTTTGCGAAAACTCACCCCCTCTTTTATTTTATTTTGAAGTGATGCTCAGTAGAAGGTTCGATGATTGGAGGGACTCTAGGTGGCCAGCTAGCAAGATGATTTGGACTTGGGTTTTTTTTAAGCATTTAAGTTTTTATTTCTTTTTAAGTATGTTCCAGACCAGATTGTAATAAGGTTTTCATTGTGTTATTATTACTTGAATTATTGTTATTATTTTCATTGTAATTACAAGAAGTTGAACATGGGTTTCTTAAATTATAGTATGTTTTCTATGTTTCCGCAATTAAATTTTTAAATGATTTTTCTTAAATAAAATTTTTTAAACAAGGTTTTCGCAACTGAAAGGTGAATTTTTTTATTTAAGTTAATAAAGGTTTCTTTTATTTTAAGAAGGGTTTTCAATGAAAACTCAGTTTTCGCTAAAACACTTCAATGTGACACGCCAGATTCAGTCGTAATGTTCGGGCCGAGTTTGGGGTGTTACATTGCTCTCTCGATTTTCTTGTTCTATTTGTGACCTTACTTGACCGATTACTCCATCTTCTCCCTCCCTCAATCGGTTGTGGTTCTTTGGCCGAATACCTTGTCTCCTCTCCTCTTCTTTTCTTTTCGCTCTTCTCATCGCCCTTTCATCTTAATACTTTGGCCGATTATTGCATCTCTCTCTATTTTGTTTTTGGTTTTGTTGCAATTGTCCTTTGAACAATCTATAGGTGCTTGGTTCTTCTCTATTCTCTCTTCCTCTCTGTATAGTAATGTTCCTTCTAACATTTTCCTTTGCTGCTATTTATGGCTAGGGACGTGTTGGTGCTAGCCTTGCCTTTGTCGTGTTGGGTATTCATTTTGGGGATAGGCCAATTGCTTCCCTTCTCTATAATTTGTTTTACGTTCTGGGTAAGTGTTATATGTTGGTTTAAATTGCTTATACGAACAATATTGATGAAGTTTAATGGAATTCTGTTGTATGCAGATTTTTGTTAAGGAGTTTGAAATCAGTCTTTGTTAGTGGTTAAGTGGGCTAAGCCTATAACACCCCAAACCCTGCCCAGGAGTTAGACCCGAATCTGGCATGTCATATTAAAATGTTTTTCAAAAACCATGTTTTCATTAGAAATTCTTCTTATTTAAAACGTAATACATTGAAAACTTCTTAATTTTATTTCCAAAATTCCTTTTTACTTTGCAGAAGCTAATTCTAAAAGTAACCGATTTATGAAAATATGATGTTTAAAAGTTAAGTTGCGAAAGCATTTTGAAAATGTTGCGAAAATGTAGTGTTTGAAAATAGTTCTTGATTTGAATAATTGTGTCCTACTTCTAACAGATATTAGACATACTAAATAAACTTTCCAAGTAAGAAGTTAAGGAAATAAAGAGGCCTTATGCACTCCAAATCAAAAAACAAAGTGCTTAACTAAATAAACGAAATAGAAAAAAATGTACAGTTGTGTGGTCGTCTCCGAGTCCCTCTATGACACCGATCCACCTAACGCTGGGGATTACCTGCACGGTTAATAAACGGGGTGAGTTTATGAAAACTCAGTGTGTAATCCCCTTACTTAGAGTAACAATCGAGATATCTGAAACAAAAACAAAATTGATGCGGGCGAGCAGTTAACGATAACGATGCAGTCTAGTTCAGAGCATACGTGGGCCAAAGCCTATTACAATGTCATTTGGGTCACAGCCCATAATAGAATCAATTAGGCCTAGCCCAAACCAATAACAGAACAGAATGTGTGAATGCATGGATGCATACTATCCCATCCCAATAATCCAACCGTTACACATCAACTCCGTCCCCCGGTACACATCATGTGGGGATATAAATATCGATCCACTCATCCGATACACATCAATGGTAGCCCGATTATGGTATTACCTTCCTTACAGCAAAGTTGCTAATCATATATTGGGCTTAAAAAGCCTTCAGTAGCTGTATTATAATTGGCACAAAGCCATCGGTAACTGTATTATGTTTGGCACATAGCCATCAGCGACGGTAATATAATCGGCACATAGCCTCGGGTAAATATGATCGACACAGAGTCATCCATAAGTATGTTAAGCACATAGCCACAGGTAAATACATTTGGCACAAAGCCATAGTCAAGATGGCACAGAGCCATTTTTAGGTTGGCGCAAAGCCATAATCAGAATAATTGGCTTTATGCCATCGGTAGCTATTTCATCTTAGGCACATAGCCATCAGCGACAGTAATATAGTCGGCACACAGCCTCAGGTAAATATGATCGACGCAAAGTCATCAATAATCATATATTGGGCTTAAAAGCCACCGGTGGATCCACAATCGTCAAGCAACCATGCGATCCTTATATACTTCCTCCGTTCCATAATTCCAACCCCATGTAATATGTCGTGTATGTCATGCTCAATCATCACACGTGTATGCAAAATGGCCATGCTTAGTAACAATCATTTAAACATATATTAAATGCATACCAGTTTTACAACCACAGTCAAGTCAGTTAAAACACAGTCATACAATCACAGTTAATCAGTCAAATTCATAGTCCAAGTCAGTTATTTACCCATAAGGGCAAAATAGTCATTTTACCCTATAGGGGTATTTCAGTAATTTTACACTACAAGGGTAATTCGATAATTTTACAAATTGGGGGTATTTCGATAATTTTATAAATCGGGGGTATTTTGATAATTTTACAAATCAGGGGTATTTCGATAATTTTACAAATCGGGGGTATTTTGATAATTTTACAAATCGAGGGTATTTTGGTAATTTTACAAATCAGGGGTATTTCGATAATTTTACAAATCGGGGGTATTTTGATAATTTTACAAATCGAGGGTATTTTGGTAATTTTACAAATCAGGGGTATTTCGATAATTTTAGAAATCGGGGGTATTTTAATAATTTTACAAATCGGGGATATTTCAGTAATTTTACAAATCGGGGGTATTTTGATAATTTTACAAATCGGGGGTATTTCGGTAATTTTACAAGTCGAGGGTATTTCGATAATTTTACAAATCAAGGGTATTTTGGTAATTTTACAAATCAGGGGTATTTCGATAATTTTAGAAATCGGGGGTATTTTAATAATTTTACAAATTGGGGATATTTTAGTAATTTTACAAATTGGGGGTATTTTGATAATTTTACAAATCGGGGGTATTTCGGTAATTTTACAAGTCGAGGGTATTTCGATAATTTTACAAATCAAGGGTATTTCGGTAATTTTACAAATCGAGGATATTTTGGTAATTTTACAAATTGGGGGTATTTCGGTAATTTTACAAATCGGGGGTCTTAACGACCCAACAAAAGGTCCACTGTTGCCTCGAACGACTTAAGTAACCTAAACAGACATATCGGTGCAAATGGGCCTATGGCCTATTACTCAGCCCAAGTGGGCCCACACGCTAGTGTGGCCTATTTAGCCCAACTATTTCCTACCTAACAATTAGATTTACACAAGCGGGCCCACGGGCCTATTGGGCCAGTCAAGGCCCATTACACGAGAACGCTCGTGGCGGCCTCTATAGTCTATCGCCCATGGTTTGTGGGCTTGGTTACCACACGAACGATCACACGCTCGTGAAGCCTCAAATGTCGAAGTTTCAGCTTTTTAGCTTTTGCCGACTTCTAACAAAGAAGGCAGTGAATACATACCTGTTTAATAGAACGCGCCGAAGTCCATGATCACCAACCTTGGCACATCCTGCATTAAGTCTTCCTCCCTAACTCATCTGGTTAACTCTATTTAAAGCCAGTTTCTCACCAATTCTCATGTTAGCTTCCGATGTGGGATTACTTTCAACCATTAGGAAAAATTCCTCATTCTTATGACCACTTCAACCATAGAGTTCCAGTCCAACTCCACCTCCTACACAGCTCAAACAGAAAAATAAATACTCCACTGGGTATCCCAAGACTTGAACCTCAGACCTCACAGTTATACAACATGCCACCTGCCACTCCACCATAGGCTCTTTCTGTGATAAAAAATCCATAATTAACTTTAAGATATATGTGCCAGCTTCCAGATTCACTTAAGAGAAAAACCAAAATGAATTGTAAGAGCCAAAACTTGAACCCAAGCTCCCTTGCAACCTTAATAACGCCACAACCACTAGACCACATGCTTCCTTGTGTCATTTATTTAACACAATAATTTAAAAGGCCATCCTCCAAGCATCCAGGATTTTATTCACTTGATACAAAAAATTTTGCTAAAGCCCAGGTTTGAACCCAAGATTTCTCCAACACTTCTCAGGGCCATTAACCAGCAAAGTAGACATTTAATTGTGTCATTACCTTGCATAATTAAATACTTATATCCAACCTCCTTACGGACCCAAACTCAAGGCCCAATACTTCTAGGCCCAAACTCGGAGCGTTACAAAGCCACATTCATTCAATCAGGGCAAGTATTAGTGATTATTTTAGGATAAGTATTGAGAAGAGCTGTTAACCCTATTGTCAAACGATTAATGGGATGTCTTGGTTGAATGTAGGTTTTGGTGCTCGGGGCCTATTCGCACATTTTCGTACAAGGTGTGTAAACACTGCCCTAATCGTAAATCTGCAAAAGCTGGAATAAGTGACCATCGACACTACACGGGCTTGCGCTCGCTCGTGTGGTAGTCCGTATACCTAAACATGGGCATATGACTGTTGAAGCCGACCATGAGCGATTTCATGGGTCAGGGTCATTTTGGGCCATTTTGGGCCGAATTGGGCCTTGTGGGCCTCACACGGGTAAATCACATAGACGTGTGGAAATTATTGGGCCAGGCTGTTAATCTACACAGCCAATGCCATTTTTGGGCTTTGTGGGCCACACAAGCGTGTGGGCCCACATGGGCCCGCGTTATGGGCCTTGGGTCCATTTTCACTTTTTGACTGTTAAGGTTGCACAGGTCGTCCGAGATGACTATGGACCTACTGTTGTGTCGGTAAGTATAACTAGACCCTAATTGACAAAATAACTGAAATGCCCTTACATGGTAAAATGATTGATATGCCACTATGAGATGTATGATTATGTTTGAGCATGCCATTTTATATATATTGAATACATGTATGATATTATGACATGACATGACATGACATGATACATGATATTTTGCATGGGGATGGGTTTATTATGATTGGAGGAAGTGTATTGTACTAGCAGCTCTACTACAATTATTGTTTACTGCCACAACCGATGCTATTTTGGAGTATTAGGATGGGTGGGTTGATTTTATCCCCACATGAAGTGTAGGGTTGGACAGAGATGGAGTGTAGAGGCTGGTTGGGTAGGATCTATTGATTGCATATCTGTTACTATCATTGAAAAGGGCTTAGGCCCAGACTGATACTGGTACTATAATGGGCTAAGGCCCTAGCTAAAACTGAACTGTTACTGAATTGGGCTTAGGCCTTGACTGTTTATGCTCACTGATTGGTTAATTGATATGGAATTACACACTGAGTTTTCATAACTCACCCATCGATTTATCTGTACAGGTAATTCTCATGCTTAGGCAGATCGGTGCTGCGAGAGACTCAAAGGTGGCTACATAATCGTACGGACTTTCTCATTGGGTTAAAAACTTAAGTAGTTGTATTTTGGGGTATTTTTAATGTAATAAGGCCTCTTTAAATTTTTAATCTTTAATTTGGGGTTTTATTTATTTTGATTTATATCTGCTAGTAGTAGAATGCAGGTTTTCGAAAAGACAAATGCTTTTCAAAATACCACGTTCACGCAACATGTTTTAAAAGTTACCGCAAGAAATAATGTTTTTTTTTAAAATTAGTAACAATTAAATGTGGTTAACATTTTGGAAAATGAATCGTTTTTGGAAACTAAATAAGGAAAAGGTTTTTTCGACGATATCACCCTTCTTGTAAAAAAACACTTCAATGTGACATTGCCAGATTCAGCCATAACGTCTGTGCTGGGTTTGGGGTGTTACAGATGCATCCTTGAGTGGACTGGGTTGTGTGCTTATGCAAGAAGGTAAAGTAGTAGCTTATGCTTCGCAGCAATTGAAGCCTCATGAGAAAAACTATCCGACGCATGATCTAGAATTGGCTGCCATTGTATTTGCCTTGATGATTTGGCGACACTATCTATTTGGGGAGAAATGTCATGTCTATACAGACCACAAAAGTCTTAAGTATCTGATGACCCAAAAAGACTTGAATTTGAGGCAATAAAGATGGCTCGAATTGTTAAAAGACTATGAGCTTGTGATTGATTATCATCCTGGTAAGGCAAATATGGTCGCTGATGCTCTCAGCATAAAGTCTTTATTTACCTTGAGACCTATGAACACACGACTGACCCCGTCCAATGATGGTGCAATTCTAGCAGAGTTGAGGGCTAGACCGAATTTTTTACAACAAATTTGTGATGCTCAGAAAACTGATAAAGAGTTACAAGTAAAGAATGCTTAGTGTGAGTCGAACAGTGAACCATAATTTCAGAGAGACTCCGATGGTTGTTTGAGGTTCCATGGTAGAATTTTTGTACCAAAGAATACCGAGTTGATTCAGAGTATTTTGCATGAGGCTCATAACAGGTGTATGTCAGTACACCCAGATAGTACGAAAATGTACAATAATTTAAAGAAAATGTATTGGTGGAACGGTATGAAAAGAGATATATCTGAGTTTGTATCGAGGTGTATGATTTTTCAGTAAGTAAAAGCCGAACACCAAGTACACTCAGGTTTACTTCAGCCTATTTTGGTTCCCGAATGGAAATGGGACCGAATTACTGTGGATTTTGTGACAGGTTTGCCATTGACACTAAGAAAGAAAGATGTCGTTTGGGTGGTAGTCAACAGGTTGACTAAATCGGTTCATTTTATACCAGTACGCATTGATTATTCACTTGATAAGTTGGTTGAATTGTATGTTTCTGAAGTTGTAAGACTTCATGGAGTACCTTTGTCAATTATTTTGGATAGAGATCTGAGGTTCACATCACGATTTTAGAAAAACTTGCAAGAGGCTTTGGGCACGAAACTGAACTTTAGTACCACTTTTAACCCACAGACCGATGGGAAATCCGAGAGAGTAATTCAGACACTTGAAGATATGCTAAGATGTTGTGTTCTTGAGTTCCAAGGTAGTTGCGAAAATTATCTACCCTTGGTCGAATTTGCTTACAACAATAGTTATCAGTCGAGCTTGAAGATGGCACCTTATGAGGCATTGTATGGACATAAATGTTGTACACCTTTGTACTGGACTAAAATTAGGGAGAATAAGATTCATGGAGTTGATTTGGTTAAAGAAACTGAAGAAAAGGTGAAGGTAATTCGTGATTGTTTGAAAGCGACATCAGATAGACAAAAGTTATACGCGAATTTGAAAAGAAAGGAAATTGAGTATCAGGTCGGTGATAAAGTATTCTTGAAAGTGTCTCCATGGAAAAAGGTTTTGAGATTCGGTAGAAAAGGCAAGTTGAGTCCTCATTTTATAAGATCGTATGAGATTACCGAAAGGATAGGGCCTGTTGCTTATCGATTGGCTTTGCTGACTGACTTAAAAAAGTTTCACGATGTATTTCACGTGTCCATGTTGGGCCGATATAGATCTGATCGCTTACATGTGATTGCTTTGACAGAGGTTGAAATTCAACCGAATATGACTTATGGTGAGGAACGGTTAAAATTTTGGCTCCAAAAGTTAAGCAATTGAGAAACAAAAGTATTGCTCTTGTGAAGGTCTTACGGCAAAGACATGGGGTTGAAGAAGCTACATAGGAGCCCGAGGAGGCTATGAAGAAACAATACCCAAACCTTTTTACCGGTAAGATTTTTGGATGAAAATCCCTAATGGGGGAGAGTTGTAACATTCTGAATTAGGGCCTAGTCGGGACAGTGGTTTCGAGACCACAAATTCGAGATAGAAATAATTATTTTATGATTATTATGAGGTCCATGATATGAATACATGCTTGTGTGAAATTTCATGAAGAAATTCTATGCATAAAACGTCCAATTGAACTTTAGGGACCAAATTAAATAAGATGCAAAACTTGTGTTCTAGAAGCTTTTAGCATGAAATTGCTTTATATTATAAATTAGAAGGTCCTAATTAGCAATTTGACCAATTTCTAAAATTTTGGACAAAAATGGCCATGCATAGGAAAAATTTGAAAGAAAGACCCTAAGGGCATTTTGGTTATTTTGTAATTAAAAGAATAAAAAGAGGAAATCAAAGCAAAAATGTGCTCATCTTCTACATGCTTGGCCATAATTCTCAGGACACCATAGTTAGGGTTTTGTTCAACTTTCAAGCTTGATTGTAAGTGCTCTCAGGCCCCGTTTTTAATGTTCTTTACATTTTTGAAGTCCTCGTAGCTTGAGTTACCTATTTCCACCCTTACTTTAAAGTAGGGTTTATGTATTAAAATTTACGCATGTGTGACGTGCATGTATTTTGATGATTTATGGAAGAATATGAGAGTTTGGTGTGTGATAAACATCTTTTACTAGGTGATTTTTCATGAAAACCACTAAAAAGGACTCAATTGAAAAAGGTGTAAAATAAGTGATAAAAATCTATTTTTGATGAAATATGGGCTGTTATGAGTATAAGGAAAATTCGGCTAGGCTTGGGTAACAAAGAAAATACATGCATTTCATTTTACGAGCCTAGGGACTAAATTGTAAATAAGTAAAAAGTTAGGGGTAAAAAGGTAATTTCATCAAAGAATGAATTATGGATTGATTTGGACAATGTGATTTTTAAAAATGTTAAATTTGGGATTATAGATCAAGAAAAATGTGATACGGGTCTTGATCAAGGAAAGAATAAAGTTTTCGAAAAATAGGCTCGATTATCATCATTTTGTACCGAGGTAAGTTCATATGCAAATAATGTGGTGTTGTAGCATGTTTTTAATGTTTTGATATTATGTGATAAATGTTTTTTTGTTGTTATGAGTTATATGCTTATTGGTTGTTATGAAAGCATAAATGATATTATGGTCGTTACATGCGACATCACGAGCAAGTACAACAAAGTTGTTGTGGACAAGTGAGAAAAACCCCATTTGAACCTTTGGAATAGTCTAGGATACAAGTGATATGTCTCTAGGAGTTAAGAAATCCGAACTCATGGAACAATCTGGGTTCGTGATATATATGTGTGACCTCTGAACTCATTGAGTGATTTGAGTTCATGACGTACGAGGCACATGTGATTTGGTTCCAGGTACTGGTCTTGTGTGTCCTACCGGTGGCTAGGTAGTCCTGAGTGGTTCAGATACCTAACAGCTTGTGTGAGCAGCCCGTGTAGTTACACCTTGACCGATAGCTTATATAAGTAGGCTTGTGAGTAGCTCCTTAGCGAGTGTTACATGTTATGAGGTAGCTTTGTCTACGAATGTATATATGGCACTTATGTGCAAGTTTTCCGTGTATCCGATAATATTCCAAGTGTTCAACAGGTAATGCAATGGATGAGGTGATGAAAGTCCCAACGAGGGCATGTTAAAGAAAGCATGGTCATATGATATATTATGAGTAAGTACAGGTATGTGCGCTAAACTATCAAGCAATGCCTTGATAAAGGATGATTTGTCAAGAGAAAGTATATATATATGAACACTTGACAAATAAGTCAAAATACTTGAACGATGAGTGATCTTTATGGTTAAGCTATTATGTCTTTGTATGATAATTGCTTACTATCATTGCATAATATTTGTATGTGGACCTACTAAGCTTTAATGCTTACCCCCTTTCCTTTCCATCTTTTGTAGTTCCACCAAGCTATCTCGAGGATCAGAAGCTGTCGGAGTATTCAATCATACTATCAAAAGAATTTGGGTTGTAACACCCCTAACCTATATCCATCGCCGGACTAAGGTTAAAGGCATTACCGGACAAATAGGAATATTTAACATTCATTTCATAAACATTTATACATTAGAGATCAAACATCAATATAGAGTCCCTTATATAGGTCATCGAGACCTTAAACATGCATAAAAAGGGGTCGGGACTAAACCGAACGCATACAAAATTTTCCAAAACTTAAACATTTTCAAAGAAGTCCAGGACACACGCCCGTGTGAACAGGCCGCGTGCCTTACACGACATTAGATACGCCCATGTGTCTGGGCCGTGTCAAAACAGGGCATACATACTGACTTGCTCACACGGTCACAAGACACGCCTGTGTGCCTTAGCCGTGGTCGACACTGACTTGGGTCACACGGCTAGCCACATGCCCGTGTGCCTTGATCATGCCCAAGACTGACTTACAATGGTAGGGTACCCTAGGGGACATACGACCGTGCAACATAGCCGTGTGTCACACACGGCTGAGACACACGCCCGTGTCTCTGCCTGTGTGGACAAAAATAGGCCATTTGAATAGCCAATTTGCCACCCCAATTGGGTCAAACCTACAAGCACCAGAATAAGCATATTTCCAACATAATTTTAGTCAATTTCAATACCAAAATATACATTATTCATGCCTTTACATTATTAATAAATTCCAACCTCAATTCATCAACTAACTCATACCAAAACCCAAACTAAAATTATATCAAACATATGTTTCGATACATCATTCAATCTCATACTCAAAACTTACCAAAACTTATCAACATTGACCATTTCTTTTGGTCATTCAAAACATACCATACAATTCATAATGCATCACATATCATATAACATTTCCAATCATAAGTTCAATCTCAAGCTTGCCATACCACATGGCATGATATCTATATTACAAAGCATATCCATGCACTACTAGCCTATACATGCCATACTTTACTATATACATTTTCAAAAGGTACCAAAATAAGATTCGATAGTGTGGTGACGATCCTCGACGATCCCCGAGCTCCTAGTAGCTTTGATATCTATAAAATAGTTGAAAAACACACAGAGTAAGCTTTCAAAAGCTTAGTAAGCCATATACAAATAAACTTATCATTTAAAACATGTAAACATCATCAAACTTCATATACATAGTAGCCAATAACCAAAACAAACCTCTTGTTCATTTACATATCACATATTCTCAAACCATTTGCATATATAGCATATATTCACATACTTAGATTATATATCATCATTTACTTGTATACTTACCTTTCATTCTCAAACATTATATACAAATCAAACGTACCTGAATCAAATTCAATTTCACAAGGTCATTCATTTTCTCGGAATACCCGTTTGAACCATTCAGAAACGTAAGGAAACGCGGATAGCTCGAAAAGTATATACAATGTCAACGTCCCAGACGTGGTCTTACATGTAATCAAACATCGATGCCACTATCACAGATAGGGTCTTACACGAAATCAGATACGATGCTAATGTCCCGGACATGGTCTTACACGTAAAAAAGAAGTCGATGCCAACGTCCCAGACATGGTCTTACACGATAACACATATTCAAAATCCTATATCATGACCTATGTATCCTAACTTTTCCTGTGGTTCGTACGGGGCTTTTTAGATGTCAGAACTTTGTCCAAACTTTCTCAAATGGCACATGTATAGTTCGAACATTCATTCATCACAATGCAATATCATATGAATAATAATAATTCAATTCAAACATGTTTATTTGTATATAAACTTACCCCATACGGATTCACATGGTCGGAATAGCCTACTCGACGACTTTCAACTTTCCCCTATCTAATTTTGTTTTCTTTAACTCTTGATCTATATAAATTCAAATTTGACTCATTTAATCACACATTCATTCAAAACAAGCCATAAATACAAATTTAGGGAATTTTACAAGTTAGTCCTTATATTTTCATATTTCGACACTTTAGTCCCTAATTCACAAAATCACAAAATACACATAATTTGCATATACTCATGCTTGGCTGAATTCTCCTAATACTCATACTAGTCCACACATTTCATTTATTTTACATTTTAGTCTCTCACTTTACAAATTTCACAATTTAGCCCATTTTACTCAAAATCATCAAAAATCCAAAAACAAAAGATATTAACCCAACATCAAACTTTCATATTTCATCACTTATCAACATAAAGCTCATGAATTCATCCATGGCACATTTCAAAATTATCATAAAAATCATAAATTGAGGCATGGGCTTAGTAAAACACGAAGCAACGACCACAAAAATGTAGAAATTACCAAAAACGGATCAAAACACATACCTTAATCAAAGAAAATCGATGGCCGAACCTTAATGTTCTTTCTCTTTTTCTTTTTCTTGTATTTTCAGTAGAAATGGATGAACGAAATGCTTAATTTCATGCGTTTGTTTTATTATAATTATCATATTAACTAAATTCCCATTTTACCCTTTGCTATAAAATCATTTATTCATTAAACATAATGCCATTTATGTCATTTAATGCCTTCCATGGTTAAATAACCACATAAGGACCTCACAATTATAAAGCCAAATCAAATAGGCACTTTAACAATTAGAAGGCCACTTTTACATTTTTTGCGATTAGGTCCTTTTATTAAATTAAGCACACAAATTATCAAATTTTCATACGAAACTTTCACACGTGCTAATTCACATATCATAATCACGAAAAATAATATTTAAATATTTTTTGACTTGGATTTGTGGTCCCAAAACCACTATTCTAACTAGGGTCTGAACCAGACTGTTACAATTCTCCTCCTTAGGGATTTTCGTCCCCAAAAATCTTACCGTTAAACAGCTTCGGATATTGTTGTCTCATAGCATCTTCAGGCTCCCATGTGGATTCTTCAACACCATGTCGATGCCAAATCACTTTTACTAACGAAATTTTCTTATTTCGCAATTCTTTAACTTCGCGAGCTAAGATACGGACAGGTTTCTCTTCATAAGTCATATCGGACTAAATTTCAATCTTAGACGGAGAAATCACATGTGAGGGATCTAATCTGTATCTTCGAAGCATCAATACATGAAACACATTATGAATCTTTTCTAGCTCTAGTGGCAACAATAATCGATAAGCAACCGGCCCGATACACTCGATAATCTCATACGACTCGATGAACCTCAGACTCAATTTGCCTTTTCTACCAAATCGGAGTACTTTTTTTCCATGGAGATACTTTCAAAAACACTTTGTCGCCAATCTCAAATTCAATATCTTTTCTTTTCAAATCTGTATATGACTTCTGACGATTAGAAGCTATTTTCAGGCTATCTCGAATTACTTTTACTTTCTGATCAACATCTTTTATCAAATCAACCCCGTATATCTTATTCTCACTGAATTCAGTCCAGTACAAAGGTGTACAGCATTTGCAACCATACAAGGCTTTATACAATGCCATTTTGATGCTCGATTGAAAATTGTTATTATAAGCGAATTCAATCAAAGATAAATATTGTTCCTACGTACCTTCAAACTCAAGAATGCAACATCTCAACATATCCTCAAGTATCTGAATAATCCGCTTAGATTGACCATCCGTTTGTGGGTGAAAACCAGTACTGAAGTGAAAATTTGTACCCAGAGTATCTTGCAACTTCTTCCAAAATCGTGATGTGAATCTTGAATCTCTGTCTGATACAATAGATAATAGCACACCATGTAATCTCACAATATCGAAAATGTATAACTCAGCTAGTTTATCAAGTGAGTAATCAGATCAAACCGAAATAAAATGAGCTGATTTCATCAATCGATCAACTACAACCCAAATTGCATCTTTCTTTCTCGGAGATAGGGGTAAACCCGAAACAAAGTCCATTGTTACTCTATCCCATTTCCATTCTGGAATCATAATTGGTTGTAGCAAACCAGATGGCACTTTATGTTTAGCTTTAACTTGCTGACAGATCAAACATTTAGAAACAAAGTCAGAGATATCTCTTTTCATTCCAGACCACCAGTAATACTGTTCCAGATCATTGTACATTTTCGTACTACCCGGATGCACAAATAACAGACTGTTATGAGCTTCATTCAAAATCATTTGAATTAACTCTGGATTCTCATAACACAAATTCGATCTCGAAATCTCAAAAAATAATTTTTATCAACTCTGAATTCTGAATCAGACTTTAAATCATACTAAGCTCGTTTTGCTAAAATCTCATGACCAATCTTATGAGTTTCTATAATCCGCTATAAAAACAAAGGTCTTGCTTTTAATTCGGCTAAAACTGAACCATCATCGGACAAAACCAAATGAGCATTCATCCATGCAGAGCAAACAATGATTTTTGACTCAAAGCATCAGCAACAACATTTCCTTTACTCGGATGGTAATCAATCCCATGGTCATAGTCTTTTAGCAGTTCTAACCATCTTCTCTGCCGCAGATTCAAATCTTTCTGTGTCATTCGATATTTTAGACTCTTATTATCAGACTATACGTGACATTTCTCACCAAACAGATAGTTGAACCAGATTTTTAAAGCAAAAACAATCGTAGCTAACTCAAGGTCGTGCATTGGATAGTTCTTTTCATGCGGCTTCAGTTGTCTAGAAGCATAAGCAATGACTTTACCTTCTTGCATTAAAACATATCCTAGACCGATCAATGAAGCATCACTGTAGATTACAAATTCTTTACCCGATTCGGCTTGCACCAATACCGAAGCTTCAGTCAACAAAGTTTACAACTGATTAAAATTGTTCTGACACTTTTCTAACCACTCAAATTTAACATCTTTTTGAAGCAGTTTCATTAACGGAGTTGCAATCATCAAAAATCCTTTTATGAAATGTCTATAATAACCGACAAGCCCCAGAAAACTACGGACTTCAGAGACATTCCTCAGAGGTTTCCAATCAAGAATAGCTGAAATCTTACTCGGATAAACTCGAATACAGATGCTGATACAATATGACCCAGAAAATCGACCTCTTGTAACCAGAATTCACATTTGCTAAACTTCACATACAACTGTTTATCTCGCAGAGTCTGTAGCACTATTCTTAGATGCTCAGTATGTTTGGTTTTATCTCATGAATAAATCAATATGTTATCAATGAATACGACAACAAATCGATCTAAATACGGTCTGAAAATTCGGTTCATCAAATCCATAAACATAGCTGGTGCATTCGTTAATCTGAAAGGCATAACTAATAAATCATACTAGTCATACCTCGTTCTGAAAGCAGCTTTTGGAATGTCTGAATCTTTTACTCGCAACTAATAATATCCCGATCTCAAATCTATCTTCGAAAACACAATAGCTCCTTTCAATTGATCAAACAAATAGTCAATTTGGGGCAGAGGATACTTGTTCTTGATAGTCACTTTATTCAACTGACGATAATCTATGCACATTCTCATCGTATCGTCTTTATTTTTCACAAATAGAATAGGTGCACCCCAAGATGAGGAACTTGGTCTTGGAAATCCTCTATCTGTTAAATCCTGCAACTGACACTTTAATTCTTTTAATTCAGTCAGAGCCATTCTATACGGAGCTATCAAAATGGGAGTAGTTCCCGGTATCAACTCAATACTAAATTCAACTTCTCGGATCGGAGGTAATCCTAGAAGTTGTTCAGGAAACACATCAGGGAACTCACATACAACAAGCATGATTCAACTTTCTTTTCTAACACTTTCGAATCAATCACATAAGCAAAGTAGGCTTCACCACCCTTTCTCACAATACTCAAAGCTTTCATCGAAGATATCAAAGTAGGCAATCCATTCAAATCACTAGATTCAATTTTGACTATTTCATTACTCTTGCATCTCATATTAATAGTTTTTCATTTGTAGTTCACAATAGCATCATGCAAATTTAACCAATCCATACCCAGAATTATATCAAACTCATCAAAAGGTAACAATATCAAATCAGCCGGAAAACAAATATCTTGAAACATTAACGGACAGTTCTTGCAAACTTTATCAACCAAAAGAGATCTGCCTAAGGGTTTCGAAACTTTAATTATGAATTTAGTAGACTCTACAGGCAAAGTCTTACTGTTCATTATGTTCATACATACATACATACGAATGTATGGATCTAGGGTCTATCAAAGTAATCACAGAAGTATCATAAAGAGTAAATGTACTCGTAATCACATTTGGCGATGAAGCTTCCTGACGAGCTCGGATAGCATAGGCTCTGGCAGGTGCACGAGCCTCAGATCTAATAGCTGTATCTTTTGTCCCTCTTTGACTACCACTTACATTGCCCAAATTTTTGGGAGGTCTACCATGAGATGTATTACCACTTGGCTTCAGATTTTGCACAATTTATTGCTCAATAGATTCAGGGCAATCACGGATAAAATGATCAATGATCCACATCTAAAACAAGCCTGATCATATAGTCTACAATTACCAGGATGTCTTTTACCACAATGCTTGCACTCAGGGCATCAGATTTAGCATTTCCAATACTGGAAACAGATGTAGCTTGAGCTTTGAAACTCAAATTCTATCTAGCACGATCTCTACTCAATGCCCTATATTAGCTTTTAAACGGTTAAAATCATCTCTAAACTTTTTTGATGCAGATTGAAATGATTTACTTGCAGATGATCTCTTTCGCACTTTTCTAGCTTTAAAATAAGCTTTTCTTTTCTCTTTCCTGAGATCTTCAGCTTTACATGCTCGTCCAACAAGCACAATGAATTCTTTAATCTCAAGAATCCCAACTAAAAAACGGATATCTTCTTTCAAACCATTTTCAAATCTCTTACACATTATCACCTCAGAAGATACACATTCACGAGCATACTGACTCAATCTTACAAATTCTTGCTCATATTCTGTGATAAACATACGGCCTTGTTTAAGCTCGAGAAACTCTATACATTTTTGGTCGATGAATTTCTGACTGATATATTTCTTTCGAAATTTAGCTTGGAAGAATTCCCAAGTGACTCACTCACTTGGAACCATAGATATTAAAGTCTTCCACTAGTGGTATGCCGTATCTTTCAAAAGTGAGACGACACATTTTAAGCATTCATCGGGATTTAATGATAATTCATCAAATACTCTTATCGTGTTCTCTAACCAAAAATCGGCCCTTTTAGCATCATCATTTGTTATAGCTCAGAACTCTTCGGCCCCATACTTTATAATCTTATCTACCGAAGGCTTACTTAACTGAACTGGATTCACTGATGGTATAGCAGGAGCTTGCGGAGAATTGACCGGGGGTGGAGGTTGTTGTATAGCCAGATTAGTTCTAATATATTTGCTAAACCAATCGTTCATCATTTGATAGAAAACTTATCTAGCCTCACCATCACGGCTACTTGTAGCCAGTTTAGAATCGGATGGTGTTGTTCCTTGTGTGGGAGCAGGTGCATTACTTTCGACATCGTCTGTTACTACTCATTCGGGATCCATTTTTTAAATAAAAGCACATTTTCAATGTCAAGATTCATCACACTATAGCAGTTCATAAATATGTCATGTATAGCTAGACTCATATACGCTATAGTAGTCCTAGAACCGACTAAACCATAGCTCTAATACCAACCAAATGTAACACCCCTAACTCGTATCTGTCACCAGACTAAGGTTAAAGGTGTAACGCCCTGAATTTTGGGCCTAGAAGTTTGAGGTCTTGAGTGGGTGCAGTTAAAAGACTGCACATAAATATTTAATTGTACAAGGAAGTGACACAATTGTGTGTTTGGCTTAATGGTTGTGTACTCTGGAAGTGTCTAGGAAGTCATGGGTTCAAGCCCTAGCTTCCAAAAAATTTTGGTTTTTTGAGGATAAAACCCCTATCTTTGGCCAGTAGGGTTATAAGTTTATTTTGGTAAAGTATGACATAAAGAGCCTACTGGTCTAGTGCATAGTTGCGTGTGGAGTGTGCTAGTGGTTTGAGGTTTGAATCCTTGCTTGTGCAAATGGAGATTATTTTTGCTGTGGCCATGAGAAGAAGTTGGGTTTGGCCGAAACACCAAGAGTTTGCACATATTTGAATGGGGTGGTTGTTAACTGAATTTGAAGAGATGGATGGGAGGAAATTAAGGAGAAAATCAAGAAAGTTCAAATTTGGAGAAAAGTCTTGTCGGGTTTGAACTCTGGCACTTAGTGTTTCGGTTGTGAAGGTTGAACAAAATTGGGGAGTTCTTTTGGGGTAAAATTCGGCTATGTATTTGTAATTGTTCTTTTGGGGGAGATGTTTAGTGTGTGGAAGGTTGAATGAAATTGGGGAGCTCTTTTGGGGTAAAATTCGGCTATGTATTAGTAATTGGTCATTTTCATTTCAAAATTTTGCCAAGTTGTGGTTTTGCTCTCCATTTCAGAAATGATTACCACTTGTTGTCTTTTTTTTTTACCTTTTGAGTATTGTTTGTTTGGTAGCCAAATACCACTAGTGTCCATTCAGGTAGTTTGGTTCTTTTTGCTCCCCATTATCGTGCTTTGCTTGATCAACTTCTTCTCTCTCCCTCACTTTTCTCCTCTTGAATATTATTGGTACTTTGCCTTTATTCACATTTAGTTTTGTGTAACCAAACATTTTCCTCCCTTTTAGCAGAATATTGTATTTCTCCATCAATCCTTTCCCTAATCATTCATTGACGATTCTCTTCTACTCTTCCTCTCTCTCAAGCCCTGGTGGAGTACCCTCTTATCTCTCTCTCGATTTTATCCTCTCTTCCCTTTCATTTGATCATTTTTTATTGGCTAGATATCGGTTGGTAAGTATCTATGACTCTACTTTTTCGACTTATCTCCTCTATTTCTCTAAATGCCGATTCTTATCTTCTACTTTCTTTTGGTTATGGTGTTCTTCCGGTTTTGAGTGTTTCGTGAGGAGTAGAGGAGTTCTCTAGCGCTGCAGAAACGATTGGAACCTTTTCGTTCATTCTTAACCAAAGGTAATACTATTCATAGTGATTGATCTGAACTAGAATATGTTGATTTGGGTTGGTATTGGTTGAATATTCCTTTTCCTTGTTTTGGGGTTTACGTTTTCTATAGGCTAATAAACGTGGATTCAACCCATATGTATAAGAAGTCTTGAGTAATAAATTCGGTTAATATGTAGATAACCATCAAGGAGTTTGTTAGCAATCTTTGTCAGTGATTTAGGTGGGCTGAAACCACACTCATTAAGTCAAGGCAAGTATCGATATGTTTTAGAGATAAGTGTTTATAATAGGGTGTTTAATCTTTTGGTTATAGAACTAATCGAGGGTCTTGATTGAAAATAGGTTGGTGGTCGTGGTTTTTTGGTGTATTCTCATAAACAGGTGTGTGTAACACTGCCATTAAATGTAAAACTCAAAGGCTGAACAGTCGAAAAGCCGAAAGGCTGAAAAGCCGAAAAGTGGGTTGTCAACACCATACGGGCGTATAGGCGCCCGTGTGGTAGGCCGTTTAACCAAACATGGCCGTGTGGTCAACGAAATGGCCATGAACGTTTTCATGGGCCGAAATGATACTAGGCCATTTTGGGCCGAACTGGGCCATGTAGGCCCAATGGGCCTATGGGCCCCACACGGAAGTGATCACAAAAAAGTGTGGTTACTATTGTGCTAGTCTGTGTGAACCACATGACTAAGGCCAATTTGGGCTATGTGGGCCATACGAGCGTGTCGGTCCACATGCCCACACTATGGGCTGTAGGCCCATTATGACTGATTAACTGTTAAGGTTGCACGAGTCGCCCGAGACGACTGTGACCTTTTGTTAGGTCTGTAATCGATAAAGTAACTATTCTGCCCTTACAGGGTAAAATGACCGAAATACCCCTATAGGGTAAAAAGACCGAAATACCCCCATGGGGTAAAATGACTGTAATACCCCTGTAAGGTAAAATGACTGATTTGTTCTGCGATGTGTATGACTGTATTTGAGCATGCCACGTTATATGTATGTTGCATCCATGTATGATATTATGTTGCATTGCATGGGGTGGGATATATGATTTTGGAGGAAGTGTACTGTACTGATATGGTCGCAAGGGTCGTGCAAGATGACTGTGGACCTACTGATGGCTTTAAGCCTACTATACGGGTAGCTTTGCTACAATACTATTTTAGTACCGTAACCAGTACGACTTGGTGTGTAGGGATGGGTGGGTCGATTTAATCCCCACATGGTGTGTAGGATTGGTACGAAGATGGTGTGTAAAGGCTAGATTGGGTAGGATTTTCTGATTGCATGTTGTACTAACTCTGTTATGGGCTTAGGCCCTACTGATACTATTGTTGTAATGGGCTCAGGCCCAGACTACTACTGTTACGGGAATGGGCTAAGGCTCTAACTGAAACTGAGGTCTTAGGCCCAAATTGTGTTTACTCTGACTGTATGCTTTTATGGGATTTCACACACTAAGTTTTTGTAAACTCACCCATCAGTGATCTGTACAGGAAATCCCTAGGCTTAGACTGATTGAAGCGATCGAGGACTCAGAGGTGGCCACTCGACGAAGCTTTCTTGGAATATTTGTTTTGCTTAAATACTACTAGCAGTAGGAAGCTAGTTTTCAAAAGATAAACGTTTTCAAAACCACCACGAATACGTAAATCATTTTCAAAGCTTCTGCAAACAACAAACTGTTTACAAAAGTAATAATGTTTTATTTAAAAGCAACCTTTAAAAGTACAAGACCCACATTATGAAGGAGCAATAGGACTTTAAATCAGTTTTTCAATCTATACAAGGAGATGAGCTAAAGAAGGGGTTTTAAATGTCAAGTCTTAGATTTTGAAAAACACTTCAATGTGACATTGCCAAATTTGACCATAATGTCCAGCTGGGTTTGGGGTGTTACAAAAGGCATTACCAGACAAATCAGAATATTTAACATTCATTTCATAAGCATTTATACGTTAGAGATCAAACATTTAAACATTGATATCAAACATCAATATAGAGTCCCTTATATAGGTCATCGAGCCCTTAAACATGCATTAGAAAGGGGTCGGGACTAAACCGAACACATACAAAATTTTCCAAAACTTAAACATTTTCAAAGAAGTCCAGGTCACATGCCCGTGTGAACAGGCCGTGTGCCTTACACGACATAAGTCACGCCCATGTGTCCAGGCCGTGTCAAAACAGGGCATACATACTGACTTGCTCACACGGCCACAAGACACGCCTGTATGCCTTGGCCGTGGTCGACACTAACTTGGGTCACACAGCTAGCCACACTCCCGTGTGCCTTGATCGTGCTCAAGACTAACTTACAATCGTAGGGCACCTCAAAAGACACATGGCCATGCAACATAGTTGTGTGTCATACACGGCTGAGACACACGCTCGTGTCTCTACCTGTGTGGACAAAAATAGGCCATTTGAATAGCCAATTTGCCACCCCAATTGGGTCAAACCTACAAACACCAAAATAAGCATATTTCCAACACAATTTTAGCCAATTTCAATACCAAAACATACATTATTCATGCCTTTACATTATTAATAAATTCCAACCTCAATTCATCAACTAAATCATACCCAAACCTAAACAAAAATCATATCAAACATATGTTTCGATACATCATTCAATCTCATACTCAAAACTTACCAAAACTTATCAACATTGACCATTTCTTTTGGCCATTCAAAACATACCATATAATTCATAATGCATCACATATCATATAACATTTCCAATCATAAGTTCAATCTTAAGCTAGCCATACCACATGGCATGATATCTATATTACAAAACATATCCATGCATTACTAGCCTTTACATGCCATACTTTACTATATACATTTTCAAAAGATACCAAAATAAGATTCAATAGTATGGTGACGATCCTCGACGATCCCCGAGCTCCCAGTAGCTTCGATATTTATAAAATAGTTGAAAAACATACAGAGTAAGCTTTCAAAAGCTTAGTAAGCCATATAGAAATAAACTTATCATTTAAAACATGTAAACATCATCAACCTTCATATACATAGTAGCCAATAACCAAAACAAACCTCTTGTTCATTTACATATAACATATTCTCAAATCATTTGCACATATAGCATATATTCACATACTTAGATTATATATCATCATTTACTTGTATACTTACCTTTTATTCTCAAACATTATATACAAATCAAATGTACCTGAATCAGATACAATTTCACAAAGTCGTTATTTTCTCAGAATACCCGTTTGAACCATTCGAAAATGTAAGGATACGTAGATAGCTCAGAAAGTATATACAATGCCAACGTCCCTGACGTGGTCTTATATGTAATCAAACATCGATGCCACTACCCCAGACACGGTCATACACGAAATCAGATATGATGCCAAAGTCCTAGACATGGTCTTACACGTAAAATAGAAGTCGATGCTAACGTCCCAGACGTGGTCTTACACGATAACACATGTCGAAAATCCTATGTCATGACATATGTATCCTAACTATTCCTAAGGTTTGTACGGGGCTTTTCAGACGTCGGAACTTTGTTAAAACTTTCTTGAATGGCACATGTACAGTTCAAATATTCATTCATCACAATTTAATATCATATGAATAATAATAATTCAATTCAAACATGTTTATTTGTATATAAACTTTCCTCGTACGGATTCAAATGGTTGGAATAGGCTACTCGACGACTTTCGACTTTCTCTGATCTAATTTCATTTTCTTTAACTCTTGATCTATATAAATTCAAATTTGACTCATTTAATCACACATTTGTTCAAAAAAAATCCATAAATACAAATTTAGGGCATTTTACAAATTAGCCCTCACATTTTCACATTTGGACACTTTAGTCCCTATTCACAAAATTACAAAATACACATAATTTGCATATACTCATGCTTGGCCGAATTCTCCTAATACTCATACTGTAACACCCTAAACCCGACGTAGACGTTATGGCTGAATTTGGTGTGTCACATTGAAGTGTTTTAGCGAAAACCATGTTTTCATTGAAAACCCTTCTTAAAATAAAAGAAACCTTAAGTAACTTAAAAAAACACCTTTCAGTTGCAAAAACCTTTTTTGAAACATTTGATTTAAGAAAACTTATCATTTAAAAATTTAATTGCGGAAACATAGAAAACATACTATAATTTAGGAAACTCATGTTCAACTTCTTGTAAATTACAATGAAAATAATAATAATAGTTCAAGAAGTAATAACATAACGAAAACCTTATTACAATCTGATCCGAAACATACTTAATTAAATAAAAACTTATATGCTAAAAAAACAAGTCCAAATTATCTTGCTAGCTGGCCACCCAGAGTCCCTCCAAACATCGAACCTTCTACTGAGCATCACCTAAAAATAAAATAAAAGAGGGGGTGAGTTTTCACAAACTCAGTGTGTATAACCCTCGGCAAAAACAAGCATTCAAAAAAAAAAATCATTCATCAATCATGCAATGCACTCCTATCCAAATTATCCATCCGCTACACACCGGCTCCGTCCCCCATCACACCATGTGGGGATATAAATATCGACCCACCCAACCCACACACCATGGTAGCCCGGTTGCAGAGCTACCTTCATTTACATATTGGGCTTTAAAAGTCGTTGATGGATCCACGATTGCCAAGCAACCATACGATCCTTATATACTTCCTCCATTCCATAATTCCCAACCCATATGCAATCTAAGCAGAATATCATATGTATGCACGTCACATCCATAAAACCTACATTCAACACCTAGGGGTATTTTGGTCATTTTTGCCCTTAGGGGCATTTCAGTAATTTTCCCTTAATTACAGTTTTCACTTCCCGTGAGCTAAGATGAACGAATACAATGCACCAAGTAGGATTCCAGAGAAGAGGAGGTGGGTCATTAAGACCGCTTAAGTACCAAGCTCTCCCTAGATCCAATCCTAGACATGCATATACCCGTTGCCACACCTTAACCCTTTGACATGTCCACGGTCGCAATATATTAATTAAGTCTTATGTGGTTATCATATACTAGGCTCAAAACCCCTTACAGAGCCCAATCAAATTCACATACCTGGATTTGGCCCATTAAGCCCAATCATATTCATATGGCCCATTAGGCCCAAATCACCTGTATATGGCCCATTAGGCCCAAATCACATTTATATGGCCCGTTAGGCCCCAGTCATATACATATTCATGCTCACATACAAATTCCTATCACATAGCATCAATATTTAGTTTTTGCCTATTATGGGCCCAATAGCCCATCGGGCCCATTTAGCCCATCTGGCCCATATGGCCAAATCACAACCCAAATCCATGGAATCACCCGTAGGCCTCCGGCAACCTATCAGTTTCCCCCTTACGAGTTTTCGCACACTCGCAAGACTACCGTAGCCACACTTTTGGCTTTTCGGCATTTCAGCTTTTCGGCTTTTCAGCTTTTCGGCTTTTGCCGAATCATTGTGTGTGTGCAACGTATGTACACACTTGGTAAGCAAGCATGATGCAATCTCCTTAGCCCAAACCTACAATCGATATCGCTCAAAGATTAATCACACATACTTATCAAATACTTTACCAAAAGTCGGAATCTCACCTTAACCTTACCTTAACGCCAAGCCTTTACTAGCTTCTACTTTGATTACTAATCACGTATATCTCTCAGACCTAAAAAGCAAATCGGTAGGAATCCAAAACCGAGATCTTACACTAATTCCATACCAAAGTCAATTAGAAAGAAGTGAGGGACAATAATCAATACCTAGCAAAGAAAACCGATTGGAAGAGCAACACTTACACTAGATTCAGTCAAAGGTAATCGTCACTTGGAAGATTTAGCTTTTCGGCTTTTCAAACTTAGTATGGTGAATAAGGTTTATTTAGCACGGATTGAAAAAGAAGAGTAAAAGAAGAAATCGACAAAGAAGATTGTATAGAGGAGAATAGAAATCGGCAGAAAGAAAAGAAAGAAAAAAACAAAAGGGTTTTCGGCTTTTTGGATCTTGAAAAGAAAAAGGTTTTTGGCTTTTGCAGAAAGGGGTTTCTGGCAACAAGGTGAAGAAGTAATTCGGCAGTAGCCTGGCAACCTTGTATTCAGCCCCTATTTATAGCCCTTATAGCTGAAATTTCCATGCCCAATTCCCAATTTGGCTCCATCACTTTTCCCTTCTCATCTCCTCGTTTTTCTCCTTGATAACCCCTTGATCTTTTCCTTAATTCTCTCTCCTGAACACTCCCCTTAGAGTCCATCTTCATGCCATGTCCACCCTTCTAGAAGGCCAAAATTAAACACTAAAAAAAACTAAGCTAGGATTCGAACCTTGGACTCCCTTACTAGCTACTAACGCCACCTTACTACACCTTTTGTGGCGTTACTTAGCCACTCCACCACAGGCTCTTTTTGTGTCCAATTGTTTCTTCATTTATTCAAAAGCCCAACTACTAGCAAACCCTGATTCTTTTAATAATTAAATTATAATTTCTTCTACCCCTTAACTCAAACTCAACCTTAGCTAAGACCTACTAACATTATCGCTTGGATAAGAATATTCAACACAATTTTTATCAAAATAAAAAATAAAGAAAATTTGGGATTTCAAGATTTTTGGATTTCTGGATTTTTTTGAGACGTTACACATACTAGTCCACACATTTCATTTATTTTACATTTTAGTCCCTCACTTTATAAATTTCACAATTTAGCCCATTTTACTCAAAATCATCAAAAATCCAAAAACAAAAGATATTAACCCAACATCAAACTTTCATATTTCATCACTTATCAACATAAAGCTCATGAATTCATCCATAGCACATTTCAAAATTATCATAAAAATAAGAAATTGAGGCATGGGCTTAGTAAAACACAAAGCAATGATCACAAAAACGTAAAAATTATCAAAAATGGATCAAAACACATACCTTAATCAAAGAAAATCAATGGTCGAACCCTAATGTTCTTTTTCTTTTTCTTGTATTTTCGGCACAAATGGATGAACAAAATGCTTAATTTCATACTTTTGTTTTATTATAATTACCATATTAACTAAATTCCCATTTTACCCTTTGTTATAAAATCATTTATTCATTAAACATAATGCCATTTATGTCATTTAATTCCTTCCAGGGTTAAATAACCACATAAGGACCTCACAATTATAAAACCAAATCAAATAGGCACTTTAACAATTAGAAGCTCACTTTTACATTTTTCACGATTAGGTCATTTTATTAAATTAAGCAAACAAATGATCAAATTTTCATATGAAACTTTCACACTTGCTAATTCACATATCATAATCATGGAAAATAATATTTAAATATTTTTCTGAATCAGATTTGTGGTCCCAAAACCACTATTCTGACTAGGGTCTAAACCGGACTGTTACATGGGTATAGTAAATTTGATAACTTGAGTATGGCATGTATAGGGAACTTGGTTATTTTGTGATATGTGTCATGCAAATTTGGGAAAGTTGTAAAGGCCTCTAATATTGATGATTCATTTTGTAATGGCCATGTGATATGGCTTATATTTGATCATTGGGCTATAATCTAATTACCCATGCATGCATGTGCTAATGCCTTGATGATGTGATATGTTATTGCTTGGCGAATGAATGATGAGGCATGGAATAGATGCTAGGAGATAAGAATTTAGTTAATGACTTAAAATGATCATGGTCATGAATATGTATTATGGAATTTGGATAAAAAAATTTGGTTATGCATGAAATTGGTGTGGAATGCTTCTAAAAGGTGTAACTAATTGAATATGCATTAGGATGATATTTTGAAGACATGAAAATGCCATGGAATTGGATATTGATTGTTTAAATATGCTATGTTGCATGCTATGAAACATGTTTGAGAGTGTGGAAGAGTGAGGGTGGCAATTGGCTTAGAAAATAGCCTCTAAATTGTCCACACGGGTAGACACACGGGCATGTGTCTAGGCCGTGTGTGATACACGGTCTACTCTACGGGCATATTGTATAGCTGTGTGTCCCCTGTACCCTATTTTTACAAGTCAGTATGCCCAGTAGTAAACACGGGCATGTGTCTTGTCTATGTGAGAGACACGGCCTACCAATACAGATATGTGCGCTGGCCGTGTGAAGTCTACACCTTTTTATGAAAAATTCATTTATTTTTAATGTACCACATGGTCTGAGCACACGAGCGTGTGATATGGCCGTGTGACCTTATTTTCATGATGATGTCATAGCCAGAGAGTTACACGGGTTGAGGACATGGGCGTGTCCTATGCCACACGGGCGTGTGTCACCACAAGGCCAACCCCTACGGGCGAGTGACTCTCCAAAACAAAAAAATTGTTAAGTTGCCCAAAGTTTTTCGAAAGTTCATGGTTTAGTCCCGAACCAACCCCGATGTATGTTTTGGGCCTCGTAGGCGCATATAATGGACGACATGCATGTGTTTGAATGTTTTTGAATTGGTTGAATTTTTATGGCCTGGTTTTACATGTATGTGTATGTTTAAGTCTGATAATACCTCGTATCCTATCCTGGCGTTAGACACGGGTAAAGGGTGTTAGATAAACATAGATGAGCTCATTATACAATTTTCCTTTAAGACATTATTTGTAACACCCCTAACCCGTATCTGTCGCCGGAGTAGGGCTACGAGGTATTATCGATCAATTCTATTTCACAAATACAAAAAATTCACATATTTTCAATAAACCTAAGCTTGACCTAATTACATATAAGTCCCTAGCAGCCCAAAACTTTCATTTATTTCACATTTCAACCACTCAATTTGCATATTTCACAATTTAACCCCTATTATGTAATTTCATTAAAAATCACTTTACAAAACATGTAAAACTATCATCAAATTTTCATATTTCATCCTCAAACACCAAAGAACACATAAACTCACCAATGGCAACTCTCAAAATCTTTAACAGTTTCGAAATTAAAGATACGAGCTAGCTAGATTGAGCTGTAATGATTACAAAAACATAGAAATCTTCAAAAACTGAGCTAAAATCATACCTTAATCAAGCTAAGAGTATGCCAAAATTTAAAAGCTTCAAACCTTATCTTTCTTTCTAATTTTTGGTTGCCAAAGATGAATGAAGATGAATTTTTGGCTTTGTTTTTATTTAATTATAACTTAATTAACTAATTTACCTTTTTAACCTTAGTAAATAACTATCAAAATACTTCAATACATGTCCGTAAAAGTCTACTAACATTTAAAATGGTCTAATTACCATTTAAGGCCATCATATTTAAAAGCCAAAGCTATTTGACACCTTTAACAAATAGAATGCAACGTTTTCATTTTACGCGATTAAGTCCTTTTTCTGAAATTGACTGTTCAAACGATGAAATTAACTCACAAATTTTTCACACATATCAAATAACATGCTGTAAGTACCGAAAAAATATTAAAATAATTTTCCAACATCAGATTGTAGTTTCAAAACCACTATTTTTATTTAGCTAAAACTGAACTGTTACATCATTCATTTCATCCCATAATTCTCTTATCATGCCAAGAGTTTTGTCCGTTGAATCATTGAAATTCCGATGGATGCTCGAGTAGTACACTCAAGGTGTACAATTCAATAACCCGTCAATTCTTATTCAAGAGTACCCTTTAAGGCATTTAATCAAAGAACACCCTCTCAAGCCACATATCGTATTACAGGATTACCGGTCCAAGCTAAATCCTTTATGTAACGTATGCTCAGAAGAGCTTAATTAGGATTACCAGTCCAAGCTAAACCCTAATTGTAACATAAGCTCTAGAGGGATTATATCAGGATTACCCATTCGGGTTAAATCCTTTCTATAACGAGGTCATTAGGATTACTTGTCCAAGCTAAATCTCGTCAGCAACAAATGCAGGACCTTATTCATTTTAGGAAAGCATATATACTCATCAAAATTCAATATTCAAACGAGACTTTACCCTTTTTCCAACATATCCGAACATGCAATCGTTCACACATTAATAATATTAATATAAATGTAAATCATATTGCATACAATCATAACATTCAAGTTAACATTTTTATATGCTCGATTAAGTTACACGAACTTACCTCGACACTAGTTCGCGTATAAAATCTACTAATCCGAAACCTTTTCTTTTCCTCGATCTAACCTCAAATTTATGTTGTCTGGATCTATAGAAATGAATTTAACCATCAATTTCACACATTTCATATTCATTTGGACTCAGTTTACGTCCTAGGCAAAATTACCATTTTGCCCCTACCTTTTTCATAAATTCCAATTTCGTCCCTAGGCTCGAAAAATGAAATTTGTTCAATTTACTCCCTATTTCAAGCCTAACCAAAATCCCATCACAAAATTTACAGCACATGTATTCATAAAAATTTAAAATTTTTCATCAAATTTCACAACTTTGCATTTTAGTCCCTAAATCATGTTTTCATCAAAAGTCACTTTGTAAAAGTTGTTTATCTATCACCAACCTTTCATTTTCTACCATAAATTTCTAATTTTCAGCATATTCATCCATGACCCAATTTTTATACTTTGATAACTTTTCAAATTAATCCCTCTAAAATAGATAGATGAAGCTATCCCGGTTTCAAAAATATCAAAATTACTAAAAATGGGACAAGGAAACTTACCCAATTAAGCCATGAAAGTTTCCTCTCTCTCTCCTAGGGTTTCCATGTATTTTAGGTTGAAGATGACATAAAAATAAAATGATATCTACATGCTTTTCTTTAATGGTCTAATTACCATATAAGGACCTCTAGTTTTGAATTTCATATCTATTTAATCCTTATAGCCACTAGAATTCAATTTTTACATTTTATGGGATTTAGTCCTTTCCCTAATTAAACACATAATCGCTAAAATTTTGTTATCGGGATTTTCACATGACATTTCTAACATATTATAAACCTCATAATAAAATAAAAATAAATTTTATTTTCAGACCAGATTTGTGGTCCCTAAACCACTATTCCAATTTCACTGAAAAATAGGCTGTTACAAATACCTATTATCATGAAGAAATTTCTTCTTTTGTTGGTATGTCATTCCAAGAGACATTATTCTACATGCTAAATAATTTCCAAAATCGACAAACTAAGGATTTTCATGGATTCAACTTACCTCAAAAATATGCTTATCTGGGAAATTTTCATTGATAGGAACAAGGGAATGAGTTGCCTTATTTTGTTCCAACCTCAATAGATGGTCAACTACTTGATTTTCAACTCCTTTTGTGTTGGATCTCAAGGTCAAATTCTTAGAGTAAAAGTATCTACTGAATCAACCTCAGTTTAGTAACTTTTTTCGTGAGTAAGTATTTGATGGTCGCATGATCAGTAAAAACTATGACTTCTGTACCTATAAGATAAGAACAAAACTTTTCAGAAGCAAAAACTATATAAAAAAGTTCTTTTTCACTTACCGTGTAATTAAGTTGGGCTCTTGTCAAAGTTCTACTTGCATAGTAGATTGGATGGAATACTTTGTTTCTTTGTTGCCCTATCACAACTCCAACAACAAAATCGCTAGCATCACACATCAACTCAAAATGAAAGTTCCAGTCCAGTGTAACGATTATTGGAGATGAGATTAACTAGTGTTTTAATTCTTCAAAGGCTTCCAAGCATGCTTTGTTGAACTCAAAAATTGCATCTTTCTAATAACATACACAAAGGCTTGGAAATTTTTGAAAAATCCTTGATAAACCTTCGGTAAAAATTGATATAACCCAAAAAACTTCTAACTCCTTTAACGATGACTAGGGGTGGCAACTTTTCAATTACATCCACCTTTGGTTTATCGACTTCGATCCCTCTTTTGTAAATTTTATGTCCTAAGACAATCTCTTCCTTAACCGTAATGTGACATTTCTCTCAGTTAAGGACAAGATTTGTCTCATCACATCCCTTTAGTACCTTAGCCAAATTATTAAAACAAACATCATATGAATTACCAAAAATAGAAAAATCATCCATGAATACCTCAACAAAATTTTCAACCATATCAGTAAACATTGTCATCATGCATCATTGAAATGTTGCAGGTGCATTACATAAACCAAAAGGCATTCGCCTAAAAGAAAATGTACTGCACAGGCAAGTAAAAGTTGTTTTGTGTTGGTCTTTCGGGGCTACAACTATTTGGTTATATCCCGAATATCCATCTAAGAAAGAGTAATATTTCTTACTTGCTAGTCGGTCCAACATCTAGTCCATAAAAGGTAGCAGAAAATGATCCTTCCAAGTAGCCTTGTTGTAACACCCCTAACCCATCTCCATTGTCAGATTAGGGTTACAAAGTGTAACACCCTTAACTCGTATCCGTTGTTGGACTAGGGTTAAAGGCATTATCAGACAAAACAAAAAAATTAACATATATTTTATAAGCATCAAAGCATCAGAGATCAAATATCAATATAGAGTCCCTTATATAGGTCAACGAGACCTTAAACATGCATTAGAAAGGAGTCGGGACTAAACCGAACACATACAAAATTTTTCCAAAACTTAAACATTTTCAAAGAAGTACAGGTCACACGCCCGTGTGACTTACACAGCATTAGACACGCCCATGTGTCTAGACCATGTCAAAACAGGGCATACATACTGACTTGATCACATGGCCACAAGACACGCCCGTGTGCCTTGGCCGTGGTCTAGCTTGACTTGGACCACATGGCTAGTCACACGCCCGTGTGCCTTGGCTATGCTCGAGCCTGAATTTCAATTGTAGGGTACCCTAGGGGACATACAGCCGTGCAACATAGCGGTGTGCTGCACACGGTTGAGACACACGCTCGTGTCTCTGCCCATGTGGACAAAAATAGGCCATTTGAATAGCCAACTTGCCACCCCAATTAGGTCAAACCTACAATCACCAAACCCAAGCATATTTGTACACCAATTTCAGCCAATCTCTATACCAAAACATACATTATTCATGCCTTTACACTATTAATAAATTCCAACCTCAATTCAACAACTAATTTATACCAAAACCTAAACTAAAATCATATCAAAACATATGTTTCAATACATCATTCAATATCATACTCAAAACTTACCAAATGTTATCAACATTGACCATTTCTTTTGATCATTCAAAAAATATCGTATAATTCATAATGCCTTCCATATCATATAACATTTCCAACCATAAGTTCAAACATAAACTAGCCATATCACATGGCATGATATATATACATTATAAAATATAATCAAAACACTTCTAACCTATACATGCTATACTTCAATATATACATTTACAAAAGGTACCAAAATAAGGTTTGATACTGTGGTGACAATCCTTGACGATCCCCTAGCTCACAGTAGCTTTGATATCTATCAAAAAATGCAAACACACACAAAGTAAGCTTTCAAAAGCTTAGTAAGCCATATACAACTAAAATTATCATTTTAAGCATATAAACATCATCAAATTACTTATATTTTGTAACCAAATACCAACACCAAGTTCATATTCATATACTTAGATCATAGTTCATCATTTTCACATATACTTACCTTTCATGTAACACCCCAAACCCAGCCTAGACATTATGGCCGAATTTGGCGATGTCACATTGAAGTGTTTTTCGTAAAGCGAGATGCTGTTGAAAAAAAACCCATTCTCTATTTAAACTGTTTGTGTGATCTTAAAGGTGTTCATTTAGGTTCAAAAAGTGAGTTGTTTGAAAAAGGTTATTCATTTTAAAACGTCCCTATTATATTTTTAAAAACGTTATTCATTTCCTAAAATATCATGTTATAGCAAAAGCTTTTTAAAATAGTTGCGTACTTGCGCTCACTTGTAAGAACATTGTTTCCTTTGAAAACTCATGTTTTCCTAACACTAGCAGTTATAAACCAAAGCAATTAAAAACCCAAATTAAATTTAAAATCCATAGAGGCCTTATTACAGTAAAAATACCCAAATAAAAAATAAAACTACTTATAAATTAAAAGTTAAAAATGGAAGCAAGAGCGGTTGTATGGCCACCCTCGAGTCCCTCGAAGCACCAATCTGCCTATGGCTGGGGATTACCTGCACAATTAACAGATGGGTGAGTTTACGAAAACTCAGTGTGTAATCCCATAATAGCAATCAATCAGAGTAAGCACAACTTGGGCCTAAGCCCTTTCAGTCTCAGTTAGGACCTTAGCCCATTTTATTATTAACAGTGGCAATGTCAGTTTGGGCTTTAGCCCAACTCAATACAGAAACACTCATGTGTTTGGGCCTTGGCCCATTGCAGCAACAATAACGGTCAAAGAATAGTAAATGCGATGCAAAGATGTCGATGCAAGCATGCAAGTCCTACCCAATCCATCCTCTACACTCCACTCCGTCCAGCCCTACACTTCATGTGGGGATAAAATTGACCCACCTATCCCTACACTCCAAATATAGCATCGGTTGCGGCACTAATCAGTATTTGTAGCAGAGCGGCCAGTAATAGGCTTTAAGCCATCAGTGATTTGTAGCAGAGCTACCAGTACAGTACACTTCCTCCAATCATATATAAACCCATACCCATGCAATGCATCATGCAACGTGTTATGTCATAACATAATATTATTCATGTACTCAGTATAGTTACAAATAGCATACTAAAATATAAACATACATCATATAGAGGCAAAACAGTCATCTTACCATATAAGGGCAAAACAATCATTTTACCTTACGGGGGTATTACAGTCATTTTACCTTATAGAGGTATTATAGTCATTTTATCCTACAGGGGTATTTCGATCATTTTACCCTACAGGGGTATTTCGGTCATTTTATCTTATGAGGGTATTTCGGTCATTTCGGCCCAACATGGCACACGAACAATCGCATGCCCATGTGGCATCAACAATCCTATTTTTCAACTTTTGCCGATTTACGGTTAAGACAGTGATTACACACCTGTTTACAAAAACATGCACGTAGCCCCTTGAGTATTCCCAACCTTGATCCAAACCACAAACATTCCATTAGTATCAAGGTAAATAAATTAATACTACTCCTTTCCATAATACTAATCCAAAAGATCAATTGTCACATACCTTGTGTAACACCCCAAACCCGACCTAGACGTTATGGCCAAATCTGGTGTGTCACATTGAAGTGTTTTAGCAAAAACCATGTTTTCATTGAAAAACCTTCTTAAAATAAAAGAAACCTTAATTAACTTAAAAAGAAAACACCTTTCAGTTGCAAAAACCTTGTTTGAAAAATTTGATTTAAGAAAACTTATCATTTAAAAATTTAATTGCGGAAACGTAGAAAACATACTATAATTTAGGGAACCCATGTTCAACTTCTTGTAAATTACAATGAAAATATTAATAGTTCAAGTAATAATAACATAACGAAAACCTTATTACAATCTGATCTGAAACATACTTAATTAAATGAAAACTTATATGCTTAACAAAAAAAAGTCCAAATTATCTTGCTAGCTGGCCACCCAGAGTCCCTCCAAACATCAAACCTTCTACTGAGCCTCACATGAAAATAAAATAAAAGAGGGGGTGAGTTTTCGCAAACTCAGTGTGTACAACCCTCGAAGAAAATAGGCATTCAAAAAAAATCATTCATCAATCATGCAATGCAATCCCATCCAAATTATCCATTCGCTACACACCGACTCCGTCCCCCGTCACACCATATGGGGATATAAATATTGACCCACCCAACCCACACACCATGGTAGCCCGATTGCGGAACTACCTTCATTTACATATTGGGCTTTAAAAGTCGTCAGTGGATCCACGATTGTCAAGCAACCATGCGATCCTCATATACTTCCTCCGTTCCATAATTCCCAACCCATATGTAATCTAAGCAGAATATCATATGTATGCTTGCCACATCTACAAAACTTACATTTAACATCTAGGGGTATTTTGGTCATTTTCGCCCTTAGGGGCATTTCGATAATTTTCCCTTAATTACGATTTTCACTTACCTTGGCCCGTTAACAAGTCTCATGAGTTAATATGAATGAATACTATGCACCAGGTAGGATTCTAGAGAAAAGGAGGTGAGTCATTAAGACCGCTTAAGTACCAAGCTCTCCCTAGATCTAATCCTTGACATGCATATACCCGTTGTCACACCTTAACCCTATGACTTGTCCTCAGTCGCAATATATTAATTAAGTTTTATGTAGTTATCATATAATAGGCCCAAAAACCCTTACAGAGCCCAAACAAATTCACATACCTATATCTGGCCCATTAAGCCCAATCATATTCATATGGCCCATTACGCCCAAATCACCTGCATATGGCCCATTAAGCCCAAACCACATTTATATGGCTTGTTAGGTCCAGTCATATACATATTCATGCTCACATAAAAATTCCTATTACATAGCATCAATATTCAGTTTTTGCCTATTATGGGCCCAATAGCCCATCGGGCCCATTTAGCCCATTCTGGCCCATGTGGAAAAATCAAAACCCAAGTCCACGGAATCTCCCGTAGGCCTCATGCAACCTATCAGTTTCCCCCTTATGAGTTTTCGAGCACTCACAAGACTACCGTAGCCAAAATTTTGACTTTTCGGCATTTCAGCTTTTCGACTTTTCAACTTTTCGGCTTTTGCCGAATCATTATGTGTGTGTAGTGTATATACACACCTGGTAAGCAAGCGTGATGCGATCTCCTTAGCCCAAATCTATAATCGATATCACTCAGAGATTAATCACACATACTTATCGATTACTTTACCAAAAGCCGAAATCTCACCTTAACCTTACCTGAATGCCAAGCCTTTACTAGCTTTTACTTTGATCACTAAACACGCGTATTTCTCAGATCTGAAGAGCAAATCGGCAGGAATCCAAAACCAAGATCTGACACTAATTCCCTACCAAAGTCGATTAGAAAGAATGAGGGGCAATAATCGATACTTAGCAAAGAAAACCGATTGGAAGAGTAACACTTACACTAGATTCGGTCAAAGAGTATTCGGCCCTTGGGAGATTTGGCTTTTCGGCTTTCAACTTAGTATGGTGAATAAGGTTTATTTGGCACAGATTAAAGAAGAAGAGTAGAAGAAGAAATTGGCTAAGTGAAATAAATAAAATTGTGTAGAGAAGAATAGAAATCGATAGAAAGAAAGAAAAACAAAAGGGTTTTCGGCTTTTTGGATCTTGAAAAGAAAAGGGTTTTTGGTAGCAAGGTGAAGAAGAATTTCGGTAGTAGCTTGACAACCTTGTATTCAACCCCTATTTATAGCCCTTATAGCCATATTTTCCATGCCCAATTCCCAATTTGGCTCTATCACTTCTCCCTTCTCATCTCATCGTTTTTCTCCCTGATAACCCCTTGATCTTTTCCTTAATTTTCTCTCCTGAACACTTCCCTTGGAGTCCATTTTCACGCCACTTCCATCCTTCTAGAAGGCCAAAATTAAACTTCTAAAAATACTAAGCTAGGATTCGAACCTTGGATCTCCTTGCTAGCTACAAATGCCACGTCCCTACTCCCTAAGTGGCGTCACTTAGCCACTCCTTCACAAGGCTTTTTGATGCTATTTTTCCCCTATTTTTATTTAAAAGCCCAACAACTTGCCAACCCTAATTCTTTTAATAATTAGACTATAATTTATTTTACTCCTTGATTCGAACTCAAACCTTAATTAAGACCTGCTATAATTATCACTTGGCTTGGAATATAAAACACAATTTTTATCAAAACTGAAAACAAAGAAAGTTCGGGATTTCGAGACTTTTGGGTTTTGGGATTTTTGGGGCGTTACAACTCTACCCCCTAAAAGAAATTTTATCCTCGAAATTTACCTTATTTAAACTGTTGAGGATATTGATGTCGCATCACTTAAGTTACACCACTACGCTTCTACTGTGCACTCTATTTCTAATTTTAAAATAGATAGATCGCACACTATGGATAAAGTACGTACCATTATTCACTTCCGGAGCATCTTCGTCTTCTCGGCGACGAGCAACATAAACCAAAGCTGGCTGCCTCGCCTCAGCATGGCCTGCATTTTCGCCTAGTACTCCACGTCTACGTCCATTGTTGTCACCACCCCTGGCCTGCTCACGGCCCCTTGTGGGCAGTTGACCACCCCTTGGTAGCTGAGCACCAGCTTGGCCCACTACTGGCTCTCGACCTAGCATTCAGGGGCAATCCTTGATCCTATGCTCCATAGACCCACAAGCTAAACAAACTCTCATCCTCTTCCAACACTCGCCTCTATGGCTTCTCCCACAATCAGCACAAGGTGGCACCCCTGGATTAACAGCAGGGGGCCTTACTCTAACTGGGCCATCAACTCTGGCCCTAGCCCAAGGCCTCTGATCGACACCTGGGGTCTCAGCCTCCCTCTTATTCTTACCCCTTTCTTTCTCCAGATTTAAGCACTCAGTGCACTTTACCTCCTCCACTATCTTTGCTTTCTCCACCAATTTCGAGAAAACTCGTTCCCTTTGTAGAGCTATCAACACCCTAAGGCTATCTCTAAGTCCATCCTCAAACCTAACGCAACGCTCATACTCCGTTGCCACCATTACCCTTGCATACCTACTAAGTCGTAGAAACTCCACCTTATACTCCGCCACCGATTTATTGCCTTGGGTCAAGTTCAAGAACTCCTTCCTCCTAGCATCCACATAGCTTGCACCCACATACTTACCTTGGAATGCAGCTTTGAAAAACTTCTAGGTGACCCGCTCCGGTTGGGTGCCCTCTTTCACTGTCAGCCACCACTGGTAGGCTTCCTCCCTAAGCAATAACACCGCCCGTTTCAACTTTTGCTCAGGTGAGCAGTCCAAATCCTCCATTATCCTTTCAGTGGCCTCCAACCAATATTTTGCCACATTAGGAACCACACCAGCCACACCCTTAAAGATCTCAGCCCCGTTCGATCGAAATCATTCTGGAATGGACCCTCGATTTTCATTGCCATTATTGGGCCTAGCGACCCTTTCCAAAATCCTCAGTATTGCCTGTGACAATGCATCTTCTCTCGCAGCCCGATCATACTGTCCATTCCCAACCACAGGTGAGGCCAGAGCCTCTTCTACTCCCACATCGGGCATATGGCCCGATGTCGACGATTCAGCCCTAACACTTTCGCGGCCTCGACCACGGGCCCTTGTACCTCTTCTAGCACTCATCGTCGATTTGTGTATTATCTGGATTAGAAATTTTATGAAGTTTTAGTTAGTTTAATACTTATGCCGATGTTTTATGAAAATATTTAAAAAGAAGATCGTTTTCGAAAATCCTCTACAGTTTCCAGAGCCTACGGGCTTTAGTTCCATTCTAACCATCATCTAAAGTAGCCCTCTAACTATCTACTGCATAATAATTTAAACAAATTTAAATAAAAGTACTTACTTGGTTCGATGTCGGAGACTCAGTGCGCCGCTCAGCAAGATTTCTGTTTTTCTAAAGCATCGCGATCCAAAATATTTTTAAAATCTAAAAAGAAACCAAATAATAAGGTCCACTTCACAGCTCGAGTTTTGCAACCTGGGATCTAATACAACTAAATGTAACAACCCAAACCCGGCCCAGACATTATGGCCAAATCTGGTGTGTCACATTGAAGTGTTTTAGTGAAAACCATGTTTTCATTGAAAACCCTTCTTAAAATAAAAGAAACCTTAATTAACTTTAAAAAAACACCTTTCAGTTGCAAAAACCTTGTTTGAAACATTTGATTTAAGAAAACTTATCATTTAAAAATTTAATCGCGGAAACATAGAAAACATACTATAATTTAGGAAACCCATTTTCAACTTCTTGTAAATTACAATGAAAATAATAATAATAGTTCAAGTAATAATAACATAATGAAAACCTTATTACAATTTGATCTCAAAACATACTTAATTAAATAAAAACTTATATGCTTAAAAAAACAAGTCCAAATTATCTTGCTAGTGGCCACCCGAGTCCTCCAAACATCAAACCTTCTACTGAGCCTTACTCAAAAATAAAATAAAGAGAGAGGTGAGTTTTCGCAAACTCGGTGTGTACAACCCTCAAGAAAACAAGAATTAAAAAAACATCATTCATCAATCATGCAATGCAATCCCATCCAAATTATCCATCTGCTACACACCGGCTCCGTCCCCCGTCACACCATGTGGGGATAAAATATTGACCCACCCAACCCACACACCTTGGTAGCCCGGTTGCAGAACTACCTTTATTTACATATTGGGCTTTAAAAGCCGTCGGTGGATCCACGATTGTCAAGCAACCATGCGATCCTCATATACTTCTTCCATTCCATAATTCCAAACCCATATGCAACCTAAGCAGTATATCGTATGTATGCATGCCGCATCCAAAAAACTTACATTTAACATCTAGGGGTATTTTGGTCATTTTTGCCCTTAGGAGCATTTCGGTAATTTTCCCTTAATTACGAGTTTCACTTACCTTGGCCCGTTAACAAGTCCCGTGAGTTAAGATGAACGAATACTATGCACTAGGTAGGATTCTAGAGAAAAGGAGGTGAGTCATTAAGACCACTTAAGTACCAAGCTCTCCCTAGATCCAATCCTAGACATGCATATACACGTTGCCACACCTTAACCCTATGACTTGTCCACGGTCACAACATATTAATTAAGTTTTATGTAGTTATCATATACTAGGCCCAAAACCCCTTACAGTGCCTAAAAAAATTCACATACCTGTATCTGGCCCATTAAGCCCAATCATATTCATATGGCCTATTAAGCCCAAATCACCTGTATATCGCCCATTAAGCGCAAATCACATTTATATGGTCTGTTAGGCCCAGTCATATATATATTCATGCTCACATACAAATTCCTATCACATAGCATCAGCCCATCGGGCCCATTTAGCCTGTTCTGGCCCATGTGGCCAAATCACAACCCAAGTCCATGGAATCACCCGTGGGCCTCAAGAAACCTATCAGTTTCCCCTTTACGAGTTTTCGCGCACTCGCAAGACTACAGGAGCCAAACTTTTGGCTTTTCGGCATTTCAGCTTTTCAGCTTTTCAGCTTTTCGCTTTTCAGCTTTTCGGCTTTTGCCGAATCATTGTGTGTGTGCAGTGTATGTACACACCTGGTAAGCAAGCGTGATGCGATCTCCTGAGCCCAAACCTACAATCGATATCACTCAGAGATTAATCACACGTACTTATCGATTACTTTTCCAAAAGCCAAAATCTCACCTTAACCTTACCTGAACACGAAGCCTTTACTAGCTTTTACTTTGATCACTAAACACGCGTATTTCTCAGATCTGAAGAGCAAATCGATAGGAATCCAAAACCGAGATCTGACATTAATTCCCTACCAAAGTCGATTAGAAAGAATGAGGGACAATAATCGATACTTAGCAAAGTAAACCGATTGGAAGAGCAACACTTACAGCAGATTCGGTCAAAGAGTATTCGGCCCTTGGGAGATTTGGCTTTTCAGCTTTCAACTTAGTATGGTGAATAAGGTTTATTTGGCACAGATTAAAGAAGAAGAGTAGAAGAAGAAATTGTCTAAGTGAAACAAATAAAATTGTGTAGAGAAGAATAGAAATCGGCAAAAGGAAAGAAAATAAAAGGGTTTTTGGCCTTTTGGATCTTGAAAAGAAAACGGTTTTCGGTAGCAAGATGAAGAAGAATTTCGGCAGTAGCCTGGCAACCTTGTATTCGGCCCCTATTTATAGCCCTTATAGCCATATTTTCCATACCCAATTCCCAATTTGGCTCTATCACTTCTCCCTTCTCATCTCCTCATTTTTTTCCCTGATAACCCTTTGATCTTTTCCTTAATTTTCTCTCCTGAATACTTCCCTTGGAGTCCATTTTCACGCCACTTCCATCCTTCTAGAAGGCCAAAATTAAACTTCTAAAAATACTAAGCTAGGATTCGAACCTTGGATCTCCTTACTAGCTACTAACGCCACGTCCCTACTCCCTAAGTGGCGTCACTTAGCCACTCCTCCACAAGGCTTTTTGATGCTGTTTTTCCCCTATTTTTATTTAAAAGCCCAACAACTTGCCAACCCTAATTTTTTTAATAATTAAACTATAATTTCTTCTACCCCTTGATTCGAACTCAAACCTTAATTAAGACCTGCTATAATTATCACTTGGCTTTGAATATAAAACACAATTTTTATCAAAACCAAAAACAAAGAAAGTTCGGGATTTCGGGACTTTTGGGTTTCGGGATTTTTGGGGCGTTACACCTTGTTTCGAACCCCCAAGCCTCTACATACCTAAACTTTTGATCAAGAATGATTTTTCCCCTTTCTTCGATTATTATCTGCATATCAACCAAATCTATTAACCTTGATCATATTGTTTGCACAACCGATTGAACAAAGCATAAACCACTAACTGAAAAGTAAAACCGTCTCTAGAGAAGGATAGTAGTCATTCTATTTCCGCAATGATCACCTCATGCGACAGACGCAGAGGCTTAGCACAAACCACCCCTAGCAAGCATCGATAGCAAAGAATACATTAGATGGGAATTATCAACACGACGGAGAAACAAAAAGGAAAGAATAATGATGTGCACTTAAAACAAGAGACAGACTTACCCATGCAAAATCGATGAAAAGAATGACCACAAAAATGACAGATGGCAAAGAAGGGAAAGTCGACACAGAAAGGGGGTAAGAGAGATAGGAGTATTCGACCATGTATTATGATTGAGAGAGAGAGAATATAAGAAGAGAATCGGTCAAGCACTAGGAGTTAAAAGCCGAAAAATATGAAAGAGGGGAGTAGAGGGAACATTCGACCAAGAAGAACAACAAACAATAGAAAAGTGTCTGACCGGAGGGTAGGGAAAAGAGTAAAAGTGCCAGAAAAAAAAGAGAGAGGAGCAGAGAATAAGCAAAGACACAAAAGAAAATGCCCAAAACTGTAAGATAGAGAGGGAGAGAAAAGCAATATTCAGCCATCCAAAACCTAGAGTGAAAGCAACCCCCAAACAATTGATAGGAACCAAAAATGAGGATAGGGAGTACCAAAGCCAAGTACTTCTTATGCCAACATTCAAATTCGGCACCAACTCCCTTCCACTTCAAATCCCCTTGATTTCCTCCTAAAAACTCACCTCATATCTCTCCTCAACTCCCTCTTACAATCCCTCCATGACCAATTCAAACTCCACTCCACTCTATAGTGTTTCAGTCAAACTCTACTACCTCCCATAGCCAACAATAAATATAATCTCAATTTTCACAAGTAAGGATTCGAACCTCAGACCACTAGCACACTCCACACGCCACCATCCACTAGACCAGTAGGCTTTTATGTCATACTTTACCAAAATAAACATATAACCCTAGTGGCCAAAGATAGGGGTTTTATCCTCAAAAACCAAAATTTTGTGGAAGCCAGGGCTTGAACCCATGACTTCTCAGACACTCCCAGAGCACACAACCACTAAGTCAAACACATAATTGTGTCACTTCCTTGCACAATTAAATATTTATGAGTAGCTTCCCAACTGTTCCCACGCTTAAGACCTAATACTTCTAAGCCCAAATTTGGGGCGTTACATTTCACTTTCAAATATAGTACACAATTGGAACGTACCTGAATCGGATAAAATTTCACAAAGTTATTAATCTTCTCAAAATGCCCGTTTGAACCATTCAAAAACATAAGGATACGCGGATAGCTCAGAAAGTATATACAATCCAACGTCCCAGACATGGTCTTACATGTAATCAAACATCGATGCCACTGTCCTAGACAGGGTCTTACACGAAATCAGATATGATGCCAATATCCTAGACATGGTCTTACATGTAAAACAGAAGTCGATGCCAACGTCCCAGACATGGTCTTACACGATAACACATACCGAAAATCCTATGTCATGACATATGTATCCTAACTATTCCTAGGGTTCGTACGGGGCTTTTCAGACGTCGAAACTTTCTCGAAACTTTCTTGAATGGCCTATGTATAGTTTGAATATTCATTCATCACAATTCAATATCATATGAATAATAATTCAATTCAAACATGTTTATTTGTATATAAACTTACCTTGTACGGATTCAAATGGTCGGAATAGGCTACTCGACGACTTTCGACATTTCCCGATCTAATTCTGTTTTCTTTAACTCTTGATCTGTATAAATTCAAATTTGACTCATTTAATCATACATTCATTCAAAACAATCCATAAATATAAATTTAGGGTATTTTACAAATTAGCCCTCACATTTTCACATTTCGACACTTTAGTCCCTAATTCACAAAATCCTAAAATACACATAATTTGCATATACTCATGCTTGGACGAATTCTCCTAATAATCATAATAGTCCACACATTTTATTTATTTCACATTTTAGTCCATCACTTTACAAATTTCACAATTTAGCCCATTTTACTCAAAATCATCAAAAATCCAAAAACAAAAGATATTAACCCAACATCAAACTTTCATATTTCATCACTTATCAACATAAAGCTCATGAATTCATCCATGGCACATTTCAAAATTATCATAAAAATCAGAAATTGAGGCATGGGCTTAGTAAAACACAAAGCAATAATCACAAAAACGTAGAAATTATCAAAAACAGATCAAAACACATACCTTAATCAAAGAAAATCAATGGTCAAACCCTAATGTTCTTTTTTTTTCTTGTATTTTCGGCACAAATGGATGTTAATGGCCATTTTCATTCTTTTGGTTTTATTTTAATTAACATTAATAAACATTTTACCTTTTCAACCTTATTATAATCATAAAATAAACATATATTGGATGGTCACTTATGTCCATTCAAACTTTAAATGGTCAAATAACCACATAAGGACCTTTCAATTAATAAGCCAAATCAAATAGGCACTTTTAACAAACAACAAGCAACTTTTATATTTTACGCGATTAGGTCCTTTTATCAAATTAAGCACACAGATGATCAAATTTTCATACGAAACTTTCACACATGCTAACTCACATATCATAATCACAAAAAATAATATTTAAATAATTTTTTGACTTGGATTTGTGGTCTCAAAACCATTATTTCGACTAAGGTGTAAACCGAATTGTTATAATTTTCCACCCCTAAGGATTTTCGTCCCCGAAAATCTTACTGTTAAACAGTTTCGGATATTGTTGTCTCAAAGCTTCTTCAGGCTCCCATGTGGCTTCTTTAAAACCATGTCAATGCCACATCACTTTTACTAACGAAATTTTCTTATTTAGCAATTCTTTAACTTTGCAAGCTAAGATACGGACAGGTTTCTCTTTATAAGTCATATCGAACTGAATTTCAATCTCAGACGGAGAAATCACATGTGAGGGATCTGATCTGTATCGTCGAAGCATTGATACGTGAAACACATTATGAATCTTTTTTAGTTCTGATGGCAACAATAATCTATATGCTACCGGCCCAATACGCTCGATAATCTCATACGATCCGATGAACCTCGAACTTAATTTTCCCTTTTTACCAAATCAGAGTACTTTCTTCCACTGAGATACTTTCAGAAAGACTTTGTCGCTGATCTCAAATTCAATGTCCTTTCTTTTCAAGTCTGCATAAGATTTTTGATGATCGGAAGCTGTTTTCAAACTATCTCTGATCACTTTCACTTTCTGTTCAGTTTCTTTTATCAAATCAACTCCTTGAATCTTATTTTCATTAAGCTCAGTCCAATACAAAGGTGTATGGCATTTGCAACCATAAAAAGCTTCGTATGGTGCCATTTTAATGGTCGATTGAAAACTGTTATTATAAGCGAATTCAATCAAAGGGAAATATTGTTCCCATGTACCTTCAAACTCAAGAATGCAACATCTCAACATATCCTCGAGTATCTGAATAATCTGCTCGGATTGATTGTCCGTTTATGAGTGAAAAGTAGTACTGAAGTGCAATTTTGTACCCAGAGCATCTTCTAACTTCTTCCAGAATCATGATGTGAATCTCGAATCTCTGTCTGATACAATAGATAATGGCACACCATGCAATCTAATGATATCAGAAATGTATAACTCAACTAATTTATCAAGCGAGTAATCAGATTGAACCGGAATAAAATGAGCTAATTTTGTCAATCGATCAACTACTACCCAAATTGCATCTTTTTTTCATGGAGATAGGGGTAAAACTGAAACAAAGTTCATTGTTACTCTATCCCATTTCCATTCTGGAATCATAATTGGTTGTAGCAAACCAGATGGCACTTGATGTTTAGCTTTAACTTGCTGACAGATCAAACATTTAAAAACAAAGTCAGAGGTATCTCTTTCCATTCCAGACCACCAGTAATACTATTTCAGATCATTGTACATTTTCATACTACCTAGATGCACAGATAACCGACTGTTTTGAGCTTCATTCAAAATCATCTGAATTAACTCTGGATTTCTCAGAACACAAATTTGATCTCAGAATATCAAACAATCATTTTTATCAACTTTAAATTCTGAATCAGACTTTAAATCATACTGAGCTCGTTTTGCTAAAATCTCTTGATCAGTCTTTTGAGCTTCTATAATCCACTGTAAAAACAAAGGTCTTCTTTTAATTAAGCTAAAACTGAACCATCATCGGACAGAACTGAATGAGCATTCATCGCACACAGAGCAAACAATGATTTTTGACTCAAAGCATCAGCAACAACATTTGCTTTACCCGGATGATAATCAATCACAAGGTCATAGTCTTTTAGTAGTTCTAACCATCTTTTCTGTCGCAGATTCAAATCTTTCTGTGTCATCAGATATTTAAAACTATTATGATCAGAGTATACGTGACATTTCTCACCAAACAGATAGTGACGCCAGATTTTTAAAGCAAACACAATCGCTAGACTGATTGTTCTTTTCGTGCGGCTTTAGTTGTCTAGAAGCATAATCAATGACTTTACCTTTTTGCATTAAAAAACATCCTAGACCGATCAATGAAGCATCACTGTAGATTACAAATTCTTTACCCGATTCGACTTGCACCAATACCAAAGCTTCAGTCAGCAAAGTTTACAACTGATTAAAATTATTCTGACACTTTTCTGACCACTCAAATTTAACATCTTTTTGATACAGTTTCGTTAACGGAGTCGCAATCATCGAAAAGCCTTTTACGAAACATCTATAATAATAGGCAAGTCCTAGAAAATTGTTGACTTCAAAGACATTCCTCGGAAGTTTCCAATCCAAAATAGCTGAAATTTTGCTCGGATCAACTCGGGTACCAGAAGATGACACAATATGACCCAGAAAACCAACTTCTAGTAACTAGAATTCACATTTACTGAACTTCGCATACAACTATTTATCTCGTAGAATCTGTAGTACTAATCTCAGATGCTTGGCATGTTCGGATTCATCACGTGAATAAATCAATATGTCATCAATGAATACGACAACAATTTGATCTAGATACCGTCTAAAAATTCTATTCATCAAATCCATAAAGATAGCAAGTGCGTTAGTCAATTCAAAAGGCATAACTAACAATTCATAGTGTCCGTACCTCGTTCGAAAAGCAGTTTTCGAAATGTCTGACTCTTTTACTCGCAACTGATAATAGCCCGATCTCAAATCTATTTTTGAAAACACAACAGCTCCTTTCAACTGATCAAAAAAGTAATCAATTCGAGGCGGAGGATACTTATTCTTGATCGTTTTGTTCAATTGATGATAATCAATACACATTCTCATTGTACCATCTTTCTTTTTTACAAATAAAATCAGAGCACCCTCTATCGGTCTAGCAAACCCTCTATCGGTCAATTCATGCAATTGAGACTTCAATTCTTTTAATTCGGTTGGAGCCATTCTATATGGAGCTATCAAAATCAGAGTAGTACCAGGTACCAATTCTATGCGAAATTTAACTTCTCTAACCGGAGGTAGACCCGGAAGTTCTTCAAGAAACACATCAGGAAACTCACAAACAACAAGCATTGATTCAACTTTATTTTCTGACACTTTCAAATTAATTACATAAGCAAAGTAGGCTTCACAACCCTTTCTCACAATACTCAAAGCTTTCATCGAAGATATCACAGCAGGTAGTCCATTCAAATCACTAGATTCAATTAGGACTATTTCATCATTCTTGCATCTCAAATCAATAGTTTTTCGTTTGCAGTTTACAACAACATCATGCAAAGTTAACCAATCCATACCCAGAATTATATCAAACTCATCAAAAGGTAATAACATCAGATCAGCTGGAAAACAAGTGTCTTGAAACATTAACGGACAATTCTTGTAGACTTTATCAACCAAAACACATCTGCCTAGGGGGTTCGAAACTCTAATTACAAATTCAGTAGACTTTATAGGCAAAGTCTTACTATTCACTAAGTTCATGCATATATACGAATGTGTTGATCTAGGATCTATCAAAGCAATCACAGAAGTATCATAAAGAGTAAATGTACCCGTAATCACGTCTGGCGATGAAGCTTCCTCACGAGCTCGAATAGTATAGGCTCTGGCAAGTACACGAGCCTTGGATCTAATAGTTGTTTCTTTTGTTCCCCTTTGACTGCCACTCACATTTTTCGTATTTTTGGAAGGTCTACCACGAGATGCATTGCCACTTGGTCTCAGATTTTGTACAATTTCTTGCTCAACAGATTCAGGGCAATCGCGGATAAAATGGTCTAATTATCTACATGTAAAACAATCTCGATCATATAGTCTACAATTATTAGCATGTCTTTTACCACAATGCTTGCACTCAGGGCGATCAGATTTAGCATTTCCAACACTGGCAACAGATGTAGCTGGAGCTTTGAAGTTCGATTGCGTTCTAGCAGGATCTCTATTTGAATGTCCAACATTAGCCTTTGAACGGCTATTATCATCTCTGAACTTCTTTGATGGAGACTGAAATGATTTGCTCGATGATCTCTTTTGCACTTCTCTATCTTTAGAACCAACTTTTCTTTTCTCTTTCCTGAGATCTTTAGCTTTACATGCTCGTTTAACAAGTACAACAAATTCTTTGATTTCAGAATCCCAACTAACAAACGGATATCCTTACTCAAACCATCTTTAAATCTTTTACACATTATTGCCTCAGTAGATACACATTCACGAGCATACTGACTCAATCTTACAAATTTCTACTCGTATTCTGTGACAAACATACAACTTTGTCTAAGCTCTAGAAACTCTTTACGTTTTTGGTCAATAAATCTCTGACTGATGTATTTCTTCTGGAATTTAGCTTGGAAGAAATCCCAAGTGACTCGCTCACTCAGAACCACGGATATTAGAGTGTTCCACCAGTGGTATGCCGTGTTCCTTAGAAGTGAAATAGAACATTTTATGCATTCCTCGGGATTTAATAACAATTCATCAAATACTCGTATTATGTTCCCTAACCAGAACTCGGCCTTTTCAGTATCATCATTTGTTGTAGACCTTATAATTAATTGAGGATAAAATATGACACAGAAAGAGCCTGTGGTGGAGTGGCAAGGTGGCGTGTTGTGTAACTGTGAGGTCTGAGGTTCAAGTCTTGGAATGCACAGTGGAGTATTTATTTTGCTATTTGAGCTGTGTAGGACGTGGAGTTGGACTGGAACTCTGTGGTTGAAGTGGTCATAGAATGAGGAATTTTCCTAATGGTTGAAAGTAATCCCACATCAGGAAGCTAACATGAGAACTGGTGAGAAGCTGGCTTTAAATAGAACGAACCAGATGAGTTGGTGAGGGGAAAAGTGATTAAGACTCAATGGACAGGATGTGCCAAGGTTGGTGATCGTGGACTTCGGCGTGTTCCCATAAACAGGTGTGTATTCACGCCCTTCATTGTTGGAAGTCGGCAAAAGCTGACAAGCCAAAATTTTGACATTTGAGGCTTCACGAGCGTGCGATTGCTCATGTGGTAAATCGAGCCCACAAATCAGGGGTGGTCGCCACGAGTGTTCTAGTGTACTGGGGCTATTCTGGGCCTCGATGGATCGAATGGGCTTGATGGGCCCCGTGGGCCTGCTTGTGTAAATCTAATTGTTAGGTGGGAAGTAGTTGGGCTTGTTATGTCGTGTCCATGGCATAGGTCGTTAAGGGCTTCGCTGGGCCAAAATGGGTCGTGTGGGCCCAATGGGCTCATACGCCCCACACATATTAAATCCATGGTAAGTGATAAATATTGGACTGGGCTATGTAGGTCACATAGCCGTAACTAAATTTGGGCTTGTGTGGGCCCACTTAGGCCGAGTTAGGGGCTTTAGGCCCATTTGCACCGTAATGTCTGTTTAGGTTACTTAAGTCGCTCAAGGCGACGATGGACCTACTGTTAGGTCGTTAAGACCCTAATTTATAAAATTATCGAAATACCCTTGGTTTGTAAAATTACCAAAATACGCTCAGATTGTAAAATTATCGAAATACCCCTAATTTGTAAAATTATCGAAATACCCCTGGTTTGTAAAACTACTGAAATACCCCTAGATTGTAAAATTATTGAAATACCCCTGGTTTGTAAAATTATCGAAATACCCTCAGTTTGTAAAACTACCGAAATACCCCCAATTTGTAAAATTATCAAAATACCCCCGATTTGTAAAATTACCGAAATACCCTCAGTTTGTAAAATTACTAAAATACCTCTGGTTTCTAAAATTACTAAAATACCCCTAATTTGTAAAATTACCCAAATACCTCCGATTTGTAAAATTATCGAAATACCCCCGATTTGTGAAACTGGTGAAATACCCCAGAATTATAAAATTTCCAAAATACCCCTAGTTTGTAAAATTACCGTAATACCCCTGTAGGGTAAAACGACCGTAATATCCCCCTAGGGTAAAATGTCTGTTATGCTCTTATATTATGTATGATTGGTTTCCTATATGATTTATATATGATTATGATTGAGTATGACATCCTACATGCACATATGATGTTATGACATAACATTCTGTATGGGGATGGGTGATTATTGATGGAGGAAGTGTACGACTCGTAGCTGTTTTGTACAAGGCTTTTAGCCTTTTGTGATGCTTATGGCTTATAGTCGTTCTGCTGACTTAGTGCCGCAACCGGTGCTAAGCTTAGTGTGTTGGCTGGGTGGGTCGATTTTATCCCCACATGGTGAGTTGGTTGGTACGGGTGGTGAGTTGGTTGGATTGGGCTGGGCTGGGAATCTGTCTGCATATCTATATCTGGTACTGATTCTATAATGGGCTAAGGCCCACCTGACACTGTTTACTGATATGGGCTAGGCCCAATTGGTTCCGTTATGGGCTAAGACCCAAGTGATTTGTATTAAGCTTTGGCCACCTATACTCTGAACTAAATTGTACTGTTATTGTTAATGGGCTCTGGCCGAGACTGTTTCTGTTTCTGTTTTGGTATACTGATTGTTACTCTAGTAAGGGGATTACACACTGAGTTTTCATAAACTTACCCCGTTTATTAACTGTGCAGGTAATCCCCAGTATTAGGAGGATCGGTGCTGCGAGGGACTTGGAGGTGGCCACGCAACTACTATTGTTTCCAATTTTCTTTTAAGTTATTATTTAGAAGTACTTATATTTGATTTGGGTTGTTATAAGGCCTCTCTTAATTTCTGGTTTTCATTTTAAACTTTGTAATATTATATATTGTTTAATAACTGCTGGAGTAAAACACGATTTTTCCAAAACAATAATGTTTTTCAAAATATCACATTCCCACAATTGTTTAAATTAAGCTTTCGCGGAAAATAAAGTTTTAAAGGAAATAATATTTTGCAAGAGAATGACTTTTAATAAACCAACATAAACTGAGGTTTTCACAAGTTTTAAAATGGCCAGAGGTTTTAAATAGTAAGAAGGGTTTTCAATGAGAACATGATTTTTGAAAAACACTTTCATGTGACATGCCAGATTTAGGCCTAGCTTTTAGGCCGGGTTTGGGGTGTTACATTTAGTGGTATCAGAGCCAAGTTGCAAAACTCAGTTGTGGAATGGTTTTCAAAATTTTGTATTTCATGAGGTTTTTCCAAATATGTAAAGTGTTTTGAGGTATGGTTCTGGAAAGTGTGGCACACCGAGTCTCCGGTACCGAATCCGTAAGTTTCTGAAACTGTTATTTTTTTCATTGAAAAGCAGTAGATAGAAACACTTTGATTTCTTAAATATTAGATTGTATTGCTACATGTAATGCTAGAGTTTGTATTTTTCTGTGTATGTTCTAGAAATGGCATACATGTGATATCTATTCGCTCCAATAAATAGATGGTTTGGTGTGTGCTTGTATTGTTCGGATCAGAGTGCACAGCGAGAGCGTAGTGTGGTAGGCTAGGTTGTACAACTATTCTTATAGTTGGAAATTTCGAGGATGAAATTTCTTTAAGGGGTAGAATTGTAATGCCCCGAATTTTGGCTTAGAAGTATTGGGCCTTGAGTATGGGTTCGTAAGGAGGTTGTATATAAGTATTTAATTGTGCAAGGAAATGACACAATTAAATGTTTGCTCAAGTGGTTAATGGCCCTGAGAGGAGTTGGAAAAGTCTTTGGTTTGAACCTAGGCTTTAGCAAAAATTTTATTTTATTAGTAAATCCCTAGCTTTGGGCCAATAGGCTTATAGTTAAATTTGGGTAGACCATGACACAAAAATCCTAGTGGTCTATCAGTAAATGGCGTGTGGAGTGTACATGGGGTCTGAGGTTCAAGTCTTGGTGTAGGCATAATTTTCATTTTATTTATTTAAGTGAAATCAGACTTTGGCTTGTAGGCTTTATAAATAATTGTAAGAGGAAGGTGACACAAATGAGTTTGTGGCCTAGTGGTGGTGGCATGACATGGCTATTGTGGGAGCTTGGGTTCAAATCCTATGGATTGCAAAGGGATATTTCATTTTATTTCTTTGTGGTGAGAGAGGTGGAGTTTGATTGAAACTCTGCTAAGGGAAGTTTGAACTGGTCAAAGAGTGGATTATGGAGAAAATCATGGAGGAGATAAAGGAGGATTTTTAGGAGGAAAACGTGGAGCTTGAGTTAGTGTGGTATTGTGCCAATTTTGCTTGGTGGAACTCATGAATTCGATTTTGGGGAGGGGTGTGTATCATTTTCGACCATTGAGAGCATTTTGGGGGTTTTTCTGGTTTTGGTTTTGTTCTTTTTGGTAGTTGTTCTCTCCTAGTTTCTTTTCGATTCTACTCTTTCTATCGTGCTCATTCTTGTGCCTAGACCGAAAATCTCTTCTTCCTTACTCTTTTGAGCAGTAGCTGTATATCCCCCTTCTCTTTGCATCTTTATTCTTTCGGTTTCTAGTCAGGTGTTTATCTCTTATAGTGTAAACTGTTTAAATCTACTTTTCCCTCATTTCAGTTTATTTTCGGGTCTCTTCTCTTTCCAAGTTTGCAGATCAACAGTGTACTTCTCCTCTTTTCTTTTAGCTTGTTGTCAGCTAGTGAAAGTTCTCTGGCATTCGGTAAGTGCTTGTGATTCCCTTTCTGCTTCTCTTTATTGTTAGAATCTTTCCTTCTAAACCCCTCTTTCTTTATGCTGTTGTTGTTAGAGGAAGCGATTGTTACAATTTGCCTCTACCATTCTTGGTATTTTCAACAAATTGGTGGTGGTGGCCGATTGTTCTTTTTTTTCCTAAGTTGGACTCTGTGTTTTAGGTAAGTGGTTTTTCATCTAGTTAAATTATCCAGTTGTTGATAGATGATAAGTGTCGTTGGAATGCAGATAACACCCCCAAGGCTTATCGATCGGTCTCTTGCAAACGGATTCAACAAGTAAACCATATTGGCGAATCTATTCAAGTGAGGGGTAGGTATGGGCAAGTTATTTGTGATGGGGTTTTTGGATAGATGGGTTAATGCACATTTAACTGAATCTTGTGTATGAATGTAGGTTGGAGTACTTGCAAATCTTTCACACATTTTCGTAAACAGTTGTGTATTCACACCCTTCTTTACTGTAAATCGGTAAAAGTAGAAAAGTCAAAAAATATGGCGAATGAGGCCTCACGAGCGTGTAATCGCTCGTGGGGTAAACTGAGCCCACAAACATGGGTGATAGGCTGTAGGGGCCACCACGAGTGCTCTCGTGGACTTGGGCCTCAATGGGCCGAATGGGCCCGATGGGCCCTGTGGGCCCGCTTGTGTCAAATCAGTTGCTAGATGGAATATGGTTGGGCTTGTCATGTCGCGTACATGGCATAGGCCGTTCTGGGCCATGTTGGGCCAGACTGGCCATGTGGGCCCAATGGGCTTGTGGGCCAACACGGATAAAATGTATGTTATGTGGTAAGTTTTGGACTGGGCTACATCGTTTGTACAGCCGTGAGTAGTTCTAGGTTAAATGGGTCGTATGGGCCCAATGGGCCCATGGGGCCGCATGGGAAAATTTCGCTGTTAAGCGGGAAGTAGATAGACTTGTCATGTTGTGGATATGACTTAGGTTATTTTCGGCCTCGATGGGCCGAAATGGGCCGAGTGGGCCCAATGGGCTCGTGGGCCCACATAGATAAAATCTGCGGTAAGTGACTATTAATGACTCGGGCTATGGTGTACACATAGTCATACCTAAATTTGGGCTAAATGGGTCATACGAGTGTGTGGGCCCACTTGGGCCGAGTAATGGGCCTTAGGCCCACTTGCACCATTATGTTTGTTTAGGTTACTAAGGTCGCTCGAGGTGACAATAGACCCTCAGTTGGGTTGTTAAGACCTCTAATTTGTGAAACTATCGAAAGACCCCTAGTTTGTGAAATGACCGTAATGTCCTTGTAGGGTAAAATGACCGTAATACCCCTGTAGGGTAAAATGACTGTAATGCCCCTGTAGGGTAAAATGATCGTAATTACCCTGTAGGGTAAAATGATCGTAATGCCCCTGTAGGGTAAAATGACCGTAATACCCTTGTAGGGTAAAATGACCGTAATGCCCCTGTAGGGTAAAATGACTGTAATACCCCTATAGGGTAAAATGACCATAATACCCCTGTAGGTTAAAATGACCAAAATACCCCTATGTGGTAAAATGATTATTATACCCTTATGTTCCGTATGACTGATGTGCTTATGATTTACATATATGTTTGTACTGAGTATGACTTTGCATACACGTAATATTTATGACATGACATACTGCATGGGGTTGGGATTTTGATATAGAGGAAATATTGTACTGGTGACTATGTCACATTCACTGTTACTGGTGGCTATGCCACAATTACTGATACTGGTGGCTTTGCCACATTTACTATTTCTGGTAGCTATGCTGCATTATTATTATTGGCAGCTTTACTGCGATATTGGTGTGCTGGCTGGGTGGGTCGATTTATATCCCTACATGGTGTGTTGGTTGGTACGGGTGGTGTGCTGGTTGGATTTGGGTGGGATGCATAATTGCATTACACTATACTAATACTGTATTGGGCTTAGGCCCACATCACATTCTCGATAGGGGCTAAGGCCTAGACTGCATCGACATCAGTATAGGCCTAAAGCCCAGACTATTTTGCATATTCTGATTTCTGTTGTCTGTTAGGGGATTACACACTGAGTTTTTTTAAACTCACCCTTTCTTTTTAACTATATAGGTAATCCCCAGCCTTAGGCTATTTGGTGCTACGAGGGACTTGGAGGTGGCCACACGACTGCTGCGTCTTGCACTTGACTTTATTTAATTTAAATCTCACTTTTGGGTTTTTAATTTTGTAATAAGGTCGTTTGAGGGTTTTAAGTTTTAATTGGGCTTTTAATTTCTTATATTAAACTGCTAATCTAGGACAACACAAGTTTTCAAAATAGTCACAGTTTTCTAAAGAATACGAGCTTTCAACAATAAAGTTTTCAAAGTGCTTCCGCGATTTAAGTTTAATTAATATACTAAAGGAAAATAAATTGGTAAACATTTTGACAAGAACTATTGTTAAACAATAATAAAACGATTTAAATTCAATAATGGATTTTTACCGAAAAGATCAATTTTCAAAAAACACTTTGATGTGACACTTAGATTCGGCCATAACGTCTAGGCTGGGTTTGGGGTGTAACAACACGCCCGTGTGAACAGGCTGTGTACCTCACATGGCATTAGACATGCCCATGTTTCTAAGCCATGTCAAAACAGGGCATACATACTAACTTGTCCACACGGCCACCAAACACGCCCGTGTGCCTGGCCATGTGAAAATTAGGGAGGCTACTGACTTAGCTACACGGTTGACCACACGCCCGTGTGTCAAGCCTGTGGTTGAAACTGACTTGGCCACACGGCCTGGCATACCCATTTGTGTGCGATCGTGTGGTCTACCCAGGCTCATTTTGAAATGGCCCTCGAGCAACACGACTGAGACACACGCCTGTGTCTCTGCCTGTGTGGGGCAAAAATAAGCCATTTACAAGGCCAATTTTCCACCCATTTTGGGTCCTCCCTACAAGCATCAAATCCACATCATTTTATACCAAATTTTCAACAAATGATTCAACATTCATGCAATTTCATTAACAACAATTTCATGTTTGTAACACATATCAAATCTTGTCATTCCTTAAGCCAAAAACATACCAAAACATATGGTTTATAACCTTAATATACTCATTCAATCTCATACTACATTCTTACCAATTCCACAATTAGCACATACCAAAAACTTACCAAACTTACCAAATCTCTTGGCCATTCATAAACACATCATATTAATCATATTGCACCACATTTCATATATCAAAATCAAATCATAATCACAACCAAAACCAAGCCATATCACATGGCTAAATATATACATCATAAAACATAATCAAAGTACTTCTAGCCTATACATGCCATACTTTACCAAAAAGAAGTTCGATAGTATGGTAATGATCCTCAATGATCCCCAAGCTCCTGTAGCTATGGTATCTATAAAATAATTGAAAGACACACAAAGTAAGCTTTTAAAAGCTTAGTAAGCCATATACAAATAAACTTATCATATAATACAATTATAAACCAAACCATTCATGTAATTCATGGCCAAATACTATCACTTACTACATAGTTCATATACAATTCACATAATCCCAATTCATATGCTCATATAGCATATTTTCTTATACTTATATCATATATCATCACTTGCATATGTACTTACCTTTTATTCTCTAACATAGTATACATTTCAAACATACTTGATTCGATTACACATTTCATATATTCATTCTTTTCTCGGAATACCCGTTGAACCGTTCGAAATCATAAGGATACGTGGATAACTCAGAAAGCTCGTACAATGCCAACGTCCCAGACGTGGTGTTACATGTAATCAAATATCGATGCCACTATCCCAGACAGGGTCTTACACAAAATAAAATATGATGCCGATATCCTAGACATGGTCTTACACGTAAATCATAATTTGATGCCAACATCTCAGATGTAGTCTTAAACGAAAACACATATCGGATTCTATGTCATGACATATGTATCCTAACTATTCCTATGGTTCGTACAGGGCTTTTCAGACATCGAAACTTTGTTGATATTTTCTCAGATATCTCATATTCAATTCAATAAGCCATTCATCATTGTTCAATAGCATATAAGCATAAATAAACTATTACAAACACATTTATTTGTATCTAGACTTACCTTTTACGGATTTGAACGAACAGAGTCGACTATTCAATGACTTTCAACTTTCCCCGATCTAATTATGTTTTCTTTGGCTCTTGATCTAAAAATATTCAAATTTAACTTATTCAAGCTTACATTGTAATGCTTCAAAAATCCTGAAATCTCAAATTTTCTTTTTTTTTTTGGTTCTGATAAAAAGTGTGCTTAGTATTCCCGATTAAGTGTTAATTATGTGATAGTAGGTCTCGGTTAAGGTTTGAGTCGAGCCTAGGGGTAAAGGAAATTATGGTTTAATAATTAAAAGAACCTTGATGGCAAGTAGGTGTGCTTATAAATAAATGAAGGAAGAATTGGACACAAGGAAGCCTTGTGGTGGAGTGGCAAGTGGCGTCACATGCAAGGCAAGGCAAAGGGGTATAGGATTCGAATCCCACCTTGCACAAAAGAGAGATTTATTTTTGTTTAAGAGTTGGGCAGAGGTGGAGTTGGAATGAACTCTGTAGAGAGTGATAAGAGGAGAAATTTAAGGAGGGGATTAAGGGGTTATCAGGGAGAAAAACTAGGAGATGGGGAGTGAAGAAGAGGTGGAGCCGAATTGAGAATTTGGGCATGGGAAATTCTGCTATAGAGGCTATATATAGGTGCTGAATGTAGGCTTGCCATGCTAATGCCGAATTCTCCTTCACCTTGTTGCCAGAAACCTTTTTTTCTTTCTCTCTCCAATATCCAAAAGCCGAAAATCCCTTGTTCTTCTTTTGTGTTCTTGTGCCGATTTTCCATTCTTCCTTTACTCAAATATTTTTGATTCACTTTTAGTCTAGCCGAATTCTTCTTTTATTTTCCCTTGGAGCTGAATAACCCTCTTTTTACCATACAAATTGCAAGGGTTGAATACCCTTGGTGCCGCTACTACTATTTCTAATCGGTCAGTCCTAGTGTAAGTGCTTTGTTCTTCCAAACGGTTTTGGTAAGTATTAATTGCTCAGTTCCTCACTTCTTCTAATCAATTTTGGTAGGATTAGTATCGAATCCCAGACTTTTGGATCCCTGCTGATTTGCTCCTCAGGTGTGAGACTTTGGTAAGTGTTCTTCACTTAGTAAGGGTTGGCCGAATAGGCTTTAGTAGAAAAGGGTGACATATGTTGGATACAAGTCACCCATTATGTATTTAACGATAAAGTTTAATGCAGATCTAAAAAGTACTTGTGGTTAGTGATCAAGGGAAAGCTATTAAGGCTTGGCATTTCAGGTAAGGTTAAGGTGAGATTTCGGCTTTTGGTAAAGTATTCGATAAGTATGTGAGATTAATTCTTGAGTGATATCAATTGTAGGTTCGTGGCTAGGAAGATTGTAGCACGCTTTCTTACTAGGTGTGTACATACACCACACACACAATAAATCGGCAAATCCCGAAATGCCGAAATGTTAAAAAGCCAAAAGTTTCGCTACAACAGACTTGTGAGTGCGCGAGTACTCGTAAGAGGGAAACTGATAGGTTATTTGAGGCCCCATGGGCGATTCTATGGACTTGGGCTGTGAATTGGCCAACCGGGCCAAAATAGGCTTAATGGGCTCAATGGGCTATTGGGCCATAATAGGCGAAAATTGATCATTGATGCTATGTGATGGAAAATTCGTATGTGAGCATGACTATAAATGTGATTTGGGCCTAATGGGCCATATAAATGTGTTTTGGGCCTAATAGGCCATATAAATATGATTGGGCCTAGTGGGCCATATACAGGTATGTTGATTTGTTTGGGCTTTGTAAAGGGTTTTGGGCCTAATATATGATGACTGCATAAAACTTAATTAATTAAATGAGACCGTGGACAAGTCATAGGGTTAAGGTGTGGCAACGGGTATATGCATGTCTAGGATTGGATCTAGGGAGAGCTTGGTACTTAAGCAGTCTTAATGACTCACCTCCTCTTCTCTGGAATCCTACCTGCTGCATAGTATTCATTCATCTTAGCTCACGGGATTTTTTAACGGGCCAAGGTAAGTAAAAACCCGTAATAAAGGAAAAATTATCGAAATGCCCCTAAGGGCAAAAATAACCAAAATACCCCTATGTGTTGAATGTAAGTTTTATGGACGTTACATGTATATCTGCTGCATACATACGATATTCTGCTTAAGTTGCATCTGGGTTGCATCTGCATACATGCACACTAAGTTTGCAAAAACTCACCCTCTCTTTTATTTTTCTTAGTTGATGCTCAGTTGAAGGTTCAATGTTCAGAGGGACTCTGATGTGGCCAGCTAGCAAGACGACTTCGATTTGTTCTTTTTAAGTAATTTCAGACTGAAATGTATTAAGGCCTTCTCTTTTTGTTATTATTTGGATTAATATTTTTATGCGTTGTAATTACGAGAAATTGAACATGAGTTTCCTAAATCATAGTATGTTTTTCTACGTTTTCGCAACTAAATTTTCAAATGATAGGTTTTCATAAATCATATGTTTTAATTAAGCTTTTGCGATTGAAAAGAGAGTTTTTATAGGTTTATCAAGGTCTCATATTTTATGGAAGGGTTTTCAATGAAAACAAGATTTTTCGCTAAAACACTTCAATGTGACGCGCCAGATTCAGTCATAACATCCAGGCCGAGTTTGGAGTGTTACATTTAGTAGTATCAAAACCCGGTTGCAAAACTCGAGCTGTGAAGTGGGCCTTATTATTTGGTTTCTTTTTTCTACTTAAAAAAAATTGGATCACAACGTTTTGGAAAAAAGGAAATCTTGCTGAGCGACACACCGAGTCTCTAACATCGAATCAAGTAAGTTCTTTTATTCTTAAGCCTATTTAAATTAATATACAGTCGATAGTTAGAGGGCTACTTTAGATGATTATGTTAGAGTGGAATTGAAGCCCGTAGGATCATAAAACTGTAGAGGATTTTTGAAAACACTCTTCTCTTTTTAATACTTTCATAAGACATCGAATAATTATTGAAACTAACTAAAGCTTCATAAAATTTTAAAACCAGAAAATACGTGAATCAACGATGAGTACGAAAAGAGGTGCAAGAGGCCGTGGCTGAGGCTACGAAAGTACTAGGGCTAAATCGTCAACATCAAGCCAGATGCCCAATGTTGGAGTAGATGGGGCTTCGGCCTCACTGGTAGCTAGGAATAGACCGTATGACCGGACAGTGGGAAAAGATGCATTGTCGCAGGCAATGTTGAGGATTTTAGAAGGGGTCGCTGGGCCCAATAACGGCACGGGAAATCGGGGGTCCATTTCGGAACGACTTCATTCAAATAGGGCGTGGCTGGTGTGGCTCCTAACATGGCGGAATACTGGTTGGAGGCCACTGAAAGGATAATGGAGGACTTGGACTATTCACTTGAAAAAAAGCTGAAAGGGGCAGTGTCACTGCTTAGGGAAGAAGCTTACCAATGGTGGCTAACAGTGAAATAGGGCACCCAACCTGAGCAAGTCACGTGGGAGTTCTTCAAGACTGCGTTTCATGGGAAGTATGTAGGTGCAAGTTATGTGGATACTAGAAGGAAGGAGTTCATGAACTTAACCTAGGGAAACAAATCTGTGGCGGAGTATGAGGCAGAATTTCTATGCCTTAGTAGGTATGCAAGAATTATGGTGGCAACAGACTATGAGCGTTGCATTAGGTTTGAGGATGGACTTAGAGATAGCCTCAGGGTATTAATAGCTCCACAAAGGGAGCGAGTTTTCTCAAAATTGGTGGAGAAAACAAAGATAGCGGAGGAGGTAAAGCACACTGAGTGCCTAAATCGGGAGAAAGAAAGGGGTAAGAATAAAAGGGAGGCTAAGACTCCTGGTGTTGGGCAGAGGCTTAGGGCTAGGGCCAGAGTTAATGGGCCAGTTAGAGCAGGGCCCCTGCTGCTAATCTAGGGGTGCCACTTTGTGCTGATTGTGGGAGAAGCCATGGAGACGAATGTTGGAAGAGGATGGGAGCTTGTTTAGCTTGTGGGCCTATGGAGCATAGGATTAAGAATTGCCCTAGAATGCTAGGTCGAGTGCCAGTGGTTGGCCAAGGTGGTGCTCAGCCACCAAGGGGTGGTCAGCTACCGCCAAGGGGTCGTGGGCAGGCCAGGGGCAGTAACGGCAATGGACGTGGACGTGGAGCATGAGGCAGAAATACAGGTCATGCTGAGGTGAGGCCTCCAACTTTGGTTTATGCTGCTTATCACCAGAAAGACAAGGATACCCCAGATGTGATAACGGGTATGTTCTTTATATATGAGTTACCTTATACAGCATTGATTAATATTGGATCGACGCATTTATATGTTGCATGCAATATGATCGAACCTTTGGGTGATATGTTTGAAATTACTGCGAATGAGGTTACTGTGATAAGTCCGTTAGGTCAGTTTGTGGGAGTGAATAAGTTGTTTAGGGATGTACCCTTAGTATTCCAAGGGGTTACCTTTTTAGCAAATTTTATGGAGCTACCGTTTAGTGAGTTCGATTTAATCTTAGGTATGGATTGGCTAGTGAAACATTAAGCCACCTTGGATTGTGCTGCAAAGCACATGGTGTTAAGAACGGTGGAGGATAAGGAGGTGGTGGTGATTGGTGAACACCGAAATTATCTATCGAAAGTGATTTCGGCATTAAGGGCTGAGAAGTTGGTACAAAAGGGATACGAAGCCCATTTGGCTTATATTAGCGACACGGAGGCTAAGAGCCCTACTGTCAAGGAGTTGAGAACAGTTAGGGAATTTTTTGATGTTTTTCCAGAGGAGCTACCAGGGTTGCCACCCAGTAGGGAAGTAGAATTTGGAATCGAGTTGTTACCTGGTACGACTCTGGTGTCCATCGCTCCTTATCTGATGGCACCGAAGGAGTTGGTAGAACTTAAGGCACAGATTCAGGAATTGTTGGATCGAGGATTCATTCGACCAAGTGTGTCTTCATGAGGAGCACTGGTGTTATTCGTAAAGAAGAAAGATGGATCGTTGTGAATGTGCATCGACTACCGACAGTTGAACAAGTTAACTATTAAAAACAAGTACCCTCTGCCAAGAATCGATGATCTTTTTGATCAGTTTAGGGGAGCTTCCGTGTTCTCAAAGATTGATCTGTGTTCAGGGAATCACCAATTGAGGGTTAAAGAGGTGAAGGTTCATAAGATAGCTTTTAGAATTGTTATGGGCACTACGAGTTCTTGGTGATGCCATTCGGGCTGACGAACGCACCTGTCGCTTTTATGGATCTTATGAATTGGGTCTTCCAACCCTACTTGGATCAGTTCGTGGCAGTTTTTATAGATTACATTTTGGTGTACTCAAGAGATGAGGATAAGCATGATGCACACTTAAGGATTGTGTTGTAGATTTTGAGGGAGAAGTAGTTGTATGCCAAATTCAGTAAGTGCGAATTTTGGCTAAGGAAGGTTACTTTTCTAGGACATGTGTTGTCAACTGGGGGGATTAAGTTGGATCCCTGAAAAATTAAAGCAGTGTTAGACTGGAAAACACCCAAGTCGGTATCAAAAATTCAAAGTTCTCTGGGCTTGGCAGGGTATTATAGGAGGTTTGTTGAGGGCTTTTCAGTAATTGCTTCACCTTTAACTAAGTTATTGAGGAAGGGGGTACCGTTTGTTTGGACAGACAAGCAACAAGAGAGTTTTGGAAAACTTAAGAAATTTTTAATTGAGGCCCCTATGTTGATTCAGCCAGTGCCTGGGAAGGAGTTTACAGTTTATAGTGACGCGTCGCATGTGGGATTGGGATGTGTATTGATGCAAGAAGAAAAGGTGGTTGCGTATGCGTCACGACAACTTAAGACTCAATAGGTGAATTACCCATCCCATGATTTGGAGCTAGCTGTGGTGGTTTTCGTGCTAAAAATATGGAAGCATTATTTATACGGGGAGAAGTGCATAATTTATTCAGACCATAAGAGTTTGAAGTACCTCCTTACCCAAAAGGAGCTAAACCTTAGACAGCGTAGGTGGGTGGAATTATTGCAGGATTATGATTGTACGATTGAATACCACCTCGGCAAAGCAAATGTGGTAGCCTACGCGTTGAGTCATAGGGTTAAGTCAGACTTGAGGGCTATGCTCGCCCATTTGAGCTTGCTGGATGATGGTAGCTTGTTAGCTGAGCTTCAAGTGAAGCCAGTGTGGGTCGAGTAGATAAGGAGTAAGAAATTAGTGGATGAGACCTTGGGTGCTCGTTTTAGACAAGTAGAGAGTGGGGAGACATCAAACTTTGGGATAAATAGTGAAGGAGTGTTGTGTTTCCGTGGGAGAATGTGTATACCAAAGGACGACGATCTAAGGTAGTCTATTCTACGGGAAGCACATAGCAGTCTCTATGCTATACATCTTGGTAGAAACAAGATGTATCGGGATTTGCATGAGCTTTATTGATTGCCTGGACTTAAGCTCGAGGTTATGGAGTTCGTAAGCAAATGCCTAATTTGTCAAAAGGTGAAGGCGAAACATCAGTTGCCTTTGGGGTTGCTTCAGCCAGTAAAGATTCCACTATGGAAGTGGGAAAGGATTACTATGGACTTTGTTAGTGGGCTACCCTTGACACCTACTAAGAAAGACTCGATATGGGTTATAGTGGATCGGTTAACCAAGTCTACCCATTTAGTACCGATTCGCATCGATTACTCGTTAGAAAACCTGGCTAGGTTGTATGTGGCGGAGATTGTAAGATTGCATGGAGTGCTAGTCTCCATAATATCTGATAGGGACCCACGTTTCACTTTGTGATTTTGGAAGAAGCTACATGAGGCATTGGGTACTAGGTTGAACTTCAGCGCATCATTCCACCCTCAAACTGATGGACAGTCAAAAAGGGTGGTCCAAGTATTGGAAGATATGTTGAGGGGATGCGTGATTGAGTTTTGAGGTAGCTGGGAGGACTATTTACCGGCTGAATTCGTGTACAATAATAGCTATCAAGCAAGCATTGGGATGGCTCCGTATGAAGCACTGTATGGGCGAAGGTGTCAAACCCCAACATGTTTGACGGAGTTGGGCGAACGGAGAGTTTTGGGCCCTGAGTTAGTAGCAGATACTGAGGATAAGGTGAGATTGATTCGGGATCGGTTGAAGGAGGCCTCGGATAGGCAGAAGTCATATGCTGACCTTAAACGATGAGAGATAGGGTATGCAGTGGGGGACTTAGTTTTTCTTAAGGTCTCTCCGTGGAAGAATGTGTTAAGGTTTGGACTGAAGGGTAAGCTAAGCCCAAGGTTCATTGGGCCATATCGGGTTGTAAGGTGGATTGGGCCAGTCGTTTATCAGCTGGGTTTACCTTTTGAACTAAGCCAAATCCACGACGTGTTTCATGTTTCCATGCTAAGACGATATCGCTCGGATCCTTCACATGTCGTGGCGGTTGAGGAGATTGAGGTTAGGCCAGACCTAGCCTTCGAGGAAGAGCCCATACAAATAATTGGTCGTAATGTTAAGGTACTGAGAAGGAAGTCCGTCCCATTGGTCAAAGTGCTTTGGCGTAATTACAAGGCTGAGGAGGCTACTTGGGAACCTGAGAAAGCGATGCAACATCAATATCCTCAACTGTTTGCATCAGGTAAAATTTCGAGGATGAAATTTCTTTTAGGGGGTAGAGTTGTAACGCCCCAAAAATCCCGAAATCCTGAATTTTCTTTTTTTTCTTCGGTTCTGATAAAAAGTGTGCTTAGTATTCCCGGTTAAGTGTTAATTATGTGATAGTAGGTCTCAGTTAAGGTTTGAATCGAACCTAGGGGTAAAAGAAATTATGGGTTAATAATTAAAAGAACCTTGATGGCAAGTAGGTGGGCTTATGAATAAATGAACAAAGAATTGGACACAAGGAAGCCTTGTGGTGGAGTGGCAAGTGGTGTCACATGCAAGGCAAGGAAAGGGGGTATGGGGTTCGAATCCTACGTTGCACAAAAGAGGGATTTATTTTTGCCTAAGAGTTGGGCAGAGGTGGCGTTGGAATGAACTCTGTAGAGAGTGATAAGAGGAGAAATTTGAGAAGAGGATTAAGGGGTTATCAGGGAGAAAAACTAGGAGATGAGAAGTGAAGAAGAGGTGGAGCCAAATTGGGAATTTAGGCATGGGAAATTCAACTATAGAGGCTATATATAGGTGCTGAATGTAGGGTTGCTAGGCTAATGCCGAATTCTCCTTCACCTTGTTGCCAGAAACCTTTTTTTCTTTTTCTATCCAAGATCCAAAAGCCGAAAATCCCTTGTTCTTCTTTTATGTTCTTGTGCTGATTTTCCATTCTTCCTTTACTCAAATATTTTTGATTCACTTTCAGTCTAGTCGACTTCTTCTTTTCTTTTCCCTTGGAGCCGAATAACCCTCTTTTTGCCATACAAATCGCAAGGGCTGAATACCCTTGGTGCCGCCACTACAATTTCCAATCAGTCAGTCCTGGTGTAAGTGCTTTGTTCTTCCAAACGGTTTTGCTAAGTATCAATTACTTAGTTCCTCACTTCTTCTAATCTGTTTTGGTAGGATTAGTATCGAATCCCAGTCTCTTGGATCCCTGCCGATTTGCTCCTCAGTGTGAGACTTTGGTAAGTGTTCTTCACTTAGTAAGGGTTGGCCGAATAGGCTTTAGTAGAAAAGGGTGACATATGTTGGATACAAGTCACCCATTATGTTTTTAACGATAAAGGTTAATGCAGATCTGAAAAGTACTTGTGGTTAGTGATCAAGGGAAAGCTATTAAGGCTTGGCGTTTCAGGTAAGGTTAAGGTGAGATTTCGGCTTTTGGTAAAGTATTCGATAAGTATGTGAGATTAATTATTGAGTAATATCAATTGTAGGTTCGTAGCTAGGAAGATCACGTCACGCTTTCTTACCAGGTGTGTACATATACTGCATACACACAATAAATCGACAAATCTCGAAATGCCGAAATACCAAAAAGCTAAAAAACTGAAAGTTTGGCTACAACAGACTTGTGAGTGTGCGAACACTCGTGAGGGGGAAACCGATAGGTTATTTGAGGCCCCATGGGGGATTCCATGGACTTGGGCTGTGAATTGGCCAACTGGGCCAGAATGGGTTTAATGGGCCCGATGGGTTGTTGGGCCATAATAGGCGAAAATTCATAATTGATGCTCTGTGATGGAAAATTCATATGTGAGCATGACTATAAATGTGATTTGGGCCTAATGGGCCATATAAATATTATTGGGCCTAGTAGGCCATATACAGGTATGTGGATTTGTCTGGGCTTTGTAAGGGTCTTTGGGCCCAGTATATGATGACTGCATAAAACTTAATTAATTAAATGAGACAGTGGACAAGTCATAGGGTTAAGGTGTGGCAATGGGTATATGCATGTCTAGGATTAGATCTAGGGAGAGCTTGGTACTTAAGCGGTCTTAATGACTGATGCGAACCTAGCTGCGTCATGTTACAAATCAACTTAGTAACATCGAGCATGGCCTAAGCTCGAGGGGCCCAAGTGCAAGATGAAGTTTGATTTCAGTTCAACGAGCTCAAAACAGCTCATTTCCATCTCAATGAACATCGTTTATTCTTTCCATGAGATTAATTCGAACCAAACTTAGCTCAAAGAGCTCAAGCCTAGCTCGGGCTAATTTAAGCATTTTATTAGTTGCTGGAATAATTAATTGAGTCTTGTTAAATTAAATTAAATCAGCTCAATAAATAGGTTGTGTTATTTTTAATAAATTAAAATCTGGACATTTTAATTATGTTTAAATATGTTAGTTAAATTAGTTAATTTGCTTAGCTCATAATTATGTTTAGCTTAATAATTGGTTTTAATATGTTCCAGCCGAAATTAATAGGTCTGAATTGGAACATGTCTTAATCTATTTTAGTACAGCCATTTAACTTGTCTTAGTTTAGGACACATTTATTTCTTGTCTAGCCGAATGTGGGTTAAATAATTTGCTGCCAATTTAATATGTTCAAAGCTGATTAATTTTGGTTTAAATGTGCAGCTATTTTCGACATTAAAGAAGGAGGCATACCGAATTTAATGTGCTTCTTGCTACAGCCAAATTAATTAGTGAACAAGGCATGGACAAAGACATTAATTGAGTTGTTGGGTGCATGGCACAACATTAAAAAAACATTGGTGCATAGGAGCTCAAACGTGATTAATGCATTAAAAAGCTGGCTGGTGCATGAACAACCTAGGAGCATGAAACGTGATTAATGCTTGAAGGTCTGCTGGTTGGTGTTCCCAATCGCCATTCGATCAAAAGGTGGCTGAATATTCAATGTTCCAAGTGAATTAAAAGGCCACCTTTGCTTAAGTTTCTCTAGGTGCTTTTTCGGGAATAATAAGGGACATGGCTGATTATAATTAATCCCATCCAGCTGCTCACATTCAGCTTCTATATCTATTGACCATTGGCATCCTCAAGGAGCATTTAAGCTGCCCAAGCCTATCCAGCTGGTCAAAGCAATATATTTAATATCATGCACCCTCTTTGGCCGAATATTACAAGATTTTTTTTCAGCTGATTAATTTTTCAGCTAATGAGGAAACTTCTAAAAAATTTCCAACTCTTCTAGTTGAATTACAAGGTGACCATTCGGCTTTCTAGGTGGCTGATCAGCTCACCTTTATTTTAAATGATTCCAGCTACATGAAGACACCTTGTAAGCTGTCCAAATACGTTCTCAAGGCTGGAGGAAGCATCCTAGAATTTTTTTAATTTTTTCTGGAAAGTTCAGCTCATTTGAAGGTTGAAATTAAGTGTCCATTTGGCTGCCAATTGTCCATTCGGCTAGCCTTAGTCTTTAGCTATAAATACTTGTTTTTAGATGTTGTAAAGGTTAGAAAATTTTAGACTTTGTTAATTATATGAACTTAATTGTTCTAGTGAGAATTCAATTCTCTTTATTCACTTTAGGACTGATCTGACTTATCGGGATTTCGTCTCGTGGCGTCTATCTTTCCTTTGTTTTATTCCGAACTTATCATCTCCGGTGTGGCGTTCAAAATATATATTTGGTTCCTAACTCTCTATAGTTAGCGGGTCAAGATTCTCTTGTTGACCTAAGTGCCTATTTTAAGATTCGGGTCAACTTTTCCTATAACGTTGGTTCAATCTTGGCCTTAGCTAATTTTCATCCACCTATCACCAAGTTTCCTTTAACCTTTATTTGATCCCTTTGATAGCCATTTATTCATTTCTCTTTCAGCCTTCTTGAAATCAAACCATCCATTCACTTCCAAATCTATTACAAAACTAACCATTCGAACCTATCTTCCTTGTTTTCATCCCCAATTTTGCAAACCGTTCAAACTTACCCAATTTATTAATCGGCAACTATTACGACTCAAATCATCCCGAGGCGAGTTCGTATCATCTGGTATCAGAGCTAGTTAAATTGAGGTAAGTATTGATGTTTTTGAAAGTTCCGGTATCGTGTTTGTAAAAAAGAAATTGAAAAAAAAATTTGAAAAAAAATTCGTGAAAAAAAAGAGAAAGAATATATTGATTTGAAGAGTAAAAAAAAAATTTCAAAATCGTGAACCAATTTGTTCACGATTGGAGAAAAGTTATTTCCAAAACCCATGGAACCATGAATGGTTCGAAAAGGAAATGGGTTATTTCCATTCCCTCCCTCTTTAGGAGGGTACCACCTCACATCGTTACCTACAAAAGAATAAAATAAGTTATTGAAGCGATGAAGGTTAAGCACAAAGGAATTTTCCAAGTTTTTATTCATAACTTGAACAAATAAACCAATACCGGGATCAAAAATGGAAATTGACCTTACCGTTTCACAATGGATACAAGGGTCAAGCATAGATGTCAGAATTGAACCATCAAGAGTTTGAGAATTATGATTTTGGACACCAAAAGTACTTGACTCAACCCTTTTGAACAACTTGTTACCAATTGATATAAAATAATAATCTTCGAGCTCGAAAGCAAAGTTTCCATCATTAATCGAATAGGGCTGTTGCGTACTAACAACTTCAACTCCCATACCTTGTGTACCTTTTGGCAAATGTGAACTAGAATCGTGGTGAACGTTACCTTTTTCAACCAACGTGAAACTTCTCTCCTTGGGAAGGTATTGAAGTCGAAGCTTATTACATGATCCTTGATAAACCTGAAATGAAAGATAAACACAAAGATAATTTGAGCTTTTCAAAGTACAATTTCAATGCCTACCTTTACTTGGAAATATCTTAAGAGAACATGCTCCGGGTTTGAACACATGATTTTGATCACCACTTTCAAAATGTAGCATAAATTTATTTGGCACCAATACGTCATACACGTTAGGCAACCATAATCTAAGCACACTCATACTCAAATAATCAAACCTCTTATATTTCATGTGAACAAACTTGCACAGACTTATGCGTGTCGCACAACTTGGAGAATATTCAATAATGTCACAAGCAAACATATTACGCATTTGATGTCTCAACTTTTTTATACACGAAATCAAATGTTGTTTGTGTAAAATTATTATTTCTTCAAAAACAAATTTTCCAACGCCATTCTCATCAACAGAAAAATTTTCCAAACCATGATTCAAAACGAAATCTTCAATAATTGGAAAGCAACATTTGGATGAATCAAGATGAAGAGTTCTTTTATTAACTAAGTCTTCGATGAACTTACCACTATTGCGCAAGTGAGATGCGAGACTCGATTAACATAGAACCCTTACCTAGCTCACCTTTAAGCGTTGGGAAACTAGGGTCATCTACGATCTTACCTTCCTCGAACATTCGAAATCTTCTCACATCAGAAAGATAATGAAGTTGCAGCTGGCCAATGGAGTCATGAGAAACCTGAGAAGAAACATTGCAAAGAGAACTTATAGAACGGTTAGTTAAAATACTCCTCGCTTTTTCTTGCTCACTTTCATCATTTTCACTCGTTTCTTTTTTTAACTCACTTTTTTTTTCGTTTTGAGAGAAGTGTGAGGTTTGTGTGAGTCAAACACCTTGTTTTGAAATACTAAAAGTATTATTGATGATGGTAATAATCTGTCCGACCCAACATATCAAGAATTTATTCACGAGGTGGGTCAAATGCTCCAAAGACGATTAAAACCAATACGAGAACGTTTGGAACGTATCGAAGAAAGGGCCCAAACAAATCGAAGATCTGTAAATTAAAAGATGGAGACAAGATCATCACCGAGACATGCATTCGATGATCATTCGAAGAGAGACTCATACCGAGATTCTTACTCATCAAGAAAGTCGAGACGATATGAAGCAACCCCCAAAGTTGAAACCTATCAAAACTACCAACGAGAAGGTAGAAATTTTTATTCGAGCACTTTAAAGTATTCATCTGCGGAGAAAACATCACAAAGAAGTGAATGTGTTTCATCTAAGTATTCTTCCACGGAAAGTCATTTCCGAAGAGGTGTATACCATGATTCCTACTCAACGAAGAATTCAAGACGAAGCCAAGAAAACTCTGAGAATGAAGTCTATTACGGAGATGAACGAGATGATTCAATTAATTCTTCGTATGCGCAAAGATATTCATCCATGAAGATCCAATCTTGAAAAGAAGACCATATTTCATATATGGATCCTTCATATCTTCCCCAAAAAGAGGTTTCCCATTTTGATTCTTTTAAGTTATCTCCCTCTTGTAATAACATCGAAAAGACATGTGAGAAAGAATTTGAGAGAAAAAAAGAAATGAAAGAAAAAGAGTGTGAAAGAGAGCAAAAAGAGAATGAGAAAAAGGAAAGTGAAATTAAAAAAGAAAGTGAGAGTGAAGAAAGAAAGAAAAATGAACAAGAATCGAGTGTAGCTAAAAAAGAAAATGAAAAAGAAAAAGAAAGTGAGTTAAAAAAAGAAACGAGTGAAAATGATGAAAGTGAGCAAGAAAAAGCGATGAGTATTTTAACTAACCGTTCTATAAGTTCTCTTTGCAATGTTTCTTCTCAGGTTTCTCATGACTTCATTGGCCAGCTACAACTTCATTATCTTTCTGATGTAAGAAGATTTTGAATGTTCGAGGAAGGTAAGATCGTAGATGACCCTAGTTTCCCAACGCTTAAAGGTGAGCTAGGTAAGGGTTCTATGTTAATCGAGTCTCGACCATCTTACTTGCGCAATAGTGGTAAGTTCATCGAAGACTTAGTTAATAAAAGAACTCTTCATCTTGATTCGTCCAAATGTTGCTTTCCAATTATTGAAGATTTCGTTTTGAATCATGGTTTGGAAAATTTTTCTGTTGATGAGAATGGCGTTGGAAAATTTGTTGTTGAAGAAATAATAATTTTGCACAAACAACATTTGATTTCGTGTATAAAAAAGTTGAGACATCAAATGCGTAATATGTTTGCTTGTGAAATTATTGAATATTCTCCAAGTTGTGCGACACGCATACATCTGTGCAAGTTTGTTCACATGAAATATAAGAGGTTTGATTATTTGAGTATGAGTGTGCTTAGATTATGGTTGCCTAACTTGTATGACGTATTGGTGCCAAATAAATTTATGCTACATTTTGAAAGTGGTGATCAAAATCATGTGTTCAAACCCGGAGCATGTTCTCTTAAGATATTTCCAAGTAAAGGTAGGCATCACAATTGTACTTTGAAAAGCGCAAATTATCTTTGTGTTTATCTTTCATTTCAGGTTTATCAAGGATCGTGTAATAAGCTTCGACTTCAATACCTTCCCAAGGAGAGAAGTTTCACGTTGGTTGAAAAAGGTAACGCTCACCACGATTCTAGTTCACATTTTCCAAAAGGTACACAAGGTATGAGTGTTGAAGTTGTTAGTACGCAACAGCCCTATTCGATTAATGATGGAAACTTTGCTTTCGATCTCGGAGATTATTATTTTATATCAATTGGTAACAAGTTGTTTAAAAGGGTTGAGTCAAGTACTTTTGTTTTCCAAAATCATAATTCTCAAACTCTTGATGGTTCATTTTTGACATCTATGCTTGACCCTTGTATCCATTGTGAAACGGTAAGGTCGATTTCCATTTTTGATCCCGGTATTGGTTTATTTGTTCATGTTATGAATAAAAACTTGGAAAATTCCTTTGTGCTTAACCTTCATCGCTTCAATAACTTATTTTATTCTTTTGTAGGTAACGATGTGAGGTGGTACCCTCCTAAAAAGGGAGGGCATGGAAATAACCCATTTCATTTTCGAACCATTCATGGTTCCACGGGTTTTGGAAATAACTTTGCTCCAATCGTGAACAAATTGGTTCGCGATTTTGAAAATTTTTTCTCGAGCAAGTGGCCCGATTTGAGGACAAATTGTCTTCAAGAGGGAGGGAATGATGCGAACCTAGCTACGTCATGTTACAAATCAACTCGGCAACATCGAGCATGGCCTAAGCTCGAGGGGCCCAAGTGCAAGATAAAGTTTGATTTCAGTTCAACGAGCTCAAAACAGCTCATTTCTATCTCAATGAACATCGTTTATTCTTTCCATGAGATTAATTCGGCCCAAACTTAGCTCAAAGAGCTCAAGCCTAGCTCGGGCTAATTTAAGCATTTTATTAGTTCTGGAATAATTAATTGAGTTTAGTTAAATTAAATTAAATCAACTCAATAATTAGGTTATGTTATTTTTAATAAATTAAAATCTGGACATTTTAATTATGTTTAAATGTGTTAGTTAAATTAGTTAATTTGCTTAGCTCATAATTATGTTTAGCTTAATAATTGGTTTTAATATGTTCCAAACCAAAAATTAATATGTCCGAATTGGAACATGTTTTAATCTATTTTAGTACAGCCATTTAACTTGTCTTAGTTTAGAACACATTTATTTCTTGTCTAGCAGAATTAAATAATTTGCTGCCAATTTAATATGTTCAAAGTCGATTAATTTTGGTTTAAATGTGCAGCTATTTTCGACATTAAAGAAGGAAGCATACCGAATTTAATGTGTTTCTTGCTCCACCAAATTAATTAGTGAACAAGGCATGGACGGCACATTAATTGAGTTGTTGGTGCATGGCACAAAGATTAAAGAGCTGCTGGTGCATAGGAGCTCAAACGTTATTAATGCATTAAAGAGTCTGCTGGTGCATGAACAGCCTAGGAGCATGAAACGTGATTAATGCTTGAAGGCTCTTGGTTGGTGTTCCCAAATGGCCATTCGGTCAAAAGGTGGCTGAATATTCAATGTTCCAAGTCTGAATTAAAAGGCCACCGCTTTGTTTAAGTTTCTCTAGGTGTTTTTTCGGAATAATAAGGGACATGGCTGATTATAATTAATCCCATCCAGCTGCTTACATTCAGCTTCTATATCTATTGACCATTGGTGTCCTCAAGGAGCATTTAAGCTGCCCAAGCCTATCCAGCTGGTCAAAGTAATATATTTAATATCATGCACCCTCTTTGGCCGAATATTACAAGATTTTTTTTCAGCTCATTAATTTTTCAGCTGATGAGGAAACTTCTAAGAAATTTTCAACTCTTCTAGTTGAATTACAAGGTGACCATTCGGCTTTCTAGGTGGCTGATCAGCTCACCTTTATTTTAAATGATTCCAGCTACATGAAGACACCTTGGAAGCTGTCCAAATACGTTCTCAAGGCTGGAGGAAGCATCCTAGAATTTTCCTAATTTTTTCTTGAAATTTCAGCTCATTTAAAGGTTGAAATTAAGTGTCCATTTGGCTGCCAATTGTCCATTCGGCTAGCCTTAGTCTTTAGCTATAAATACTTGGCTTTAGATGTTGTAAAGATTAGACAATTTTAGACTTTGTTAATTATATGAACTTAATTGTTCTAGTGAGAATTCAATTCTTTTTATTCACTTTAGGACTGATCTGACTTATCGAGATTTCATCTCGTGGCGTCTATCTTTCCTTTGTTTTATTCCGAACTTATCACCTCCGGTGTGGCGTTCAAAATATATCTTTGGTTCCTAACTCTCTATAGTTAGCGGGTCAAGATTCTCTTGTTGACCTAAGTGCCTATTTTAAGATTCGGGTCAACTTTTCCTATAACGTTGGTTCAATCTTAGCCTTAGCCGATTTTCATCCACCTATCACCAAGTTTCCTTTAACCTTTATTTGATCCCTTTGATAGCTATTTATCCATTTCTCTTAGCTATTTATCCATTTCTCTTTCAGCCTTCTTGAAATCAAACCATCCATTCACTTCCACATCTATTACGAAACTAACCATTCGAACCTATCTTCCTTGATTTCATCCCCAATTTTGCAAACCGTTCAAACTTACCCAATTTATTGATCGGGCAACTATTACGACTCAAATCATCCCGAGGTGAGTTCGTATCAATGACTCACCTCCTCTTCTCTAGAATCCTACCTGGTGCATAGTATTCGTTCATCTTAGCTCACGAGATTTGTTAACGGGCCAAGGTAAGTAAAAACCCACAATAAAGGAAAATTTGTCGAAATGCCCCTAAGGGTAAAAATGACCAAAATACCCCTATGTGTTGAATGTAAGTTTTATGGATGTTACATGTATATCTGCTGCATACATACGATATTCTGCTTAGGTTGCATCTGGGTTGGGAATTATGGAATGGAGGAAGTATATGAGGATCGCATGGTTGCTTGACAATCGTGAATCCACCGACGGCTTTTAAGCCCAATATATGAATGAAGGTAGTTTTGCAACCGAGCTACCATTGATGTGTATCGGTTGGGTGGGTCTATATTTATATCCCCACATGATGTGTATCGGAGGACGAAGTTGATGTGTAGCGGTTGGATTATTGGGGTGGGATTGCACTGCATTGCATTGCATGTATGATTTTACGGTGGTTGATGTTTGCTTTATGTTTATTGAGGGTAGTACACACTGAGTTTGCGAAAACTCACCCCCCTCTTTTATTTTTCTCAGGTGATGCTCAGTAGAAGGTTTGATGTTCGGAGGGACTCTGAAGTGGCCAGCTAGCAAGACAACTTGGATTTGTTCTTTTTAAGTAATTTCAGACTGAAATGTATTAAGGCCTTCTCTTTTTGTTATTATTTGGATTAATATTTTTATGCGTTGTAATTACAAGAAGTTGAACATGAGTTTCCTAAATCATAGTATGTTTTTCTACTTTTTCGCAACTAAATTTTCAAATGACAGGTTTTCATAAATCATATGTTTTAAACAAGCTTTTGCGATTGAAAAGAGAGTTTTTATAGGTTTATCAAGGCCTCATATTTTAAGGAATGGTTTTCAATGAAAACAAGGTTTTTTGTTAAAACACTTCAATGTGACACGCCAGATTCGGCCATAATGTCCAGGCCGGGTTTGGGGTGTTACACACATTCATTCAAATCAATACAAAAATACATATTTAGGGCATTTTACAAATTAGCCCTCACATTTTCACATTTTTGACACTTTAGTCCTTAATTCACAAAATCACAAAATACAAAAAATTTCTATACACACTTGCTTAACTGAATATACATGGTGTTTATATAAGCCCATATATTTCATTTATTTCACATTTTAGTCCCTCAATTTAAAAATTTCACAATTTAGCCCATTTTACTCAAATTCATCAAAAATTCAAAGACAAATCATTTTAACCCAATATCAAGCTTCCATATACTATCATCGAACTTCATAAAAATCATAATTTCATCAATGGCATAACTAAAAATCATCAACAAAATTAGAAATTGAGGCACGAGTTTGATAGAACTCTAAGCAACAATCACAAAAACGTAGAAATTATCAAAAACAGATCAAAACACATACCTCAATCAAACAAAACCATAGCCGAAACCCTAAGCTTGAATTTCTTTCTTTTTCTTTGATGAATTCGGCAATATAAGGTGTTAATGGCCTTAATTTATGCTTTGTTTTATTAATATTAACTTAAAGTACTAAATACCAATTTTGCCCTTGATTAATAACATTATAAAAGCACATATATTAAGGCCTTTAATGTCCAATAACACAACCAATGGTTTAATAACATATAGCAAGCAACTTTTACATTTTATGCGATTAGGTCATTTTATCAAATTAAGCACATAAACGATCAAATTATCATACGAAACTTTCACACATACTAATTCACATATTATAAGGACGGACAATAGTATTTAAAATATTTTTTAACTCGAATTTGTGGTCCCAAAACCACAATTCTGACTAGGGTCTAAACCGGGCTATTACAACTCTCCCCTTAGGGATTTTCGTCCTTGAAAATCTTACTGTAATATCCTGATTTTGGGCCTAGTCAGAATAGTGGTTTTGTGACCATAAAATCTGAGATAGAAATAATTATTTTATAATCATATTGATGTTTATGATATGATTGCATGATTGTGTGAAAATTTCGTGATGAAATCCTATGCCTAAAGTGCTTAAATTGAAATTAGGGACTAAATCGAATAATTTGCAAAACTTGCATTCTAGAAGTTTCTAGTATGAAATTGTTTTGAAATATTAATTAGGAGGTCTTATATAGCAATTTTACCAATTTCTAAGTTTATGGACAAAAATTGGACATGGATGGAATTTTTGGAAAGTTTAGTAGTAAGAGCATTTTGGTCATTTAGGGGTAAAATGAATTAAAATACAAAATTAAAAGCCAATTTTGCTCATCTTCAACCCCATGGCCGAATATAGCAAGGAGAAACCATGGCTAAGGTTTTTCAAGCTTCCAAGCTCGATTAGCAAGGAAAACTAAAATTCGGGCTAAAATGGGGAAAATACCAAGTTGTGGACGAAATGGTAAAAGTAGCCATTTTCGCATACGAGGTAAGTTCATGTGTAAATAATGTAGCATAATTGTTATTTTTAAGTTATTGATGTTAATTATATGATATGCTGATTTTTATCATGAAATATATGCTTTGTGGTTATTTTCGAATAAAATGTAAATTATGTGAGCTACTTGTTAAATATAAATTGTTACCGAGTATTGGATTCGGTATTCTACGGAAGACGGCAAGGATATATGTTCGAGGAAAATCCCATTTGAACCTTAGGAATAGATTAGGATACAAGTGACATGTCACTAGGATGGTTGAGCATCCGAACTCGTTGAGTTGAGTCCGAGTTCACTTATGGATGCGAATGTCTGAACTCGTTGAGTTGAGTTCGAGTTCGTGAGATGTAACTAGGCATCCGAGCTCATTGAGTTGAGTCCGAGTTCACTTATGGATGCAAATGTCTGAACTCGTTGAGTTGAGTCCGAGTTCGTGAGATGTAACTAGGCATCCGAGCTCGTTGAGTTGAGTCCGAGTTCACTTATGGATGCGAATGCCCGAGCTTGTTGAGTTGAGTCCGAGTTCGCTTATGGGCGGGTTACATAGTAGCTTGGCTACATATGTGGCACTTATGTGCAAACTTTCCATGTATCTGAATTATATTCTGATGTGTTCAACGGGTAAATTTCTACTCAAATGGAGGAATACTCAAGATGAAAGGGACGTATTGGTAAGTGTTGTGAAATGGATACTTTGAACAGTTATGTACTTAACCCTCAAGTTGAAAAATCGATATAACAACAATATGGTAAGATGATATATGAAAATATGATATGAATGTCTTGGTGATGATTATGCAAATGATGTTTTATGTTTGCTTATATGGTTATGTTACTTGCTATTTGCATGTGAACTTACTAAGCATTTATGCTTACTCCCTCCTTTTTATTCCTTGTAGTGTTGACAAGCCAGCTCGGAAATCGGGAACGGTCGGAGGCACGCTCACACTATCCGTATACCATCTTGGCATAATGACTTGTATATTTTGAGTATAGCACGTATAGCATTATAATCATTTTGTATATATGGTCTTATGATATGGTTATTGAGTAGTATAAAAATGCTTGGTAATGATTAGCCATTGGAATGGCTAATTATGATCATTTTGGTGTTATGTATGTCAAATTGCTAGTTAATCCATGGAAACCATGAAATAGGTAAAATTTACCATAAAATAGATTCAGACAGCAGTAGTGATGTGAATTTGAAAAATCATTAAAAATAGTAGAGATATAATTAGATGATGAATAAAATATGGAATTGAAGAATTATGAGTCTATTTTCATATGAAAGAAACGAAAAAGGTATATGAGTTATATTTTATGAGATGTTTAAATTTTTGTGAAACAGGGCCAGAGCGATTTCTGACTTTGTAAATTCACCATAAATTGTATAAAAATAATTAGAAGTCATAATTTATATGTACAGATTTTTTGTTGAGTCTAGTTTTAAGAGAAACAAACTTCATAGTCATTGAAATTCTGTACAGAGAGATATCTGATTCGTAATACACAGAGGTCAGAGCAGTCGAACCCTGAAATAGGGGAGACTTTAACTAATAAACTGTACTAATTGGCCTAGCCAAAAATTCTAGAAAAAAATTAGTAAATAGATATATTAGTCTAGTTTCAGGGAAAATTTACGGAATTGGATTTTGAGTTTCAGAACTCGAGATATGAATTTTTAAGCGACTGTGATGCAGTTAGCCAGCTTGTCTGGAATTTCTAAAATTAAATTGTTTGAGCTGTTTAAGCAATGAATTAAGTCTGTTAACACCTCGTGTTCGACTCCGAAAACGGTCTCGGGTACAGGGCGTTACACTTACCGTTGAACAGATTCAGATATTGCTATCTCATAATATCTTCAGGCTCCCACGTATCCTCTTCAACACCGTGTCAATGCCACAGTACTTTTACTAACGGAATTTCCTTGTTTTGCAGTTCTTTAACCTCGCGAGCCAAAATACGGATCGGTTCTTCTTCATAGGTCATATTAGACTGAATTTCAATCTCGGACGGAGATATTACGTGCGAGGGATCGAATCTATATCGTCAAAGCATCGATACGTGAAATACGTCGTGGATCTTTTCTAGCTCAGGTGGCAATAACAATTAATAAGCAACCGGCCCGATACGCTCGATAATCTCAAATGGCTCGATAAACCTCGAACTCAATTTGCCTTTTCTGCCAAATTGGAGTACTTTCTTCCACAGAGAAACTTTCAAAAATACTTTATCATCGATCTCAAATTCGATGTCTTTTCTTTTCAAATCTGAGTAAGATTTCTGTCGACCGGAAGCTGCTTTCAAACTTTCTCGGATCACTTTTACTTTCTGTTCAGTCTCTTTTATCAAATCAACCCTGTGAATCTTATTCTCACTAAGCTCAGTCCAATAGAAAGGTGTATAACATTTACGACCATACAAGGCTTCGTACGGTGCCATTTTAATGCTCGATTGAAAACTATTATTATAGGCGAATTCAGTCAATGGCAAAACTATTCCCACGTACCTTCAAACTCAAGAATGCAACATCTCAACATATCTTTGAGAATCTGAATAATCTGTTCAGATTGACCATCTATCTGTGGGTGAAAAGCAGTAATAAAATGCAATTTCGTACCTAAAGCCTCTTGAAATTTCTTCAAAAATCATGAAGTGAATCACGGATCTTTATCAGACACAATAGACAAAGACACCCTGTGCAATCTCACAATATCAGAAATGTATAACTCAGCTAATTTATCAAGTGAGTAATCAGATCATATTGGAATAAAATGAGCTGATTTCATCAATTGGTCAACTACAACCCAGATAGCATCTTTCTTTCGCAGAGATTGGGGCAAACTCGAAACAAAATCCATCGTCACTCTATCCCATTTCCATTCAGGAATCATAATTGGTTGTAACAAACCAAATGGCACCTGATGTTCAGCTTTAACTTGCTGACAGATCAAGCATTTCGAAACAAAGTCAGAGATATCCTTTTTCATTCCAGACCACCAATAATGTTGTTCCAGATCATTATAATTTTTCATACTACCCGGATGTACAGATAAACAACTATTGTGAGCTCCGTTCAAAATCATCTGAATCAATTCTAGATTTCTCAAAACAGAAATCCGATTTCGAAATCTCAAACAATCATCATTATCAATTCAGTATTCGGAATCAGAATCCAAATCACAATTGAGCTCGTTTTGCTATTATCTCATTATCAACCTTCTAAGCATCAATAATCTGTTGTAAAAACAACGGTCTCGCTTTCAATTCGGTTAAAATCGAACCATCATCAGACAGAACCAAATGAGTATTCATCACTCGTAATGCAAACAGTGACTTTCGACTCAAAGCATCAGCAACAACATTTGCTTTTCCCAGATGATAATCAATAACAAGCTTGTAGTCTTTCAGCAACTCTAGCCATCTTCTCTTTCGCAGATTCAAATCTTTCTGAGTCATCAGATATTTCAAACTTTTATGATTTGAAAACACATGACACTTTTCACCGAACAGATAATGACACCAAATCTTTAAAACAAACACAATAGCCGCCAATTCAAGGTCGTGCGTCGAATAGTTCTTTTCATGCAGCTTTAACTGTCTCGAAGCATAGGCTATGACTTTGCCTTCCTGCATCAAAACACAACCCAGATCGTTCAACAAAGCATCACTGTAGATCACAAATTCTTTGCCCGATTCTGGTTGTACTAACACCGGAGCTTTAGTCAATAGGGCTTTCAACTGATCAAAGCTTTTCTAACACTTTTCAGACCATTCAAATTTCACATCTTTCTGAAGTAGTTTCGTCAACGGAGTTGCAATCATAGAAAAGCCTTTTACGAATCTTCAGTTATAACCAGCAAGTCGAAGAAAACTACGAACTTTAGAAACATTTCTCGGAGGCTTCCAATCCAAAATAGCTAAAATTTTGCTCGGATTGACTCAGATACTTGATGCTGACACAATATGTCCCAGAAAACCAACTTCTCATAACCAGAATTCACATTTACTAAACTTCGCATACAATTGCTTATCTCGCAAAGTTTGTAGCATTATCCTTAGATGTTCAGCATGTTCAGTTTCATCACGCGAATAAATCAAAATGTCATCAATGAATACGACAATAAATCAAGCTAAATACGGTCTAAATATCTTGTTCATTCAGTCCATAAAGATAGTAGGTGCATTAGTTAATTCGAAAGGCATAACTAAAAACTCATAGTGTCTGTACCTCGTTCGAAAAATAATTTTCAAAATGTTTGAATCCTTTACTCTCAACTAATAATAACCTGATCTCAAATCTATCTTTGAAAACACGGTTGCTCTTTTCAACTGATCAAACAAATCATCAATTCTGGGCAGAGGATATTTGTTCTTGATAGTCACTTTGTTCAACTGATGATAATCAATGGACATTCTCATCGTACCATCTTTCTTTTTCACAAACAGAACTGGTGCATCCCAAAGTGAGAAACTCGGTCCTGCAAATCCTTTATCGGTCAACTCTTGCAACTGAGACTATAATTCTTTTAATTCAGTCGGAACCATTCTATACGGAGCTATCAAAATCAGAGTAGTTCCCGGTATTAACTCAATGTCAAATTCAACTTCTCGGATTGGAGGTAATCCTAGAAGTTCTTCAAGAAACACATCAGGGAATTCACAGACAACAGGCACTGATTCAACTTTCTTTTCTATTACTTTCAAATCGATCACATAGGAAAAGTAGGCTTCACAATCCTTTTTCACAATACTCAGAGCTTTCATCGAAGATATCACAGCTGGCAACCCATTTAAGTTATTAGATTCAATTCGGACTATTTCATCATTCTTGCATCTCAAATCAATAGTTTTCTGTTTGCAATTCACAATAGCATCATGTAAAGTTAGCCAATCTATACCCAGAATAATATCAAACTCATCAAATGGTAATAACATCAGATCAGCTAGAAAACAAATGTCTCGAAACATTAACGGACAATTCTTTCACACTTTGTCTACCAAAACACACTGGCCTAAGGGGTATGTAACACCCCTAACCCGTATCTGTCGCCTGACTAGGGTTAAAGGCATTACAGGACAAAACAGTACATTTAACATTCATTTCATAATTGTCATAGCATCAGAGATCAAACATCAATATAGAGTCCCATATATAGGTCATCGAGACCTTAAACATGCATTAGAAAAGGTTCGGGACTAAACTAAGCTCATAAGAAACTTTTCCAAAACATAAACAATTTTCAAACAAGTACAGGTCACACACCCGTGTGAACAAGCTGTATGCCTCACACGACATTAGACACGCCCGTGTGTCTAGGCCGTGTCAAAACAGGGCTTACATACTGACTTATACATACGGCCACAAGACACGTCTGTGTGTCTTGGCCGTGGTTGACACTGATTTGGGTCACACAGCTAGCCACATGCCCGTGTGCCTTGGCCGTGCCCGAGCCTAACTTACAATTGTAGGGTACCCTAGGGGACACACAGTCGTGCAACATAATCGTGTATCACACATGGCTGAGACACACCCCCGTGTCTCTGCCCGTGTGGACGAAAATAGGCTATTTGAATAGCCAATTTGCCACCCTAATTGGGTCAAACCTACAAGCACCAAACCAAACATATTTGTACACCAACTTCAACCAATCTCAATACCAAAACATACATTATTCATGCCTTTACATTATAAATTTAAACCTCAATTCATCAACTAAATCATACCAAAACCTAAACTAAAATTATATCAAAACATATGTTTCAATATATCATTCAATCTCATACTCAAAACTTACCAAAATTTATCAACATTGACCATTTCCTTTCGTCATTCAAAACATACCATATAAGCATAATTTCATCACATAACTCATACCACAAACTTATTCAAATACATATCCATAATCAAGCCAAATTACATGGCTAGATATATATATACTTTAAAACATAATGATACGATCCGCCTCAGGGAGAGTTGAGTCATATGTAGATTGCCCGATCGTCTACGAGAAGTTACGTTAGATTTAGTTGAGTTGAAGGAATGGCCAAAGCAGAAAGAGGGGTATTGGTTTTGGTTCGGACTGGAATAGGTAAGAAGAATTGAAAGTTCCGATTTAGGTAAGGGGAATTGAAGAAATAGACGTAATGGTATGAAGGGTAAGAACGAAATGGTATTATGAAAAGGTACGAACGGAATGGCCGGTTTTGGTATGTTTTGGGTAAATGAAGAAATAGGGTTGAACAAAAAGTGCAAACAAGAACCAATACCGATTTGGTATCGACCCGTTGTTTATAGGCTCGTTTAGTTCGGTTTGGGTTTGGTAAAGGAAAACCTCGACCCACTATCTAACAAGATAGGAACCTCAGAATGTTTGAACGCCACACTACGAGTAGTGATAAGTTCGAAATCGACAAAGAACACGATTGACACAACTAGAACGCTAGGAACGCCAAACGAATCTTTGAATGAAATATAAGAAAAGTTTGCCTCGCAATTTCGGCAGCATAACATTAACAAAAGTTTCAAAAGTCCCATTACAAAGAAAAATAACAAGTATTTATAGCCTAAAGACTAGCTAGCCGAATGGACACTTTACATACTTAATAATTAAGTAAAAGTCTCATGAATCCATCTTGAAAATTCTAGAAAGAAGTCCTTTGATGTTCATGACCAGATTTGGCTATGGTGGAGATGTCTTGAAGGTTCTTCATGCTTAAGGAAATGAATCATGAATGAGAGACTCCCTTGGACATTAGCTAGGTTCGGCCAACTTGAGTAATTGAGGCAATCAATTCATGTCACTTGGTAAAGAGTTGGGAATTAATTGAGGGGACTTCATGAGCCAAATTAAGTGTGAATGCCAACTCTTGAAGAGTCCATAAGTGTGAACACTTTGAATTGAAAGGCCATGCCATGTGAACATAATGTGAACGGAATTTTAAGGTTCATGGAGGAAGATGTTCGGCCACATGTATGAAGTAATGGGAAGCCTCCTTTTAGCCGAATAGTCACTTGGAAAATGAAGGAGTAGCACACCATACATGAATGGAAACATTCATGAACCTTGAACACATTGAATGTGGACATGCATGCACTTAGCCGAACATGCACCTAAGAGATTCAAGTCCCCCAACCGTCCATGCACCTTTCAACATTCATGCTTGCTTTTAATCTCCATATGTCCATTGTGTTCCTACAAGAAATGTGAACAGAATTAATTCAAGCTAATATGAACACAAATATCAACATTAAATTCGGTTATGACAAATTTAATTATCATCAATAAACTCTTTTAAGACATATTTAATTAAACTAATGTGAACTAAATTTAATATGTAGGAAAGTAATTAACTAATTATTGAACTTATTAAATAAAAAGTCAATAGTAGTCAAATGCGCCATGGTGAACTCCACGAGCCGATGTTTAAGTCATGAGCTAAAATGAGCTAAGCTTAAACTCCTAAGCTGAAGTTGAGCTAAGGTTTAGCTCGTGAGTTGAAAATGAGCTAGGATTAAGCTCGGTTTAGCTCATGCAACTAGATTGCGCTTGAATGAGCTGGATTTGAGCTGGATGGAGCTCGTGGAGCTAGAAACAAGCTGGGATTAACTTGCCAACACGTCACAGCTCGACTAGGGAGACTTGTTCGAAGAGGTTTGTTGGGCGTGCTCGCATCACATAACCAATATACTTCTAGCCTATACATGCCATACTTCAATATTTACACTTTCAAAAGGAACCGAAATATGATTCGATAGTGCGATGATAATCCTTGACGATCCTCAAGCTTACAATAGCTTCGATATCTACAAAATTGAAAATAAACACACACAAAGTAAGGTTTCAAAGCTTAGTAAGCTAGTATGATAAAAACTCATCTGTATACATAAACATTAACAATTTATAATAACATACACATCTTTCGGGATTTTTAACAAACCTTTCACCAACTTACTTCTCTAAACTTGTACATACCCGAAGTTTGCTCTTGCACAAATAATGCCTTTCAACCAATGTATTCTTTTCGAATTTTCGCACACTCAGTGCCTTCACAGATGTATTGCAAACTAAGTGCCATCCTAGATATCTCCCACACTTAGTGCCATCCTCGATAATTCGCTCACTAAGAGCCACATCTGGATGTTTCGCACACTAAGTGCCATCCTTAGTAACTCGCACCTAAGTACTATTTTCACAATCGATATACTAACCATCAATATAGTAACCACGAATATACAAAATAATAATTCTTAAGCAATATATATATATATATATAAAGAAATAACTCTCTTATAACATGCTAGCTTACCTCGTACAAATTCGGATAGACAGAACCGGCTACTCAACAACTTTCGACTTTCCCCTATCTAATTTTATTTTCTTTAATTCTTGATCTAAATAAATTCAAATTTAACCATTTTATTCACCAAATCAATCAAATCAATCCACAATTACATGTCTAAGGCACTTTGCAACTTAGCCCTCACATTTTCATATTATGACACTTTGGTCTCTATTTCACAAAATCACAAAATACACATAATTCATCAATACTTTGCCTTAGCTGAATCTTCATAGCTCTCATACAAGTCCACACATTTCATTTATTTTACATTTTAGTCCTTGAATTTACAAATTTCACAATTTAGCCCATCTTATTCAAATTCATCAAAAATCCAAAGACAAAAGATGTTAACCCAACATTAAACATTCATATTGCATCATTTATCAACATAAAGCTCACGAATTAATCCATGGCACATTTCAAAATCATCATCAAAATAAAAAAAATTTAGGCATGGGCTTAGGAAAACACAAAGTAACGATCATAAAAATGTAGAAATTATCAAAAACGAGACGAAACTCATACCTTAATTGAGCAAAACCTTAGCCGAACCCTAAGTAAGCTTTTCTCTTTTCTTTTTCTTTTATTTTTGGTTGAAGAACATGAATAATGGCTACTTTCATGCTTTAGTTTTATTATAATTAACATTATTAAACATTTTACCATTTTACCCTTAAAATAAAGCATTAATAAACCATTATACAAAGGCCATTAATGTTCATTAACCATGTAAATGGCATATTAACTACATAAAGACCTCACATATATTAAGACAAATCAAATAGGCACTTTAACTATTAGAAGGCCACTTTTACATTTTACATGATTAGGTCCTTTTTCAGAATTTAGCACACAAACATTCAAATTTTCATACGAGACTTTCACACATGCTCATTCACATATCATAAATGCGAAAAATAATATTTAAATATTTTTAGACTCGAATATGTGGTCTCAAAACCACTATTCTGACTAGCGTTTAAACCAGACTGTTACAATTCTCCCCCTTAGGGATTTTCGTCCCCGAAAATCTTACCGTTGAATAGAATCGAATATTGCTGTCTCATAGTATCTTCAGGCTCCCACGTGGCCTCTTCAATACTGTGTTGACGCCACATCACTTTTACTAACAAAATTTTCTTATTTTTTAATTCTTTAACCTTACGAGCTAAGATACGGATAGGTTCTTTTTCGAAGGTCATATTAGATTGAATCTCAATCTCAGACAGAGGAACCATATGTGAGGGATCTGATCTGTATCGTCGAAGCATCGATGCATGAAATAAATTATGAATCTTTTTTAATTCTGGAGGCAACAACAAATAATAAGCAACTGGCCCGACACGCTCTGTAATCTCATACGGCCCAATAAACCTCGGACTCAATTTGCCTTTTCTACCGAATCGAAGTACTTTCTTCCAAGGAGATACTTTTAAAAACACTTTGTCACCAATCTCAAATTTAATGTCTTTTCTTTTTAAATCTGCATATGATTTCTGACGATCGGAAGCTATTTTCAATCTATCTCTAATCACTTTCACTTTTTGTTCAGTTTCTTTTATCAAATCAACCCCGTATATCTTATTTTCACTGAGTTCAGTCCAATATAAAGGTGTACGGCATTTGTGATACGAACCGCCTCGGTGAGAGTCGAGTTGTATGTAGATTGCTCGATCGTCAACGAGAAGTTACGTTAGATTTAGTTGAGTTGAAGGAATGGCTAAAGTAGAAAGAGGGGTATTGGTTTTGGTTCGGATTGGAATAGGCAAGAAGAATTGAAAGTTTGAATTTAGGTAAGGGGAATTGAAGAAATGGACGTAATGGTATGAAGGGTAAGAACGAAATGGTATTATGAAAAGGTACGAACGGAATGGCCGGTTTTGGTATGTTTTGGGTAAATGAAGAAATAGGGTTGAACAAAAAGTGCAAACAAGAACCAATACCGATTTGGTATCGACCCATTGTTTATAGGCTCTTTTAGTTCGGTTTGGGTTTGGTAAAGGAAAACCTCGACCCACTATCTAACAAGATAGGAACCTCAGTATGTTTGAACGCCACACTACGAGTAGTGATAAGTTCGAAATCGACAAAGAACACGATTGACACAACTAGAACGCTAGGAACGCCAAACGAATCTTTGAATGAAATATAAGAAAAGTTTGCCTCACAATTTCGGCAGCATAACATTAACAAAAGTTTCAAAAGTCCCATTACAAAGAAAAATAACAAGTATTTATAGCCTAAAGACTAGCTAGCCGAATGGACACTTTACATACTTAATAATTAAGTAAAAGTCTCATGAATGCATCTTGAAAATTCTCGAAAGAAGTCCTTTGATGTTCATGACCAGATTTGGCTATGGTGGAGATGTCTTGAAGGTTCTTCATGCTTAAGGAAATGAATCATGAATGAGAGACTCCCTTGGACATTAGCTAGGTTCGGCCAACTTGAGTAATTGAGGCAATCAATTCATGTCACTTGGTAAAGAGTTGGGAATTAATTGAGGAGACTTCATGAGCCAAATTACGTGTGAATGCCAACTCTTGAAGAGTCCATAAGTGTGAACACTTTGAATTGAAAGGCCATGCCATGTGAACATAATGTGAACGGAATTTTAAGGTTCATGGAGGAAGATGTTCAGCCACATGTATGAAGTAATGGGAAGCCTCCTTTTAGCCGAATAGTCACTTGGAAAATGAAGGAGTAGCACACCATACATGAATGGAAACATTCATGAACCTTGAACACATTGAATGTGAACATGCATGCACTTAGCCGAACATGAACCTAAGAGATTCAAGTCCTCCAACCGTCCATGCACCTTTCAACATTCATGCTTGCTTTTAATCTTCATATGTCCATTGTGTTCCTACAAGAAATGTGAACAGAATTAATTCAAGCTAATGTGAACACAAATATCAACATTAAATTCAGTTATGAGAAAGTTAATTATCATCAATAAACTCTTTTAAGACATATTTAATTAAACTAATGTGAACTAAATTTAATATGTAGGAAAGTAATTAACTAATTATTGAACTTATTAAATAAAAAGTCAATAGTAGTCAAATGCAGTCATAGTGAACTCCACGAGCTAAGCTTAAGCCCTTGAGCTAAAGTTGAGCTGAGGTTAAACTCCTAAGTTGAAGTTGAGCTAAGGTTTAGCTCGTGAGTTGAAAATGAGCTAGGAGTAAGCTCGGTTTAGCTCATGCAACTAGATTGCGCTTGATTGAGCTGGATTTGAGCTGGATGGAGCTCGTGGAGCTGGAAACAAGCTAGGATTAGCTTGCCAACACGTCACAGCTCGACTAGGGAGGCTTGTTCGAAGAGGTTCGCTGGGCGTGCTCGCATCAATTTGTGACCATATAAAGCCTTGTAAGGTGCCATTTTAATGCTCTACTAAAAATTGTTGTTATAAGCAAATTCAATCAAAAACAAATAATGTTCCCATGAACCTTCAAACTCAAGAATGCAACATCTCAACATATCCTCGAGTATCTGAATAATCTTCTCAGATTGACCGTCTGGTTGCGGGTGAAAAGCAGTACTGACATGCAATTTCGTACCTAAAGCATCTAGCAACTTCTTCCAGAATTGTGATGTAAATCTCGGATCTCTATCTGATACAACAGATAATGGTACACCGTGCAATCTCACAATATTGGAAATGTATAACTCAACTAATTTATCAAGCGGGTCATCGGATCGAACTGGAAGAAAATGAGCTGATTTCATCAAACGATCAACTACAACCGAGATAGCATCTTTCTTTCTCGGAGATAGGGGCAAACCCGAAACAAAGTCTAATGTCACTTTATCCTATTTCCATTCCAAAACCATAATCAGTTGTAACAAACCAGAAGGCACTTGATGTTCAGCTTTAACTTGCTGACAGATCAAACATTTCACAACAAATTTAGAGATATCACGTTTCATACCAAACCACCAATAATGCTATTTTAGATCGTTGTACATTTTTGTACTACCCAGATGCACAGATAACTGACTATTATGAGCTTCATTCAAATTCATCTGAAACAATTCTGGATTTCTCAGAACACAAATTCGATCTTGAAATCTCAAACAATCATCTTTATCAACTATGAATTCTGAATCAGACTCTAATTCATACTGAGCTCAGTTTGCTAAAATCTCATGATCAATCTTTTGAGCTTCGATAATCTGCTATAAAAACAAAGGTCTCGCTTTTAATTCAGCTAAAACTGAACCATCATCAAATAGAACCAAATGAGTGTTCATCGCACGCAGAGCAAACAATGATTTTTGACTCAAAGCATCAGCAACAACATTTGCTTTACCCAGATGATAATCAATCATAAGTTCATAGTCTTTTACCAGTTCTAACCATCTTCTCTGTTACATGTTCAAATCTTTCTATGTCATCAGATATTTCAAACTCTTATGATCAGAATATACATGACACTTCTCACTAAACAGATAGTGGCGCAAAATCTTCAAAGCAAATACAATCGTAGCTAATTCAAGGTCATGCGTAGGATAATTCTTTTTTTGCGACTTTAACTGTCTCGAAGCATAAGCAATAACTTTGCCATCCTTCATCAAAACACATCCCAGACCGATTAATGAAGCATCATTGTAGATCACAAATTCTTTACCTGATTCGGGTTGTACCAATACCGGAGCATCACTCAACAAAGTCTTTAACTGATCAAAGTTGTTCTAACAATTTTCAGACCATTCAAACTTTACATCTTTCTGAAGTAGCTTCGTTAGTGGAGTCACAATTATAGAAATGCCTTTTACGAACCTTCTATAATAATCGCCGAGTCCCAAAAAATTACGGACTTCAGAGACATTCCTCGGAGGCTTCCAATCTAGAATAGCTGAAATCTTACTCAGATACCAGATGCTGATACAATATGACCCAGAAAACCAACTTTGCCTAACCAAAACTCAGATTTGCTAAACTTCGCTTACAACTGTTTATCTCGCAGAGTCTGTAGCACAATTCTCAGACGTTCAACATGTTCAGTTTCATCTCGTGAATAAATCAATATGTCATCAATGAATACAACAAAAAATCGATCTAAATACGGTCTGAAAATTCTATTCATCAAATCTAGAAAGATAACAGGTGCATTAGTCAATTCGAATGGCATAACTAAGAATTCATAGTCCCCGTACCTCATTCGAAAAGCACTTTTCGGATTGTCTGAGTCTTTTACTCACAACTGATAATATCTCGATCTCAAATCTATCTTTGAAAACACAGTAGCTTCTTTCAACTGATCAAACAAATCGTCAATTCGAGGCAGAGGATACTTATTTTTGATAGTCACTTTGCTCAACTGACAATAATCTATGCACATTCTCATCATACCATCTTTCTTTTTCACAAATAGAACAGGTGCACCCCAAGGTTAGAAACTCGATCTAGTAAACCCTCTATCAGTTAATTCTTGCAACTATGACTTTAATTCTTTTAATTCGGTCAGAGCCATTCTATACGGAGCTATCGAAATCAAAGTAGTTCCTGGTACTAACTCAATACCAAATTCAACTTCTCGGAGCGAAGGTAATCGATGAAGTTCTTTAGAAAACACATCAGGGAACTCACAGACAACAGGTACTCATTTAACTTTCTTTTCTGACACTTTCGAATCGATCACATAGGCAAATTAGGCTTCACAACCCTTTCTCACAATACTCAAAGCTTTCATCGAAGATATCAAAGTAGAGAATCCATTCAAATCACTAGATTCGATTCTGACTATTTCATCATTCTTGCATCTCAAATCAATAGTTTTTCATTTGTAGTTTACAACAGCATCATGCAAAGTTAACCAATCCATACCTAGAATTATATCAAACTCATCAAAAGGTAACAACATCAAATCAGCTGGAAAACAAGTGTCTCGAAACATTAACGGACACTTCTTACAGACTTTATCAACCAAAACACATCTACCTAGGGGGTTCGAAACTCTAATTACAAATTCAGTAAACTCTATAGGCAAAGTCTTACTGTTCACTAAGTTTATGCATATATACGAATGTGTTGATCTAGGATCTATCAAAGCAATCCCAGAAGTATCATAAAGAGTGAATGTACCCGTAATCACATCTGGCAATGAAACTTCCTCACAAGCTCAGATAGCATCAGCTCTTGCAGGTGCACGAGCCTCGGATCTAACAGCTGTATGTTTTGTTCCTTTTCGACTATCACTTACATTTCCCGTATTCCTGGGAGGTCTACCCTGAGATGCATTGTCACTTGGCCTCAAATTCTGAACATTATCTTTTTTAGCTAACTCTAGGCATTCTTTTATAAAATGATCTCAAGAACCGTAACTATAACAAGCTCGGCTATTAATTTTTCCCTAGCACTCTCTAAAATGCCGTCTTCCACATTGGTTACACTGAGGCTTTTCATTCTTTGCACTACAACACTGGCAACAGACGTAACTAGAGCTTTGAAGTTCAAATGCAATCTAGCACGATCTCTATTCAAATACCCCATATTAGCCTTTGAACAACTATTATCATCTCTAAACTTCTTTAATGCAATTTGGAATGACTTGCTCGATGATCTCTTTCTCACTTCTCTAGATTTTGAATCGGCTTTTCTTTTCTCTTTTTTGAGATCTTCAGCTTTACATGCTTGTTCAACAAGCACAACGGATTCTTTGATCTCAAGAATCCAGACTAATAAACAAATATACTCGTTCAAACCATCCTCAATTCTTTTGCACATTATTGCCTCAGTAGATACACATTCACGAGCATATTGACTCAATCTTACAAATTCCAGCTCGTATTCTGTAACAGACATACAACCTTGTTTAAGCTCCAGAAACTCTTTACGTTTTTGGTCGATGAATCTCTAATTGATATATTTCTTTTGAAATTTAGCTTGGAAGAAATCCCAAGTGACTCTCTCACTCGGAACCACGGATATTACAGTTTTCCACCAATGGTACGTCGTATCTCTCAGAAGTGAAACAGCACATTTTATGCATTCTTCAGGATTCAAAGATAATTCATCAAATACTCTTATTGTGTTCTCTAACCAGAACTCAGCCCTTTCAATATCATCATTCGTTGTAGCTCGGAACTCTTCAGCCCCATACTTTCTACTTTTATCTACCGAAGGCTTATTTAACTGAACCGGTTTCACTGATGGTATAGCAGGACCTTGTGGAGGATTGATCGAGGGTGGAGGTTGTTGAACAGCCTGATTGGTTCTAATATACTGACTAAACCAATCATTCATCATCTGATAGAAGGCTTGCTTAGCCTCACTATCACGGCTACTCGTAGCTGGTCTAAAATTAGATGCCGCCGTCCCTTACGCAGGAGCAGCCGCATTACTTTCGACATCATCTGCTACAGCTCGTTCAGGATCCATTTGCTATATAAAAGAACATTTTCAATGTCAGGATTCATCACACTATCGCAGTTCATAAATATGGAATGTATAGCTAGACTTACAAATGCTATGGTAGTCCTAGAACCGACTAAACCGTAGCTCTGATACCAAATCAAATGTAACACCCCTAATCCGTATCCGTCGTCTGACTAGGGTTAAAGGCATTACCGGACAAAATGGTACATTTAACATTCATTTCATAATTATCATAGCATCAGAGATCAAACATCAATATAGAGTCCCTTATATAGGTCATCGAGACCTTAAACATGCATTAGAAAAGGGTCGGGACTAAACCAAGCTTATACGAAAATTTTCCAAAACTTAAACATTTTTCAAACAAGTATAGGTCACATTCCTATGTGAGCAGGTCGTGTGGCCGTGTGCCTCACACAGCATTAGACACGCTCGTGTGTTTAGGCCGTGTCAAAACAAGGCTTACATATTGACTTATACACATGGCCACAAGACATACTCATGTGTCTTAGCCATGGTCGACACTGACTTGGGTCACATAGCTAGCCACACGCCCGTGTGCCTTGGCTGTGCTCAAGCCTGACTTACAATTGTAGGTACCCTAGGGGACACACGGCCGTGCAACATAACTGTGTGTTACACATGGCTGAGACACATGCCCGTGTCTCTGCCCGTGGGGACAAAAATAGGCCATTTGAATAGCCAATTTGCCACCCTAATTAGGTCAAACCTACAAGCAGCAAATCAAACATATTTATACACCAACTTCAACCAATATCAATACCAAAACATACATTGTTCATGCCTTTACATTATCAATAAATTTCAACCTCAATTCATCAAATAAGTCATACGAAAACCTAAACTAAAATTATATGAAAACATATGTTTCAATATATCATTCAATCTCATACTCAAAACTTACCAAAATTTATCAACATTGACCATTTCCTTTCGTCATTCAGAACATACCATATAAGCATAATTTCATCACATAACTCATACCACAAACTTATTCATATACATATCCATAATTAAGCCAAATTACATGGCTAGATATATATACATACTTTAAAACATAACCAATATACTTCTAGCTTATACATGCCATACTTCAATATTTACACTTTCAAAAGGTACCAAAATATGATTCGATTGTGCGATAACAATCCTCGATGATCCCCGAGCTTATAGTAGCTTTGATATCTACAAAACAGAAAATAAACACACACAAAGTAAGCTTTCAAAGCTTAGTAAGCTAGTATGATAAAAACTCATCTGTATACATAAACATTAATAGTTTATAATAACATACACATCTTTCGAGATTTTTAACAAACCTTTAACCGACTTACTTCTCTAAACTTGTACATACCCAAAGTTTCCTGGTGCACACACAATGCCTTTCAACCAAAGTATTCTTCTTGAATTTTCGCACACTCAGTGCCTTCAAGGATGTATCGCACACTAAGTGCCATCCTGGATGTCTTGCACACTAAGTTCCATCCTCAATAATTCACTCACTAAGAGCCATATCTAGATGTTTCTCACACTAAGTGCCATCCTCAGTAACTCGCACCTAGGTACCATTTTCACAATCGATATACTAACCATCAATCTAGTAACCACAAATATAAAAATTAATAATTCTTAAGCAATATATATATGAAGAAATAATACTCTTATAACATACTAACTTACCTCGTATAGATTTGGATAGACAGAACTGGCTACTCGACAACTTTTGACTTTCCTCGATCTAATTCTGTTTTCTTTAATTCTTGATCTAAATAAATTCAGATTTAACCATTTTATTCACCAAATCATTCAAATCATTCCACAATTACATGTCTAAGACATTTTGTAACTTAGCCCTCATATTTTCATATTATGACACATTAGTCCCTATTTCACAAAATCACAAAATACACATAATTCATCAATACCTTGCCTTAGCTGAATCTTCATAGCTCTCATACAAGTCCACACATTTTATTTATTTCACATTTTAGTCCCTCAATTTACAGATTTCATAATTTAGCCCATTTTACTCAAATTCATCAAAAATCCAAAGACAAAAGATGTTAACCCAACATTAAACTTTCATATTGCATCATTTATCAACATAAAGCTCATGAATTCATCCATGGCACATTTAAAAATCATCATCAAAATAAAAAATTTAGGCATGGGCTTAGGAAAACACAAAGTAACGATCACAAAAACGTAGAAATTATCAAAAACGGGACAAAACTCATACCTTAATTGAGCAAAACCTTAGCCGAACCCTAAGTAAGCTTTTCTCTTTTCTTTTTCTTTTATTTTTGGTTGAAGAACATGAATAATGGCTAATTTCATGCTTTAGTTTTATTATAATTAACATTATTAAACATTTTACCGTTTTACCCTTAAAATAAAACATTAATAAACCATTATACAAAGGCCATTAATGTTCATTAACCATGTAAATGGCATATTATCCACATAAGGACCTCACATATATTAAGACAAATTAAATAGACACTTTAACTATTAGAAGGCCACTTTTATATTTTACGCAATTATGTCCTTTTTCAAAATTTAGCACACAAACATTCAAATTTTCATACGAGACTTTCACACATGCTCATTCACATATCATAAACGTGGAAAATAATATTTAAATATTTTTTAAACTCAAATATGTGGTCTCAAAACTACTATTCTGGCTAGGGTCTAAACTGGACTATTACAGGGTTCGCCACTCTAATCACAAATTCAGTACACTTTACAGGCAAAGTCTTACTAGATACTAAATTCATGCATATATACGAATGTGTCGATCCTGGATCTATCAATGCAATCACAGAAGTATCGTAAAGAGTAAAAGTACCAAATATAACATCAGGAGATGAAGCTTCCTCACGAGCTCGAATGGCATAAGCTCTGGCAGGTGCTCTAGCCTCGGATCCTACAGTGGTGTCTTTAGTCCTCTTTGACAACCACTAACATTTTCTGTATTTCTGGGAGGCCTACCTCTAGCTAAAGTGTTACTAGGTCTCAGATTTTGCATAATCTCTTGGTCAACAGACTCAAGACAATCACAGATAAAATGATCTAAAGATTCATATTTGAAACAAGCCCGATCATACTGTCTACAATTATTGGGATGTATTTTACCACAATGTTTACACTTAGGTCGAGCAGATCAGACATTTCCAACACTAGCAACAGAAGTAACTAGAGCTCTAAAGCTCGAATGTGTTCTAGCACGATCTCTACCTGAATGTCCCACATTAGCCTTTGAACGGCTAAAATCATCTCGAAACTTCTTTGACGCAAATTGAAATGATTTACTTACACATCTCTTTCTTACATCTCTAGCTTCTAAATTGACTTTTCCTTTCTCTTTCTTGAGCTCTTCGGCTTACATGCTCATTCAACAAGCACTACAAACTTTTTTATCTCTAAAATCCCAACTAGTAAACATATATCTTCATTCAAGCCATCCTTGAATCTCTTGCACATAATTGTTTCAGTCGAGACACATTCCCGTGCATACTGGCTCAATCTCACAAATTCTCGCTCGTATTGCGTAACAGACATACGACCTTATTTAAGCTCAAGAAACTCTTTACATTTCTGTTCGATGAATCTCTGACTGATGGATTTCTTTTAGAATTTCACTTGAAAGAAATCCCAGGTAACTCATTCCCTCGGAACCACAAATATTAATATCTTCCACCAATGATACGCAGTATCTCTCAAAAAGTGAAATGACACATTTTAGGCATTCATCCGGAGTCAATGACAATTCATCGAACACTCGTATTGTATTCTCTAACCAGAACTCAGCTCTCTCGCCATCATCATTAGTAGTAGCACAGAATTCTTCTGCCTCGTATTTTCTAATTTTTTCAACCAAAGGCTTATCCAATTGAATTAGATTAGCTTGTGGCACGACAAGGACTTGTAGAGGATTAACCAAGGGTGAAGGTTATGGCACAGTTGAATTAGTTCGGATATATTGGGTGAACCAATCATTCATTATTTCAAAGAAGGCTTGTTTAGCCTATCCGTCATGACTACTAGTAGCCGGAGTAGAATCAGATGGCGCTATCCCTTGAGCAGAAGTAGACGCTTTACTTTCGACATCATCAGCTACGGCTTGTTCGGGATCCATTTGCTATATAAAAACATATTTTCATTGTCAGGATTCATCACACTATCACAGTTCATAAATATGGCATGTATAGCTAGACTCACATAAGCTACTGTAACACCCCCTACCCGTATTCCGAGCCTAGAATAGGGTACGAGGCATTACCGAACTTAATATGATCAATCATGTAAAAATTAGCCTTAAAATTTCTTCTAAATTAAAAACTTTCATACATATGTTTAACGTCCCTTATGTGGGCCTACGGGGCCCAAAACATACATTCAGGGTGGTTCAGGACCAAACTGTAAACATATAAAACTTTTGCAACACTTAGAAAATTTTCACACTTTGGAGAGTCACACGCTCGTGTTTTCAACCTGTGTAACTCTCTGTTTATAACTTCATCACCCTTGTCGATCATACACTTCATATAAATAACAAGAAACGTGTATGGGCTCAATTCTCATTAAATTTCTCATATATATACACAATTTCACGTTATGTAATCATACAACATATATCAGTTATATCTCTGTAATCGAAATATATTTTCATAACAATTTATCTTGATTTCATATTATTTCATATTTAAGCTTAAATAACCAAAGTATTTGAAATACAATCTTTATGCAAATAGTACACATGAGGTATATAATTCCATAATTATGAATAAACACATTTATCAAACATTTTCCATATTCATATATCAATGTCTCATATCTCCATATATCAATAACCGTCATTTTCATGAATTCCGAGTTCAATTTCATAATTATTTATCTCGTGTTCAATTTATTCCATGTCGAAACTTTATTCATTAAAACATTTGAATTATCAATACATATGGACAATACATTCAAGATGAACAATTATATAATCACAAATGAATTCATTTATCAACCAAGTTCTATACTCATATCTTATCAACTCGTACTTCCTTGTATCACATAATTCCATGTAACACTAACCAAACTTTGTCAAATTAGTGAACGTCTTACGAAATTGAGTACTTCATTTTCTCGATGCCATAGTTCAATTATGGTCTTACACATCTTCACATAATGATGCCATAGCCCAACTATGGTCTTACACATATTCATATATCGATGCCATAGCCCAGCTATGGTCTTACACGAATCACATATCTCTCTGATGCCATATCCCAAATATGGTCTTATACAGTAGCATATATCACACCGATGCCATATCCCAGATATGGTCTTATACGGAAATCACTTGTCACTTGTAGCCGAAGCTACCACTATTCATTGATCAGGTAGCCGGAGCTACCATTTTTCACGGATCAGGTAGTAGAAGCTACCACTTTTCACTGATCAGGTAGCCGAAGCTACCACTTTTCACTAATCAGGTAGCAGAAGCTACCACTTTTCACTGATCAGGTAGCCGAAGCTACCACTTTTCACTTGTCATTTGTCCCTGATCAGATAGGTGTAGCCGAAGCTATCACTTATCACTTTCACTTGCCCTTGATCAGATAAGTGTAGCCGAAGCTACTACTTATCACTTTCCTTTGTCATTGATCAGATAAGAGTAGCCGAAGCTATCACTTATCACTTGTTGCCATGGTCCAACCATGGTCTTTTCCTTTAATTCATCTTGTCACTGAACTGAAATGCTCAATTTGATCATTTATTCAATTTTCATGCTTTTACATTATTCACGATTTTATCATCAATACATATGAAATAACACATCATGAAATTCATAAAATTAACAAATAATCACTAAAATTTAGCCATATAAACTCACAAGTTCAATTTTTATATTATAACGATAATCATAATTTCATAATAAATATTCCAAATAATACATTATATCATTTCTAATCCAACACTTATCAATTATAATCGGGCATGTGATCAATTTATACACGAGTCATTCATATATTTTTGTATATTTTCCTTCTCGTCCTCTCCATCCACATCCTTAGTATAAACAACACACTTTTAGGTAACATTATCCATAATTTTCACTATCTACTTATGTGAATATTCAAGCTGCCCATCTGTGTCATAGTCACTAAATTATTTTTATCTTGAGCTAAAGAACTCCAAATTAAGATCCATAAATTTTACCAGAAACTAGACTTATATTTCTTCTTACCATAAAAATTTCGTAATTTTTGGTTGGGCCAATTAATACAGTTTATTCATTGAAGTCTCCCCTGTTCTGCTGTCTAACAGTTCCGACCCTTCTTCACTAAAAATTAGTTATCTTCTCATACAGAATTTTAATTGTGTCCTCGTTTATTTCCCTTGAAAATAGACTCATTCAGGATTTTAAACATATAAATTTAAGTCTCTAATTATTTTTTATCCAATTTTTGATGATTTTCCAAATTCAGAACAAGGGAACTCGAAATCATTCTGACCTTGTCTCACAAAAGTTATTGTGTCTCATGATTTACAATTCTATTGCTTACATAATTTCTTTTAAAAGAAACTAGACTCAATAAGATTTAATTTAATTATTTATTCATCCTCTAAATCGATTTCTACAATTTTTGGTGATTTTTCAAAGTTAAGCTACTGCTGCTGCCCAAAACAGTTTTAGTGCAAAATGTTGATTTCCATTTTACCCCAAATTTCACAATTCATACAATTCAGTCCTTGCTCAATTAACCCTTCAATTAAGATAATTTTCTCAATTAATACTTTTTATAGACATTATAAGTTATTTCATAACTATTGAAATTCAAAATTTTCACATGAAACTCTAACTTCAAACTCTTTTACAATTAGGTCCCAAACATTCACTTTTTATTTAATTCTTTCAATAAAATCAGAATATAAACAATTAAAAGCTCTAATTCCATGCCAAATCATCATATACTTCCAGCACTCATCCATAACAACTTCAAAAATTAGACATGGAATCAAAAACTAATGAAATAGTAAGTTGGACCCAATTGTAAAAGTCCAAAAACATAAAAATTTCATTGAGAAATCAAGAATTAAACTTACATGAAGCTAGAGTATGAAAACCAGCTTGAACCCTCCTCCATGGCTATTTTTCAGCTGATCAATATTAAGAGAAATGAAGAGAATACTAGATATTCCAATTTAGTCCCATTTTTATTTAGCCAATTTTGGCAATTTTGCAATTTTGCCCTTATTTCACCCATTTCCTGATTTTTCTTAGCTATTGCCGCCCAAAATATCTCCTTTGGGCTTATTTGCACTTTAGGTCCTTCCTCATTTGACAATTGAGCTATTTAATTATTTTAGCAACTTTTACACCTTTTTCAATTTAGTTCTTTTTATTTAATTAACCACCCAAACGTCAAAATTTTCTGACTAAATTTCATTATTACCTCACCAACACTCCATAAATATTTCAAAAAATATTTATGGCTCGGTTTATGAAGTCGAGGTCTCGATACCTCATTCTCGACCCATTTTAGCTAATTAATTCTTTTGAATCACCAAATTCACTAATTCAAAAATGCTTTTATATTCATATTTGACTCATAGGTATTAATTTATTAAATTTTCAACTCAACCGTCGAATTTAGTGATCTCAAATCTCTATTCCTGATACCACTGAAAATTAGGCTGTTACAACTCTCCCCCCTTTAGGGATTTTCGTCCCCGAAAATCTTACCAGAAAAGAGGTTAAGGTTTCAGCATAAATCCTCCATCCTGTAATGTTGCCTAAGAACCTTACACTGTACTCGATTACTTTTAATTTTCTGAATGTCATTATACAATATCAATTAAGTAATCATCACTCGCAAAGTAAACAAAACTTCATTACTCAGAGCATACATATCTACATTTACTCCTCTCAAAGGTTAATCGATAGCTACTCACAATCTTTCAATAGCTCAAATCATCATTACTATCTTAAATTCAAATTTTTCTGTCATATTCGACACTTTAAACTCTTGGAATCAGGGAGTATGTAGCAGTTTTTTTTTCAAACTATCCGTCTATTTACCCATGAATACATAAAATTCATTTCCAAACTCGAGGATCGATTTACATGCATATATCTCAATTTACCTTCCAACTGAATAACTTGTTCTGATTAAAACATCTGTTTCCATCTTAACTGTCAAACAATAATAACCTTCCAAAACAATTTCCTCTTCAAGTTGTTAGAACAACTCAAACACATAATCTTTCACAATTTTCGTAACATGCTAGTCAAAAAGCTTTACTAACGGCATTAGTTCAAACAAAACACCACATCTCGATTTATGTCATTGACCTTAATCAATATTACCTAATAAAAGAAAATCAATATAAAAATTTAGCTTGAACAGTCACAATCCACACTTTGTCGATGCCAATCTTCTTAAGAAAACTCGAAGAATTCCTGATAACACATTCTTTAGATATCATACCTGGATAAGTTGATTGTCCTCTTCTTTAACTGTGGCATCACTTAATTTGAATGATTTTCAAAACAGTCTATCATCTCTTCCAGAACCGTTTTTACTTGCTAAACCAATCTTATCTCTGACCACATTATTAATTATTCCACTTTTTGAACTCTTTTGTTTCACACTTATGAACTTATTCAATATAAATTTCATAAATTTTATTATATAATACCATAATGATAGGGGGTGAAGTTTGTAAAGCCTCGACTTTTAGCTCTTATATATATACACACATCTAACATATCATTTATCAACAACATAACATCATATAAATACCAAACAACATAGGCGCGCTCATCACAAGATAAACTTTTATTTCATTTCATACATCATCACATCCATATCATGAACTCTTTTCATACCTTTCCAAGTTTCAACTCATAATAAACACATTCTTACTCAGACACATTAGTGTCACTTTCAACACTTTTTGAAATAACTCGATTGAAAAGCATTTCTGTCTATAAGTAAAATAAAAATTTGATCGGATTATACACATCACTCTATCACAGATTTATATGGCATGTATCTCTAAACACTTTACACATCTTATTTGATCCGAGAATCGGCTAAACTAGAGCTCTGATACCACTAAATGTAACACTCCCTACCCGTATTCCGAGCCTAGAATAGGGTACGAGGCATTACCGAACTTAATATGATCAATCATGTAAAAATCAGCCATAAAATTTCTTCTAAATTAAAAACTTTCATACATATGTTTAACGTCCCTTATATGGGCCTACGGGGCCCAAAAACATACATTCAGGGTGGTTCGGGACCAAACTGTAAACATATAAAACTTTTGCAACACTTAGAAAATTTTCACACTTTGGAGAGTCACACGCTCGTGTTTTCAACCTGTGTAACTCTCTGTTTATAACTTCATCACCCTTGTCAGTCGTACACTTCATATAAATAACAAGAAACGTGTATGGGCTCAATTCTCATTAAATTTCTCATATATATACACAATTTCACGTTATGTAATCATACAACATATATCAGTCATATCTCTGTAATCTAAATATATTTTCATAACAATTTATCTTGATTTCATATTATTTCAAATTTAAGCTTAAATAACCAAAGTATTTGAAATACAATCTTTATGCAAATAGTACACATGAGGTATATAATTCCATAATTATGAATAAACACATTTATCAAACATTTTTCATATTCATATATCAATGTCTCATATCTCCATATATCAATAACCGTCATTTTCATGAATTCCGAGTTCAATTTCATAATTATTTATCTCGTGTTCAATTTATTCCATGTCGAAACTTTATTCATTAAAACATTTGAATTATCAATACATATGGACAGTACATTCAAGATGAACAATTATATAATCACAAATGAATTCATTTATCAACCAAGTTCTATACTCATATCTTATCAACTCGTACTTCCTTGTATCACATAATTCCATGTAACACTTACCAAACTTTGTCAAATTAGTTGACGTCTTACGGAATTGAGTACTTCATTTTCTCAATGCCATAGTTCAACTATGGTCTTACACATCTTCACATAATGATGCCATAGCCCAGCTATGGTCTTACACATATTCAAATATCGATGCCATAGCCCAGCTATGGTCTTACACGAATCACATATCTCACTGATGTCATATCCCAGATATGGTCTTATACAGTAGCATATATCACACCGATGCCATATCCCAGATATGGTCTTATACGAAAATCACTTGTCACTTGTAGCCGAAGCTACCACTATTCACTGATTAGGTAGCCGGAGCTACCATTTTTCATCGATCGGTAGCGTGAAGCTACCACTTTTCACTCGATCGGTAGCCGGCTACTACTTTTCACCGATCGAGCAGCGAGGCTACCACTTTTCATCGATCGTGGCGAGCCGCTACCACTTTTCACTTGTCATTTGTCCCGATCGGATAGGTGTAGCCAAGCTATCACTTATCACTTTCACTTGTCTCTGATCGGATAAGTGTAGCCGAAGCTACTACTTATCACTTTCATTTGTCATTGATCAGATAAGAGTAGCCGAAGCTATCACTTATCACTTGTTGCCATGGTCCAACCATGGTCTTTTCCTTTAATTCATCTTGTCACTGAACTGAAATGCTCAATTTGATCATTTATTCAATTTTCATGCTTTTACATTATTCACGATTTTATCATCAATACATATGAAATAACACATCATGAAATTCATAAAATTAACAAATAATCACTAAAATTTAGCCATATAAACTCACAAGTTCAATTTTTATATTATAACCATAATCATAATTTCATAATAAATATTCCAAATAGTACATTATATCATTTCTAATCCAACACTTATCGATTATAATCGGGCATGTGATCAATTTATACACGAGTCATTCATATATTTTTGTATATTTTCTTCCTCCTCCTCTCCATCCACATCCTTAGTATAAACAACACACTTGTAGGTAACATTATCCATAATTTTCACTATCTACTTATATGAATATTCAAGCTGTCCATCTGTGTCATAGTCACTAAATTATTTTTATCTTGAGTTACAGAACTCCAAATTAAGATCCATAAATTTTCCTAGAAACTAGACTCATATGTATTCTTACCATAAAAATTTCGTAATTTTTGGTTGGGCCAATTAATACAGTTTATTCATTGAAGTCTCCCCTGTTCTGCTGTCTAACAGTTCCGACCGTTCTTTACTAAAAATTAATTATCTTCTTGTACATAATTCAAATGATGTCCTCGTTTATTTCTCTTGAAAATAGACTCATTCAGGATTTTAAAAATATAAATTTAAGCCTCTAATCATTTTTATCCAATTTTTTATGATTTTCCAAATTCAGAACAAGGGAACCCAAAATCATTCTGACCTTGCTCACAAAAGTTATCATATCTCATGATTTACAATTATATTGCTTACATAATTTCTTTTATAAGAAACTAGACTCAATAAGCTTTAATTTCATATTTTATTCATCCTCTAAATCGATTTCTACAATTTTTGGTGATTTTTCAAAGTTAAACTACTGCTACTGCCCAAAACAGTTTTAGTGCAAAATGTTGATTTCCATTTTACCCCAAATTTCACAATTCATACAATTCAGTCCTTGCTCAATTAACCCTTCAATTAAGATAATTTTCTCAATTAATACTTTTTATAGACATTATAAGTTATTTCATAACTATTGAAATTCAGAATTTTCACATGAAACTCTAACTTCAAACTTTTTTACAATTAGGTCTCAAACATTCACTTTCTATTCAATTCTTTCAATAAAATCAGATTATAAACAATTTAAAACTCTAATTCCATGCCAAATCATCATATACTTCCAGCACTCATCCATAACAACTTCAAAAATTAGACATGGAATCAAAAACTAATGAAATAGTAAGTTGGACCCAATTGTAAAAGTCCAAAAACATAAAAATTTCAAGGAGAAAGCAAGAATTAAACTTACATGAAGCTAGAGTATGAAAACCAGCTTGAACCCTCCTCCATGGCTATTTTTCAGCTGATCAATATGAAGAGAAATGGAGAATTCTAGATATTTCAATTTAGTCCCATTTTTATTTAGCCAATTTTGGCAATTTTCCAATTCTGCCCTTATTTCACCCATTTCCTGATTTTTCTCAGCTATTACCGCCCAAAATATCTCCTTTGAGCTTATTTGCACTTTAGGTCCTTCCTCATTTGACAATTGAGCTATTTAATCATTTTAGCAACTTTTACACCTTTTTCAATTTAGTCCTTTTTATTTAATTAACCACCCAAACGTCAAAATTTTCTGACTAAATTTTATTATTACCTCACCAACACTCCATAAATATTTCTAAAAATACTTATGGCTTGGTTTATGAAGTCGAGGTCTCGATACCTCATTCTCGACCCATTTTAGCTAATTAATTCTTTTGAATCACCAAATTCACTAATTCAAAAATGCTTTTATATTCATATTTGACTCATAGGTATTAATTTATTAAATTTTCAGCTCACCCGTTGGATTTAGTGATCTCAAATCTCTATTCTCGATACCACTTAAAATTAGGCTGTTACAACTACGTTAGTTCTAGAATTGACTAAATCGTAGCTCTGATACCAACCAAATGTAACACCCCTAACCCGTATCCGTCGCCGAACTAAGGTCAAAGGCATTACATGAAAAATCGAAACATTTTACAAATAATTCATAAACATCATCCACAATCATAATCAAACATTATCATAGAGTCCCTTATATAGGTCATCGAGACTTTAAACATGCTTTACAAAGGGGTCGAGACTAAACTGAACAGATACAAATTTTTTTGAAACTTAAACAATTTTTCAAAGTTATACAGGCCGTGTGCCTTACACGGCATTAGACATGCCCATGTGTCTAGGCCGTGTCAAAATAGGGGATACATACTGACTTGTCCACACAGCCACCAGACACGCCCGTGTGCCTGGCCATGTGAAAATTAGGGAACTGTAACACCCCAAAATATTAAGTAATTATTTTTGTATGTTGTGTTATGCAAATGCATGCTTGCCTCAGTGGTTAAGTGTCCTGGGAAGTGTCTGAGAAGTCTTAGGTTCAAGCTTAAGCATGTGCAAAAAGTTTTGTTTTTAAAGGAATAAACATTGTCTCTAGTCAGTAGGCTTTTAAATAAATGTGGGTGGAACATGACAGAAAAGAGCCTACTGGCCTAGGGCATAAGTGGCGTGTGACTAATGTCTAAGGTCTGAAGTTTGAGTCTTGGGTTTCACAATGGATTTTATTTTACTGTGAGTATGTGGGAGTGTTCTAGGGGTAGGCCGAAACTCTAAGGAGTTTGAAAGGGGTTCAAATAGGTTGGTTGAGAGATTAGAGGAGAGATTTGAGGAGTGGATCAAGGGATTGGGGAGTGGTGGTGCCGAAATGGGATTCTCATCAACCATTCGACTTGTCATTGGTGTCCCTAGCCATTCGGTCATGCTTTTCCCTATCCTGCTGAATCCCTTGTGGTCATTTTGCTGAATCTTTTTGCTGCTTTCTCAAAATTCTTTCCTTCTTCTCCTCTTTTCTTTCCTCAAGCCTCTATTTTTCTTTCGTTTGCACTACTAGTTTGTGTATCAATTCGATTTAGACCCTAATCAGAACGGTGGTTTTTGGACCACGAATCTGATTCAAAAAAATATTTAAATATTATTTTTTGTGTTTATTATGTGTGAATTAGCATGTGTGAAAGTTTCGTATGAAAATTTGATTGTTTGTGTGCTTAATTAAATAAAAGAGCTTAATCGCGTAAAATGAAAACTTGATACTTTAAAGCATAAGGATTGAAGTGTTAGTGGTTTTTTAATATGGAGTATTTATGTTGCAATTTTTCCTTTTAATTATAGCATGAACGGCTATGACCTTTATATATATTGGTTTTGTATTAATTAACAAAGGTTAATTTGGTAACTTATGAAATAATATATAATATATCATAACATAAATAAGTAAAATAAGGTTTCATATTGTTTTGTTATTACCGAAAATAAAAGAAGAAATAAAATAATAAGAAACTAGGTATTCGACCATTGTTGATTCAATTTTAAGGTATGTTTTATTTCGGATTTGGATAATTTTTACGTTTTTGAGATTGTTGCTTCGAATACTACCCGACCCATGCTTGAATATTTTATTTTGATGAATATTTTATGTTATGCCATTGATGAATATTTGTGTTTTGTGATGTTTGATGATGAAATATAAAAAAAATATGTTTTAGATCAACATGTTTTGTATTGGAGTTTTTGATGATTTTGAGTTATTAGGACTAAATTGCAAAAATAATTAATTGAAGGACTAAAATGCAAAATAAATGAAATATATGAACTAGTATGAGTATGAGGAAGAAATATATGAATTAGTATGAGTATGAGGAAGATTCGGCTTAACTATGATGTGGTGAAATTTTATGTATTTTGTGTTTTATGCAATTAGGACTAATTTGTAAAAGTATGAAATATCAGGGGTAAAATGGTAATTTTCCCATTTATGTGTTGTTGGATTAAATTGAATGAAATTGTGTTTAAGTAAGGTTAATTTGAAATTATATAGATCAAGAACAAAAGAAATCGGACTTGGATCGGGGAAAAGCAAAAATAATCGAATAACTGATTTATAACGTTCGTCGATATCCGAAGTAAGTCTTTAAGCAATTAAACATCGTTTATTTCGAACATAGAAAGTTTTACTATGATGATTCAAATTTTATAGTTTATTAGTATAATAGCCGAATGTGATTTATCATTGAATTAATGTGGTTGAGTTTTATTCAACTGAGTTAAAACCTCTAAAAGTTTGTATGAATTACATGGAATATTTGGACGAATTGATATATGAACTGTTATGGAATGATTTTATAATTATGATATTCGGGCTTTGAGCCTAGCAAGCCTTATGCTGGTGACTTTGATCGGGCTTTATACCTAGTAGGCTTAGTATCGGTGAATAAATATCGAACCTTGGGTCTAGCAGGCCTTGTACCTGTGTGTGATTCAGGCTTATGCCTAGTAGGTTTTATGCCGGTGATTTATTTCAAGTTTATGTCTATAAGACTTTACATTGATGTGGAAGTTGAACAAGTAAGTTGATCTAAATGACTTATATAATCAGCCACATAGGTATGTACATGTGAAGTTATATTGAACTTGTGTATTCTGCTACATGTAAGCTTATATTGAACTTGTATATTCGGTTACATGTGAGGTTATATTGAATTTGTATATTCAGTCATATGTGATGTTTTATTGAACTTGAACTTTAGGTTACATGTGATGATATATTGAACTTATATATATTCGGCCATATGAGATAATATAATGAACCTTGTGTTTTTGGCCATATAGGTAAGTATTTGTGAGATGATATATTGGATTTTGTATATTTTGTTATATAGGTAAGTATTTATGTGGTGTTATAATTGACCTTGAACATTCGGCCAAGGTAACTTATTTGAGTTAAAGTATATCTTTAATAGTACAATTCGGCTTGTATGAAATGTTTTGATTATTCATTTGAGTTGTTTAATTTGCTTAAGGCTTACTAAGCTAAGTTAGCTTACTCTATGTGTTTTTGTTACTCTATTTTAAAGATTTTGGTTGTAAGTTACGAGTTCGGGGATCGTCATCGAAGTCATCCATACTATCGTCAGCCTTCGTTATTTTTAAAAGTTTATTTTCAACTTATTACATGTATAGGCTAATATGTATTTTGTTCGACTTGAATATGTATAACTTGAGCCATGCAAAAATGGCTAAATTTCCATGATAATTTCGGTCATACTTTGGTTATGTTTTAAGCTCACTTTTAGTTATGATGTTATGTATTATACATGAATGGTCTATATGATAAATGTTGTATGTTTGAAAATGGTTTAATGATGTTAGTAAATTTAGAAGTGGTTGATGTAATGATCATTGTATGTATAAAATTTTATGGCATAATTAATTGTATCGGTTAAGGTTTTTTCTTAGGGAAAATATATTTGAATGATGCATTTAGAAAATGTAAATTATAGGATGTTTATACATGTTTCCATGTGCGGTTGTATATTTGTTTGTGATGAAATAAATTTGAAAGGAAAAATAATGATAGGTATGTGCCTATTCGGTTAATGAGATGAAAATTGACCAAATGAATAGTAACTTTTTTCATTTATTATTAAAATAATTATATGTGAATTTGCTAAAGAAAAATCATGAGTTTTATGCATTTACGTTAAGATAGATTATGGAAGTGCATAATTGTTCAAGATGATGTTGGTTTATTATATGAGTTGGTTCAAATGTGTTTATACTTATAAGTGTATTATAGTTGACTTGTGTAATGATTTGTATTATGCATTATGATTTTTAAGTTATGTTTAAGGTTAAATTAGTTGTATAATTCGTATAAAGCTAAAATGGTATGTGTAAAATTTGTGAATGTTTGAAAAAGCAATATTATTATGTTTTCGGTTAGTTAATACCTCGTAACCCTAATTCGGCGACGAATACGGGTTAGGGATGTTATAGTTTGGGTTCCTATCCCTCCTGTTTCATCCCCTTTGCTAATCTGCTCATCTCTATTTCTCTTTTCCCCCTCATTAACCCTTGTCGAACTTATGCTCTTCCCCTCTCCCAGTCGATTTTAAACATTCACCTTCTCTTTTTGTCATTGGTCGAATACCCCTTTCTCTACTCTCTCTATTCCTTCAGATTTTATTGAGTTCCCCTATTACATTGTTAAAGCCGAATATCTTCTTCTCTTCCCCTCTCCTGCTTTCGGTTTCTCTCAAAAAGGGGGGGATTGGTTTTGGTGTTTCTCTGTTCCCTTGGCCGAATACTTGGTCTTTCCCATCCTCCCTCTTCTGTCGACTTTTCTTCTCCTAAGCAGTTATTTTGTCCAGTGCGAGTTGCTTTTGGTTGGTAAGTATTTTGGTAAGGGAAAAAGTTATGTCTCAAACATTTTGAGTAATGTTGTTGTTTATTAATCTGTTAAGTCCCTAACATGTGGTCATGTCGCACTGTAGTTGGCAGCAACAAGTCGTAATAAACTCAGTTTACTAGTGGTGTCGTAAGCCAAACCTTTTGGAGCAGTAAGGGTAAGAAACATGAATATAGGTCAATTGCTGTTGTTTTACCAGTTAGGTTCCAAGTGTGACTAACATTCGATATGGATTTGTCATTGTTTTAGGTGTGGTTCATCTCAAGAGGGGTTGCGTACCTAGAATCCTATCAGGTGTGTAACAACATTGCCCCTAATCGTAGATCAGCAAAAGCTAAAATAAGGGACTGTTGACATTACACGAGCATACGCTTGCTCGTGTGGTAATCTATGTATCTAAACATGGGCATTTGATCATAAAGGCCGCCATGAGCGATTTCATGGGCTGAGGTCGATTTGGGCCATGGTGGGCCGAACTGAGGCGTGTGGGCCCCACAAGGGTAAAACCACACGGACTTGTGGAGAATATTAGGCCAAGCAATGTAGTCCACACGGCCAAGGTCATTACTGGGCTATGTGGGCCACACGGGCGTGTGGGCCCACGTGGGCCCATTTCAACTGATTGACTATTAAGGTTGCACGGGTCACCCAAGATGACTGTGGACCTACTATTGGGTCGGTAAGTATACCTAGACCCCAAAATTGATGAAATGACTGTATGCCCCTATGTGATAAAATGACTTTTATGCCCTTATGAGACATGATTTTATTTGAGCATGCCATTTGAACATATATAATATATGTATGATATTATGACACGACATGACGTATTGCATGGGGATGGGTTTTATGATGATTGTAGGAAGTGTACTGTACTAGCAGCTCTATTGCAATTACTGTTTAGTGCCGCAACCGGTGATATTTTGGAGTGTAGGGATGGGTGGGTTGATTTTATCCCCACATGGAGTGTAGGGTTGGATGGAGATGGAGTGTAGAGGTTGGCTAGGTAGGATCTATTGATTGCAGATCTATACTGTACTATCACTGAGATGGCCTTAGGCCTACACTGATACTGATATTGCAATAGGCTATGGCCCTAACTAAAACTGAACTGTTACTGAAATGGGCTTAGACCCAGACTATTTTGCTTACTTTGCGATTAACTGATTGTTTACTAAGGGATTACACACTGAGTTTTTCGTAAACTCACCCTTCTACTTATCTATGCAGGAAATCCCCAGTCTTAAGTGGATCGGTGCTGCAAGGGACTCGAAGGTGGCCACCCAACCGTACATGCTTCTATATTTGACTTTTAACTTATAAGTAATTTAATTTGGGTATTTCAACGTAATAAGGCCTCTTTAAATTTTTAATCCTTAATTTGGGGTTTTACTTATTTTGATTTATATTTGCTAGCAGTAGGACGCGAGTTTTTAAAAAGATAAATGTTTTTCAAAACACCACGTGTACGCAACATGTTTTCAAAGCTACCGCAAGAAATAATGTTTTAAAATTAGTAACAACTTAATATGATTAAATTTTGACAAACGACTTGTTTTTGGATACTAAATAACATGTTTTAAAATTATCATTAAAAGCCCACGACAAAGGTAAATAAGGAAAAAGGTTTTTCGACGATATCACCCTTTTTACGAAAAACACTTCAATGTGACATTGCCAGATTCAGCCATAACGTCTAGGCTGGGTTTGGGGTGTTACATTTATTGGTATCAGAGCCAGGTTACAAAATTTGACTGTGGATTTAGGTTTCTTTTAAACTTAGAATTTTTAAAAGAACTATTTTAAAGGATTTAAAGTATTTTGAAATATTTTACTGAATGTGTAGTACACCGAGTCTCCGATGCTAATTTTGTAAGTTTTCTGAAACTACTATTTGGTTAAATTGAAATACTGAGACTACTGTAGGCAGTAGACTGTATTGAAATACACTAGCTAGGATAAACAAAAAAAATATAGTAAGACTGCAATCTACGAAAACGAACACTGAAATACTGATACTATTTTTCATAAAATATTCGTTAACAAACACTGAAACTGTAAATTGATACATAAAATTGTTAATACAGATAAAATGTAAATCAATAATAAGCACCAGAGGTACTTATGGAAGGGGTACAAGAGGCCGCGACGGAGGTCGTGGAGGTGTTTGGGCTGGGTCTTCGTCATCTGGCCACATGCCTAACATTGAAGCTAGAAAGGCATCGACTTCACTTGGGACTGAGACTAGGTCTCATGATCGCTGGGGACGACGCACTGTCCTAGCTGTGCTACGGATTCTAGAGAGGGTCACTGGGCCCAATACTGGTACTGTGGGCCGTGGGTTGGTTACGGAGCGACTCCAGTCAAATGGAGCTAAAATTTTAAAAGGTATTGCTAGAGTTGCCCTTAATGTGGCTGAATACTGGATTGAGACCACAGAGAGAATCATGGATGACCTCGACTGCACCCCTGAGCAGAAACTAAACGGTGCAGTGTCACTGCTGAGGGATGAGGCTTATTAGTGGTGGCTTATAGTTAAAGAAGGCACTCAGCCCATACGGTTGACTTGGGAAATTTTCAAGACTGCTTTCCAAGGAATGTATGTGGGCGCTAGTTATGTGGATGCCTGAAGGAGAGAGTTTCTTAATTTAACTAAGGGGGATAAATCAATGGCTAAATATGAGGCTGAATTCTTACGATTAAGCCGCTATGCGCGAGGCATGTTGGCGACTGAGTACAAGAGGTGTGTTTATTTTGAGGACGGCATTAGGGATAGTCTAAGGGTTCTGATAGCTCCACAGAAGGAGCGAGATTTTGCTGCTTTGGTTGATAAGGCAAAGATCACTGAGGACATGAAGCGCGCTGAGTGCCAGAACTGTGAAAAGGAGAGAGGCAGGAACAAGAGGGATTCAGAGCCCTTAAGTTCATTTCTAAGGCCTAAGAAAAAGGCCAGAGTTGATGGGCCAGTCAGAGTTGGGGCCCCTGTTGTTGCTACTAGATCGCAGCCCTGTGTGGATTGTGGGAGGCACAATCAGGGCGAGTGCTAGAAAAGGATTGGGGCATGTTTAAGGTATGGATCATTGGAGCACCATATAAGAGATTGTCCACGGAGGCCTGATTAGATGCAAGCTACGGGTATGGGTAATATACAGTTGCCGAGGGGTGTTCAGCAACCACCAAGAGGCCGTGGCCAGGCCAGAGGTGGTAATGGTATAGGTCGTGGTCAGAGGACACCGGGCAGAGGTGTTGGTCATACTGAGGCGAGGCAGCCAGCTTTAGTTTATGCTATACATCGCCGAGAGGAGGGACATGCCCCAGATGTTATCACGAGTACGTTCTTTATCCATAATGTACCTCATACTGCACTGATTGATGTAGGATCTACTCATTCCTATATAGTATGCACTATGTTTGAGACTTTGGGTATAATGGTTGAAAGCACCACGAGTGAGATTACTATGTTGAGTCCATTAGGGCATTCAATGAAGGTAAATAAACTGTTCAGAGATGTCCCATTGGAGGTTCAAGGTATTATCTTCTTGGCAGATTTGATGGAACTGCCTTTTGGAGAATTTGACTTAATTCTGGGAATGGACTGGCTGGTTAAACATCAAACGAACTTGGATTGTGCTACCAAATGGATGGTACTGAAAATTGCAGAGGGTAATGAGGTAGTTGTAATTGGGAAGCGTTGGAATTATTTGTCAGATGTGATTTCTGCACTAAGGGCTGAGAAATTGGTTCGTAAGGGTTGTAAGGCATATCTAGCCTACATTGGTGTTTTAGATTCTGAGGGTTCTTCTGTTAAGGATATCAGAACAGTTAAAGACTTTCAATATGTGTTTCCCGATGAGCTACCTGGGTACCTCTAAACCGTGAAGTTGAGATTGGAATTGAGCTCCTGCCTGATACAGCTCCAGTGTCCATCGCCCCTTATAGAATGGCACCAAATGAGCTTGTGGAGCTTAAAGCTCAGATTCAAGAGTTATTGGATTGAGGGTTCATTTGACCTAGTGTGTCTCTATGGGGAGCACCGGTTTTATTTTTAAAAAAGAAAGAAGGATCCATGCGACTGTGCATCGATTACCGGTAATTGAATAAATTAATCGTTAAGAATAAGTACCCCTTACCAAGGATTGATGATCTATTCGACCAGTTTAAAGGAGCTTTGATTTTCTATAAGATTGATCTCCGATCTAGGTACCATCAACTGAGAGTTAAAGAGACTGATGTTTACAAGACAACATTTAGGATGTCGTTTGGACTGACGAATGCACCAGCGACTTTTATGGATCTGATTAACTGAATGTTCCAACCCTATCTGGATTGATTTTTACTGGTTTTTATAGATGACATCTTGGTGTATTCAAGAACTAAAGATGAACATAATGCACATCTTCAAGTTGTTTTGCAAATTCTAAGGGAGAAACAACTGTACACCAAGTTCAGTAAGTGTGAGTTTTGGTTACAAGAGGTAACATTTTTGGGCCATGTGGTATCTGCTGAAGGAATTAGGGTTGATCCTTAGAAAATTGAAACTGTCCTAGATTATAAGCCGCCTAAGACGGTATCTGAGATTCGAATTTTTCTGGGACTAGCAGGGTATTATCGATAATTTGTTGAGGGGTTTTTGTGGATTGCTACACCTCTGACTAAGTTGTTGTGTAAGGGTATGTCATTTAACTGGATTGATGCATAGCAAGAGAGTTTTGAGAAGCTTAAGAAAGTTCTGACTGAGGCCCCTATCTTGATAGAGCTAGTGTCTAGGAAAGAGTTCACTGTTTACAGCGATGCATCACATGTTGGATTGGGATGTGTGTTAATGCAAGATGGAAAGGTCATAGCATATACATCTTGTTAGCTTAAGACGTATGAGATAAATTATTCGACACACGACTTGGAGTTGGCTACAGTGGTACTCGCACTAAAGATCTATATGCATTACCTGTACGGTGAGAAGTGTACCATTTACACGGATCACAAGAGCCTCAGGTATCTCCTCACTCAGAAGGAGCTAAATCATAGGCATCGTAGATGGATCGAGCTGCTTAAGGACTATGACTGTTCGATTGAATACCATCCTTGGAAGGCCAATGTGGTGGTCGTCGCACTGAGTCGTAGGGTTATGACTGATCTGAGGGCGATGTTTGCTCGCCTCAGCTTATTTGATGATGGTAGCTTGTTGGCTGAGCTCCAAGTTAAACCGACGTGGATTGAGCAAATTAAGGGAAAACAATTAGAGGATGAGGCGCTGGGTCTTCGATTCTGATAGATTGGAAGTGGACAAACATCATATTTTGAACTCAATAGCGAAGGGGTACTCTGCTTCTATGGGAGAGTCTGTGTACCAAAGAAAACTAATTTGAGGCAGTCTATACTGCGAGAAGCGCATAGTAGCCCTTATGCTATGCATCCTAGTGGAAATAAGATGTACGGAGACCTTCGTGAGTTATATTGGTGGCTAGGTCTTAAGCGTGAGGTTACTGAATTTGTGAGTAAATGTCTAACTTGTCAGCAGGTTAAAGCTGAACATCAATTACCGTCAGGATTGCTTCAGCTAGTTAAGATTCCACTTTGGAAGTGGGAGAGAGTAACTATGGAATTTGTTAGTGCGCTACCCCTAACGTCTTCTAAAAAGGATTCAGTATGGGTCATCGTGGATCGATTGACCAAATCTGCCCATTTCATACTAGTTTGTATTGATTACTCTTTGCAAAAGCTGGCTAAACTGTAGTGGCAGAGATAGTGAGGCTGCATGGAGTACTGGTGTCTATAATATCTAATACAGATCCTCGCTTCACGTCTCAGTTCTGGAAGAAGTTACACGAGGTTTTGGGTACAAGGTTGGACTTCAGTACTCAGACAGATGGTTAGTCAGAGAGGGTGATTCAGATATTGGAGGACATGTTAAGGAGTTGTGTGATAGATTTTCAAGGCAGTTGGGAGGACTACTTGTCATTAGCAGAGTTTTCGTATAATAATAGCTACCAGTCTAGCATACAGATGGCACCTTACAAGGCATTATATGGTCGTAGGCATCATACTCTTTCGTGTTGGACTGAGTTGGGCGAACGGTGTGTTCTGGGCTCTAAATTAGTTTCTGATACTGAAGATAAAGTTAGACTAATTCGAGATTGACTGAAGGCTGCATCAGACAAACAGAAATCATATGCAGATCTGAAGCATAAAGGGATTGAGTATTCTATGAGGGACTTCATTTTTCTCAAGGTCTCGCCATGGAAGAAGGTACTGAGATTTAGACGGAAGGGCAAGCTAAGCTCTAGGTTTATTGGGCCTTACCGCATATTGAAACGTGTGGGACTGATTGCTTATCAACTTAAGTTACCTTCAGAGCTGGACCAAATTCATGATGTATTCCACGTCTCTATTTTGAGGCATTATCGCTCTGATCTCACGCATATTATCTCGGTTAAAGAGGTTGAGGTTTGGCCCGATCTGACCTTTGAGGAGAAATCGATTCAGATAGTGGATCGTGATGTAAAGGTTTTAAGGAAGAAGTCTATTCCACTGGTTAAGGTTCTTTGGCGTAACCATACCTCTGAGGAGGTCACGTGGGAACCTGAGGAGGTGATGTGACAACAATACCCTCATCTGTTTTGATCAGGTAAATTTTAAGGCTGAAATTTTCTTTGAGGGGGTAGAGTTGTAACTCCCCAAAATATTAAGTAATTATTTTTGTATGTTGTGTTACACAAATGCATACTTACCTCAGTGGTAAAGTGTCTTGAGAAGTGTCTGAGGAGTCTCGGGTTCAAGCCTGGGCATGTGCAAAATGTTTTGTTTTTAAAGGAATAAACCTTGTCTCTAGTCAGCTTTTAAATAAATATGGGTAGAACATGACAAAAAATAGCCTGTTGGCCTAGGGGATAAGTGGCGTGTGACTAATGTCTAACGTCTGAAGTTCGAGTCTTGGGTTTCACAAAGGATTTTATTTTACTGTGAGTACGTGAGAGTGTTCTAGGTTGGTCGAAACTCTAAGAAGTTTGAAAGGGGTTCAAATAAGTTGGTTGAGAGGTTAGAGGAGAGATTTGAGAAGTTGATCAAGGGATTGGGGAGTGGTGGTGCCGAAATGGGATTCTCCTCAACCATTCAGCTTGCCTTTGGTGTCCCTAGCCATTCGATCATGCTTTTCCCCATCTTGCTGAATCTGTTGTAGTCATTTTGCTGAATCCTTTTGCTACTTTCTCGAAATTCTTCCCTTATTCTCCTCTTTCTTTCCTCAAGCCTCTATTTTTCTGCCATTTACACCACTAGTTTGGGTTCCAGTCCCTGCTATTTCGTCTCTTTTGCTAATCTGCTCATCTCTATTTCTCTTTTCCCCCTCATTAACCATTACCGAACTCATGTTCTTCCCCTCTGCCAGTCTGTTCTCAACATTCACTTTCTCCTTTTTTCATTGGCCGAGTACCCTTTTCTCTTCTCTCTCTATTCCTTCAGTTTTTATCGAGTTCCCCACTTACATTGTTAAAGCCTAATATCTTCTTCTCTTCCCCTCTTCTGCTTTCGGTTTCTCTCTAAAAGGGGGATTGACTTTGGTGTTTCTATGTTCCCTTGGCCAAATAATTGGTCTTTCCCATCCTCCCTCTCTTTCAACTTTTCTTCTCCTAAGCAGTTGTTCTATCCAGTGTGAGTTGCTTTTGGATGGTAAGTATTTTGGTAAGGGAAAAAGTTATGTCTCAAACATTTTGATTAATGTTGTTGTTTGTTAATCTGTTAAGTCCCTAACATGTGGTCATGTTGCACTATAGTTGGCAGCAACAAGTCGTAACGAACTCGGTTTACCAGTGGTGTCATTAGCCATACCTTTTGGAGTAGTTAGGGTAAGCAACACGAATATAGGTCAATTGTTGTTGTTTTATCAGTTAGGTTCCAAGTGTGACTAATGTTGGATATGGATTTGTCATTATTTTAGGTGCGGTTCATCTCAAGAGGGGTTGCGTACCTAGAATCCTATTAGGTGTGTAACAACACTGCCCCTAATCGTAGATCGGCAAAAGCCAAAATAAGGGACCATTGACGTTACACGAGTATATGCTCGCTCGTGTGGTAATCTGTGTATCTAAACATGGGCGTTTAGTTGTAGAGGCCGCCATGAGCGATTTCATGGGTTGAGGCCGATTTGGGCCATGGTGGGCCAAACTGAGCTGTGTGGGCCCTATAGGCATATGGGCCCTACACGAGTAAAACCACACGGATGTGTGGAGAATATTAGGCTAGGCTGTGTGGTCCACACGGCCAAGGTTATTTCTGGGATATGTGGGTGGTAAGTATACCTAGACCCCCAAATTGATGAAATGACTGTATGCCCCTATGTGATAAAATGATTTTTATGCCCTTATAAGACATATGATTTTATTTGAGCATGCCATTTGAACATGTATAATACACGTATGATATTATGATACGACAAGAGATATTTCATAGGGATGGGTTTTATGATGATTGGAGGAAGTGTATTGTCCTGGTAGCTCTACTGCAATTACTGTTTAGTGCCACAACCGGTGCTATTTTGGAGTGTAGGGATGGTTGGGTTGATTTTATCCCCACATGGAGTGTAGGGTTGGATGGAGATGGAGTGTAGAGGCTGGCTGGGTAGGATCTATTGATTGCATATCTTTACTGTATTGTCACTGAGATGGGCTCAGACTTACACTAATACTGATATTGTAATGGGCTATGACCCTAACTGAAACTGAACTATTACTGAAACGGGCTTAGGCCCAGACTGTTTTGCTTACTGTGCGATTAACTGATTGTTTACTAAGGGATTACACACTGAGTTTTTGTAAACTCTCCCTTCTGCTTATCTATGTAGGAAATCCCCAGTCCTAGGTGGATCGGTGCTACGAGGGACTCGAATGTGGATACTCAACCGCACATGCTCCGATATTTGACTTTTAACTTATAAGTAATTTAATTTGGGTATTTTAATGTAATAAGGCATCTTTAAATTTTTAATCTTTAATTTGGGGTTTTACTTATTTTGATTTATATTTGCTAGCAGTAGGACACGGGTTTTCAAAAAGATAAATGTTTTTCAAAACACCATGTGTACGTAACATGTTTTCAAAGCTGCTGCAAGAAATAATGTTTTAAAATTAATAACAACTTAATAAGATTAACATTTCGAAAAGTGACTTGTTTTTGGAAACTAAATAACATGTTTTAAAATTATCATTAAGAACCCATGGAAAGGTAAATAAGGAAAAAGGTTTTTCGATGATATCACCCTTTTTACGAAAAACACTTCAATGTGACATTGTCAGATTTAGCCATAACATCTAGGCTGGGTTTGGGGTGTTACTGGAGGCTACTGACTTAGCCACACGGCTGACCACAAGCCCGTCTGTCAAGTCCGTGATTGAAACTGACTTAGCCACACGGCCTGGCACACCCCTGTATGTGTGTAACCGTGTGGTCTGCCCAGGCTCATTTTGATGTGGCCCTCGAGCAACACAGCTTAGACACATGCCTATGTCTCTGCCTGTGTGGGCAAAAATAGGCCATTCACAAGGCCAATTTGCCACTTTGGGTCCTCCCTACAAGTATCAAATCCATATCAATTTATACCAAATTTTCAACCAAATCATTCAACATTCATGCCATTTCATTAAAAACAATTTCATGCTTGTAACACATACCAAATCATGTCATTCTTTAAGCCAAAAACATACCAAAACATATGGTTTATAACCTTAATATACTCATTCAATCTCATACCACATTCTTACCAATTCCACAATTAGCACATATCAAAAACTTACCAAACTTACCAAATCTCTTGGTGTAACACCCCAAAAATCTCAAAACCCAAAAATCCCAAAATCCTAAACTTTCTTTGTTTTTGGTTTTGATAAAAATTGTGTTTTATGTTCCTAGCCAAGTGATAATTATAGTAGGTCTTAATTAAGGTTTGAGTTTGAATCTAAGGGTAGAAGAAATTATCGTTTAGTTATTAAAAGAATCAGGGTTGGTAAGTAGTTGGGCTTTTAAATAAAGATAGGAGAAAATAGCATCAAAAGCCTTGTGGAGGAGTGGCTAAGTGACGCCACTTAGGGAGTAGGGAGGTGGCGTTAGTGGCTAGTAAGGAGATTCAAGATTCGAATCCTAGCTTAGTAATTTTTAGAGTTTAATTTTGGCCTTCTGAAAGGTTGGAAGTGGCGTGAAAATGGACTCCAAGGGAAGTGTTCAGGAGAGAAAATTAAGGAAAGGATCAAGAGGTTATCAGGGAGAAAAACGACGAGATGAGAAGTGAGGAGCAAGTGGATCCGAAATGGGAACTTGGGCTGGAGAAATTTGACCATAGGGGTTATAAATAGGTGTCAAATACAAGGTTATGAGCCTAATGCCGAAATCTTTTTCTCACATTGTTGCCAGAAACACTCTTTCCTAGAAGTAGAAAACTCTTTTCTTTCTTTTCTTTCTGCCGATTTCTATTCCTCTCTACACAATTTTATTTATTTCACTTAGTCGATTTCTTCTATTACTCTTCTTCTTTTATTCGTGCCAAATAAACCTTATTCACCATACTAATTTGAAAGCCGGAAAGGCCAAATCCCCCAAGGGCCGAATACTCTTTGACCAAATCTAGTGTAAGTGTTGCTCTTCCAATTGATTTTCCTTGCTAAGTATCGATTATTGTCCCTCACTCTTTCTAATAACTATGGTAGGGAATTAGTATTGGATCTCGGATCCTAGATCTCTATCGAATTACTCTTTAGGTGTTTACGATTTTGATCTAGGAGTTGATCGTGGTTAGTGAGTTAAAAAGGGGGATTATCGCGCAAGGTAAGGTTAAGGTGAGCTTTCAGTTTTAGTAAAGATATGTATTAAGCATGCGATTAATTGAAAGGTGATATCGTTTGTAGGTTGGTGACTAAGGGAATCATAGCATGCTTGCTTACTAGGTGTGTACATACACTGCACACACAAGTAGATCGACAAAAATCGAAAAGCCAAAATGCCGAAACGCTGAAAAGCCAAAAGTTTGGCTTCGGTAGTCTTACGAGTGCGTGAACACTCATGAGGAGGAAATTGATAGGTTGCCTGAAGCCCACGGGCGATTCCGTGGACTTGGGTTGTGATTTGGCCATATGGGCTGAAATGGGCTAAATGGGCCCGATGGGCTGTTGGGCCCATAATAGGCAAAAACTGAATATTGATGCTATGTGATAAGAATTTGTATGTGAGCATGAATATGAAAGTGACTGGGCCTAACGGGCCATATAAATGTGATTTGGGCCTAATTGGTCATATACAGGTGATTTGGGCTTAATGGGCCAAATACAGGTATGTGAATTTGATTGGGCTTTGTAAGGGGTTTTGGGCCTAGAATATGATAACTACATAAAACTTGATAATTATTTGCGACTGTGGACAAGTCATAGGGTTAAGGTGTGGCAACAGGTATATGCATGTCTAGGATTGGATCTAGGGAGAGCTTGGTACTTAAACGGTCTTAATAACTCACCTCCTCTTCTCTGGAATCCTACCTGGTGCATAGTATTTGTTCATCTTAGCTCACGGGACTTGTTAACGGGCCAAGGTAAGTGAAAATCGTAATTAAGGAAAAATTATCGAAATACCCCTAAGGGGAAAAATGACCAAAATACCCCTAGGTGTTGAATGTAAGTAACATGCATACATATGATATTCTGCTTAGGTTGCATATGGGTTGGAATTTATGGAACGGAGGAAGTGTATGAGGATCGCATGTTTGCTTGACAATCGTGGATCCAACGACGGCTTTTAAAGCCCAATATGTAAATGAAGGTAGTTCCTCAACCGGGCTACCCTTAGTGTGTCGGTTGGGTAAGTCGATATTTATATCCCCACATGGTGCGACGGAGGATGGAGCTGGTATGTAGCGGATGGATAGTTTGGATGGGATTACATTGCATGTTTGATGTATGATGGTTTTTGGAATGCTTATTTTTTTTGTGTTGAGGGTTGTACACACTGAGTTGCGAAAACTTACCCCATCTTTTATTTTATTTTTAGGTAATGCTCAGTAGAAGGTTCGATGTTTGGAGGGACCCCGGGTGGCCAGCTAGCAAGGTAATTGGACTTGGTTGTTTTAAGCATATAAGTTTTTATTTTATTAAGTATGTTTCAGACCAGATTGTAACAAGGTTTCATTATGTTATTATTACTTGAATTATTGTTATTATTTTCGTTGTAATTACAAAAACTTGAACATGGGTTTCTTAAATTATAGTATGTTTTCAACGTTTTCGTAACTAAGTTTTAAAATTACATGTTTTCATAAAATCATATGTTTTAAACAAGTGATTGAAAGGAGTTTTTTTAAGTTAATTAAGGTTTCTTTTATTTTAAGAAGGGTTTTCAATGAAAACACGATTTTCGCTAAAACACTTCAATGTAACATGTCAGATTCGACCATAATGTCTGGGCCAGGTTTGGGGTGTTACATTTAATGGTATCAGAGCCTAGATTGCAAAATTTGGGCTATGAAATGGGCCTTATTATTATTTGGTTTCTTTTTGGATTTTAAAAAAATATTTTGGACCACGAGGCTATGGAAAAAGGGAAATCTTGCCGAGCGGCACACCGAGTCTCCGACGTCGAACCAAGTAAGTATTTTTTTAAGTTTGTTTAAATTTTTATACAGTAGATAATTAGAGAGCTACTTTAGATAATTGTTAGAATGGAACTAAAGCCCGTAGGATTTGGAAACTGTAGAGGATTTTCGAAAACGATCTTCTCTTTAAATATTCACATAAAACATTGGTGCAATTATTAAACTAATTAAAACATCATAAAATTTTAATCCAGATAATACGTGAATTGACGATGAATGCTAGAAGAGGTGCAAGAGGCTGTGGCCGAGGCCGCAGAAGTGTTAGGGCTGAATCGTCAACATCAGGCCATATACCCGATGTTGGAGTAGAAGAGGCTCTGGCCTCACCTGTGGCTGGGAATGAACTGTATGATTGACCCGCAGGAGAAGATGTATTGTCGTAGGTAATGCTGAGGATTTTGGAAAGGGTCACTAGGCCCAATAATGGCAGCAAAAATCGAGGGTCCATTCCAGAGCGACTTCAATGAAACGGGGTGAAGATCTTTAAGGGCGTGGCTAGTGTGGCTCCTAACGTGGCTGAATATTGGTTGGAGGCCACTGAATGTACAATGGAGGACTTGGACTATTCACCAGAACAAAAGCTAAAAGGGGCAGTGTCACTGCTTAGGGAAGAAGCCTACCAGTGGTGGTTGACGGTGAAAGAGGGCACCCAACCAGAGCGGGTTACTTGGGAGTTTCCAAAGCTGCATTCCAAAGGAAGTATGTGGGTGTAACCTATATGGATACTAGAAGGAAGGAGTTCCTGAACTTGACCTAAGGAAACAAATCGGTGGCGGAGTATGAGGCGGAGCTTCTACGCCTTAGTAGGTATGCAAGAGTAATGGTGGCAACGGACTCTGAGCGTTGCTTTAGGTTTGAGGACGGACTGAGAGATAGCCTTAGGGTATTGATAGCTCCACAAAGGGAGCGAGTTTTCTCAGAATTGGTGGAAAAAGTGAATATGGCGGAGGAGGTAAAGTGCATTGAGCACTTAAATTGGGAAAGAGAAAGAGGTAAGAATAAGAGGGAGGCTGAGACTCCTGGTGTTAGACTGGAAAACACCTAAGTCGGTATCGGAAATTTGAAGTTTCTGGGCTTGGCAGGATACTATAGGTGGTTTGTTGAGGGCTTTTCAGTAATTACTGCACCCTTAATTAAGTTATTGAGGAAGGGGGTACCGTTTTTTTGAATAGATAAGTAGCAAGAGAGTTTTGAAAAACTCAAGAAAGTTTTAACTGAGGCCCCTATGTTGAGTCAGCCAGTGCCTGGAAAGTAGTTTACGGTTTATAGTGACGCGTCTCATGTGGGCTTAGGTTGTGTATTGATGCAAGAAAGAAAGGTGGTTGCGTATGCGTCACTGCAACTTAAGACTCACGAGGGAAATTACCCAACCCATGATTTTTAGCTAGCTGCGGTGGTGTTCGCACTTAAAATATGGAGGCATTATTTGTATGGGGAGAAGTACATAATTTATTCAGACCACAAGAGTTTGAAATACCTCCTTACCCAAAAGGAGCTAAACCTTAGGCAGCGTAGGTGGGTGGAATTATTGAAGGATTATGATTGCACAATAGAATACCGCCCTAGCAAAGCGAATGTGGTAGCTGACGCGTTGAGTCGTAGGGCTAAGTTAGACTTGAGAGCTATGCTGGCCCGTTTAAGCTTGTTGGATGATGGTGGCTTGTTAGCTAAGCTTCAAGTAAAACCGATGTGGATCGAACAGATAAGGAGTAAGCAATTGGTGGATGCGACCTTAGGTGCTCGATTTAGACAAGTGAAGAGTGGGGAGACATCAGACTTTGGGATATATAGTGAAGGAGTATTGTGTTTTCGTGGGAAAATGTGTATACCAAAGGACGATGATCTAAGGTAATCCATTCTACGGGAAGAACATAGCGGTCTCTACGCAATGTACCCTAGCGGAAATAAGATGTATCAGAGTTTGTGCGAGCTTTACTGGTGGCCTAGACTTAAGTGCGAGGTTATGGAGTTCGTAAGCAAATGTTTGGTATGTCAAAAGGTAAAGGCAGAACATCAATTTCCTTCGGGATTGCTTCAACCAGTGAAGATTCCACTTTAGAAGTGGGAAAGGATCACTATGGACTTTGTTAGTGGGCTACCCTTGACGCCTACTAAGAAAGGCTCGATATGGGTTATAGTGGATCGGTTAACCAAGTCTGCCCATTTTGTACCAATTTGCATCGATTACTCGTTACAAAAGCTGGCTAAGCTGTATGTGATAGAGATTGTAAGGTTGCATGGAGTGCCAGCATCCATAGTATCAGATAGGGACCCACATTTCACTTTGCAATTTTGGAAGAAGCTGAATGAGGTGTTGGGTACTAGGTTGAACTTTAGTATGGCATTCCACCCTCAAACTGATGGATAGTCAAAAAGGGTGATTCAAGTATTGGAAGATATGTTGAGGGGATGCGTGATTGAGTTCCGAGGTAGCGGGGAGGATGATTTACCATTAACCGAATTCGCGTACAATAATAGTTATCAAGCAAGCATTGGGATGGCTCCATACGAAGCACTGTATGGCCGAAGGTGTCGGACTCCAACATGTTGGACGGAGTTGGGTAAACGAAGAGTTTTGGGCCCTGAGTTAGTAGCCGGTACTGAGAATAAGGTAAAATTGATTCAGGATCGATTAAAAGAGGCCTCGGATAGGCAGAAGTCGTATGCTGACCTTAAACTACAGGAGATAGAGTATGAAGTGGGGGACTTAGTTTTTCTGAAGGTCTCTCCGTGGAAGAAAGTGCTAAGGTTTGGACGAAAGGGTAAGCTAAGCCCAAGGTTCATTGGGCCATATCGGGTTGTAAGACGGATTGGGCCAGTTGCTTACCAGCTGGAGTTACCTTCTGAACTAAGGCAGATCCACGATGTGTTTCATGTTTCCATGCTGAGACGGTATCGCTCAGATCCCTCGCATGTTGTGACTGTTGAAGAAATCGAGGTCAGGCCAGACCTAACCTTCGAGGAAGAGCCCATACGAATTATTGGTCTAGATATCAAAGTACTGAGAAGGAAGTCTGTTCCATTAGTCAAAGTGCTTTGGCATAATCACAAGGCTGAGGAGGCTACTTGGGAACCTGAGGAAGCGGTGCGAAGTCAGTATCATCAACTGTTTGAATCAGGTAAAATTTCGAGGACGAAATTTCTTTTGGGGGTAGAATTGTAACACCCTAAAAATCTCGAAACCTAAAAATCCCGAAATCCTGAACTTTCTTTGTTTTTGGTTTTGATAAAAATTGTGTTTTATATTCCTAGCCAAGTGATAATTATAGTCGTCTTAATTAAGGTTTGAGTTTGAATTTAGGGGTAGAAGAAATTATCATTTAGTTATTAAAAGAATCAGGGTTGGCAAGTAGTTGGGCTTTTAAATAAAGATAGGGGAAAATAGCATCAAAAAGCCTTGTGGAGGAGTGGCTAAGTGACGCCACTTAGGGAGTAGGGAGGTGGCATTAGTGGCTAGCAAGAAGATCCAAGGTTCGAATCCTAGGTTAGTAATTTTTAGAGTTTAATTTTGGCCTTCTAGAAGGATGGAAGTGGTGTGAAAATGGACTCCAAGGGAAGTGTTCAGGAGAGAAAATTAAGGAAAGGATCAAGGGGTTATCAGGGAAAAAAATGAGGAGATGAGAACTGAGGAGCAAGTGGAGCCGAAATGGGAACTTGGGTTTGAGAAATTCGGCCATAGGGGTTATAAATAGGTGTCGAATGCAAGAGTATGAGGCTAATGCCGAAATCTTTTTCTCACCTTGTTGCTAGAAACACTCTTCCCTAAAAGCCGAAAACTCTTTTCTTTCTTTTCTTTCTGCCGATTTCTATTCTCCTCTACACAATCTTCTTTGCCAATTTCTTCTACTACTCTTCTTCTTTTATTCGTGCCAAATAAACCTTATTCACCATACTAAGTTGAAAGCCGGAAAAGCCAAATCCCCCAAGGGCCGAATACTTTTTTACCAGAACTAGTGTAAGTGTTGCTCTTCCAATCGGTTTTCCTTGATAAGTATCAATTATTGTCCCTCACTATTTCTAATCAATTGTGGTAGGGAATTAGTATCGGATCTCGGATCCTAGCTCTCTGCCGAATTGCTCTTTAGGTGTTTACGGTTTTGCTCTAGGAGTTGATCGTGGTTAGTGAGTTAAAAAGGGGGCTTATCGCACAAGGTAAGGTTAAGGTGAGCTTTCAGTTTTAGTAAAGATATGTATTAAGCATGTGATTAGTTGAAGGGTGATATTGTTTGTAGGTTGGTGACTAAGGGAATCGTAGCACGTTTGCTTACCAGGTGTGTACATACACTGCACACACAAGTAGATCGACAAATGCCGAAATGCCGAAAAGCCAAAAGTTTGGCTACTGTAGCCTTACGAGTGCGCGAACACTCATTAGGAGGAAACCGATAGGTTGCCTGAGGCCCACGGGCGATTCCATGAACTTGGGTTGTGATTTGGCCATATGGGCCCGAATGGGCTAAATAGGCTCGATGGGCTGTTGGGCCCATAATAGGCAAAAACTGAATATTAATGCTTTGTGATTGGAATTTGTATGTGAGCATGAATATGACAGTGATTGGGCTTAACGGGCCATATAAATGTGATTTGGGCCTAATGGGCCATATAATGGTGATTTGGGCCTAATGGGCCAGATACAGGTATGTGAATTTGATTGGGTTTTGTAAGGGGTTTTGGGCTAGAATATGATAACTACATAAAACTTAATAATTATTTGCGACCGTGGACAAGTCATAGGGTTAATGTGTGGCAACGGGTATATGCATGTCTAGGATTGGATCTAGGGAGAGCTTGGTACTTAAGCGGTCTTAATGACTCACCTCCTCTTCTCTGGAATCCTACTTGGTGCATAGTATTCGTTCATCTTAGCTCATGGGACTTGTTAACGGGACAAGGTAAATGAAAATCGTAATTAAGGGAAAATTATCGAAATGCCCCTAAGGGCGAAAATGACCAAAATACCCCTAGGTGTTGAATGTAAGTAACATGCATACATATGATATTCTGCTTAGGTTGCATATGGGTTGGGAATTATGGAGTGGAGGAAGTATATGAGGATCGCATGTTTGCTTGACAATCGTGGATCCAACGGCGGCTTTTAAAGCCCAATATGTAAATAAAGGTAGTTCCGCAACTGGGCTACCCTTGGTGTGTCGGTTGGGTGGGTCGATATTTATATCCCCACATTATGTGATGGGGGACGGAGCTGGTGTGTAGCGGATGAATAGTTTGGATGGGATTACATTGCATGTTTGATGTATGATGGTTTTTGGAATGCTTGTTTTTTTTGTGTTGAGAGTTGTACACACTGAGTTGCGAAAACTCAGCCCCCTCTTTTATTTTATTTTCAGGCGATGCTCAGTAGAAGGTTTGGTGTTTGGAGGGACTCCGGGTGGCCAGCTAGCAAGATAATTTGGACTTAGTTTTTTTTAAGCATATAAGTTTTTATTTTATTAAGTATGTTTCAGACCAGATTATAACAAGGTTTCATTATGTTATTATTACTTGAATTATTTTTATTATTTTCGTTGTAAATACGAAAAGTTGAACATGAGTTTCCTAAATTATATTATGTTTTCTACGTTTCCGCAACTAAATTTTAAAATGACATGTTTTCATAAAATCATATGTTTTAAACAAGTGATTGAAAGGAGTTTTTTTTAAAGTTAATTGAGGTTTCTTTTATTTTAAGAAGGGTTTTCAATGAAAACACGGTTTTCGCTAAAAAACTTCAATGTAACATGCTAGATTCGGCCATAACGTCTAGGCCGGGTTTGGAGTGTTACACTTGGCCATTCATAAAGACATCATATTCATCATATTGCATCACATTTCATATATCAAAATCAAATCATAATCACAACCAAAACCAAACCATATCACATGGCTAAATATATACATCACAAAACATAATCAAAGTACTTCTAGCCTATACATGCCATACTTTAATATTCACGTTTTCAAAAGGTACCAAAAAGAAGTTCGATAGTATGCTGATGATCCTCAACAATCCCCGAGCTCCTGGTAGCTACGATATCTATAAAACAGTTGAAAGACACACAAAGTAAGCTTTTAAAAGCTTAGTAAGGCATATACAAATAAACTTATCATATAACACAATTATAAACCAAACTATTCATGTAATTCATGGCCAAATACTATCACTTACTACATAGTTTATATACAATTCACATAATCCCAATTCATTTGCTCATATAGCATATTTTCTCAGACTTATATCATATATCATCACTTGCACATGTACTTACCTTTTATTCTCAAACATAGTATACATTTCAAACGTACCTGATTCGGTTAAATATTTCATATATTCATTCTTTTCTCAGAATGCCCGTTGAACCGTTCGGAATCATAAGGATACGCGGATAACTCAGAAAGCTCGTACAATACCAACGTCCCAAATGTGGTCTTACATGTAATCAAATATCAATGCCACTGTCCCAGATAGGGTCTTACACGAAATCAAATATGATGTCGATGTCCCAGACATGGTCTTACACGTAAATCATAAGTCGATGCCAGCGTGGTAGATGTGGTCTTACACAAAAACACATATCGGATCCTATGTCATGACATATGTATCCTAACTATTCCTATGGTTCGTACGAGGCTTTTCGGACGTCGAAACTTTGTCGATATTTTCTTGGATATCTCATATTCAATTCAATAATCCATTCATCATTGTTCAATAGCATAAAAGCATAAATAAACTATTACAAACACATTTATTTGTATATAGACTTACCTTGTACGGATTTGAACGAATAGAGTCGACTATTCAACAACTTTCAACTTTCCCTGATCTAATTCTGTTTTCTTTGTTTCTTGATCTAAACACATTCAAATTTAACTTATTCAAGCTCACATTCATTCAAATCAATCCAAAAATACATATTTAGGGCATGTTACAAATTAGCCTCATATTTTCACATTTTGACACTTTAGTCCTTAATTCACAAAATCATAAAAAACACAAAATTTCCATAAACACATGCTTAACTAAATATACATGGTGTTTATATAAGCCCATATATTTCATTTATTTCACATTTTAGTCCCTCAATTTACAAATTTCACAATTTAGCCCATTTTGCTCAAATTCATCAAAAATTCAAAGACAAATCATGTTAACCCAACATCAAGCTTCCTATACTATCATCAAACTTCATAAAACTCATAATTTCATTAATGATATAACTCAAAATCATCAACAAAATTAAAATTGAGACATGGGTTTGATAGAACTCAAAGCAACAATCACAAAAACATAGAAATTATCAAAAACATATCAAAACACATACCTCAATCAAACAAAACCATAGCCGAAACCCTAAGCTTGAATTTCTTTCTTTTTATTTGATGAATTTGGCAATATAAGGTGTTAATGGCCTTAATTTATGCTTTGTTTTATTAATATTAGCTTAAATTACTAAATACTAATTTTGCCCTTGATTAATAACATTATAAAATCACATATATTAAGGCCTTTAATGTCCATTAACACAACCAATGGTTTAATAACAACATAAGGACCTCTCATTTACAAAGACATAACAAATAAGCACACTTAACATATAGCAAGCAAATTTTACATTTTATGGGATTAGGTCCTTTTATCAAATTAAGCACATAAACGATTAAATTTTCATACGAAACTTTCACACATACTAATTCACATATTATAAGCACGAAAAATAATATTTAAATATTTTTCTGACTCAGATTTGTGGTCTCGAAACTACTATTCCGACTAGGGTCTAAACCAAGCTGTTACAGTATTAGTCTCATATTCACTCATATGCTCAATATATATATCCGTTGAATCATTCAACATCGAAGAATACACATTATGTCAGAATTAATACTAATAATAATAATCATAGATCTTTTCATATTAATTTCATATATCACTTACCGAACTTCAAATATCAATTCACAAACATATAATTCACTAACACATCCTGCCATACTCAATATTTAAATGATGAAATCATTTTAATTGAGCTCAATTTCATGTTCAGTACAAATTTATCTTTTATATCCATAAACACTTTCACTTACCACACTTGGTCAAATTAGAGAACGTCTTATGGAATTGAGTACTTCATTTTCACTTTGCCATAGTAAACTATGGTCTTAAACAGAGTCACATAATCAAAAACCGATGCCATAGCCCAACTATGGTCTTGTGCGGAATCACATATCACATACCGATGCCATATCCTAGATATAGTCTTATACATAATCACATATTACATATTGATTTCATATCCCAGATATGGTCTTATATAGAATAAAAAATTATGTAACACCCCAAACCTGGCTTAGACACTATGGCTGAATCTGGTATGTCACATTGAAGTGTTTTAGCGAAAACTATGTTTTCATTGAAAACCCTTCTTAAAATAAAAGAAACCCTAATTAACTTTTAAAAAAACACCTTCAGTTACGAAAGCCTTGTTTAAAATATTTGATTTAAAAAAACTTAGTTGCGGAGACGTAGAAAACATACTATAATTTAATAAATCCATGTTCAACTTCTTGCAATTACAATGAAAATAATAATAATTTAAGTAATAATAACACAATGAAAACCATGTTACAATCTAGTCTAGAACATACTTAAAAAGAAATAAACTTAAATGCTTAAAAAAAAACCCAAGTCCAAATCATCTTGCTAGCTAGCCATCCAGAGTTCCTCCAAACATCGAACCTTTTACTAAGCATCACCTGAAAATAAAATAAAAGAGGGGCTGAGTTTTCGCAAACTCAGTGTGTACAACCCTCGAAGAAAACAAGCATTCAAAAAAAACATCATTCATCATTCATGCAATGCAATCCCATCCAAATTATCCATCCGCTACACACCAGCTCCGTCCCCTGTCACACCATGTGGGGATATAAATATCGACCCACCCAACCCACACACCATGGTAGCCCGGTTGCGGAACTACCTTCATTTACATATTGGGCTTTAAAACCCGTCGGTGGATCCACGATTGTCAAGCAACCATGTGATCCTCATATACTTCCTCCATTCCATAATTCCCAACCCATATGCAGCATAAGCAGAATATCATATGTATGCATGTCGCATCCACAAAACTTACATTCAACACCTAGGGGTATTTTGGGCATTTTCGCCCTTAGGGGCATTTCGTTAATTTTCCCTTAATTACGGTTTTCACTTATCTTGGCCCGTTAACAAGTCCCGTGAGCTAAGATGAACGAATATTATGCACCAGGTAGGATTCCAGAGAAGAGGAGGTGGGTCATTAAGATTGCTTAAGTACCAAGCTCTCCTTAGATCCAATCCTAGACATGCATATACCCGTTGCCACACCTTAACCCTTTGACTTGTCCACGGCCGCAATATATTAATTAAGTCTTATGTGGATATCATATACTAGGCCCAAAACCCCTTACAAAGCCCGAACAATTTCACATACCTGTATCTGGCCCATTAAGCCTAATCATATTCATATGGCCCATTAGGCCCAAATCACCTGTATATGGCCCATTAGGCCCAAATCACCTATATATGGCCCATTAGGCCCAAATCACATTTATATGACCCGTCATGCTCAAATACAAATTCCTATCACAAAGCATCAATATTCAATTTTTGCCTATTATGGGCCCAATAGCCCATCGGGCCCATTTAGCCTATTCCGGCCCATATGGCCAAATTACAACCCAAGTCCACGGAATCGCCTGTGGGCCTCAGGCAACCTATCGATTTCCCCTTTATGAGTGTTCGCGCACTCGTAAGACTACCGTAGCCAAACTTTTAGCTTTTCAGAATTTCGACTTTTACCGAATCATTGTGTGTGTGCAGTGTATGTACACACTTGGTAAGCAAGCGTGCTGCGATTTCCGTAGCCCAAACCTACAATCGATATCACTCAAAGATTAATCTCACATACTTATCGAATACCTTACCAAAAGCCGGAATCTCACCTTAACCTTAACTGAATGCTAAGTCTTTACTAGCTTCTACTTTGGTCACTAATCACATATATCTCTTAGATATGAAGAGCAAATCGATAGGAATCCAAAACTGAGATCTGACACTAATTCCCTACCAAAGTTGACTAGAAAGAAGTGAGGAAATGAATACTCAATATTTATCAAAAATCGATTGGGAGAGCGAACACTTACACTAGAATTGACTGGGTGGAAAGAGTAGTGGCGGCACCAATGGTATTCGGCCAAAGGATATTCGGCTCTTAGAGATTTGAATGGCAACAATTGATTACTCGGCACCAAAGAAGAGAGGAAAAAGAATTGGCTAAAGCAATGAAAATATTGAGTAGTTGGCACAAGGAAGAAAAAAAAGAAAAGAAGGCAGAGAGTTTTCAGCTTTTAGAGAAAAGAGTTTCTGGCAACAGGGTGGAGGAAATTCGACATTAGCTTCATACCCTAGCATTCGGCACCTATTTATAAGCCTTATAGCCAAATTTTCCCATGCCCAATTCCCCATTCGACTCCATCACTTCTCCCTTCTCATCTCCTTATTTTTCTCCCTGATAACCTCTTAATCCCTTCCTTAATTTTTTCTCCTGAACACTTCCCTTGGAGTCCACTTTCACGCCACTTCCATCCTTCTAGAAGGCTAAAATTAAACTTCTAAAAACACTAAGCTAGGATTCGAACCTTGGACTTCCTTGCTAGCTATTAATGCCACCTCCCTATACCCTAAGTGGCGTCACTTAGCCACTCCTCCACAAGGCTTTTTGATGCTATTATCCCCTAACTTTATTTAAAAGCCCAACTACTTGCCAACCTTGATTCTTTTAATAATTAAACTATAATTTCATTTACCCCTAAGTTTGAATTAAGACCTACTATAATTATCACTGGGCCAGAAATATAAAACACAATTTTTTCAAAATCGAAAACAAAGAAAGTTCAGGATTTCGAGATTTTTGGGTTTCGGGATTTTTGTGGTGTTACAACTCTACCCCCTAAAAGAAATTTCATCCTCGAAATTTACCTTTTTCAAACAGTTGAGGATATTGACATCGCAACACTTCTTCAGGTTCCCAAGTAGCCTCTTTAGTCTTGTGATTCCGCCAAAGTACTTTGACATCTCGACCAATTATTTGTATGGGCTCCTCCTCGAAAGTCAGGTCTGGCCTAACCTCAATTTCTTCCACCGCCACGACATGTGAAGGATCTGAGTGATACCGCCTTAGCATGGAAACATGAAACACGTTGTAGATCTGGCTTAGCTCAAGAGGTAACTCCAGCTGATAAGCGACTGGCCCAATCCGTCTTACCACCCGATATGGCCCAATGAACCTTGGGCTTAGCTTCCCCTTTTGTCCAAACCTTAACACTTTCTTCCAAGGAGAGACCTTCAGAAAAACTAAGTCTCCTATTGCATACTCTATTTCTCGACGCTTAAGGTAAGCATATGACTTCTAGCTATCTGAGGCCTCCTTCAAATGATCCCGAATCAATTCTACCTTATCCTTAGTATCGGATACTAACTTAGGCCCTAAAACTCTCCGTTTGCCCAACTCCGTCCAACATGTTGGAGTTTGACACCTTTGCCCATACAGTGCTTCATACGGAGCCATCCCAATGCTTGCTTGGTAGCTATTATTGTACTCGAATTCGGCTAACAGTAAATAGTCCTCCCAACTACCTTGGAACTCAATCACGCATCCCCTCAACATATCTTCCAACACTTAGATCACCCTTTCCGACTATCCATCAGTTTGAGGGTGGAAAGCCGTACTGAAATTCAACCTAGTACCCAACGCCTCATGTAGCTTCTTCCAAAATCGCGAAGTGAAACGTGGGTCCCTATCAGATATTATAGAGACTAGCACTCCATGCAATCTTACAATCTTAGCCACATATAGCCTAGCCAGCTTTTACAACGAGTAATCGGTGCAAACCGATACAAAATGGGCAGACTTGGTTAACCGATCCACTATAACCCATATCGAGTCTTTCTTAGTAGGTGTCAAGGGTAGCCCACTAACAAAGTCCATAGTGATCCTTTCCCACTTCTAGAGTGGAATCTTCACTGGTTGAAGCAATCCCGACTGCAACTGATGTTCCGCTTTCACCTTTTGACAAACCAAGCATTTACGTACGAACTCCATAACCTCGCGCTTAAGTCTAGGCCAACAATAAAGCTCACGCAAATTCTGATACATCTTGTTTCTTCCAGGACACGTTGCGTAGAGACTGCTATGTGCTTCTCGCAGAATAGACTGCCTTAGATCATCGTCCTTTGGTATACACATTCTCCCACGGAAACACAATACTCCTTCACCATTTATCCAAAAGTTCGATGTCTCCTCACTCTCCATTTTTTTAAGCGAGCACTCAAAGTCCCATCCACTAATTGCTTACTCCTTATCTGCTAGACCTACACCGGCTTTACTTGAAGCTCAGCTAACAAGCTACCATCATCCAACAAGCTTAAACGGGCGAGCATAGCTCTCAAGTCTGACTTAGCCCTACGACTCAATGCATCGGCTACCACATTCGCCCAGGGTGGTATTCAATCGTACAATCATAATCCTTCAATAATTTCACCCATCTACGTTGCCTAAGGTTTAGCTCCTTTTGGGTAAAGAGGTACTTCAAACTCTTGTGGTCCGAATAGATTATGCACTTCTCCCCGTATAAGTAACGCCTCCATATTTTGAGCGCGAATACCACCGTAGCTAGCTCCAAATCATGGGTTGGGTAATTCACCTCATGAGTCTTAAGTTGCCGTGACGCATACGCAACCAGCTTTCCTTCTTGCATCAATACACATCCTAAGCTCACATGTGACGCGTCACTATAAACCGTAAACTCCTTCCCAGGCACGGGCTGAATAAACATAGGGGCCTCAGTTAAAACTTTCTTAAGTTTTCCAAAATTCTCTTGCTGCTTGTCCGTCCAAAGAAACGGTACCCCTTTTCTCAACAACTTAGTTAAGGGTGCAGCAATTACAGAAAAGCCCTCAACAAACCGCCTATAGTATCTTGCCAAGCCTAGAAAACTTCAAATTTTTGATACCGTCTTGGGTGTTTTCGAATCTAACACCGCTTCAATTTTTTGAGGATCCACTTTAATCCCCTTGGCTGACACCATATGTCCTAGTAAAGTAACCTCCCTTAGCCAAAATTCACACTTACTGAATTTGGCATACAGCTGCTTCTCCTTCAAAGTTGGCAACACCATCCTTAAGTGTGCATCATGCTCATCCTAATCTTTTGAGTACACCAAAATGTCATCTATAAAGACTACCACGAACAGATCCAAGTAGGGTTGGAAAACCCAATTCATGAGATCTATGAAAGCGGCAGGTGAGTTCGTCAGCCCGAAGGGCATCACCAAGAACTCGTAGTGCCCATAACTAGTTCTAAAAGCTGCCCTTAATTGGTGATATCTCGAACGCAGGTCAATCTTTGAGAAAATAGAAGCTCCCCTAAACTGATCAAAAAGATCATCGATTCTTGGTAGAGGGTACTTGTTTTTAACAGTTAACTTGTTTAACTGTCGATAGTCGATGCACATTCGCAAGGTTCCATCCTTCTTCTTCACGAATAACACTGGTGCTCCCCATGGAGACACACTTGGTCGTATGAATCCTCGATCCAACAATTCCTGAATTTGTGCCTTAAGTTCCACCAACTCTTTTGGTGCCATTCGATAAGGAGCGATAGACACCGGAGTCGTCCCAGGTAACAACTCAATTCCAAATTCCACTTCTCTGCTGGGTGGCAACCCAGGCAGCTCCTCGAGAAAGACATTCGAAAATTCCCTAACTATTTTCAACACCTTAACAGTAAGGCTCTTAGTCTCCGTACCACTAATATAAGCCAAAAAGGCTTCGCATCCCTTTCATACTAACTTTTCGACCCTTAATGTCAAAATCACGTTCGACAGATAGTTCCGGCATTCACCAATCACCACTACTTCTTTATCCTTTGCCGTTCTTAACACATTCGCTTTGCAGCACAATCTAAGGTGGGTCGGTGCTTTACCAGCCAATCCATACCTAAGATTAAGTCAAATTCACTAAATGGTAGTTCCATCAAATCTGCTAAAAATATAACCCCTTGAAGTACTAAGCATACCTCCCTAAACATCTTATTCACTCCTATAGACTGCCCTAACGGACTTATCACAGTCATCTCATTCGCAATAATCTCAAACATCTCACCCAAAAACTCAGTCTTATTGCATGCAACATATGAATGTGTCGATCCAATATCAATCAAGGCTATGTAAGATAACTCATATATAAATAACATACCTGTTATCACATCTGAGGCATCCCCGTCTTCTCAACGATGAGCAGTATAAACCAAAGCTGGCTGTCTTGCCTCAGCATGGCCCGCATTTTTGCCTGGTGCTCCGCGTCTACGTCTATTGTCGTTACCGCCCCTGGCCTATCCACGACCCCTTGGCGGCAGTTGTCCACCCCTTGGTGGCTGAGCACCTCCTTGACCTACTACTGGCTCTCGACCTAGCGTTTGAGGGCAATCTTTGATCCTATGCTCCATAGACCCACAAGCGAAACAAGCTCCCATTTTCTTCCAACACTCACCTCCATGCCTTCTCCCACAATCAGCACAAGGTGGCAGCTCTGGATTAGCAGTAGGGGGCCCTGCTCTAACTAGCCCATTATTTCTGGCCCTAGCCCTAGGCCTCAGTCCAACACCGGGGGTCTCAGCCTCCCTCTTATTCTTACCCCTTTCCCTCTCCCGGTTTCGGCACTCAGTGTGCTTTACCTCCTCCGCTATCTTTGCTTTCTCTATCAATTTCGAGAAAACTTGTTCCCTTTGTGGAGCTATCAGCACCATGAGGCTATCTCTCAATCCGTCCTCAAACCTAACGCAACGCTTATAGTCTGTTGCCACCATTACCCTTGCATACCTACTAAGGCATGGAAACTCCATCTCATACTCCGCCATCGATTTATTGCCATGAGTCAAGTTCAGAAATTCCTTCTTCCTAGCATCCACATAGCTTGCACCCACATACTTCCCCTAGAATGCAGATTTGAAAAACTCCTAAGTGACCCGCTTCGGTTGGGTGCTCTCTTTCACTGTCAGTCACCACTGGTAGGCTTATTCCCTAAGTAGTGACACGGCTCCTTTTAGCTTTTGCTCCGGTGAACAATCCAGGTTCTCCATTATCCTTTCAGTAGCCTCCAACCAATACTCTACCACGTTAGGAGCCACGCCAGCTATGCCCTTAAATATCTCAGCCCCATTCAATCGAAGTCGCTCCGGAATGGATCCTCGATTTCCAGTGCCATTGTTGGGCCCAGCGACCCTTTCCAAAATTCTCAGCATTGCCTGCGACAATGCATCTTCTCCCTCGGCCCGATCATACGGTCCATTCCCCTCCACAGGTGAGGCCGGAGCCTCTTCTACTCCAACATCGGGTATATGGCCCGATGCTGACGATTCAGCCCTAACACTTCTGCGACCTCGACCACGGCCTCTTGCACCTCTTCTAGCACTCATCGTCGATTCGTGTATTATCTGGATTAGAAATTTTATGAAGTTTTAGTTAGTTTAATAATTACACTGATGTTTTATGAAAATATTTAAAGATAAGATTGATTTTGAAAATCCTCTACAGTTTCCAGATCCTATGGGCTTTAGTTCCATTCTAACAATCATATAAAGTAGCCCTCTAACTATCTACTGTATAACAATTTAAACAAACTTAAGAATAAAAATACTTACTTGGTTCGACGTCGGAGGCTCGGTGTGTCGCATAGCAAGATTTCCCTTTTCCAAAACATTGTGATCCAAAATATTTTTAAAATCAAAATAGTAAGTAGAAAAGAGAAACCAAATAATAATAAGGCCCAATTCATAGCCCAATTTTTGCAACTTGGGCTCTGATACCACTAAATGTAACACCTAAAATTTGGCCTAGACACTATGGCCAAATCTAGTGTGTCACATTGAAGTGTTTTAGTGAAAATCGTGTTTTAGCGAAAACCGTGTTTTCATTGAAAACTCTTCTTAAAATAAAAGAAACCCTAATTAACTTTAAAAAAACACCTTCAGTTACGAAAGCCTTGTTTAAAACATTTGATTAAAAAAAACTTAGTTGCGGAGACGTAGAAAACATACTATAATTTAAGAAATCCATGTTCAACTTCTTGCAATTACAATGAAAATAATAATAATTTAAGTAATAATAGCACAATGAAAACTTTATTACAATTTGGTCTGGAACATACTTAAAAGGAAATAAAACTTAAATGCTTAAAAAAAACCCAAGTCCAAATCATCTTACTAGCTGGCCACCCAGAGTCCCTCCAAACATCGAACCTTCTACTGAGCATCACCTGAAAATAAAATAAAAGAGGGGCTAAGTTTTTGCAAACTCAATGTGTACAACCCTCGAAGAAAATAAGCATTCAAAAAAAACATCATTCATCATTCATGTAATGCAATCCCATCCAAATTATCCATCTGCTACACACCAGCTCCATCCCCCGTCACAGCATGTGGGGATATAAATATCGACCCATCCAACCCACACACCATGGTAGTCCGATTGCGAAACTACCTTCATTTACATATTGGGCTTTAAAAGCCGTCGGTGGATCCACGATTGTCAAGCAACCATGCGATCCTCATATACTTCCTCCGTTCCATAATTCCCAACCCATATGCAACCTAAACTGAATATCATATGTATGCATGTCGCATCCACAAAACTTACATTCAACACCTAGGGGTATTTTGGTCATTTTCGCCCTTAGGGGCATTTCAGTAATTTTCCCTTAATTATAGTTTTCACTTATCTTGGCCCGTTAACAAGTCCCGTGAGCTAAGATGAATGAATACTATGCACCAGGTAGGATTCCAGAGAAGAGGAGGTGGGTCATTAAGACCGCTTAAGTACCAAGCTCTCCCTAGATCCAATCCTAGACATGCATATACCCGTTGCCACACCTTAACCCTTTGACTTGTCCACGGTCACAATATATTAATTAAGTCTTATCTGGTTATCATATACTAGGCCCAAAACCCCTTACAAAGCCCAAACAATTTCACATACCTGTACCTAGCCCATTAAGCCCAATCATATTCATATGGCCCATTAGGCCCAAATCACCTGTATATGGCCCATTAGGCCCAAATCACATTTATATGCCCGTTAGGCCCAGTCACATTCATATTCATGCTCACATACAAATTCCTATCATAAAGCATTAATATTTAGTTTTTGCCTAGTATGGGCCCAATAGCCCATCAGGCCCATTTAGCCCATTCCGACCCATATGGCCAAATTACAACCCAAGACACGGAATCGCCCGTGGGCCTCGGGCAACCTATCGATTTCCCTCTTATGAGTGTTCGCGCACTCGCAAGACTACCGTAGCCAAACTTTCAGCATTTCGGCATTTCGGCTTTTCGGCTTTTGCCGATTCATTGTGTGTGTGCAATGTATGTACACACCTGGTAAGCAAGCATGCTGCAATTTCCGTAGCCCAAACCTACAATCGATATCACTCAAAGATTAATCTCACATACTTATCAAATACCTTACCAAAAGCCGGAATCTCACCTTAACCTTACCTGAACGCTAAGCCTTTACTAGCTTCTACTTTAGACACTAATCACGTATATCTCTCAAATCTGAAGAGCAAATTGGCAGGAATCTAAAACCGAGATCTGACACTAATTCCCTACCAAATTCGATTAGAAAGAAGTGAGGAACTTTATACTCGATATTTATCAAAAATTGATTGGGAGAGCGAACACTTACACTAGAACCGACTGGGTGGAAAGAGTAGTGGCGGTGTAACACCCCTTACCCGTACCTAATGCCGGAATAGGGTACGAGGTATTACTAGATCATAATACATACCATTAAATAAAACCGAGACAAAAATATGGCATCCAATTAGATCATGAATCATTATAACATATGCCTTTAACAATATGAGCCAATTTCAATGGCTTTGTACAAAATAATCTATCAAATACTGTAACTAATATTTTATACCTAGGCAATTATGACACATAACAAAATAACTAAGCCTACTATACATGCCATAATTCAAAATGTTTAGTTCAAATATCAAAAGTATTGATAGTGCGGACAGATCTTCAACGATCTCTAACTCCTGTGCTAGCTGGATGACACTATAAAACAAAAGAGAGAAAAGAAAGTAAGCTTATAGCTTAGTAAGTAAGTATATAAATAATGAATAAGGAATCTAATATGTTCACAAAATAACTCAACCATATCTATTTTTAATTTCACTATTTACTCCAATTTGATCAAGCTGTCCCTCTTTCATCATGGTCACTGAATAAATCATAACTTGAAATTAAAATCCGTAAAATTTTCCTGAAACTACACTCATATTACTTTTTACTAATTTTTTTCTAGAATTTTTGGTTCCGCCAATTAGTACAGTTTATTAGTTAAATTTTCCTTTGTTATACAGCTTGGCTGATCTGACCTCTGTTCACTACGAATTGGTTTTCTCCCTATAAAAAAGTCAAATATCCATGAAATTTGTTTCATTTAAAACTAGACTCAATAAGGAATCTAGGCATATAAAATATATTTCTTAATTAGTTTTGTAAAATTTTTAATGATTTTTCAAAGTCAGAACAGGGGATCACGTAGTCATTCTGAACAAGTCTCACAAAAATATAAATATCTCAAATTATAGAATCCCTTTACTTTCTCTGTTTCTTTTACATGAAAATAGACTCATTAAGCTTTAATTTCATATCTCATTAAGCCTCTAATTAAATTCTTACTATTTTTGGTGATTTTTCAAATTCACGTCACTGTGACTTCCAAAACAGTATTATTGCTAATTCACTCTTTCACACTTTCTTTATATTAACCTCATTTTAACATGCATATCACAATTCATTTTCACCACAATTCATACATCACAAGTATAGGTCTATGATTACAATGTCACCATAAAATCATCCTGTTGAACACTTCGGATCAATCCTCGATACTTGGTGGTTTCAGCACATAGCTCCACCCATCATATTTCACATAGTTCAGCTCTCTTGTACACATGGTGAACACTTAGTACTACCCATGTGACCTAGCCAGTTTATCTCGTAGCTCTCTTGTCTACATGGTGTCCTTCACTTGGAACCACACATGCGACCTAGCTATATTTATCCTCTCCCGTAGCTCTCTTGTCTACATGGTATACATCCCGTATCACACATGTGACCTAGCTACCCCATAGTATCTTGTAGCTCTCTTGTACACATGATGTGCACTCAGCACCATACATGTGACCTAGCTACGTACCATCCTGTATTATCCAATCTTTCCAAGGTTCAACCGGGATTTTTCTCTCTATTACTTATTTTCATTCTTCCAATAGTCGATTATGATTCAAAATCAGCTAAAATATATATAATATGCTAAAATATAAAATGTAAATAAAGATAATGCATTATTTACATACAAACTTACCTTGGTGCAAAATATGGAAATTTTACAGTTTAGTCCAAAATCTTTTCCTTCCCCCGTTCGAGGTCGATTCCACGCCTTTCTTGATCTATAACAACACATTTAGCTTATTTAACACTCATACTATCTATTTCAATCCAAAAATCACATTATGGAAAAATTACGTTTTTGCCCCTTAACTTTTACAAAATTATGATTTTCCCCTAGGCTCGGAAATTTAATTTCAGCCCTTATTCTTATGTTTTATGACATGCTGATCATTTTTCCCTTCTATGGAAACATCAAATTATCACTCTAACACATAGTTATGAACAATAGGTATTTTTACCGATTATGTCGTTTTGCTTGTTTTCGCTAAAAATCGCTTAGAAAAGATCGTTCTCCTAACTTTAAACATTCATTTTCTACCATAAAACATCAAAATACATGCATATTATTCATGGGTAAATTTTTAAACATAAACCCTAACTCGAAATAATGGTAGAAATAGGTAAACCGAGCTACGAGGATTTCAAAAATGTAAAGAACATTAAAAACGGGGCTTGAATGCACTTACTATTGAGCTTGAAAGCTTGGAAAAAACCCTAGCTATGGTGAACATACAAGTTTCGGCCAAGGAAGAAGATGGATGGACAAAATTTTGGCTTATTTTTCCCATTTTATTTCTTTTAATTACCAAATGACAAAAATACCCTTAAGGCCTTTCTTTAAAATTTTGTCCTATTCATGCCCATTTTTGTCCATATAAAGTATAATGGTCTAATTGCCATTTAATGACCTCTACTTAAAACCCCCATTTCAATCAAGTACCTTATGAACTAGAACACACATTTTTCACCTATTTCAATTTAGTCCTAAACATCAAACTAAACACCTAGTCATAAAATTGTCAACCTCGGATTCGTGGTTTTGAAACCACTGTTCTGTTTTGGCCCTAAATTGGGCTGTTATAGGCGGCACCAAAAGTATTCAGCCAAAGGATATTTGGCTTTTAGAGATTTTAATGGCAACAATTGATTACTCGGCACCAAATAAGAGAGGAAGAAAAATCTGCTAAAGCAAAGAAAATATTGAGTAGAGGAGAAATAGAATTCGGCACAAGGAAGAAGAGAAAGAAAAGAAGGCAGAGAGTTTTTGGCTTTTATAGAAAAGAGTTTCTGACAACAAGGTGGAGGAAATTTGGCATTAGCTTCATACCCTAGATTTGGCACCTATTAATAAGCCTTATAGCTGAATTTTCCCATGCCCAATTCCCCATTCGGCTCTATCACTTCTCCCTTCTCATCTCCTCGTTTTTCTCCCTAATAGCCCCTTAATCCCTTCCTTAATTTTCTCTCCTAAACACTTCCCTTGGAGTCCACTTTCATGCCACTTCCATCCTTCTAGAAGGCTAAAATTAAACTTCTAAAAACACTAAGCTAGGATTCAAACCTTGGACTTCCTTGCTAGCTATTAACGCCACCTCCCTACTCCTAAGTGGCGTCACTTTGCCACTCCTCCACAGGGCTTTTTGATGCTATTATCCCTTAACTTTATTTAAAAACCCAACTACTTGCCAACCTTGATTCTTTTAATAATTAAAATATAATTTCATTTACCCCTAAGTTTGAATTAAGACCTACTATAATTATCATTGCGCCAGAAATATAAAACACAATTTTTATCAAAACCGAAAACAAAGAAAGTTCGGGATTTTGGGATTTTTGGGTTTCTAGATTTTTGGGGCGTTACAAATTACATATCAATGCCATATCCCAGATATGGTATTATACAGAAACATATAATCACACTGATGCCATATCCTAGATATGGTCTTCTACGAGATCATATAATCACATTGTCACATGTTGCCATGGTCCAACCATGGTCTTTTCTGTCAATTTGTCTTTTCACTAAATGAAAGTACTCATTCTCGCGTTTTCCTCAATTTGAACTTTTATTCTAATTTATCTTTCTTTCTCAACAATCATAATTCAACCATGAATATATAGAAATAATACATTATATCATGCATAATACTAACAAAAATTATTTAATTTCAGCCATATAAACTTACCTCGATTCACAAAAACGACGAAATGGAGCAACTAGTCCAGTACTTTATTTTTCCCCCGATCTAGTTCCGTTTGAGGCTTAATTTGATCTAAATAATCAAATTTAGATAATTTAATTATCAATCTAATCAATTAAATCAAATTTCATATTTTAGTAAAATTACTATTTTACCCCTCAACTTTTGACTAATTTATAATTTAGTCTTTAGGCTCATAAAAATAAAACTAATTAAATTTTATTCACATATAAGCCTAGACAAATATTTATCATGCTTATAGCAGCCAACATATTTCACATATTCACACTTTTACCACACAATTAATCACATTTCTCAATTTAGCCCTAAATCGACAATTTTTTTTATCAAAAATCACTTTACAAATGTTGTTTAACTAACAACAAGGATGTATTTTTTTTCATCAATTAACAATGGCAAAATTCACAAACTTTAACAATTTTGAAATCGATGATACGGTCTAGCTAGATTAAGTTGCCACGACTCCAAAAACATAAAAATAAAAAAAAGGGATGAAAAATACTCACATACAAGCCAAACAATGATGGTCGAATAATGATGGTGAATAAAATGGTGAACAAAAATACACACTTATTATACTTTTATTAACCAAATTACAAAATTACCCTTTTAATTTCAAATTAATTTCAATAATACCAAACAAATATCTTCCACTAACTTATTAATGGGCTAATTTCCACATAAGGAATTCCACAAAAAAATCTATAGCTATCTAATACCTTTAGCTATTAGAATGCAACTTTCACACTTTACGCGATTTAGTCCTTTTGACTAAATTAAGTGCCCAAACGTGAAAGTTTTCAAACCAAATTTTCACAAAATCATTAGGTGAAATTGTAGACCATAAAAATATAATAATAATAAATTCCTCAGCGTCAATTTATGGTCTCGAAACCACTGTTTCAATGTAACAGTTCGATTTAGACCATAATCAGAACGGTGGTTTCGGGACCACAAATTCGAGTTAGAAAAATATTTAAAAAATATTTTCTGTGTTTATTATGTGTGAATTTATGTATGTGAAAATCCCCTTTGAAAATTTGACTGTTTGGATGTTCAATTTAATAAAAGGGCTTAATTGCATAAGTTATAAAAGTTGCTAACTAATTATTAAAGTACCAAATTGCTTTGTTCTTTTAAAATGGGGTCTTTGTGATGTAATTAGACCATATTCATTAGTTATAGATGATTTTAGACATAATATATAATGGTTTCATATTTTATAACAAAGGTTAATTTTGTAATATATTAAATAATGTTAATATAATAAAACATAAAAATAAGTAAAAGCCATGCATTCATCTTTTGTAATGGTCGAATGTTGTAAGAAAGAGAAGAAAAAAAGATTTTAAGGGTTCGGCACTTTGGAAGCTTGATTCAAGGTTAGTTTTTGTTTGGTTTTTGATAATTTTTAAGTTTTTGAGATCGTTGCTTTGCGTACTATCCGACCCATGCTTAAATTTCTGATTTTGATGCATATTTTGAGTTATGCCATTGATGAATATTTGTGTTTTGTGATGTTTGGTGATGAAATATCAAAAATATGTTTTAGATCGACATGTTTTGTATTGGAGTGTTTGAAGATTTTTAGTAATTAGGACTAGATTAAAATAATAACAAATTGAGCGACTAAAATGCAAAATAAATGAAATGTGTGTATTTATATGTGCTAGATGAACATTCAGCCTAAGTATGATGAATGGAGATTTTGTGTATTTTGTGTTTTATGCAATTAGGACTAATTTGTAAAAGCATGAAATATCAGGGGTAAAATGGTAATTTACCCATTTATGTGTTGTTGGATTAAATTGAATGGAATTGTGTTTAAATTAGTTTAATTTGAAATTATATAGATCAAGAACAAAAGAAATCGGACTTGGATCGGGGAAAAGCAAAAATAGTCGAATAGCCAATTTATAACATTCGTCGATATCTGAGGTAAGTCTTTAAGCAATTAAAAATCATTTATCTTGAATATAACTTAGTTTAATATGTTGTTTTGGAATTTATATATTCATAAAAGAGCTAGCCGAATGTGTTTAAGCATAGAAATGTTGTATTTGTGTTTAAGCATGGAATATCTGGAGTTTTTGTTATATGAATTGTGTACGAGACAGCTTTATAATATTGATATTCAGGCTTTGAGCCTAGCAAGACTTGTTTTGCTGAATGTAAACGGGCTTTATGCCTAGCAGGCTTATTGCTGGCGAATAAAAATTAGACCTTGAGTCTAGTAGGCCTTGTGCTGGTGTGTGATTCAGGCTTATGGCTAGCAAGTTTTATGCCGGTGATTTATTTTCAAGCCTATACCTATAAGACTTCATGTTGATGTGATAATTAAGCAACTAAACTGAGCCAAATGAATTTTTATGTTCGGCCACATAAGTATGTACATATGTGATGTTATATTGGATCTTTTATATTCGGCCAAATAGGTAAGTACTTATGTGATCTTATATTTGATCTCGTATATTCGGCCAAATGAATGATGTTGGTATATGAAGTTGAGTTTGATTCATGAGTATATATATTTGAATGTAAGCATACTTGGTATAATGTTATTTTGGAAATCAAAAGTTGAATGATATTATGTTAAATGAGAAATATTTGCATTCGGCCAAGGTAACTTATTTGTGTAAAAGTATAACATAAATGATATAATTTGGCTTGTTTAAAATGTTTTGATTATTCTTTTGAATTGTTTAATTTGCTTAAGGCTTACTAAGCTAAGTTAGCTTACTCTGTGTTTTTTTGTTACTCTGTTTTATAGATTTTGTTGTAAGTTACGAGCTCGGGGATCATCAGTGAAGTCATCCACACTATCGTCAACCTTCGGTACTTTTAAAAGTCTGTTTTTGAACTTATGGCATGTATAGGCTTATATATTTTTTGTTTCATCTTGGATATGTATAATTTGAACCATGTGAATATGGCTTAACTTTTAAGTTTGAATTTGCTTATGTTTGGTCATGGTTTAATCCATTTTGGTTATAATGATATATGCTATGAATGAATGGTATATGTGATTGGTGTTATATGTTTTTATAATAGTGGTATATATAATTGATCATGTATGACTTTGGAGTTTAATTATTACTTTTGTGAGTTAAATGCTTTGAAAAATTGGTTAACGTTTTTGCTTGTATATGTTGGTGAATTCGATTTTGGTGTATGAATTGTCAATTATAAATATGAGTTCAGATGTTAAGCTTGTTTAAGGTATATTTAGATATGCATGATATAGGGTATGTTATGTATTAATGAATGAAATTTGGTTTTGGTTATTAACGGATTAAAAATGTTAATGAGGTATGTGTATGTTCGAATATGCATAGATTAGGTTGGTTCGGTTTGTAACATCTTGAAATAGGGCCTAAATGGAATAATGGTTGCGAAACCATGAATCTGATATAGAAAAGTTTATTGCGATTAATTTTATGATTTACCAAGTGATTAGATGCATGTGTTAGAATACCGATAAGAAATTTCAGTAATTGCATGTCCAATTTGCGTATTAGGGCTTAATTGCAAAAGTTGATAAATATGAGTTCTAAATGCTAAGGGATTAAATTGAAGTGCATAATTGAAGCATAGGTCCTTAAATGGTAATTAGACCATTATATTTTCATGGACAAAAATGGATATACATAGGTAAAAATAACTAAAGTTTTAATGAAGGATATTTTAGTTATTTTGTAAATAAAAGAATTAAAAAGGGAAAAAGATGGCAAAAATGTGCTCATCCTGTTCCTTAGGCCGAATGTCAAGGGTTCTCCACAGCTAGGGTTTGTTTCAAGCTTCCAAGCTCCATAGTAAGTGATTCCAAGCCCCATTTTTAATGTTCTTTACGTTTTTAGAGTCCTGGTAACTTGACTAAGCTTATTCTAGCAATAATTTAACCTAGGGTTTATATTTGGAAAAATACCCATAGGTGAAATGTGTTTATTTTGATGTTTTATGGTAGAATATGAACCTTGAAGTTGTGTTAAATAACTTTTGCTAGGCGATTTTACGTGAAAACGAGTAAAACGACATAATCGGTAAAAATAACTAATGTTCATAAGTACATGTTAGAGTGAGAATTTGATGTTTCTATAGAAGGAAAAAATGATCAGCATGTCATAAAACATAAGAAAATAGGATGCAGATTAATTTTCAAGCCTTGGGGAAAAAGTGTAAATATGTAAAAGTTTAGGGGAAAAAGTGTAATTTTGCCAAATTTTGAGTCAAGGATTGTTTTAATAAATGTGAGTATTAACTAAATTTGTTATTGTAGATCAAGAAGAACAAAATCCGAAGTTAGACCAGGGAAAGAAAAAGATAGTGGACTAAATCGATATAGTTGATCGTATTTTGTTTCGAGGTAAGTTTGCGGTAAATAAATGCAATATTCTATTATTTTATGTTAATGTTGTTAATTTCCAGCATGTGTATATTTATTTTATGAAATTATTCAAAGAAGACTCAAGCATGAATTGATGGAGAAGTAATTTCAGAAAGTCCTGGTTGAACCTTAGAAATGTGTAGGATACAAATGTCATGACATTAGGGTTTAAAGATACCATGTAAGACCATGCCAAGGCATGGAAATTGGTAAGGTTTCTAAGGCAAGGAAATCATGTAAGACCATGTCAAGACATGGCATTGATAAGTTGCTATAAGGCAAAGGTCCCATGTAAGACCATGCCAAGGCATGACATTGGTGAGTTCATAAGGCAAGGATACCATGTAAGACCATGTCGAGACATGGCAATGGTAAGTTTCAAAAGGATACCACGTAAGACCATGACAAGTCATGGCAATGGTAAGGTACCCATGTATCCTTAGTATTCCAAGTGGTTCAACGGGAAAATTTAAAGAGAATATCAAGGTAAGGTAAGGTAAGACGAGTTATACTAAAAAGGTAAGACAAGTTCATGCTAGAAGAGCAAAGGTAAGTATATAATGTTCATGTATGCTTGATAAGGAAAAAGGTAAGTAAAATGTATTAATAATTTTAATTAAGTAAGTATTTAAGTAAGTGAGTAAGTGAAGAAGTTTAAAATATGTCTATGACAATTAATGAAGTTGCATTAAGTAGTATCATGCCAAGTAGTAAGATAATTCTTATAAATGTTGTTATTTATTTGCATGTAAACTTACTAAGCTTAATGTTTACCCCCTTTATTTTTCTTCTTTTTATAGTTTTGTCAAGCTAATTCGGGGATCGTAAAGTACGTCGGAGGTCCGGGCACACTATCACAAGGATTATTTTGGTATAGCTAGACGTTTCATTTTGAGTATGGCATGTATAGCATCATAGCCATTTTGTGTGTATGATCTTATGATATGGCTAATGAATGGTGTAAATGCTTGATAATGATTAGCTATTAGAATGTCTAATCAAGGACATGTTTGGTGTTATGTATGCCTAAATGCTAGTTATTCCATGGAAATCATGAAAAAGTTGAAATTAACTTTAAAATAGTATCGAATAGTAGTAATGACATCAATTTGGAAAATCTTATTGAGCCTATTTTCATATGAAAGAAACAGAGTAAATAAAGGAGTTGTATTTTATGAGATATTTAAATTTTGGTGAGACAGGGTTAGAGTGATTTCTGAATCCCCTATTCTAAATTTATAAATTCACTAAAAATTGTACAAAAATAATTAGGAGTTATAATTTATATGTATAAATTCCTTATTGAGTCTAATTTTAAGAGAAATAAACGTCATGGTTATTTGAATTCTGTACAGGGAGAAAATTAATTTGTAGTGAACAAAGGTCAGAGTAGCCAAACACTAAAATAGGGGAAACTTTAACTAATAAACTGTACTAATTGGCTAGACCAAAAATTCTAAAACAAATTTAATAAGAAGATATATGAGTCTAGTTTTAGAGAAAATTTACAGATTTGAATTTCAAGTTTTGTAACTCAAGTTATGATTTATTTAGTAACTATGACGCAAATGGACAGTTTATTTATGAAAGATGAAATAAATTGTTTTGATTTATTTAAGTAATCAGAAAATTTTTATTGATTCCGATTTGTTCCCGAATCGTTTCAATTTCATGTTTTAGGGTCTTGAGGACCCTTTTTAAGGACATATTGAATGAATGGAACTAAATTAATTTTAAAAGAAAATTTTTATGCCTCGAATTAGTAAGCTAAGTCTGGTAAAGCTAAGTCTGGTAATGCCTCGTGCTCAACTCCGACGAAGATCTCGGGTAAGGGGTGTTACACAATTTGCATGGAAAATGTATGTGTATTTAAAGTGTTTAAATGGTTAAATATATAGGTATGGTTAATAAAGTTAAATAATGATTATCTATTGAGATTGTTTTGTTTAATATGGTATGTAAGTGAGACAATAATAAATGACCAAATGAATAGTGATTTGAGTAATAGTAAACCATGGGAATTATATGAGTTTTAGTGAGATGTATAAGTGACTTAATTGATGTTAGTTGAATGTTGTATAATGTATAAGTTAGTACTTTAATTATGATTATAAAAATTTATTGTACATGTTATAAATTACAATTGCCTAATATAAGTTGATCAAATTGTAGTGATTATGTATATTTGGTTTTGCGGGTTCTATTAATGTATAATTTTAGTTGCTTTTGAAGTGCAATGTAATTTTCATGTTTTGCATATTATTTAAGTTACATTAAAATTATATTCGGCTATGTGATATTTTTTTAAAAAAAATAAATATTTATATATATAAGGATTTGTTGGTTTAAAAGTTTGTGCAAGTGCATTTTTGTGATTGCTTGAAAATTTTGTCTTGTCTGGTAATACCTCATAACCCTATTCTGGCGACGAATATGGGTTAGGGGGTGTTACATTTTATTGGTATCAGAGCTACGATTTAGTCGATTCTAGGATTAACGTAGAGTGTGTGAGTTTAGCTATACATGCCGAAAATATTATTGCGATAGTGTGATGACTTATAACATTTGAAAATGTGCTTTCATATAGTAAATGGATCCCGACAGAGCTATAGTTGATGATGTCGAGAGTGTAGTGCCTGCTCCCACGCAAGGGATAGCGCCAGTTGAATCTCAGCTTATCTCGATTAGCCATGAGGGGGAGGCTAAACAAGTCTTCTATCAAATGATAAATGATTGGTTTACTCAGTATATTCGGACTAATCCGGCTATACAACAACCTCCACCCTCGAATAATCCATCTCTGATACCTGTGGCACCTCTGACGATCGATTCAATAAGATTAAACAGGCATCCTATAGAGAAAATAAAAAAACATGGGGCCGAAGAATTTAAAGCTAATGATGATGATGATGCTGACCGGGCTAAGTTGTGGCTTGATAATACTATTCATGTGTTCGACGAGATATCTTGTACTCCGGATAAATGTTTAAAGTGTGCCATATCTTTATTACGAGACACCGCATATCACTGGTGGAATACACTAGTATCGGTGGTTCCGAAAGGGAGAGTGACCTGGGAATTCTTTCAAACTGAGTTTCGTAAGAAATATATCAGCCAAAGATTTATTGACTAGAAACGCAAAGAATTTCTTGAATTGAAACAGGGTCGTATGAACGTAACTGAGTACGAGCGAAAATTTGTAAGACTCAGTCGATATGCTCGTGAATGTGTTTCAACCGAAGCTATCATGTGTAAAAGATTTGAAGACGGTTTGAACGAAGACATTAAATTACTGGTTGGTATACTTGAAATCAAAGAGTTCGTGGTACTTGTTGAACGAGCTTGTAAAGCCGAAGAACTCGGGAAAGAGAAAAGAAAAGCTGATGCTGAAGCTAGAGATTCTCATAAAAGATCATCGAGTAAGACTTTTCACTCAGCATTGAAGAAGTTCAGAGATGATTCTAGTCGATTTAAGCTACTTCAGACTTTTTTAGACGAGATCGAGATCGACCTCCTGTGAGTTCACAAGCCACTTCGATTGCTAGTGTTGGCAATGATTGGTAGAATAGACTAGAGTGTAAGTATTGTGGTAAATGGCATTCCAAAAATTGTAGATTGCATGATCGGTCTTGTATTAAATGTGGATCGATGGATCATTTTATCCGAGATTGCCCGATGTTAGCCGAGCAAAACACTGTTCAGAATGCAAGACCGAGTAACATGTTAGTACGAGGCAGACCACTCAAGCATTCGGGTAATGTGAGCAGCAGTCAGAGAGGGATGAAAGATTTAGCAATTCGATCTGAGGCTCGTGCACCTACCAGAGCATATGCTATATGAGCTCGAGAAGAGGCTTCTTCCCCAGATGTTATTACCGGTACTTTCACTCTTTATGATATTAATATTATTGCATTGATTGATCCTGGTTTGACTCATTCATATGTGTGTGAGACATTAGTATCCAGTAAGACTTTTCCTGTTGAGTCTACTGAGTTTGTGATTCGAGTATCAAACCCCCTGGGCCGGTGTGTTCTGGTTGATAAAGTATGTAAAAATTGCCCGTTGATGATTCGAGATTCATGCTTTCTGGCTGATTTGGTGTTGTTACCTTTCGATGAGTTCAATATAATTTTGGGTATGGATTGGTTGACTATGCACAATGCCGTTGTTAATTGCAAAAGAAAGACCATCAATTTGAGATGTCAGAACAACGAGATTATTCGGATTGAATCTAATGATCTGAATGGTTTACTAGTAGTAATATCTTTGATGTTAGCTCAAAAGTATGTGAGAAAAGGTTGTGAAGCTTACTTTGCTTATGTGCTTGATAGTAAAGTGACTGAAAAGAAGATTGAATCTGTACCAGTTGTGTGCGAGTATCCAGACGTGTTTCCTGAAGAATTGTCGGGTTTGCCACCTATCCGAGAGGTAGAGTTTGGTATTGAGTTAGTACCGTGGACGACTCCGATTTTAATAGTTTCGTACCGAATGGCACCTACTGAATTAAAAGATTTGAAAGCACAGTTGCAAGAGTTAACTGATAGAGGTTTTGTACGACCGAGTTTTTCTCCCTGCGGTGCACCAATTTTATTTGTGAAAAAGAAAGACGGAACTATGAGAATGTGTATTGATTACCGCCAGCTAAATAAGGTGACTATAAATAATACATATCCATTGCCACGGATTGATGATCTTTTCGATCAGGTGAAAGGGGCTTCAGTGTTTTGGAAGATAGATTTGAGATTGGGTTATTATCAGTTGCGAACTTCGATATGCCAAAAACTGCTTTTCAAATGAGGTACGGACACTATGAGTTTTTAGTTATGCCGTTCGGACTTACTAATACACTTGCTATTTTTATAGATTTGATGAATCAGATCTTCAAACAGTATTTAGATCGATTTGTTGTTGTGTTCATTGATGATATATTAATCTACTCCCGTAATGAAACTAAACATGCTAAGCATTTGAGACTTGTGTTACAAACTTTGCGAGAAAAACAGTTGTATGTGAAGTTTAATAAATGTGAGTTTTGGTTACATGAAGTTAGCTTTTTAGGACATGTTGTTTCAGCATCAAGCATTCGGGTTGATCCGAGCAAAATTTCAGCAATACTCAATTGGAAACCTCCGAGAAACATTTCTGAAGTTTGAAGTTTTCTGGGACTTGCTGGTTACTATAAACGATTTGTGAAAGGGTTCTCGATGTTTGCAACCCCGATGACCAAGCTTTTGCAAAAAGATGTTAAGTTTGAGTGGTCAGAAAAGTGTCAGAAAATTTTTGATTAGTTGAAAGCCCTTTTGACCGAAGCTCCGGTGTTAGTTCAGCCAGAATTGGGTAAAGAATTTGTTATCTATAGTGATGCATCTTTAAATGGTTTGGGCTGTGTTTTGATGCAGGAAGGAAAAGTTATAGCTTATGCCTCGAGACAATTAAAGCCACATGAAAAGAACTATCTGACACATGACCTAGAATTGGCAACTATTGTATTCGCGTTGAAAATATGGCGTCACTATTTGTTCGGAGAAAAATGTCATGTTTATTCCGATCACAAAAGTCTGACATATTTGATGACTCAAAAATATCTGAATTGGAGACAATGCAGATGGTTAGAATTGTTAAAATACTATGAACTTGTGATTGACTATCACCCAAGAAATGCTAATGTTGTTGCTGATGCTCTAAGTCGAAAATCCCTGTTTGCTTTGCGTGCAATGAATGCACATATGGTTATGTCAGATGATGGTGCGATAATAGCCGAGTTAAAAGTAAGACCGTTATTTATTCAGTAGATTTGTGAAGCTCAGAAGGTAGATAATGATTTGATAGCAAAACGAGCTCAATATGATTCGAACGTTGATTTAGAATTTCAAGTGGATGCTAAGGGACGCTTGCGGTTCAGAAACCAAATATGTGTTCTGAGAAATACAAAGTTGATTCAAATGATTTTGAACAAAGCTCATAACAGTTAGCTATCTGTTCACCCAGGTAGTACGAAGATGCATAATGATCTGAAACAGCACTATTGGTGGCAAGGTATGAAACGAGACATTTCTGACTTTGTGTCGAAATGTTTAATCTGTCAGCAAGTAAAAGCTGAGCATCAGGTACTTTCTAGATTGTTACAGCCGATTATGATACCTGAATGAAAATGGGATAGAGTCACGATGGATTTTGTATCCGGTTTATCGATGACACTGAGCAAGAAAGATACAATCTGGGTTATTATCGATAGATTGACTAAATCGACTTACTTTGTTCGGTTCGTATAGATTATTCACTTGATAAGCTGGTTGAATTGTATGTTTGTGAGGTTGCATGGTGTACCTATATCTATTGTTTCGGATAGAGATCTGAGGTTTACATCATGGTTTTGGAAGCAATTGCAAGATGTATTAGATACTAAACTGCATTTTAGCACTGCTTTTCATCCCTAGACAGACGGTCAGTCGGTCAGTCCAAGCGAATCATTCAGATACTTGAGGATATGTTGCGATGTTGCATTCTCGAGTTCGAAGGTACGTGGGAACGATATTTACCTCTGGTTGAATTTGCATACAATAATAGCTTTCAATCTAGTATTAAAATGGCACCTTATGAGGCTTTGTACGATCGTAAATGTCGTACATCTTTATATTGAACTGAGCTCAGTGAAAATAGGATACACGGGGTTGATTTGATCAGAGAAATTGAACAGAAAGTGGCAGTGATCCATGAAAGTCTGAAAGCAGCATCAGATCGTCAGAAATCATACGCGGACTTGAAACAAAAAGATATAGAATTTCAGATTGAGGATAAAGTGTGACACCTTTAACCCGTAACTGTCGCTGGAATAGGTTAAAAGGCATTATAAGACTTATAACTTAAATCAAAACCACCACACATCAAATATCATCTCATTACTACTAAAAGTCATTCATTCACATTCAATATTCACATAAAATCAAGTATACAATGCTTAATCATGCATTTGGGATCAAATCGATAACATACGCAAGTTTCAAAACTTATAAAAATTTTAGCTTCTAAAAGGTCACACGCCTGTGTGAACAAGCCGTGTGCCTCACACGGTCTAGACACGCCCGTGTGTCAAAATCGTGGCAAAACAGGGCATAGCTACTGACTTGCTCACATGGCCAGACCACACGCCCGTGTGTCTAGCCCGTGTGTTATACACATGCCCGTGTCCTAGCCGTGTGCTAGGCCATGCCGAAAATAGAGGGTATTATATTTGTGACGTCATCATACCAATTAGGGTCACACAGCCAGACCACATGCCCATGTGCGAACCTGACATACAACTGTAGGGTACCCCAAGGGACACACGACCGTATAACATGGTTGTGTGTTGCACACGGTTGAGACTCATGCCCGTGTCTCTACCCGTGTGGACAAAAATAGGCCATTAGACTAGCCAATTTTCCACCCCAATTTGGTCATCCTACAAGCCAAGGAAACAAGCATATTTATATCACCATTTCAACCAATTTCAACACCAAAACATGACTCTTTCATACCATATAATAGTCACCAAAATTTATACTCCTAAACCTTATCAATTCATACCCAACATAAGGTAATATCATACCAAGGAATTTCCTTCCATATATCATTCAATTCTCAAGTTAATCCTACCAAGATTTATCAACTAAAACATACCATAATTTCATATTAATATCATATACTTTAAGTCATTATCAACCATAAGTTCAAGCACAACTTAACCAAATCACATGGCTAAGCATAAATATCTCAAAATACCATTCCACAACTACTAGCCTATACATGCCATACTTCAAAAATATGTATTTTCAAAAGTACCGAATTAAGGTTTGATAGTGTGGTTGTAACATCCCGAAATAGGGCCTAGTTGGGATAGTGGTTTCGGGACCACAATCCGACATCAAAATATTTATTTTATGATTATTATGAGACTTAGAATATGATATTATGCATGTGTTAAAGTTTCATGAACAAAATTTCTTGGGTAAGATGTCTAATTGGAAATTAGGGACTAAATTGAATAAATTGCAAAACTTGGATTCTAGAAGCAATTTGTATGAAATTTCTTTAGGTTATAACTTAGAAGGTCTTGGGGAGCAATTTTCCCAATTTCTAAGTTTTTGGACAAAAATGGGCTTGCATGGATGAAATTTTAAAGAAACGACTTAAGGGCATTTTTGTCAATTGGCTTTTTAATGAAATAAAATGGGAAAAATAAGCCAAAACCAGCCATCTTCTTCTCCATAGCTACCGAAAAGTTCATGCTCTTCATAGCTAGGGTTTTCAAGCTTTCCAAGCTCAATAGTAAGTGCTCTCAAGCCTCGTTTTAATGTTTTTTGTATTTTTAGAATCTCGGTAGCTTACTCTCTCCATTTCTACCCATATTTCATGCTAGGGTTCATGTTTAAAAATTTACCCATGCATAAGTTGCTTGTATTTTGGTGGATTATGGAGGGGTATGAAAGTTGAAGGTGTGATAAACATCTTTTCCTAAGTGATTTTCATGAAAAGCCCTTGTAGGGACCACTTTGCAAATGTTTTAAAATGTGTGGTAGAAATTAAAAAATATGGAAAATGTGGACTGCCATAAGAGAGAAAAATGTTTGGTCAGGCTTGGGTAAGATATAAATTCCATATGTTTCATTATACGAGCTTAAGGACTAAATAGTAAAAATGTCAAAGGTTAGGGGCAAAACGATCATTTGGACCAGAGATAGAAATTAAAATTGAAAAGTGTAATGTAGTGAATTAATGATATAATTTTGTTGTTATAGACCCTGAGGAACAAATTTCGGAGGTCGATCGAGGTAAACGCAAGGTTTCGAAATAACCGAAACACAACTCCGAAACGAATACCAGTTAAGTTCGGATAACTCGAAGTAAGCCTATAACATGCATAATTGTATGTTTTGTGAATGCATGATAATTGCATTGTTGATGGCATGAAAATGCATGAATTGCATCTTTAATAATGAATTGTTGGATAATGTCTCGGTTGAGGTTGAAAAGGGAATTCGATGGATAAACCATGATTTACATGAGACTTGAGGTCCTGCATGTGTTGCAAAAAAGAATTTAGCCTGGACTGGTAATTCGAAGATCTCAAGTATAAAAAAGGTCTAGCCTGGACTGGTGTTCCTTGAGTGATTGAGCCTCTTGAAGAATATGTGTACATTGTGGATTTAGCCCGGACGGGTAATCCGATTAAGGTCTGAATTTAGCCGTGACTGGTAATTTAGATCCAAGCTCATTAAGGGTATTTGTCATTATAAGGGATTTAGCCTAGACTGGTAATCCCAACATCACCTTATGAGTTTATATTACAGGGGTTTTAGCCTGGACTGGTAATCCCGCCGTAAGATGTGAGGTTCGCGGGAGTGCATACTGAAACGATCATTTGTACAAATTGATGGTAAATGGATGATCCATCGAGATTTCCTAGAAACTCAACGGAACTATCACAAGGAATATGTATAGATGATATGTTAAATGATGAGCTTGTCTAAGATGAATTACATGGTGCATTGATATGTAACTAACTCGATGGTTGAGTGCATTTGATAGGGAAACTATCCTATGCTTGTTGGTTTCATTGCCTAATATGGTTGTATGCTAAATAATCGGTAAGTTTACTTTCTAGTTATACAGGCTTACTAAGCATGTAAATGCTTACCCCTCTTTTTTCCCTGCTTTTCAGAGCTCAAGGACTTATAAGGATTGGAAGACAATTGGAGAGTCAACACACTATCAACTAGACAAGCTTTGGTATAAAGACATTTCTATTTTGTCCAATGGCATGTATAGGATTTTTGAGTATTGTGTTATATATGTCATTTGATTTGCCTAATGAAGGCATGTAAAAATATGTTTATCTTTTTTTTTTTTTGTATATGGCCATGGGAATTGGCTCATTTTGAAGTAGGCTATGCCCTACAAATCTATGCATGTTTATACTTATATGCGATGGCTTAGTTATAATTGGCAATGAGTTATAATAATGAGCCAATCTTAATATGTCAAGCAGACATATAAATCATTAAATGCAAGATAAGAAATAACTTAGAATGTATGAAACCAAAGACATGAGGTTCACATGCAATGAGGTTAATCAAAATTTCATATTTACAAATGGATAATTTGGCCCAAATATACACTATAGTAATCTATAAGTGTAATTGGCTAGTAGAGGGTGACTTAAGGCTTGGAAAATAGCCTAACAAGGTCCGCATGGGTAGACACACGGGCATGTGTCTAGGCCGTGTGTGACACATGGGCTACTCCCATGGGTGTGTGCTATGACCATGTGTCCCCTACACCTGAAATTTTAAGTCAGCATAGAGCACGAGCTAAGCACTCCGGGCGTGTGCCTTGGCCGTGAATATTTTACAGAATGGTAAGGTTGAAGTTAGTATAGCACACGGGCTAAGCCCATGGGCGTGTGCCTTGGCCGTGTTGCATACTGGAAAAAAGACACAGGCGTGTTCTAAGCCCCACGGGCGTGTTACACTTTAACTAAGGGAAAATTTCCTAAAGTGCCCCAAATCTATCGAACAATTTCGGTTTTGTTCTGTACAACCCCTAGGAGTGTTTTTAGGCTTCGGAGGCCTATATAAGAGAAAAAGTGCACACATTTGAAAAGTGTTAAATCACGAACGAAATTTAGTAACCCAATTGAGTAAGTTTGTAAAGGTGAATTATCGGTAACGCCTCGAACCCTATCCCAGGGTCAGATACGGGCGAGGGGTGTTACAGTGGTGAAGATCCTTGACGGTCCCCAAGCTTGTAGTAGCTTTGATATCTAAACAACAATGCAAACACACACAAAGTAAGCTTTCAAAAGCTTAGTAAGCTCGTACTATAATCATTAACAATATATAAAACATAAAATATCAACACATAATTATTTATGAATTCTCAAATCGTCTATCAAATCTATTCCAACCCAATCCATATGTTCACAACAAATCAATGAACTTTATCTATATAAGATCGTCTACCACAGAGGTATCGTACATACCTGGATCTTCCCATATTTATTCACTTTCGTTCTCACCTCTTGCTCGAGTATATCAAAACTTCCCGTAAATTATTCATACTTAAACATCCACACACTTAGTGCTGTAAAAGTTAGCCGAAGCTAAAATAATTTCGCACACTTAGTGCCATTTCAATTTACCGAAGCTAAGTCGGTATCACACACTTAGTGCCTTATATAGCCAAAGCTATTCCAACTCGCACACTTAGTGCCATTTGTAGCTAAAGCTATATATATATTAAATCGCACATTTGGTGCTAAGCATAGTCGAATATCATCATACTCAAACTATAATCAAATATCTAAACAATTTATGCATTATAATCGCATTAAAACATAAATCTAACATCATTTATCAAGTACGAACTTACCTCATACTCGGAATTGTTGATTTGAATTGTCTACTCGATAACCTTTGACTTCTCTCGATCTAAATCTGAATTCCTCCTTTCTTGATCTATATGTATTCAAAATTAACCCTTTAATTCAATTCAATCCATAAACACATATTTAGGACATTATGCAAACTAGCCCTCACATTTTCACATTTTGACACTTTAATCCCTATTTCACAAAATCACAAAATACACATAATTTGCATATACACAAGCTTAGCCAAATTCTCCTGTACCCATACTAGTCCACACATTTCATTTATTTCACATTTTAGTCCCTCAAAATAATATTTTTACAATTTAGCCCAAATTGCTCAAATTCATCGAATATCCAAAGACAAAACATGTTAACCCAACATCAAACTTTCATATTTCATCTACTAACATCACAAAACTCATAGTTTCATCAATGGCACATTTCAAAATCATCACCAAAATTAGAAATTGAGGCATGGGTTTTATAAAACACAAAGCAATGATCTCAAAAACGTAGAAATTATAAAAAACCGAAGCAAAAACATACCTAAATCAAAGCTTGCAAGTCCCAAACCCTAACCAAAGCTTTTCTCTTTTCTTTTTCTCTTATTTTTGGCTATATGAACATATTATGGCCAAATTTTTATGTTTTATTTTATTATAATAACTTTAATAAACAGTTTCCCATTTTGCCCTTTTATAAACAATTATAAAACCATTTAATGGATGGTTGTTTTAGTCCATTAACATTTTCAATGGAAAAATAACAACATAAGGACCCTTGCTTTAAAAAGCCAAATCAAATTGGTACTTTTAACATCTAGCACACAAATTTTACCTTTTACGCGATTAGGTCCTTTTGGCAAATTAAGCAGACAATCAGTTATATCTTGACACGAAACTTTCACACATGTTAATCCACTTATAAAAGGAACAGTAAATAATATTAAAATTTTTTTAACTCGAATATGTGGTCCCGAAACCACTATTTTGACTAGGGTCAAAACCAGACTGTTACAATTCTCCCCCTTAAGGATTTTCGTCCCACAAAATCTTACCGCTAAACAGATTTGGATATTGCTGTCTCATTGAATCTTCAGGCTCCCACATGGCCTCTTTAATACCATGTCAGTGTCACATCACTTTGACTAACGAAATTTTCTTATTTTGCAATTCTTTATCCTCACGAGCTAAGATATGTATCGGCTTTTCTTCATAAGTCATATCAGACTGAATCTCAATTTCAGATGGAGGAATTATATGTGAAGGATCGGATCTGTATCGTCGAAGCATTGATATGTGAAATACATTGTGAATCTTTTCTACCTCTGGCGGTAATAACAATCTATATGCAACCGACCCAATACGCTTGATAATTTCATACGGCCCGATGAACCTTGGACTCAACTTGCCTTTTCTACCAAACTGAAGCACTTTCTTCCACAGAGACACTTTCAAAAACACTTTGTCATCGATCTCAAACTCAATGTCTTTTCTTTTCAAATCCGCATATGATTTTTGACAATCAGAAGTTGCTTTCAAACTATCTCGGATTACTTTTACTTTCTGTTTGGTTTCTTTTATCAAGTCAACCCCATGAATCTTGTTTTTGCTGAGCTCGGTCCAATACTAAGGTGTATGGCATTTGCGACCACATAAAGCCTCGTATGGTGCCATTTTAATGCTTGACTGAAAACTGTTATTATACACGAATTCAATTAAAGGTAGATATTGTTCCCACGTATCTTTAAACTTAAGAATGCAACATCTCAACATATCCTCGAGTATCTGAATAATCCGCTCAGATTGGCCATCCGTTTGCGAATGAAAAGCAGTACTAAAGTGTAATTTAGTACCTAATGCATCTTGCAACTTCTTCCAAAATCATGATGTAAATCTCGGGTCTCTATCTGACACTATCGACAATGGTACACCATGCAATTTCATAATATCAGAAATGTATAACTCAGCTAATTTAACAAGTGAGTAGTTAGATCAAATCGGAATAAAATGAGATGATTTCGTCAATCGATCAACTACAACCCAAATTGTATCTTTCTTTCTCGGAGGCAGCGACAAACCCGAAACAAAGTCCATAGTCACTCGATCCCATTTCCACTCTGGAACCATAATCGGTTGTAGCAAACCAGATGGCACCTGATGTTCAGCTTTAACTTGCTAACATATCAAACATTTAGAAACAAAGTCAGAGATATCTTTTTTCATTCCAAACCACCAATAATGTTGTTTCAAATCATTATACATTTTTGTACTGTGACAACCCTAATGTGACCCTAGCCGAAAAGTGGTTTCGGGACCACAAAACCGAGACATAAAAATAATTAACCGTCATATTCTATGCTTATTTTATGTGAATATGAATGTGTGAAAGTTTCATGCATTAATTTTATCATCAGTATGTGAAATTTTGAAGAAGGGACTTAGATGAGACTTTTGTGAAATAGGATAGGTATTTATAAAAGGATCTAATTGCGCATAAGGTTAAAAAAAATGTACTTGCATGTCAATTAGTCAAAACTTTTGTTAGTGGCCGGCCATGTTATGGATTTATGTATAAAATAATTATTTTTGTTAATAATTAATATTACAAAAATGAAATAATGAATAAAGATTAATAAAATACTAGTTAGTGGGAGGAGAAACCAAAGTTAACCTATGTTTTCTCCTCCATTACTGTAGCTAGAGAAAGGGGAGGAAGAAAAGTCTTTGGGGAAGAAAATTTGGCTAAGGTGGATAGCTAAAGTAAGGTAAGTTCTACAAAGGAAACTCTGTAAAATTTTTATGTTTAAAATATATTTATTACATGCAAGTAATGTTCGGCTAATAGGACTATTAAGTAGAGTTTAGTAGCTTAAAATACATGTTATTTTTACCAAAATACTGCACTTAGAAGTGAAGAAAAATTTTGATGAATAAATGCATAAGTTGCTTGTTGAAATCTACCGCATACGAATGTCTATTGCTTCAAAGATGTAGTCACTGCTGTATTGAAAGTGCAATGAAATTCTCGTGTAAATGGTCTCTCTCATTTGTTGTAAATAAGGAAAAATATTAGTTGTTAAATATTAACCTTATCTCTGTCTGAAAGATTTTTTTTTGCGTCCGAATGCTGGAAATTTCAGCATGTAATTCCTCTTATTTAAACCGATTAAAACATGCTGGAAATGTAACATTTGTATATACTATTCACTCACCAATTAACGATAGTGAGCTTAAAATTAAGTTGTTCAAATGTGTTAAATTCATCGCTTCAATGCACTACCATTTATGTTGTTTTATTTAGTAAATGTAGCTGTCTCGAACTCGTTGATTTCAAAGTTAAATTTAGATGTTTTTATACCGCCAATCGGTGTTAATTAAGTTGTCCATTTGGGATAATAATACTATCGATTGTGATGTTGTTATGCTGATTTAGTAACTTGCATTGTTGATGATTTTACAATGTCTCAAACAGAATATATATTAAGTATGATTTTACAAATTAAATGCCTGTGTATAATTGATGAGTTGTTATATTAAAAATGTGTTCATTTACGTTGGATTTAAATGCTTAATGTGTTGCTGTAAAGTGCTGATTTGTTATATTAAAAATGTGTTCACTCACGTTAATTTTAGATGCTTAATGTGCTGCTGTAAAGGGCTGATTTGTTGTCTTAAAAATGTGATCATTTACGTCCATTTTAAATGCTTAATGTGCTTTCCAAAAATTTATGTTTAAAGTTACTTCCAAGTTGACAATTGAAGTTAAAGAAAGAAGTATAATTCATTTTGTGGAAGGGATTTGACGTTAACTTACATGTTGTTTAGGTTGTACTGCATGAGGGATTTAGATTGTATATATATATGTATATGTATTTATATTGAAATATTAAGGCTATGATAACCAATTGAGGGTTTCGGCCAAAATATTAAAATAAATTGGTGTGAATGTTTAAGTGATGAATTTGACTCTTGTGTCGATTTGGGACGATATGTTTAAGCTAGTATCATGTTTGTTGGTACATAAGTAGAGCATATGTATGAAGTTTAATACCTAGTTAATAACATCTTTTGTACTTAATTGTATGGTATACATGTATTAAATCGAATAGCTAAATTGATAAGTTATTTAATAAAAATCTATTCGTTGAATTTAGCTCAAGAGCTAAGAGGGTCAAAATCAGATAAAGGAAAAGAAAAAGCAATCGAACAGTCCATCCGCAACTATTCAAAATATCCGAGGTAAGTTTTGAGTAAACGCCTTTAGTATAAGATTTACAATGCCTGGATATGTACATGCTAAATGAAGATTATCTTTTAGTCCTAATTGATCTAAGATGTGTGGTAAATAATTTAATTATATGACATTTAGTTGAATGGTTAATTCGGGTTAAGTTGGTTTGATGAAAGGTAGATGTGATTTGTTCGTATGATCTCCAAAATGAAATGAAACTGATGGTGTATATTTCGCCCTTATATACGAATGGAACAATTAAATTACCATTGTGATAGGCTATGTGAAATGTGTTACCCTGTGATTATATATATGTAAGAATTATATCTGGACTTCATGTCCGTAGGCTATAAGCGAGAATTATATCCGGACTTTATGTCCGTAGGCTAGAAGCCAGAATTATATCCGGACTTCATGTCCGTAGGCTGTAAGCGAGAATTATATCCGGACCTTAGGTCCACAGGCTACGTGCTGGACATATATCCGAATTTAAAGTCTTCAATGTTTTATGCTAGTGACTAGATTCGGGTTCTAACCTAGCAGGCTTAATGTCGATAATTCGAGTAAGGTTATGAATTGAATGTACTATACAGTATGAAAAACAGGTACGCATTTTGTATACTTAAGCGAACCCACTTTTAGATTGAGGTTTCATATATAAGGAATGGAATGTGTATGTCTGTATAGATATAAGTATGGATGAATATCGCAGCTATGAATATGAAAATAACTATTTCGGACAATGTCTTTATTTATATGAAGATATACGTTTAAATTATTTCTATAATTCATGTTTATGATCTAGGTTCAGGTTGTGATCTCTTTGTATGTTAATATATATAAATGTGTATATACATAATTTCGGCAAAAAGGTATATGGCTGATTCGGGTTTAATATTTTGAATGTTGACTTATAGGTCAAATTTTACTTGTTTAAAATTTCTTAAGACTTACTAAGCATCATTTTGCTTACTCCGTTTCCTTATTCCCTTGTGTTTTGGATTGATCGTTAGCATGCGAAAATGGCTTGTATATTTTGAATATAACATTATAATCATTTTGTATATATGGTCTTATGATATGATTGATGAGCGGTATCAAAATGTTTGGTAATGAATAGCCATTGGAATGGCTAATCATGCTCATATTTGGTGTTATGTATGTCAAATAAAGGAATTAAATAGTAGAAATGGAATTAAATAAATGAATTAAGTCTGTTAACACCTCGTGTTCGACTCTGGCAACGGTCTCGGGTACGGGGTGTTACATTTTATTTGGTATCAGAGCCACAGTTTAGTCGATTATAGGACTACCGTAGTACGTTTGGGTCTAGCTATACATGGCATTATGTGTTTATTTGGTAGTGTGGTGATTTCTGACAGTTAAAAGTGTGTTTATTTATAGAAATGGATCCCGATCCCAACCGAGCGGTAGCTGATGATGTTGAGAGTGTAGCGCCTGCTCCCACGCATAGGACAGCTCCGTTGGACTCTCAACCTATTGCTAGTAATCAGAATGATGAAGCTAGACAGGCTTTTTATAGCGTGATGAATGATTGGTTCAATCAGTATATTCGAACTAATACGGCTGTTCCACAACCTCCACCCCCGACTAATACACCCCCTGTACCCGTGATACCTCCGGTGATTGATCAGCTGAGGTTAAATAAGCCCCCGGTAGACAGAATTTGGAAACGTGGGGCAACTAAATTTAAAGCCACAGACAGTGATGATGCGGAGCAAGCTGAATTTTGGTTAGACAACACTATTTCGGGTTTTTGATGAACTATCTTGCACACCCGATGAATGCCTGAAGTGTGCTATATCTTTGCTATGTGATTCTGCCTATTATTGGTGGAATACTTTGGTTTCCGTCGTGCCGAGAGAACGGGTTACTTGGGAATTCTTTCAAATCAAGTTCCGCAAGAAATATATCAGTCAAAGATTCATTGATCAGAAACGGAAAGAATTTCTTGAGCTTAAGCAGGGTTCTATGTCAGTTACTGATTATGAGCGAAAGTTTGTCAGACTTAGTAGATACGCTCGGGAATGTGTTTCGTCCGAGGCTATTATGTGTAAATGCTTCGAGGACGGGTTGAACGAAGATATAAAACTGTATGTTGGCATTCTTGAAATTAGAGAATTTGTAATACTTGTCGAGCGAGCTTGCAAAGCCGAAGAGCTCAATAAGGAGAAAAGAAAAGCTGAAGTGGAAACAAGAGAGTTTCGTAAGAGATCTTCGGGAAAGCCCTTTCAACAATCATCAAAGAAATTTAGAAATGATCCAGGCCGATCTAAAGACACTTCGGGTTTTTTCAGACGAGATCGTGATCGACCCCCTGTGAGTACGCGAGTCACTTCGGTTGCCAGTGTTGGAAATGATCGTCGGGACAGGATAGAGTGCCAATATTGCAGTAAATGGCATTCGGGGAGTTGTAGATTCCATGACCGCTCTTGTTATAAGTGTGGATCAGCTGACCACTTTATCAAGGATTGTCCGAGACTGTCTGAGCAAAATGTAAATCAGAGTAGGAAACCGGGTGTTACTACAGCTAGAGGTAGACCATCTAAAAATACAGGAAATGCTGGTGGTGGTCAGAGAGGATCTAGAGATGCTACAGTCAGATCTGAGGCTCGTGCTTCTGCTAGAGCTTATGCTATAGGTGCTCGCGAGGATGCTTCTTCGCCTGATGTTATTACTGGTATTTTCACTCTCTTTGATACTGATGTGATTGCTTTGATTGACCCTGGTTCTACTCATTCATATGTATGTGAGACTTTAGCATCCAGTAAGACTTTACCTGTTGAGTCTACTGAGTTCGTTATTAGAGTGTCGAATCCCTTGGGTCGTTATGTGCTTGTCGACAAGGTGTGTAAGAAATGCCCCTTAATAATTCGAGGCTCTTGTTTTCCGGCCGACTTGATGCTTTTACTGTTTGATGAATTTGATGTTATTCTCAGTTTGGATTGGTTGACCGTACATGACGTAGTTCTGAATTGCAAAACTAAGACTATTGATTTGAGGTGTGCAAATAATGAGATAATCCGAGTTGAGTCTACTATTTTGAATGGATTGACAACAATAATATCCTCGATGTTAGCTCAAAATATGTGAGAAAGGGGTGTGAAGCGTATCTTGCATACGTACTTGATAATAAAAAATCAGAAAGGAAACTTGAATTGGTACCAGTGGTTTGTGATTATCCGGATATTTTTCCCGAAGAATTACCGGGGTTACCACCTGTTCGGGAGGTAGAGTTTGGCATCAAACTTGTACCTAGAACTACACCGATTTCGATAGCTCCGAATCGTATGGCACCAACGGAATTGAAAGAATTGAAAACTCAGTTACAAGAGTTGACGGATAGAGGTTTTGCCCGACCGATTTTTTCACCTTGGGGTACACCAGTATTGTTTGTGAAAAAGAAGGACGGAACCATGAGACTTTGCATCGACTATCGTCAGTTGAATAAAGTAACAATAAAGAATAAATATCTGTTACCACGTATTGATGATTTGTTTGATCAATTGAAAGGAGCCTCTGTATTTTTGAAGATAGATTTAAGATCGGGGTATTACCAATTGCGAGTTTCGAGACTCAGATATACCCAAAACTGCTTTCAGAACGAGATACGGTCACTACGAGTTCTTAGTGATGCCGTTTGGGCTCACTAATGCCCCTGCTGTATTTATGGATTTGATGAATCGGATCTTCAGACCGTATTTGGATCGGTTTGTAGTTGTGTTTATCGATGACATTTTGGTCTATTCGACAAATGAAACTGAACATGCTGAGCATCTGAGATTAGTGTTACAGATTTTGTGAGATAAGCAGCTATATGCTAAGTTCAGTAAATGTGAGTTCTGGTTGAGAGAAGTTAGCTTTTTGGGTCATGTGGTATCTGCATCGGGTATTCAGGTTGATCCGAGTAAAATTTCAGCCATACTTAATTGGAAGCCTCCAAGGAATATTACTGAAGTCCGGAGCTTTTTGGGACTCGCCGGGTATTACAGATGCTTTGTAAAGGGTTTCTCGATGATAGCCACCCCAATGACGAAACTCCTTCAAAAAGATGTTAAGTTTGAATGGTCAGAAGAATGTCAGAAAAGTTTTGATCAATTGAAAACTTATTTGACTGAAGCTCCGGTATTGGTACAGCCTGAATCCGGTAAAGAGTTTGTCATTTACAGTGATGCATCCTTACTTGGGTTGGGTTGTGTGTTGATGCAAGAAGGTCAAGTTGTAGCCTATGTGTCGAGGCAATTGAAGCCACATGAGAGAAACTATCCGACCCATGATCTTGAATTAGCTGCCATCATATTCGCTTTGAAAATATGGCGACATTACTTGTTTGGTGAGAGGTGCCATGTATTTTCGGATCACAAAAGCCTCAAATATTTAATGACCCAGAGAGAATTGAATTTGCGACAAAGACGTTGGCTCGAATTGTTGAAAGATTATGAGCTTGTTATCGAGTATCACCCGGGAAAGGCTAACGTAGTTGCCGATGCTTTAAGTCGAAAATCACTGTTTGCTTTACGAGCAATGAATGTACACCTATCCGTTTTATCCGATAGAGTGTTAGTAGCAGAATTAAAGGCTAAACCACTATGGATTCATCAAATTCGTGAAGCTCAAAAAGTTGATGATGAATTGGTTGCTAAACGAGCTGAATGTGTCTCGGATATGGGATCAGAGTTTCAAATTGATGACGACGACTGTTTAAGGTTCAGAAGTCGATTGTGTGTTCCAAGAAATGCAAAACTTATTTCGATGATTTTAGATGAGGCTCATAGCAGTCGAATGTCAATTCACCCGGGGAGTACGAAAATGTACAACGACACAAACGTCGGTTTGGTGGCACGGTATGAAACGAGACATTTCTGACTTTGTTTCGAAGTGTTTGATATGTCAACAAGTGAAAGCAGAACATCAAGTGCCTTCCGGATTACTTCAGCCGATCATGATACCTGAATGGAAGTGGGATTGAGTCACGATGGATTTTGTATCTGGGTTGCCATTGTCATCAAGCAAGAAGGATGCGATCTGGGTTATTGTAGATAGACTGACAAAATCGGCTCATTTTATTCCTGTACGTACGGATTACTCCCTTGACAAATTAGCTGAAATGTATGTATCTCAGATTGTAAGGTTACATGGAGTACCTATTTCTATTGTGTCAGATAGGGATCCGAGATTCACATCGCGATTTTGGAAGAAATTACAAGAAGCTTTGGGTACCAAGTTGCATTTTAGCACCATTTTTCATCCCCAGACTGATGGTCAATCTGAACGGATAATTCAGATACTCGAAGATATGTTGAGATGTTGCATCCTCGAGTTTAGTGGTACTTGGGAACGGTATTTACCTTTGGTTGAGTTCGCTTACAATAATAGTTTTCAATCAAGCATTAAGATGGCACCTTACGAGGCTTTGTATGGTCGTAAATGCCGTACACCGTTGTTTTGGACCGAGCTTAGTGAAAGTAAAATCTTCGGGGTTGATTTGATTAGAGATGCTGAGCAGAAAGTAAAAGTAATCAGTGAAAGTCTGAAAGCAGCTTCAGATCGTCAGAAGTCGTACGCGGATTTGAAACGAAAAGACATTGAATATCGGGTTGGAGACAAAGTGTTTCTTGAAGTTTCACCTTGGAAAAAGGTGCTCAGGTTTGGCCGTAAGGGCAAATTGAGTCCGAGGTTCATTGGGCCGTATGAAATATCCGAGAGAGTTGGGCCTGTTGCATATAAATTGATTTTACCCCCTGAACTTGAAAAGATTCACAACGTTTTTCATGTTTCGATGCTTCGACGTTATAGATCCGATCCATCGCACAAAATTAATCCATCAGAGGCTGAAATTCAATCTGATTTGAGTTATGAAGAAGAGCTGATTCGTATTCTAGCTCGTGAAGTGAAAGAATTACGAAACAAAAAGGTTCCTTTAGTAAAAGTGTTATGGTTCAAACACGGGATGGAAGAAGCTACTTGGGAATCCGAGAACTCTATGAAAGAACGATATCCTAACTTGTTCACTGGTAAGATTTTCGGGGACGAAAATTTCTTATGTGGGGGAGAGTTATGACAGCCCTAATGTGACCCTAGCCGGAAAGTGGTTTCGGGACCACAAAACCGAGACATAAAAATAATTAATCGTCATATTCTATGCTTATTTTATGTGAATATGAATGTGTGAAAGTTTCATGCATTAATTTTATCATCAGTATGTGAAATTTTGAAGAAGGGACTTAGATGAGACTTTTGTAAAATAGGATAGGTATTTATAAAAGGATCTAATTGTGCATAAGGTTAAAAAAAATGTACTTACATGTCAATTAGTCAAAACTTTTGTTAGTGGCCGGCCATGTTATGGATTTATGTATAAAATATTATTTTTGTCAATAATTAATATTACAAAAATGAAATAATGAATAAAGATTAATAAAATACTAGTTAGTGGGAGGAGAAACCAAAGTTAACCTATGTTTTCTCCTCCATTGCCGTAGCTAGAGAAAGGGGAGGAAGAAAAGTCTTTGGGGAAGAAAATTCGGCTAAGGTGGATAGCTAAAGTAAGGTAAGTTCTACAAAGGAAACTCAGAAAATTTTTATGTTTAAAATATATTTATTACATGCAAGTAATGTTCGGCTAATAGGATTTATTAAGTAGAGTTTAGTAGCTTAAAATACATGTTATTTTTACCAAAATACTGCACTTAGAAATGAAGAAAAATTTTGATGAATAAATGCATAAGTTGTTTGTTGAAATCACAGACAAATGTCTATTGCTTCAAATGTAGTTGCTGTATTGAAAGTGCAATAAATTCTCGTGTAAATGGTCTCATCATTGTTGTAAATAAGGAAAAATATTAGTTGTTAAATATTAACCTTATCTCTCATGCTGAAGAGATTTTTTTACTGTCCGAATGCCGAAAATTTCAGCATGTAATTCCTCTTATTTAAACTGATTAAAACATGCTGGAAATGCAACATTTGTATATACTATTCACTCACCAATTAACTGATAGTGAGCTTAAAATTAAGTTGTTCAAATGTGTTAAATTCACTGCTCAATGCACTACCATTTATGTTGTTTTATTTAGTAAATGTAGCTGTCCGAACTCGTTGATTTCAAAGTTAAATTTAGATGTTTTTATACCGCCAATCGGTGTTAATTAAGTTGTCCAGTTTGGGATAATAATACTATCGGATTGTGATGTTGTTATGCTGATTTAGTAACTTGCATTGTTGATGATTTTACAATGTCTAAAATGTAATATATATTAAGTATGATTTTACAAATTAAATGCCTGTACATAATTGATGAGTTGTTATATTAAAAATGTGTTCATTTACGTTGGATTTAAATGCTTAATGTGTTGCTGTAAAGTGTTGATTTGTTATATTAAAAATGTGTTCACTCACGTTAATTTTAGATGCTTAATGTGTCAGTAAAGGGCTGATTTGCTTGTCTTAAAAATGTGATCATTTACGTCCATTTTAAATGCTTAATGTGCTTTCCAAAAATTTATGTTTAAAGTTACTTCCAAGTTGACAATTGAAGTTAAAGAAAGAAGTATAATTCATTTTGTGGAAGGGATTTGACGTTAACTTACATGTTGTTTAGGTTGTATCTTGCATGAGGATTTAGATTGTATATATATATGTATATGTATTTATATTGAAATATTAAGGCTATGATAACCAATTGAGGGTTTCACAAAATATTAAAATAAATTGGTGTGAATGTTTAAGTGATGAATTTGACTCTTGTGTCGATTTGGGACGATATGTGTATTTATATGAAACTAACTGATGTTAAATAGATTCGACTATGCATGGTATTAAATTAGTATTATGTTTGTTGGTACATAAGTAGAGCATATGTATGAAGTTTAATATCTAGTTAATAACATCTTTTGTACTTAATTGTATGGTATACATGTATAAAATCGAATAGCTAAATTGATAAGTTATTTAATAAAAATCTATTCGTTGAATTTAGCTCAAGAGCTAAGACGGTCAAAATCAGATAAAGGAAAAGAAAAAGCAATCGAGTAGTCCATCCGCAACTATTCAAAATATCCAAGGTAAGTTTTGAGTAAATGCCTTTAGTATAAGATTTATGATGCCTGGATATGTACATGCTAAATGAAGATTATCTTTTAGTCCTAACTGATCTAAGATGTGTGGTAAATAATTTAATTATATGACATTTAGTTGAATGGTTAATTCGGGTTAAGTTGGATTGATGAAAGGTAGATGTGATTTGTTCGTATGATCTCCAAAATGAAATGAAACTGATGGTGTATATTTCGCCCTTATATACGAATGGAACAATTAAATTACCATTGTGATAGGCTATGTGAAATGTGTTACCCTGTGATTATATATATGTAAGAATTATATCCGGACTTCATGTCCGTAGGCTATAAGCGAGAATTATATCCGGACTTCATGTCCGTAGGCTATAAGCGAGAATTATATCCGGACTTCATGTCCGCAGGCTGTAAGCGAGAATTATATCCGGACCTTAGGTCCGCAGGCTACGTGCTGGACATATATCCGAATTTAAAGTCTTGAATGTTTTATGCTAGTGACTAGATTCGGGTTCTAACCTAGCAGGCTTAATGTCGATAATTCGAGTAAGGTTATGAATTGAATGTACTATACAGTATGAAAAACATGTACGCATTTTGTATACTTAAGCGAACCCACTTTTAGATTGAGGTTTCATATATAAGGAATGGAATGTGTATGTCTGTATAGATATAAGTATGGATGAATATCGCAGCTATGAATATGAAAATAACTATTTCGGACGATGTCTTTATTTATATGAAGATATACGATTAAATTATTTCTATAATTCATGTTTATGGTCGAGGTTCAGGTTGTGATCTCTTTGTATGTTAATATATATAAATGTGTATATACATAATTTCGGCAAAAAGGTATATGGCTGATTCAAGTTTAATATTTTGAATGTTGACTTATAGGTCAAATTTTACTTGTTTAAAATTTCTTAAGACTTACTAAGCATCATTTTGCTTACTCCGTTTCATTATTCCCTTGTGTTTTAGATTGATCGTTAGCTGTCGATCTCGAGGATTCCAAGTTGAAGTCATCCACACTACCCAAGCCTTTTTGGTACTTTTGTAACTGAACTTCGTTAATGGCATGTATAGGACTGACTTTTGTTGTTAATTAAGTATCTTTTGGTAATGTATATATATTTGTATAGCCATGCGAAAATGGCTTGTATATTTTGAATATAACATTATAATCATTTTGTATATATGGTCTTATGATATGATTGATGAGCGGTATCAAAATGTTTGGTAATGAATAGCCATTGGAATGGCTAATCATGCTCATATTTGGTGTTATGTATGTCAAATAAAGGAATTGAATAGTAGAAATGGAATTAAATAAATGAATTAAGTCTGTTAACACCTCGTGTTCGACTCCGGCAACGGTCTCGGGTACGGGGTGTTACACGTACTACCCGGATGCACAGATAAACGACTATTGTGAGCTTTACTCAAAATCATTTGAATTAACTTTGGATTCCTTGGAATACAAATTCGATCTCAAAATCTCAAGCAATCATCTTTATCAACTCTGAATTCTGAATTAGACTCTACATCACACTGAGCTCGTTTAGCTAAAATCTCATTATCAATCTTTTGAGCTTCAATAATATGTTGTAAAAACAAAGGTCTCACTTTTAATTTAGCTAAAACTGAACCATCATCAGACAGAACCAAATGAGCATTCATTGCACGCAAAGCAAACAACGATTTTTGACTCAAAGCATTAGCAATAATATTTTCTTTTCCCGGATGATAATCAATCACAAGTTTATAATCTTTTAGTAATTCAAGCCATCTTCTTTGTCTTAGATTCAAATATTTTTGAGTCATCAAATACTTCAAACTCTTATGATCAGAGTATACATGACACTTTTCACCGAACAAGTAATGGCGCCAAATCTTTAGAGCAAACACAATCACAACTAATTCAAGATCATGCGTCGGATAGTTCTTTTCACGCGGCTTCAACTGTCTCGAAGCATAGGCAATAACCTTTCCTTCTTGCATTAGAACACATCCCAAACCAATTAATGAAGCATCACTGTAAATCACAAATTCTTTACCCGATTTGGGTTGTACTAATACTAGACCTTCAATCAAAAAAGCTTTCAACTGATCAAAGCTGTTCTGACACTTTTCAGACCACTCAAACTTCACATCTTTCTAAAGCAGTTTTGTTAACGGGGTTGCGATCATCGAAAAACCTTTCACGAATCTTCTATAATAACCTTTAAGTCCCAGAAAACTACGAACTTCATATACATTCCTCAGAGGTTTCCAATCCAAAATAGCAGAAATTTTACTCAGGTCAACTCAAATACCAGAGGCTGATACAATATGACCCAGGAAACCAACTTCTCGCAACCAGAACTCACATTTACTGAATTTTGCATACAACTGTTTATCTCTCAAAATCTGTAATACTAACCTCAGATGCTCAGCATGTTTAGATTCATCACATGAATAAATCAATATGTCATCAATGAATACCACAACAAATTGATCTAAATACAGTCTGAAAATTCTATTCATCAAATCCATGAAAATAGCAGGTGTGTTAGTCAATTCGAAAGGCATAACTAAGAATTCATAGTGACCATAACTTGTTCTGAAAGCAGTTTTTGGAATATATGAGTCTTTCACTCGCAACTGATAATAGCCTGATTTTAAATCTATTTTTGAAAACACAACAGCTCCTTTCAATTGATCAAATAAATCATCAATTCGGGGCAGGGGATATTTATTCTTGATAGTCACTTTATTCAACTAACGATAGTCAATACACATTCTCATCGAACCGGAGCACCCCGATGTGAGAAACTTGTTCTAGCAAATCCTCGATCGATCAACTCTTGCAACTGAGACTTTAATTCTTTCAGTTCAATCGGGGCCATTCTATATGGAGCTATTGAAATCGAAGTAGTATTAGGTACCAATTCAATGCCAAACTCTACCTCTCTAACCGGAGGTAATCCCGGAAGTTCTTTAGGAAACACATCAGGGAACTCACAAACAACAGGCACAGATTCAACCTTCTTTTCTGATACTCTCAAATCAATCACATATACAAAATAAGCTTTACAACCCCTTTCTCACAATACTTAAAGCTTTCATCGAAGATATCACAACAGATAATCCATTCAAATCACTAGATTCAATTCTAATTATTTCGTCATTCTTGCATCTCAAATCAATAATTTTTCGTTTGCAATTCACCACAGCATCATGCAAAGTTAACCAATCCATACCCAGAATTATATCAAACTCATCAAAAGGCAATAACATCAGATCAGCCAGAAAACAATTATCTCGAAACATTAACGGGCAATTCTTGCAGACTTTATCAACCAGAACACATCTGCCTAAGGGGTTCGAAACTCTAATTACAAATTCAGTAGACTTTACAGGCAAAGCCTTACTGTTCACTAATTTCATGCATATATATGAATGTTTTGATCCAAGATCTATCAAAGCAATCATAGAAGTATCATAGAGAGTAAATGTACCTATAATCACATCTGGCGATGAAGCTTCCTCGCGAGCTCTGATAGCATAGGCTCTGGCAGGTGCATGAGCCTCAGATCTCATAGTTGTGTCTTTCGTTCCTCTCTGACTACCACTTACATTTCCCAAATTTTTGGGAGGTCTACCTCGAGAAACATTACCACTCTCTCTTGGATTCTGAACATTACCATATCTCATAGATATGCATTCACGAGCATATTGAATCAGCCTTACAAATTTCCGCTCGTATTTCGTAACAGACATTCGGCCTTGTTTAAGCTCAAGAAACTCTTTGCGTTTCTGATCAATAAATCTTTGAGTGATATATTTCTTTCAGAATTCAACTTGGAAGAAATCCCAGGTTACTCGTTCACTCAGAACCATAGATGTCAAAGTCTTCCACCAATGATACGCCGTATCTCTCAAAAGAGAAACAACACATTTTATGCATTCCTCAGGACTCAAAGACAACTCATCAAACACTTTTATTGTGTTCTCTAAACATAACTCTACTTTTTCAGCATCATCACTTGTTGTAGCTCGAAACTCTTCAGCCCCGTGTTTTCTAATCTTATCAATTGGTGGTCTACTCAACTGTATCAGATTTACTGGTGGCATAATAGGAGTTTGAGGGGAACTAACTGGGGGTGGAGGTTGTTGTACAGCCGGATTGGTTCTAATATATTGGGTGAACCAATCATTCATCATCTAATAGAAGGCTTGTTTAGCCTCACTATCACGGCTACTCGTAGCTGGTCGAGAATCAGCTTGCACCGTCCCTTGCACGGGAGCAGGCGCATTGCTTTCAACATCATCTGCTACAGCTCTTTTGGGATCCATTCGCTATATAAAAGCACATTTCAATGTCAGGATTCATCACACTATCGTAATTCATAAATATGGCATGTATAGATAAACTCACATACGCTATGGTAGTCCTAGAACCGACTAAACCATAGCTCTGATACCAATAAAATGTAACACCTCTAACCCGTAACCGTCGCTGAAATAGGTTAAGAGGCATTATCGGACTTATAACTTAAATCAGAATAACCACACATCAAATATCATCTCATTACCACTAAAAGTCATTTATTCACATTCAATATTCACATAAAATCAAGTATACAATGCTTAATCATGCATTCGGGATCAAATCGATAACATATACAAGTTTCAAAACTTATAAAAATTTTATCTTCTAAAAGGTCACACACCCGTGTGAACAGGTTGTGTGCCTCACACGGTCTAGACACACGCGTGTGTCAAAACCGTGGCAAAACAGGGCATAGCTACTGACTTGCTCACATGGCCAAACCACACGCCCATGTGTCCAGCCCGTGTGCTATGCATATGCCCGTGTCTTGGCCGTGTGCTAGGCCGTGCCAAAAATAGAGGGTATTCTATTTGTGACGTTATCATACCAATTAGGGTCACATGGCCAGACCACACACTCATGTGTCTAGCCCATGTGCAAACCTGACATACAACTGTAGGGTACCCCAGGGGACACACGACCGTATAACATGGCTGTGTGTTGCACACGGCTGAGACACACGCCCGTGTCTCTGCCTGTGTGGACAAAAATAGGCCTTTGAATAGTAAATTTTCCACCCCAATTTGGTCATCCTACAAGCCAAGGAAACAAGCATATTTATATCACCATTTCAGCCAATTTCAACACCAAAACATGAACTCTTTCATATCATATAATAGTCACCAAAATTTATACTCCTAAACCTTATCAATTCATACCTAACATAAGGTAATATCATACCAAGGCATTTTCTTCCATATATCATTCATTTCTCAAGTTAATCCTACCAAGATTTATCAACTAAAACATACCACAATTTCATATTAACATCACATACTTTAAGTCATTATCAACCATAAGTTCAAGCACAACTTAAACAAATCACATGGCTAAGCATAAATATCTCAAAATACCATTCCACAACTACTAGCCTATACATGCCATACTTCAAAAATATATATTTTCAAAAGTACCGAATTAAGGTTCGATAGTGTGGTGATGATCCTTAACGGTCCCCGAGCTTGCAGTAGCTTCGATATCTAAAAATAATGCAAACACACAAAAAGTAAGCTTTCAAAAGCTTAGTAAGCTCGTACTATGATCATTAACAATATATAAAACATAAAAATCAACCCATAAGTATTTATGAATTCTCAAATCATCTATCAAATCTATTCCAACCCAATCCATATGTTCATAGCAAATCAATGAACTTCATCTATATAAAATTGTCTACCACAAAGGTATCGTACATACCTGGATCTTCCTATATTTATTCATTTTTGTTCTCACCTCTTGTTCGAGTTTATCAGAACTTCCCGTAAATTATTCATACTTAAACATCAACACACTTAGTGCTGTGAAAGTTAGCCGAAGCTAAAATAATTCTACACACTTAGTGCCATTTCAATTTACTGAAGCTAAGTCGGTATCGCACACTTAGTGCCTTATATAGCCAAAGCTATTCCAACTCACACACTTAGTGCCATTTGTAGCCAAAGCTATATATATATATATATATATTAAACCGCACACTTAGTGCTAAGCATAGTCGAATATCATCATACTCAAACTGTAATCAAATATCTAAACAATTTATGCATTATAATCTCATTAAAACATAGCTCTAACATCATTTATCAAGTACGAACTTACCTCGTACTCGAAACTGTTGATTTGAATTGTTTACTCGATAACCTTCGACTTCCCTCGATCTAAATCTGAATCCCTCCTTTCTTAATCTATATGTATTCAAAATTAACCCTTTTATTCACCAATTAATTCAATTCAATTCAATCCATAAAAACATATTTAGGGCATTTTGCAAACTAGCCCTCACATTTTTACATTTTGACACTTTAATCCCTATTTCACAAAATCACAAAATACACATAATTTGCATATACACAAGCTTAGCCAAATTCTCCTATACTCATACTAGTCCACACATTTCATTTATTTCATATTTTAGTCCCCCAAAATAACATTTTTACAATTTAGCCCAAATTGCTCAAATTCATCGAATATCCAAAGACAAAACATGTAAACCCAACATCAAACTTTCATATTTCATCTACTAACATCACAAAACTCATAGTTTCATCAATGGCACATTTCAAAATCAACACCAAAATTAGAAATTGAGGCATGGGCTTTATAAAACACAAAGCAACGATCTCAAAAATGTAGAAATTATGAAAAATCGAAGCAAAAACATACCTAAATCAAAGCTTGCAAGTCCCGAGCCCTAGCCAAAGCTTTTCTCTTTTCTTTTTCTCTTATTTTTGGCTATATGAACATATTATGGCCAAATTTCTATGTTTTATTTTATTATAATAACTTTAATAAACATTTTTCCCATTTTGCCCTTTTATAAACTATTATAAAACCATTTAATGGATGGTTGTTTTAGTCCATTAACATTTTCAATGGAAAAATAACAACATAAGGACCCTTGCTTTAGAAAGCCATATCAAATTGGTACTTTTAACATCTAGCACACAAATTTTACCTTTTACACGATTAGGTCCTTTTTGCAAATTAAGCACACAATCAGTTATATTTTCACACGAAACTTTCACACATGTTAATCCGCTTATAAAAGGCACAGAAAATAATATTAAAATATTTTTCTAACTCATATATGTGGTCCCGAAACCACTATTTCGACTAGGGTCAAAACCAGACTGTTAGATAAAGTATTTCTAAAAGTCTCACCATGGAAGAAAATACTCAGGTTCGACCGTAAAGACAAATTGAGCCCGAGATTTATTAGGCTGTATGAGATTATAGAGTGTATTGGGTCGGTTGCTTATAGATTACTATTGCCACCTGAATTAGAAAAGATCCACAATGTATTCCATGTTTCGATGCTTCGTAGATACCGATCTGATCCTTCACACGTGATTAGTCCAACCGAAGTTGAGATTAAGCCCGAAATGTCATATGAGGAAGAACCAATTCGTATTCTGGCTCGTGAGATTAAAGAGTTGAGAAATAAGAAAATTATGTTGGTTAAAGTATTGTGGCTTAAACATGGAGTTGAGGAAGCAACGTGGGAGCCAGAGGATACAAGGAAAGAGTGTTATCCGAACCTATTCACCAGTAAGATTTTCGAGGATGAAAATCCCTAAGGGGGGAGAGTTGTAACAGTCCGATTTAGACCCTAATCAGAATGGTGGTTTTCGGACCATGAATTCGAGTCAGAAAAATATTTAAAAATTATTTTCTGTATTTATTATGTGTGAATTTATGTGTGTGAAAATCTCGTTTGAAAATTTGACTGTTTGGATGTTCAATTTAATAAAAGGGCTTAATCGTATAAGTTATAAAAGTTGCTAACTAATTATTAAAGTACCAAATAGCTTTGTTCTTTTAAAATAGGGTCTTTATGATGTAATTAGACCATATGAATTAGTGATGGATGATTTTAGACATAATAAATAATGGTTCTATATTTTATAACAAAGGTTAATTTTGTAATATATTAAATAATGTTAATATAATAAAACATAAAAATAAGTAAAAGCCATGCATTCATCTTTTGTAATGGCTGAATGTTGTAAGAAAGAAAAAAAAGAGTTTAAAGGTTCGGCACTTTGAAAGCTTGATTCAAGGTTAGTTTTTGTTCAGTTTTTGATAATTTTTACGTTTTTGAAATCGTTGCTTTGAGTACTATCTGACCCATGCTTAAATTTCTGATTTTGATGCATATTTTGAGTTATGCCATTGATGAATATTTGTGTTTTATGATGTTTGATGATGAAATATCAAAAATATGTTTTAGATCAACATGTTTTGTATTGGAGTTTTTAAAGATTTTGAGTAATTAGGACTAAATTGCAAAAATAATAAATTGAGGGACTAAAATGCAAAATAAATGAAATGTGTGTATTTATATGTGCTAGATGAACATTTGGCCTAAGTATGATGAATGGAGATTTTGTGTATTTTGTGTTTTATGCAATTAGGACTAATTTGTAAAAGTATGAAATATCAGGGGTAAAATGGTAATTTGTCCATTTATGTGTTGTTGGATTAAATTGAATGAAATTTTGTTTAAATGAGGTTAATTTAAAATTATATAGATCAAGAACAAAAGAAATCAGACTTGGATCGGGAAAAAGCAAAAATAGTCGAATAGCCGATTTATAATGTTCGTCGATATCCGAGGTAAGTCTTTAAGCAATTAAACATCATCTATCTTGAATATAACTTAGTTTAATATGTTGTTTTGGAATCTATAGATTCATAAAAGAGCTAGCCGAATGTGTTTAAGCATAGAAATGTTGTATTTCAGTTTAATTCGACTGAGTTATATCATTCGAAAGTTCGTATGATCTATATGGAATATTTGGAGTTTTTGTTATATGAATTGTGTACGAGACAGCTTTATAATATTGATATTCAGGCTTTGAGCCTAGGAAGCCTTGTGCTGGTGAATGTAAACGAGCTTTATGCCTAGCAGGCTTATTGCCGGTGAATAAAAATTAGACCTTAAGTCTAGCAGGCCTTGTGCCGGTGTGTGATTCAGGCTTATGCCTAGCAGGTTTTATGCCGGTGATTTATTTTCAAACCTATGCCTGTAAGACTTCATGTTGATGTGATAATTGAGCAAGTAAACTAACCTAAATGAATTTGTATGTTCGGCCACATAGGTATGTACATATGTGATGTTATATTGGATCTTTTATATTCGGCCAAATAGGTAAGTACTTATGTGATCTTATATTTGATCTTGTATATTCGGCCAAATGAATGATGTTGGTATATGAAGTTGAGTTTGATTCATGAGTATATATATTTGAATGTTAGCATACTTGGTATAATGTTATTTTGGAAATGAAAAGTTGAATGATATTATGTTAAATGAGAAATATTTGCATTCGGCCAAGGTAACTTATTTGTGTAAAAGTATAACATTAATGATATAATTTGGATTGTTTAAAATGTTTTGATTATTCTTTTGAATTGTTTAATTTGCTTAAGACTTACTAAGCTAAGTTAGCTTAATCTGTATGTTTTTGTTACTCTATTTTATAGATTTTGTTGTAAGTTACGAGCTCGGGGATCGTTAGTGAAGTCATCCACACTATCGTCAACCTTCGGTACTTTTAAAAGTCTATTTTTGAACTTATGGCATGTACAGGCTTATATGTATTTTGTTTGATCTTGGATATGTATAATTTGAGTCATGTGAATATGGCTTAACTTCTAAGTTTGAATTTTCTTATGTTTGGTCATGGTTTAATCCGTTTTGGTTATAATGATATATGCTATGAATGAATGGTATACGTGATTGGTGTTATATGTTTTGATAATGGTGGTATATATAATTGATCATGTATGACTTTGGAGTTTAATTATTACTTTTGTGAGTTAAATGCTTTGAAAAATTGGTTAATGTTTTTGCATGTATATTTTGGTGAATTTGATTTTGGTGTATGTATAGTCAATTATAAACATGAGTTCAGATGTTAAGCTTGTTTAAGGTATATTTAGATATGCATGATATAGGGTATGTTATGTATTAATGAATGAAACTTGGTTTTGGTTATTAACGGATTAAAAATGTTAATGAGGTATTTGTATGTTTGAATATGCATAGATTAGGTTGGTTCGGTTTGCATGGAAAATGTATGTGTACTTAAAGTGTTTAAATGGTTAAATATATAGGTATGGTTAATAAAGTTAAATAATGATTATCTATTAAGATTGTTTTGTTTAATATGGTATGTAAGTGAGACAATATTAAATGACCAAATGAATAGTGATTTGAGTAATAGTAAACCATGGGAATTATATGAGTTTTAGTTAGATGTATAAGTGACTTACTTGATGTTAGTTGAATGTTGTATAATGTATAAGTTAGTACTTTAATTATGATTATAAAAATTGATTGTACATGTTATAAAGTACAATTGCCGAATATAAGTTGATCAAATTGTAATGATTATGTATATTTGGTTTTGCGAGTTCTATTATTGTATAATTTTAGTTGCTTTTGAAGTGCAATGTAATTTGCATGTTTCGCATATTATTTAAGTTACATTAAAATTATATTTGGCTATGTGATATTATTTTTAAAAAAAATATTTATATATATAAGGATTAGTTGGATTAAATGTTTGTGCAAGTGCATTTTTGTGATTGTTTGAAAATTTTTCTTGTCTGGTAATACCTCATAACCCTATTCCAGAGACGGATACGGGTTAGGGGTGTTACATTCAACTAGACCCAAAATTGGGCTGTTACACATTGTTTTATGTTATGTCATTTAATTTGATTGGTAATTGAATGGTGAAGCTTGATTATTGTTTTCATACAAGCTTACTAAGCTATATAGCTTACTTTGTTTAATTTTTCCATGTTTTTAGTGACTTTAAAGCTAGTTCGAACTCGGGGATCGTCGGAGACATCATCACACTATCCAACTATCAATTTGGTACTTTTGAGCTTATGTTTTGAGTATATGGCATGTATAGGGACTTTGATCATTTTGGTTATGTTTTTGATAATTATTTTGGCCATTTGAATTGGCTTGTAAATGTTTATGTTTTGGATTGTATATATATACCCATATGAGTTGGCTTATATTGGTGATTTTGATAATGTATATAAATGTGCAAATGGCCTTTATTTTGAGTTTGGCAATTGTTTTATAAATGCTAATTGTGATGGGTAGTTTTTGAATTAGTATTTGGAGTATGAAATAGTCCATGTTTGAGGAAGGATATGTTTGTGATATTAGGTGAAATAATGCATGTTTGAATGTACCCATAATGATGATTTGAGATTTTGGGTATTGGTATGAAATTGTTTGGCATAATGTGGATTATGTGTAACTTGTTGTGATTGGTAATAAAATGGTATGACTTATGTTTAGATGAGTTTAGAAGAATGCCTAATAATGCTAAGATTTGGTGCCTTTGAGTTTGATGTAGGTGAGCATAAGTTTGGGTGGCAAAATGGCTTAGTAAATAGCTTATTTTTGTCCACAAGGGCAGAGACACAGACGTGTGTCTTAGCCGTGTGTGATACACGGTCTTGTACACAGCTGTGTGTTCCCTGGTGTTGAAATTAAAATCAAGTCAGTATACTCCACACGACCTCACACACGAGTGTGTGACTTGGCTGTTTGGCATAAGTCAGTATACACTATAGGTTTGGCACGGCCAAGCACATGGCCTAGCACACGGGTGTGTATGGCCATTTTTAGGGCACATGACCTAGCCACATGGGCGTGTGTGTTGGCCGTGTGACCCAAGTCAGAGAGTTACACGGGGTCAGACACGACTGGGACATGACCATGTGATCCCATTTCAAATGTCCACACGGCCTGTGACACGGACGTGTCTTTGGCCGTGTGAGACACACGGGCGTGTGTCCCCTGCTTATAAGAAAATTTCTTAAGTGTTCAAAAATTTTTCAAAGTTATCAGTTTAGTCCCGAACTATTTCCAATGTATGTTTTGAGCCTCGTAGGCTCGTATTAGGGACATATTGATTGACATTGAATGATAATTGTATGATATGTGAAAATGTATGCTTAGTGAATGTTAAATTGTTTAATAAGTTTGGTAATACTCTGTATGTAACACCTCGACCCTGGCCCAAACATTATGGCTGAATCTGGTGTGTCACATTGAAGTGTTTTAGCGAAAACCTTATTTTCAATGGAACCACTTCCTTAAAATTAAAAACCTTAATTGCTTTGTAAAATCTCTTTTCAGTTGCGGAAGCTTTATTTAGAACATATGATTTTATGAAAACTCGTCATTTAAAAATTGAGTTGCGGAAACGTAGTATGTAAAAACAGTTATGGTTTAGGAAACCACGTTCTGCTTCTAATTAATAGAAAGCTTAAAAATTATAATAATCCTAATAATTTTAAACAATAACCAGAGGAAAGACCTTGTTACAACCCAAATAAAATATAAATAATTTAAAGTCAATATATTAAAAAAATTACATAAAGACTAAGTCTAAACTTTTTATGCTAGTTGGCCACCTCCGAGTCCCTCTATCCGTCGAACCGCCTACTAAGGATCACCTGAAAAGTTTAAAAGGAGGGTGTGAGTTTCGAAAAACTCAGTGTGTATAACCCTCAACGAGTATAAAGCAATCATTAGTCATTTTGGGCCAGAGCCCAATTCAATAACGGTGGTCTTTAGGCCTTAGCCCAGATTAGCCTCAATTGGGTCGAAGCCCACATCGCAATAATATCACAACAATATCATGCATGCAATGCAATCCCATCCCAATAATCCATCCGCTACACACCAGCTCCGTTTCCCGTCACACCATGTAGGGATATAAATATTGACCCATCCAACCCACACACCATGGTAGCCTGGTTGCGGAACTACATTCATTTACACATTGGGCTTTAAAAGCCGTCGGTGGATCCACGATTGTCAAGCAACCATGTGATCCTCATATACTTCCTTTGTTCCATAATTCACAACCCATATGCAACCTAAGCAGAGTATCATATGTATGCATGTCACATCCATAAAAGTTACATTCAGCACCTAGGGTAATTCAGTCAATTTTGCCCTTAAGGGCGTTTCGGTAATTTCCCCTTAAGTACGGTTTTCACTTACCTTGGCCCGTTAACAAGTCCTGCGAGCTAAGATAAACAAATACTATGCACCAGGTAGGATTCCAGAGAAGAGGAGGTGAGTCATTAAGACCGCTTAAGTACCAAGCTTTCCCTAGATCCAATCCTAGACATGCATATACCCGTTGCCACATCTTAACCCTATGGCTTGTCCACGGTCTTTAATAATTTAATTAAGTCTTATGTAGTCATCATATACTAGGCCCAATACCCCTTACAAAGCCCAAACAAATTCACATACCTGTATCTGGCCCATTAAGTCCAATCATATTCATATGGCCCATTAGGCCCAAATCACCTGTATATGGCCCATTAGGCCCAAATCTCATTTATATGGCCTATTAGGCCTAGTCACATTCATATTCATGCTCAAATACAAACTTTCTATCACATAGCATCAATTATCAATTTTTGCCTATTATAGGCCCAACAGCCCATCAGGCCCATTTAGCCCGTTCCGGCCCATTTGGCCAGATCACAACCCAAGTCCATGGAATCGCCCGTGGGACTCAGGAAACCTATCAGTCTCCCCCTTACGAGTGTTTTCACACTCGCAAGACTATCGTAGCCAAACTTTTGGCTTTTCGGCATTTCGGCTTTTACCGATTCATAGTGTGTGTGCAGTGTAGGTACACACCTTCGGCTTTATATCAATTTATCATAGGGTAGAAGTACACACCTTATCACTTGGAGTACTAAGTATTCATAATCGCTTGAACCTATATTCAACATTATACTCTATCAGTCACATCACATTAATTCAAAATAAATCCACTACTTATCGAAGAACAACCTATACCTGCCTTGACCTGATTGATAGACTGCGAACTGCCTATGTAACTCGAAATCTGATGTAGTCCCCCTTCCGTATCCATACGAAAAGTCCCTAATGGCTGACACCTTACGTCACTTAAACTTGGGAGCCTCTATCCCAACCTCTCTACTAGAACCCCCTTTTTCCATCAACGATCACACTCTTGAATAAGAGGGAAAAAAGAGAAATAAATGGAGAAATCGTAAGTTAACGAAAGTTTTGGAAAGAATAAAGAAAAATCAACTTTTAAGAGTGTAGAAACGAAAGAACTTAGAAATATTTAACAAAACCAGAAGAAGATCTAATTCACTTACCGATTGCGAGATCGCTTGCCAATGAGAAATCAAACCCCCAAAGTGTATGAATCGAATTTTAAATGAAAAATAAACAGTCGGCTAAGTTGAAGAGAGAAGAGGTTGATTCAATTAAAATAGGGAATAAAAGATCAAGAGTTTGGCTTAAAGAAAAGAGGAGGTGATATGCGACTGAAGCACACAAAAACAACAAATTCCCTTACTTGCCCATACAACACACATATTTATTCTAAAAATAAATAAATAAATAAAAATACACCTACACTCCTCAATCGATGTAAACTCGTCAAGATAATTCCTTTTAAATTCTCCAATTTTATCACCATCATATCTACACTTAATCCTCATCCTAATCCCCTTGATTTTAGCCAAAAATTCCAATTTGAATTGCATTAAAATGCTTCCATCGTACATCGAGTAGCCAAAATTAAATTCTCCCTTTACGCGCGCCACCACTCGAACTCCAGACCTCAAGGTTACTCTACCTCCCAACACGCTGCTGGCCACTGCACCACATCCTTTCTTATGCTACCATTCGGTCACAATTAATTATAAGGCTTATCTGCCTAAGCCTCAGTTTAAAGAATAAAAATTTAAACCTTTGTCAGGCCTGAGATTCGAACCTGCTCCCTCTCATAACCATAGCACGCTTCACGCCACTACACTGCAGGCGCTCTTGTGCCATGTCCCATCCCTAACTATTTTTAAGGCCTATTAACCCGCAACCAGGTTATCCTAAAAATATTCGCTACCATTCAGATCCGAACCCCTAATCTCTTGGCTGCACTATACATCCCTTGCCACCAAGCCACAAGCTCCTTTGTGTCGTTTCTCCTCCTCAATTAATTATAAAGTCTTTCTGCCGACCTCCAGGTTATCTAAAAAAAAATCCCACAACTTTTGTTCATGCTGCGACTTGAACCCAGCACCTCTCCTTACTCCTAATGCCATCATGCCACTGGGCCAGGCACATCCTTATGTCAAATTTCCACCTAACATATTTATAAAGCCTAAACGCTAGCTTCCATACAATCTTATGCGCAATAAAAAAATTTCGCCACGGCCAGGGCTTGAACCCTAGACCTCCTGCTTACTACCCACACCTTTTGCCACTAGGCCACATGCTTCCTTATTTTAGATTTTACCAGGTCTTATTAATAAGCCTTCCACTTAATGCTCAGGGTTCTTTAGAAAAAAATGCAAAATTTTGCTAAAGCCTTGGATTGAACCCAGGACTTTTCCCACACTTCCTACCCTTCCTAAATTACTTAAGAATTAAACTAAACACACAATTATAAAATATTTAAACACATTTCTTTTATTCCAGCTGCCTTCTAACCGATGCCAAACCCAAGGCCCATTACTTATAGGCCCAAATTCAGGGTGTTACACTGTAACCCTATTTCGACGTTAAATACGGGTGAGGGGTGTTACAGGTAGTAACATAGTCTGTCTGGCAAAGTGTAATCCACCTAAATTTCTATTGTGACGTATACATATGGGTGCATAATACCCTTCACATACGTAAGTAGAGTTTCACTTCATGGTACTCTGCTATATTAAGAAGAAATTTGTGTTAAGTGATAAAGGACAAGTATGGTGTGGGTTAACGCCAAAGGTATTATACACCTTGGTTGTCTGGAATATTGTGCTAGTTAGACTATAAGTAATATGGTTAGAAATCAACTAGATAGCCTAGCCTAATAATTGTGAAGGCAAGGTACTTATTTATATTTCTCTCAAAAATTGTAGACCATTAAAGAAGCAAATTCTGAAATGTGTGACACTTGTAAAGATCCACTAAGTAGGTGGGGTAATATATATGAGTACGATAGGTTCTGAAGGAGGTTCTTTTTCTTTCTCTTATTTATCCTTAAGTGGTACTCATTGATTCCTTCCTTAAATATGAATGTATCTTTTCCTCAATAATCTTGAAGCTATGGTTCTTTAACAGTGAGTAGTTATTCCATCTCTGGTGGTTGCTGCTAGTTCGAGAGGGATATCTAGGTCTAGAGCTTAGAACTACAGTAGGTGAGAATCAAGTGAGTCTCTACCCTTACTTTCTTTTGTAATTCTCCAATTAAAAGTATTTATATATAAAGGTTAATGATATCTATAGAAATCGGTAAATGTATAATCACAATAAAGATAGAGTAAGAGTATGATAATATGAGTAAAGTTCTGTTGAGAAGAATACTGATTAGAAAGAATGCAGGTATAGTTGCGATATGAAAAGAATGTTAATCTAGAATACGATCACATATGGGTAAGTAAGAAATGAGAAATGCTTCATTGTAAAGCCTCTGGTAAGGCAGTTATATTGCTAACCAGACTTGCATATCATACATTAGAAATGGCATAAGAACTTGAGGTATAGACCCCTGGTAGCTTGGTATGAATTGGAACCATTCATGGTGTAGCCTCTAGTAAGTTGAGACTGGAAAGGAAGATCACAATACATGAATGTGTGTGCAAGACCATGTGGTTAAGACCCATGGCATGAATGAAATGTTTGTATTAATGTTCATGGTGTAGCCATCAATAATGTGTAAATCGAAATGGAAGCTCACAATACATGAAACTCTGTATAAGACCATGAGGTATAGACCTATGAAATCTTTTGTGAAGTCCATCAGGACAGTAAACATGAGATTCTGTATGATACCTTTATGGTGTGCTCTATTTGGACTTTATGGCGTGATCTATCAAGTATGTTTTATATGTTAGATTATGCCCAAAGATCAATCATGAGGTGATTGTAATAACATACTTGTTTTACCTTGTTTATTAATATAAGGCATTGCCATTATTATTTTTGTTTCTTTTCTGTGTATATAAATAAATTCTTTTAATATAATGTCCTGAGAATAATATGATTATTCTTAAAAGGTCCTTAGTCAAGTATTATTGTGGGCTTAAACAATAATAATGCATTAAGACTAACATGTAGTTGATTGATGACAAAGTGTTGTCATTGACATAGGAATGTCAAAATCAATACATAAGTATATGTTAGAGAACGACATATTGGATTGACCCACTATGAGTATGTTTCTTGAATTCTTATGTAATAGTCACAACATTACTCATACTGATAACTATGTATACTATCATTAGACTTGAGATCATCATTGTCCTAACATAATGAGTCGTATATTTTGATTCAGTCAAACGTCTACTATAACAGGTTGTACTATAAAGACTGGTGTTGGGTATGCCACAATTTATGTAGTGGGATATGATTGATCAAGATAGGATTTGTCTCTCCTACATAATGGAAGCAATATCTTAGGCAACTTGATGAAGTGAAACTAGAAATGCATGGCCTTGCTCAAATAAGTTAATATGAGATATTACACTTATTTGTTTATTGTAGTCTACTTCAGGTATCAAGAAAATGAGATTGGACTTTGCAAGTGTGACTATTTCTTGACTTGTGTACAATCAAGATATAAAGGACAAAAGGATATAATATATGAAAATTTATCATAGAAAGGTTATGTTGAACCATGACTTCTTGTAACTTGGGTAGCGATGATGCATTACTAGATGCCTGTAACACCCCTAACCCGTATCCATTGCCGGATTAAGGTTAGAGAGCATTACAGTACAATCAAAAACTTTTAAACTTTAAAATAATATAATAACTTAACCACTATTTAAGCCATTCACATACATGCATACAATCCATAAATCGAGCCCTCGGGGACCTAAAAATAACTTAGAAACAAATTGGGATCCATTTGAAAGCTTATAGAAAATTTAGGGTAAAGATGAAAAATTTGCAAAACAAGGGTCACACGGCTATGTGCCTCACATGACTGAGACATACGTTCGTGTCTCAGGCCATGTAACCTTTGAACTAGGGACACACAGTCGTGTCCTAGCCAGCGTCCTCACCCGTGTAACTCTCTAAGTAGGGTCACATGGCCGTGTCACACGCCCGTGTGCCAAGCCGTGTCACACGCTCGTGTGTTAGGCCGTGCAACTCACTAAGTTGCCCACACGCTCACGTGCCAGACAGTGTGTTAGGTCGTGTAACTCACTGACTTGCATCCTAAAAAATCAATAGATGACACACGGTCATGTCACCAGACCGTGTGTCTCACTGGCTGAGTCACATGTCCTTATCTCAGGTCATATGGACCCAATTTTACCTAAAATCTAGCCATTTTCAAGTCCTCATCATGCATGACCTTTTAAGATATTTAAGCATACTTCAAAGGAACCTCAATATTACCAAAACATACACTGAAATGCCCTTTCAAGGTCCTAATACAACTAACCAATATGCCATTCAAAGGCACCTTAAACACATACAAACAATACCTACCTAAACATGTCAACAATACCACAATCCATGCATAAAGACCCCACTTTATATTAAGCCTAAAACACATCATAATTGACCATTTCAAGCAAACATTGAGTACCAAAATGCTATATACATGTATTATCAAAAGTGTCCTAAAAAGACTTACCTAAACAAGCATTATAAGTCTATTTACCATTCATTAACATCAAAACATAAACATACCAAACTTTACCATTTACATATTCACCAAAACATCATTATACTAAAGACTTCTCCTATTACATGCCACTTTAACCAACTTCAAACAAGAACAAAATGACTACCAAGATGAAGATGATAGTGTGTAAGCTTCCAAGCCAATCCAATCAAAGCAACAATTCCAGGGGTCCTACAAGATCAAATCAAACGAATAAGCACGATGAAGCTTAGTAAGTTCGATAAGTAAACTCATTTACTATCAAATACCAAATTTCTAAAGGATGTTAACATTTATTACACCGACAATAAGCCTGTAAGGCACTAAGCCTAAATAACATCGACACTAAACCTGCTAGGCACAAAGCCTGAATAACACTGACACTAAGCCTGTTAGGCACAAAGCCTGAATAACACCGGTACTAAGCCTGCTAGGCACAAAGCCTGAATAACACTGGTACTAAGCTTGCTAAACACAAAGCCTGAATAACACCGGCACTAAGCCTGCTAGGCACAAAGCTTGAATAACATTATGATTCAACACTTAAACATCATTAAATAACAGAACTTAAAGATTAAATCACTAACAAGGAGTTTAATTCAACTATACATAAACATAAAATGAACTTACAAGACTAGTTTGCAGTATTTGCAAAGCATGGGAACTACTTCAAAATCTTTCCTTTTCCATGATCATCAACACGTTTTTGATCTAAAAAAATAGTTTTATTCAATTAAGTGCCTCTAAACTTCAATTTAATCCAAAATTCATTTTTATGTAAGATTACAAAATTACCCTTAATATTTATAATTTTTACAATTTAATCCTTAAGCTCATAACTTAAAATCTAACAATTTTAATCTAAATCCATGTTAATCAAACATGCAAGGGTCCTTGAAACAACTTATTTTTACCATCATTCCACTATAAAACCCTAAAATTAATACCTTTAACAAATTAGTCTCTAATCCCAAAATTCATCAAAAATCACTGAACAAAACTTATTTATTTTTCAACAAGGATTCATAATCTATCAACTAACATCAAAACTCATTCAAAACATTCATGGCAAGTCCCTCTACTTTTAACAATTTTATAAATTAACCCCTAGGCTAGCTAGACTAAGCTAAAATGATTTTAAAAACATAAAAATCACTAAAAAATAAGACACAAAATCATACCATGCAAGGAAGAATTCAAAACGAAGCTCTCTCCCCTTCAGTAATGGTGGTTTTGGCCAAGAAGAAAGTGTAACTCCCTAATTTTTTTGGGTTAGAAGTTTTAGATTCTAAGTAAAAGTTAGTGAGTAGGTCGTGCATTTAGGATAATGTTCGAGCTTTAGTGTCAAAATGGGCTTACTGGCCCGGTGGTTGGTTGAGTGTTAGTATACCTTTGGGTTCTGGGTTTGATTCCTCATGTGTGCATTTTGGAGAGGTTTTTTTATTTATTTTGTAACTATTAGATTTGTTTAAGTAAAAAAAATAATTATTTATTTTTTTTAATGTTTATTTTAATTTATTTTTACTTTTATTTTCTTTTTCACGTTCTCCATCGCTTTTTTTCTCTCTTAGCTTTCTTCTTTCTTTTTTTTTATTTTTGGCTTTTCTTACATCTTTTGAAAAGAAAAAGTAGAGAACGGTTTTGTTTTAAAGTAGGGAACGATTTTGTTTTCAATTTTGAAAAGCTTCGAGTTCATTTTGAGGTCGTCAACGTGTGTCAATTGGTTTCTAAGCATCTTGATTGCGAATCAGGTGTGGAATTCAAAACTTTTCATTTTCTTTTATGTTTTTTTAATTCAATTCAGTGTAATTTGGTATAGTTTTGCTGTGAAAAGTTATCAATCTCTTTGGGTGTGTCTGGTTAATTGAACATTTGAGGTTTGTGCTGTTTGCAATTATCTGAAAGTTGGTGGGTTATGGATGGGTTCTAAAATACTTTGATTAGGTATCATTTTAGTGATTAGAAAATGAGACTTTTAGTCAATTTCGGTGTGATTTTGTGACCACACAGGTAGCCACACGGGCGTGTGCCTCCAACGGGAGGTTCACACAGTCGTGTTTAATTGGGATTTAGGGTTTCCAGGCTAATTTGGATGCCACACGGTCGTGTGGCTGATTTGGGAATTTTTGTCAACTTCCACACGGTCGTGTCCCTTCCTCACACGGGCATGTCTATTTGACAATTTGAGTTATGTGATTTGATGCCACACGGCCTGGCCACATGGCTGTATGGCCAAATTGGGGATTTAGGGATCCCATATGGGCATGTGTTTTGGAAAAATAGTCGTGTCTGGTGGGCACACGGGCGTGTGAGACCCTATTTTAGCACGATTAGATAGAAAGTTACATGGTCGAATCAACCGGCCATGTCCCTAGGTCACATGGGCATGTTGACACCCACACGGCTTAGGCACTTCCACATGGCCAGAGCACACAACCATGTGACCCTATTTTGTAATTTTTTGTTCTGTAGCATAACTTATCCTTTCTGTTTCTTGTGTCTTTCAACGGTTGTTGGGGCCTCTGTATAATTATTAAGGACTCTGATACGACTTAGGGTCATGTGATTAACTGTAAGTGTGGTGCTAAACTTTCGATTTGATAGTTCGTGTTTGTAATGTGTTCAATGAAATGAAACCGTGTCCAATAAATGTGAAGAAGTTTGACATTGAGTTTGTGTGTGTGAGGGCATTTTGATTTTGTACTCTGATTCTGTGTGTCTAATTCAAAGAGTGTGTATTTTTGCAATCAAACAGAATTTTGTATCTGACTGACTATTTACGACCTTTTGTGTTTGCGTGACTGTTCATGTTTGTTGTGTATTATTGCATTGCATCATGATTTCGGGTTTGGTTGTGAAGAGAAGAAGGACTGAACTAATTTGATCTGATCTGGCAGTTTAAACTGCAACATATCGGTATAACGGTTTACCACACTATACCGCATATACGTCAACTTTACTGTGTATTATAATCTGAGTGGCTTAGACCACATACATGGTGTGTAAGGTTGGATGGGCCTTTCGAGGTCCTATAAGGTGTGCTTTGCTGGATGAGCTTAAACATCTGTTTTGGGGTGTGATTAAGGGACGGAGAGGTGTTTTGGCTGGAGAGGTGGGTTTTTAGTAATTGACTGCATTCATACGCATCAATATGTGAGCTACTTGTTTGTAATATGTATGTTCGTTATATCAGTTTTTACTTATTCTGCGTGCATTGAGGTGTTAGCGTAGTGACATTTTGGATTGTGGTGATAAGTATTTTTGTATCAACCCATTGATGGGCCTATTTGTTAAGTATTCTGTATAGGTGGTTTTCTTGTGCTTTTCACTTACGGTTGTTCGGGACGTCAGTTCTGAGTTTGCTATATGTTCTGCATATCTCTTTAAGTACATATCGTTGTCGAACTACTATTTGGTTTCCTGATCTATGACTCGGTTGTTAGATACGTTTTGAACTCACACTGATCTCATGGAGCTCACCCTCTTAATGTTTCCCCTTTCAGGTACATTTTTGAATTCTGATGCTGAACTCAACACGCCGAAGGTTTCAGAGTTACGCATTTTAAATAATTAGTTTAAGTACTATTTTAAAAACTGTGGTATGAATTTTTGTATTAAATACATGTAAGCGTTATTTGGACTGAGGTTTTTGTATTTTATGTCTGAAAGTTTTTACGGAACTTAAATACTGTAATGTTTTTTGGTTGGTTAAACTAAAATTTACCACGACCACTTTGGTGATCAATGTGACCTCCGAAATTCAGTCTAAACTTCTAGGCCGATTTTGGCGCGTTACAGAAAGAAAATAGGAAGATGACAACCTTTGTTTCTATTTTTCTTTACTTAATTTCATTTTAATTACCTATTTACCATTTCAACCTTAAAATTTTATCTAAATTTCACTTAAACTGAATCCATAAACATCCACTAACCCATTTATTGGTATAATTTCCATTCAAGTCCATTAGTTTAAAATTTCAAGGCCATTTGACCCTTTTAACTAATAGAACTTAGCTTTTAACCTTTTTACAATTTAGTCCATTTTACTTAATTAACTACTTAAATATCAAAATTTCTTAACAAAATTTTAATACGACCTAAATAAGATAATGTAAACATTAAAATAATAATATAATAATAATTTACTCATCAAAATTGTGGTCTCAAAACCATTATTTCGATATCACTAAAAGCAGTCTGTTACAATGCCACTTATTACTTGTAACATTAGAAGTGTTCTAGTATTACTACCAACGTTACAAGAGCCTACAGGATCACACCCTATGGTTGTAGTGAATAGAAACTAAACATAGCTGGTATTAAATTTAACTGTCACGAGAATTATATTAATTATTGAATTAATTTAATTTGACAGTTAAATAATAAACACAATATATGTACAAATTCGTTGTACAAGAATAGAGAATAGAATTAAAATAAACGTATGAATTTGATTCATATAAAATATTAATTATGATCTATTTACCGAAATTATTAAAAAAAAGTATTATAATAATTTAGTTTCGGTCAAACATAAAATATATATAGAAATTAATATCCTTTTGGAAAGGATATTACAATGTGATATTTTCATATATATAATATATATTCTAGCACCAAAAATGAGATTCCATTTTTGTTTTTCTAGGGAATATTAAATAAAAGGAAAGGAATCATAAAGTACAACCCTAGGGTGCAAAAAAGTGTTTACCAACATTAACCACAAAAGAAAAAGAACCTAGGTTTAGCAGCCATATTTCTTTTCAAGAAAACTCTCTGAAACACTCAGTGAGAGTTTTTGTTCGTTTGTTTGCTCGCAACAGGGTGGACTACATAGAGACTGAAACGATTCTGTTGCGGCTTTAGATTGGCAGTGTACGAAAGGGATTAAAATAACAGTGGTTCCTTTCTATTTTCCAAAGTACGAAAGGTATATTTTTAAACCTTTTCTTCCTGATTCGTTCCTCGTGCATGTTTGGGTCGCCGAAATAATTTTTTGTTGCACCACGGGGTGTCCCAGTGACCCAACATTATAAGATGTAAATATCTGTCAATATGATAAGACATGGAATAATTCAGTTATATCTATAATAAGTAAGACTGAGATAAGGTGCTGATATGCTCAAGATTAAGAGTTGAACAAGACTTGTGATATAATCGAATAAGTTATTGAAAAGAATTGTGTGTAACACTCCTAACACATATCCGTCACTGAAATAAAGTTACGAGGCATTACCTATCAATACACATCATTCAATACATAACATAAACATTATTGCATTCATATATAAAACTCATCCAACAAAATCACATTGTCCCTTTTATGGCTCTATGAGGCCGTAAAACATGCTTAAAAGAGGTTCGAGACTAAACCGATAACATTTGAAAACTTTGGGAAAGTTAGAAAATTTTTATGCATATAGGGGTCACACAACCGTGTGAACAGGCCGTGTACCTCACACGGCCACCAGACACGCCTATGTCATAGGCTGTGTGAAAACAGGGCATACATACTGACTTGTACCACACGGCCGAAGACACATCCGTGTGCCTTGGCCGTGGGAAATCTGGAGGGGTTACTGACTTAGGTCACACGGCCGACCACACGCCCATGTGCCAGCCCATATGTCTCACACGGCCAGTAGACACATCCGTGTGTCTAGGCCGTGCCAAACATGTACGGTATACTGACTTAAATCGAAGGGCTATCCCAGGGGACACACAGCCGTGTACCAAGGCATTGTGTCACACACGGTCAAGCCACACGCCCATGTGCTCGGCCGTGTGGAGTTAAAATAGGTTTGGTTGAAGCCACATTTCTCACCCTTCTCAAGTATACCTAAAACACCACATTTCATGCCATTTCAATACATTAATAAGCAGCCAAATCATGCTATTTCATGCACCAAACTTACAATACCAATTCTGTCCATTTCATCAACTCAAATCAATACTATTTGTGCATTCAAACACATACCAAACTAGCATGATTCATTCCTCATTATCTCCTATTCAATCATATTCCAAAATACATATCATACTCATCAATACAACTTATTTCAATATGTATTTTTACCACCATCAATCACACACAAAGTTTGACTCATAAATCATCTATTAGCCATTCACTTATCAAGTCTAAAATCATGCTTTTCATAAGTAAATACTCATCAAATACCAAATGACCAAATGATCAACTTCAACCATCACAAACCATACCAAATTATGTCACTACACAAGGCAAATTACACATCAAACATAAGTCATTAATAAGCCCTATAAAATAGCCAAATACATCATCAAAATATTTATAAAAAAGACTCAAGCCTATACATGCCATATAACCAAAATCACAAATCTCATAAGTACCAAACCATAGCTGGATAGTGTGATGAAATCTCCAACAACTTCCAACCCGAGCAAGCCTCCGAAACTCTATAAACATAGAAAAGAAAACAAAGTAAGCTATAAAGCTTAGTAAGATCATATGGTAATAAACTCATATTATTAAAAATCGCATTTAAAACAATTATTCCAAACATGATATAATTCATATGATTTTGTCATTCTATCTTGAATTCTTGCACATAGTTAATCAAGATTTTCATCATTTTATTCATTCAAAAACACGTATGGTTTGAATACTTTTTATCAATTCATTCACATCTTCATATGCATAAGCAATTATATATATAAGCTTTATTTAATTCAATATTCATCATATTTTTAGCCAAGTGATTTATGAGAAATATCATCAAATAACGGTATTTCGCACACTAAGAGCCATATAAATGTTTAGTTAAAAACAACTATAGCTCATATCTCACATATCATTCAATTTATACCTCATTATAGCCAAATAAACACATTTTGGCATGAAACATACTTTTACATAAATCTTTCTCTTTTCATATACATGATACACTAAGAACTTACCAAATTACCTTCATTTGATTCTCATCTAAGTTTTGTACGTACCTGTATCACTTAATTCATTTGCACTTTTATTCTCATCTTGACTTTTCCCATTGAACCATTTGGAATTGTTAAGGGTACTCAGAAATCACATAAAGCTCGTACAATGCAATATCCCAGATACAGTCTTACATGTTATCACATATCGATGTCATTGTCCCAGATAGGGTCTTACACGAAATCATATAACGATGCCAATGTCCCAGACATGGTCTTACACGTAATCACAATACAATGCCAATGTCCCAGATATGGTCTTACATGTAATCACATCTCGGTAATCCTAATGTCATGACATTTGTACCCTATACTATTCCTAAGGTTCGTACGGGTCTTTGAATATCATAACTCTGTCGATTTTGACTCGTAATTATAACCATTCAGCATTCAATTCAACTCAATAATAAATAAGCATTTATAACACAATTTAAGTACATTTATTAGCATACGAACTTACCTCGTTCGTTGTAATGACGAATTAGGTCGACTAATCCAATACTTTGTTTTCCCCCGTTCTAGATCCAAATCTTAATTTTCTCAATCTATATAGTAAGAAAATTTCCTTATTTAATCATTAATACATTCAATTTAACACAATTTACACATTTTGGCAAAATTACACTTTTACCCCTATTATTTCATATCTTTACAATTTAGTCCTTATCCCATAAAATCACAATTTCATGATATTAAAAACAAACCCAAGCTAGCCAATTTTCCATATATTACTATTAGCTCATATTTTCAATTTATTCACACATCTAACCATGAATTTTACACTTTTCTCAATTCAATCCTTAAATTGTATTTTTGTCAAAAATCATTTTATAAAACTTGTATATCTAGCTTCAAACGTTAATAAACTATCGTAAAACATCTAAATAACCAAGAATTCAATAATGGCATCATTATAAATCTATAATAGTTTCAAAAACAGAGATACGGGCTAGCTAGATTAAGCTGCAACGAGCTCAAAAACATAGAAATTATTAAAAGCCAAGACAAAATGGACTTACATGCACACAAATTTGTTTGGCTGAATATCCAAACTCCCATGGCTATTTTTCTTTAGCAAATTTTAGCTAGGAGATGAATGAATAGAAAAATGGCCTTTTGTTTTATTCGTTATAACATTATTAATAATTTACCATATTAACCTTATAATAAAACCATTAAAACATACATAATAACACCCAAAAATATCCACTCACAATTCAAATGGTTTAATTACCATTTGAGGACCCTCACTTTAAAAACCATAGCTAATAAACACTTTTTGTAACACCCATCGCCCATATCCGACGCCGGGATAGCGATCGAGGAGTTATCGGTAATTCACTTTTACAAACTTATAAAATCGAGTTACTAAATTTTGCTCGTAATTTAAAACCTTTCAACTGTGTGCACTTTGTCTCTTATACAGGCCTCCGAGGCCTAAAAACACTCCTAGGGGTAGTACGGAACAAAACTGAAATTGTTTGATAGACTTGGGGCACATTAGGAAATTTTCCCCTTAGTTGAAGTGTAACACGCCTGTGGGGCATCGAACACGCCTGTGTCCTTTTTCCAGTATGCAACACGGCCAAGGCACACGACCGTAGGCTTAGCCCGTGTGCTACACTGACTTTAACTTCACCATTCTGTTAAATAAACACGACCAAGGCACACGCCCGTGTACTTAGCACGTGCTCTAAGCTGACTTAAAAATTTCAGGTGCAGGGGACACACGGTCATAGCTCGCACCCATAGGAGTAGCCCGTGTGTCACACACGGCCTAGACACACGCCCGTGTGTCTACCCATGTGGACCTTGTTAGGCTATTTTCCAAGCCTTAAGTCACCTTCTACTAGCTGATTTCACTTATAGATTACTATACTGCATATTTCGGCCAAATTATCCATTTACAAATATGAAACTTTGATTAACCACATTGCATGTGAACCTCATGTCATCGGTTTCATACATGCTAAGTTAATTCTCATTTTGCATTTTATGATTTATATGTCTATTTGACATATTAAGATTGGCTCGTTATTATAACTCATTGCCAATTATAACTAAGCCATCGCATATGAATATAAACATGCATAGATTTGTAGGGCATAGCCTACTTCAAAATCAGCCAATTCCTATAGCCATATACAAAAAGATAAACATATCTTTACACTCCCTCATTGGGCAAATCAAATGACATATATAACAAAATACTCAAGGATCCTATACATGCCATTAGACAAAATAGAAATGTCTTTATACCAAAGCTTGTCTAGTTGATAGTGTGTTGACTCTCCAATTCTCTTTCCAATCCTTATGTGTTTTTGAGCTCTAAAAAGCAGGGAAAAGAGAGGGGTAAGCATTTACATGCTTAGTAAGCCCATATAATTGGAAAGTAAACTTACCGATTGTTTAGCATACATCAATAATAGATAATGAAACCAACAAATACGAAAATGGTTTCCCTATCACATGCACTCAATCAATGAGTTAGTCATATAACAAAACATCATGTAATATATATTAGATGAGCTCATCATTTAACATGTCATTCGTTCATATATCTCGTGTTAGTCCCGTTGAGTTTTTAGGAAATCTCGATGGATTATCCAATTGCCGTCAATTCATACGAATGATCGTTTCAGTATGCACTCCCGCGAACCTTACATTTTACGGTGGGATTACCAGTCCAGGCTAAATCCCTTATGTGACAAACACCCTTAATGAGCTCGGATCTGAATTACCAGTCCAGGCTAAATCCAGAGCCTAATCGGATTACCCGTCCGGGCTAAATCTACAATGTACACATATACTCTGGGAGGCTCGATCACTCAAGGAACACCAGTTCAGCCTAGATCCTTTTTATACTTGAGATCATCAGATTACCAGTCCAAGCTAAATCCTTTTCTTCAACACATGCAGGATCTCAAGTCTCAAGTAAATCATGGTTTATCCATTGAATTCCTTTTTTAACCCTCAACCGAGACATTGTCCAACAGTTCATTATTAGAGATGCAATTCAGGCATTTTCATGCCATCAACAATGCAATTATCATGCATTCACAAAACATACAATTATGCATGTTATTGGTTTACTTCGAGGTATCCGAACTTACCTGATATTCGTTTCGGAGCTGTGTTTCGGTTATTCTGAAACCTTGCATTTACCTCGATCAACCTCCGAAATTTGTTCCTCGGGGTCTATAACAACAAAATCATATCATTAATTCATTACATTACACTTTTCAAGTTTAATTTCTACCCCGGTCCAAATGACCGTTTTGCCCCTAACCTTTGACATTTTTACGATTTAGTCCCTAGGCTCGTATAATGAAACACATGCAATTTCTATCTTACCCAAGCCTATCCTAACACTTTTCCCTCATATGGCAGCCCAAATTTTCCATTATTTTCACATTTCTACCACATATTTAACAACTTTTGCAAAAAGGTCCCTTTAGGGATTTTCATGAAAATCACTTAAGGAAAGATGTTTAACACACCTTCAACTTTCATACCCCTCCATAATCCACCAAAATACAAGCAAATCATGCATGGGTAAATTTCTAAACATGAACCCTAGCATGAAATATAGGTAGAAATGGAAAGATCAAGCTACTGAGATTTCAAAAATACAAAGAACATTAAAAACGGGGATTGGGGGCACTTACTATTGAGCTTGAAATGTTTGAAAACCCTAGCTATGGTGACAAGAGAATTTTGAAAGCTATGGGGAAGAAGATGGTTGATTTTGGCTTGATTTTTTCCATTTTATTTCATTAAAAAGCCAAATGACCAAAATGCCCTTATGCTCTTTTTTTAAAATTTCATCCATGCAAAGCCCATTTTTGTCCAAAAACTTAGAAATTGGGAAAATTACTCTTTAAGACCTTTTATTTTATAATCTAAAGCAATTTCATACAAATTGCTTCTAGAATCCAAGTTTTACAATTTATTCAATTTAGTCCCTGATTTCCAATTGGACACATTACTTAAAGAATTTCTTCATGAAACTTTAACACATGCATAATCTCATATTCTAGGTCTCATAATAATCATAAAATAAATATTTTGAGTACGGATTTGTGGTCCCGAAACCACTATTCCAACTAGGCCCTATTTCAGGATGTTACACTTTTAGCTTATAGAACACAACTTTTACGCTTTACACGATTTAGTCCTTTTTACCCAATTAAACACTTAAACGGTAAAATTTCTTCACAAAATTTTCACACAACTCTAATATCATGTTTTAAATATTAAAATAATAATAAAATAATTTTTTCGATGTTAGATTTGTGGTCCCAAAACCACTGTTCTGATTAACCCTAAAAAAGGGTTGTTACAACTCTCCCCCTTAGGGATTTTTGTCCCCGAAAATCTTATCAGAGAATAGATTAAGGACTTGATTTCACTAGCCTTATAAATTTCTCACATAGCCTCAGATTTCTCAACTTTTCAATCTCACAAGCTAATATCCTGATCTATTCTTTGCTATATGTCAAAACAAGCTGAGTTTCTACTTCTGAAAGAGATACTATAGATAAAGGATCTTATCTGTATCATCACATCATATATATAAGGAACACATTATGGATCTTCTCAAGTTCTGACGGTAATCTCATACGGTCTCATTCTCTTAATAATCTTATATAGCATGATAAATCACGAACTCAACTTCTCTTTATAGTTAAATCGAGAAATTCTATTCCCACTATAGTACTTTAAGAAATACTCAGTTTTATAACTGTAATTCAATGTTTTTACGTAACAAGCCCGCGTATGTTTTCTATCAATCTGAAACTGCTTTTAAACTGTCACGAATTACTTTCATATCTCCTCAGTCTTTCTAATCACATCGACCCCGTAATTCTTTTTATCAAAATTTGACAATGAAGTTTAGTAATTGTAACCATACCATAAACATACAATGCTATCTTAATACTCATCTCATAACTATTATTATACGTAAACTTATCCAAAAGTAAATGTCTTTCTCAATTGCTTTCAAATTTTAAAACACAATAATGAAACATTACCTTGTGAATCTGAATATCTCCCTCAGATTAGCCATCTGTTCAAAAATGCGATGCTAAATTGAAACCATTTATCTAAAGCTTATGTAGTTTTCTATCAAATCACAATATAGAAGTCAGGTCTCTACCCAAAATAATGGAGTTTGGCACGCTGTATGATCTGAAAATCTCTGATATGTATAACTCAGCTAATCTATCAAAAGAGAAATTCGTACGTACGAAGATAAAATATGCAGACTTCTTCAAACAGTCAATAATAGTTCAGATAACATCTGTCTTTTACAAAATTCATTGAAATTCTATTTCATTACTATTCAGATAGCAACACATGCTATAACGTCTTGAAAACACTTGATGGTCAACATTAGCTTGTTGATAGATCAGACAGTTGGATACAAAGTTAGAAATATCTCGTTTCATGCTTATTCACTAATACAACTGTCTCAATTATTGTACATCTTAGTACTCCCCGAATGAACAAATAATTACCACTGTGAGCCATATGTAACAATTGTCGCATAATATCTGGAATTCTCAGTACATGAACTCTATCTTGAAACAATAAACAATCATCGGTTCCATTCTAAAATTTTTAAATCATGAGTCACTTTACATTGAATCCCTTTTTAACTTGTAATACACTGATACATTTTTTAATTTCACAAATTTGCCGAATGCTTTTACTCAGCTAATATCTATCCGTCATCCGATAAAATCAATTGCATATTCATCGCTCGTAAAGTACATATATGTTTCTTGCTCAGAACATCCGTGACTGTAATCATTTTCCGTGGATGATAATCAATTTCTAACTTGTAGTCTTTTAGCAATTCAAGCCATCTTTGTTGTCATAAATTCAGATATTTTTGAGTCATTAAATACTTTTAACTCAAGTAATCATTAAAGTTGTCATATTACCCACCAAATCATCAATGTCACTAACTAATCAACACGAATACATTATCAATCATCTCTTATTCACATGTCGTATTACTCTTTTCATGCAGCTTTAATTGTATTGAAGCATAAAATATCACTATATACTCTTGTACCAAACATACTTCAAACCATTTAAAGACACATATCTGAAAATCATAAACTTTTTACTTGACTCAGGATAAATAAGAACTGATGCTTTAATTAACAATATTTTTAACTTCTTACCACTTTATTAACAAGTATCATACCATTCAGACTTCACAATCACGATAACTTTCTCAATTAGAACCGTTCTGATAGATATATTTTGTATAATGTCTTCTAGAATATGAATTCATCATTCAGACTATCCTTCAATTAACCCGTGCACGTACAAAATTTATTTACAAACCTGAGGATAAACTCAAACACATATAACTCCATTCACCTTTCAAGCAAATAACTCAAATCAGACTAAACTATTGAATCAATCTTGGTCATCAAACAATAAATTTTCAAAGAAATCATTTCTTCTTGTTATAAGGATAACCTGGATATACCATTTATCACACTTTCTTCAGAATACAATCAATGATCTTTAAAAATTTTCATATCTCAAATGAAGCATAACAATCCTGTTTTAAATTCATTGACATATATCTAGATTTACCTTAAGAAAGATAACCAATATACAAAGTGAACTTGATCTGCTATCATTTATACTTTTGCCGATGTCAACCCTTTCATGAAAATTAGAAAAGGATTATATTAACAAAGCTATTTCATCCATTAATCATCGAAGCTATGAACTATACTGAAGCCACTTTCATCAAATAGAAAATTATAATGCCATAATAAGACCGATGTCTCAACGTATAAATAGATAATATCCCAGCTGTTAATAATGCATTTTGAACAGAAAAGGAATTCGAATATGATTTTAATAGCAACCAGTGCAGAAACACAACCTCTATAAATCTAATAACTATACCACTGTACTCCCATGATCAAACCAGAAATTATAATCATATTAGATATAGTCATCCTCGTCAACAGAATATTTCTTGCAAATAATCACATAGAATCATAATAAAACCAAGGTAGCAAAATTTCAAAATATTGAACTATACTGAATTTTTGGAAATTACAACCCATATAGAATGATAAAGATCTCAATGATATCCCAAAAAATTTCCAGAAGAAAAAAGTCACTCATAAGCACTGAAATCCACAGTAACAGAAGCAATATAATCTTTATGTATATTCAACAAACTAATAACCAGTAGAAATATAATACTAGTATCATACGAATTTAACTGTCGACTTTCCTATCAACCCAGGGGAAATAGAATACCAGAGAAAGATAGAGCAATGTCGATCATAACTCAAACAGACCAACAATACTTTCATCTATCAGTATGTTCAGCTAATGTTCTCATACGATAAGAATTTCATCTGAAAATATACAGCTACATATATATCTGAGAATAGACGAACACATAGAGTACCCAGAAGAGATCATCGTAAGCCATTCAACTATAATCATTGTACTCAACTATCTTTACAATTCAAACATTACTCTACTGTCTATCTCTGACATCACTGATTTTTCATTTTCCCTTTACTAGTAGAAATCAATTCAGAAGAACTTTCAGTTAATTTATTCTTTATATATCGTACCTGAATGTTTTGTTTTATCGAATTCAACTTCTTCTTTAATAGTGACTTTGCATTATCCAAACAACCTTCAGAAGAATCCACTACTTCTTCTTTACTGTCTTTACTTGCTGACTCATTCTCTTATTTGACTACCGTATTAATCCTTCAACCACAGAACTCTATAATTCTACACTTGTGAGCTTATTTAATCTAATATTACGGACTTCATTGTAATACTTTACTGGTAAGGGGGTGAGGGTTGTAAAGCCTCAAATTTAACTCTCACATATACATGCATATAACATAACATTTATTAATAACACGATATTATGTACTTTTATTCATACCTTTATGAGTTTCAACTCATCATAATCACATTTTCACTCAAACTGTTGAGTATAACATTCTGCACTATCAGAGTTAGCTCGGTTGGAAAACACATCTGTCTAATTAAAACAATTCTCGTCAGAATCGGGAGATATCACACTATCACAGGTTAAATATGGCATGTATAACTAGACTCACATATGTTACGTTAGTCTTAAAATTGACTAAACCGTAGCTCTGATACCAATAAAATCGTATCCATCGCCAGAATAGAGTTACGAGGCATTACCAATCAATACACATCATTCACATACATAACATATACATTATTGCATTCATATATAAAACCCATACAACAAAATCACTTTGTCCCTTTTATGGCTCTATGAGGCCTTAAAACATAGTTAAAAGAGGTTCGGGACTAAACCAATAACATTTGAAAACTTTGGGAAACTTAGAAAAATTTTATGCATACAGGGGTCACACGTCCGTGTGAACAGGCCATGTACCTCACACGGCCACCAGACACGCTTGTGTCACAGGCCGTATGAAAACAGGGTATACTAGAGACATGCCCATGTGCCTTGGCCATGGAAAATCTAGAGGGCTTACTGACTTGGGTCACACGGCTGACCACACGCCCATGTGCCAGCCCATATGTCTCACACGGCCAGTAGACACAGCCGTGTGTCTAGGCCGTGCCAAACATGTACGGTATAGTGACTTAAATCGAAGGGCTATCCCAGGGGACACACAGCCGTGTACCAAGGCATTGTGTCACACACGGTCAAGCCACACGCCCATGTGCTCGGCCGTGTGGAGTTAAAATAGGTTTGGTTGAAGCCACATTTCTCACCCTTCTCAAGTATACCTAAAACACCACATTTCATGCCATTTCAATACATTAATAAGCAGCCAAATCATGCTATTTCATGCACCAAACTTACAATACCAATTCTGTCCATTTCATCAACTCAAATCAATACTATTTGTGCATTCAAACACATACCAAACAAGCATGATTCATTCCTCATTACTCACGTATTCAATCATATACCAAAATACATATCATACTCATCAATACAACCTATTTCAATATGTATTTTTACCACCATTAATCATACATAAAGTTTGACTCATAAATCATTTATTAGCCATTCTCTTATCAAGTCTAAAATCATGCTTTTCATAAGTAAATACTTATCATATACCAAATGAACAAATGACCAAATGACCATATTAACCTTATAATAAAACCATTAAAACATACATAATAATGGCCATAAATGTCCACTCACAATTCAAATGGTTTATTTACCATTTGAGGACCCTCACTTTAAAAATCGTAGCTAATAAACACTTTTAGCTTATAGAACACAACTTTTACTCTTTACACGATTTAGTCATTTTTACCAAATTAAACACTTAAACCATAAAATTTCTTCACGAAATTTTCACACAACTCTAATATCATGTTGTAAATATTAAAATAATAATAAAATAAATTTTTTGACATCAGATTTGTGGTCCTGAAACCACTATTATGATTAACCTTAAAACTGGTTGTTATATTGTGTATATGCATGACGATAAAGGTATTCACCATGATGATTTGAAAATTTTGGATATATATATATATATTTGAATCTATGTGAGATTTAAGGATCTTTCATTGACAGTTACTTGGAATCTATCATATCAAGGTAGTCTGGGAATTAATGATCTCTCTTGAAATCATATGAAATCTAGGATATGGGTATTTTGAGTATTTGTATTTTTGAAAGAAATTGATATAGAATTCATCTGAATGGTTTATACAATGATTTATCTGTATGAGTATGTGTCGTACTAAATCTGGATATGTCAAAGTGTGAAACTGATGGTATTTAGTTCTACATAAGTATTCGCCAAACATATATGTATCTTCCCCTAATAAATGTTTGTGAACAATTGTTTGAGATAAGTGTTTGTGTTAAAGCATAGGTTGTTAAAAGTGGACTCTGATGATATGTTTTGTTGAGAAATATATGCGTGTTAAAGAGACGTAAGAAAATGTTTGGAATCATCATCAGTTAGTTAGATAAGGAAGATATGAGTATGATAAGGGCATGATAATTGGTGTATAAGGGTATGTTAAAACAATAGTGATATCCATCATAAATAAATGGTTCAAAAGAATGGTTGGCGCGCAGTAATTCACAAGAAACCAAAATATCCATTAAGATATATCTGTAATTAAGCTCACTAAGTTCTGTAAAATGTACAATGTTTGTTATTTTCTTATGTGTATGGTATGGGTTTGCGCCAAGAGAGATAATGACAGGTGTACACCAAGATTGTGGCAAAGTGGGCTATTATGCATAGAGTGGATATGTGGTGTAGTCTAAGAATATGCCTTCGAGTCTGTGTTATTAATTCTTTGTTGTAAACTTATTTATCAAGTTTTGTAACACCCCAAACCCGGCCCAGACGTTATGGCTGAATTTGGCGCATCACATTGAAGTGTTTTAGCAAAAACCTTGTTTTCATTGGAAACACTTCCTTAAAATGAAAAACCTTAATTACTTGTAAAATCTCTTTCCAATTGTGGAAGCTTTATTTAGAACATATGATTTTATGAAAACTCGTCATTTAAAAATTTAGTTGCGGAAACGTAGTATTTATAAAAAACTATGCTTTAGAAAAATCCATATTCAACTTTTTGTAATTACAACGCATAAAAATGATAAACCAAATAATAACAAAAAGGGAAGGCCTTATTACATTCCAGTTTATAATCACTTAATAAATCGTAAACTAATACTTTTTAAAAACAAACAAGGCTAAGTCTAAACTTTTTATGCTAATTGGCCACCTCCAAGTCCCTCCATCCGTCGAACTGCCTACTAAGGATCACTTGAAAAGTTTAGAAGGAGGGGGTGAGTTTTGAAAACCTAGTGTGTACAACCCCCAACGAGTATAAAGCAATCATTATTTATTTTGGGTCAGAGCCTAATTCAATAACGGTGGTCTTTGGGCCTTAGCCTATTAGCCTTAGTTGGGCCGAAGCCCACGTCGCAATAATATCACAATAATATCATACATGCAATGCAATGCAATGCAATCCCATCCCAACAATCCATCCGCTACACACCAGATCCGTCCCCGACACATCATGTGGGGATATAAATATCGACCCACCCAACCAAAACACATCCATGGTATCCCAGTTGCGGAACTACCTTCATTTACACATTGGGCTTAAAAGCCGTCGGTGGATCCACGATTGTCAAACAACCATGCGAACCTCATATACTTCCTCCATTCCATAATTCCCAACCCATATGCAACCTAAGCAGAATATCATATGTATACAGCAGATATGCATGTCACATCCATAAAACTTACATTCAACACCTAGGGGTATTTTGGTCATTTTTACCTTTAGGGGCATTTCGATAATTTTCCCTTTATTACAGTTTTCACTTACCTTGGCCCGTTAACAAATCCCGTGAGCTAAGATGAACAGATACTATGCACCAGGTAGGATTCCAAAGAAGAGAAGGTGAGTCATTAAGACTACTTAAGTATCAAGCTCTCCCTAGATCCAATCCTAAACATGCATATACCCGTTGCCACACCTTAATCCTATGACTTGTCCATGGTCACAATAAATTAATTAAGTTTTATGCAGTCATCATATACTAGGCCCAAAACCCCTTACAAAGCCCAGACAAATTCACATACCTGTATAAGGCCCACTAGGCCCAATCATATTCATATAGCCTGATAGGCCCAAATCACCTATATATGGCCCGTTAGGCCCAAATCACATTTATATGGCCCATTAGGCCCAAATCACATTATACACATGCTCACATACGAATTTCTATCACATAGCATCAATTATCAATTTTGGCCTATTATGGGCCTAATAGCCCGTTAGGCCCATTAAGCCTATTCTGGCCCGGTTGGGCAATTCACAGCCCAAGTCCACGAAATCGCCTATGGGGCCTCAGACAACCTATCGATTTCCTCCTCATGAGTGCTCGCGCACTCGCAAGACTACTATAGCCCAACTTTTGGCTTTTCGACATTTGGGGTTTTCGATTTTTCGGCATTTCGACTTTTGCCGATTCATTGTGTGTGTGCAGTGTATGTACACACCTTCGGCTTTATATCAAGTTATCATAGGGTAGAAGTACACACCTTATCACCTAGAGTACTAGGTATTCATAATTGCTTGAACCTATATTCAACATTATACTCCATTAGTCACATTTCATTAATTCAAAATAAATCCACTACTTATCGAAGAACCACCTATACTTGCCTTGACTAGATTGATCGATTGCGATCTACCTATGTAACTCGAAATCTGACGTAGTCCCCCTTCGCATCCAGGAGAAAAGTCCCTTACAGCTGACACCTTATGTCGCTTAAACTTGGGAGCCCTCTATCCCAACCTCTCTGCTAGAACCCCCTTTTTCCATCAGCGATCACACTCTTGAATGAGAGGGAAAAAAGAGATAAATGGAGAAACCGTAGGTTAACAAAAGTTTTGGAAAGAATAACGAAAAATTAGCTTTTAAGACTGTAGAAACGAATGGACTTAGAAATATTGAACAAAATTCGAAGAAGATCTAATTCACTTACCGATTACGAGATCGCTTGCCAATAAGAAATCAAGCCCCCAAAGTGTAAGAATAGGCTTTTAAATGCAAAAGAAACAGTCAGCTAAGTTGAAGAGGGAAGAGGTTGATTTGATTAAAATAGGGAAGAAAAGATCAAGAGTTTGGCTTAAAGAAAAGAGGAGGTGATATGCGATTGAAGCACACAAAAACAACAAATGTCCTTACTCGCCCATACGACACACATATTTATACTAAAAATAAATAAATAAAAATACACCTACACTCCTCAATCGACTTAAACTCGTCAAGATAATTTCCCTTCAAATTCTCCAATTTTATCACCATCATATATATGCTTAATCCTCATCCTAATCCCCTTGATTTTAGCCAAAAATTCCAATTTGAATTGCAATCAAATTGCTTCCACTGTACAGCACTTGAGTAGCAAAATTAAATTCTCCCTTTGTGCGCGCCACTATTCGAACTCCAGCCCTTTATCTTCCCAGCACGCTGCTGGCCACTGCACCGCATCCTTTCTTATGCTACCATTTGGTCACAATTACTTATAAGGCTTATATGCCTAAGCCTCAGTTTTCATAAAGAATAAAGAATTAAACTTTTCCAGGCCTAGGATTCGAACCTACTCCCTCTCATAACCATAGCATGCTTCTCGCCTTGCACCACAGGCGCTCTTATGCCATATTCCATCCCTAACTATTTTTAAGGCCTATTAATCCGCAACCCGGTTATCCTAAAAATATTTGCTACCATTCAAATTTGAACCCCTGATCTCTTGGCTACGTTATACATCCCTTACCACCAAGCCATAAGTTCTTTTATGTCATTTCTCCACCCCAATTAATTATAAAGTCTTTTTGTCGACCTCCAGGTTGTCTAAAAAAAACCCACAACTTTGCTCATGCTACGACTTGAACCCAGCACCTCCCCTTACTCCTAATGCCATCATGACACTGGGCCAAGCGCACTCTTTGTGTCGAATTTCCACTTAACATATTTATAAAGCCTAAACGCTAGCTTCCCTACTAATCTTATGCACAATAAAAAAAATTTTGCCAAGGCCAGGACTTGAACCCTAGACCTCCTGCTTACTACCCACACCTTTTTCCACTAGGCCAAGCGTTTCCTTGTGTTAGATTTTACCAGGCCTTATTAATAAGCCTTCCACCTAATGCTCAGGGTTCTTTAGAAAAAAATGCAAAATTTTGCTAAAGCCCTGGATCGAACCTAGGACTTTTTCCACACTACCAACCCTTCCTAAATAATTTAACAATTAAACTAAACACACAATTATAAAATATTTAAACACCTTTCTTTTATTCAAGCTGCCTTCTAACAGATCCCAAACTCAAGGCCTATTACTTTTAGGCCCAAAATCAGGGTGTTACAAGTTTATTGTAACAAGTTATTGCATAACACCTCCTTTGTTTTCATGTCACTATTCTTAATTAAAATAATCAGAGAAATGAGAGTTTGTAAATTTTTTGTTAAATTGTTAAGTATCGTATGTAGTAACACCCGAGATACAGACCCAATGAATCAGGTCAGGTTGAGGGCGTTACATTCTCATTGGGGTGAGTCATTTTGGTCTTTTAGCAATTTGAAAATCTAAAGATAAAAAATTTATCCATGTTCACTGCAACAAATTGTTGAGCATTTCTGTGTCTCCTTTAGATGGGTGGAGTTGTGTATTTATATGATATGGTTATTGTTCATAGATGTGATATCATAGGTAGGTTCTATGCATGTAAACACATACCCTACTCTAGGTTTAACACGTATTTATATGATGTGGTTTTGCCTATGTGATGGTGTGCAAATCCACATCGTGCAATCTCATAGAAGGGTGCGAGTGTTTTACATGCGAACTCATAATGTCACACGAACTTGAGGTGCGAACCGTGTAGAACCTGACACGGATCTAATTGAATTACGGGTTGTTAATAGTGAGTATCATAGCAATATTTAATCTTGAAGAAAGTAGGTAAAGTTTTAAGTAGAGGTATCCTTGAACATTAGAAAAAAATTAGTCTTGTAATCTTAAGTGACGCAGAAAAATCTAAAAAAAATTGGATTTTTTATAAACATTAATAAGGATTAAACTTCTTATTTTTCAAGTGATTTTAAAATGTGACAAATCAGCAAAAAAAAAATTAACATTCAACCTTATCTCCATTTAAAATTTTAACTATTTACTTCAAAACTAAATATGGAAGAACTAAATACTTAAAAATAGAACTTCTCTATTTTTTTTAGTCTACTACCCTAGCAAGCTATTGTCTATTGCCTCTAGTATAAGTTCTTAGGTTTTGTTTTTGTTTTGTCTTCTTTGTTTAGTTGTAGTCAGCGCTCTAAGAAAAGCCTTCATTCTACAGCTGAAGAGTGTTAATCATGTTGATGCTTTCAAACCTGCATTCATGGAAAAAAAATTAGCACAATTGACACTCAATGAGGATGAAGAAGAAATTCTGCTGATACAATTAGATCCAAATACGGAAAGAGAAGTAGGGGAGTTTCAACTAGTGGGGTGTTTCTTATCAGCCAGTATAATCCACTTCCCAGCCATAAACTATGGCGAATCTGTGGCATCTTGTTCGTGGGGTTCAAATTCGAGATCTGGGGGAAAAAAGGTATCTATTTCAGTTTTTTCATACTATGGATATGGAAAGGCTTTTAAAGGGCTCACCATGGACTTTCAACAATAAGTTATTAGTGCTTTACAAATTGGAAGGTAACACCCCAAACCTGGCTTGGACGTTATGGCCGAATCCGACGATGTCACATTGAAGTATTTTTCGTAAAATGTGATATATTTGAAACCCGTTCTTTATTTAACGTCTTTGTGTGACTTAAAATTTATTTTAATACATCTGTTCAAAATTGTGCGTTGTTTGTCAAAAAGTTAATCATATTAAAACGTATTTATTATTATTTACATTTTAAAACATTATTACATGCGAAAGCTCTTCAAAATAGGTTTCGTAACCGTGGTATCTTTTAAAAACAGTTATCTTTTTGAAAACCCGCTTCTTTTTCCTACAGCTAGTAATTATATATCAAAGCAAGTAAAAATCCCAATTTAAAAATTAAAAATTTAGAGAGGCCTTATTACATAAAAATATACCCAAAATAAAACTTCTTATAATTTAAGATCCAATAAGAGTGTTTGTGCGGTTGTGTGGCCACCTTTGAGTCCCTAGCAGCACCGACCCGCCTAAACCTGAGGATTACCTATACAGATAAAAAGATGGGTGAGTTATGGAAACTCAGTGTGTAATCCCTTACCAAATAACCAAACAGTCTAGGTGTAAGCCTAATTCAGTCATGGTTCAGTTTCAGTTAGGGCCTGAGCCCATCTTAGTGACAGTAATAGTACAGTATGCAAACAAGAAATCCTACCCAACTAGCCTCTACACTCTATCTCTCTCCAACCTTACACTCCATGTGAGGATATAATCAACCCACCCATCCCTACACTCTAAATAGTACCGATTGTGGCACTAAACAATATTTATAGCAGAGCTGGCAGTACAGTACACTTCCTCCAATCATAATAAAACCCAACCCTATGCAACAAATCATGCATCATGTCATGTCATAATATCATACATGTATTCAATATGTTAAAAATGGCATGCTCAAGTAAAATCATACATCTCATAGGGCATAACAGTCATTTTATCACTCAGGGGCATAATAGTCATTTTATCAATTAGGGGGTCTAGGTACACTTACCGACCCAACAGTAGGTCCACAGTCGTCTCGGGTGACCCGTACAACCCTAATAGTCAAACAGTAAAAATGGGCCCAAGGCCCATAGTGTGGGCCCACACGGACATAGCCCAGAAGTGGCCTTGGCCGTATGGATTACACAGTCTGGCCCAATATTTCCCACACGTTCGTGTGATTCACCTTTGTGGGGCTCACATGCCTGTGGGGCCCACACAACCCAGTTCGGCCCAATAAGGCCCAAAACGGCTTAAGCCCATAAAATCACTCATGATGGTCTCTACGATCAAACGCTCATGTTTAGTCACACAGACAACCACACGAGCAAGCATACACTCGTGTAGCGTCATCATTCACTTATTCCAACTTTTGCCGATTTCTATAGTTAGAATGGAGATTACACACCTTGTTGCGAAAGTGCGCACACCACTCTAAAGCACTCCAACCTAAAGTCAAACATAACGTACAGTTAGTTACTCCCTTCACTATAGGGTTACAACGACCCCTCTTATATTACTTATCTAAAAAAAAGTAGATTGTCGCTTGCCTTAATAGAATAAATATGGCTTAGCCCACTTAACCCGCTGAAAAAGTTAATTACCCACTCTTTGACGATTAACTGCATTATAATCGAATTCCATTAACCAAATGCTCAAACAAATAGCTTTGAAACAACTGCATATTAATTTACTAAAACCGGAAAACCAAAGATGAAAGAAGGAAACAATCGGCCTACCTAAGAACGCAAGCCCAGTTATCAAGAAACCGAGAGGATTACAACAATAAGGAGGGGAGGAATAGATTTAACACTAAAGGAGAGGGAACTTGCCAACAATGAAAGAATAGAGAGAGAGAAGAATTGACCAAAAGATGAGTTAATAGACAGGGAAAAGGGTCCGGCCACTAGAAAGGAGGGAGGAAACCGATTGCGAAAAGAGGAGAAGAATACCAGAGAATCGGCCAACAAGGGTGATAGTCGAAAGGAGAAACAAAGTCAAACATAGAAAAAGGTAATACCTAAAAGAACCCTGGCAATATTCAGCCAAAATTTGGAGAGGTAGAGGAGAAAAGAGAATCGGTTAGACAAGAGTTTGTAAGGGAAAACAAAGTCAAAAAATAAAATGAGCCCGAATGGTACTCGAAATAAGGAAAATCAACAGATGCTGCCCACACTCCCTAGCACAAATCGACCTCAAAGAAGAAAAGAACAAAAAAGAAACGATAGAAAATGTGATGAAGAGAAAAGTACCAAACCAATACCGAATTCTTCCCAAAGCTGACTTCATTGAGTGCCTAGAATCCCAATTCCGCACCAACTCTCCCACCATTTCAAATCCCCATAATTTTCTCCTAAGATCACTCAAACCGACCACCAAACCCCTTGATCCACTCCTCAAAATTTCCTCCAATCTCTCCATCATCTAATTTAAATTTCCCCCCAACTCTTCAGAGTGTCAGCCAAGCTAGAACACTCTCACGGCACTGGCAGCAAAATAAAACTCATATTACGCGTAGCAAGACTCGAACACCTGAACTTCAGTAACTATGACACGCCACTTACCCCTAGACCCGCAGGCCCTTTCTGTCATGAAATACCCACATTTATTTAAAAGCCTACTGACTAGAGACAGGGTTTATTCATATTAAAACAAAATTTTGCACAAGCCAAGGCTTGAACCCAAGACTGGTCAAACACTTTCTAGAACACTTAACCACTAAAACAGATATGCATTTATGTTACAAACATACAAAAAAATTACTTAAGACTTTGGGGCATTACAACTCTACCCCCTAAAAGAAAATTTCGGCCACGAAATTTACCTGATCAGAACAGATGAGAGTATTTTAGTTGCACCACCTCCTCAGGTTCCCACGTGGCCTCCTCAGTGCTGTGGTTACACCAAAGAACCTTAACCAATGGAATAGACTTCTTCCTTAAAACCTTTACATCACGATCCAATATCTGAATTGGTTCCTCTTCAAAAGTTAGATCTGGCCTAACCTTAACTCCCTCAACCGAGATAATATGCGTGGGATCAGAGCGGTAATGCCTCAGCATGGAGACGTGGAACACATCGTGAACCCGGTCTAACTCTGGAGATAACTCTAGTTGATAGGCAATCATTCCCACGTGCTTTAATATGTAGTAAGGCCCAATGAACCTAGGGCTTAACTTGCCCTTCCGTCGAAACCTCAATACTTTTTTCCATGGCGAGACCTTGAGAAAAATGAAGTCCCCCCACAGAATACTCAATCTCATTACGCTTCAGATTCACATACGATTTCTATCTATCTGATGTCGCCTTCAGTGATCTCGAATTAGTCTAACTTTATCCTCAGTATCGGAAACTAGCTCAGGGCCTAAACACATTGCTCGCCCAACTCAGTCCAACACAAAGGAGTACGACACCTACGACCATATAATGCCTCATATGGTGCAATCTGTATGTTAGACTGGTAAGTATTGTTATAAGCAAACTCTGCTAGCGGCAAGTAGTCCCTCCCAGCTGCCTCAAAATTCAATCACACAACTCCTTAACATGTCCTCTCGTATCTGAATCACCCTCTCTGGCTAACCATCTGTTTGAGGATGGAACGCAGTACTAAAGTCCAACCTTATGCCTAGAGCTTCGTGCAGCTTCTTTCAGAACCGAGACATGAAGCGAGGATCCTTATCAGATATTATAGAGACCGGTACCCCATGTAGTCTCACATCTCAGCCACATATAGCTTAGCCAGCTTCTGTAAAGAGTAATCAGTACGAACTGGTATGAAATGGGCATATTTGGTCAATCGATCCACGATGACCCATACTGAATCTTTCTTAGTAAGCGTTAAGGGTAGCCCACTAACAGAGTCCATAGTCACTCTCTCCCACTTCCAAAGTGAAATCTTAGCTGGCTGAAGCAACCCTAAAGGTAACTGATGTTCAGCCTTAACTTGTTGGCAGGTTAGACATTTACCCACAAAGTCAGTAACTTCACGCTTAAGACTTGGCCACCAATATAACTCACGAAGGTCTCGGTACATCTTATTCCCACTAGGATGCATAGCATAAGGGCTGCTATGCGCCTCTTGTAGTATAAACTGCCTCAAAGCGTATCCCTTGGTACACAGACTCTCCCATGGAAATAAAGTACCCCTTCACTATTTAGTCCAAAATCTGATGTTTTACCACTCTCAATCTGTCAAAATAAAGACCCAGTGACTCATCTTCCAACTGTTTACCCTTAATTTGCTCCATCCACGTCGGTTTAACTTGGAGCTCAGCCAACAAGCTACCATCATCAAATAAACTGAGGCAAGCAAACATCGCCCTCAGATCAGTCATAGCCCTACGGTTCAGTGTGTCAGCCACCACATTGGCCTTCTCAGGATGGTATTCGATCATACAGTCATAGTCTTTAAGCAGCTCGATTTATCTACGCTGCCTAAGATTTAGCTCCTTCTGAGTGAGTAGGTACTTGAGACTCTTGTGATCCACGTAAATGATACACGTCTCACAGTACAGATAGTGCCTCCAAATTTTCAGTGCGAATACCATTGCAGCCAACTCCAAGTCATGCATCGGATAATTTGCCTCATGAGTCTTAAGCTGACGAGACACATATGCCACTACCTTACCCTCTTGCATCAACACACATCCCAACCCAACATGTGATGCATAGCTGTAAACAGTGAACTCTTTCCCAAACTCTGACTACATCAAGACAAGGGCCTCAGTCAGAACCTTTTTAAGCTTCTCAAAACTCTCTTGCTACGCATCAGTCCAGTTAAAAGGCACACCCTTACATAACAGCTTAGTCAGAGGTGTAGCAATCAATTAAAACCCCTCAACAAATAGTCTATAATACCCTGCCAGTCCCAAAAAACTGCGAATCTCAAATACGGTCTTAGGCGACTTCCAGTCCAGAACAGCTTCAATTTTTTTAGGATCAACCCTAATCCCTTTAGTAGATATTACATAGCCCAGAAATGTTACCTCTCGTAAACAGAATTCACACTTACTGAACTTGGCGTACAATTGTTTCTCCTTCAGAATCTGTAGAGCAATTCAGAGATGTGCATCATGTTCATCTTCAGTTCTCAAATACACCAGAATGCCATCAATAAAAACCACTACGAACCGGTCCAGATAGGGCTAGAACACTCGGTTCATCAGATCCATAAAAGCTTCTGGTGCATTCATTAATCCAAACGGCATCACTAGGAACTTGTAATGACCATAACGATTCCTAAACACTGTCTTGTATACATCGGTCGCTTTGACCCTCAGTTGATGGTACCCAGATCGGAGATCAATCTTAAAAAAAATCGAAGCTCCACGAAACTAGTTGAACAGATCATCTATCCTCGGTAGGGGGTACTTATTCTTAATGGTCAATTTATTCAATTACCGATAATTGATACATATACTCATAGATCCATCCTTCTTCTTCACAAACAAGACTAGTGCTCCCCATAGAGACGTACTAGGTCAGATGAACCGATGATATAATAATTCTTTAATCTGAGCTTTAAGCTCCACAAGCTCTTTCGATGCCATTTTATAAGGGGCGATGGACACCGGAGCTGTACCAGGCAGGAGCTCAATTCTAAACTCAGCTTCACGGTTTGGAGGTAACCTAGGTAGCTCATCAAGAAACACATTTGGAAAATCTTTAACCGTTCTGATATCCTTTACATGAGAAACCCCAGAATCTGAAACACCGATGTAAGCTAGATACGCCTCACAACCCTTACGAACCAATTTCTTGGCTATTAATGTAGAAATCACATTTGACTAATAATTCCGACGCTCCCCAGTTACAACTACCTCATCATCCTCCGCAGTTCTCACTATCGTCCGTTTAGTAGCACAATCCAATCTCACTCGATGTTTAACTAGCCAATCCATTCCCAGAATTAAGTCAAATTCTTCAAAAGAGAGTTCCATCAAATCCGCCAAGAAGATAATTCCTTGAACCTCCAAAGGTACATCTCTGAACAGTTTATTTACCCTCACTGACTGCCCCAATAGACTCAACATAGTAACCTCACTTGCAGTACTCTCAACCAAGATACCCAAAGTCTCAGACACATTACAAGCTATGTAGGAATGAGCGGATCCTATATCAATCAGTGCAGTATACGGTATATTATAGATAAAGAACGTACCTGTGATAACATCTGGGGCATCTCCATCCTCTCGGGGACGTACAACATAAACCAGAGCTGGCTGTCTTGCCTTAATGTGACCAGCACCTCTGCTCGGTGCCTTCTGACCACGACCCAAACCATTACCACCTCTGGCCTGACCACTACCTCTTAGAGGCTACTAAACACCTCTCGGCGGTTGTACAGTACCCAAACCTATAGCTTGCATCTGTTCGGGCCTCTGTGGACAATCTCTGACATGGTGCTCCAATGATCTGCACCTCAAACATGCCCCAATCCTTTTTTCAGCACTTGCCCTAATGGCGTCTCCCACAATCTGTACAAGATTACGGTCCAGTAGCAGCAACAGAGGCCCCAACTCTGATCGGCCCATGAACTCTGGCCTTTTTCTTAGGCCTCAGAAATGAACTTGAGGGTTTTGAATCCCTCTTGTTCCTACCTCTCTCCTTTTCATGGTTCTGATGCTCAGCGCGCTTCACATCCTCGGCGGTTGTACAGTACCCAAACCTGTAGCTTGCATCTATTCGGGCTCTATGGACAATCTCTGATATGGTGCTCCAATGATTCGTACCTCAAATATGCCCCAATCCTTTTCCAGCATTTGCCCTAATGGCGTCTCCCACAATTCGCACAAGATTGCGGTCTAGTAGCAGCAACAGGGGCCCCAACTCTGACCAGCCCATGAACTCCGGCCTTTTTTTTAGGCCTCAGAAATGAACTTGAGGGCTCTGAATCCCTCTTGTTCCTACCTCTCTCCTTTTCATGGTTCTAGAGCTTAGTGCACTTCACATCCTCAGTGACCTTCACCGTATCAACAAAAGCAACAAAATCTCACTCCCTCTGTGGAGCTATCAGAACCCTTAAACTATTCCTGAGGCCATCCTTGAAATGAACACACTGCTCATATTTAAGTGCCACCATCCCACGCGCATAGCTACTTAATCGCAAAATTTCAACCTCATATTAAGCCACTAATTTATCCTCCTGAGTAAAATTTAGAAACTCTCTCCTCTGGGCATCCACATAACTAGCGCCCACATACTTTCCCTGGAAAGTAGTCTTGAAAAATTCCCAGGTCAACAGGTCAGGCTAAGTACCCTCTTTAACTGTAAGCCACCACTGGTAGGCCTCAACTCGTAGTAGTGACACTACACCCTTTAGTTTCTACTCGGGGGTGCAGTCGAGATCATCCATGATCCTCTCTGTGGCCTCAATCCATTAGACTGGAGTCATCCCATAATCGGCCCACGGCCTACAGTACTAGTATTGAGCATAGTAACCCTCTCCAGAATCCGTAACATAGCTTGGGATAGTGCGTCGTCCCCAGCCGCACGATCATGAGACCCAGTCTCAGCCTCAGGTGAAGTTGGTGCCTCCCTAGCTTCAACATTAGGCATGTGGCTCGATGACGAAGGCCTAGCCTGAGCACCTCTACGGCCACCACCACAGCCTCTTGTACCCCTTCCACGAGTACCTCTAGTGCTCAATATCGATTTTCATTTTACCTGTATTAACAATTTTATGCATCAGTTTACAGTTCCAGTGTTTATTAACGGATATTTTATGCAAATTAGTACCAATAATTCAAAGTTCATTTTCGTTAATCGACAGTCTTACTACGATTTTTAGTTTCCCCTTAATAGAGTATTTCAGTATAGTCTACTACCTACAGTAGTCTTAATATTTCACTTTAAACAAATAGTAGTTTCAAAAGACTTACAAAATCAGCGTCGGAGTCCTGGTATACCAAACATTTAGTAAAATAAAATACTTCAAATCATTTAAATTAGTTCTTTTAGAAATTCAAAGTTTAAAAGAAACCCAAATCCATAGTTGAGTTTTGTAACCTAGCTCTGATACCACTAAATTAACACACCAAACCTGACCTAGACGTTATGACCGAATCCGATGATGTCACATTGAAGTATTTTTCGTAAAATGAATAATCATTGAAAAACTCGCTCTTTATTTAACCTCTTTGTGTGACTTAAGATTTATTTTAATACGTCTGTTCAAAAAACTGTGTTGTTTGTCAAAAAGTTAATCATATTAAAACATCTTTATTATTATTTACATTTTAAAACATTATTACATGTGGAAGCTCTTCAAAACAAGTTTCGTAACCGTGGTGTCTTTGAAAAATAGTTATCTTTTTGAAAACCCACTTCTTTTTCTTATAGCTAGCAGTTATATATCAAAGCAAGTAAAAATCCCAATTTAAAAATTAAAAATTTAGAGAGGCCTTATTACATAAAAATATATCCAAAATAAAACTACGTATAATTTAAGATCTAATAAAAATGTTTGTGCGATTGTGTGGCCACCTTTAAGTCCCTCGCAGCACCGACCCTCCTAAGCCTGAGGATTACCCGTACAGATAAAAAGATGGGTGAGTTATGGAAGCTCAGTGTGTAATCCCTTATCAAATAACCAAACAGTGTCCACAGAGGGGCGAGACTTTGCCGCCCTAGTTGAGAAAGCAAAAATTGCTGAGGATTTGAAGTGCTCTTAGTGCCAGAACCGTGAAAAATATAGGGGTAAAGGTAAGAGGGTTTTTGGACCCTTAAGTTCTTCAAGTAGGCCTATTAAGAGGGCCAGGTTTGATGGGCTAGTCCGAGCTGAAGTTTCTGTTGTTGCTACAAGATCGCAGCCTTGCGCTAATTGTGGTAGAGCTCATCAAGGCGAGTGCTGAAAGTGAATTGGGGATGCTATAGATGCGGGTCTACGGATCATCAGGTTAAGAACTGTACTCAGGGGCTTACTCAAACGCAAGCTACGGGACAGGGTTATGTTCAGCCTGCAAGAGGTGGTCAATAGCCCCCGAGAGGCCGTGGTCAGGCCAGAGGTGGTAATGGGTTTGCATGAGGTCGTGAAACACCTGGCAGAGGCACAGGTAACATTGAGGCGAGACAACCAGCCTTGGTTTATGCTGATCATAGCAGAGAGGATGGTGATACCCCTGACGTCATTACCGGTACGTTCCTGATTTATAATTTACCATACATTGCCTTAATTGACATTGGATCCACGCACTTGTATGTTGCATGCACTGTATCTGAGACGTTGGGGGTTCAATTTGAAAGTACTGTTAGTGAAATGACTGTGTTGAGACCACTGACACAATCAGTTAGGGTGAATAAGTTGTTCAGAGATGTGCCCTTGGAGGTTCAAGGGGTAGTCTTTTCGGTGAATTTAATGAAGTTGCCATTTAGGGAATTTGATATTATTTTGGGCATGGATTGGCTAGTGAAACATCGTGTGAAGTTGGATTGTACTGTTAAGCAGCTGGTGTTGAAAACTTTAGAGGATGAGGAGGTGGCGGTGATAGGGGAGCGAAAAGATTATCTGTCTAATTTGATTTCAGTGTTAAGGGCCGATAAGTTGGTTCGCAAGGGTTGTGAGACGTTTCTGGCATATGTGAGTAATTCTGAAACTAAGGGTCCTTCTGTTGGGGATGTCACAACTGTAAATGAGTTTTTGGATGTATTTCCAGAAGAGCTTCTAGGGTTACCTCCAGACCGTGAGGTTGAATTCGGTATAGAGCTTCTACTGGGGACAGCACCGGTGTCCATTGCTCCGTATAGGATGGCCCTGAAGAAGTTAGTGGAGTTAAAGGCTCAAATTCAAGAGCTATTGGAATGAGGGTTTATTCGACCGAGTGTGTCTCCGTGGGGAGCACCGGTACTATTTGTGAAGAAGAAGGATGGGTCTATGTGCATGTGCGTCGATTATCATCAATTGAACAAACTGACCATTAAGAACAAGTATCCTTTACCAAGAACAGATGATTTGTTTGACCAACTACGAGGAGCCACGGTTTTCTCCAAAATAGATCTTCGATCTAGGTATCATCAGCTAAGGGTTAGGGAGGCTGATGTCTATAAGACCGCGTTTAGAACTCATTATGGTCATTACGAGTTTTTGGTGATGCCATTTGGGTTGACAAATGCACCAGCGGCTTTCATAGATTTAATGAATTGGGTATTTCAACCTTATTTGGATCGGTTTGTAGTTGTGTTTATTGGCGACATTCTGGTGTATTCGGGAACTAAAGAGGATTATGATGCATATTTTCGAATTGTTTTACAAATTCTAAGAGAAAGGCAGCTTTACGCAAAGTTCAACAAGTGCGAGTTCTAGCTACAAGAAGTGACTTTTCTGGGGCATGTTGTGTCGACAGAGGAAATTAGGGTGGATCCTCAGAAAATTGAAGTTGTGGTAGATTGGAAACCACCAAGGATGGTATCTGAGATTCGAAGTTTCTTGGGTTTGGCTGGGTATTACAAATGCTTTGTTAAAGGGTTTTCACTGATTGCTGCACCTTTGACCAAGTTATTGCGTAAGGGAGTACCGTTCAATTGGACTGTTAAATAGGAAGAGAGTTTTGAGAAACTAAAAGATGTTTTGACTAAGGCCCCTATTTTGATACATCCAGAAACGGGGAAGGAATTTACTGTCTATAGTGATGCGTCACACATTGGACTGGGTTGTGTATTGATGCAAGAAGGAAAAGTACTTGCTTATGCATCCTGTCAGCTTAAGCCTCACGAGATGAATTATCCTACTCATGATTTGGAACTAGCTACGGTGGTTTTCACACTTAAGATTTGGAGACATTATCTGTACGGTGAAAAGACGACTATTTTTATGGATCATAAGAGCCTCAAGTACCTCCTTACTCAGAAGGAGTTAAACCTTAGGCAACAAAGGTGGATAGAGTTGCTTAATGATTATGATTGTTCAATCGAATATCACCTTAGTAAAGCTAATGTGGTAGCTGATGCATTGAGCCGTAGGGTGGTGTCTGACTTGAGGGCAATGTTTGCTCGTCTTAGGTTGTTCGATGATGATAGCTTGTTAGCTGAACTACAAGTGAGACCGGCATGGACTGATCAAATTAGGGTTAAACAACTGCTGGATGAGTCACTAGTTCCTCGTTTTCAACAGGTTGAAAAGGGTGAAACTTTAGATTTTGGGTTGAATGGGGAAGGAGTGTTATGTTTCTGTGGAACAGTTTGTATTCCGAGAGATTCTGATCTAAGGCAATCTATTCTATAGGAGGCGCATAGTAGTCCATATGCTATGCATCCAGGCGGGAATAAGTTGTATCAGGATCTTCGTGAGCTGTACTGGTGGCTAGGGCTTAAGCGCGAGGTTACTGAGTTTATGGGTAGGTGTTTGACATGTCAGCAGGTGAAGGCTGAGCACCAACTACCTTCTGGGCTATTGCAGCCAGTTAAAATTTCACTCTGGAAGTAGGAGAAGGTAACCATGGATTTTGTGAATGGGCTACCCTTGTTGGCGACTAAGAAGGACTCGATATGGGTAATTGTGGACTGATTGACTAAATACGCACATTTTATACCACTGATTATTCGTTGCAGAAGTTGGCCAAATTGTATGTGGCTGAGATTGTAAGGCTGCATGGTGTACCAGTGTCTATCATTTTCGATAGGGATCCTAGATTCACATCTCGGTTCTAGAAAAAGTTACATGAGGCTTTGGGCACAAGACTAGATTTCAGTACTGCATTCCACCCTCAAACTGATGGGCAATCCGAGAGGGTAATTCAAATCTTACATGTTAAGAAGTGTAATTGATTTCAGGGGCAGTTGGGAGGATTATTTGCCATTGGCAGAGTTTGCATATAATAATAGCTACCAATCCAGTATTTAGATGGCCCCATACGAGGCGTTATATGGTGTAGGTGTCAAACCCCTACCTGTTGGACTGAGTTGGGTGAGCTGCGAGTGTTGGGGCCGGAGCTAATTTCTAATACAGAGTTCAAGGTAAGCTGATTCGAGATTAGTTACAGGAAGCATCTGATAGGCAGAAGTCTTACGCGGATTTAAAGCGTAAGGAAATCGAGTACTTTGTGAGGGATTACGTTTTCTTAAAGTTTTGCCGTGGAAGAAAATTTTGAGGTTTAGACGAAAGGGCAAGCTTAGCCCTAGATTTATTAGGCCTTACTGAGTACTTAAGCGTGTGCGACCGGTCGCTTATCAATTTGAGTTACCTCCGGAGCTGGATAAAATCCATGACGTGTTTCACGTCTCAATGCTAAGGCAGTACCATTGTGACCCCTCGCACGTGGTGTCGATTGAAGAAATTGAGGTCAAGACTGATTTAACCATTGAGGAAAAGGCAGTGCAGATATTGGAGCGTGATGTTAAGATATTAAGGAAGAAATCTATTCCATTGGTCAAAGTGCTATGGCGCAACCACAGTGCAGAAGAAGCCACATAGGAGCCGGAAGAGACAATACGTCGTCAATACCCTCACCTATTCTGACCAGGTAAATTTCAAGGCCGAAATTTCTTTAAGGGGGTAGAATTGTAGCGCCTCGAAAATATAGGGTCTAAAAGTTTGCTCGGTTTGACAAATTACATGTTTACTTTAATGGCTTATGTTTTGGGTGTGTTTAGGGGTGTTTGAGAAGCCTGGGTTCGAGGTTGGGCCATGGCAGAACTTAGGTTTTCTTTTAAAGGAACCTGGATAGTGGCACTTAGGTTTTATAAATAATTGTGTGTGTTTGACGTCACAAAAGAGCCTTGTGGCTTAGTGGCTTGTGGTGTGACTTGGCAATTAGGAAGGTTGGGGTTCGAACCCCATGGCAGGCAAGGGATGATCATTTTGCTGCTTGGGACGGCAAGATTTAGTGTTAGAGTTGAACTCTGGTAGGGGAGAGTTTGAATGGGTCACAGAGGTTATTGTGGAGGAAATCAAGGAGGGATAAGGGGAGAAAATCTTGGAGGATTTCAGAGAATTTGAATTGGAAGGAGTTGGAGCCGAATGGGGGTGCTTGTGGGTGCAAATTCGGCTAAAGGGTTTTGGGGAGTGTGTTTTCAGCAATTGGGAAGAGTATAGGTGCCGAATTGCTCTTAGTCTATTTCGAGTTTTGCGTTTTTGTTCTCTTGCGACCATTTCCCTCTTGTGCAATTTCTTTTGGTATCTTCTAGGTTAAGCTGAGATTCTTTTCTACTATTTCTCCCTTTTGTTTTTTATTCTGTGTCGAATACACTCTTTTGGTTCACTCTCTAGCCTGTGCCGAAACTCTTTTCCTTCTCTTCTTTTCTTTCTGACCCTTTCTCCATTACTCTGTTGAGTTTCTTCCCTTGGAGCCTTGACCAAATATCACTTGCTCTCTCCTTCTCATCTCATTCGGGCTTATCTTGGTGCTAGCTGAATATCTCCTTTTCTCTGCTGAATCTTTCCCTACTTTGATCAAGGTAAGTGAGTTCCTCTTGGTTGTCGAGTTTGTAACAATAGTGGAGCCTTGGTAATACGGTTGTCAAATGTGGTTTCACAGTGGTGCCGTTTCCCTTCTTCTTTTTATAGTGGTATCCCTCTTTAATCTCTTCTTTGTAACGATGGTTGTCAGGAGAACGTTCGTGACATCGCATACTTCGATTATAGGTGGTGTTGGGGTTGGCTGAAAGCTATTGTCCTCCTCTCTTGGTTTACGTTTCGGTAGGGAGTACACTTAGTTTAAGTTTATTACTTTTAAGGTTGCTAAATGGATGGGATTTCTGTGCAGATTGTCACCAATAGGTGGAGGTTGCTGGTTAAGGGTGGTTTGAACCCTACTTGTTCTATCAAGGTAATCAATAAATATTGTTGGGGGAAATAAGAGTTCTAAAGGGGGTGAATTCGAACGTTTGAGAACTAACTTGGGATCGTCATGTTGGTTTAGGTTAAGCACGAGTGTGTAATCGTACACCCAACCGTATGTTACTGCCAAATGTTGACCACGGGTGTGTAAACACACCAAGGTGTTGTTGTGAGTCAACAAAAGCCAAAAAGCCGAAAAGCTAAAATCTCGGCATTTGAGGCCTCGCGAGCGTGCGATCGCTCGTGGAGGCAAACCACGGCCACATATCATGGGCGAGAGATTGTAAAGGCCTCCACATGTATTTTTATGCTTCAGGGCCGTTATGGGCCGAGACGGGCTGCGTGGGCCCATTGGGTTTTTGGGCTCCACATGGAGAAAGTTACAGTAAGTGATTGGTAATGGTCTGGATTATAGGGTCTACATTGACGTGACTGGATTGGGACTGCGGGCCTCACTTGGGCCGAGTAGTGGGCCTTGGGCCCATTACACTGTTTAGGCCATATGGGTTAACTAAGTTGAACGAGACGACTATAGACCACTTAAGGGTCATTATCTATGCCGAGGCCCAAGATTTATAAAATGACCAAAATACCCCCGAAGGGTAAAATTACTGATTTACCCTTAGGAGATGGAAATGACCATTATACCCTAGTGGTAGATTGATAGTGGATGTATGTATTATGAATGATTGTATCTGAATGTGAAACCTTGCATGCACGTAATATTATGACATGTCATTCTGCATTGGGGTTGGGACTTTGACTCGGAGGAAGTATTGTACTAGTGGCTATGCCACGTTTAACTGTTCTAGTGGCCTTGCCACGTGTTCTGATATTAGTGGCTACGCCACTTTTATTACTATTAGCAAAACCACTGCATTATTGTTAGTAGCTACGCTGCGATATAGGTGTGCTGGCTAGGTGGGTCGATTTATTCCCCACATGGTGTGTTGGTTGGTACGGGAGGTGTGATGGATGGATTGGGATGGGTTGCATACTTGTGATGTATTATCAGATAGGGCTTTGGCCCGATCGCATCATTCTCAGATAGGGCTTTGGCCCAGATTATTGTATATACTGTTTACTATGTGACTGGTAAGGGGATTACAAACTGAGTTTTTTGTAAACTCACCCTCTGTTTAATTGTGTAGGTAATCCCTAGCTGTAGAGAATTTGGAGCCGCAAGGGACTCAGAGGTGGCCACATGCTCGCAGAATAATAAATTATGACATAACTATTTTTTTGAAGAATTTTTGTTTGGGGTTTATTTTGTAATACGACCATTGGTAAACGTTTAACTTTTAACTTTTATTGGGCTTATTTTCACGGTTTAAATTGCTAGAGTAGGTACAACGGGTTTTCACGTAATAACATTTACGAAGGTTAACCTGTGTTTTTAATTTCATAAGACTTTTCAACTAAAAATGGCGGGGGCTAAAATCTAAAATTAAGAACTCTGGGTAACAAACGACTTGATAATCCAAATTAAAACTAAACAGATTTTTTTTTACTCTAGCTCAAAATTTCGAATTGTTCGATGTGGCTCACATTCGGTTGTAACGTCTAGGACGGGTTGGGGTGTTACACCTAAGCCCAATTCAGACATGGTTCAGTTTCAGTTAGGACCTTAGCCCATTACTGATGTCGATGCTCGATTTGGTTTGGGCTGAGCCCATCTTAGCGGCGATGAATGATGCAGACTTTGCAAATAAGAAATCCTACCTAACTAGCCTCTACACTCCATCTTTGTCCAACCCTATACTCTATATGGGGATATAATCCACCCACCAATCCCTACACTCCAAGTAGTACCGATTGCGGCACTAAACAGTATTTGCAGTAGAGCTACCAGTACAGTACACTTCCTCCAATCATAATAAAACCCAACCACATGTAACACATCATGCATCATGTCATGTCATAATATCATACATGTATTCAATATGTTAAAAATTGCATGCCCAAGTAAAATCATACATCTCATAGGGCATAACAGTCATTTTATCACTCAGGGGTATAATAGTCATTTTATCAATTAGAGGGGTCTAGGTACACTTACCAACCCAACAGTAGGTCCACAGTCGTCTCGGGCGACCCGTGCAACCCTAACAGTCAAACAGTAAAATGGGCCCAAGGCCCATAATACGGGCCCATGTGGGCCAACACACCCGTGTGGCCCACATAGCCCAAAAGTGGCCTTGGCCATGTGGATTACATAGTCTGGCCCAATATTTCCCACATGTTCATGTGATTCACCTATGTGGGCCCACATGCCCGTGGGGCCCACACAGCCCAGTTCTGCACAATAATGCCTAAAACAGCCTAAGCCCATAAAATCACTCATGATCGCCTCTACGATCACACACTCATGTTTAGTCACACAGACGACCACACGAGCTAGCGTACACTTATGTAGCATCATCATTCACTTATTCCGGCTTTTGTCGATTTCTATAGTTAGAATGGAGATTACACACCTTGTTGTGAAAGTGCACACACCACTTTAGAGAAATCCAACCTAAAGTCAAACATAACACACCGTTACTCCCTTCACTATAGGGTTACAACGACCCCTCTTTTATTACTTATCCAAAAAAAAAAGTATATTGTCACTTGCCTTAATAGAACGAATATGGCTTAGCCCACTTAACCCGCTGAAAAAGTTGATTACCCGCTCCTTGACGATTAACTGCATTATAATCAAACTCCATTAACCAAATGCTCAAACAAATAGCTTTGAAACAACCGCATATTAACTTACCGAAACCGTAAAACCAAAGACGAAAGAAGGAAACAATCAGCCTACCTAGGAACGTAAGCCCAGTTCTCAAGAAACCGAGAGGAACACAACAATAAGAAGAGAGGAATAGATTTGGCATTAAAGGAGAGGGAACTTGCCAACAACGAAAGAATAGAGAGAGAGAGAGAAGAATTGGCCAAAGGATGAACAAGGTTAATGGACAGGGACAAGGGTTCGGCCACTAAAAAGGAGGGAGGAAACCGATTGCAGAAAGAAGAGAAGAATACCAGAGAATCAGCCAACAAGGGCGATAGCTGAAAGGAGAAACAAAGTCAAACATAGAAAAAACTAATACCTGAAAGAACCCTGACAATATTCGGCCAAAATTTGAAGAGGTAGAGGAGAAAAGAGAATCGGTTAGACAAGAGGTTGTAAGGGAAAACAAAGTCGAAAAACAAAATGAGCCCGATTGGTACTCGAAATAAGGAAAATCGAAAGGTGCTGCCCACACTCCCTAGCACAAATCGACCTCAAAGAAGAAAATAACCAAAAAGAAATAACAGAAAATGAGATAAAGAGAAAAGTACTAAACCAATACCGAATTCTTCCCAAAGTCGACTTCATTGAGTGCCTAGAATCCCAATTCTGTACCAAGTTTCCCACCATTTCAAATCCCCATAATTTTCTCCTAAGATCACTCAAACCAACCACCAAACTCCTTGATCCACTCCTCAAACCTTCCTCCAATCTCTCCATCATCTAATTTGAATTTCCCCCCAACTCTTTAGATTGTCGACCTAGCTAGAACACTCCCACGACATTGGCAGCAAAATAAAACCTATCTTGCGCGTAGTAGGACTTGAACACCTGACCTTTAGTAACTATGACACGCCACTTACCTCTAGACCAGCAGGCCCTTTCTGTCATGAAATACCCACACTTATTTAAAAGCCTACTGACTAGAGACAAGGTTTATTCATATTAAAACAAAATTTTACAGAAGCTAAGGCTTGAATCCGAGACTTCTCAAACACTTCCTAGAACACTTAACCACTGAAACAGACATGCATGTATGTTACAAACATACAAAAACAATTACTTAAGACTTTGGAGCATTACATGGAAAGGGACGAGGATCTATTAAAAGTACCATTAATTTTTACTCTTTTTTTGGTACAAATTCATGACGTTCTTATTGGTCTATTTTATGAAAATTTAGCAGTACAACTGGGCAATTTTTTAGGGGATTTTTTAGAATATGATGGATCAAATCTGGGGAATGAATATTGAAATTTTATGAGAATAAAGGTCTAGTTTAATATTAGATGTCCTTTGTAAAGGAAAAAGCAGGTTATGTTCTGTGGAAGATATTCATATGTTAAATTTAGGTATGAACAATTATCACTTTTTTGTTTCTATTGTGGGCGAGGGGCATAGTGACTCTTTTTGTGAAGCGAAAATGATGCTTAGAGTGGAAATTACTGAAATGGGTTGGGACTTATCATTGCGAGCACAATTTCGAAGAGCTTTATCATTGAATAGTATCTGGCTACGCGAAGAAGGGGAAGGGAAACGGGAAGGAAACTGGAAAGATAATCGAGTTTTGGGAAATAGAACACGAGATAGGGAAAGTAAAGAAATATGTGGGAAAAGTATTGATCTAATTTTGGGATTTAATTTAGAAGGAGTAATGTCATCTTTCAATCAACGGAAGAAAAAACTATTGACAGATCAGGCGCAAACTACTATGGAGCATGATCTAGAAGATGGTATCTTAATAGGAGAGGAGGGGAAAAAGAGAAATAGGGGGGAGATGGAAGATCTAACAGGGAAATTTGAGAACGATAATTTAATGGCAAGAAAAAGGAGAATGGTAGAATTTAATCTTTTATCATCGGCAGCTGCCAAGAGGCAAGTCGACTGGGCGCAATGAAAATCTTAAATTGGAATGTCCGTGGTTTGGGGAGCCTACAGACAATTCAAAGACTTCAGCATTTGATGAAGATCTATAACCTCCAAATATTCTTTTTTATGGAGACAAAGCTTTGTAGAAGATAGATGGAACAAGTTCAACGAAGTTGTGATTTTGCGAATGGTATTGAAGTCGATTCTAAAGGTACTATAGGAGGATTATGTTTGGCATGGAGAATTGATGTTAATATCATACTTCAAAATTATTCTAAAAGACATATTGATGTGGTAGTTGAAGATAATGAAGCAAGAATCAATTAGAGATATACAAGATTTTATGGATCCCCTTATGCACAAGATAGAAACGATTCATGGGCTGTTTTGAAAAGTTTATCTAGTGATGTGAATATCCCTTGGTTCGTATACGGAGACTTTAATGAAATTATGTATGGGTTTGAAAAAAAGGGAGGGCTACCTAGAGATGAAAGAAGGATGGAACTCTTTAGAAGAACATTGGAGGAATGTCAATTGAACGATGTGGGGTACTCTAGTAACTGGTTCACATAGGAGAGAGGCAAACTATCGAAGACGAACATACAAGAACAATTGGATAAAGGGATCGCCAATGCAAAATGGATTTCTCTATTCCCAAAGGTAAAAGTTCAACATCTAGTGCATTCTTTTTCAGATCACTATCCTCTTCTAATTAATATGAGAATGGTTGAAGAATGGCTGAAGAGCAACACTTTCAAATTTGAAGCTCGGTAGTCATTGGAGGATTCATTCATTGATGAAGTTAAACATATGTGGGAAACGTCTTCAGGGGAATTGTTGCAAAAGCTGGAAAATTTAAAAAAAGGTTCAGAAAAATGGGCTGGGCAAATTCAAGTGAATAGAAAGAAGAGAAAATAATTTCTAACGGAAAAATTATTTGAATTGTCTAAAGCTGAAAGAGATGATAAAAATTTGGCTGAGATGATTGATACGAAAATCCAATTAAATTTTGAGATGGAAAAGGATGAATGTTACTGAGAATAGGGAGCTAGACTGAACTAGTTGAAATTTGGTGATAAAAACACAACATTTTTTCACAGTCAAGCAACACAGCGTTGAAGGACAAATTTTATTCATAAGCTGCAGAACGAATATGGAAGGGAAATGGAAGCCTTACAGGAAATAGAGGGTGTTGCATGATCTTATTTTCAAAAATTATTTTCGGCAGGAGAAAGGGGGAATTACGACCACTTGCTATCAGGGGTAGATCATTGTGTCTATGAGGAGGAGAATCAAAAACTTACAGCATCCTACACAAAAGAAAAAATTCGAGAGGCAGTGTTTGATATAAGGCCCACGAAGGCACCAGCACTAGGGGAAGATGGATTCCCAGCCTTATTTTATCAGAAATGATGGCATATTATTAGAGAAGAAGTCACGTCCTTTTGTTAACGACTTCTAAATGGAGGCATGGAGGTTAGTTTTATTAATTCCAGTAATATTGTGCTTATTCCAAAAATCACCAGTCCTTCTAATATGACGCATTTCCGTCCAATTAGCCTATGCAATGTGATTTACAAAATTCTGGCAAAGGTTATAGCAAATCGATTCCGAGGAGTTATTGAAAAATGTATTGACGATGCACAAAGTGCTTTTGTGCTAGGATGACTAATATCAGATAATGTGCTGTTAGCCTATGAAATATTGCATATGCTAAAATAGAAAAGGTTGGGGAAGAAAGGGTTTATGCCAGTAAAACTTGACATGAGCAAAGCATATGATAGGGTCGAATGAAACTTTATAAAGGTGATAATGGTACGAATGGGGTTTTCTCAAAAATGGATAGATGCTCTTATGAAATGTGTAACAATTGTTTCTTACTTAGTGGTTATTAATGGGCATATTGGAGAAAAGTTTCTTCCAACCAGAGGACTCCGACAAGGTGACCCTTTAAGCCCGTTTTTATTCATTCTATGTAGAGAGGGTTTATCGAGCGTAATGAGACTAGAAAAAAATGAAGGGTTTTTAAAAAGTGTTAAGGTTAGCAAAAGTGGCCTATAGGTATCTCACCTATTATTTGCAAATGATTGCATTTTATTTGGGGAGGCAACAAGTAAGGGAGCAAATTTATTCAAAGGCGTTCTACGCGAGTACAAGACTTGTTTGGGTCAGTGTGTAAATTTTGATAAATCAACTGTATTTTTTAGCAAAAACACCTCGAAGGAAGATAAACGGTTGGTTGTCAATTTACTGGAGGTTTGTAGCTCAAATGAGCTAGAACATAACCTAGGGTTACCAAATATGGTTGGTAGAAGAAAAAAGGAATCTTTTCGAATTTGAAGGACCATCTCAAAAAGCGCATTGATAACTAGAGTAATAGCTACTTATCTTAGGGCGGGAAAGAAGTATTTACAAAGGCCATTCTTCAATCTATACCAACTTACACGATGGCTTGTTTATTATTACCTAAAACTCTATGTGATGACCTTGAAAGTATCATTGCAAAGTTTTGGTGGCAGAAGGGACATGGAAAAAGGGGAATTCATTGGCATACTTGGAGAAACATTTGCATTTTAAAAGAAAATGGTGGTTTAGGTTTTCAAAATTTTGGTCAATTCAATATTGCGTTATTAGCCAAACAAGGCTGGCGTCTTATTAATTATCTAAATTCTTTATTGGCTAGAGTTTTAAAAGAAAAATATTACCTGCAGTCAAGTTTTCTAAATGCAGAGTTAGGAAATTTACCTTCACTCACCTGGAAGAGTATTTGGGCTGCAAAGGATCTTCTTCAAAACGGGCTATACTGGATAGTTGGGAAAGGGAATAAAATCTCTATCTAGGATGCTTGTTGGATTCAGGGGATTGATATAATTGAAGGGCATAACAGATCAGACAATAAGGATTTAAAATTAGTTTCGGATCTTATTGATAATCCAAACAAAAAATGGAGGATGGATTTGATTAATAATACCTTTCAAGCAGAAATTGCTCAGAAAATTATGCAGATCCCTCTTGCGGAGACAGATCACGAGGATATTCAAGTTTGGAAAGGAGAACCGTCTAGTGAATATTCAGTACGTAGTGCTTATAAACTATTACAATATGCTAATCTGGATCTTAGTAGTTATTTAATACAGGCGGAAATCAAAGAATTTTATAGAAAACTATGGAACCTATAGCTACCTTTAAAAATTTCAATCACAATTTGGTGAATTTCCTGGAACTACATTCCTACTCTAGTTAACCTTAGATACAGAAGAGTCATTACAAATGCCAGATGTCCCCGCTGCTGTTCCTGGGAAGAAGACAGTCATCATATCTTTCGCCAATGCCCTATAACCATAGAAGTTTGGTAGATTTTAAATCTTTCTTGGGTCACAAACAACATGAGTCAAAATATTTGGTAGTGGCTAACCTAGGTATTCAAGAGAGGCACCAGTGAACAGTGTCGATATTTTTACTATGCCTTATGGTTAATTTGGTATTCAAGGAACCAGTTAATACATGAGAGCAAAAATACAACAGGAAGAGACCTAGCACAAAGAATATAGAAGCATATGAAAGAACATGAAAGAGTGAAAGCAAAGAAGACTTCCTTAAATATGAACAAAAACCATAGGCATCAAGAGGATATACTGAGGATGACGAGTCAGTTTGATGCAATGTTCCATAAAAGAAACTCCAAATCAACGACAGGTTTGGTGGTTTGGGGTCTGATGGATAAACTTTTGGCCTCAAAGACGACCCTTCACGACAACATCTCATCTCCGTTTGCAGCAGAAGCACATGCAGGTTTAGAAGCCATTAAGTTGGGGATCTCAATGGGTATACACTCAGTAAAAATAATAGGGGATTCAAGAACAATCATCAAAAAATGCCAAACATCATCAACAGACAAATCAGTTATTGGAGCAATTATCAGAGATATGCAAAGTAAGAAATCTTGTTTCCAAGAAATTAATTTCCAGCAAATCCACAGATCAGGAAATACGCTAGCCAATAAAAGTTGCAAAGGATACTTTAGAAAGAGCAGAGAACTCATACCTGACAAGAGAAGAGTTGAACTATTATGCTTTTGATTAGGAAGAGAGATGGTCAAGAAGCCCAGATTGAAGATGCATTTGAGAGGAAATGATTCAAAAACAGATAGCAAGTAAATATTTTTCAGGGGAAAACGTTATCGTCAGAACGGATAGAACTTTTGAAATGAAAAGTCAATAAAACTTTATGGAGTCCAGCCGCTTGAATTGACTAGGATAGATAATAAGTTTCCTTTTTTCCATATTCATTTATTGCCTTGTTTTGTTATTAAGGTATTTTTTTTTTTGAAATTTAATTTAGGAGGTATTCACTAAAATCAGTATAGTGAAGACTGTATCTGATACTTTTGTTTTGCTTTAGTAGGTTTGAGCCCAATGGTTTTTTTGGGGGGGTCTCAATTATTCTTATTTTATTTAATAAAATACCCAGTCAATTTATTTCAAAAAAATATGGAAGAACTAAATTGCTTACTTTTATAATAGAAGACTAATTCTTTGAAGTTCATGGTATAGGGATGTGTTTGGTAGTTTAACAATTTTTTCTCCTTTTATACAAATTTTGGATGGCATATATGAATGATTTCCTAATATTTCCATATTTAGGCATGGTATGAAGTTAATTTTTGTTCATTGTAGGCATTTTATTTCATCTTAATGAATGTTAATATAATTAATCTTATTTTTTAATAATTAGAGACTTCTTGGTGACTAATTTACCTAAAAAGGCCCATTTCCAAGTATATTTACGAAAATAGGTCGATTTCAGCATTATTTACTGGAAAGGGTCAATTTTGGCAAAACGTGTCCATGTAGGAGAGTTTTACAGGGAAATTTCCAGCAAATCGAGCCCTTGGGGGAGTGTTTTTGCCATGTCAGCACAAAATGCGTTGACGTGGACGCGCTTTGCTGACGTGGCAAAAAGCTCCCCCAGGGGCGTGTTTTGCTTCATGTTTTTTCTAAGTTAGAGCTTTTTGCATGTTTAGTCCCTAGGTTTTTTTGGTTTAGGGGTTTTAGGGTTAGGGTTTTACTAAAATAATTTAGGTTTAAGGTTTAATAATTTAGGATTTAGGTTTTTAGGAATTTTTAAAAATAAATCAAGATTTATTGTTCTTTTTTAAAAATTAATTAATTTAGGGTTTTATGATTTTTAAATAAATTTTGAGAAGACATTTCTGAACAAATAGTATCAAAAACGCTTCAAGCAGGATACACTATCATCAAAATTACTGAAAAAGCTCACACGTGGACACTCTTTTTCTATAGTAGTTCCTGAAAATATAATTTTGAGAAGATGTTTCTGAACAAATAGTGTCAAAAATGCTTTAAGCGGGATGTACTGTCAGCAAAAGTACTGAAAAATGCTCCCACATGGACACTATTTTTCTGCAGCAGTTCCTATAAAAATAATTTTCAGAAGACATTTCTGAACAAATAGTGTAAAAAATGCTTCAAGCAGGATGCACTGTCAGTAAAATTACTAAAAAATAGACGCTCTTTTCTGCAGTAGTTCATGTTTGGCCTTAGGCTATAAATGAGGCAAATTTCATTCTCAAGTTGCATAAGTTACAGCAAGAAAAATTAGAGAGGCTAAGCAGAATAGAAATTCAAGATGAGTGAACGTATTAGTGCTATTATTTACTATGATGGTGGGGTCTGTGACACCAAGAATGACGTTTTTTTTTATCGGAGAACACAATGCAAATGGTTTTTAACCAGAGTATAGGTTTTACAGAATTTCGTAAAATAATTAGGCACAAAATCTGCGGAACAACACCAATGAGGGTTTCTTTTATTAAGTATCAATTTTGTGCTTCAATTGATCCCGTGACATAAGACTCATTTGATATCAAAGGTGGTTGTAGCTTTGAGGCGATGTGCAGACTCATCTCGCTAGTGGATCACCCTATCTTGAGTTATATGTATAATTTTCATCGCCAAATGAAACATTTGCGAGTTCAACATCTACTACTATTCGAGAGGAATACATGACCCTACCTGACACTTCGTTAGTGGGAGGCAGAACACGGATGTGCCCGTGTTTGGTGGCAGTATGGAAAACACAACTCCTACATGACACTCGGTTAGTGGATGGGACATGCACATCGCTAGGTCGATGTTTGATGCTGGAAATACGTATTGGGGAATGGCATCAACTTCTAGTTGTTGGCAATCCATATCTAATTAGGGACGTTACGAAACATCCACAAGAAGGGATGATATGCTTCCTACGACATCCACCAGCGAGAGGACCTCATACATTGTAGATGATGGTGGGTTGGATGATGAGTCCAATGTGGATCCACCTCGAGAGCTCGGCCCTGATGGTGCAAAAGTTGCATCATTTTCTGAACAGGAGCCTGTTCCATCCGAACCTAAAGACGTTAAAGGGGGTTCAGATAAAGAAGAAGAAGATTCGCGATTTAGGGTGCACTCGTCTCTAGCCCACATGTATACATGTCAATATATCGGCAGATGATGCGTTGGAGTTTCCAGATCTACCATACAGAATGTGTGACCGTACAGGTTCGTCATTAGATTCGGGTGAATTGGAAGTTGGTAAGGAGTTTCTAGTAAGGATAGTTTTCTTGGTGCTTTGAAATAACATAGCATCAATCACGAGGTTAACTACAACGTGGTTAAAACCAAATCTGAGAAGTTCAAGGCCAAGTGTGCAATGCAAGATGGTACATGTTCATGGAAAATCATGGCTTCTTTTAGGAAAAAGATAGGCTTGTGGGAGATAAAAAAGTACAAAGGTCCACATTCATGTGTTGTCGATACAGTATCAATGGGTGTTTAGGGTTTTTGAATAATAATATTATTACTTAATGTTGCATTATTTACTGTACTTCATTGGCAGGTGTTTCACAAGATCATCCCAAGATGGATTCAGGTATGACAGCTAGCTTAATACTACCGATGTTGAAGGCAGATCCCAGGACTTCTGTGTCATGCATAATTGCCAGTATTCGTAACCAATTGAAGTACATTCCCTCTTACCGCAGGGCTTGGATAGCTAAGCAAAAGGCATTGGAAAAGAAGCATAGTGGGTGGAACGCTTTATATAATGAGGTGTGGCAGTGGTGTCAGGTGCTAGAGAGGTACGTCCCAGGTTGTATAACAGACCTTGAAATGGTCCCTACGTACTAGAACAACCGATTGCTCCGTGGATGCCAAGTGTTCAAGTATCTATTCTAGAGCTTTAAGCAATGCCAGGATGCATTTGTGTACTCCAAGCCATTGGTACAAATTGACGGTACCTTTATGTATGGTAGATATACCCATCGGCTATTGCTGGCTATGGCATAGGATGGCTGTGGGAGAATCCTTCCAATTGCATTTACAATAACACTAGGGGAGTCAAGTGATGACTGCGATTTCTTTCTTTCTAGGTTAAGGAGGCATGTATGCCCCCAACCTGATATATGCATTATATCGAATCAGGGCATTGGAATACTAGCCACAATTGAGTGACAGGGAAGCCTATGGGATCGTACAAACCATCAGTATCGTCTAAGGCATGTTATGTCCAACTATTACGGGCAATATCAGTCTACGACTAAACGACGACAAGTAACCAACACGGGTATTTAATCTCTATTAATTTAATTTTGTTTGTAATATTCAATTTATTCTGAATGGAATAGTGGTATGTAATTTTCGCTATCAACTTATATTGGCAGGGTACGAGATCAATAAGGACCGTTTTCATGAGATTTTAGGGATTTTGTGTTCAGTTAACGATCAAGGCACGGACTACCTCTGTAACATACCTTTCGAACAGTGGACACAAGCATACGACGGCGGCCTACGATATGGTCATATGACCACAAACTTGGCTGAATGCATAAATTATTTTCTAAAAGGAACACGTGATTTTTTTATAACCTTAGTTGTGTGAGAGACATATTTCCGTTTGGCAGCACTATTTCCAAAGAGAGCAGCGAGTTATAAAGGCCAAATGCAGGGAGGCCATGTATGGCTCCGGAAAGTATTGCAAGAAATTAACAAGGCGAAGGAGCGGGCCAACACCATGCACATAGTGTGTCACGATCGCAACAACCTATGGTTTCATGTGACGGAGTTTGACAGACTGAGCCAATGTATTACTGGCGGGCAATATCGTGTACACCTGATAAATAGGATGTGCGACTATGGGATGTTTGACGCACTTTGTTATCCATGCACTCATGCAATTGCAGCTTGTCAGAATCTCTGTTTGGATCCATGAGATATGTCGATGAAGTGTACAAAATAGAATACATGTACAATGTGTGGAGACACGTATTCCCACCGGTCCTAGATGAACGTAAGTGGTCGTTTGTATCGCTTGCTCTATTTAAGTTGTTATTGGATAAAGAATTGTGTCGCAAACCAAAAGATCGACCTTGCTCGAATAAAATATGTAATAATATGGATATTCGAGAAAGAATGAACCAACAGAAGTTGTGTGGATGGTGTAGGAACCCAGATCATACAATTCGATCATGTCCAAACCAAAATAGTTGATAGTTGATATAATGAAACTATGTTGCATTATTTCTATTGTGCCTTATTCAAAAGAACTTTTATTTTATTAAAAATATAAAAAAAATTTACTATTAAAATATTAAAAACAACTTTTATTTTATTAAATGAAATAATATAAAAATAATTTGTACAAATATATTAAAAAAATGCAATGTATAAGCCGGTCGGAATCAGTGCCATATGGGGGTGGTTGATGATTACGCACTGGATTTCTCCTTGGTTCAGCTTTCGACGGGGGTTGTGTTTACTCCAACAGGGGTTGTGGTTACTCTGGTTATGGGTATTGGGAGGATGACCCACCTTGATAGAATAAAGAATGTGGAGGTGTTTGCATCACCCACAGCGGAGGTATTTGAATCCCATAAGGCAATGGGGATTAGTAATGAGATGAGCTCCCCAACGGTGCCTCGTGCGATCCCACCGGTAACGATGGCCTATATATCATTAGTTGAGTTGGAGTCATCGGGAAAGGAGATGCACCGGGCCATGCATTCCAACCTGGCATAGGATTAGGAAAAAGAAACATATAAGGGTTAGGATACATATAAGGGCTAGGATACGCACTGGCATAATCTAAAGGGGTTGTGTTATGGGTGTCGTCGGTTGAGGCGTTGGGCCCAATGGTTGTGTGGGTGCTGTTGATGGGCCCGTGCCATCATCCCTTTTCCTTGGATTTAAAGGGCCCCGTCATTCCCTTTTAACACGGATTTGCCGACGCCTTTGCTCTTCCAACAGCAAATATGGCTTGCCATCGATTCTAAACCATGGCATGTAATCCGGGGCGCACGCTAACTTTGGGATGATGATCGGTTCACGAGCATGTATATGATCATATCGATTTTCCCAAATTTTGATATACTTCGAGAAGAATACCTACCAATTAGTATTTGTTTGCCATAAGTCAATTTTGTGCTCATTATCAAGCACTTCAGGTGCCTCAGATACCAGTTGTCGAAATCCAAATTGTCGCAACACTCTATCCGTTTGGTATATCTCGACAGTAGCACAGTTAACCAATGGGAACTTAACATGCCAAATGTTTGAATTTTAAAAGAATTCGTCTAGAATTACTGCCCGTATTATTGGATCCTTGTATGGTGTCCATTGAAACTATATGAACGTGATAAAAATATTAGTTATATAAATAATACTAAATACTAAATACTAAATATGAAACGAATATTTTATGTATATATATTTTATTTAATACTTACTTGCACTACCGACCGTTGGTCTAATAGAAACCGTATATCTTCAAGAGCGGTAGGTATTCCAACATAACTCGCCAGATGCTTCCACCTAATTAAATAAATTTTCAGCATACAGTTTTATTTTAAATCTATGTAATAATTGTAAAATCAAATAAAAATTTTATCTCATTATGAGTGGGAATGTATATGGGTGGTTCACTGATACGATCTCATCTCATGAGTTGATTTCGAATCATAGTGTTGCCCGATCGTATAATAAAGAAGTTTAGTTCAATTTGGTGTTGAATGAATTCGACTAAGTGTGGTCTAAAGCAAAGATGGTTTTTAAGTGTTTTGGAATATTCTAAGTGAATGTTTCGGTTAAACAAAGAAAAATAAGATAACTTTGAAAGGAATAATTCAGATGGATGGAAAAAGGCTTAAGGTCATAAGGAGTATTTACCCGAATCTTATATTGACTTTTAAGGCAGAAAGGTTGATAGTTAAAAAGGACCTTGCCCCCTATCTATGAGGAGATAGGAACCAAAGGTATCAGGGTTGAACGTCACACTCAAAGATTGATAAGTTCACAAAGAAAACAAGTTGGACACCACTAGCAATGCTAGATAAGTCAGCTTGAGTCTTAGAGGAACAATGAGAGTTGAATTAAACTCACAAAGATGTAAAAATTTATAAAATTACCAAAAGTTTTCTTAACCAAAATATTGTTTTTTTACAATCTATTTATAGGCACTATTATGACTATTTGAATGCTTATTTGTGACCTTTTACCTTCAGCAATTAACTAAGGTTATTACAAGCCTTAATTTCGTTTTTAACTCATGTAGGAAATCCAATGGTCATGTCTCTTCATTTGATCCTGGTGTAGATGAAAAGGTATGACTCTATCCATTAATGAAGACTTAATGTGTTCTTATTGTGCTTAGTTAATGTCCTTTCAACTCCCTTGTAATCAAATCATAAAGCTTGTGTAACTTCCTCTTTTAATGGCGTCATAATGATGGAAAAAGACTCCAAAAACTAATCAGACTTAAAGAGACACTCTTGGTCCATTTGAAAAGACACCATGATGAGCTTTGAGTGCTTCAATATCCAACAAAAACATTCCCTTTATGCACCAGCAAGTAAGTGACCAAATGCACACTCTTTTATGCCAAAATTGAATAGCCATTTGAATGTGACAGCATTTGATTCTTCTTGGCAAATGAACAGCCCTATTGTAGCTTGAAAATATGTGTCCAACCTTTTGAACTTTCCTACAAAAAAAATTGAACACACAATTAATTTTATTTAAGAAAAATTAAACATACTATAACTTATGCATTAAAAAGTAACAACCAAATTAAATAACACTCTAATACAAACAAATAAGATGTTCAAATGCATAATTTAATTAAGATATAAACTAAATGAACAAATGAGTTACTTAATGCATGACTTAATTTAATGATGCAAACATAACTAACATAAAAGTTACATAATGCATGACTTCATTAAATACAGAACATATATTAATGATGTTCAAACTATGAAATAATTAAAGACACAAACTAAAATAACTAAAATGGATTGAAATCCTTATTTCCAGCAACAAAATATTGCTAAGTTAAAAACGAGCTGGAGTTGAGCTCAATGGGCTATGAATGAACAAGATGAGCCTGTAGAAGGTTGCAAGGCTTGCTCGGGTGACTTGTTCACGTTCATTCAATCACGAATAGCAACATTCTCTCCCCATACTCAATTAGCTAAAGCCGAAACAACCTCTTTGAATCTCTTGGCTCGAGCTCGAGTTATCAGTCCTAAGGGCAGCTCCAAAGGTTCCTTGTCAGCCCCTGATGAGTCTCGGGGCTCGACCGTATCATCCCCCCTCTTCAAGGCGATTTGTCCCCGAATCGTTGCCTACATCATAAGAAGATAAACTAGATACGTTAAAACTTGCGCTGATATTATACTCACCTAGAAGGTCGAGCTTGTAAGAGTTCTCATTAATCAATTCTAGCACTTGGAATGGACCATCTCCTTGTGGCAATAACTTTGACTTTCTTTGAGCTGGGAAACGTTCCTTCCTCATGTGAACCCAAACCCAATGTCCGGGTTGAAACACAACTCGCTTTCTACCTTTGTTTTCCTTATGCATGTAATTTTCAGTTCTTGCCTCGATATTGGCCTTCACTTTTTTGTGTAGCTACTTCACATACTCAGCCTTCTACTTAGCATCTACATGAACTAGTTGATCATTAGGCAAAGGAATTAAATCTAATGGAGTTAATGGATTAAAACCGTAAACAATCTCAAATGGTGAGTGTTTAGTGGCTGAATAAATTTATCTATTATAAGCGAATTCAATGTTCGGTAAACACTCTTCCCACGACTTCAAGTTCTTTCGTATGATAGCTCGTAACAAAGTGGACAGAACACGATTTGCCATCTCCGTTTGGCCATCCGTTTACGAGTGAAAATTGTCAAAAATAGCATCTTGGTTCCAAGCTTTCCCCACAATGACCTCCAAAAATGACTGAGGAATTTCGCGTCTCAGTTGGAAACAATTGTCCTCGGGATTCCATGCAATCTAACGACTTCCCTAAAGAACAAATTGGCAATATGAACAGCATCATCAATTTTGGTACAAGCTATAAAATGAAACATTTTAGAAAATCTATCAACAACAAAAAAATTGAATCCTTTTCGGTTTTAGTCCTAGGTAAACCCAGGACAAAATCCATAGAAATGTCGACCCATGGCTCCTCGGGTACTGGTAAAGGCATGTATAAACCATGTGGCTTGATCTTCGATTTTCCTTTCTTGTATGCCACACATGAAGCACAAACTCTCTCGACATCCCTTTTCATCCTTGGCCAAAAGAAATGCTCTTAAAGCATTACCAAGGTCTTGCTCATGCCAAAATGGCATATGAGGCCTCCACTATGTGCCTCGTTCACTAATAAATCCTGAATGAAACTTTGTGAGATACTTTCCTTTTCAAAAAAGGAAACCATCATACCTAAAAACTTATCAACAACAACATTTTCACAAGAAGCATACAACTCGCTAAAATTGGCATCAGAAACATACAAATCTTTCAAAAATGCAAATCCAAGCAGTTTTGAATCTAATAAGACAAGAGTGTATACCTCCTCGATAAAGCATCAGCAACTATTTTTTTCTTACCTTTCTTGTACTTTATGACATACGAAAAAGATTCTAAAAATTCTACCCACTTGGCATGACGCTTGTTTAGTTTGTTTTGGCCCTTGAGGTGCTTTAACGCCTCATGGTCAGAATGAATTACGAACTCCTTGGACCACAAATAGTGTTGCCAAGTCTCTAGGGCCCGAATTAACGCGTATATTTCCTTATCGTAGGTCAGGTAGTTCAACGTGAATTTAATTTCTCACTAAAATAGGCAATAGGCCTTCCATCTTGAGTTAGAATAGCTCTGATCCCTACACCTGATGCATCACATTCAATTTAAGAAAATTCAAGCAAAACAAGTAAAGGAGCATTAGTTAGATGGTCCTTAATAGAATTGAATGCTTTCTCTTGTTCCTTGTTCCATTGAAAAGATGAAGTCTTCTTCATCACACTCGTCAACGGTGCGGCCAAGGTGCTAAAGTTAGGAACGAAACGCCTATAAAAGCTTGCCAAGCCATGGAAGCTCCTCACTTGGCTTATGCTCGTCGATCTAGGCCACTCTCGGGTTGCCTTCACCTTTTCTTGGTCCACCTCGAGTCTGTCTAAACTAATTACAAAACCTAAGAAGACAACTTTGTTAGTAAAAAATGTACACTTCTTAAGGTTCGCATACAAGGTCTCCTTTCGAAGAACCTCCAAAATAGATTTCAAATGTAACACGTGTTCATCTAAAGACTTGCTATAAATTAAGATGTCATCAAAATATACAACACAAAACTTACCAATAAATGCTCGCAAAACATAATTCATAAGATGCATAAATGTACTAGGTGTGTTGATTAAGCCAAATGGCATGACCAACCAAAAACCGTATTTAGTTTTAAAAGCAGTCTTCCACTCATCACCTTCACGCATTCGTATCTGGTGATATTTTCTTTTAAGGTCGATTTTAGAAAATAATTGAGCACCACTCAACTCATCAAGCATGTCATCTAAACGCGGTATTGGATACCGATACTTAATCGTTATCTTGTTCACCGCTCGGTAGTCCACGCACATGCGCCAAGTTCTATCTTTCTTTGGCACCAATAACACAAGTACGGCACAAGGGCTAAGGTTTTTGCGAATGTACCCCTTTTCCATAAGCTCGTTTACTTGTCGTTGCAGCTCTTTGGTTTTTTTGGGGTTGCTATGATACATCGAGCGATTGGGAATGATGGCTCTGGGCATGAAGTCAATTTGGTGTTCAATCCCTCAAATGGGCGACAACCCACTAGAGACTTCGTCCGGGAACATATCCTCAAAATCTTGCAAAAGAGAAAATAATAGAAGAAGGGAGATTTTCAACCAAGTCGTTAGTGTTCAAAAAAATTTCCTTGTACATGAGCACAAGAATCGGCTGTTTTATCAAGTAGGATTTTCGAAACTCTCTCTTTTTTTGCATACACATTTAATTTTTCTATCTCTTTTTCTTCTTTTTCATCTTTTTCTTCTCTCACTTTATTTTAACTTTCTTTGCTTTTTTCTCTCGTTTTCCCTCTCTTTTTTTTTCAACTTTCTTTTCTTTTTCATTCTCTTGATCAACAGAATTTTTCAATTTTAATTGGTCTTCATAAACTTGCTTTGGCGTCAATGGAGCCAAAGTTACATTTTTCCCCAAATGTTTGAAAGTGTAGCAATTTGTGTAGCCATCGTGGATGACTTTCTAATCAAATTGCCATTGAAAGTGTAGCAATTTGTGTAGCCATCGTGGATGACTTTCTAATCAAATTGCCAAGGTCGTCCCAATAGAAAGTGTCTGGCATGCATGGGCACAACATCACAAAGGACTTTATCATTGTACTTTTCGATTGAAAATGCAACCAAGACTTGTTTAGTCACCTTTAACTTGCCACCGTCATTAAGCCATTGGAGCTTGTACGGATGTGGATGCTTAGTTGTTGGAATGCCTAATTTTTCAACCATCAAAGTGCTGGCACACTTTGTCTTGTACATGGCACCGTGTGTGAAAAATATTTTCACGTTGTTGCTCGTTCTCCACACTTTGAAGGCTTAAACTCCTTTTGGTGACAAGTATTTTTCCATCGACAGCACATTCGAGTTCCTCCTCTTCGTCAGTGGTTGCGTCAGGTTCATCTTTATTTTCTTGCTCCGACTCAATTTCGCCATTGGCTCGAACCGCCATGTTGCTTCGATTTGGACATTGGCTAGCGATATGTCCTCTCTCAAGGCATTTAAAACATTTTATGTCTCTTGTTTGGTTTGGGAAAGCTTCGGCCTTGCCTTTGTTTAAGTCGCCAATAGGTTTGTTAGACTTTGCAGGCACCACTTGATCTTTGGCACGACTAGTTGACTCTTTCTTACTTGTGCCTTGTCCCCACTTTGAAATAGTAGAGGGATTAGTGTAGGATCGAATAGTAACTTTTCTTTTCTGTAACACCCCTAGCCAGTATCTGTCGCTGGATTAGGCTACGAGACATTACCGATCATATCACAGCTCAGACAAATAGGCATTTCACTTTACAGATTGAATTTACATTTTTTGCATATACATAACATATGTCACATCATTAACCGAATATTAGGCCTTATTATATATATATTTATTTACAACCATTCAAAAATATGAAATTTATTAATGGTTTAATAAATAACCAGTATATAATAGATGCAACATATGTAACATGTTTCACCAACTCAACTTAACCAATTTTCAGACACAATGACAATCCAATATCAAAACATGTGAAATTCATTATATTTCAATCTGACATTTAAGCATGTATATCTACACCTGTTTAAGCTTATAATAAACCAATTGTGACATATTACATCATTTAATGAGCAATCACGTATACATATCTAATACATTATAACTTGGTCGAATATGCTATTAATGCATATATACATGGTGTGTATTTTACCCTGAAATTAAAAACTACACATGGCATTAATTACATATTAAGCTACCGACCAATATGTTCATGCAATACATGCAACACCTACTATTTAACACGCGAATAATTTAAGCTAGCATACATTCAACCATCATTTTATTCATCACATTATATATTTCCATTGTTAACTAACTAATATACCAAATATATATATAAAGTCATATAAAAGCTGATCAACATTTCATGGTCGAATATTAAAGCACACCTATTCTTATCATTACCAAACTCCTTATATTAACCTATGGTCCAATACATCTAAATTATCATGATATTTAGATTAAATACCATACACGCCATTAATCTAGTCTATTCAACTATCATGGATCATTTGTACCTATTTGCAAACTTTAAGCAACTTGCAAGTTTATAAATACATCCACATGCATAATTACATATATACATGACATCCATAATATAATCACCTTATACACAAGTAAGGTATAAATAAAATTTCAACTAAATCAATGTGGCCGAATATCAAATATACACATGTTCTAATATAACTTATAATGGTCATCAATTTAATGCAAGCATATAACATAATTTTTACTTAACAGACATATGACAACCCAAGCATAATTAACAACAATTATAAACACATGGCCAAACCACAAAGTACCTTTGCAAGCTGTATATATTTAAATACACTGTCAAAATAACACAAAGATTTTAAACGACCATAACATATAACATATTTATCCAAAAGACTTAAGCAATATTTTCACCCAAACCAAATTCAAGTTTAGGAAATAAAGCCATTTTCATTATACAAAATACTTACCACAAATCAAACCATAATCAAGCATAATCACATATATCAAACCAAGATCATGAACATTATAACTAAGCACACATAAAAACAAATCTAAACATAAATATCAAGCCATTTTCGCATGGCTTTTAATACATAACCAAAATCAACACTTCAAAAATATATGTTCCAGCCTATACATGCCATAATTTAAGTTTAGCTAATAAGGTACCAAAACAGTAGATAGTGTGATGAGCTTGGCTGACAGTCCCCGAGCTTGTAGCTTGACTTCAAAATCTATAAAACAGAATAACATAATACATAGAGTAAGCTACCACAGCTTAGTAAGTCATAAGCAAATAAACAACTCATTATCATAATTGACTCATATTAACTAAACGAAATGCATTAACATTATTATCCACCTAAGCCGAATACATATATAATCATTTCACACATTATAAATCAACTTCCAAACCAAATATTCATAATAACCACACATTCATTTACTCTTTTATGCAACTTAAGAATCATCAAATGACATCTCATGTATAATTAATACCTAAGTGGCTGAATATTCAAATCTTATATACACATATTAAGTAACATTTCAATGTTACACAAATTATTCATTCACAAGCTGAATACACTTACCAAATACCCATGAATTCTTCATTTGTATTGTACATGATTTACAACACATATCCACAGTACTTTCTTACCTTATCTTAAGTAGATATCAAGTTAATTCATACCTGGCCATTTAGCTCATTTTACACAATCCGTACATGATTTACCTTTGCCCGATAAACCATTCAGAATTGGATAGGACACTCAGATAATCACATAAATCATACAATGCCAATGTCCCAGACGTGGTCTTACATGTAGCCACATATCCATGCCACGTCCCAAACAGGGTCTTACTCGTAAACACATATCGGAATCACAAATCAATGCCATGGTCTTACTTGCACACATATATTGGAATCTTGTGTCATGACATATGTATCCTAGCTATTCCTAAGGTTCATACAGGGCTTTCAGACGTCATAACTCGGTCAAAACGAATTTGGAAACATGGTAACCAAGCTTATTCACATTCAGCTTTAACATGTATAAATTCATATAATTCATTTCAGCATATATATATATATTATGTTTAATTAGAATTAAGTACGTCTATTTACTTATAAACTTACCTCGGACAATGAAAAATCGGTACGGATCGACTAGTCGACAACTTTCGTTTTCCCCCGATCCAAATTTGATTTCTTTAGTTCTTGATCTAAACATATTCAAATTAAGCTCATTAAAACATATTTTCATTCAATTTAGTCCAAAAACACATAAACAGGAAAATTACCATTTTACCCCTGACATTTACAATTTTTACAATTTAGTCCCTATTGCACAAAACACAAAATACACAAAATTTCCCTATACTTATTTTGGGCCAAATTTTACCCATGCTTATACAATTCCATATGTTTCTTTTATTTCACATTTTAGTCCCTCAAATTATTATTTTTGCAATTTTGTCCTAATTACTCAAAATATCAAAAACTCCAATACAAAATATGTTAATCTAAAACATATCTTCCATTTTTCATCATCAAACAACAAAAATCACAAGCTATCAACAATGGCACAACTCAAAATATTCATCAAAATAAAAAATTCATGCATGGGTTTTGTAGTACTCGAAGCAACGATCTTAAAAACGTAGAAATTATCAAAAACCGCTAAACTCTTACCATGATTGAGCTTGGATGAAGCCAAACCCTAGTTCTTTTCTTTCTTTCTTTCTTTTTCTTATTTATTGTTTCAGTGGATGAACAAATGAAATAACATGTATTTTAACTTTGGTTTTATTAAATATAAGTTTATTAACTACATTACCTATATAACCTTACTATTATAACATAAAACTATTATAAAATATGGCCACTTCCGTCCACCAAAATTAATTATGGTCTATTTACCATTTTAAGGCTTCAATTTAAAAAGCCACTAACAATTCAACCCCTTTTAGAAATAACCACTAAATTTTCATTTTACGCGATTCAGTCCTTTTATTTAATCGGACACTCAAACGACAAAATTAAATCACGAAAATTTCACAGATATAAATTCATAGAAAATAATTTTTAAATATTTTTTGACTTGGATTCGTGGTCCCAAAACCACCATTCCGATTAGGGTCTAAATCGAGCTGTTACATTTTCAATTGCTTCTCGACCTTTATGGCCATGTGCACCATGTCGACCACTTCGATGTAATGTTGGAGCTCCACTACGTTTGCTATATCGTGATTGAGTTCGGTTAGGAATCATGCCACGGTCGCCTCTCGGTCTTCTTCGACATCAGCACGGATCATTGCAATCTCCATTTCTTTAAAATAGTCATCTACGCTCTTATTGCCTTGAGTAAGGTTTTGGAGCTTTTGATATAGCTCTCGATGGTAATAGGAGGGAATGAAACGCTTGTGCATAGCTGCCTTCATTTCGGCCCAAGTGGATACCGGTCGTTCTCTGTTTCGTCTCTGACTTTTTGTGAGTTGATCCCACCAGATCAAGGCATAATCGGAGAACTCAATCACTGCTAGCTTTACCATCTTGCTGTCCGAGTAATTGTGGCACTCAAAGACCAATTCTATTTTCTTTTTCCATTCAAGATATGCCTCCGGGTCAGATTTACCTTGGAATGATGGAATAGACAATTTGGTATTTTTCAAGTCATCATCAACTCGTTCTTGAGGGCCTCGATTTCTTTGTCCGCATCGTCTATTGCTTCGATTCGACCCTTGGTCACTCTCCAAATCGCTTGGATTGTATAGATCATCTTGATTGAGCCTTGGTCGGCCTCGCTCCCTTATTGGACTTTGGAGAGTTCTCCTACGCTGACCCTATTCTTCGACATTTTCCAAACGCTCTTGGAAGGGCTCAAACTTTCTATCAAACATGCGCTCCATTTCATACATGAGAGCTTGGAGTGTTAAATCGGGCACACCTCCTCCGGTTGCAATATTTCGAACAGGATGAAGACCACCACCCTCCGCCATATTTCATTTCAGGCTTCGAGACATGAAAATTTAAATCCTCACCACAAAACCTCACATTCACTCACAAAAAAAAAGGCAAAGATGACACTCCACTCGTGTTTGCACTCAAGTCTTGCTTTTTTAATCACTCTAACGATCTCACAACTCTCGTGCCTTTTACCACTCGATTCTCCTCTCACAGTTCGTACAAGACTCATTTAGACTTAGAAGCAAGCTTAGGGGTCAGCTTCAAAGGGTTACAAAGGATAAAAAAATTGGTGTAGGTGTTAGGTGGGCTGAAAGAAAAAATATGAGTTCTCAAGTGTGGCAAAATGGATTGTTTTGGATAGAAATGAAATTTGATGATCAAGAAAAAAAATAATTTTCTTTTTATAATTCAGACTTTTTTTGTACTACAAATTTTTTTTTGAATTTTTTTCAACTTACTCCAGGGCTGCTATGAACGTCCGTACTCCTCGATTTTGCTAGCTCTAATACCAAATGATATGATCTCACCTCGTGAGTTGATTTTGAATCGTAGTGTTGCCTGATCGTAAAATAGAGAAGTTTTGTTCAATTTGGAGTTGAGTGAATTCGACTAAGTGTAGTCTAAAGAAAATATGGTTTTTAAGTGTTTTGGAATAGTCTAAGTGAATGTTTCGGTTAAACAAAGAAAAATAAGATAACTTTGAAAGGAATAATTCGGATGGATGGAAAAAGGCTCAAGGTCTAAGAAAGAACCAATATAAGGAGTATTGACCCAAATTTTATTAAGGCGGAAAGTTTGATAGTTAAAAAGGACCTTGACCCACTATCTATGAGGAGATAGGAACCAAAGGTATCAGGGTTGAACGCCACACTCAAAGAGTGATAAGTTCACAAAATATACAAGTTAGATGCCACTAACAATGCTAGATAAGTCAGCTTGAGTTTTAGAAGAAAAATGTGAGTTTAATTAAACTCACAAAGATGTAAAAATTCATAAAAGTATCAAAAGTTTTCTTAACCAAAATAATTTTTTTTTACAATCTATTTATATGCACTATTATGACTATTAGAATGCCTATTTGTGACCTTTCATCTTCAATAATTAACTAAGGTTATTACAAGCCTTAATTTTGTTTTTAACTCATGTAGGAAATCCAATGATCATGTCTCTTCATTTGATCCTGGTGTAGATAAAAAGGCATGACTATATCCATTAATGAAGACTTAATGTGTTCTTATTGTGCTTAGTTGATGTCCCTTCAAATCCCTTGTAACCAAATCATAAAGCTTGTGTAACTTCCTCTTTTAATGGTGTCATAATGATGAAAAAAGACTTCAAAAACTTATCAGACTTGAAGAGACACTCTTGGTCCATTTGAAAAGCCACCATAATGAGCTTTGAATGCTTCAATGTCCAACAAAAACGTTCCCTTTATGCACTAGCAATTAAGTGACCAAATGCACACTCTTTTATTCCAAAACTGAACAGCCATTTAAATGTGACAGCATTTGATTCTTCTTGGCAAATGAACAACCCTATTGTAGCTTTAAAATATGTGTCCAGCCTTTTAAACTTTCCTACAACAAAAATTGAACACACAATTAATTTTATTTAAGAAAAATTAAACACACTATAACTTATGCATTAAAAAGTAATAGCCAAATTAAATAACACTCTAATACAAACAAATAAGATGTTTAAATGCATAATTTAATTAAGATGAAAACTAAATGAACAAATGAGTTACTTAATGCATGACTTAATTTAATGATGCAAACTTAACTAACATGAAAGTTACATAATGCATGACTTTGTTAAATGCAAAACACATATTAATGATGTTCAAACTATGACATAATTAAAGACTCATATTAATGATGTTCAAACTATGACATAGTTAAAGACACAAACTAAAATTACTAAAATGGATTGAAATCCTTATTTCCAGCAACAAAATATTGCTAAGTTAAAAACGAGCTGGAGTTGAGCTCAATGGGCTATGAATAAACACGATGGGCTTGTAGAAGGTTGCAAGGCTTGCTCGGATGACTTGTCCACATTCATTCAATCACGAACAGTAACATTCTCTCCCCATACTCGATCAGCTAAAGCCGAAACAGCCTCTTTGAATCTTTTGGCTCGAGCTTGAGTTATCGGTCCTAAGGGCATCTCCAAAGGTTCCTTGTTAGCCCTTGATGAGTCTCGGGGCTTGGTCGTATCATTCACTAGAGGATGTAAAAATAAAAAGTGAAACCGAGCCCCATGATTGTGGTAGTGATAGGCAATCTCCGATTTTGGCTTTATTGGCTTTATTTGGTGGCGTCGCCTCGCACATCTCCCGATAATTCTCCAGCTGCTCTAAAATCAACGAGTTTCAGCAACCACCTCAGATGTACGAGGTTTCGTGACAAGTCTGGCATCAAATAACCTCCAATCATCACAAAGATGTATGCCTGAGCATATCGTATTCTTTCTACTTCAGTCGAATCATTCTCTGACTCTAGGAATGTGTCTCGTAACCAGCCCATCTCGATCCAACCTCTGTAAATATTATCCGGAATCACACCCAAAAGATCGTAGCATATGGCTCCCCAATCAGCAGATTGAACGGACCCGATGAGTGCGAACCTATCCACCGGTAATCCTAATTGTAACTGGACATCCTCCAAAGTGATAGTACACTCTCCGCATGGAAGATAGAATGTGTACGTCTCGGGTCTCCACCTCTCTATTAACGCGCTGATGAGTTTCGGGTCCAACTTGCCCCCCCGGTCCTATAGTGGCCACATGCCAAAAACCCACTTCCCTCGAGTAATTTTCTATCAATGGTGATGGAGGACCAGACATATTACGAATATAACATTGTAACACCCGATCTATAGACTGTTATAAAAAATTATAAAATACAAATTAATTAAAATTACATAAATAAAAAAAATTAAAATTAACCCTTACCATTTCCATTTGTTCGACGAAGATATGTTTATGATCAAGACGAATTTATTCCCCGGTCATCGCTAATACGATCAAATATTTTTGAAATTATAAAAAAATAATACTAATTTAGAAATAAAAATTAAAGTAAATAATTAATTAAAGAGAGCTTTGAGAAATTTAATAAGAAATTTAAAAGCTTTAGGGAGAAATTTGAGAGTTTTTTTGCTAAAATTTTAAGAAATATTATGTGAAATAATAGGATGGGGTTTTTTTATACTTTTTTTTGGCCGTTGGGGGTTCCAACGATCAAAAAAAAATTAGCCATTGGGGGACAAAAACACGGAGCAAAAACGCACCCTTAGGGGAGTGCTTTTGCCATGTCAGCAAAGCGCATCTACGTCAGCACGTTTTGTGCTGACATGGCAAAAACGCTCCCCCAGGGGCGCGATTTGCTGAAAATTTCCCCTTAAAACGCTCATACGTGGACACGTCTTGCCAAAATCAGTCCTTTCCGATAAATAATGTTAAAATCGCCCCATTTCCGTAAATATACTTGGAAATGGGCTTTTTTAAGTAAATTAGTCCTTTTTAGTATAAACAAGAGTCTTAGAATGTGTCAAAAAAATAACTACTATTTAAGTTTGATATAAATTTTTCATGATGATGAAGCATCCAGACGTTTTAAAATGAAATAAAATATCAGAGAATTTGGTTACGGTAGTGTCATGTTATCTTCAAATTATGAGAGCCAAGAATTGCATATGCTAATTGGGTAATTTAATTAATATTCAACATTTCATAATTGAAGTAGTTAGGTAAAAGAATAGCAGCAGTGAGTAAAGTTGCGCTTCACATTTTTCTTGGCACAGGGAAAAAGACTCGTCAATAAATAACCAACCCCTCATTGATGGGAAGTGTCCCTGTTCTGTTGCCCACTATCTTATTTCTAAAACCAATGACTTGTCATTTTCACTTGAGAAAGGTGAAATAAAAGACCTGGGTTTCGACTCATCATAAATTTTGGTAACTCATTGCTTTGAAACTACACGACACCCAATGTCGAACCGAATGACATCTTAAATCGTCCTCCCAAAACCACAAACAAAAATAGTGACACCGTTGTCCCACCTAGTACTAATTGAGATAATGTATGTAGAATTATGTTGAAGGTCTTGGTTCTTGTCTTTGAGGGAGAGGGGGGGTTCGCCTTCGGCCAGCCAGAATAGAACAGAACTTACGTTGGGCCTACTCTTATATATCAAGTGTTTGCCCTGCCATCGAGGGCACCGCCCTCGATTTTGGTTCCAACTGCACATGCATTAATGGTTCAGCCACTACTTTACTTTGCATGTCACGCAAATGAAATGGAACTCCTATGCCTGGATCCCTTTCACTCACCATGCATGCATGGTTTTTAAGATGTTTATAGAGATCTACCTAATTTCAATGCCAAAAATCAGTTATCCATTTGATACCATGGGTTTTAAAAATTGAAGAAACACCTAACTAGTCTAAATTCAATTCAACCCCCAAAAGTATGGTAAAAAGTCCAATTATGCTCATAACATATCCATTTATATATATTTTTGTTACAAAATAAACAACAAAGAAAATAAAAAGGAACTAGATAAAGAATTATGTATTTTTATTCTGAGATATTTATTAATTATAAATAAAAGAAGTATAAATGATATAAAATTTTATACTCCTAATGAACATGAGAGTCATAAGGTATATTAGACATCTCATTCTAATGGACATCCACTTTATAAAAATATAAAAATTATAACACTCTCCATTGAATTTCTACTCATACATAATATCTCTCGTCAAACCCTTACTAAAATAAAAACCCTATTAGAATAAATTTCTTATGGAAGGAAACACACATATATAATAATAGGCATAGCATGCTACCTCATTAAAAACTTCACTGAAAAGTCCAATGAGACAACCTCAATTAAGAGAAAATATTACAACGCGTATTTACTCCTCATCATAACAACATCACATAATATCTTAAAGTTTACGTTTTTCTATCTTGAATTTTACTTTTTCAAATGACCACTTGAATGAATTTGATAAATGTTTATACCATCATTATTCTAAAACTCATGAGTAATGAAGAATTTTGAGAAAATATATTTTAATCTATTAAGGAGTTCCAACAATAATCATAATAGACTTTGATAATGATTCTTCTATAAAAATACATATGGGCATGTTGATCCATTTTTGTAATCTTCCTTCAATTATCATGCATTGAGTTGAATTTACCACATATTTTCAAATCATTTCAATTCATATAAATATTTAATTAAATGTATTGAACAATTTCCCAAGAATTTCTATATGCTTCTAACACATTAAATCCTTTAAGGATTTTAATGTTAACTTCAGTATATAATGATTCATATGAAAATGTTATGAAAATAAGCATTAGACCCATGTCCAGTTTTCTTGAATTGCTGGACTAATAAGATATCTAAAAATTATTGCATCCACTACAAAAATCAATTTCAGGACTTTGCAAAAAAAAAAAAACTTTATTTTTCTTATTTTGTTATTGCGATACTATCATTTTGTACCTAACTAGCTTTAAATCTTTAGTTGTTTGGAGTACTAATTCAAAAACTTCATAATTGGGAAGTGAATTTAATTCTACTTGAATTGGGGTTTTTCTATTTTGGTCAATCTATTATATGTCTAGATTTTTCAATAGATTTATTTAAGGTGAGTTTGGATGGATGGTGTGTTTACCTGCAGTTAGTGTAAAAATAGTGGTGGCGGTGAGATTAGATACTGTAGCGATACTGTAGCGTGAGACAAAAAGTAAGCTAAACACACCGCACCGCACCGCCACCCAAACCCACCCTTAATATCCTTTCTCTTTTTTTTTTCATTATTCCAACAATAATATTATATACAAAATAGTTGTTGATACTTTTCATTTCCGTTCCATATTTTCTCATAGTGACATAACTTATTGAGATCTCTACATTTTCAGTATTTTTATCTTTAGTTTTAGCCACATGAATATCTTTTAAATTTTTGATGATTAGTTAAGTCTTGGGTCTCTTCAAGACCTACTTCCACTATATGACCATCTTGATTATTTAATATTTTAAATTTATAAGAATTTCTTTATCTTTAATCTTTGGAATCAATTGATCTACCATGCTTTAAGCATACATTACTTTTATTCACTCTAATGGGTTTTCCTACTGAGGCTTCAACTCAATCAAAATATTAAATGATATATAACACTTAATTATTCTCATTGACTAGTAAATGTATCAAGCAGTTAACTTGCACTAAAATGAATTATCTTTTGAACTTTTGGTTCAGATTAATTTCTATGAGGATTTATATACCGAGAAGTCATTGCAAGTAATTTATTCATCCAATTATTATTTCTCTTCCCCTAATGTTGGGAAAATTATCAAATCAAAATAATAATCAACAAATAATCTCATAATTTAATCTCTAATTTGATAAAAATATATTTAATACTAAAAGGAGACTTTTAACTTGTAACGACCTGATTTTCGTCGATGTTAAAAATTCAATTTCAAAATTGAATTTCATAAAACAAGTTAACTAGAATTTGTTAGTTAAGATAATTATGTGTCCAGTAAGAAATAAAATTTATATACTAAGTGATTCAATTGATTAAGTTATTAAGAATAATACAAAGATTAAATTACAAAATGATTGAAATTGAGATTTAATTGAAGAGAATTAAAAGGCTTTAATGTACAATTTTATTAAGGACTATGAAATGATTAAATTGATTATAATTTATGGAAATGCTTTAATAGGATTAAATCATCATTTTCCAGTAACCATTATTAAATTATATTTTAACTAATATATTAATGTTGAATTAATATTAATTAATTAAAGTATATAAATACATTGTGATAAGTGGGAGAGAGAATCGGTGGCTTTCATCATCCATGTGTCACCGGATTAGAATTTTAGTCTCACAATCTATGCAGCCTTAGGTGATTTCTTGGTTTCAAATCCTCCTAATTCAGCCTAACTCTCGTAAAGTGAGATTTCATAATAGAAATTCTCCAAGGCATCAAAAATAAAGAAGAAGCAACGAGAGAACAGAAAAAGCCACAAGAAAGCAATGCTTGTAAGGTGTTTGAGTAAATACTCTCAATAATATTCAACTATGAATGAGGATGCAGTTGGATGAATATAAATGAGGGGAAGACATCTATTTATAGTTGAGCTCCCAAAATCCAACGATGCACGATTTACTTTATATTGACAAATAAGATTAAGCCATTCTACAATGGAAATTATTAAAGGATTTACTAATGGATCTAGTGCCTTAAGTGTAGTGGTTTTGTCATTGTACACTTGTAATTTTTTTGAATAGATTGGTTAATAAAATTATTCATGAATTACATTAATACTTTGTATAATGTACTCATATTGTTTCTGCAAGCAAAGAAAATGGAAGCAAATGTTGTTCATTAGTTGTCTAATGTTTAACTAATACTAAGCGGTATTACATGGTCAAATCGTAATACTAAAAGACAAATTATAATAGTACATGAGCCTAAACGTGTCATAAGTCTAATTGGAAATGAGCAAACCAATTAAAAGACTAATATGTTGTCTATCAAATACAATTATGGATATGTTTTGTCTTGGGCATTGGAACGGATGACTCCTAAAAGATAAAGACATAGATGTGACTAAATGGACTGATAGTACATTGGACAAGACCCAAGAAGAATAGATCTTGAATCCGTTTATGGATTTATTCACTTATGACATTCATAGTGTGGTATACCTAAATCCTAAGTGGATGATGGACTATGTATGTGTGACTCAAACACTTTTACATAAGTAAAAGCCTGAGTTTGAATAGATAAGGAACCGAAAATTGGTGCGTTAGGTGTACGACTTCTACAATATGTAGCATCATTCATAATAGTGGAATTCATAGTCTGAAACATGGATAAATGATATTCTCTCATTAGCATTACATGGTTGATGAAACATAAATGTGGCCACAGGTCATTCATCTATGTGATGAATGACTTGATTACTATTTGATATAATTGAGTTTTCATGCAGGAAGATGTAATGGTTACCATGAGATAAAATAGGATCATATTAGGAGAATAAATATTATCTAAAAGAGATAAAGGATATCCTATGAAGGTAACACACTTATGGCAAGGTCATTGGACGAGCACTAATCGAGTTGCTTTCGTAATGGTATGACGTTGGGGAAAGCTCACCATAATACTATAGTGGAATGAATTTATGACTAAATTAGTTTATAATTAATAGGCTAAAAGTTATAACTTAGTTATAAATCATTTGAGCCTTAATTACATATGTCCAATCGGTCCCTCCTTTAGCTCGTTGAAACCAAGAATGAATTGTGTGTTTGAACAAAAATGAACGAATAGATAGAAATAGAAAAATGGGAATCAGTCAAGAATGATTATGGTTTTCTCCAAATGAAAAGAAAAAAAAATGAGAAATGAATTTATTTAGACATGAACAAGGATTTCTTAAAAATGACCATAAGATTAAGTTTTTGTTTTTGAGCTATTTTAAAGCCGAAAATGAAAATAAATCATATGATCATATTGAATAGATTGAATGGTAAAATATTAAATATATTTTCTCGAAATTTTATCAAGGGTAAAATCTTCATAATTTATTATGGGTAAAATTGGGATGAGAAAATTATTTAATATTGAAGTTTATTTTGGGAAATAGAAAAATAGAATCAGGTTGGATCAAATTACAAAGCACTAAGTCAAAAAATCTGGGAAGTACTTGTAATTGGACCTGATGTGAGAGAGGCCCAAAATTCTTTCATGGAATATGAAGGCGACACAACCCTAGTAGGAATATGAGGGTGTGCTTGCCCAACCTAATCCTACTCTAAGTAACAAGTTTTTTCTATTTGAAATAAACTTCTTTAATTCAACAAAGGTTCTACCTTCTCTCCCTATAAATAGATGGCGCCAGTAGCGCTATTAACACAACTTTAGTATATCGTTGTTTTGCCCAAAAATAGAGAGACTTTTAATCTCTAAGAATTAAATATATTTTCCAGAATAATAATTTTGTCGATTTCTATTTGAGAAGAGAATTTTTGTTTTCGCCCAAAAAAATAAAATTATTTCTAGTTTTTGTGTTTGATTCGATTTGATCGAGCCCACACTCAAGGCAATTAATTGGTACAAGCATAGCGGAGAAGGTCATTTGGTTGAAAGTCGAAAACGACAAGGATTCGTCTCTATCCAAAAATACATGTACGGTTTCGATCTAGGGTTTATTGCTATAAATATCACAAACTGGATTGATTTTTAAAATTTTCATTTTTACATTTGTGTAAGAAAATCGTTTTCAAACATGATTTATTTCCAACAATTGGTATCAAATTTATAATCATATATGTTTATAGTGTAAATTGAGATCGAAACTTTCTCTTCTTTACATGTATGATTATATTTGATAAGATATGATATTCTCATAATTGTATGCATGTTTAGGGGAATGTAAGCGAATGAATGTATGGAAGTATTTTATTATTATGAACGATAAAGTAGTTTTGTCAAAGTTGTGATTCCTAGATATTTAATGTAATTCACTATTTCCTGCGCATGTATATTTTAAATTCTGGACTATCATCTCCACATAGGGTTTTTGTAACACCTCCAACCCCTGCTGGCAAACTGAGGTGATGCGAACCTAGTTGCATCATGTTACGACCCAACTCCACAACACCGAAATTGGCCCAAACTTGAAGAGCCCAAGTGCAAAATGAAGTTTTTAATTTCAATTTGTTAATAATTGAGTTGTTGGATTTTATTTTAATTAAACTCATCTTAGTTAATTGAGTTGCTGGAATAAATGCTCATCTTAGTTAATTGAGTTACTGGAATAAATACTCATTTTAGTTATTAATTGAGTTGCTAGAATAAATGCTTATCTTAGTTAATTTAGTTGTTGGAATAATTTATTGTTACATGTGTTTTAAGTTTATTAATTAAGTTAATGGGTTTAATGTGTTTAATGTGCTTAATGTGTTTAATGTGTTTAATGTGTTTTAATGTGTTTGTTAATGAATGCTTGTAGGTGACTATTTAGTTGAAATCGGTTACATACAAGGGGCTATTATAAAGTGCTAAATGTGACTATTCAGTTGGAATCGGTTACAATCAAGGGACTGTTACAACATTTAAAGAAAAGCATTATGCACCATTAAATTTCAGCAGCCTATTCCTCTTCTCCAAGGAGTTGTTCAAGAATAGCAATGGACAACAATTAAAGGAGAGCATTATACATGTTGTTCGTGTCTATTCAGCTGCCCAAGCCTGATTTAATGAAGGAATTGAAGTCATTTAGCTGCTCAAAACGTTGAACTCTTCCAGCTTAAGTTTTCAAGTCATTTATTCAGTTGAATTGGAACATTAAATCATGTTAATAGTTATTGTTACTTAGGCTTAGAGATTTCAAGAGTTTTTGCTTAGTAATTGAGTTTTAATTCAGCTCATAACCACACATTAAAGCTGAATTCAAGTGACTTTTCGGCTAGGTCTCATGTAGCACTATAAACACTTTGTAATCAGCTTGTTTAAGAGACTTTTTTATCCTTTGATTAATGTTCTTAAAATTTTGTGAGTTTTTAACTCTCTTATTTCGTTTAAGACTCAAGCTGACTTATCTAGCATCGCTAGTGGCGTCTACCTTGTTTCTTTTTTAACTTATCACTCAATTCCGAGTTGCTGTTCACCTTTATACCGATTGGTTACTATCTCCATATAGATAATGGGTCACGGTTTATCTATCTTTCTATCCACCTTTAAGTGTTCTATAAGTTTTGGGTTAGTACTCTATTTTAGTACTAGTTCTTTCTTAACCTTAAAGCCATTCGAACCATCCACATTACCATTTGTCAAACCACCCGAGTTCCTTTGTTAAACCAAACCATATTCCTTAATTATCTTAAACTATCACATACCTTTTCTGTTTAAAGCCTTATTTAGTCGAATTCGACCATTACTCTGTTTAAGAACGATACTTCTCCATTTTAACGATCGGGTAACAAACGACTCTAATCATCACCAAGACGAGTTCGTATCATGAGGTGGTACACTGAAAGCAGGTTTAAACTTAATTCATACTCTTATTAAGGTTTCGACATATACCCATTGAACCCAAGCATTAACTCTAAAAATTTTAAATGACAAAACAATTAAATTAGGGATATGCCATATAATATAAAACATAATTGAAAATGAATTTTCAGATGCCTTTCAAAAGTCGACAGGTTTATAGAAACCGCAAGGTAAGTTATTTCTCACACAAAAGTTTAAAGTGCATCATTGGTAGTTAAACATCGTTTAAATCAGCTTGGCGTAAATGATTAAAAGATGATCCCATAAACCATAATTCACAAAGGTTTAACTTATACTTCAAGAGTGTGTAAGCATTCTCTTAAAATAATGATTTGATGAAAGATATAAATTATTACAAATATTGGTTACAAAACAGAGCTACACGCCACCCACCTAAAATGAAAGTATATGCATGTTATAAAACAAACATAGGCGAGGCTCACAATAAAGGTCACTTTTTTTGGTTGAGTCCCTTTTACAAGCCCTTTTACACCGAGGTACCACCTAAAAAAAGGGAAAGTAAGTTTAAAAGAACTTAGTGAGCTCTAATAATAAAAATGTTCAACCCTTTCCAAAAAAAATTTCATGAATAGGAATGATTAGGAGTATATATACATATACAAACAACAATAAGTTAACAAACTTCTCGTAGAGACAATTGGGCTTCTACCCTCTTACATACGACAATGGTGGAGCTGGAAATTAAATTTGAGCTGTATAGTTCTAAAAATTTGGCCAAAAGAGTTACTTCAGTTAGCTGAACAGTCTTGGTGCCTTAATAATTTTAGCTTGGGCACACCGAAAGTCAAAGAAATCATGTAGCCGAATATGGTGAATAAGTATCACTGATGGTGTTCTCGATGAGTGGCTCTTAATGTTTCATGAAAGTCACATGGAGAAGATAAATAGTAGCAATTGTATTAATTCACTCAAGGACCTTTTGAGCTCATTGGCAGATAGTATCCCCTAGAAAACTCTATCATCTGTCAGATACAATATGCAACCACTTTCCTAGAGAAAAATTGCCTTAACATCAATAGAACAGATTCTTACCTTAAGGAACTAACATGCCCTACAAGTGGCCCATCTTAATCGCCCATCTGGTTAGAACCTAACATGCCCTACTAGTTGCCCTTCTTATTCGAATACCAAGTTTTCACACCAAGGAAGTCGTGTCTATTTCCTGTCACTTACATGCACATGTAGATGATGACATGCAACCACTTACCATATATCATGAGGATGGTTTTACCTAAATTTATCAACTATAACTATGATAACCAGAACTTAACATTATACAAAGACTTGGAGGAAACTTACGGACGACTAACACCAACTGGATACTCACAGAAGATCTCAGGGTATCTAGTTACACCGCAAGTCTTTTGCTACACTCCACAACCATTACTCGTTCTTTAGACCAGAACTGACCATAGGTGTAGTCCAACACTCATTACTATCACAGCGATTCCCATCATATAAGAATCTCTTATCGGCTCATAGGAAAAGTTCTTCACATCTTTAAGCTTCTTAAAATTTGTGACAGAGAGCAGTTCAACATTCTCACACTCATTTATTTCTTTCTCCTTCCCTCTACTTCTAGCTTGAATAGTCATTTTCATCTTGTGAGCCTTGGCTATCATGGATGCTAGACTCTGAACTTCTCAAGTTGCTACCAAGGCTCAGATTTCATCCCTTAAGTCCCACTCAATTTATCACACAAAGTTACTTTATTCTGGAAAATATCCCTCACATATCAACTAAATCTGATGAACTCTCGTTTATATTCCATCACAGTCAATCGTCATTATCTTATATATATAAATTCTTTCTTCATTCATTCCACATACATTAAACTCACATATTTCTCTCTCAATTTCAATAAAAAGAACTCCCGTAATATTTCTTCTTTTGAGGTCACACTTAGTAACCTCTTCTACCATTGATATGCCTCTACTTCTAATAAAGAAACAACGCATAATAGACTATCTGTCGGTGTCCATTTTAGCTCTGCCATCACTATTCCTACGCAAGATAGCCACTGTTCTGTTGCGACAGGGTCATCACCCTCAACCTCGAGAAATTCCTTAGCAACACGCTTATGTATCTCCCTCACAAGATCTCCTCAAAACTGGTTCACAGCTGGTATAGTTGGAATAGGTGCCCTTGGTGGAGCAACATATGACTGAGGCTGAGGTTGGGGTGGGGGCACATGAGTAGCTCCCATAAATTATTTAAACCATCATTCCATCATTTGGACAAAAGCATCTCTCGCGACATTTTCCAGTTGCCCCTTGATCAGCCGAAGGTTTCGAATCACAAGTCTGAGGAATATTACTCTTCATTCCTTCACCAATAGCATCATGTGAATTCAAAGACATTCTAAACTACATACATAAACACAGTTTAGCAAAACTACAAGAGACTAGCCAGAAACATGTAGCATGCATATCGAGGCATGACTTAACCTTTGGTTTTACAAAAATCGGCTCAACCTAGGCTCTAATACAAAACTTGTAACACCCTAACCCTTGCTGGTAGACTGAGGTGTTACACTGAAAGCAGGTTTAAACTTAGCTTGTACTCTTATTGAAGTTTCGGCATTTACCCACTGAACTGCAGTGTTAACCCAAAAAAATTAAATGACAAAATAATTAAATTAGGGATACGCCATATAGTATAAAACAAAATTGAAAACATATTTTTGGTGGAAGCCTTACAAATGTCGGCAGGTTTATATAAAACGCAAGGTGAGTTATTTCCCACACAAAAGTTTAAAGTGCATTACTGGCCGTTAAACATTGTTTAAAATTAGCTTGTCGTATACAATTAAAAGATGATATCATAAACTATAATTCACAAAGGTTTAACCTATACTTCAAGAGTGCGTAAATATTCTCTTAAAATAGTGATTTGGAGAAAGATATAAATTATTACAAATCTTGGTTACAAAACAGAGCTAGACGCCAACCACCCAAAATAAAAGTATATGTATGTTACAAAAAAAATATAGGCGAGGCTCACAACAGAGATAGCTTTATTTGGCTGAGACCCTTCTACAAGCCCTTTTATGCTGAGGTACCACCTGGAAAAATGGAAAGAAAATGAGCAAGTTTGAAAGAACTTAGTGAGCTCTAGCAATAAAAATACTCAACCCTTTCCAAACAAATTCCATGAACAAGAATGATTGGGTGTATATATACATATACAAATAACAATAAGTTAATAGACTTCCCGTTGAGATAATTTATTTTCTACCCTCTTACATATAATAATGGTGGATACCTATCCCTGGTGGATAGTATTCCCTAGCGCACTCTATCATCCATCGAATATAATATGCAACCACTTTCCCATAAAACAATTGCCTTAACATCAACAGAACAGATACTTACCTTAAGGAACATGAATGCTACCAAGTATTACCCTTATCATCGTAACCATATTGATCGACTGGTACTCACACGCCTACCGAATTCAATTTCACTAGGATGGATATTGTATGTCAAGCACAACAACTTAGTGGATACGCTACGTATTCAACTCAGTAATAGTATTAAGATTTACCACTTATCATGCAATATTATAATGCACTACAATTACATTATCATACATTCCTACTAAATGTCTCATTCCTCTCTTCAGATATACATAACATGCATTACAAACAACAAATCAGAATTTACATTTTCTTACTATTTTTCTCGCCCTTCCTTGTGCTAACCTTGGATCTCATATTTACACATCAGAACAAATATCATATTCCACGTTATTTTGAACACATGTGTGTTCCCATAAGTTCAGGGCTTTTTACAATAGTTAACAATTAACATGCCCTACTGATGGCAGCACCCATATCGCCAGGCTAGTTAGCAACTAACATGCCCTACCAAAGACCTAGCATACACGCCAATTTGATCAGTAACTAACATGCCCTACCAGTGGTCTTTCACATCCGCCAATCTAGCTTGCAAATAACATGCCCTACTAGTGGTTCATCTTATTTGAATACCAAGTTTGCAAACCAAGGTAGTCCCATCAATTTTCTGTCACTTACATGCACATGCAAATTAGGACATGCAACCGGTAGGGCTATTAACACAAATTTAAGATATCATTATTCTACCCTAAAATAGAGAAACTTTTATTCTCTAAGAATTAGATATATTTTTCAGAATCACGATTCTAGCAATTTCTATTTGAGAAGAGAATTTTCATTTTCACCCCAAAAGAAGAAAAAACTATTTCTAGTTTCTGTGTTTGATTCGATTTGATCGAACCCACACTCGAGGTAATTCGTGAACGAGAATAGCAAAGAAGATCGTTTGGTTGAAAGTCAGGAATGACAAGGATCCGTCTATCCGAAACACAAGTACGATTTCGGTCTAATTTTATTTCTATAAATATCATAAACTGGGTCAATTTTTAAAATTTTTATTTTTCATTGTTCAAGAAAACCTTTTTCAAACAAGATTATTTTTCAACATTTACGTGATCCCCTAAGATTACACATCTTCTAAGATAAATTTACATGTTACCATGGCAACCCTAGTTTTCCTTAAGTGCTTCACTTGGCCACCAAGACTTCTCCATATGTTTCATGAATCGGGCTACTTCAAGTGGGTCAAGTGAGCTCCACTTAATCAATTGGCCTCCATGAGACACTTTGTGTACATTAATCACGGGCTTTGATCCACGACCCATAACATATGCTTCTCCTTTGTCATTGAAATTAAGAGGAAAAAAAAAAAAGGAAGCTTAACATTTCTCCTCCCATGATTGGTCGCAAGGTGAAGTTCTAACTTTTTCTTTACTTTTTTTTTTTTATTATAGATTTTTCAAGTGGAAACTTCACTCTAACTAACTCATGAATTGATTTTAACTATTCAATAAGGTAATTTACGATACAATTTTCATAAGAAAAATCAATACCACAAATTAAAATTTCAACACAATATTAAGTTGAACCATGAATTCCTAATATTAATATTTTGCTCCCATTTTTCATAAAAAATTCCTAATAAAAAATATTCATACTAAATATAATCTCAAAAAAAGAAAATATTGAAGGAAGAAAATTAGAAACATTATCATATATGATTTGGTTAGATATATGAATTTGTTCGACAAAAAAGATTCCAAGTACAGGATATTTCATAATGGTTAAAGACTGGCAATTTATGCATTTAACGCAAGTCTGAACCCTTTTTCTAGTGTTTCCTCTTGAATTTTGACTTTCTTTTCAGTAGTGATCAGTGAGTTTATAGGTTTCCTAACAAATATTTAATTAATTCTTGAAACGGGTGAGCAATTTATGAGGAATGAAAGAAATTGAGGGGAATAGGTTCAATTCCTGCATTGTAGGCATGCTTTCTCTTCTTCTTTTTTTCCTTTTTTTTTTTTTGGAAAGTTTTGCAACCTAAAAGAAGTTAAAAAGAAAGTTAAAAAAAAAACAAAAAATAGAATGTTCAAAAAAAAAAGTTTGTTAAGAATCATAATGATAACATGTTTTAAGATAAAGAACAAAGAAGATAAATGAAACAATAATTAAAAAAACAAAGAGAAAAGCATGTATTTTTTTCATCAATAGGATATTTGTAATGTTTGTTCAAGGTTTATATTGATAAATATAAAAAGTTATAAATTACATAAAATTTTACTGATAAATATATTAAACTTCACAATATTATAAGTCATAATCATATATGCTCCTCCAATCCATAAATACAATGATAATGCGTTTCAACATACTTAAACCTACATCTTCCTGTATTGATAACAATACCCATGTCAATCGAGTTAAGACTCAATTGACATGATTTTTACACATAAATATCTTATTTTTTGTAATATATTTTAAATTAAATAAGTATTTTTAAATTCTAGAAATAAGATTCAAAAAGTCACAATATATCTAATTTAATGTGTAGTAAAAAAAAATATTAACAAAATTAACATTTGTCATTTATCTTCACTTGTAGTATATCAAATAAACTAATTAAAAAAGAAAAGAAAAAATACTACCGCACTATGAATTCTTTTTAGGTAAAAGTAAACAATGATATTATTTCAGAGTTTCAAATCTGAATTTCAAGGATGCTATTATTCGTTGTAATGTACTTAATGCATATATTTATTTATGTTGTTCATGATTGCACATTGAATTCTAAGGTTACGAAATTAATTTTGTTCCGAGTCAATGAATATTAACAAAATCAGAATTGAACAACTTGTGCATGCCAATTATGATTTTTTATTATATAGACAAACAACTTGCACTCGAGCTTAAGCAACACTTCTTCCAACGATCCCACAAGCAATTACTGATTACAACATAAATGGTCCTCAGGGTTCAATGGAAATCAGAGTCTAGGAGTATGAAACTTATGATCGATGTAGGTAAGAAAAAAATGGAAAACTAAAACACGTCATTTCCAGATGATGATTGATGCTTTCGCCAGGGCAATAAGGAAATTAAATAGTAGAGGACAAATCCCTGTTTATTGCGACTGTCATTGTTTCGGACAGCTTCATGAGCCTTCTTACGACGCAACATTTATATGTTTTTTTTTTTTTTCCTATATAATCTTCGGGATTACTTAACCTTCTCCTAGAGTCCCATTCCACGAGATCTGATCAGCTAAATCGTATTTCATAAATCACAACCCTGTCACTTTGTCTTCAAGTTTCAGTCCCTCGTGGCTTTCATTTCCATTTTCCTCAGGTAATTGTAGAGAACTGAATTAGTGATCCAAGTTTTTAAAGTTTCCTCATAAACCAATGGTATATGCTTCATTTCCTGTTTGAGATCAGTTTCTAGTGGTGATGGAAGGGAAGCAGTACTCTGAGTGTCAAATTCAGAATTTCGAGGATTCAAAGGTGGCAGTGACTGAGAAGGATCCGATCATGAGGATTAAGCAGCCAGGAGATGAAATACAAGAAGGGATGCATGGCTGTGAGGAGAAAACAACAAGCGAAACCAAGTCCGAAACCAAGTCATGGAGCACCGGATTCTTTGTGAATATGGAGAGCACGGTTGCTGAGATAGATTGTGTTAGTATAGGAGTTTCCAGCAATGATATAGACTTATCTGTCTTACATCCTGATGGCTCATCTCTACCAATTATGGGTAAATGTAAATAATATAACTATAATATCTGCGTCCAAAATTTTCGTGGTTCTTTTAGCTTTTCATTTAAATTAAAACTCGCCTTACATGATCCAGCGAGTCTGTCTGAGGCAGATGATGAAGAATCAGAATCGCACACTTGGAAGAAATTAGGATTCGAGCCTACATTACCAATATGTCTAAAGGTAACACAATGTATCAGACTATAGTTGCGCTCTTGTTATAGTCCTGATTCTCACGTTTGTGCAGTTTGAAGATGTCACATACAAGGTACCAGTTAAAGGTGAGAAAACCCCCGATGCGAACAAGTACATACTTCATGGAATAACTGGATTGGTACATCCAGGAGAGGTTCTTGCTCTGATGGGACCATCAGGAGGTGGAAAGACAACTCTTCTTAATCTACTCAGTGGAAGAATAAAGTTGGATATTGGTACCATTACTTACAATAATCAACCGTATTCCAAGTCACTCAAATGGAGGTTCATAAATATGTTACTGCATAAATATGTTGTTAAATTCTAATTTAACCACTACTTATTGATGTGCACTGAATGCAACAGGATTGGCTTTGTACTCCAAGATGATGTTGCCTTCCCTCATCTTACAGTCAAGGAAACTCTAACATATGCGGCTCTGCTCCGTCTCCCAAATACCTTAACCATGCAGCAGAAGAAGGAAAGGGCTACTTGTGTCATTAGCGAGCTAGGCCTTGAAAGGTGCGTGCTTTCTTCCCTAATCTTTTTATTGTATGCGGTTTTGTTTGTGACTAAATTTATAATGTTTTTCGCTATTAAAAAGATACAAATTCAAATTAATTTCAGTCACATATGATAAGAGTGGAGTTGGTATTTACTGCTTCATTCCTAGTACTACCAATTGCTTCATTAGATGGTCAAAAATTGTACGCAGTTTGTTTATTGCAAGTCATGGATTGCATGTTTATTTCAGGTGCCAAAATACAGTGGTTGGTGGCACATTTTTGAGGGGAATTTCTGGTGGTGAAAGGAAAAGGGTCTGCATTGCCAATGAAATTCTTCTTAATCCATCACTTCTATTATTAGATGAACCAACATCAGGTTTGGATTCAACAACTGCTCTTCAAATTGTTAAGATGTTACGAAACATTGCACGGGTATTAAAATACTTGCTTTTGTTGGTTGCCAAGATTTGTAATATATATCAAGGTGTATGCTAAGTGCTTTTTTTACTTGTGCTTTTGTAGTCTGGAAAGACAGTGGTGACTACAATACATCAGCCATCTAGTAGACTATTTAGTAAGTTTGACAAGCTGATTCTCTTGGGTAAAGGCAGTTCCTTGTACTTTGGCAAGGCTTCGGACGCCATGCTATATTTCTCTTCAATGGGCTGTTCTCCATTGATAGCCATGAATCCAGCAGAATTTCTTATTGATTTGGCCAATGGGAACATAAAAGACAAATCAGTTCCATCAGATTTGGAAGACAAGTTTTTCCCTAGAAACAACAGCCTTGATATGAAACATGGAGAGCTTTCCCAAGTTGATGTCCATGAGGTCTGAATGCCCAACCCAAAATGAAGGTCCATATATATCTTTAAACCATCTCACTTAATCTTGAATTTTTTTTCACCACTGCAGTATCTGGTGGAAGCCTATGCAGTGAAGGAAGCCAAGTTGGGGAAGACAAAGCTCATAAAACCCCTACTGATAGATGCTGAACCTAGGATGAAGGCAAGGTCGAGTACAATGGAATGGGGAGCAACGTGGTGGGATCAGTTCTCGATTCTTTTTCGAAGGGGGCTTAAGGAGAGACGCCATGAATACTTTAGCTGCATACGTATAACGCAAGTTTTTTCAACTGCTATAGTCATGGGTTTACTGTGGTGGCGTTCTGATGCCTCCTCTCCTAAAGGACTTCAGGATCAGGCAACTATCTGTTACATGTGCTTGTGAGTGAGTATACTTTCTTATATCTTGTAAAATATATGTTTAATGTAGTTATTTACAATCGTTGCAGGCAGGGCTGTTATTCTTCATTTCGGTGTTTTGGGCATTCTTTCCAATGTTTACTGCCATTTTCACATTCCCTCAGGAGAGAGTGATGCTAGCTAAGGAAAGATCTGTAGGCATGTATAGGCTCAGTGCCTATTTGTTAGCCAGAATGACCAGTGATCTTCCTTTGGATCTCATCTTGCCTTTAGTGTTCCTTGTGATTGTCTATCTCATGGCAGGCTTGAGGTCAACATTTACAGCATTTTCTCTAACAATGCTTACAGTTTTCTTAAGTGTTGTTGCCGCCCAGGTAAACCACGATAATAATCAAACGCCAATCACTTTGTGACAGAAATTTTAGATTTTATAGACAAGGATGACAAGTTTTTGTCTGAAAATTTGCAGGGCCTTGGCCTTACTATAGGAGCGGCATTCATGGATGTAAAGAAAGCCTCAACTCTGGCTTCTGTTATCATCATGACTTCCATGTTATCTGGTGGATTCTTTATCCAGGTTTGGTTCGTACTTATTGCTTGAGATGAAAGTAAAGGCGGATAGTTGATGGTCAAATTTACCATGCTTATCACATTCTGACCTTTGATGGTTTTTGGTTGCAGAAAGTTCCAGTTTTTATGTCATGGGTACGATACATCTCATTTACATATCATACATATAGGCTGTTACTGAAGATTCACTATGGTTGCTCAACCGGTTTGGATGCTGAATCAGGTTCATGTAAGTCCCCTTTCAAAGGATTGAGACTCGATTGGGATGGCATGGAAGTTGGTACTATGGTAGCCATGACCGTCGGATATCGGATACTAGCCTATGCTTTCTTAAGGAGAATGAAGTTAATGACAATAAATTAGTCTAGATTTTTCAACAATCTTGATTTGTGAACATCAGCTTTATCATGCCAATAAGTAGGATTAAAAGAAAAGGCTCACATTGTAAAAAAAAAAATCCTTAATAAGTTGAAATTGATGAATTTCACTTCAGCATGTATCTCTTCTTTGCTTCACTCAACTACCATTAGCAACAAATGCAGTAATTTCTGATGATATAAACATATCATAGCCAACACCCAACTTTATAGGAGCATCTCGTTTAACATCACACCTTAGTTTGGATTTTTCAATGGGTAGGTGTCAAATTTAAATATGCTAAATAAAATTTCATTTAAAAAGAAAAATCAAATGGGCCCTATTAAAATAAAGCCTAAGCACAAAGCTCAATCCGTGATCATCATAATAAAACCAAATACTGATGTCATTTAAAATTATTTTTCTAGATAAATTCTTTCAATTAGGATTTTAACTTCAAATTGACTAATATAAATAAAGCATTAAAGTTAAAAGAGAAAAAAGTGGTTTAACATCGACGGTTTTTGAAATTGTACCGAATCAAGTAAAATATTAGATTTTTAATTGGAGTAATTGAGATTCAACTATCATAATAGCTTTCAAAAACCTAAAAGGAAAAAAGAAAAAAGAAAACTTCTATGAAATGAAATCCTCAGTTTCAACGATGGTTGACGATGGCGACGATGTACCTTCGAATGGGGATAGAAACACCAAAAAGGTAAAATTAAAAGAGATGGTGATACGAACCCGGTCGTATCATGTTTTGACACAAACGCTCGACATCGAGAATAGCCTAAGCTCGAAGGGCTCAAGTGCAAAATGAAGCTCAATGAACTCAATTCAACTTGCTTCTAGCTTAATTTTTGGTTTTATTCAGCTCAATTGAGCTCAATTTGGTTTGATGCAAGCTCATTGAGCTTGATTTGAATTTATTTGTTTTATGCATTATTGTTGCTGGAATAAAAATTATTAAATTATTAAAAATATTTAAGTTCAAATAAATTTGTCAAATCTGGACATGATTAATTAAAGATTAAATGTGTTTTAATTCATGCATGATTATTAGTTAATTTAAAATGTCTAGTTCAGGACATAATTTTAATGTGTCTAGTTATAAGACAAATTTATTAGCTGCTGGTAATTAATTTGTCTTAGTCAAATTAATGATGTCTTAAATTCAATTAAAGTGCTGCTATTTAATTGGTGCAGGTACAAGGCATGGACGACATCTAAAGGAGTGAGCTGAATTAAATTTCGACAGCTCTTTTTCCTTCCCAAGAGGCTGCTGGTGCATTACCAAGGGATGTCATTAATGTGCAGCATGCATGGCCGGATTTATTGAGCAATTTGCATGCCGAAATTAATGTGTGCAGCTGGTTGGTATTTCCCAAGTGGCCATTCGGCCAAAGCATGCTTGATGTTTCCTTTCTTCAAGGCTGAACGTTCCACTCTCCAAAGAAGCATCTCAAGCTGTTCACACTTGATGAAATGTGCCATTCATACTATGGGCTGTTTGGTGACATGTGTTCACACCTAGTGGTCTACTCATATTCAGGTTTCACACTTGAATGGCCATTGGAGTGCTCCATAATGCTCATTTAATCCAAGTCTTTTAAGCTCATCAAGGCGCCACATTTAAGAAGCATTCAAGCTACCTTTAAGCACCTTGGCCGAATGTGGACTAGTCCATAAAGCTCTCCATCAATGGCCAGCCGAATCATCCACTTCTAGTAGCTACCCATTCGGTTTTCCATGCCAAGAATACTCTAGAAGATGTCCAAGAAGTTGATAGGAAATTTCCTAAAAGCCTTAAGGCTTAAGATTGCCATCCCATTGAATGCTCAAGAGACCATTCGGTTAACTATAGTTTAGGCTATAAATACGACATGTATTTCACTTGTTGAGGGCTAATGAACATTTTATATAAAACCAGTTTATCTTGTGAGGATTTATTCTCTCAAATTTCGTTTTTAGACTTGATTGGCTTATCTGTTAGCTTAGTGGCGTCAATCCTTGTCTTCCGAACTTATCACTCCCAAATGAGTGTGGCATTTACCCAATTCGATACCTCTGGTTCTTGTCTTGCTAAGCAACGGGTCAAGGCCCTCTATTCCATAACCAAATCCCCCTTAAGCCATATAAGCCTCGAGTCAGCATTTCTTTAATGTTGGTTTGTTCTTAAAGCTTGAGTCCTATCATCCATTTCATCCAAATTTTCAACTACATTTTTATTTCTTTCTTGTTCTACCGAGCTTATCTATCCGAACTCCCAACTATTCTTATTATCCTTTGTTAATTGAACCTATAATATCCACATTTAATCTATCTTTGAACCCTTTTGTCTGCTTCCTCCCAAATTTATCTAAAACACCCCCTTGTTAGAACCGAACGATACTTCTTCGTCAACAATCGGGCAACACAAATACGACTCAAAATGTAACACCCCTTACCCGTGTTCGACGCCGAAACAGGGTACAAGGCATTACCAGACTTAATCACTAATCATCGTATAAAAACCGATTCATAATTTCACTCTAATTTAAAACTTTTTCAAACACATTCAAGCTTTCCCTTAAAAAAAAAACTTACAAGGCCCACATCATGCTTTAATTTGACCACACACATAAGAAAGCATGCACATTCATAAATTGCATCATTTAATTAATAACATAACCAAGACTATCTACATTAAGTGACTTTATACAATAGAGACCTTCAAATAACATAGGTCAGTATTTTAGGCCAATTCCTAGCAACTTAGTAACAATTAAACGAGTCTCCATACATGCCAAAGACTTAAAAATACTTTAAAACCTTTATATATCGATCAATAGTTTGATAGTGTGATTTAACCTCCGGCGACCTCCAACTCGAGCTAACATTTGAGACACTATAGGAAAAAGGAAAGGAAGGGAGTAAGAATTATAGCTTAGTAAGTAAGTATGTAAATATTAATAAAAAAATACATTATCATACTTTAAATTAAGTTACAATATGTTCCCGGAATATTACCATCACAAACACACACATACTTTCACTATTACAATCATAAACAGGTTCAAAATAAGCTGTCTAGCAGAGTACCAACAGCTAAATTATTTATTTCTGGAGCTACAGAACTCCAAATTACAAACCGTTAATTTTTCTTGAAACTAGATTCACGTATATTGTTACCACAAAATTTTCAGAATTTTTGGTTTAGTCAATTAGTACATTTTATTCATTGAATTTACCCCTGTTTCACTGCTCAACTATTCTGACCACTCTTCACTACGAATCAATTTTCTCCTCGTACAGAATTCAAATGATGTTCTAGTTTATTTTATTTGAAACTAAACTTATTAAGGATTTCAAGCATATAAATTATATTCCCTAATTATTTTTTTACAATTTTTAATGATTTTCCAAGTCAGAACAGGGGATCACGTAGTAATTCTGAATTTAAAATATACATGCGCAGGAAATAGTGAATTACATTAAATATCTAGGAATCACAACTTTGACAAAACTACTTTATCGTTCATAATAATAAAATACTTCCATACATTCATTCGCTTACATTCCCCTAAACATGCATACAATTATGAGAATATCACATCTTATCAAATATAATCATACATGTAAAGAAGAGAAAGTTTCGATCTCAATTTACACTATAAACATAGCACAGTTATAAATTTGATACCAATTGTTGGAAATAAATCATGTTTGAAAACGATTTTCTTACACAACAGAAAATGAAAATTTTAAAAATCAATCCAGTTTGTGATATTTATAGCAATAAACCCTAGATCGAAACCGTACATGTATTTTTGGATAGACGAATCCTTGTCGTTTCTGACTTTCAACCAAATGACCTTCTCCGCTATGCTTGTACCACGAATTGCCTTGAGTGTGGGCTCGATCAAATCGAATCAAACACAAAAACTAGAAATAATTTTATTTTCTTTTGGGCCGAAAACAAAAATTCTCTTCTCAAATAGAAATCGACAAAATTATTATTCTGGAAAATATATTTAATTCTTAGAGATTAAAAGTCTCTCTATTTTTGGGCAAAACAACGATATACTAAAGTTGTGTTAATAGCGCTCTCATACGCCATCTATTTATAGGGAGAGAAGGTAGAACCTTTGTTGAATTAAAGAAGTTTATTTCAAATAGAAAAAACTTGTTACTTAGAGTAGGATTAGGTTGGGCAACACACCCTCATATTCCTACTAGGGTTGTCGCCCCTTCATATTCCATGAAGGAATTTTGGGCCTCTCTCACATCAGGTCCAATTACAAGTACTTCCCAGATTTTTTGACTTAGTGCTTTGTAATTTGATCCAACCTGATTCTATTTTTCTATTTCCCAAAATAAACTTCAATATTAAATAATTTTCTCATCCCAATTTTACCCATAATAAATTATGAAGATTTTACCCTTGATAAAATTTTCGAGAAAATATATTTAATATTTTACCATTCAACTGTTCAATATGATCATATGATTTATTTTCATTTTCTGGCTTTAAAATAGCCCAAAAACAAAAACTTAATCTTATGGTCATTTTTAAGAAATCCTTGTTCATGTCTAAATAAATTCATTTCTCATTTTCTTTTTCTTTTTCATTTGGAGAAAACCATAATCATTCTTGACTGATTCCCATTTTTCTATTTCTATCTATTCGTTCATTTTTGTTCAAACACACAATTCATTCTTGGTTTCAACGAGCTAAAGGAGGGACCGATTGGACATATGTAATTAAGGCTCAAATGATTTATAATTAAGTTATAACTTTTAGCCTATTAATTATAAACTAATTTAGTCATAAATTCATTCCACTATAGTATTATGACTGAGCTTTCCCCAACGTCATACCATTACGAAAGCAACTCGATTAGTGCTCATCCAATGACCTTGCCATAAGTGTGTTACCTTCATAGGATATCCTTTATCTCTTTTAGATAATATTTATTCTCCTAATATGATCCTATTTTATCTCATGGTAACCATTACATCTTCCTGCATGAAAACTCAATTATATCAAATAGTAATCAAGTCATTCATCACATAGATGAATGACCTGTGGCCACATTTATGTTTCATCAACCATGTAATGCTAATGAGAGAATATCATTTATCCATGTTTCAGACTATGAATTCCACTATTATGAATGATGCTACATATTGTAGAAGTCGTACACCTAACGCACCAATTTTCGGTTCCTTATCTATTCAAACTCAGGCTTTTACTTATGTAAAAGTGTTTGAGTCACACATACATAGTCCATCATCCACTTAGGATTTAGGTATGCCACACTATGAATGTCATATGTGAATAAATCCATAAACGGATTCAAGATCTATTCTTCTTGGGTCTTGTCCAATGTACTATCAGTCCATTTAGTCACATCTATGTCTTTATCTTTTAGGAGTCATCCGTTCCAATGCCCAAGACAAAACATATCCATAATTGTATTTGATAGACAACATATTAGTCTTTCAATTGGTTTGCTCATTTCCAATTAGACTTATGACACGTTTAGGCTCATGTACTATTATAATTTGTCTTTTAGTATTACGATTTGACCATGTAATACCGCTTAGTATTAGTTAAACATTAGACAACTAATGAACAACATTTGCTTCCATTTTCTTTGCTTGCAGAAACAATATGAGTACATTATACAAAGTATTAATGTAATTCATGAATAATTTTATTAACCAATCTATTCAAAAATATTACAAGTGTACAATGACAAAACCACTACACTTAAGGCACTAGATCCATTAGTAAATCCTTTAATAATTTCCATTGTAGAATGGCTTAATCTTGACTGTCAATATAAAGTAAACTGTACCGTTGGATTTCGGGGAGCTCAACTATAAATAGATGTCTTCCCCCTCATTTATATTCATCTAACTGCATCCTCATTCATAGTTGAATATTATTGAGAGTATTTACTCAAGCACCTTACAAGCATTGCTTTCTTGTGGCTTTTTCTGTTCTCTCGTTGCTTCTTCTTTATTTTTGATGCCTTGGAGAATTTCTATTATGAAATCTCACTTTACGAGAGTTAGGCTGAATTAGGAGGATTTGAAACCAAGAAATCACCTAAGGCTGCATAGATTGTGAGACTAAAATTCTAATCCGGTGACACATGGATGATGAAAGCCACCGATTCTCTCTCCCACTTATCACAATGTATTTATATACTTTAATTAATTAATATTAATTCAACATTAATATATTAGTTAAAATATAATTTAATAATGGTTACTGGAAAATGATGATTTAATCCTATTAAAGCATTTCCATAAATTATAATCAATTTAATCATTTCATAGTCCTTAATAAAATTGTACATTAAAGCCTTTTAATTCTCTTCAATTAAATCTCAATTTCAATCATTTTGTAATTTAATCTTTGTATTATTCTTAATAACTTAATCAATTGAATCACTTAGTATATAAATTTTATTTCTTACTGGACACATAATTATCTTAACTAACAAATTCTAGTTAACTTGTTTTATGAAATTCAATTTTGAAATTGAATTTTTAACATTGACGAAAATCAGGTCGTTACAAGTTAAAAGTCTCCTTTTAGTATTAAATATATTTTTATCAAATTAGAGATTAAATTATGAGATTATTTGTTGATTATTATTTTGATTTGATAATTTTCCCAACATTAGGGGAAGACAAATAATAATTGGATGAATAAATTACTTGCAATGACTTCTCGGTATATAAATTCTCATAGAAATTAATCTAAACCAAAAGTTCAAAAGATAATTCATTTTAGTGCAAGTTAACTGCTTGATACATTTACTAGTCAATGAGAATAATTAAGTGTTATATATCATTTAATATTTTGATTGAGTTGAAGCCTCAGTAGGAAAACCCATTAGAGTGAATAAAAGTAATGTATGCTTAAAGCATGGTAGATCAATTGATTCCAAAGATTAAAGATAAAGAAATTCTTATAAATTTAAAATATTAAATAATCAAGATGGTCATATAGTGGAAGTAGGTCTTGAAGAGACCCAAGACTTAACTAATCATCAAAAATTTAAAAGATATTCATGTGGCTAAAACTAAAGATAAAAATACTGAAAATGTAGAGATCTCAATAAGTTATGTCACTATGAGAAAATATGGAACGGAAATGAAAAGTATCAACAACTATTTTGTATATAATATTATTGTTGGAATAATGAAAAAAAAAAGAGAAAGGATATTAAGGGTGGGTTTGGGTGGCGGTGCGGTGTGTTTAGCTTACTTTTTGTCTCACGCTACAGTATCGCTACAGTATCTAATCTCACCGCCACCACTATTTTTACACTAACTGCAGGTAAACACACCATCCATCCAAACTCACCTTAAATAAATCTATTGAAAAATCTAGACATATAATAGATTGACCAAAATAGAAAAACCCCAATTCAAGTAGAATTTTGAATTAGTACTCCAAACAACTAAAGATTTAAAGCTAGTTAGGTACAAAATGATAGTATCGCAATAACAAAATAAGAAAAATAAAGTTTTTTTTTTTTTGCAAAGTCCTGAAATTGAATTTTGTAGTGGATGCAATAATTTTTAGATATCTTATTAGTCTAGCAATTCAAGAAAACTGGACATGGGTCTAATGCTTATTTTCATAACATTTTCATATGAATCATTATATACTGAAGTTAACATTAAAATCCTTAAAGGATTTAATGTGTTAGAAGCATATAGAAATTCTTGGGAAATTGTTCAATACATTTAATTAAATATTTATATGAATTGAAATGATTTGAAAATATGTGGTAAATTCAACTCAATGCATGATAATTGAAGGAAGATTACAAAAATGGATCAACATGCCCATATGTATTTTTATAGAAGAATCATTATCAAAGTCTATTATGATTATTGTTGGAACTCCTTAATAGATTAAAATATATTTTCTCAAAATTCTTCATTACTCATGAGTTTTAGAATAATGATGGTATAAACATTTATCAAATTCATTCAAGTGGTCATTTGAAAAAGTAAAATTCAAGATAGAAAAACGTAAACTTTAAGATATTATGTGATGTTGTTATGATGAGGAGTAAATACGCGTTGTAATATTTTTCTCTTAATTGAGGTTGTCTCATTGGACTTTTCAGGTGAAGTTTTTAATGAGGTAGCATGCTATGCCTATTATTATATATGTGTGTTTCCTTCCATAAGAAATTTATTCTAATAGGGTTTTTATTTTAGTAAGGGTTTGACGAGAGATATTATGTATGAGTAGAAATTCAATGGAGAGTGTTATAATTTTTATATTTTTATAAAGTGGATGTCCATTAGAATGAGATGTCTAATATACCTTATGACTCTCATGTTCATTAGGAGTATAAAATTTTATATCATTTATACTTCTTTTATTTATAATTAATAAATATCTCAGAATAAAAATACATAATTCTTTATCTAGTTCCTTTTTATTTTCTTTGTTGTTTATTTTGTAACAAAAATATATATAATTGTTGTTTATTTTCATCTATGTGATGAATGACTTGATTACTATTTGATATAATTGAGTTTTCATGCAGGAAGATGTAATGGTTACCATGAGATAAAATAGGATCATATTAGGAGAATAAATATTATCTAAAAGAGATAAAGGATATCCTTTGAAGGTAACACACTTATGGCAAGGTCATTGGACGAGCACTAATCGAGTTGCTTTCGTAATGGTATGACGTTGGGGAAAGCTCAGTCATAATACTATAGTGGAATGAATTTATGACTAAATTAGTTTATAATTAATAGGCTAAAAGTTATAACTTAATTATAAATCATTTGAGCCTTAATTACATATGTCCAATTGGTCCCTCCTTTAGCTCGTTGAAACCAAGAATGAATTGTGTGTTTGAACAAAAATGAACGAATAGATAGAAATAGAAAAATGGGAATCAGTCAAGAATGATTATGGTTTTCTCCAAATGAAAAAGAAAAAGAAAATGAGAAATGAATTTATTTAGACATGAACAAGGATTTCTTAAAAAAGACCATAAGATTAAGTTTTTGTTTTTGAGCTATTTTAAAGCCAGAAAATGAAAATAAATCATATGATCATATTGAACAGTTGAATGGTAAAATATTAAATATATTTTCTCGAAAATTTTATCAAGGGTAAAATCTTCATAATTTATTATGGGTAAAATTGGGATGAGAAAATTATTTAATATTGAAGTTTATTTTGGGAAATAGAAAAATAGAATTAGGTTGGATCAAATTACAAAGCACTAAGTCAAAAAATCTGGGAAGTACTTGTAATTGGACCTGATGTGAGAGAGGCCCAAAATTCCTTCATGGAATATGAAGGGGCGACAACCCTAGTAGGAATATGAGGGGTGTGCTGCCCAACCTAATCCTACTCTAAGTAACAAGTTTTTTTCTATTTGAAATAAACTTCTTTAATTCAACAAAGGTTCTACCTTCTCTCCCTATAAATAGATGGCGCCAGTAGCGCTATTAACACAACTTTAGTATATCGTTGTTTTGCCCAAAAATAGAGAGAGTTTTAATCTCTAAGAATTAAATATATTTTCCAGAATAATAATTTTGGCGATTTCTATTTGAGAAGAGAATTTTTGTTTTCGGCCCAAAAGAAAATAAAATTATTTCTAGTTTTTGTGTTTGATTCGATTTGATCGAGCCCACACTCAAGGCAATTCGTGGTACAAGCATAGCGGAGAAGGTCATTTGGTTGAAAGTCAGAAACGACAAGGATTCGTCTATCCAAAAATACATGTACGGTTTCGATCTAGGGTTTATTGCTATAAATATCACAAACTGGATTGATTTTTAAAATTTTCATTTTCTGTTGTGTAAGAAAATCGTTTTCAAACATGATTTATTTCCAACAATTGGTATCAAATTTATAACTGTGCTATGTTTATAGTGTAAATTGAGATCGAAACTTTCTCTTCTTTACATGTATGATTATATTTGATAAGATGTGATATTCTTATAATTGTATGCATGTTTAGGGGAATGTAAGCGAATGAATGTATGGAAGTATTTTATTATTATGAACGATAAAGTAGTTTTGTCAAAGTTGTGATTCCTAGATATTTAATGTAATTCACTATTTCCTGCGCATGTATATTTTAAATTCTGGACTATCATCTCCACATATTTCCTGCGCATGTATATTTTCCAATTCATTTGCTTGCTCTGTTTCTGTTATATAAAAATACACTCATTAAGATTTAATTTGATATCTCATTCAGTCTCTGATTCAATTTCTACTATTTTTGGTAAATTTTTAGATTCACATCACTGCAACTATCCATAACAGTTTTATTGTCAATTTTGATCTTTCACACTTCAATTGTATTCATCACTTACCCATAACAATCTTTCCAATTTCCAATCACATATCACACATATTGCTCATAAGTTACACACGTATATACTTACACTTATCATCACAAAATCATACACAATTTCATTTAATCAATTTCCCAGTTGAACGCTTCGGAATAATAACAGATACGCGATGGTATCGCACACAGCCCACCTTTAAAATCGAAGCTCTCTTGTACACATAGTGGCCTTCACTTAGCACCACTCATGTGACCTAGCTCGATTGTACACATAATTTTGGCTCTCTTGTACACATGGTGAACACTTAGTACCACCCATGTGACCTAGCCAGTTTATCTCGTAGCTCTCTTGTTTATATGGTGTCCTTCACCTGGAACCACGCATGCGACCTAGCTACATATATCCCGTAGCTCTCTTCTCTATATGGTGTACACATAGTATCATCCATGCGACCTAGCTACATCATAATGTCTCGTAACTCTCTTGTACACATGATGTGCACTCAGCACCATACATGTGACCTAGCTACATACCATCTGTATCATCCAATCTTTTCGAAGGTTTAACCGAGATTTCTCTCTCTTTCTAATACTTGATTTCATACTTCCAATAGTCAATTATGATTCAAAAATCAGCTACAATACATAAAATATGCTGAAATATAAAAATATAATAAAGATAATGTATTATTTACATACAAACTTACATACTTTCTCATTTCCATGTCGAATTAATATTGAACATTTAAATCATCATAATTATACTTACTTTCAACACCTCGGAAATTATAGTAAATATATCAATTTTACATTGAAACATGCATAAATTAATGCTTATTATACATATGAACTTACCTCGATACTAAAATGGCCATTTTACCAACTTTTTCGATTTTCGATTTTTCTCCCATTCTAGGTTCAAATCTCGTTTTCCAGGATCTAAAACATCATATTTTACTTATTTAATTAATGTACTATTCAAAACAGTCCTTAACTCAAACATTGGCAAAATTACAATTTTGCCTCTAAACTTTTGTATATTTACACTTTTGCCCCTAGGCTCGGGAATTAAACTTCATCCCTTATTCTTATGTTTCATGACATGCTTATCATTTTTCCCTTATATGGAAACATCAAATTCTCACTCTAACACATAGTTATGAACAATAACAACTTTTACCGATTAAGCCGTTTTACTCACTTTTGCTTAAAACCGCTTAGCAAAAGTTGTTTAACATAATTTCAGCCTTCATATTCTACCATAAAACATCAAAATAAACACATTTCACCTATGGGTATTTTTCCAAATATGAACCCTAGCTTAAATTATTGCTAGAATAAGCTTAATCAAGTTATCGGGATTCCAAAAACGTAAAGAACTTGAAAAACGGGGCTAGAACGGACTTACTATTGAGCTTGGAAAGCTTGAAAACCCTAGCCATGGCTTCCCCCATGCTAATTTAGGCCTCCATGAAAAAGATGAGTCAATTTTGGCTTTATTTTCCCTTTTTATTTCTTTTAATTACCAAATGACTAAAATGTCGTTAAGGCCTTTCTTTAAAATTTTGTCCTATTCATGCCCATTTTTGTCCAAACAAAATATAATGGTCTAATTACCATTTAAGGACCTCCTCTTTAAACCCCCATTTCAATCAAGTACTTATGAATTAGAACACATATTTTGCAACTTTTGCAATTTAGTCCTAAAAGTCCAATTAAGCACTTTATCAGAAAAATTACTTAACGATATTTTTTACACAATATTTTAATCAATAAATAAACCTTAAAACTTAATCAGAATAAATTTTTCAACTTTGAATTCGTGGTTCTAAAACCATCGTTCCGTTTAGGCCCTAAATCGGGCTGTTACAGCAACTTCTGTAAATAAGCCCTAATAGGCAAATTAAACATGCAATCTATAAAATTTCTTATCAATACTCTAACACATACATCTAATCACTCGGTAAATCATAAAAATTAATCGAAATAAACTTTTCTATCTCAGATTTATGGTTTCGCAACAACTATTTCATTTAGGCCCTATTTCGAGATGTTACACAAAATCAATCACGAGGACAGGATTGTATCAGATGGATGTGGATCTAAATAACGGTAAGGTTGTTGAAATGATTAGTGTTATGGCTATTGATTCCTCTCCAGCACCGGTAGTGTTTTGGAAGAATAAATTGGTGGGCAGTGGATCACTTGAATCTGGACGTGAAGTGGATTTGAAATTTTTAGACGGAGATATTATGAAGTTTACTGTTAATGAGATTTCAACGATTAGCTTCTCAAAGAGAGTCCAAAAATTTTTGGTTAGAGATATGGTGAAAACGATGGTGGTTAAATTGTTGGGTAGGAATGTGTCCTATATGCTTTTGTATAATAGGATTTCTAGCCTTTGAAAGCCGTCGAAGCCATTCCATCTCATGGATGTTGAGAACAAGTACGTTCTTGTTAAATTTCATGGTCTAGAAGATTACGAGGAGGTGCTTACACAGGGGTTGTGGATTGTTCTTGGGCAATATCTCACAGTTCAATAGTGGCCTCCTGATTTTAATCCTCTTAAGCCATTTCTGAGTATTGCTATGGTTTGGGTCCGATTACCTGGTGATACGACTAAGTCCTAAGAGCTACCAAGAGCTAACATGGATCAACTCGAGCTACCTTTAGGTCTGATAACTCGAGCTCAGGCTAAGAGGTTCAAAGACTCAACAACAACCTTAGTTAATAGAGTTTGGGAAGAAACCGTTGTTGGCCTTCTTGAAAGCTTTTGGACCAGCAAGCCTTGCAATCTCCTTCAAGCTCAACCAGCTCCATCCTAGCTCAATGAGCTCGTTTTTAGCTTACTTTAGCTTGCGTTTATTATGCTGGAATAAGATATTTAATTTTTTTTAGTTAAATTAGTTATTTAGTTTTAGTTATTAATTTGTCATAATCTGGACAATATAATTAATTAAGTGTTTTAATTATGTCCTAATTAAGTACTTAATTAATTGTATGTTTTAATGTGTCTTAATCTATTGAAAGGCTTAAATATGTTTGGTCAAATTTATGGAGCAGGTTTAATGTGTCTTATGCTGCTGAATTAATGTGTCCAAAGGGAGCTTAATTTGCCGATTTAATTGGTGCAGGTACACTCCCCCTTGGATGGCATAGGTGCATGGATGGATTAATAAAGGTGTGCTGATGCTTGGTGTTTCCCAAAAGGTGTGCTGATGTTTGGTGTTTCCCAAGTGACTATTTGGCCAAGCCCTTAAACTCTCCAAGATGACCGATTGGCTGCCCAAGGCAAATTAAAGGGCTTTCACACCAGCTGATTGTTCCTTTCACACCAAATGCTATTCGGTTTTGTTTGTTCACATTCAAATGGCCATTCAACTTAGCTTGTTCACACCCATAACCCATGAAGTGCCTTAAGCAACTCATAAATTCCCAAGACTATTCGGCTGAACTAAGCAACTTAATTAAGGACATTCAAGCACCATGGTCGATCCTACTTAGTGCATTTTAGCTCCCAATCATTCCATTTAATTTTCCAGTTGAATTAAGGCATCTAGAAGCTGCCCATTGCCATTCTCCATGCACAATAAGCTTCAAGGAACTTTTTTTAAAATTCTGGAATTTTTTAGTTAACTATTCAGCTACCCTAAGAGCTTATTCGGCTATCCCATGTATTGCCTATAAATTTCGGCTTACATCACCTTGTAAAGGACTTTTTTGCCATTTTTATGAATGAAACTAAGTATTTTGTGAGATTAACTTCTCTCAATTTTGTCCAAAGACTCTATTGACTTATCTACGTTGCTAGTGGTGTCAACTTAGTTCTTTTAACCGAGCTCATCACCTTAGTAGTGTGGCGTTTGAACCCTTTATACCAAGGTTCCTATCTTTCATAGATAGTGGGTTGAGGTCTCTATCTTTCTTACACCAAGTCATCTTAAGAATGTATAAGTTTTGGGTCAGCACTTTAGTATAGTGTTGGTTTACTCTTGTTTCTTAAGCTTATCTCGATTCCATTTTCCATCCAAACCGAACCTTTAACAACCCTTACCAATTTCTTTATTAACCGTGCCCAAAAGCATAAAAACAAACTTAACCTTTTGAGCCTAATTTGATCCTCGAATCCCATAACTTAGCCAAATACCAAATTACCTTCATTTGACGAACGAAACTTCATCGTTAGATGATAGGGCAACAAAGTAAGTCAACTTACTAAGTCGAAGCTAGATCGCATCATTTGGTATCAGAGCTACCCAAAATGAGAAGTTCAGACGTTTAGAACAATCCCAGATTAAGTACGTGAAAAAAATGCATGTACTAATATTTTGCATTGTAATTCATCTTATTGTACTTAAAAAAAAGAATATATATATACGAAAAAAAGAGTTTGTTCAAATATTTGATATTCAAATTTTTGAAGTCTCTCGAAAGGTTGAAAAGTTTGAATTCAATGATTGTAATTCCCGACCATCCATCTTTTGCTACTATCCTCATCTACCTTTCACGCCACAAACCTTACACCGAAACAACATTACCCTTGTTACCTGTTTGAAGCCAGCCCTCTAGACTAGAGATAAAGTCTCATCGAATCTTATACGAAATCACAAGTGAAGAAACGAGCGAAAAAAGGCACGAGTGTGTGAGCACATTAGAGAGAAGGTAAAAGCCAAAAATAATGCAAACACGAGTGTGAGTGACATCTGTTCTTTCTTTCCGAGTAAACATGAGGCTTTGTGGTAAGGTTAAAGAATTATGTCAAGAAGTCCCGAGTGCAATATGGCGGACGGAGGTGGTCGACAACCAATAAGGAATGTTGCACCTGGAGGAGGTGGAGTACCTTATTTAGGCCAACAAGCCCTCTTACGGGAATTTCAACGAATGCTCAAAAATGAGCTCGAATCTATCAATAAACATTTGGATCGAGTCAAGGGGAGAGGTTAACAGGAAAGAACGCCACAAGGGCTAAGACAAGAGTGGGGGCGAGCGAGACTCCAAGATGATGATATCTACGGCCCAAGTGAAGTGGAGAGTGACCAAGCATTAAACCAAAGTGAATGACAACGTGGTCAAAAGAATCAGGGTCCGCATCAAGCTATCCATACCTTTATTCCAAGGCAAATTCGACTCGGAGGTGTACTTGAATAGGAAAAGAAAATAGAGTTGGTCTTCGAGTGCCACAACTACTCAGAGAGTAAGAAGGTGAAGTTAGCGGCGATTGAGTTTTTTGACTATGCTATGATTTGGTGGGATCAGTTAACTACAAGACGGAGAAGGAATAAGGAGCTGCCAATATCCACTTAGATCGAGATGAAAGTCATAAAGCGTAAGAGGTTTATCCCTTTTTACTATCATCGTGAACTTTATCAAAAACTTCAAAACCTTACGCAAGGTAATCGAAGCATGGAGGACTACTTTAAGGAGATAGAGATTGCCATGATCCGTGCAGATGTGGAGGAAGATCGAGAGGTGACTATGGCCAGATTTTTAGCCGGTTTTAACGGCGACATTGCCAACGTGGTGGAGCTTCAACATTATGTTGAAGTAGTCAACATGGTGCACGTTGCCATAAAGGCATGGGTAAGAAAGATCTACCAAACCGTGCGAAAGACCAAATGATGCCTGCAAAGCCTAGCAAGCCCCTTGGCGAATCTAGCAAAGGCAAGGACGTAGCCTTACCAAATCGAACAAGGGATATCAAATGCTTCAAATGTTTAAGGAGGGGGCACATCACCGGCCAATGCCCTAATCGAAGCAATATAGTTGTGAGAACCAATGGTGAAATTGAGTCGGAAGAAGAAAAAGACAAAGAATCCGACGCAACTGCCAACAAGGAAGAAGAACTTGAGTACACTATTGATGGCAAAAATCTCGTTATTAAACAAATTCTAAGCCTTCAAAGCATTGAGAATGAGCAGCAAAGAGAGAACATCTTCCATACACGTTGCCATGTCCAAGGCAAGGTGTGTAGTTTGATCATGGATGGCGAAAGTTGCACGAACGTAGCCAGTACTTTGGTGGTGGAAAACTCGATCTGCCAAGAACTAAGCATCCTCATCCCTACAAACTTCAATGGCTTAACGACAGTGGGGAACTGAAGGTGACCAAACAAGTCTTAGTTTCTTTTTCCATCGGCAAGTACAACGATGAGGTTCTTTGTGACGTGGTGCCCATGCATGCCAATAATCTATTGTTGTGGCATCTGTGGCAATTTGATCGCAAGGTTATCCATAATGGCTATACAAATCGCTACACTATCAAACACCTCGGGAAAAATGTGACTTTGGCCCCATTGACTCCAAGACAAGTTTATGAAGATCAATTGAAATTAAGAGATTCCATTGAAAAATTTAAAAAGAGTGAGAAAAAAGAGAAGAGTGAAAAAGAGAGAGAAAAGAAAAGTGAGAAAAGGAAAGGAAAACAAGTGAACAAACTAAGAGAAAAGAGCAAGGAGCGTGAAAACAAAATGAGTGAAATAAAAGAGTTTAGCAAAGTGACTGTTTATGCAAAGGAGAGTGATATTCGAAAGTCTTATTTGTTGAAGCAACTTGTACTTGTACTCATGTACAAGGAAGCCGTTTTGAACACTAACGATTTGGATCAAAATCTCCCCTCTTCGATTGTATCTCTTTTGCAGGAATTTGATGATGTGTTTCTAGATGAAGTCCCTAGTGGGTTGCCACCCATTCAAGGGATTGAACATCAAATTGACTTCATCTAGGAGCTTCCATCCCAAATCGTTCTGCTTACCGTAACAACCCCAAGGAAACCAAGAAGTTGCAAAGGCAAGTGAACGAACTTATGGAGAAGGGGTACATACAAGAAAGCCTCAGTCCTTACGTCGTACCGGTATTATTGGTACCAAAGAAAGACAGAACATGGCGCATGTACGTGGATTACTGCACGGTAAACAAGATAACTATCAAGTACCGACATCCAATACCGCGTCTAGATAATATGTTGGATGAGTTAAGTGGTGCGCAACTGTTTTCCAAGATCGACCTCAAGAGTAGGTATCACCAAATATGGATACACGAAGGTGATGAGTCGAAAACTGAATTTAAGACGAAACATGGTTTGTATGAGTGGTTGGTCATGCCATTCGGCCTAACCAATGCACCCAGCACCTTCATGCGACTTATGAATCATGTTTTATGATCTTTCATTGGAAAATTTTGTATTGTCTATTTTGATGATATACTTATTTATAGTAAGTCGTTAGATGAACATGTGCTGCATTTGAAAGCTATTTTAGAAGTCCTTCGAAAGGAAACTTTGTATGCTAACCTTAAGAAATGCACCTTTTGCATTAACAAGGTTGTTTTCTTAGGTTTTTTAGTCAGTTTAGAAGGACTTGAGGTAGACCAAGACAAGGTGAAAGCAATCCGAGAATGGCCTAGACCAACGAGCATAATCCAAGTGAGGAGCTTCCATGGCTTGGCAAGCTTTTATAGGCGATTCGTCCTGAATTTTAGCACCTTGGCTGCACCTTTAACAAGTGTGATCAATAAGAGTTCAGCTTTTCATTAGGATGAAGAACAAGAGAAATCCTTTAACTCTATTAAATATTACTTAACTAACGCATCTTTGCTTGTTTTGCCAGATTTTTCTAAATGTCTGAAATTGAATATGATGCCTCAAGTGTTGAGATAAGAGCCGTGCTAACTCAAGACAGGAGACTCGTGGCATATTTTAGTGAGAAGTTGAATGGAGCCCCGTTAAACTACCTGACATATGAGAAAGAGTTGTACGCCCTGATTCGAGCATTAGAAATGTGGCAGCACTATTTGTGGCCCAAAGAGTTCGTAATCCATTCGGACCATGAAGCATTGAAGCACTTCAAGGGCCAACCTAAATTGAACAAGCTACATGCTAAGTGGGTAGAATTCTTAGAATCTTTCCCTTATGTCATAAGGTACAAGAAAGGTAAGGAAAATATAGTGGCTGATGCGTTGTCAAGAAGATATACTCTTTTATCTTATTTGGACTTTAAATTGCTTGGATTTGTTTTCTTGAAAGACTTGTATGCTGCTGATGTTGATATTGGGGAAATTTATAGATCTGGTGAAAATATCGTTGTTGACAAGTTTTACAAGTGTGATGGCTTCCTCTTTCGAGAAGGCAAGCTTTGCATTCTGCAAAGTTCAGTTCGAGACTTGCTAGTGAGTGAAGCACATAGTGGTGGCCTCATGGGTCATTTCGAAGTAGCCAAGACCTTGGCCATGTTACAAGAACATTTCTTTTGGCCGAGGATAAAGAGGGACGTCAAGAAAATTTGTGCCCAATGTATGATGTACAAGAAAGCAAAATCCAAGATCAACCCACATGGACTATACAAGCCACTACCAATACCCAAAGTGCCTTGGGTCAACCTTTCCATGGACTTTTTCCTTGGACTACCTAGGACTAAAACTGGAAAAGACTCAATCTTTGTTGTCATAGATAGATTTTTTAAGATGTCTCATTTTATAGCTTGTTCGAAAACTGATGATACCGTTAATGTTGATAATTTGTTCTTTAGGGAAGTTGTTAGGTTGCATGGAATCCTAAGAACAATTGTCTCTAATCGAGACGTGAAATTCCTTAGTCACTTCTGGAGATCATTGTGGGGAAAGCTAAGAACAAAGCTACTATTTTTAACAACTTGTCACCCCAAACGGATGGCCAAGCGGAGGTGGTGAATCGCGTTTTGTCTACCTTGCTGCGAGCTATCATTCGAAAGAACCTTAAGTCATGGGAGGAGTGTTAGCCGCACATCGAGTTTGCTTATAATGGATTCGTTCATTCAGCGACTAAACACTCACATTTTGAAATTGTTTATGGTTTCAACCCTTTGACTTCCCTTGATTTAATCCCTTTACTTAATGATCAACTTGTTCATGTAGATGCTAGACGGAAGGCTGAGTACGTGAAGCAACTACACCAAAAAGTAAGGGCCAACATTGAGGTGAGGACTGAACAGTACATGCGCAAGGCTAACAAAGGTAGGAAGCAAGTCGTGTTCGAACCCGAAGATTGGGTTTGGGTTCACATGAGGAAGGAACAGTTTCCAACTCAACAGAGGTCAAAACTATTACCGAGAGGGGATAGACCCTTCCAAGTGTTGGAACAAATTAACGAGAATTCTTATAAGCTCGACCTTCCAAATGAGTACAACATAAGCGCGAGCTTTAACGTATCTGATTTATCTCTTTATGATGTAGGCGACGATTTGGGGACAAATTATTTCGAAAAAGGGGGAATGATACGGCTAAGTCCCAAGAGCTAACATGGATCCACTCGAGCTACCTTTAGGTCCAATAACCCGAGCTCGGGCTAAGAGGTTCAAAGGCGCAACAACAGCCTTAGTTGATAGAGTTTGGGGAGAAACCGTTGCTGGCCTTCTTGAAAGCTCTTGGACTAGCAAGCCAAGCAAGTCTTGCAATCTCCTTCAAGCTCAACTAGCTCCATCTTGCTTAATGAGCTCGTTTTTAGCTTACTGTAGCTTGTGTTTATTATGCTGGAATAAGATATTTAATTTTTTTAGTTAAATTAGTTATTTAGTTTTAGTTATTAATTTGTCATAATCTGGACAATATAATTAATTAAGTGTTTTAATTATGTCCTAATTAAGTACTTAATTAATTGTGTGTTTTAATGTGTCTTAATCTATTACAAGGCTTAAATATTTTTGGTCGAATTTATGGAGCAGGTTTAATGTGTCTTATGCTGCCGAATTAATGTGTCCAAAGGGAACTTAATTTGTTGATTTAATTGGTGTAGGTACACTCCCCTTTGGACGGCATAGGTGCATGGATAGATTAATAATGGTGTGTTGATGCTTAGTGTTTCCTAAAAGGTGTGCTGATGCTTGGTGTTTCCCAAGTGACTATTCAGCCAAGCCCTTAAACTCTCCAAGATGGTCGATTGGCTGCTGAAGGCTAGTTAAAGGCTTTTCACACCAACTGATTGTTCCTTTCACACGAAAGGCTATTGAGTTTTGTTTGTTCACATCCAAATGGCCATTCAACTTAGCTTGTTCATACCCCATGACCCATGAAGTTCCCTAAGCAGCTCATAAATTCCCAAGACTATTCAGCTGAGCCAAGCAACTCAATTAAGGACATTCAAGCACCATGGCCGATCCTACTTAGTGCATTTCAGCTCTCAATCATTCCATTTAATTTTCCAGCTGAATTAAGACATCTAGAAGCTACCCATTGCCGCTCTCCATGCATAAGAAGCTTCAAGGAACTTTCTTTAAAATTTTGGAATTTTTCAATTAACTATTCAGCTACCCTAAGAGCCTATTTGGCTATCCAATGTATTGCCTATAAATTTCGGCTCATTTCACCTTGTAAAGGACTTTTTTGCCATTTTTATGAATGAAACTAAGTATTTTGTGAGATTAACTTCTCTCAATTTCATCCAAAGACTTTGTTGACTTATCTACGTAGCTAGTGGCGTCAACCTAGTTCTTTTAACTGAACTCATCACCTTAGTAGTGTGGCGTTCGAACCCTTTATACCAAGGTTCCTATCTTCCATAGATAGTGGGTCGAGGTCTCTATCTTTCTTACACTAAGTCATCTTAAGAATGTATAAGTTTCAAGTCAGCACTTTAGTATAGTGTTGGTTCACTCTTGTTTCTTAAGCTTCTCTCAATTCCATTTTCCATCCAAATCGAACCTTTAACAGCCCTTACCGATTTCTTTGTTAACTGTACCCAAAAGCATAAAAACAAACTTAACCTTTTGAGCCTAATTTGATCCTCGAATCCCATAACATAGCCAAATACCAAATTACCTTTATTTGACGAACAAAACTTCATCGTTAGATGATTGAGAAACAAAGCAACTCAACTCACTAAATCGAGGCTAGATCGCATCACCTGGTTTACCGGGATTTCTTTATAAATGAAGAATTTTGGAGGAAATTGATGGATTGATCGGCAAAGTAGCCAAGTTTGATTTTCAAACGGATTGTGGCTTGAGGGGAATGTTTGCTAGGATGGTAGGGTTTATTGATCTAGAAAAACCTATTACTTCTTAGATACTTGTTAATGGCACGGTGCAGAGGGTTGAGTTTGAGTCGTTGTCGATAGTCTACTTTGCTTGTGGCAGATTTGGTCATTTGCAAAATGCTTGCCCTGTAATCGGTCACATTACGGTTGGCAGTGTAGATAAATCCTAAACATCGGTGATCATACTGTTGGATCACTGATACACCCCATGGCGCAACGAAAAATTAAATCTAGTTATCACATCTAGGGATCCATGTGCAAGGAACGAATCGGGGTGAAAAAGGTATGAACGATTACCTTTAATCGTCTTAAAAATCAAAGAAGCAGATTACACAATTGTATGTCAATTCCAAGCCGCTACGAAAATGTTTCGACCTCTACGTAATCCACCCAATGTGGCAACAAACGATAAGCACTCTCTAAAACTTTTTCAGAGAGAAAAATTACTTAACGGCTACTAAACCTCACACATCCCTTATTTCAGGTATATTAGGTTTTTCTCAAAACCCTTATATTTCCTGATTCAAGAATCATTAATATTTTTTATATGAATCAAATCATAATAATTAACCAAATATTGTAATTACCATAATTATAATAATGTTTGACCAAAAAATTTTACAATTACAGTAATTATAATAATATTCAATCCTAAATTATAATTACAATAATTATAACAAGGATTTCAGTAAATTATTATTTAGTTAATTTTTATACGAATCAAATTCATATATTAATTTAACCATATTTTTCATTATGTGTACAACATACTTGTACATATAATTTGTTCGATAAATAACTGCCCAATTAAATTAATTCTATAATCAATTTAGTTCATGTTGATAGCTAAACACAATATCAACTATGTTTGGATTCCGTTCATTTCAACCATGGGGTATGACCATATAGGTTCTTGTAAAGTTAGTAGTAATATTAGAACGATTCTAATATTACAAACAATGAGTGGCATCTAGCTATGCATTATTGCTACCTTACAAGAAGTCATGATTCGACATGATCTCTCTGTGATTAACCCATTCATGTATTAAATCCTTTTGTCCTTTATATCTAGAATCGACACAAGTCATGGAATAGTGACACTTGAATAGTCCATCTAATGTTTCTTGATATCCTGAGTAGACCATGAAAAACAAATAAGTATGATATCTCATACCAACTTATTCGAACATGGTCATGCATTTTTAGTCTCACTCAATCAAGTGGCCTAAGATATTGCTCCCATTATTTAGGAAGGACAAATTCTATATTAATCAACCATATCTCAGTACATAAATTGTGGTATATCCAACATCAACCTTTATAGAACAACCAGTTATGTTGGACATTTGATTGTATCAAAATATATGACTCACGATGTTGGGATAATGATGATCTCAAGTCTGAGGATTGTATGCATAGTAATCACTGTGAGTAATGTTGTGACTATTAAATAATAATCCAAGAAACATACTCATAGCGGGTTAGCCCACTATGTTGTTCTCTAAAACACATACTCATGTGTTGTGTAACACCTCTTACCCGTATCTTACACCAGGATAAGGTACAAGGCATTACCGGTCTTTAACATGCACTTTAACACAAACCGAGCCATACAAATTTCATCCGATCTTAAAGACATTCAAACATAAACACAGTGTCCCTACTACTGGCCCACATGGCCCTTATCATGCTACAAAGATAGTTTGGGACTAAACTGAGAACTTCTAAAAATTTTACAATACTTCAAAAAATTCCCCAAGTTTGGAGAGTCACACGCTTTTGTGGGTAGGCCGTGTGGTTTTCACATGTCCGTGTGGCTAAGACACGCCCGTGTCCTCAACCCGTGTAACTCTCTATTTATGACGTCAGCATTAATTAAATATCACACGGTCAAGTCACAAGCTCGTGTGCTAGACCGTGTGGCAAATTCTATTTTCGCATGTAAGGTGTAGACTTTACACGGCCTGGGCATACACCAATGTCCTGAGGTCGGGTCATCCACATAGTTGAGACACACGGCCGTGTCTCTACCCGTATGTTTACTATCATGCATACTAACTTGCAAAACTAGGGTGCAGGGGACGCACGGCCGGATAACACACCCATGGGGTTGACCGTGTGTCACACACGACTTAGACACATGCTCGTGTGTCTACCCGTGTGGACAACTTTGAGGCTATTTTCCAAGCCCTTTTGTCACCCTCACTAACACATGCACACTCTCATGTGCCAATGGTGAATATCATGGCATAAATGGGTTACTTAAACATCCATAGTTTAACTCATGCATAAAAATTACATGCCAAAGTATGCATATTTGGGACTCCATAACTTACTAGGATCATTCAAAACATTTCCTTACTTTAAACCATGCTATAACTTAACCAAGTGACATCAATCATTCATCAAGCATAGATTCCATATTTTTTCATTCATTGCCAACAACCAACTCATCACACACCTCAATGGTATCAACACATCTCATGCATGCATTAATATCTAGGATTACAACCCAATAATCGATATGAGCCATACATCATGGCCATATACAAAATGAATTAGTATACCAATATGGGTCATCACTTTGGCCAACCAATATGACACGTATAACAAAATAATAAGTCCCCTATACATGCCATACTTAAATGTATTAAACTAAATATACCCCAAAAGATTTGCTGATAGTGTGACTTGAGCTCTGACGTCTACAATCCCCGAGCTAGCTTGGCGATGCTAAGAAAAAGGGAAAAGAGAGGGGATAAGCATAAAGCTTAGTAAGTTGTATGTAACTAATAAACAACATAGATCGTACAATTTCATGAGTTAAACATGCTACTAATTACCACCACATTACCAATTTACACACAATGGACATAACAAGAATTGGCATTAATGTCATTGAACTTCATAACTTATCTTACTCTTTCTTACTCATGCTTAATTTTCCATCATGAATCAAATTCCATACTCATGAGGTTTACGTACATACCTGTACTACTCATAGTTTATTCGTATTTCTCCATCTCTTAACCTTGATCTTGAATGGCCAGTTGAACTACTTGGAATACAGAAGGACGTTCGGGATTATCATACACCAAATAGGGTGCCAAAGAGATGTCCCAGACATGGTCTTACATGGGACCATACATCGATGCCATATACTAAATATGGTCTTATACGAAGTCTCGAATCAATGCTGATGCCATGTCCCAGACATGGTCTTATACGGAACCTCATATTGATGCCATGTCCCAAACATGGTCTTATACGAAATCACTTATCGATACCGAAGCCATATCCCTGATATGGTCTTACATAGGATCTCGTATCGATGCCGATGCCATGTACAGACATGGTCTTACACAGGATCTCATCAATCATGGTGTCATGACATCCAAATCCTGAGTATTCCTTAGGGTCACCTGGGATTTTCGAGATGCATAGCTATTCTTTAAATTGTTATTGAATCATCTCAAGTCAAATTCCATAAGGGCATACACACACATTTCATATAACATCAAGCATTAACTACACAATAATGAAATTGTTCAATTACTTACACACAACTTACCTCGGTCCCAAAATATTGCTAACTTTACGTTTTAGTCCAAAACTTTGTTTTTCTTGATCTATAATAGCAAATTTTACTTGTTTAATTATCACATTTCCCAAATCAGCCCATAAATTGCAATTTGATAAAATTATAGTTTTGCCTTGAAACTTTCACAAAATTACAAATTAGTCCCTAAGCTCGTATAATGAAATATACTTATTTCATTTACTACCCAAGCCTAGCCAAATATTTCTTGTACTCATAATAGCCCACATTACTTATCAAAAATAGATTTTTATCGCTCAATTTCACACCTTTTTCAATTTAGTCCTTTTTAGGTGTTTTCATACAAAATCATTTAGTAAAAGATGTTAAACACACATCAAGCTATCATATTCCTCCATTAAACACCAAAGAACATACATGTCACACATGGGTAAATTTTTAAACATAAACCCTACTTCAAAATAAGGGTGGAAATAGGTAAATCAAGCTACGAGATCTTCAAAAATATAAAGAACATTAAAAACGGGCTGGGGAACACTTACTATTGAGCTTGAAAATGTCAAAAACCCTAGCTATGGAGAGCTTAGGAATTTCGGCAACCACATGAAGAAGATGAGCCAATTTTTCTTTCAAATTTTTCCTATGCATGTACATTTTCGTCCAAAATTGCTAATTAGGACCTTCTAATTTATAATCTAAAGCAATCTCATGCTTAAAGCTTCTAGAACAAAAGTTTTGCATCATATTCGATTTGGTCCTTAAGGTTCAATTGGACATTTTATGCATCGAATTTCTCTATGAAAATTTCACACAAGCATGCATATCATGGACCTCATAAAAATCATAAATCAATTATTTCTATCTCGAATTTGTGGTCCTGAGACTACTATTCTGACTAGGCCCTAATTTAGGATGTTATAATTCTCCCCCTTAGGGATTTTCGTCCCCGAAAATCTTACCGATAAACAAGTGCGGGTATTGGTTTCTCATGGCCTCCTCGAGTTCCTATGCAGCCTCTTCTAACCCATGTCTATGCCATAACACTTTCACTAAGGCAATATTCTTGTTTCTCAACTGTTTGACTTCTCAAGCCAAAATCTTGATCGGCTCTTCACCATAAGTCATATCCAGTTGGATCTCAACCTCTATCGGTGAAATCACATGTGAGGGGTCTGATCTGTAACGGCACAACATAGGTACATGTAATATATCATGGATCTTCTCCAATTCATAGGGTCCTATGAAACGAGGACTCAACTTGCCTTTCCTGCTGAATCTTAGAACCTTTTTCCATGGGGATACTTTCAAAAATACCTTATCGCCCACTTGATACTTGATTTCTTTTCTTTTTAAATCTGCGTAAGACCTTTACTTATCTGATGTCGCCCTCAAACAATCTCTAATTACTTTTACTTTATCTTCAGTTTCTTTGACTAAGTCAACCCCGTGAATCTGATTTTCCTTGAGGTCTGTCCAATATGAGGGAGTTCGACACTTTCGGCCATACAATGCCTCACAAGGTGCCATTTTTAAACTCGTCTAGAAACTATTGTTATAAGCAAACTCAACCAAAGGTAAGTACTTTTCCCAACTACCTTGGAATTCTAAAACACAACATCTTAACATGTCTTCCAAGGTTTGAATCACTCTCCTGAATTGGTCGTCGGTCTGTGGATGAAAGGCGATACTAAAATTCAGTCTTGTGCCCAAAGCTTCTTACAATTTTCTCTAAAATCACGAGGTAAACCTCGGATCTCTATCTGATATAATCGATAAAGGTACTCCATGAAGTCTTACAATTTCAAAAATATACAACTCAGCCAATCTATCTAGCGAGTAATCGGTACGTACTGAGATAAAATGAGTGGACTTCGTCAATCGATCAACAACGACCCACACTACATCTTTCTTACTCAGCGTCAAGGGTAAACTCGTTACAAAATCCATGGTAATTTGGTCCCATTTCCACTCGGGAACCATGATAGGCTGTAGTATTCCTGAAGGTACTTGGTGCTCAGCTTTCACTTGCTGACAAATTAGGCCTCTCGCAACAAACTCGAAAATATCCCTTTTCATACCATTCCACCAATATATTTTCTTCAAGTCGTTTTACATTTTAGTACTACCGAGATGTATTGATAGTTGACCATTGTTTGCCTCATGAAAAATCTTATGAATCAACTCGATATCCTTAGGAACACAAATCCTATCTCAGAACATCAAGCAACCATCGGAACCAATCTGAAAATCAGATCCAGTGCTTGACTCACACTGAGCTCTCTTAGCTTGTAAATCATCGTCACTATTCTGAGTTTCACAATCTCTTGGAGAAATATCGACCTAGCTCTCAACACTACTCCTACTACACCATCATTTGATAAAGCTAACCGCTCACCCATTACTCTCAAAGCAAATAAGGATTTTCTACTTAGGGCATCGGCGACCACATTCACTTTTCTTGGATGATAGTCAATTACTTACTCATAATCTTTTATCAACTCTAACCATATTCGTTGCCTTAGATTTAAGTCCCTTTGAGTCACCACTCATTTACCTAATTTTAGTAAACTCAAACACTTACCTTTACCTATAAATACCTTGCTATTCCTCACTTTTCCATCATCACTCATTTCTCAACATTCCTCTCTCACTCACTCTAGTCTTCTCTCAATTCTTTTTCCCTTTTTCCCTTGCATAGCAATCCACCCCCTCTCCCTTCTTTAGCCTTAAAAGCTTTGTCAAAAGTACTCTTTAGTCGGCTACCTTCTAAACCCTTAGCAAAAGAAGGTTCAATCAGAACAGAAGAGTGCTTCAGTCAGAATAGATCCGAAAGACTGCTAAACTGAGCAGAGTTGAGTACATCAGTCAGAATAGATCCGAAAGGCTACTGAACTGAGTCTACTCTTTCCTCTTGATTATCTATTTTAACATGTTTGTTTTGAGTTTTATGCTTTTGACATCAACTATGAAGTTTTAAATCCTATTTGCTGGGATTATTATATTAAGTTAATGAGATTTATTTAATTCATGTTAACTGTTTTGTGTCTCATTCGATTATGTTTTCAATTAATATCATGATGCATTTCATTCATACGTGATTGGGTGTACTCAAATTAGTTGAGCGATCTTAACCAGACGATGACTAGTAGACGCATAATTGAAAAGTGCAATGCTTAATTTAGTTCATTAAAACCGACTAAGTTAAGGTTCATAATATATTTAATTAGCTCTATTATCTTGCATGGTTTTTAGATTTATGTAATTAAATTGTTGCAAACGTAAATGTCCTTGTGATCTTGCATAAATGTTAAGAAACCCTTAGTCTAATACGATCAGTAACATGTATATTTAACTAAGTAAAAGATCTAAAAGGACTTAATTTGGTTTCCAAAACCATAAGAGATTGAATTGACATGGAAATAATTTCAAACATGTTAGCATGATGAAAGTAAGTTGGTTTGATTAATATAATTATCTTATCCCATGTAATGTTGTTTTTTTTTTTGTTGCTAAAGCCTTCATTCATACATTTAGGTAAATTGCATTTAGATTAGAAATTACATTAGGGATCACTCTTGCATTTAATTAATCTAATCATTACTATCCAAATTTATTAAGTTTTTTTTTACATCAATTTGTTAACTATAATTTTGCAATTAATTATTTAAGCTTATACAGTCCCTATGGAGATGATAACTCATTTTTACTTACTTATTACTTGAACGACTACGTACACTTACGTAACCACGTTGCAATTCGTTACAATATGTTCCAAACAAAAGGCAACCAAATGGAGGTGCAAGTGGCTAATAAAGATATTAGTGGGTTTGATAATTCTAATGCGTTGTTGGTTGATAAGGAGAGTGGGACTCCTTCGGGCATAAACTCCCATTTTAATCATACTTTGAAGGAGCAATGGAACTAATGGTGAATCTTGTTAATGATATTCTTAATCTTAGGGAACATTCAGTTGTGATTTTTAAGGAGAATGAAGGGCCCAGACGTACTAAGTCTCCAAGAAATAGTGCTTCAGTAGGGCTTGATAAAAGACTTTCGGCCCTTAAAGGACGAGGTATGGGGGGAAAGGTGGTGTTATCCAAAATGGTAGAGTTTTAAGTAAGATTATCCAAGATTGTGGTGGTTTGTTTAAAATTTCTGGTAATGTAAATGTCCCTTTATCAGAAACCATGAATTTTATTACCACACTTATTAGCTCCCAATTCGAGAATGAGGCTGAGAAGGAGAAGCCAGACCACGATAAGGAGTGTCACAGAGGAAGCTGCTAATCTAACATTAAGGTTAGTCCCTCTTTTTTCCTTTTAATTTTATGAATTTATCTATATTTTCATGGAATTGCCAGGGTTGTGCCACTGTCAAGTTTCCATAGATTTTTCATGAATACAATCAAGAATACAAGCCTGACATTGTGGGCCTTTTAGATACTAGAATTAGTAGTGGTAAAGCTAAAAATATTATTGCCAATCTTAGTTTCCAATGCTCTCATCAAATGGAGGTAGTTGATTTTTCTGGTGGTATCTGGGTTGGGTGGAAAGAATTGATTCATTTTCAAATTATTCAGAGCCATTCCCAATTCGTTTTAATCCGGGTTTTTGTGAGCTCTCTTACAAGACCTATTTTTATTACCTTTGTTTATGGTAGTCTTGATAGCCGTAAACGGAGGTACCGATGGAATACTTTAAAGTTGACAGTTTTGGATAATAGGTGTCCTTGGTTAGTTATAGGGGATTTTAATGCTATTCTTTCTACCAATGTAAAGAGAGGAGGGAATGCTAAGGGGAAAAGATGCTCTATTTTTGGGAACTTTATGGACTTAACTAACTTACATGATTTGGGGTTTAGAGAATCTTTCTATACTTCGCATAGAAGCGAAGTTCTCTAGCGTCTTGACAGAGTAATCGAAAATGATAAATAGATTTCTTCTTTTCTGAATTGTTCCATGACCCATCTTCCAAGGCTCAAATCTGATCATAAGGTTCTTCTGTTGCCTCTTAGGCTTTTTATTTACACAACAAAAGGATGACCTTTTTATTTTTTGGTAGTGTGGGTTGAGCATTTGGATTTTTGTAATTTTGTAAAGGAAAAGTGGAATTTTAATAGTGCTATGTCCTCATCGCTTCTACTTTTACAAGTCATCTTAAATATTGGAATAAGAAGGTTTATGGACATTGAGACTCGTAAAAAATTATTGGTTCAGAAGCTTACACATATTCAGAAGGGTCTTGATTATGCTTATTTAGATTTCTTATTCCAAAGGAAACTAAAGGTTAGGGAGAAGTTGGAAAATATCCTCTATTATGAAGAAATTCTATAAAGGCAAAAGGCTTGATGCGATTGGCTCTTCTTGAGGGATCGAAATACTAAATTCTCTCATAGGTACACATTCCAAAGGAGGAAGCAGAACAGGATCATAGATTTAAAAAATGAGGCAGGGGAATGGACTTTTGATAAAGATGAATTGTGTCATGAAGAGACTAGGTTTTCTCAAAAACTGTATGGTGAGGATCCATGGCCAATGAGTGGTCTCCCTCAAAATCCATTTTCGCAACTTAAAGATGATGAATTACAGTTTTTGAGTAAGCCGATCTCTGATGAAGAAATATAGAATGATATGTTTGATATAGGCCCTTTAAAAGCCCTTGGTAGCGATTGATTACATGCCCTTTTCTTTTAGAGTCAGTGGGATCGAGTTGGAATATCGGTATGTGATTGAGTTAGAAAGGCCTTTGTAGGGGAGGTAATTGAACCGGAATTGAATAATTCTTTAATTGTACTTATTCTTAAGGTTCAAAATCCTAAGAACTTTTTACAATTTCGGCTTATCAGCTTGTGTTCAATTCTCTATAAATTGCTTATAAAGATTATAGCCAATCGATTTAAAGTGGTTTTTCAAAGAATTATTGGACAAGAATAGACTAGGTTTATTGCGGAATGGAATACTACGGACAACATTATTATTACACAAGAATTGATTCACTCAATGAGAATTAAGCAGAAGAATAGAAATTGGTTGGCTATTAAAATAGACCTTGAAAAGGCTTATGATCAAGTGTGCTGGGATTTCTTTGATGCATCCCTCCAAGCTGCAGGTATTCCAAACTTTCTTTGTAATTTTATCATTTCTGCTATTACTAACTCTACCAAGTAGATTCGTGGACTGGAACTCTAACACAGAAATTTCGTCCCATAAGAGGTGTTCGTTAGGGGTGTCCATTGTTTCCCTACCTTTTCATCTTATGCATGGAATGGCTTAGACATAGTATCCATTTGGTAATAAAATCTAGCCAATGGGTTCCAATTCATTTGTCTCATTCTGGTCCATCCCTTTCTCACCTTTTCTTTACAGATAATTTTATTCTTTTTGGATAAGCAGAGGAGAGCCAAGTTAGGGTGTTAAAAAGAGTGTTGGATAACTTTTTTTATTATTCTGGCCACAAGATCAATGCTCATAGAAAAATATTTGCTTCTCTAAAGGAGTAAGTGATGTCTTAAGGGGGAGCATTTGCAACATTTTGGGCTTCGGTAGAGTTCAGAACCTTGGGAGCTACCTAGGAGTACCGCTTTTTCATGATAGAGTTAAAAATAGCACCTTGTGGTTTGTAGTGGAGAAGGTCTAATGTAAATTGCAGAGTTGAGATGTCAAGTCATTGTCTTTAATTGGTAGGGCGACCCTAGCTCAGTCGATCTTGTTGATGATCCCTAGTTATTTCATGCAATCAATGATGATTCGTGTAACACCCATAACCTGTATCCATCGCCGAAATAGGGTTAGGAGGCATTAATACATAAATTTATCATCCAAGAATCTATTAATACATAAACATCAATCCAACATAGTCACATTGTCTCTTATAAGGCTCTACGAGACCTTAAAACATGCCTGAAAGAGGTTCGAGACTAAACTGATAACATTTGAAAATTTTAGGAAACTTAAAAAATTTTCATGCATACAGGGATCACACGCCCGTGTGAACAGGCTGTGTACCTCACACGGCCACCAGACACGCCTGTGTCACAAGCCATGTGGAAACAGGGCATACATATTGACTTGCATCACACGGCCGAAGATACACCCGTGTGCCATGGCCTGTGAAATCTAGACGGCATACTGACTTGGGTACATGGCCGACCACACGCCCATATGCCAACCCGTGTTCACACACGGCCAGTAGACACGCCCATGTGTTTAAGCCATGTAACTCACCGACTTGTTTAATTAAGTTATAGCAGACACACAGTTGAGTCACATGCTAATGTGCTTAACCGTGTGGGGCGCAAATAAGCTTGGTTTAAGCCACATTTCTCACCCTCTTCAAGCAAACCAAAATCATTTCATACAATTTCAATACATTTATAGGCAACCAAAACATGCTATTTCATATACAAATCATGCCATTTAAAATCCATCCATTTTACTACTCAAATCATAATCCAAAACATACTAAAACAATATGCTATTACCAACAATTTCACCTATCTTCTCTATGCATTTTTTTTTTCTCATCATCTTCTCATCTATTTTAAACCTCAAATCATACCAATTAATCATCACAACATCCATGACAAACATGCCAAAACATAAGGCCATTTATATACATCATATTTCACTTATCAAACTCATAAAATAAGTCAACCCAAATGGCCAAATAGACACCAACATTTACATCATTTATGAGCCAAATCTCATGGCTAATATCATATCTCAAAACACATCATCATATCACTAGCCTATACATGTCATATACCATATTTACAAAGCATCAAAAGTACCAACAAGTTGATCAATAGTGTGACGGTGTTCCTAATGATCCCCGAGTTCGAGCTGGCTTCGATTATCTATAAAATATGGAAAGATCACACAAAGAAAGCTTTAAAAGCTTAGTAAGCCCTATACAAATAAAATTACCACATGAATCAACATCATTTCCACCCATAGGCAAACTATGGGTAAGCACATATATAAACTCACAAACCTTTCTCAATGTATACATATTCAATATCATAAATGAATTTATTCAATACTTCCCTTTTCAATACTTGTATGAATCTCATGCGTACCTGAGTCACTTAACTCATTCACACGTTCTTCCTCGACTTGACTTTACCCATTGAACCTTTTAGAACTGTTAAGGATACTCGGAAATCACATATAGCTCATACAATGCCATATCCCAGATATTGTCTTACATGTTATCACATATCAATGCCGATAGCCCAGCTATGGTCTTACACGAAATCAAATAACAATGCTAATGCCCCAGATATGATCTTACACGTAATCACATAATGATGCCAATGTCCCAAACATGGTCTTACACATAAACACATCTCGTTAATCGTAATGTCATGACATTCGTATCCTATACTATTCCTAAAATTTGTACGGGACTTTCGTATATTGTAACCCTGTCGATTCTTGCTCGTATTTGATCATTCAACATTCATAGCAGTTCAATGACAATTAAACATATATAATTCAATTTAAAGCCATTTATTTGTATATGAACTTACCTAGTATTTGTGATAAATGAATTGGATCGACTATTCGATAATTTTTTATTTTCCCCGATCTAAATCTGATTTCTTTCGTTCTTGACTTATATACATTCGAAATTAACTCATTTATTCATCAAATCATTCAATTCAGTCCCCAAACACATATTTGGGCATTTTTACACTTTAGCCCCCAAAGTTCCACAATTTTACAATTTAGTCCCTATTTCACAAATACACAAAATTCACATAATTCAACAATACTCATGCTTAGCAGAATTTCATATAAGTTCCTAGTAGCCCAAAACTTTCATTTATTTCACATTTCATCCACCCAATTTACACTTTACACAGTTAAATCCTTAAAGTGTATTTTTAGCTAAAATCACTTAACAAAGCTTATGTAACTATCAACAAATATTCATTTTTCATCATCAAACATTCAAAATCTTAAGTATTCATCAATGGCACTTCACAAAATTATTAACCAATTTCAAAATTAAGGCATGGGCTAGCTAGAATACAAAGCAATGATTACAAAAACGTAGAAATCATCAAAAATCGAGCAAATAATATACCTTAATCAAGATCAATAAAGGTCGAACCCTAAAATGCTCTCAACCCTCTTTTCTTTCTTTTATTTTAGTTGTAAATTAAAGAAGATGACAACCATTTTAATTTTTTTTTTGTTTTATCATACTTAATTCATAAATTACTAAATTAACCTTGGTTTATAAACATTTAAATAATTAAATATAAGGCCATCTTTGTCAAATTCCACTATCAATGGTCTAATAACATCATAAGGACCTTTCATTTAATAAGTCATAGCAGTTATGCACTTAAACAAATAAAATGCAACTTTTGCATTTTACGCGATTTAGTCCTTTTATCAAATTAAGCATTCAAGCGCTAAAATTATTTCACGAAACTTTCACACATATATATTCACATGCTATAAACACCAAAAATAATATTAAAATAATTTTCTGACCTCAGATTTATGGTTCCAAAACTACTATTCTGATTTAGCTAAAACCCGATTGTTATAATTCTCCCCCTTAGGGATTTTCGTCCCCGAAAATCTTACTAGTGAATAAGTTTAGGTATTGGTTTCTCATAGCATCATCGGGTTCCCACGTAGCTTTTTCAACCTCGTGCCGATGCCATAATACTTTCACTAATGTAATTCTCTTATTTCTCATCTCTTTGATCTCACGAACTAAGATTCGAATCGATTATTCACTGTATGATAAATCTGGCTGAATTTCAACTTCGGTCGGGGAAATAATATGTGAAGGGTCGGATCGATATCTTCGTAGCATCGATACATGAAACACATTATGTATCTTCTCTAATTCAGATTATAAAGATAGTCGATAAGCAACTGTTCTGACTCGCTCGATAATTTCATAAGGTACGATGAATTGCAAACTCAATTTCCTTTTCGACCAAATCGTAATATCTTTTTCCATGGTGACACTTTCAGAAACACTCTAACCTCGATCTGAAACTCAATATCTTTCCGTTTCAAGTCTGCGTAAGATTTCTATCGATCCGATGCTGCTTTCAAACTATCGCGAATTACTTTCACTTTTTCTTCTGTCTCTCTGATCAAATCAATCCCGTGAATCTTATTCTCGCTTAGCTCAGTCCAGCACAATGGTGTTCGACATTTACGACCGTATAGAGCTTCGTATGGTGCCATCTTTATACATGATTGAAAGCTATTATTGTAAGCAAATTCAATTAGCGATAAATATTTCTCCCAGCTACCCCCAAACTCGAGAATGCAACAATGCAATATATCCTCAAGTATCTGAATAACTCGGTTGGATTGACCATCCGTCTACGGGTGAAATACGGTACTGAAATGTAACTTTGTACCCAATGCCTCTTGCAGTTTCTTCCAAAATCGTGAAGTGAATCTCGAATCTCTATCCGAAACAATAGAAGTAGGTACTTCGTGCAATTTCACAACTTCAAAAATATATAACTCAACGAATCTATCGAGTGAATAGTCTGTACGCACTGGAATGAAATGCGCAGATTTCATTAATCAGTCAACAACAACCCAAATTGCATCTTTCTTTCTAAGAGTTAAGGGCAAACCCAAAACAAAATCCATAGTTACTCTATCTCATTTCCACTCAAGAATCATGATAGGCTGTAATAAACCTAATGGCACTTGATGCTCAGCTTTGACTTGCTGACAAATCAAACATTTCGAAACAAATTCTGAGATATCTCGTTACATGTCATGCCACCAATAAAACTGTTTCAAATAATTATACATTTTCGTGCTTCCGGGTGTATTGATAAACAATTATTATGTGCTTTGTTCAAAATCATCTGAATCAACTCTGAATTTCTTCGAACACATATTCGATCTCTGAACCTCAAACAATCATCTGAATCAACTTGAAACTCTAAATCAAAAATTGGCACACACTGAACCCGTTTTACTTGCAACTCATTATCAAACTTTGAAGCTTCACAAATCTGTTGTAGAAATAATGGTCTCGCTTTCAACTCGACTACTAACGAAACATCGTCAGACAAAGCCAAATGTGTATTCAAAGCACGTAAAGTAATCAAGGACTTTCAGCTCAAAGCATCAGCAACTACGTTCCCTTTCCCTAAATGATAGTCAATTACCAACTCATAGTCTTTTAACAATTCTAACCATCTCCGCTGTCGCAAATTCAAGTCTTTCTGAGTCATCAAATATTTCAAGCTCTTGTGATCGGTATAAATATAGCATTTCTCACCAAATAAATAATGGCGCCAAATTTTTAATGCGAACACAATCGCAACAAATTCTAGATCCTGCATCGGATAGTTCTTTTTATACGGCTTCAACTGTCTGTATCAAAACACAACCCAGACCATTTAACGATGCATCACTGAAATTTATGAATTCTTTACCCGACTCAGGCTAAACTAACTCTAGACCTTTAGTCAATAAATCTTTTAACTGCTCAAAACCTTTCTGGCATTTATCTGACCACTTAAACTTAACATCTTTTTGAAGCAATCTTGTCATCGAAGTTGCAATTATCGAAAAGCCTTTTACAAACCGTTTATAATATCTCGCTAGTCCGAGAAAACTGTGGACCTTAGAAACATTTCTCGGAGGCTTCCAATCTATAATCGCAGATATCTTACTCGGATCAACTCGAATACCATCAGCTGAAACAATATGTCCCAGTGATCCAACCTCTCGTAGCCAAAACTCACATTTGTTAGACTTTGCAAACAACTATTTATCTTGCAAAGTTTGTAACATAATTCTCAAATGCTCGGCATGTTCAGATTCATCACGAGAGTAAATCAAGATATCATCAATAAACACAACTACGAATCAGTCTAAATGCTGCTTGAAAATTCGGTTCATCAAGTCCATAAAAACAGTAGGGGCATTCGTTAGTCCAAAAGGCATAACCAAAAATTCATAATGTCCATACCTTGTTCTAAATGCAGTTTTTGGCACATAAATGTCTTTAACTCGCAACTGGTAATAACTCGATCTCAAATCGATTTTTGAAAACACTATTTCCCCTTTTAACTGATCAAACAAATCATCAATTTGTGGTAGAGGGTATTTGTTCTTTATAGTCACTTTATTCAGCTATCTGTAGTCAATACACATTCTCATTGTACCATCTTTCTTTTTCACAAACAACACGGGATCACCCCAAGGCGAAAAACTCGGTCTAGCAAAACCTTTATATGCCAACTCTTGCAACTGAGCTTTCAATTCATTTAACTCTGCTAGGGTTGTTCGGTACAGAGCTATCGATATCGACTTTATACCCGATACTAATTCAATACCAAATTCAACTTCTCTGATAGGTGGTAAACCCGATAACTCTTCGGGAAATACAGCTGGGTATTCACACACAACTGGTATTGATTCAATCTTTCTTTTTGCCACTTTCGTATCAAGAACATAAGCTAGGTAAGCTTCTCATCCCTTTTTCACTAATCTCTGAGCTAACATAGACGAGATCATAATTGGCAAACTATTCAGCTCATCAGATTCAATTCTAATAGTCTCATTATTTTGACATTTCAGTTCAATTGTCTTTCGTCTACAATTCACTATAACACTATGCATCGTTAACCAATCCATACCCAAAATCACATCAAATTCATCGAATGGCAACAACATCAGATTAGCCAGAAAACAGAAATCTCGATACATTAATGGACAATTCTTGCAGACTTTGTCAACCAAAATACATTTGCCTAAGGGGTTCGATACTCTAATCACAAATTCAATAGACTCTACAGGCAAAGTCTTACAAGATACTAAATTTATACATATATAAGAATGAGTTGATCTTGGATCTATCAATGTAATCACATTAGTATCATAGAGAGTGAAAGTACCAGTAATCACGTCTGGTGAGGACCTCCTCCCGTGAACAGATAACATAAGCTTGGGCAGGTGCTCGTGTCTCAGACTTCACAGTAGAGTCTTTTGTCACTCTCTGACTACCACTCACATTACCAGAATATCTGGGTGGTCTCCCTCTAACTGTAGTATTACTCGGCCTCATACTTTGAGTGTTATCTTTTTTAGCTAATTTTGGGTAATCTTTGATAAAATGATATAACGATCCACATTTAAAACAAGCTCGATTATTCAATCTACAATCACTGAAATGCCATTGTCCACACTGTCTACATTCGGGTCGATTTGGTTTCGTAATCCCGACACTAACTATCGAGATAGCCGAAGCTTTAAAGCTTGAATGTTGCCTTTCACGATCTTTGTTTGAATGTCCCACTGATGCATTAGAATGATTAAACGAGTCTCAGAATTTCTTCGATAAAGATTGATAGGCTTACTCATTGATCTTTTCCTCGAGTCTTTAGCTTCTGAATCTACCTTTCTCTTTCCTTTACTAAGATCCTCGGCTTTACAAGCCCTCTCAACTAGAATGACAAATTTTTTCAACTCTATAATTTCGACTAGTAATTTTTTATCTTCATTCAGTCTATCTACAAATCGTTTGCATATGATTTCTTCAGTGGAAACATATTTCTGGGCATACTTGTTTAACCGTACGAATTCTCTTTCATACTCAGTGACAGTCATCAGACCTTATTTTAACTCCAGAAACTCTTTATGCTTCTGATCAAGGAATCTTTGACTGATGTATTTCTTTCAGAATTCGGATTGGAAAAACTGCCAAGTAACCCGTTCTCTAGGAACCACAGATATCAATGTTTTCCACCAATGGTACGCATTATCTCTCAGTAAAGATACAACTTATTTGATACATTCATCAGGAGTACAAGACAATTCACCAAATACTCTGATTGTATTTTTGAGCCAGAACTCAGCTCTCTCCGTATCATCATCAATAGTAGCCTGAAACTCTTCAGCCCCATGTTTTCGAATCTTATCTACTGGCAGCTTGTTCATTCATATCGGATCTATAACTTGAGGAAAAACAGGTATTGTTGAGGAACAGGTAGGGGTGGAGGTTGTTGATTAGCCGGATTAGTACGAACGTATTGCATAAACCATTCGTTCATCATATGAAAAAAGGCTTCTTTAGCCTCACCTCTATGACTACTCGACACAGGTCTAGATTCAATAGGCGCTGTCCCTTGAGCGGGAGCTAGCGTATTACTCTCTACATCATCAACTATAGCTTTTTCGGGATCTATTGCTATACGAAAACACAATTTAAACTGTCAGAAATCATCACACTATCGCAGAGTATATATGGTATGTATAGCTAGACTCTCACACACGCTACGTTAGTCCTAGAATCGCCTAAATCATAGCTCTGATACCAATAAAATGTAACACCCCAACCCATATCTGTCATCGAAATAGGTTTACGAGGCATTACCTATCAAATCACAACATACAACATACATTTCTCATCCAAGAATCCATTAATACATAAACATCAATCCAACAAAGTCACATTGTCCCTTATAAGGCTCTACGAGATGTTAAAACATGCCTGGAAGAGGTTCGGGACTAAACCGACCGATAACATTTGAAAATTTTGGAAAACTTAAAATATTTTCATGCATACAGGGATCACACGCCTGTGTGAACAGGCAGTGTACCTCACACGGCCACCAAACACACCTATGTCACAAGCCGTGCAGAAACAGGGCATACATACTAACTTGCATCACACGGCCAAAAACACGCCCATGTGCCATGGCTGTGTGAAATTTAGACGGTATACTAACTTAGGCACACGGCCAGCCACAAGCCCATATACCAGCTCGTCTGTCACACATGACCAGTAGACACACCTGTGTCTCTAAGCCGTGTAACTCACTGACTTGTTTAATTAAGCTACAACAGGCACACGGTTGAGTCACACGCCCGTGTGCTCAACTGTGTGAGCTGTAAATAGGCTTCGTTTAAGCCACATTTATCACCCTCTTCAAGAAAACCAAAACCACATCATTTCATACCATTTCAATACATTTATAGGCAACCAAAACATGCTATTTCATATACAAATCATGCCATTTAAAATCCATCCATTTCACTACTCAAATCATAATCCAAAACATACTAAAACAATATGCTACCAACAATTTCACCTATCTTCTCTATGCATTTTTTTCTCATCATCTTATTTTCTATTTTAAACATCAATTCATACCAATTAATCATCACAACATCCATGACAAACATGCCAAAATGCAAGGCCATTAATATACATCATATTTCACTTACCAAACTCATAAAATAAGTCAACCCAAATGGCCAAATAGACACCAACATTTACATCATTTATGAGCCAAATCTCATGGCTAATTTCATATCTCAAAACACATTATCATATCACTAGACTATACATGCCATATACCATATTTACAAAGCATCAAATGTACCAACAAGTTGATCAATAGTGTGACGGTGTTCCTGATGATCCCCGAGTCTGAGCTAGCTTCGATTCTCTATAAAATAGGGAAAGAACACACAAAGTAAGCTTTAAAAGCTTAGTAAGCCATATAAAAATAAAATTACCACATGAATCAACATCATTTCCACCCAAAGGCAAACTATGAGTAAGCACATATATAAACTCACAAACCTTTCTCAATGTATACATATTTAATATCATAAATGAATTCATTCAATACTTCCCTTTTCAATACTTGTATGAATCTCATACATACCTGAGTCACTTAGCTCGTTCACACATTCTTCCTCGACTTGACTTTGCCTGTTAAACCTTTTAGAATTGTTAAGGATACTCGAAAATCATATATAGCTCGTACAATGCCATATCCCAGATATTGTCTCACATGTTATGTGACACCCCAAACCCGGCCTAGACGTTATGGCCAAGTCTGGTGTGTCACATTGAAGTGTTTTTTGAAAACCATGTTTTCATTGAAAACCCTTCTTGACGTTTAGAAACTTTTACCGTTTAAACTTGTAAACTTTTGTAGTGGCAGGAACATGTTATTTTAAAAATAGTTTAAGTATCAAAAAAAAATCAAACCTTCTTTGTTATGGCTTAAAGCAAATGGATACTACACACCAGGTAGGATTCAAGAAAAGAGGAGGTGAATCAATTAGACTGCTTAAATACCTAGCTCTTCCATGATCCAATCTTAGACATGCACACATCCATTGCCACACTTTAAGCTTATTACTTGTCCACGAACAACAAATTAAGTTCAAGTCTATTTAAAATATTTATTTCCCTTGAAAATATTTACATTGCAGAAGTTTTGCTCGGTTATCGTGATATTTTGAAAATAAGAAACTTTTATAAAACATGCCCTAGAGCTAATAAATTTTAAGGAATCAATTTAAGTGATGTGAATCCCGAGTTGAAAACGATTTAAGTAATTTAAAAACCCAAAATAAAAATAATAGAGCGGCCTTATTACAACTTTAACCAAAATAGAAATAATCAAAAATAAATGCGAAATTTAAAAGGAAGCTAATTGAAACTTATTTAAAAACCAGGAATTTAATCTTCGTGGCCACTCAGAATCCCACCCAGCTCCAAGTCCACCAACTAGGGCTCATCTGTAAGGATGGAAGAGAAAGGGGGTGAGTTTGGGAAACTCAGTGTGTATGGAAAACCCATCTAAAGCCCAAGTCAGCTCAAGCCCATTGGGCCTAAGCCCTATTCCGATAACAGTGAGTACTGGGCCGAAGCTCTTTTTAGAATACAGTAAACTGGGCCTTAGCCCCTTTTCAGATAACAGTATGGCCCATAGGCCCATTCCAAAACAGAACAGACATATTCGTGTATGTAAGCCCAACCCAGCTAATAACCAACCGCTACACTCCACCTGTACCAGCACTACACTCCATGTGGGGAATAGCTCAACCCACCCACCCTTTACACTCCACGATTGCGGCATTGATTGCGCTCGGATATCAATAAGTTGAGGCAAAGCCTCCAGTACGTGAACAAGCCACTTTCAGTACTTCCTCCATCAATAACCTAGTCCCATGCATTAGATAATAATAACATGGCATGCAGTAAATAGTAACAGTCAAACATGCATTCAGGTCAACCTTAACCTTAGGGGTATATCAGTAATTTTACTCCTAGGGGTAAATCTGTAAATTTTCCACCTATAAAGGTATTTCAGTAATTTTATCAGTTTTAAGGGTTCTCATGAATAATACGGTCCTTACAAGCCCATTTGTCATCGCAGTAATTTATTTATCTCAATTTCACAATTTTAGCCATTGGGCCCTAAAACCCCTAATGGCCCTACAGTGTCCACTAGCAATTTAAGCCCATTTAATTCAAGTTTTATGACCAGTTTACCGGTTTAATCAGTTTTGATTCTACGGTCTAATAGAACATACTTATTGCCTATTTTTTTATTATCTTACCCGTAGGGGCCCGTAAGCCCATTGGGCCCGTAAGCCCATTGGGCCCAATTTTAGCCTATCGAGGCCCAACCGAAGTGCACGAAATTTAACACACGACTAACTTACCAGTTTGCGATTTCAGATCAAATGATTTCTAAACATCTTGTGAGCACTCGCACACTCACAAGCCCACGAAATGCAGAAATTTCGGCATTTCGGCTTTTGCCGAATTGAACTATAAGAGGGTGTTCGATACACACCTGTTTCACGACGACTGCCACTGAGACCCCTTACGATGTCCTACAATTGATTTCCACAATTCTTAGATTGCAAACCACAATTAGCAATCCCAATATTCACCTACCATATTCGAACCATGCCCCTAAAGCCTTTAGAATCTTACCTTTTTACCGAAAACTGATGACTAGATCTAAGTCTAGTTGTTCCAAAGATCTAAGCCTTCGATCCAACCTCTAGAAGACACTAAACACCAAAAGAAATAGTCGGTTAAAGACCCTTAAAGCCCTATGCCCAAATCGACAGCCTCCCTAGATTTTAGGGACTTCGGCTTTTTCTAAATTGTAAAATAAGACTAGATCTGAGGTGATGAGCACTTACCACCTATTCCTCTTTGATTTCTACGCAGATCTGATGCAGATCTATCCTCTAAACTATAGTAGAACTCGAATCCAGGAGATCTGAAGTTTCGGCTATAAGTCCCTAAATCTATGGTACTTTGGCTTTTTAAGTGACGAAGAAGATGACGATTTGAGGCTATAATTTTGAACTAATGTTGCCGACAGATACTAAGGGTTTAGAGAAGATGAAAGTTAATCAAAAGGAACAAAAATAACTGAAGGATTTTGGCTTGGAGAAATCGGCACAAGAAGTGAGTTTTCGGGATTTCGACTTTTTTGGCGATCGGCTATGAAGGTTTTGTGGAGGATGGGATCGATAGAGGAGGTGAGTAAGGTGATCAGAAGGTTTCGGCTAGAAGAAAAAGCAAAAAGGAAGAAATAAAATGGAGGAAAAAGAGAGGAAAAAGAACTTGGCACCAAGGAGAAGGAATTTGCGTTTTTGGCTTTTGTGAGAACTCAGAAAGGATGAATGACAGTGAAAGCTTTTAGGTGGCTAACCCTAATTCTCCAGGACAGAAAAAGAAAAGAACCTAACCCTAATATCAACTAAAACAATCAGCGCCAACCTCCCTAAGGCCCTTGCTGAAATTCACTTAAGTGATCACATGCCCAGCACATGCCTAAAATTAAAAAGTAACAGTATGCCTACCTTGCAACTTGAACCCTGGACCTTTAATTCCTTCCCAGGCGCCATTTTTTTTAGGAACTTAGTGGCGCCACCTTGCCACTTTACCAAGGCCTTATTTGTGTCATAATTTACGAAGTTCTTCTTAAAAACCCACTTAACCAAGTCTCTTATTCACTTAAAATTCAACCTTGATATTTTATCGCGTTTAACTTAGGCTTGGGCCTTCTAAAGGCCCACTAACACATTTAAATGCAATTCCAATATTCAGAACACCAAAATTTCAAAATTTACTTAAAATCACAGAAACCCAGAAAATCCCAAAAATCAGGGCATTACAACTCTACCCCCTTAAAGAAATTTCGGCCTCGAAATTTACCTGATCCAAATAATTGAGGGTATTGTTGACGCATAGTCTCTTCTGACTCTCAAGTAGCCTCTTCCCTTCTATGATTACGCCACAGTACTTTCACCAATGGAACCAACTTCCTTCTTAAAACTTTAATCTCTCGATCTAAAATTTGCACGGGTTCCTCCTCAAAGGTCAAATCAGTCTTTACTTCAATCTCCTCCACTGGCACAACATGTGAAGGATCCGATCAATATCGTCTCAACATGGACACATGAAAGACGTCATGGATTCTGTCCAACTCCGATGGTAACTCTAATTGATATGCTACTGGCCCTACCCGTTTAAGAACCCGATAAGGCCCTATAAATCGCGGACTTAGTTTGCCTTTCCTGCCAAACCTCAAGATCTTCTTCCAAGGTGAAACCTTCAAGAAAACCATATCCCCAACAGCGAAATCAATCTTCTTACGCTTTAGATCTGCATACGACTTCTGTCTATCAGATGCCTCCTTTAATCGATTTCTAATCAACTTAACCTTACTTTCAGTATCTGCCACTAATTCCGGTCCAAGCACTTTTCGTTCACCCAACTCTGTCCAACACGTAGGCGTACGACATCTTCGCCCATAAAGTGCCTCATATGGAGCCATCTGAATACTTGCTTGGTAGCTGTTGTTGTACGCAAACTCTACAATGGCAAGTAGTCCTCCCAACTACCACAAAAATTAATGATACAACCTCTTAACATATCCTCCAAAACTTGAATAACCCTTTCCGACTGTCCATCTGTCTGAGGGTGAAAAGTAGTATTGAAATCCAATCGTGTACCCAACGCCTCCTGCAACTTCTACCAGAACTGAGATGTAAACCTAGGGTCTCGATAAAAAATAATCGACACTGGCAACCCATGCAGTCGCACTATCTCTGCCACATACAACTTGGCCAACTTTTGCAGTGAGTAATTAGTACGAACAGGTATGAAATGGGTAGATTTCGTTAACTTATCCACAATTACCCACACAGAATCTTTCTTGGTGGGTGTCAAAGGTAGCCCACTCACGAAGTCCATAGTTACTCTCTCCCACTTCCATAGTGGAATTTTCACCGGTTGCAGTAATCCAGAAGGCAATTAGTGCTCGGACTTAACTTGCTGGCACGTTAGACATTTCCCAACAAATTCAGTCACCTCTCGTTTTAGTCTAGGCCACCAGTACACCTCTCGCAGGTCTCGATATAACTTATTCCCTCCAGGATGCATAGCACAAGGTCCACCATGAGCCTCTTTTAGAATTGACCGCCTCAATTCAAGGTCCTTCGGAATACAAACTCTTCTACGAAAGCACAGAACTCCGTCAATATTCAGTCCAAAATCCTCATTCTCACCGTTCTTAACTTGCCGAATCTGAAAAACTAACGAATCATCCTTCAACTATTTTTTTTAATCTATTCAGTCCAAGTAGGCCTCACTTGCAATTCTGCTAACAGACTTCCATCGTTGAACAGACTCAAACGTGCAAACAAGGCTCTCAAATCAGCAACAATCCTTCGACTCAAAGCATCAGCCACCACATTAGCCTTACCTGGGTGGTACTCAATCAAACAGCCATAATCCTTAAGCAACTCTATCCATCTTCGTTGCCTAAGGTTTAACTCCTTCTGAGTCAACAGATACTTTAGGCTCTTATGGTCTGTGTATATAATACACTTTTCTCCATATAAGTAATGTCTCCAGATTTTCAACGCGAAGATCACTACTGCTAGCTCTAAATCGTGCGTAGGGTAGTTCGCTTCATGAGGCTTAAGCTGTCATGAAGCATAAGCGACCACCTTACCCTCTTGCATCAGTATGCATCCTAACCCCACATGTGACGTATCGTTATACACAGTGAAGTCCTTCCCAGACTCTGGTTGAATCAACACTGGCGCTTTAGTCAATACCTTTTTCAACTGGTCAAAAGCTTTTTACTGTTTCTCAGTCCAGACAAATGTTACTCCTTTCCTTAACAGTTTCGTAAATGGTGCAGCAATCAGAGAAAATCCCTTTACAAACCTTCATAATAGCTTTGCGGACTCGAAAAACTCCGATTTTCGATCATCGACTTGGTGGTTTCCATTCCAAAATCGCCTCAATTTTCCAGGATCCACTCTAATTCCTTCAAGAAGAAACCACATAACCTAGAAAAGTCACTTCAAACTGAAATTCACGATTACTAAACTTCGCATAAAGTTGCTTCTCTCTCAGCACTTGCAGCACAATACGTAGATGCTTATCATGCTTCTCCTCAGTTTCCGAATATACCAGAATATCATCGATAAAAACAACCACGAATCAGTCCAAGTAAGGTTGGAATACTCGATTCATCAGATCCATGAAAGCTGCAGGTGCGTTCGTCAACCCAAATGGCATAACCAGAAACTCGTAATGACCATATCGAGTTATGAATGCTGTCTTATGAATATCCACTTCCTTTACCCTTAGTTGATGGTATCCAGATCGAAGGTCAATCTTGGAAAATACCGAAGCTCCTCTAAGTTGGTCAAATAGATCGTCAATTCTAGGTAGTGGGTATTTGTTCTTTATCGTCAGTTTGTTCAACTGGTGATAATCGATGCACATGCGCATCGTCCCGTCCTTTTTCTTCACAAACAAGACTGGTGCTCCCCATGGAGACACACTCGGTCTAATGAAGCCTCTATCCAACAACTCTTGGATTTGAGCTTTCAGTTCCACTAACTCCTTCGGTGCCATCCTATAGGGTGCGATGGACACTGGAGCTGTTCCAGGCAGCAAATCGATTCCAAACTCGACTTCTCGATTCGGAGGTAATCCAGGAAGCTCTTTTGGGAAAACATCTCAGAATTCTCTAACAGTTCTGACTGTCTCCACAGTCAGATCCTCAGTTTCAACTGGCTTATAAAAGCCAAATATGTCTCGCATCCCTTACGCATCAGTTTCTCAGCCCTCAAAGTCGACACTACATTGGACAAGTAATCTCTTCGTTCTCCAATAATCATTACCTCTTCATCCTCGACAGTCCTTAACACCATCCTCTTAGCTGCACAATCCAGAGCTGCCCTATGCTTGGTCATTCAGTCCATCCCTAGGATCAAATCAAATTCTCCGAACGGTAACTCCATCAAGTCTCCACAGAAAATCCTACCTTGAGTCTCTAAAGGCACCTCCCTAAAGAGTTTCTCTACCTTAACCGAGTGACCTAAAGGACTTATCACAGTTACCCCACACACAGTCTCCTCAAAGTGTATACCCAATGCCCCAAAAATGTCACATCCAATATACGAATGAGTTGACCCCACATCTATCAGAGCAGTATAAGGTACGCCAAAGATAAAAAACGTACCAGTTATGACATCAGGTGCGTCACTTTTCTCGCGGCGACGAGCAGCATATACCAAAGCTGGCTGACGAGACTCAGCATTAACAACACCCTTGCCAGGTGCCCTACGTCCACGGCCATTGCCACCGTGACCTTGTCCACGACCTCTCGACGGCGGTGGTCCACCTCGCGTTGATTGCACAGGTTGCACAGCCCCTTGTTCAGCCACTTGAGTCTGGGCTGGCCTCCTAGGACAATCCCTGATCCTATGTTCCTTTGACCTACAACGAAGACAAGCCCCACTACGCTTCCAGCATTCCCCCAGACGCACTCTACCACAATCTCCACAAGCTTGTGGTCTAACTGTGTTCACCGGAACTACTCGAACTGGTTCCTCCGTCCTATGTAACACCCCAAACCCAGCCTAGACATTATGACCGGATCCGATGTGCCACATCGGAACGTAAAAAAACATTTTCTGTTTTTAGTCCAGAAAATCGTACTTAGTGTTCAAAGGATGATTTTACTATAGGTTAAAGTGAATGGAAGTTGTGTACCAAGTAGGAAACCGAAAAAGAGGAGGTGAGTCCATCGGACTACTTAAATACCAAGCTCCCTTCGGATCCAATCCTAGACATGCACACCACCATTGCCACACCTTAACTTAGTGTATGTTCTTAGGAAACCAATTCATTTAAGTCCAGTTTAAGAAAAAGTGATTAACTTTGTAAAACGTTTTTGCTTTGTTGTCGTGATATTTTAAAATCAATTACTGTTTTTGAAAACGCGCCCTAAATCTAATCAGTTTCAGTGATTAAGATAATATTATACCTATTCTAGTAAAACATATTAAAAACAATCAAAAATCATTAAAGCGGCCTTATTACAACTTAAACCCAAAATAATTGATGTAAATAAAAACTAATTAAATTATAAAAAGAGAATCAAGTTTGCAGTATGTGCGGCCACTCCGAATCCCTCACAGCTCCAAGTCCACTATGGTTAAGGGTTACCTGCAAGAATAAAGTTAAGGGGGTGAGTTTGGAAAACTCAGTGTGTAAAATAGTCCAACCATAGTCCAGATCAGTTCAAACCACAGAAACAGAGTAAATTGGGCCTTAGCCCTATATAGAGTTCAAAATGAAGCCCATAGGCCCATAACAGATACAGAACAGATATATCATGTATGCAGAAAACCCAAATCATATCCATCCGTATACACCCCCGTGCCAACCTTACACCATGCGGAGAGACTACTCGACCCACCCATCCGTCTACACGTCACAAGTATTTGCAGCATGGTCGCCGCGAGCGAATAGTGTGACAGAGTCACCAGATCTGAGATATTTGTGGGCAGAGCCACGAAGCAGGATATTTGTGGCAGAGCCACCAGAACGCTTCCTCCATCAATATAACCCATATCTCATGCAACAGATATACATGTCATAGCATATAACAAACAGAACCAGAATATCATGCATTTCAGTCAAAATCAACCCTAGGGGTATAATGGTAATTTTGCACCTAGGGGTATAATGGTAACTTTCATACTTAAGGGTATTTCGGTAAAACTTTCTATTTTAGGGTTTACATACACATTACAACCATTAACGTATTAACAAAAACACTTACCGAGCATTTTTACCGAATTGGGCCCGTTGGCCCATTAACCCATTTTCGGCCCATTAAGCCCAAATATACCGAAGTGCACGAAATTGCGCACTTTGCAATCATATCATTTAAGATTACCAGGATTAACAATCCAAACTATCTCACGAGCGCTCGCACGCTCGCAAGTCCACAAAATTCAGGCTTTTCGGCATTTCGGCTTTTCGACTTTTACCGATCTAGTCTATGAGTGGGTGTCGTTTACATACCTGATTTGTAGTGGTTCGATGGCGAGTTCCACACATGAGCTGCCTATAATTGGATTACTAACACGTCAATCTAAATATCAAAAACAAACTACAAACTATCCCCCTACCTTATTCGGCCAACCAAGTCTCAGACCCTAGAGTTTTTACCTTTTTCCGAAACTAGCGACTAGGTTTACATCCAGTCGTTCCACTTGTCCAAGCCTTCGATCAGCAGCCTCTAGATCACACTAACATCATAATAAAACAATTGTCACAACCCTTAGAGCCATAGGGCCCAATCGATAGCCTCCCTAAGCCTTTAGAGATTTCGGCTTTTCTAAAACCCAAAATAAAGAATAGATTCGAAAACTTACCACCAGTTCCTTCAATCAACGATTCCACTTTAGTTCCTATTCGGTTCTGATGCAGATCTATCCCCTCAAATGTTAGCAGAAATCAAATCTTTAAAGGTCTAAAGATTTGGCTATGCCCCAATGACTATGGTGTTTTCGGCTTTTGAAACTTGTGAAATAAAAGATGATTTGATAATGAGGTTTTTGCAAAGTTGAAGTCGATAGAGGTTGGGGTTTAGAGAGTGTGAAATTCGGCCAGGAAAGATGAAGGAAAAATCAAAGAAGTTGGCTAGGAGAAATCGGCACAAAAGAAAAACAGGCTTTCGGGATTTTGACTTTTATGGCAATCGGCTATAAAGGCTTAGAAACGAATGGAATGGAAGAGTAGAATGGTAGGAAGGGTTCGGCTATGTAAGAAAAGGAAAAGAAGAGAGAAAAAGAGAAAAGAATTGTCAGAAACGACACCCCCTCCAAAAGCCGAAATTCCCCTCACTAAATGACCTAGCCAAATTTTCCATGCTAAAGTCCCTTGACCGGCCAACTCTTGCTCCTTGATCAGCTCCTAAATTTCCTCCCTTATCTTATCTTTACTCAATCCCCTTACTAGCTTAAACTCCCCCAACAGAGTTCCCCCTTGAGTTCCATCACCTCCCTTTTTGTTCACAAAAATAAATACCCTATTTGCATACCTTGTGGCCCGAACCTTGGCTCCCCCTAGACATCTACACGCCACTCCCCCTATACCTTATGTGGCGTCACATGCCAATTTACCACAGGACCCTTGTGCCCTATTTTTACCATCTTTAATTTAAAAGCCCTCAACGCCAGTACCCTCTCTTTCTAAAATCCAAAATTCATAAATTGCCTCGAATTGGATATACTCTTAGGCCTTTTTAAGGGCCCAGTAACATACTCAGACCCACAACAGATAGTTAAAACATAGAATTTCTAAAATTCATTGGAAATCACAAAAATCCCGAAAATTGAGGCGTTACAACTCTACCCTTCTTAAAGAAATTTTGTCCTCGAAATTTTACCTGATTCAAACAGATGAGGGTATTGTTGCCGCATCGCCTCTTCTGTCTCCCAAGTAGCTTCCTCTCTGCCATGATTACGCCAAAGCACTTTTACCAAGGGAACTGACTTTCTTCTCAGAACCTTAACATCTCGATCCAGTACCTGCACCGGCTCTTCCTCAAAAGTCAGATCTGGCCACACCTCAATCTCTGCAACCGGCACGACATGAGTAGGGTCAGAACGATATCGCCTTAACATGGAGACATGGAAAACATCGTGAATCTTGTCTAACTCTGAAGGTAATTCCAGTTGATAAGCCACTGGACCCATTCGCTTAAGAACTCGATAAGGCCCAATGAATCGCGGACTCAACTTGCCCTTCTTACCAAACCTTAATATCTTCTTCCAAGGTGAAACCTTCAAGAAGACCATATCACCCACTGAGTACTCAATCTCCTTACGCTTCAAATCTGCATATGACTTTTAACTATCAGATGCTTCCTTCAACCGATCTCTGATTATCCTGACCTTATCTTCAGCATCTGCTACCAACTCAGGTCCAAGAACCTGTCGTTCTCCCAACTTAGTCCAACAACTAGGTGTACGACACCTACGTCCATGCAGCGCTTCGTATGGTGCCATTCGGATACTCGCCTGATAATTGTTGTTATACGCAAATTCTGCCAACGGCAAGTAATCCTCCCAACTACCTCAGAAGTCAATAACGCACCCCCTCAACATGTCTTTCAAAATCTGAATAACCCTTTCCGACTGACCATCCGTCTGAGGATGAAAAGCCGTGCTAAAGTTCAATCGCGTCCCCAATGCCTCATGTAACTTTTTCCAGAACCGAGATTTGAACCTAGGATCTCGATCAAAAATAATCGATACTAGCACTCCATGGAGTCGCACAATCTCTGCCACGTACAATTTGGCTAATTTCTGAAGTGAATAGTCAGTGCGGACAGGTATGAAATGAGCAGACTTGTTTAACCTATCCACGATCACCCAAACCGTGTCCTTCTTCGTTGGTGTCAAGGGTAGCCCACTCACAAAGTCCATGGTTACCCTCTCCCACTTCCAGAATGGTATCTTAACGGGCTGCAAAAGTCCGGAAGGTAGTTGATGCTCAACTTTCACTTGCTGGCACGTCAGACACTTCCCCACAAACTCCGTTTCTTCTCGTTTAAGCCCAGGCCACCAATACAATTCTCGCAAGTCGCGATACAACTTATTCCCTCCAGGATGCATAGCACAAAGTCCTCCATGAGCTTCTTTCAGTATTGACTGCCTTAAGTCAGAGTCTTTCGGAATGCAAACTCTTCCTCGAAAACACAAAATTCCTTCACTATTTAACCCAAACTTAGAAGTTTCCCCTTTCTTAACTTGTTGAAATCGAGAAACTAAAGACTCATCCTTCAACTGCTTTTCCTTAATCTGATCCACTCAGGCTGGCCTTACTTGCAACTCAGCCAACAGACTGCCATCATCATATAGACTCAAACGAGCAAACATTGCTCTCAGATCAGATATAGCTCTACGGCTTAGAGCATCGGCTACCACATTAGCCTTCCCTGGGTGATACTCAATCAAACAATCATAGTCCTTAAGCAATTCTATCCATCTTCGTTGCCTCAGATTCAACTCCTTCTAAGTCAGCAAGTACTTGAGACTCTTATGATCCGTGTATATGACACACTTTTTCCCGTACAGATAGTGTCTCCAGATCTTTAGTGCAAAGATTACTGCTGCCAATTCAAGGTCGTGGGTAGGATAGTTCCCTTCGTGAGGCTTAAGCTGTCGTGATGCGTAGGCCACCACCTTACCCTCTTGCAATAAGACACAGCCCAAACCCACATGTGATGCGTCACTATACATGGTAAAATCCTTTTCAGACTCCGGCTGAATCAATACAGGTGCTTTGGTCAGAACTTCCTTCAATTTCTCAAAAGCTTCCTGCTACTTCTCGGTCCAAACAAACGGTGCTCCTTTCCTTATAAGTTTTGTCAATGGTGCTGCCAACACAGAAAATCCTTCCACAAACCTTCTATAGTACCCTGCCAAACCCAAAAAACTACGAATTTTCGACACCGACCTCGGCGGTTTCCACTCTAGAATCGCTTCAACCTTTCAAGGGTCCACCTTGGTCCCCTCAGCAGAGACAACATGACCTAAAAAGGTTACCTCCCTCAACCAGAATTCACACTTACTGAACTTCCCATAAAGTTCCTTCTCCCTTAACACTTGCAGCACAATGCGGAGATGCTCATCATGCTTATCTTCGGTTTCAGAATAAACCAAAATATCGTCAATAAAAACAACTACGAATCGATCCAAAAATGGTTGGAATACCCGATTCATCAGATCCATAAATGCTGCAGGAGCGTTCGTCAACCCAAATGGCATAACCAAAAACTTGTAATGACCATACCGAGTCTTGAATGTCGTCTTATGAACATCCACCTCCTTGACCCTTAATTGATGATATCCAGATCGAAGATCAATCTTGGAAAATACCGAAGCTCCTCTAAGTTGGTCGAACAAGTCGTCGATTCTTGGTAAAGGGTACTTATTCTTAATCGTCAGTTTGTTCAACTGCCGATAATCGATGCACATCCGCATTGTCCCATCCTTCTTTTTCACAAACAACACCGGTGCTCCTCACGGAGACACACTCGACCTAATAAAGCCTCTATCCAATAACTTTTGAATCTGTGCTTTCAGCTCCACCAACTCCTTCGGTGCCATCCTGTATCGTGCGATGGATACTGGTGCCGTTCCAGGCAACAAATCAATTCCAAACTTGACTTCTCAGTTCGGAGGCAATCCCGGGAGCTCTTCTGGAAAAATATCTTGGAATTCATTAATGGTTCTAACTTTATCCATCGTCAAGCCCTCAGTCTCTGACTGACTTATAAATGTCAAATACGCCTCACAACCATTACGAATCCACTTCTCGGCTCTCAACGCTGACACCACATTGGACAAATAATCTCTTCGTTCACCTATCATCATAACCTCCTCACCCTCCGCGGTTCTTAACACCATTCGCTTAGCTGTACAGTCCAAAGTTGCCCTATGCTTAACAAGCCAATCTATTCCCAAAATGAGATCAAATTCTCCAAAAGGTAATTCCATCAAGTCACCAACGAATATCCTACCTTGAGTTTCTAAAGGTACATCTTTATATAGTTTGTCTACCCTAACCGAGTTACCCAAAGGACTTAGTACTGATACCCCCACTCACAGCCTCCTCAGAGTGCACACCCAACGACCTAGATATGGCACATGCAACATACGAATGAGTAGATCCAATATCTATCAAAGCAGTGTACGGCATGCTAGAAATAAAAAATGTACCAGTTATGACGTCGGGTGCATCACCTTCCTCTCGACGACGGGCTGCATACACCAACGCTGGCTGTCGAGCCTCAGCATTTTCGGTACCCCTGCCAGGTGCTCCTCGTCCCCGACCATTTTCGTTACCGCCCCTACCTTGACCATGTCCTCTTAATGGTTGTGGTCCACCTCTCGCTGGTTGAGCAACCTTCCATTCCACAACCTGAACCTGATCTATTTTCTAAGGACAATCTTTGACTTTATGCTCCATAGACCCACACCGAAAATAAGCACCAGAACGTTTTCGACACTCGCCCATATGTATCTTTCCACAACTCCTACAACCCTGCGGTCTAACAGTATTCATCGGTATTGCTCGAATTGGCTCCATTACCCTTGCTCTCTTAACATTCTTGTTCATACCACCTGAAAGTCTTGAATCTCTCCTAAAACGATTTCGATCTTTTCACGATTACGTCTTTTCTCATGCGCTTCACTTCCTCAGCTATCTTAGCTTTCTCCACTAAAGCAGCGAAGTTACGCTCCCTCTGTGGAGCAATCAGCACCCTAAGTTCATCTCTCAGACCATCCTTGAAGCGTACGTTATGCTCATACTCTGTAGCGACAATCCCAGAAGCATACCGGCTCGATGATCGAAACTCGGACTCATACACGACCACCGACTTACTCCCTTGCACCAGTTCGAAAATTCTTTCCATGGCGTCCCACGTAACTAGCCCCAACATACTTTCCTTTGAAGGTCGTCTTAAATGCTCCCAAGTCACACCGTCGGCGAGAGTTCCATCTCTCACCATGAGCCACCACCGATAAGCCTCATCCACGAGTAACGATATGGCTCCCTTCCCGACTCGCTCCACAGAGCGATCCGGATCATCCATAATCCGCTCTGTGGCTTCTAACCAATACTCAGCCACATTCGGAGCTACACCAGATACGCCCCTAAATATCTCTACTCCATTGGCCCGGAGCCACTCAGAAATAGACCCTTGAATTATGTTTCCCGTACTTGCCCCGGTAACCCTTTCTAGAACACGAAACATTGCCTGGGATAGGGCATCATCCCCTGCACCTCGATCATGAGATTCCACTTCCGTTGCCGGTGGTATCGGTGCATCTGCCGCCGACATATGCCCTGAGGACGAAGATTCAGCCCGTGTACTACCTCAGCCACGTCCACGACCCCTTCCACGTGCTGCCCTCGTACTCATGTCGTATTATCTGATTATGAATTTTATGCATCCATTAAATATTTCAGTGTTTATTATAGATGTTTTATGAACAGACAATAATTCAGGGTTTGTTTTTCGCGGAAATGTAACCTAGCTACAATATTTAGTCCATTTATCAAAAGTTCTTATAGTTCAAATATCACCCCTACTATAGTATCATAGGGTTTCAGTACAAATATATAGCTGATATTTCAGGAATATTCAGAAAAATTTAGAGTAATACTTACAGACTTGGGCCGAAGATTCAGAGTGCCACCTCTTTGGTTATCAATTTTCAAAAACCCAAAAACTTAAATCCTTTCTAGATTGAACCTTAAGACATACATACCTTGTATAATATCTTTGAAAGAACTTTCCAAAACCATTTCCAAAAATACCCTTCTTAAGCCTAAGTTTTTCAAAAGTTTTTCGGACCCGACCCACAGTCGAGCTATTGCAACTTGGCTCTGATACCACTAAATGTAACACCCCAAAACCAGCCTAGACGTTATGACCAGATCCGACGTGCCACATCGGAACGTAAAAAAACATTTTCTATTTTTAGTCTAGGAAATCGTACTTAGTGTTTAAAGGATGATTTTACTATAGGTTAAAGTGAATAGAAGCTGTGCACCAGGTAGGAAACTGAAAAAGAGGAGGTGAGTCCATCAGACTGCTTAAATATCAAGCTCCCTTCGGATCCAATCCTAGACATGCACACTACCATTGCCACACCTTCACTTAGTGTATGTTCTTAGGAAAACAATTCATTTAAGTCCAGTTTAAGAAAAAGTGATTAACTTTGTAAAATATTTTTGCTTTGTTGTCGTGATATTTTAAAATCAATTACCGTTTTTGAAAATGCGACCTAAAACTAATCAGTTTCAGTGATTAAGATAATATTATACCTATTCTAGTTAAACATATTAAAAACAATCAAAAATCATTAAAGCGACCTTATTACAACTTAAACCCAAAATAATTGATGTAAATAAAAAATAATTAAATTATAAAAAGAGAATCAAGTTTGCAGTACGTGCGGCCACTCCGAATCCCTCACAGCTCCAAGTCCACTATGGTTGAGGGTTACCTGCAAGAATAAAGTTAAGGGGGTGAGTTTGGAAAACTCAGTGTGTAAAATAGCCCAACCATAGTCCAGATCAGTTCAAACCACAGAAACAAAGTAAATTGGGCCTTAGCCCTATACAGAGTTCAGAATGAAGCCCATAGGCCCATAACAGATACAGAACAGATATATCATGTATGCAGAAAACCCAAATCATATCCATCCGTATACACCCCCGTGCCAACCTTATACCATGCGGGGAGACTACTCGACCCACCCATCCGTCTACACGTCACAAGTATTTGCAGCATGGCTGCCAGAATAGATAGTGTGACAGAGTCACCAGATATAGATATTTGTGGACAAAGCCACCAAAATAAATATTTGTGGCAGAGCCACCAGAACGCTTCCTCCATCAATATAACCCATATCTCATGCAACAGATATACATGTCATAGCATATAACAAACAGAACTAGAATATCATGCATTTCAGTCAAAATCAACCCTACGGGTATAATGGTAATTTTCCACCTAGGGGTATAATGGTAACTTTCATACTTATGGGTATTTCGGTAAAACTTTCTATTTTAGGGTTTACATACACATTACAACCATTATCGCATTAACAGAAACACTAACCGAGTGTTTTTACCGAATTGGGCCTGTTGGCCAATTAACCCATTTTCGGCCCATTAAGCCCAAATATACCGAAGTGCACGAAATTGCGCATTTTGCAATCATATCATTTGAGATTACTAGGATTAACAATCCAAACTATCTCATGAGCGCTCGCATGCTCACAAGTCCACAAAATGCCGGCTTTTCGGCATTTCAGCTTTTCGGCTTTTACCAATCTAGTCTATGAGTGGGTGTCGTTTACACATCTGATTTGTAGTGGTTCGATGGCGAGTTCCACACATGAGCTACCTACAATTGGATTACTAACACGTCAATCTAAATATCGAAAACAAACTACAAACTGTCCCCCTACCTTATTCGGCCAACCAAGTCTTAGACCCCAGAGTTCTCACCTTTTTTCGAAACTAGCGACTAGGTTTAGATCCAGTCTTTCCACTTGTCCTAGCCTTTGATCAGCAACGTCTATATCACACTAACATCATAATAAAACAATTGTCACAACCCTTAGAGCCATAGGGCCCAATCGATAGCCCCCCTAAGCCTTTAGAGATTTCGGCTTTTCTAAAACCCGAAATAAAGAATAGATTCGAAAACTTACCACCAGTTCCTTCAATCAACGATTCCACTTTAGTTCCTATTCGGTTCTGATGCAGATCTATCCCCTCAAATGTTAGCAGAAATCAAATCTTTAAAGGTCTAAAGATTTGGCTATGCCCCAATGACTATGGTGTTTTCGGCTTTTGAAACTCGTGAAATAAAAGATGATTTGATATGGAGGTTTTTGCAAAGTTGAAGTCGATAGAGGTTGGGGTTTAGAGAGTGTGAAATTCGGCCAGGAAAGATGAAGGAAAAATCAAAGAAGTTGGCTAGGAGAAATCGGCACAGAAGAAAAATAGGCTTTTGGGATTTCGGCTTTTATGGCAATTGGCTATAAAGGCTTAGAAACGAATGGAATGGAAGAGTAGAATAGTAGGAAGGGTTCGGTTATGTAAGAAAAGGAAAAGAAGAAGAAAATAGAGTAGGAGAAGAGAGAAAAAGAGAAAAGAATTGTCAGAAACAGTACCCCCCTCCAAAAGCCGAAATTCCCCTCACTAAATGACCTAGCCGAATTTCCCATGCTAAAGTCCCTTGACCGGCCAACTCTTACTCCTTGATCAGCTCCTAAATTTCCTCCCTTATCTTATCTTTACTCAATCCCTTACTAGCTTAAACTCCCCTACACAGAGTTCCCCTTGAGTTCCATCACCTCCTTTTTGTTCACAAAAATAAATACCCTATTTGCATACCTTGTGGCTCGAACCTTGGCTCCCCCTAGACATCTACACGCCACTCCCCCTATACCTTATTTGGCGTCACATACCAATTTACCACAGGTCCCTTGTGCTCTATTTTTACCATCTTTAATTTAAAAGCCCTCAACGCTAGTACCCTCTCTTTCTAAAATCTGAAATTCATAAATTGGCTCGAATTGGATATACTCTTGGGCCTTTTTAAGGGCCCAGTAACATACTCAGGCCCACAACAGACAGTTAAAACACAGAATTTCTAAAATTTATTGGAAATCACAAAAATCTCGACAATCCCAAAAATTAGAGCGTTACATCCTAGCTCTCTTAACATTTCGGTTTGCAGCACCAGCTGGTCCAGCATCCCTTCTGAATCGATTTCGATCCCTAGCACAGTTCTTTCGTTCGGCTTGCTTCACCTCTTCGGCTATCTTAGCCTTCTCTACCAGTGCAGCAAAATCGCGCTCTCTCTGCGGAGCTATCAGCACCCTTAACTCATCCCTAAAGCCATCCTCAAAACGAACATTGCGCTCATATTCGGTGGAGATAATGCCACTAGCGTACCGACTCAATCGCAGAAACTCTGCCTCATATTCAGCAACGGTCTTACCACCCTAGGTCAGGTTTAGGAATTCCTTTCTTCATGCATCCACATAGCTAGCTCCGACATATTTCGCCTTGAAGGACTGCTTGAACAACTCCCATGTTACCCTCTCAACTGAGGTACCCTCTCTCACAGTGATCCACCACTGATACGCCTCGTCCCGCAGCAACGACACCGCTCCTTTTAACTTCTGCTCTACTGAGCAGTCCAAGTCATCCATGATCCACTCCGTGGGTTTCAGCCAGTACTCAGCCACATTTGGGGCTACTCTAGATACACCCCTAAAAACCTCCGCTCCGTTGGCCCGGAGTCGCTTAGAAATGGAACCCCTATTCATGGGCCCGACATTAGCTCCGGCCACCCTTTCCAAAACTTTCAACATGGCCTGGGATAGAGCGTCGTCCCCTACGGCCCGATCATACGACCCATTATCATCCACCTGTGGTGGTCGTGCCTCACCAGCTAGTATGTGTTCTGAATACGAAGATCCAGCTTGAGTACTACCTCGGCCTCGACCACAGCCTCTTCCCTGAGCAGCTCTCGTACTCATATCGATTTATCTAATTACGAATTTTATGACATTAGTTTATTGTTTCAATTGTTTATTACAAAATATCTTATGAACAGATAAAGTTTCAGAGTTGTTCTCGTGCAATCGCAATTTAGCTACTGTCTCAGTTTCTTAGGGCTTAGTTTACCCAACAATCTCAGTTTTGTAGCCTTAACACTACCTTATCTATGGTACTATATCTAAGGCTCAGTACTATCTACAGTATTATTTTTAGTACAGTACAGTATATATATAGAGCAGAAAGATTCTTACAGACTTGGTGCCGGGAATTCAGTGTTCCACCTCATCAGATTTCAGACAAACTCAAACGATTTAGGCCTTTTTAAAATCCATTTCTCAAACATTTGATTTAAAGAAAACAAGTTTGGAAATTATCTCCTTTAAACAGAAAATTTGTTTTCAAAAGTTAGATTTTTCCAAAAATACCCTCTTTGGGCTTAAAGTTTTGAAAACCTTTTTTTTTGGACCCAATCCACTGCCGAGTTGTTGCAACCTTGACTTTGATACCACTAAATATAACACCCCAAACCCGGCCTAGAAATTATGGCCAAGTCTGGTGTGTCACATTGAAGTGTTTTTCGAAAACCATGTTTTCATTGAAAACCCTTCTTGACGTTTAAAAACTTTTACCGTTTAAACTTGTAAACTTTTGTAGTGGCAGGAACATGTTATTTTAAAAATAGTTTAAGTATCGAAAAAAAGTCAAACCTTCTTTGTTATGGCTTAAAGCGAATGGATACTACGCACCAGGTAGGATTCAAGAAAAGAGGAGGTGAATCAATTAGACTGCTTAAATACCTAGCTCTTCCATGATCCAATCCTAGACATGCACACATCCATTGCCACACTTTAAGCTTACTACTTGTCCACGAACAACAAATTAAGTTCAAGTCTATTTAAAATATTTATTTCCCTTGAAAACATTTACGTTGCGGAAGCTTTGCTTGGTTATCGTGATATTTTGAAAATAAGTAACTTTTATAAAACGCGCCCTAGAGCTAATAAATTTTAAGGAATCAATTTAAGTGATGTGAATCCCAAGTTGAAAACGATTTAAGTAATTTAAAAACCCAAAATAAAAATAATAGAGCGACCTTATTACAACTTTAACCAAAATAAAAATAATCAAAAATAAATGCGAAATTTAAAAGGAAGTTAATTGAAACTTATTTAAAAACTAGGAATTTAATCTTCGTGGCCACTCTGAATCTCGCCCAACTCCAAGTCCACCAACTAGGGCTCACCTGCAAGGATGGAAGAGAAAGGGGGTGAGTTTGGGAAACTCAGTGTGTATGGAAAACCCATCCAAAGCTCAAGTCAGCTCAAGCCCATTGGGCCTAAGCCCTATTCCGATAACAGTGAGTACTGGGCCGAAGCCCTTTTCAGAATACAGTAAACTAGGCCTTAGCCCCTTTTCAGATAACAGTATGGCCCATAGGCCCATTCCAGAACAGAACAGACATATTCGTGTATGCAAGCCCAACCCAGCCTATAACCAACCGCTACACTCCACCCGTACCAGCACTACACTCCATGTGGGGAATAGCTCAACCCACTCAGCCCTACACTCCATAGTTGTAGCATTGCGCGGATATCGATAAGTTGAGGCAAAGCCTCCAATCGACGGACAAGCCACTTTCGATACTTCCTCCATCAATAACTTCGGTTCCATGCATCGAGAATAATAACATGGCATGCAATAAATAATAACGATCAAACATGCATTCAGGTCAACCTTAACCCTAGGGGTATATCAGTAATTTTACTCCTAGGGGTAAATCTATAAATTTTCCACCTATAAAGGTATTTCAGTAATTTTATCAGTTTTAAGGATACTCATGAATAATACGGTCCTTACAAGCCCATTTGTCATCGCAGTAATTTATTTATCTCAATTTCACAATTTTAGCCATTGGGCCCTAAAACCCCTAATAGCCCTACAGTGTCCACTAGCAATTTAAGCCCACTTAATTCAAGTTTTATGACCAGTTTACCAGTTTAATCAGTTTTGATTCTACAGTCTAATAGAACATACTTATTGCTTATTTTTTTATTATCTTACCCGTATGGGCCCGTAAGCCCATTGGGCCCAGTTTTAGCCTATCGAGGCCCAATTACCGAAGTGCACGAAATTTCACACACGACTAACTTACCACTTTTCGATTTCAGATCAAATGATTTCTAAACGTCTTGTGAGCACTCGTACACTCACAAGCCCACGAAATGCCGAAATTTTGACATTTCGGCTTTTGCCGAATTGAACTATGAGAGGGTGTTCGATACACACTTGTTTCGCGACGACTGCCACTGAGACCCCTTACGATGTCCTACAATTGATTACCACAATTCTTAGATTGCAAACCACAATAACCAATCCCAATATTCACCTACCATATTCGAACCATGTCCTTAAAGCCTTTAGAATCTTACCTTTTTACCGAAAACCGATGACTAGATCTAAGTCTAGTTGTTCCAAAGATCCAAGCCTTCGATCCAACCTCTAGAAGACACTAAACACCAAAAGAAATCGTCGGTTAAAGACTCTTAAAGCCCTATGCCCAAATCGACAGCCTCCCTAGATTTTAGGGACTTCGGCTTTTTCTAAATTGTAAAATAAGACTAGATCTGAGGTGATGAGCACTTACCACCTATTCCTCTTTGATTTCTACACAGATCTGATGCAGATCTATCCTCTAAACAATAGTAGAACTCGAATCCAGGAGATCTGAAGTTTCGGCTATAAGTCCCTAAATCTATGGTACTTCGGCTTTTTAAGTGATGAAGAAAATGACGATTTGAGGTTATAACTTTGAAGTAATGTTGCCGACAGATACTGAGGGTTTAGAGAAGATGAAAGTTAATCAAAAGGAACAAAAATAACTGAAGGATTTTGGCTTGGAGAAATCGTCACAAGAAGTGAGTTTTCAGGATTTCAGCTTTTATGGCGATCGGCTATGAAGGTTTTGTGGAGGATGGGATCGATAGAGGAGGTGAGTAAGGTGATCAGAAGGTTTCGGCTAGAAGAAAAAGCAAAAAGGAAGAAAGAAAATGGAGGAAAAAGAGAGAAAGAAGAACTCGACACCTAGGAGAAGGAATTTGCGTTTTCGGCTTTTGTGAGAACTCAGAAAGGATGAATGACAGTGAAAGTTTTCAGGTGGCTAACCTTAATTCTCCAAGACAGAAAAAGAAAAGAACCTAACCCTAATATCAACTAAAACAATCGGCCCCAACCTCCCTAAGGCCCTTGCCAAAATTCACTTAAGTGATCACATGCCCAGCATTTGCCTAAAATTAAAAAGTAATAGTATGCCTACCTTGCAACTTGAACCCTGGACCTTTAATTCCTTCCCAGGCGCCATTTTTTTTAGGAACTTAGTGGCGCCACCTTGCCACTTTACCAAGGCCTTATTTGTGTCATGATTTATGAAGTTCTTCTTAAAAACCCACTTAACCAAGTCTCCTATTCACTTAAAATCCAACTTTGATATTTTACTGCGTTTAACTTCGGCTTGGGCCTTCTAAAGGCCCACCAACACATTTAAACGCAATTCCAATATTCTGAACACCAAAATTTCAAAATTTACCTAAAATCATAGAAACCCGGAAAATCTTGAAAATTAGGGCGTTACATGTTATCACATATTGATGCTGATAGCCCAGCTATGGTCTTACACGAAATCAAATAACGATGCCAATGTCCCAAACATGGTCTTACACGTAATCACATAATGATGCCAATGTCCCAGACATGGTCTTACACATAAACCCATCTCATTAATCCTATTGTCATGACATTCATATCCTATACTATTCCTAAGGTTTGTACGGGACTTTCATATATTGTAACCCTGTCAATTCTTGCTCGTATTTGATCATTCAACATTCATAGAAGTTCAATGACAATTAAACATATATAATTCAATTTAAAGCCATTTACTTGGACATGAACTTACCTAGTATTCGAGATAAATGGACTGGATCGACTATTCGATAACTTTTGATTTTCCCCGATCTAAATCTGATTTCTTTCGTTCTTGACTTATATACATTCAAAATTAACTCATTTGTTCATCAAATCATTCAATTCAGTCCACAAACACATATTTGGGCATTTTTACACTTTAGCCCTTAAAGTTCCATAATTTTACGATTTAGTCCTTATTTCACAAATACACAAAATTCACATAATTCAACAATACTCATGCTTGGAAGAATTTTGTATAAGTCCCTAGTAGCCCAAAAATTTCATTTATTTCACATTTCATCCACCCAATTTACACTTTACACAATTAAATCCTTAAAATGTATTTTTAGCTAAAATCACTTAACAAAGCTTATGTAACTATCAACAAATATTCATTTTTCATCACCAAACATTCAAAAGATTAAGTATTCATCAATGGAACTTCACAAAATTATTAAAAAAATTTCAAAATTAAGGTATGGGCTAGCTAGAATACAAAGCAATGATTACAAAAACGTAGAAATCATCAAAAACCAAGCAAAGAATATACCTTAATCAAGATCAATAAATGTCGAACCCTAAAATGCTCTCAACCCTCTTTTCTTTCTTTTATTTCAGTTGTAAATTAAAGAAGATGACAACCATTTAAATTTTTTTTTTGTTTTATAATACTTAATTCATAAATTACTAAATTAAACTTGGTTTATAAACATTTAAATAATTAAATATAAGGACATCTTTGTCAAATTACAATATAAATGGTCTAATAACATTATAAGGACCTTTCATTTAATAAGTCATAGCAATTGTGCACTTAAACAAATAAAATGTAACTTTTGCATTTTACGCGATTTAGTCCTTTTATCAAATTAAGCATTCAAACACTAAAATTATTTCACGAAACTTTCCAACATATATATTCACATGCTATAAACACCAAAAATAATATTAAAATAATTTTCTGACCTCAGGTTTGTGGTTCCAAAACTACTGTTCCGATTTAGCTAAAATCGGGCTGTTACAATTTGTAAAAGGGCATTGTGAGGAAATTGATCAAATGGTTAGACAGTTTGTTTAGGGGTCTTCTAACAGTGGAAAAAAGGTGGCATTGGTCAGCTGGGATAATATTTGTTAGCCTTGAGAACATGGCAGTTTTGGTTTTCAAAATCTGCAAGATCACAATACGTCATTAATGATGAAGCTGAGTTTTAATCTTGTGACAGATTTTAAGGTTTTGTAAGTCTAGGTACTTCGAGCCAAGTATAGGGTCACTAGAGGTTTGCTAGAGGCAATTTCTTGTGGTAAATACTCTTTTCTATAGAGAGCTCTTGCGAAGGATTGGCTACTTATATGGGAGAACCTGCTTTGGTCAGTGGGGGATGGGAGGACTACCAGGTGTTGGCGTGATCCTTGGGTGCCGAATATAAGTCCTTTAGTCAATTGTATTCTTGGGCATTATTGTCTTGATTTAGATTGTTTTGCTTAGTGATACTGTCACAGATGTTGGTGATTGGAATCTTGATCTTTTTTTTACTTTGGCTACCAGAGAATGTGATTAGAAGGATAGTAGGGATTCCCCCACCCCATAAGACATTAGGGGTTGATAAAGTTATTTGGGGTGGTACTTTGACAGGTTCTTTTTTTGTCAAGAGTGCATATCAAAAACTTCAAGAAAGTTCTTGGAGCTTGAAAGAGACGATGTGGCGAATTCTATGGAAATATCAAGGACCTCAAGGAGTTTGTTTCTTTATTTGGCTTGCTTTCAAACAACAATTGCTCATTAATACGGAGAGAGTTCGTTAGGGTCTTGGACATAATATGGCTTGTGGAGTTTGTGGACATATTTCAGAGGATGTAATTCATGCCATTAAAGATTTCCCTCAAGTGCGAAATATTTGGAATCAATTACTTCCTATTGGAAAGCACGATAGGTTTTATTGTGGAAATTTGCAGGAATGACTTAACGCCAACTTACAAAATATTCAATTTAATTCATTAGGGGATGTAGATTGGTAGTGCCTCTTTAGGATTATTATATGGTGTATTTGGAAGAACCAAAACCTATTCATTTTTCAAGGTACATCCTAGAGTAGCAGTGAGATCATTAAGGCTTCCTACAGTTAGGCTAACCAGTATATATCAGCAGGTAGAGGACATGTGATTGAGCCATGCAAAGCGAAACCTTGTCCAATTTTGATTAGAAATTGGGTTTGTTTGAATATTGATGGTGTTAGACATGAAGCTGGCTTTGCTGCAGCAGGAGGAATTCTACGGGATCACAATTGGAAGTTGTTATTTGGGTTTACCAGGTACTTAGGAAGTTGTTCAGTATTTGACGTGGAATTGTGGGTTTGGATGAGTTAACCTTTCTAATTGATCGGGGTATGATAATGTATTAATCTAGTCTAATAGTCTTGAGGCGGTCAAAGACATTCAAGAGAGTTCTGTGGAGGGTTCCAACTCTGCTCTAGTTAGGAGAATTCATTAATTGTTGTTATGATTTGGTTGCTGGAGTATTTGTCACATACATAGAGAAAACAATCAGGATGTTGATATTTTGGTAAATATGGTACATGAGAGAAGGCACGGGTTACTAATGTTCAAGGTTTCCTTGTTTAAGAGGTCTTAAGTCCATGTAGCTAGTTTTTATTATACTTGTCACCAAAAAAAATTTGGACTGAATCCATCAATCAAACCAAAAATCAATTTATATATTAATTTAAAATTTTATTTATTTTTTAAATGAATATTTAAAATTGATAAAAATAAAAAATAGAAAATAAAATAAGTAATTGAATTAATTTTGTTTATGGGTAAACTACCAATATAGTCACTTTTGGTTGCCTCAAGTTACATTTTAGTCACTTATGTTTGAAATGTTACGTTTTAGTCACTTACGTTATAATTTTGTTACATTTTGGTCACTGAGTTATTAACTATTGTTAATGGGCTAACGATAATCTAACGTGGCCCGTTATTTCATCATATCAGACTAAAAATATAGGTCAAATTGTACAACTAGTCCCTGCACTTTTATTTTTTTGAACAAATTTTTTTCTTTTTTTTCTTTATTTTCCTTCTCTTCTTCTTCCCCTTTATTTTTCTCTCTTCTTATCTTCTTCATTGCAGAAGTATAATCTTCGTCCACCAAATAAAGTAAGTCCTTGTTTCTTTCACAATATTCCTAAATTGATTTTCACTTAAAACTGAATACCAATCATTATTGATCAAATCTCAATTTGATTATAAGCTAATTTTGAAATAAAACTAGATCTAACTAATCAATATAAAAAACTATATCCTTAATCAAATATAAACAATAATTGAATTCTTTATATTCAAAACAAATTTTTTCCTTTTTCAAATTTTGACAGAATCGTAGGTTATTCCTTTCCTTTTATTTTATTTTCTGACGAATAAAATTAAGCAAACGATAAATTTGATCTAAACCTTCTTAGATATTCCCAAGTAAGCTTGATTGGAAGCCGAGCATTGAAGAACTGAAGAGAGAAAAGGAGCATGGAACCAAACTGGTTTGGGTAAAGTTGAGGATAAGTTTCATATTGTGGTCATTGTAGTCAGTGAGAGTGTCGAGCTCATTTGAAGACTCTGTGAAACAACTAGTTTTGTGAAGGCGAGAATGTTGTAGGTAAGGTAGATAAGGTGGTCATGGGAGTTAGTTAGGAGGTTAAAGGAATGGGTTCGAGAAACTTTATTGATGGTGGATCGCTATAAGTCACGACTAGCGAGATCTTCGAGTGAGGCGAGCTTGTGGACTAGGTCATTGAGAGATTCAAATTGGTGTGTCAAAGCGACATTAGATGATAAGGGTTTGTAACTAGTTTCGCCTTTTCTTGTTTCAAAAACATAAAAAAGTTATGTTAAAAGAAATGGAAAATATAGGAAAAAAACTACGTTAAAAGAAATAGAGAAGGGAGGAAAATAGAGGGAGAAACAAGTGAGAATGGAAAATAAAGAAAAAAAGAAAAAATAAAAAAACATAAAAGAAAAAATTAAATCACTTAAAATGAAAAAAATATAGGGACTAATTGTATAATTTAACCTATTTTTTTTTGAATTGGTGATTTAACATGCCACGTCAACTTAACGATACACCGTTAATAATAATTAATGGCTCAATGACCAAAATGTAACAAAGCGATAACCTAAATAACTAAAACATAATATTTTAAATATAAATGACTAAAATATAACTTGAGATAAATAAAAATAATTATTTTAATAATTTACCCCTTCTTAATTTATTTTTTTAATAACTGATTATCTCTTCCACCTCCAATCTAATTTTTAAAATATTGCTTAACTGAGTATTTCGTAAAAACAAAGTGCTAAAAATATAAGAAGAAATTTTATTTTAGGAGCAGTCTCTCTCGAAAGAAATTCAAGGGTCTTCTTTTCTCATCAACTTTCTCTCCTAATACAAAAAAGTTTTCCCTCTTTTTTTTTTTTTTTATCCCCCTCTCACTCTAAACAGCCACTAGTTCTACAGTCTGCTCCAAGTACTTGAAGAATTTGCCTCACATTTTCTATTCCTTTTCAAATGTAAGTCTTTTTTTTTTTTTTTGGGGGTGTTCTGTTGTCGTTTCTAATATCTGATTCTGATTTTTTTCTTTAATGATTTTCGAAGAATCTTGCATTTTGTTTTTGTGGGTATCACTTAAATTTTTTTCTCCAAACCTTCCATTTTCCAGTCTGGGTTTACTTCATTTCTTTGTCATATGGTTTTCTAGTTATATAGTATATATTGTTTATTCAATGGTTAAATCATAAATGGTTCTTGTGTGTCCGTGTGTTTATGGGTTTTTTTTTTTTTTTTGGTATCTGCTTTTGGGTTGATTCAATTTGGATTTTATGGTTTCTGTGTCGTATGAGGGTTTGTTTGGTTCTTTAGAAAATGGGAAAGTGGGCAAGAAGTAGGGTGCCTGTTTAATATTGTATTCTAGTTGCTGAGGATAAATCAAATCTGCTAGCTGCTATTTTGTTTTGTTTTATTCCTTTTTTTGGTGACAATGGATGACTGCATGTTAAGGCCAGAATAGATTTTGCTCTTCATTTGCATCTTTTATTCAACTACTAAGAATTATACCTGTTACGTGTGTGCTTTCCTTTGGTATTTTTGGGTTCAAACCTCTTGGAATTTTAACTTGGTTTCTTGTTAATTTGGTTGGTTGCATTGATTTTGTGTCAATTTTTTACCATGAAATGCGATCCCTTGTTATATTATTATTGAATTTTCTATGATTTCAGCCATTATATTTTGGTTGACACGTTTAGATGCCTTGACACTGTAATCCTAATAAATTTATTTAGTAATGGCTTTACTTTTGATCTTTTGAATTATGTTGCAGGCTTTAAACTTTGAATTATTAGCTTCTGCAAACATTGGGGTTTTACTTGAGTTTGGCTGCTAGGAACTGTTTGATGGTGGGTGGTTCTTGCTTCTCGTTTAAAATTGGCTGTGCTGACTGCTGGGTCAAGAAGATCTTTTGGTGATTTTTGCTATAATGGTAGGTCTTTGGCGTGAGTTGTTTTGACTTTAGGATTTAGTTGGAGTGTTGTTGGACATATTTGATTAAAGTTGTTTGGTTGAATTGGTGCAGGTTGAAGATTTTGGGTGATAGTGAACAGCTGATAAATAGGATAAGAGATCTGAGTGTTTAATCTTGAAATCCTGTCAACCATGGAGTGTAACAAAGAGGAGGCCATCAGAGCTAAGGGAATTGCTGAACAGAAGATGCAAAATGGCGATATTGAGGGTGCAAAGAAGTTTGCATTGAAGGCCCAGAAATTGTTCCCTGAGCTTGAGAACATAACACAATTGTTAGCTGTATGTAATGTTCATTATTGTGCAAAACACAACCTATATGGGTCAGAAAAGGATTGGTATGGGATTCTTCAGATTGAACAGTCAGCTGATGAGAGTTTAATAAAGAAGCAGTTCAGAAAACTCGCATTATTGCTTCATCCGGACAAGAATAAATTTCATGGTGCTGAGGCTGCTTTTAAGTTGATTGGGGAAGCAAACAGGGTACTTACAGACCAAACGTCACGTTCTCAATATGATTTGAAGTGTAGAGTCTCAGCAAAAACTGTACCAAAGCCAACTTCTCACCCAACAAGTAGGGCCTCCTCTGTCAATAGTCAGTCCGAGTTTGCAAGCAATTACAGAAATGGTTCTTCAAAGTTCACAGCTTCGAATTCCTTTCAGCAGGCACACCATCTAACATTTTGGACTCTCTGCAGTGCTTGTGGTTTCAAATTCCTGTGTAACAAAGATTTTGTGAACAGAATTTTACATTGTCTTTCATGTCGATCTTCCTTCATTGCTCATGACTTGGGTCCTCAAGGATACTCTTGGAGCCACTTCTCCAATCTGAAAGAGGTTCGAAACGAGGGTCCTTGTAAAGCATCTTCGCAACACAATAGTGGCAAGCCTTTTGGTGTCCACTTTCCGCATAAATTTGCAGGGTCTGCTCCTAGTCCAAAGGCAGGAAGCTCTCAGGCTGGTGATTCTAAGAAACAAGAGAAAGTAGGTGTTAGAGTGCAGCAGACTAAGGAGGGTTTTACAGCTCAGAAAGCAGATGAGTTTTCAAATGCGAGGGACAGAAAGAGAGGTATTGAAATGCCTAAGCCTAATTTGCCAAAGCCCAAGAAATCAGGAACTTCAAAAAATGCCAAGAAGAGAACAAGGAAATCAGTAATGGAGTCTGATGAAAGTTGTGAGACTGCAAGTGGAATTAAAGTTGAAAATGTGGTCAGTCAGGAAGATTGCAGTAATAATACTGGGGTGAATTCAAATGTCAATGGAGGCCATCCTTCTAGGAGATCTTCAAGGCAAAAACAACCTGTTTCTTATGAGGAGAAGTTGGCAGATGATGATGATGATCTTGAAAGCCCCTATAAAAAATCTAAGGTAACGGCAGCACCCAATGCTAATGCAGAAAAGGTGAACAATGAGGTAATGAAAAAGGAAAATTCTGGTGGCTGTACTGCCCCTGGCGATGTATCTAAGAACGAAGTCAAACAGAAAGCAAGTGCCCCTTCTGAACACACTGTCTCCAACAAGAAAAGAAAAGCTGGAGAGTCTAAGGGGAAGGAAGAGGAAACTGTTGTACTTGATAGCAATAATATGGTGCACCAGTTTGATAGTGGTTTTGAGTCAAGTAGAGACGTGAATCCATCTCCTCAGGTACTTGAATACCCTGATCCAGAGTTCAGTGATTTTGAGAAGCACAAGGCAGAGAACTGTTTTGCTGTTAATCAAGTATGGGCTATATACGATACATTGGATGGCATGCCCAGATTTTATGCACGGGTGAAGAAGGTGTTTGATCCTGGCTTCAAGCTACGAATTACTTGGCTAGAGCCTGACCCAGAGAAGGCAAATGAGCAGAACTGGGTGGATCTGGATCTACCTGTTTCTTGTGGCAAGTACTGCTATGGGTCTTCAGAAGTATGCGTAGATCGTCTAATGTTCTCTCATCGAATTGACCCTATAAAATGTTTTGGTAAATGCTTTTTCTTTGTCTATCCTCAAAAAGGGGAAACTTGGGCTCTCTTCAAAGACTGGGATATTAAATGGGTTTCAGAGCCAGAAAAGCATAAACCACCATACCGGTATGATTTTGTGGAGGTTCTAACTGATTTTGACGAGGAACTTGGCATTGGGGTTGCGCATTTGGGTAAAGTGAAAGGATTTGTCAGTATTTTCCAACAAATTGAACGTGATGGGGTTATCTCATTTCAGGTCTCATCACGGGAGCTATATAGGTTTTCGCATCAAGTTCCCTCATTCAGAATGAGTGGCAAGGAAAGAGAAGGTATTCCTGTGGGATCTTTTGAGTTGGATCCTGCTTGTCTTCCTAGCTACCTTTTTGAGTTAGTTGATTCTGCTGATATGAAGCTGGGTGATCACAACCTAGATAATGCAGAAAATTGTTCTAGCCCTGATCATCCTCATAATCAAGCAAAAGCTACAATAGATTCAGAGAGGATTCTCACTCCTGTAAGTATTCAGAAGAGTGACGTTGAAAAAGAAGCCTCTGCATTCAGAAAGCCTATGAGGGAATCAAGTCGTACACTTAAGGATCATGGTCAAGTTGATGCAGTTCATTATAAGAACGAGGATGATAGTGTCGAAGTTATACCTGATTGCAACTTGAGCCAGCTTAAAGGAAGTTCTATTTCAGGTGATGCTGTTGAGAATATGAGCACCCCAAAAAAGTGTGAGAAAAGTGATCTCAATACAGATTGCTTAAAACCTGAGAGTTCCCCGAGATATTTGAGGAGAAAAGGCAGTCAAGTAAATGCAAGTCAACATGACACCCAGGAAGATGGCAAGAACCATTCAGTTTCCAATAAATATGAAACGCGTGGCAGTTTTGGTACTACAAAAGGAAGGGATTCCTTAAGTCCACCCATCGGTAACATGCATTTCCATGAGAGGGATGGTAGTGCAGTTGATGTTACTAAAAGCTCCAGTGTCTCTACACTGTTGTCTCCAGCTCGCAAAACTTCAAATTTAGAGTGCCATGACTTCAAAAGGGAGAAATCTGAGGACAAATTTGAGGTTGATCAAATATGGGCATTATATAGTAGGGATGGAATGCCGAAGGACTATGCTCAAGTTAAGAAGATCGAATCTACCCCTGATTTTAGATTGCATGTGGCACTGCTGTCGGTATGCTCAAGACCCAAAGACTTGAAACTTCCTCTTTGTTGTGGGATATTTAAAGTTAAATCTGGTCAAACCAAGGTTGTCTCCTGTAATGATGTCTCTCATCAATTAAAAGCTGAGCCCAGTGGGAAGAACAGATACAAAATTTACCCTAGAAAGGGGGAGGTTTGGGCAATTCATAAGAGCTGGAACACCACAGATTCAGAATCTGGCAAGGGTGAATGTGACATTGTGGAAGTGTTGGAAGATAATGAGAAGAGCAAAAAAGTTTTGGTTCTGTCATGTTTAAATAAATCTAAATCACTTTATAGGGCTCCAAGAAGTCAAAGATCTACAGCTAGTGTTGTTGAAATTCCTGAGACTGAATTTGCTAGATTTTCTCATCAGATACCTGCTTTCCAGCACACTGGAGATGATAGTCGCTGGAGAGGATATTGGGAGCTCGATCCCTTGGCCTTTCCTGGTATTATTTGTCTAGACTGAATCTGCTATTTCCTCATCGCAGTGTAACCCAGAGTATGCTCCATATGAGAAAATGAAATGAACTGACAGGAAACTCCCCCCTTTGGAAATGATGCGTGGCCTTAACCCGTTAATCATTTTGTTCTGGCCAAAATTGATGTTCAGGTCTTTTGGAAAGTGAACTAATTCAAGTATTTAAGTTTTAGTTGCCAACTTGCAGTGATGATGAATTGAATTTTTATATGATCTGCATCAGGGCTTATCTTGAAGCTTTTTATTTGGGTAAAATGAACTGGTTTTTCATGTTATTTGCATATGCAACTGTTTTTCTGATATGGGAGGGATCTGTTTTTATTCTATTTGGCATTTGTAATGGTCTTTAGTTGGAATTTGATGCTGTTTTTACTGCTTTTTCATGACTATTTTTGAGTTATCTAGGCTCCATAATCTAAAATGTTGAAAATTCATCAGAAATTAGGAGTTTCAAAGAATGTGCTGTTTGCCTTGTCTTTTACCTCATTCTTGCGTTGAAAATTTTAGTATACAAATGTGGTTCATACCATAAATGACATTGTTGGCACCTGCAAAAGTGGAGATAGATGTAGAGCCAAAGCTTTTCTCTTGCGAAAAAGCCCAATTACCATCTCGTGCATTTATCCATTAGTAATTACAATGGAGAATGCTCAACTGTTTTCAAAGTACAATGTTAATGAACTTAAGAATCCAAATGAACTTTTTCAAAGATTCCCATAATGTCCAGGCCTAAATTAGGGCCATTGGAAGCAGAAGATCGAGGAGGGTCATGATGTGCAATGAGTGCTGCAACTAGACCAGCATTGCCTGCTATGCTCGGTTCTGTGAACCATTTCTTCTCCCTTTCATCAGAGAAGTCATCAAATTGATCTGGTCCAGCTACCATTGCTCCCAAAAGTACATTTGGATTTCGATCTTGAGAGTGTAACCATCTATCACCTTCAGCACAAGAGTGATATTGACCATCCCATGGAATTGATGCACTCCGATGGTGAACATGTGTTGGATAGTGATCTCCGAAGCCAACCATGTAGCTCATCTTTCTCGGATTATCTCCTAGAATGTAATTAATCTGTATAAACGAGTAACAATAAAAACTGCTGTTTTAAAGACTTGCAGACTTATGGACAGATTATAGGCTTACCTGAGAAGTAGAGAAGCTTTGTAACATTTCCAAAGAAAACCCATCATTGGTGCAATTCCAACTAGATCTTCGAAAAAGAGTAAGGTAATCATTATATAATTTACTCAAGAAAGATGCCGTCGCTGCAAACTGGAGTGGTCCGCCAGTACCAGGGCTTAAAAGGATCAATCCACCTACAGAAAATCATAGTGATGAAGTGGCTTTAGAAAGCATGCATCCATGTTATGTGCCTAATTGCAGGAATGAGACTTGAATCCTATGTTGAAAGTATGAGATTATCTTATGAGGTTCATTTGTTCTCCTACGTATCAATCCGTTTGCTTTAAAAAAACATACATGAAATGGTAATCCACTGAAAATGCTTTACCAGGTGTTCTATTGAAGTTTTGCTTTGAAAGATATGAACACATGAGCTGATCAGTCATATTGGTGGATAATCCCAGTGCGTTTTCATAGGGAAATCCAAGATCACGAAAGAAACGAAGTCTAGTAAACAAAACCTACAAAAGCAAATATAACAGGAAATTTTTTTAACTCTATGTCTGCACCAAATGGAGGAATTGAACATTATAAAAACCACATGAAACATATTCACTAAGCTTACCGCATTGGCGGCAAGCTTGTTATTCCAATAGAAGATCCCTTTGTCAGTCGTTGTTTCATCATCAGCTGCTGCAGCAAAGTTTGTGGTGGCATAATCAAGAAAAGTATGGTTCCCTGTAGCAAAGAACAACCAAGTTGCTGCCCAGACCAACTCATCTTTGTACCCGGATGATCCGTAAAACTTTCTTGCTTCACCTCCACAAGCATCAATGGTGGTGTAAGTTATGGCTCTGTGAATCCGGTCTTCTTTTGCAGTTATCTCATATATCTGCTCTGCTTTTTTAAGCAATCTTTGTGAATATTCATTCTCTCGTTTGAATACTATTGAAGCTGCAGATAGTGCTGCAACAATTTCCCCTGCTAAATCAGAAGCTGTCTCATTACAAACTGAAACAGGCCTCTTGTACCTCATGTCTTCAGGCCTTTGCCAACAATTTATATCGTTAGGGACTGGATTTTTAGTGTCATTACCTGCACTTCCAACCTAAAGGCACGTCAACAAACAATCTCAAATGTCAGTATGTCACTGATATCCCATTTTGCCACTTTGAGGCACATAATTGATACAAGGCTTGCCTGTGAATACAATAAGCTAGGATCAGATTTTGCAGTTGGAGGAACAAAGACCTTGAGCAAGTAGTCACTGCCCCATTTGATGACATCTTTTATATGCTCTAGCTCACCAATATCTGCATATTTTCGATGGTATTCAACCACCGACCAACTCAACAGGGTGATGGTATAAGCTGCAGGGAAAGTGAATTTGATGTTGTTGCCAGAATCATAAAATCCACCAACAAGATCAGCATGGATATTGCTTGAATTCCCATCCTGCAAACCCGAACTTCCTCGGAAACTTATGGGACTGTTACTTGGATAACTCCCAGCTGCAGAAAAAAAAGTGTGGTAAGTTTCCATGGACGTCAGTGAATATTAATTTACAACAAATTCACAAAGGAAATTCTTACACTTTTGTGCATCAAAGAATGTTATAGCTTGGTTAAGTGCAAGAGTGAGATTCTTGGAATGCCCATGGTGACGATTGTTTTGAGGCAGAAAATGCAGCACCAGACCAAGTGCTAGGACAACAAAAGCTAGAGTCAACGAAATATAAAGAAACCGTCTGTAATGTGTTTTATCAGCGATTACAAGCTCAAAAAGATAAGATTTAGAGTAGGGCGAAGGGAGGGAAACATCCAAATCAATTTCTTTGGAGTTGCATTTGGTTTCTGAAGGAAGAAGCCTTCCTGTCTCTGAGCTTGTATGAATAGAACTTACAGGTGCTGAGTTACTTGAGCCTGCCATGGTTGATGAAGAAAGCTAGTTTGCAGGGAAAAGGAGAAAGAAAATAATAAATGGAAAAGTTAATTGATTGAGAGATTTATGTGTTTTAACGGCATTTCCGATGCGAGGTTTTAGCTTATATACATGGCATTTAGTTTAACAGTGAACCCAGAGATATGGACAAGCCTCTACCGGCTGCCTATTCTCATAACATCTTAACTTTTCCTTCAACTTCATGTATTCCGGATATGTATACCACACAGATGTGAAAATCCAAATAAATACAAAAATAAGAATTGCGGATTGCTGAGTTCAAATAATATTGTTGAGATCACTAGCACCTTCTTGCAACTTTCTGTTTTCATGGAAGATCATTTTTGCTTTATAGATATGGTGAATATTCCATCAGGGTTATTACTCCAATATCAAACTTAAGGATCCATTCTGATGAGATTGAAGAGAAAGATGACATTGGATACAGGTGAATTTAAAATAAGTTTTGTGATCTGTTTGAATTTGTACGTAGTTATTGTCCGGAAATCATAAAAGAATAGAAAATCACTATTAATTATATTAAGTTAAAATATGTTTATATAGAATAAATTAGTTTTTTTACCCGTGTGTGCTGTATGTTTTCATTTCTAAAGATAATATATTTGTAATATTTCAAATATAATTTTGAATAATATTTATTACATTATTAGGGTAGTTTTTAAACTTAACAAATTAGGGGTTGACAATAATTTTATAGGGATATTATAGTAAAATATTAAAAAAATTATTTTAAAAAAGAGAAATACATAATAATTTTTTAAAACTAAGTATGTATACTAAATATTAACTTATATAATTTATATTTTAATTATGAGGAAAATTTGAATCATAAATTTGTTATACTGTGTAAACATATAATTAATGATTCAAAATCTTTGTATATATATATATATATATGTGTACAAGTAGGTATGCAAAATTGTTTATGAATTAGTTAAAGAAATATTTAAAAATTTGAAAGTATTTTAAAGCATATTATTCAGATTAGATTTTTAAAACTGAAGTAACGGAGAAAAGGGTTTCAATTTTTTTTGAGAATGAGAAAAACACTTGTACGACTAAAGCATATTAGTTAGTATAATGTATAGAATTATAAGTATTTGATTTTAGGTTTAAGGGAGTAAAACGTCTTCAAATTTTTTTTTAAAAAAAGTAATTAAGTTCTTTTTTTTTTCTTTTTTGCACTCAATTGAGCAATTTAACTTTTAAAATGTATCAAAGGTCTTAAAACTTAAAAAAAAATAAAATTAAGCCTGTACTTTTATTTTCACTCAGTTAAGTATTTGAACTTTCAAAATGCATAAAAAAGTCCCTCAAATTTTTTCAAATAAGCAATTAAGCCCATGCTCTTATTAAAAATTAGAAAAAAATACAAAAATTTAGAAAAATTATTAAATTTTAATAAAAATATAAAAAATTAAAATTTATTAAAATTTAGAAATTTTTTATAAAATTTTTTAAAAAATAAAAAATTATAAAATTTTTATAAAAATCATAAAAAAATTTAACGACTCTTAGTTTTTTTCCAATTAAAGTTATCACGTGTCGCAATACAGCGTGACATGTGGCGAAAAATGATAAAAAAATAAAAATTGATAAAAGTTATAGAAAAATTATAAAATGCTTCTTTTGGTATGATAATTTTTATAATTTATTTTACGAAATTTACATTTCTTTACATTTTGTATAATTTTCTTACTACTTTATAAAATTTTATAATTTTTTATATTTCTATATATTTTATAATTTTTTACAATTTTTATAAAATTTTACAATTTTTTATGATTTTTATAATTTTTTTCTAATTTTAAATAAAAACAGGGGCTTAATTACTTTTTTTTGAAAATGTTTGAGGGTCTTTTTGATGTATTTTGAAAGTTCAAGTACCCAATTGAGTGCAAAAAAAAGGGTTTAATTGCTTTTTTTTTTTGAAAAGATTTGAGGGCTTTTTTGATATATTTTGAAAGTTAAACTACCCAAATGAGTGTAAAGAAAAAAGGCAAGAGCTTAATTGTTTTTTTTTTAAAGTTTGAGGGTTTTTTTGCACCCTTAAGCCTTCATTTAATTATATGTGTAATTTTGTAAAAAAAAAATTATATGTGTAATTATATAGAAGCATAAAATAAAATAATTTGTAAATAAATTTTAATTGTATAAAATTTTTTTATTACTGTGTAAATAATGTGTAATAATAAGTGAGTAAATTATAATTTTATGTAAAGATTAAATGATTAATTATATACACAAATAAAATTTATTTTTTTGTAAATAGATTTGGCCTATATTTGAAAGAAATAAACACTACTTGAAGTTGAAGATATCATATCTATTTATTCACGGTAAGTATCTAATTTAGTTAATGTTGCGAGTAAATGGTATTATAAAAATGTAATGAAGGAGGATAGATGATGTATAAAATTTGAGTTATAAAATAATTTTACATAATAAAAATAAATTTTTTTTATTGGTATTCTTAAAAACTAAAATTTAAATTTTTCTTAAAAAAATTAAATTATTCTTAAACAAATAAAGTTTAAATTATTCTTAAACAAACAAATTTAAATTATTCTTAAACAAATAAATTTAAAATTTTAAAAAGAATTTTAACTTTTTTAAGGAATAGAGTTTTTGTTTTTTTTGAAGAATTTAGGGAATAAAAGTTTTAAATCATATAAAGCAGTAACTTGGATATATTAAAAATGAATGTACGGAATGATTTTTACTACAATGCCAAACCATTATACATGTTGTATAATTGTAAAAAAATGAGAACAAATGTAGCGAATTTGAGTTATCTTATAATTTTTAATTTTAGAAATTAAATTTTAAGTAATTTTATTGGTAAAAAGTATAGTTTTAAATATTGTAAAAATAAATTTGCCTTATGAAAAAAGAATTTACGAATTCTTGTTTGTAATATGGAAATAAATGAAACATGCTAAATTAAAATAGAAATTGGAAAAAAGCATTAAAAAGTAAAAGATGTAAAATACTAACATAAATAATTTATAAATAAAATTAAATATTTAATATATTCATATAATTAGATAAAAGATTATAATTCCATTACGTCAAACATTTAAAATCCAAAGGATCTCCTTCAAATATTTTTTAAGTTTTTCCTTGTAGTTACTAGACCTGATCATGGGTTGGGCCACCCGGCCTAGCTCGAAAGCCTGCCCAAAAAATGGGAGGGTCTGAGTAAAAATATAGGCCTGAAAAATGAGTTTGGACAAAAAAATGAGGCCCGTTTAAAAAAGAGCCGAGCCTCGGATAAGATTTTTTTGTCCTGGGCCCGGCCCGAATTATGTACTAAATATTTTATTTTATTTTTAATCATTTTTAATTTTTAACATTACTTTTTTAGTTTCACTTTCACTTTCGTGCCTTCCTCCCCCCTTATTCCCAATTCCAGAATCGAAGTCCCTAACTCACCACCACCTCCATCAATCCAGTAGTGTTGTTCGCCAGCGATGCTCACCAGTCACCAGTCACCAGTCACCACATTCATCTCTACCTCCCACCTACTTCCTCTGTTGCTGGCGCCTACTTGATTTCCTCAACTGACTCAGGTAAAAAATATCATTTTCACTTTCTTTTAGTTTGGTCATCGAGAAAATGAAGGAAAGTTTTGATTCTGTTTTAGTATGTCTATTTTATCTCTTCCAAAAGTTCATAAGCATTATCTAATAGGCCAACGATACAACAGTGGTTTATAAGAACTCTTTTTGGTTGAAACTTAATTTTCCTTAAATTAAACCCTTGCTTTATTCACTCTGTTTTTGTGTGGGATTACTTATGGACGGCACATCATGACAGTTAGGGTTTGCTGCACTTACTAGAAATCTAGTAAAGTAAAATACAAGGCAAAGGATATATAAATTCTAGAGAATTTAGAGATAATTTAAGAACAAAAGAGGAAACAAAGATAGCTAGCTGTGAAACTAACAACAAACAAAGATGAATGAAAAGTTCAGTTTTTTTGAACTATAAGAGAAGACGCTCTGGTTGAATTCATAGAAAAACCCAACCTAAAAGACAGTTACTGTAGAAGAAAACTGTGGTGTCTTGAGAAAGTGGTCGTTTTGTTTGACATTTTCCACAATTTGGAAAGAACACTAAACAGACACGTTAACTATTTGCAATAATCAGGAAGTTTCACTTTTTGTCTTTCAATTTGTTTTAAGATTTTTAGATTCTTAAAATATTTTCTCTTTCAACAACTTACCTTGGAATTTTGTTGAAATTCAAAACGAAATTAAGTGATTAGAGGAAGAAGATGTTTTGTTTGGTGGGGGTAAGAAAATAAATAACATTAACTAAGGTTTATCTTGACATATCAGACCTCTAATTATTGCAAATAGTTGCAGTTGAGAAATAGGGGAAATGAATTAAATAAGGCAAACTTAATCAAACTAAAGGAAATTGAGATCTGGGTATTGGAAAGACTAGGTTTTTAAAGTTGAGTTTTGAATTTCGTGGAATTTGGTGAAGCAGAATTAAAGAATTGGAGCGTCTAAATTTCAAATAAACTGACTCTCTCTCTCTCTCTCTCTCTCCTTTATTTTTTTCTTTGAGTTCCCTCTCTAACATTGATCTCTACTTGTTTTTTCTCTCTTCTTTGGTCTGGACAATGGTTGAACTTTATGCAGATGAAGTAGTCCCTAATGGGGTCCAATTTCTCCTCATGTTTTCACCATTGATGACTCAAAATATCAAAATCATATGGAATTTTTTTGTTAATCAAATGGTGGATACTAGATGATAAAAATTATAACAGCCCATTTTTAGTCAAATCAAAATAGTGGTTTTGGGACCACAATTCGAGATCAAAATATTTATTTTATTACTATTTTAATTTTTACAGTATGATAGAATAATTGTGTGAAAATTTCATTAAGAAATTTTATCGTTTGATTTGTTGATTTGGTAAAAAGGACTAAATCGTTTAAAGTGAAAATTTGGAGTTGTATAAGCTAAAAGGGTTTATTAGCCATGAAATTAAATAGTGGATGTCCTTACGTTGTAATTTGACCATTTGAATTATAAGTGGACAAGTATGGACAAATATTAAGTTATTTTTATGTTTTATAACCAAGGTTAATTTTGGTATTTAGTTAATAAGCTTAAAATAAATAAAACAAAAACAATATTCATCTTTATTTCTCCATCTCCAATCGATATTAAAGAGAGAAAAAAACCATTCTTTTAGGGTTTCAAACGGCCAAGCTTCTTAGCTCAATTATCAAGAAAAGCAAAATACGAACTTAGATCGGGGAAAGAACAAAGTCTCGGATTAGTTGACTCGTGTTGTCATTTTTATGTCTGAGGTAAGTTCGTATGTAATAAGCATTGATATAATTATGTTTTAAATGCTTTGATATTGTATGAATTGTGAATTTGACTCTACGGATACGTTCGACGATGTTTCGGCATTGAAACTCCCTGTTGAACTTTAGGAATAGATTAGGATACTAATGACATGTCATTAGGGGATATATTGATTTGGCTTCGGGCCATGATATCGACACTTTAGGTGTGAGTTACTTTGATTTGTCTTCAGGCCATGATATCGGCACTTCGGGTGCTAGTTACTTTGATTTGGCTTCAAGCCATGATATCGGCACCTCAGGTGCGAGCTTCACTGATTTGGCTACGGGCCATGATATTAGCACTTTGGGTAAGAGATATATTGAGTTGGCTTCGGGGTCATGATGTGAGCATTTAGTGTGCAAGACTCCTGAGTATCTGACTTCTATTTCGAATGGTTCAACGGGTATATTGAAGATGTGAATTGGTGAGAAATAGATACGTATCAGTACTGGTATGTACGAAAAACTATTTGAGCAAAGAATCAAAGGAAGTTGTAAGCTTATGATCAATTATGTGGTTAAATTCCATGTTAACTTGGTGTTTAATGTTTTGATGCAATTTGAGTTACTTATTTGAAAATGTAAATGGATAGCGAAATTTTCTTAATTATTTCATACGAGCTTACTAAGCTATAAAGCTTACATTGTTTATTTTTCCGTGTTTTATAGTGATTTCTATGCTAGCTCGGATTTGGGGATCATTGGAAACTTCGTCACACTATCAAGCTATCAATTTGGTACTTTTAAGTTTATGTTTTGAGTATATGACATGTATAGGTATTTTGAGTCATTTTGATTATGGGTTGTTAATGATTTTAGCCATGTGAAATGTTTGTAAATGTATATGTTTTGACTTGTAGATATAATCATGAGAGTTGGCTTAATTTGGTTGATTTGGTTATGTATAAATATGTGCATATATGTTTGTGTTGTGAGTTTATGGATGAATATATAATGCTTGGGAATTTTAAAGATTAGGATGTTAAGTGCTTGTGATTTTAGAGTAGTTACTTGCTTAGTAAATAGCCTACTTTTGTCCACACAGGTAGAGACATGGATGTGTGTCTCAGCCGTGTGTGATACACAATCATGTACACGGTCATGTGTCCACTGGTGTTGAAATTAAAATCAAGTTAGTATGCTCCACACGGCCTCACACACGAGCGTATGACTTGGCCATGAGGCATAAGTATACCCTACAGGTTTGGCACGACCTAGCACATGGCTTGGCACACGGGTGTGTATGGCTATTTTTAGGGCACACGGGCTAGCCACACGGGGTGTGTGTTGGCCGTGTGACCCAAGCCAGAGAGTTACATGGGGTTGGACACGGGCTGGGACCCGACCATGTGCTCCCATTTCGAATATCCACACGTCTTGTGACACGGGTGTGTCTATCGACCGTGTGAGACACACTGCCGGGCCACACAGGCGTGTGTCCCTTATTTTTGTGAAAAATTCTTAAGTATTCAAAAAGTTTCTAAAGTTATCGATTTAGTCCCGAACCACTCCCAATGCATATTAGGGCTTTATAGGCTCGTATTAGGGATGAAATGTTTAATTGTGATTAAATTGTTTATGAATTGATTAATTGTATGAAAGATGTATGTTTAAATGTGTGATAAGTTTGGTAATGCTCCGTAACCCTATTCTGGCATTGAATATGGGTGAGGGGTGTTACATTTATTGGTATCAGAGCTACAGTTTAGTCGATTTTTAGACTAATGTAGCGTGTGTGAGAGTCTAGCTATACATGCCATATATAAACTGTGATAGTGTAATGACTCCTGACAATTTAAAATGTGTTTTTGTATAGTAAATGGATCCTGATCGAGCTGTAGCTGATGATGTTGAGAGTAATGCACCAGCTACTGCTCAAGGGACAACACCTTCTGAATCTAGAAATATATCGAGTAGTCACGGTGGAGAGGCTAAAGAAGCCTTTTTCCAAATAATGAATTAATGGTTCACGCAATATGTCCGGACAAATCCAGCTACTCAACAACCTCCACCCCCACCAAATCCCCAACCTATTCTCGTAGCTCCTTAAGTTGTGGAACTTCAACGTCTGAATAAGCCTCCAGTTGATAAGATTCGAAAACACAGGGCTAAAGAGTTCAGAGCTACTATAGATGATGATACTGAACGAGCTGAATTTTGGCTTGAAAATACTATTCGGGTATTTGATGAACTGTCATGTACTCTAGTGTTTGAAATGTGCCATATCGTTATTGAGGGATACTGTGTATCATTGGTGGAGTACTTTAGTATCTGTGGTACCAAGAAAAAGAGTGACTTGGGATTTCTTACAAGTTGAGTTCATGAAGAAATACATAAGTTAGAGATTCCTCGATCAAAAGCACAAAGAGTTTCTAGAATTGGAACAGGGTTGAATGATTGTGACTGAGTACGAAAGAGAATTTGTATGGTTGAGCAAGTATGCTCTGGAGTATGTTTCTACTAAAGAAATCATATGCAAGTGGTTCGTTGATGGGTTGAACGAGGACATTAAACTTCTAGTCAGAATTTTAGAATTGAAAGAATTTGTTATTTTTGTTGATAGAGCTTGCAAAGCCGAGGAACTTAGTAAAGAAAAGAGAAAAGCAGATTCAGAGGTAAGAGACTCGAGAAAAATATCGATGAATAAGCCATATTAGTCTTTGTCAAAGAAATTTAGAGATTCGTTCAATCGTCCAAATGCTTCAATCGGGTATTCGAACAGAGATTGCAGAAAAAAATGCTCAGGTCCTAAAGCTCAGGCTACATCAGTATCGAGGGTTGGCTGTGTGAGAAACAATAAACCCGAGTGTCAATAGTGTAGAAGATGACATTTTGGAGAATGCTGGAATAAAAGTAATAAATCTTGCTTCAGATGTGGTTCACCAGATCATTTTATTCGAGATTGTCCTAAGTTAGCTGAGAAAGACCAATTCCAAAATGTAAGACTGAGTAACATAGCCATTAGAGGGAGGCCACCAAAAAATGTGGGAAATATGACCAGTAGTAGAGGTACGACAAAAGATTTTATTATGAGATCCGAGGCTAGAGCACTTGCTAGGGCTTATGCTATTCATGCTCGCAAAGAGGCGTCGTCACTTGATGTTTTAACCGGTACCTTTTCTCTTTACGACACTAATGTGATTGCTTTAATTGATCCTGGATCGACACATTCGTATGTTTGTGAGAATTTAGCGTCTAGCAAGAAATTGCCTGTTGAATTTACTGAGTTTATGATTAAAGTATCGAACCCTTTAGGCAAGTATGTTCTAGTTTATAAAGTTTGCAAGAGCTGTCCTTTAATGACTCGGGGTTACTGTTTTCCAGCTGATTTAATGCTATTGCCATTTGATGAATTTGACGTAATTTTGGGAATGAATTGGTTGACTTTGCATGATGTTGTTGTGAATTGTAGACGAAAAATTATTGAATTGAAATGTCAGAATAGTGAAATCATTCGAATTGAATTAGATGAATCGAGTATATTGCCGGTTGTAATTTCGTCTATGTCAGCTCAGAGATGTGTGAGAAAAGGGTACGAAGCTTATCTTGCTTATGTTTTAGATACAAAGGTGTCTGAATCGAAGGTTGAATCTGTACCGATAGTCTGTGAGTTTCCAGATGTGTTTCCAGAAGAATTACCGGGGTTACCATCGATAAGAGAGGTTGAATTTGCTATTGAATTAGTACCTGGAACTTCTCCGATATCAATAGCTCCGTACAGAATGACTCCGATAGAATTGAAAGGGCTGATATCTCAGTTGAAGAATTAACAGATAGAGGATTTGCATGACCTAGTTTTTCACCCTAGGGTGCCCCAGTATTGTTCGTAAAGAAGAAGGACGGGTCAATGAGAATGTGTATTGACTATCGACAGCTCAATAAGGTTATGATAAAGAACAAGTATCCGTTGTCTAGAATAGATGATGTGTTTGATCAGTTGAAAGGGGCAATAGTGTTTTCGAAGATTGATTTTAGATCTAGCTATTATCAATCACAAGTGAAAGATTCAGATGTGCCAAAAATTGCGTTCAAAATGAGGCACAAACATTATGAATTTCTTGTTATGCCTTTTTGATTGACAAATGCTGCTGCAGTTTTTATGAATTTGATGAATCAATTTTTAGACCGTATTTAAATAGATTCGTTATTGTGTTCATTGACGACATTCTGATCTATTCACGAGACGAGTCTGAGCATGATGAGCTTTTAAGAATTATGCTACTAACCTTGAGAGATAAGCAACTGTATGCTAAATTTACTAAATGTGAGTTTTGGCTCAGAGAAGTCAGATTTTTCAGACACATTGTTTTAGCGAAAGGTATAAGAGTTGATCCGAGTAAGATTTTTACAGTTGTTGATTGGAAACCAACGAGGAATGTATTCGAAGTCAGAAGTTTTGTAGGGTTAGCTGGTTATTATCGATGTTTTGTTAAAGGATTTTTGATAATTGCTACACTGATGACCAGATTGCTATAGAAAGACATGAAGTTTGAGTGGTCTTAGAAATATCAATAGAGTTTCGATTAGTTGAAAGCATTGTTAATTGAGGCACCAATATTGGTTCAACTTGAGTCGGGTAAAGAATTTGTGATTTACAGCGAAGCGTCATTAAACGATTTGGGTTGTGTGTTGATGTAAGAGGGAAAAGTGATTGCTTATGCCTTGAGACAATTGAAGCCGCATGAAAAGAACTATCTGACACACGATTTAGAATTGGCTGCTATTGTATTTACATTAAAAATTTGGCGACATCATTTATATGATGAAAAGTGCCACATCTTTACGGATCACAAAAGTTTAAAGTACTTAATGACTCAGAAAGATCTATACTTGCGTCAACAAAGATGGCTCGAGCTATTGAAAAATTACGAGTTAGTAATTGATTATCATCTAGGGAAAGCGAATGTAGTTCCAGATGCTTTAAATAGAAAATCTCTATTTGCTTTAAGAGCAATGAATACTCAACTAATCTTGTTTGATGATGGTTCGATATTAGCAGAGTTAAAAGCTAAATCGATTTTTCTTCAACAAATTTGTGAAGCTCAAAAGCGCGATACCGAGTTGCAAGCTAAAATAATGCAATGTGAGTCGAATAGTGATTCAGATTACCAGATCGGAGCCGATGATTATTTAATGTTTTGAAATAGAATCTACGTACCAAAGAATTTCGAACTCATTTAGAAAATTTTGCACGAAGCACATAGTGGTTGTTTATCTATTCACCCGGGGAGTACCAAAATGTATAATGATTTGAAACAATTGTATTGGTGGTCGGGTATGAAATGAGACATTTCAGAATTCATATCGAGATGTTTGGTGTGTCAACAAGTTAAAGCTGAGCATAAAGTGTCTTCAGGATTGTTATAGCATGTGATGATACCAGAGTGGAAATAGGATAGAGTTACGATGGATTTCGTATCGAGTTTGCCCCTATCTCTGAAAAAGAAAGATGCTATCTGAGTTGTCGTTGATCGACTGGTGAAATATGCACATTTCATTCCGGTACATACTGACTATTCACTTGATAAATAGGCTGAGTTGTACATTTATGAGATTTTTAGATTGCATGGGGAGCTAGTTTCGATTATTTCAAATAGAGATTCGATGTTTACATCGCGATTTTGGAAGAAATTACAAGAAGCTCTAGGTACGAGATTGAATTTCAGTATAGCATTTCATCTACAAATTGACGGTTAGTCTGAGAGAATAATTCAGGTTCTCAAAGATATGCTCTGATGTTGTGTTTTAGAGTTCGAAGGCAACTGGGAGAAATATTTGTCACTGGTTGAATTTGCGTATAATAATAGCTTTCAATCGAGTATAAAGATGGCACCGTATGAAGTTTTGTATGGTCACAAATGCTGAACTCCATTGTATTGGATCGAGTTGAGTGAGAAAAAGATTCACGTGGTTGACTTGATCCGAGAGACTAAAAAAAAGTGAAAGTAATTCGCAACAGTTTGAAAGCAGCTTCAGATCGACAGAAATCATATGCGGATTTGAAACGGAAAGACATTGAATTTCAGGTCGGTGATAAAGTGTTTCTGAAAGTATCTCCGTGGAAGAAATTTTTTTGTTTTGGTCTCAAAGGTAAGTTGAGTCCACGTTTCATCGGGCTGTACGAGATTATTGAAAGAATAGGGCCAGTGGCGTATCGACTAGCTTTGCTGACTGAGTTAGAGAAGATCCATAATGTGTTTCACGTATCGATGTTGTGTCGATATAGATCGGACCCTTCAGACGTAATTTCTCCGGCAGAGATTGAAATTCAACCGGATATGGCGTACAACGAAGAACCAATCAGAATTCTAGCTCGAGAGATTAAAGAATTGAGAAATAAGAGATTAGCTTTGGTAAAGGTTTTGTGGCAATGTCATGGTTTTGAAGAGGCTACGTGGGTGCCCGAGGAAGCTATAAGAAAACAGTACCCTAACCTATTCACTGGTAAGATTTTAGGGGATGAAGATCCCTAAGGGGGGAGAGTTGTAACAGCCCATTTTTAGTCAAATTGGAATAGTGGTTTTGTGACCACAAATTTAAGGTCAAAATATTTATTTTATCATTATTTTAATGTTGATATTATGATAGAATAATTGTGTGAAAATTTCGTTAAGAAATTTTATCGTTTGATTTATTTATTTGGTAAAAAAGGACTAAATCGCGTAAAGTGAAAAATTGGAGTTCTATAAGCTAAAAGGGTTTATTAGCTTAAAATAAATAAAACAAAAACAATATTCATCATTATTTCTCCATCTCCAACCGATTTTAAAGAGAAGAGAAGTCATTCTTTTAGGGTTTTAATCGGCCAAGCTTCCTAGCTCAATTATTAAGAAAAGCGAAATACGAACTTAGATCTGGGAATGAACAAAATCTCGGATTAGTTGACTCGTGTCGTCGTTTTTACGTTTGAGGTAAGTTTGTATGTAATAAGCATTGATATAATTATTTTTTAAATGCTTTAATATTGTATGAATTGTGAATTCGACTCTACAGATACGTTCGATGATGTTTCGACATTGAAACTCCCAATTGAACCTTAGGAATAGATTAGGATACTAGTGACATGCCAGTAGGGGATATATTGATTTGGCTTCGGGCCATGATATCGGCACCTCGTGTAACACCCCTAACCCATATCCATCATCGGAATGGGGTTACAAGACATCACTAAACAAAAGCACTGTTCCGAACATTATCATATTAACACAAGTCACAATCATATTTATAAAGCATATAACTAATTAAATATTAAGTATACATTTAAAAATCATATTACATATGCGAATCATATGTTCATCACTCTAATGATAATCGAATACTTAAATAAAAATCAAACATATCTCAATCAATATGCTAACTTCATAAAAAAATCACTAATACATATTCAATTCATTTACTTACCATATTCAGCTATTAAATTTAATTATTAAAGTCATACCAATTCCACCATTCAACTTAAGTTGAAAATTTACCATGTTTGTCCATATGAATTTCATATGTCATATATTAATACAATTTAATACATCCATTCAAATATATGTATATATAAATAAAAGTACTTAATCACATTCGAATAAAGCTTTATCGCAAGTCATATTTATGATTTAATAAACATCCAGCATATAACAGATGCAACATATTTCACCAACTCAAGCATATTTCACCATTTCAACTTAAACCATTTTTGGACACAATAACAACTCAATACCAAAACATGCGTAATTCACTATATTTTCAATCTGACATTTAATCACGAACAACAACATCTGCACAAGTTTATAATAAAACCAATTGAAACATATTACATAATTTAATATGCAATCACATATACATCTTTAGTACATTATAACTTAGCCGAATATGCTATTAATGCATATATACATGGTGTGCAACTTACCCTAAAAATAAAGGCCATACTTAACATTTGTATACATACCAAAACAATTGACCAAAACAATGATGGTACACATTCATTACGTACCATATAACAACCAAACCTAACAAGTTTATATACAATCATCCATCACTCTAATTATATCAAATTTCATAGTTCCTGTAACACCCCTTACCCGTGTTCGACGCCAGAACAGGGTACGAGGTATTACCGGACTTAATCACTAATCATCTTATAAAAAAACCAATTCATAATTTCACTCTAATTTAAAACTTTTTTAAACACATTCATAAATTGCATCATTTAATTAATAACATAATCAAGACTATCTACATTAAATGACTTTATACAATAGAGACCTTCAAATAACATAGGTCAGTATTTTAGGCCAATTCCTAGCAACTTAATAACAATTAAATGAGTCTCCATACATGCCAAAGACTTAAAAAATACTTTAAAACCTTTATATATCGATCAATAGTTTGATAGTGTGATTTAACCTCCGGCGACCTCCAACTCGAGCTAACATCTGCGACACTATAGGAAAAAGGAAAGGAAGGGAGTAAGCATTATAGCTTAGTAAGTAAGTATGTAAATATTAATAAACAATACATTATCATACTTTAAACAAAGTCACAATATGTTCCCAGAATATTACCATCACAAGCACACATACCTTTACTATTACAATCATAAACATGTTCAAAATAAGCTATCTAGCAGAGTACCAGCAGCTAAATTATTTATTTCTGGAGCTACAGAACTCCAAATTACAAACTGTTAATTTTCCTTAAAACTAGATTCACATGTATTCTTACCATAAAATTTTCAGAATTTTTAGTCTATTCAATTAGTATATTTTATTCATTGAAGTTACCCCTGTTTCACTGCTCAATTGTTCTGACCACTCTTCACTACGAATCAATTTTATCCTTGTAAAGAATTCAAAGGATGTTCTCGTTTATTAAATTTGAAACTAGACTCATTAGGGATTTCAAGCATATAAATTATATCCCATAATTATTTTTTTACAATTTTTAATGAATTTTCCAAGTCAGAACAGGGAATCACGTAGTCATTCTGACCAGTCTCTCAAAAACTTAAATATCTCATAATATAGAATTCCTTTGCTTGCTCTGTTTCTGTTATATGAAAATAGACTTATTAAGCTCTAATTTGATATCTTATTTAGTCTCTGATTCAATTTATACTATTTTTGGTAAATTTTTAGATTCACATCACTGCAACTATCCAGAACAATTTTATTGTCAATTTTGATCTTTCACACTTCAATTGTATTCATCACTTACCCATAACAATCTTTCAAATTTCCAATCACATATCGAGCATATTGCTCATAAGTTACACACGTATGTACTTACACTTATCATCACAAAGTCATACACAATTTCATATAATCAATTTCCCAGTTGAACGCTTCGGAATAATAACAGATACGCGATGGTATCGCACATAGCCCACCTTTAAAATCGAAGCTCTCTTGTACACATAGTGGCCTTCACTTAGCACCACTCATGTGACCTAGCTCGATTGTACACATAATTTTGGCTCTCCTGTACACATGGTGAACACTTAGTACCACCCATGTGACACATGGTGAACACTTAGTACCACCCATGTGACCTAGCCAGTTTATCTCGTAGCTCTCTTGTCTACATGGTGTCCTTCACCTGGAACCACACATGCGACCTAGCTACATATATCTTGTAGCTCTCTTGTCTACATGGTGTACACATAGTATCACCCATGCGACCTAGCTACATACCATCTGTATCAGCCAATCTTTCTGAAGGTTCAACTGGGATTTCTCTCTCTTTCTAATACTTGACTCCATTCTTCCAATAGTCAATTATGATTCAAAAATCAGCTACAAGACATAAAATATACTGAAATATAAAAACATAATAAAGATAATGTATTATTTACATACAAACTTACATACTTTCTCATTTTCATGTCGAATTAATATTGAACATTTAAATCATCATAATTATACTTATTTTCAACACCTCGGCAATCATAGTAAATATATCAACTTTCTCGATTTTCGATTTTTCTCTCATTCCAGGTTCAAATCTCATTTTTCGAGATCTAAAACATCATATTTTACTTATTTAATTAATTTAATATTCAAAGCAGTCCTTAACTCAAACTTTGGAAAAATTACAATTTTGCCCCTAAACTTTTGCATATTTACACTTTTGCCCCTAGGCTCGGGAATTAAACTTCATCCCTTATTCTTATGTTTTATGACATGATGATCATTTTTCCCTTCTATGGAAACATCAAATTCTCACTCTAACACATAGTTATGAACAATAACAACTTTTACCGATTAAGCCGTTTTACTCATTTTTGCTTAAAACCGCTTAGCAAAAGTTGTTTAACATAATTTCAGCCTTCACATTCTACCATAAAACATCAAAATAAACACATTTCACCTATGGGTATTTTTCCAAATATGAACCCTAGCTTAAATTATTGCTAGAATAAGCTTAATCAAGTTACCGAGATTCCAAAAACGTAAAGAACTTGAAAAACGGGGCTAGAACGAACTTACTATTGAGCTTGGAAAGCTTGAAAACCCTAGCCATGGCTTCCCCCATGCTAATTTCGGCCTCCATGAAAAATATGAGTCAATTTTGGCTTTATTTTCCCTTTATAATTCTTTTAATTACCAAATGACTAAAATGCCCTTAAGGCCTTTCTTTAAAATTTTGTCCTATTCATGCCCATTTTTGTCCAAACGAAATATATTGGTCTAATTAACATTTAAGGACCTCCTCTTTAAACCCCCATTTCAATCAAGTACTTATGAATTAGAACACATATTTTGCAACTTTTGCAATTTAGTCCTAAAAGTCCAATTAAGCACTTTATCAGTAAAATTACTTAACGATATTTTTACACAATATTTTAATCAATAAATAAACCTTAAAACTTAATCGGAATAAATTTTTTGACTTCGAATTTGTGGTTCTAAAACCATCGTTCCGTTTAGGCCCTAAATCGGTCATTCTACGAGAACTCTCGCAAATAAGCCCTAATAGGCAAATTAAACATGCAATCTATAAAATTTCTTATCAATACTCTAACACATGCATCTAATCACTCGGTAAATCATAAAAAAATTAATCGAAATAAACTTTTCTATCTCAGATTTGTGGTTTCACAACCACTATTCCATTTAGGCCCTATTTCGAGATGTTACAATTCCATCATGAACTAACTATTATACCAAATACATATTATATCTATTATCATTCATAGCCAAATCATATTACTATAAACCACATACACATCCAAAATTTCCATCACTGAATTACCAAAACCAAGCTCATTAGATATTATAACTAAGCACACATAAGACCAAGTCTAAGCATAATTAACAAGCCATTTTCACATGGCTTTTAATACATAACCAAAATTCAAAATTTTAAAAGTATGTTCTAGCCTATACATGCCATAATTCGAGTTCAATTTATTAAATACCGAATCAATAGATAATGTGATGAACTTTGCTGATGATCCCTGAGCTCGTAACTTGATCCAAAATCTATAAAACAGAGTAAGCTATCATGGCTTAGTAAGTCATAAGCAAATAACAATTCAAGACATTATCAATTCATTTAAATCAAACTATATTATACTATCATAACTACATTTAATCCCAAGCTTAACATTTCATATATATATCATGTGCTTTCATAATAAACCTTATATTAACCGAATGTACATATATATACTCAAAGTATCATTCAATTTCAAAGGCATATTAACACCATATAACCGAATGTACATAGACTAATATACATATACTCATAAATCAAACTTTAACAACACGTACTTATGCATAGCATATAACTGAAAATACCACATGAATCCATCTATATTTACATTATTATCATATATAAAATTTACATTAAATATTGAATAACAAACTTACCTCATTTTCAATTACGTAATCGAATAACTCATACCTAATCGTTTAACTCATTTTACACATTTGATCATAACTTATCATTGCCCGTTGAACCATTTGAAATTGAATAGGATACTCGGATAATCACAGATTCATATAATGCTGACGTCTGAGACGTGGTCTTACATGTAATTGCATAACGATGCCACTCTCTCAGTCAGGGTCTTACTCACACACATATATCGGTGTCACATATCAATGCCAACGTATTAAACGTGGTCTTACTTGCACACATATATCGAAATCACATATCGATGCCAACGTATTAAATGTGGTCTTACTCGCACACATATTGTAACACCCTGAATTTTGGGCCTAGAAGTAATAGGCCTTGAGTTTGGGATTGGATAGAAGGCGGCTTAAATAACTTAAATGTGGTTAAATATTTTATAATTGCATGTTTGGTTTAATTGTTAAGTGATTTAGGAAGGGTTGGTAGTGTGGAAAAAGTCCTGGGTTCGATCCAGGGCTTTAGCAAAATTTTGAATTTTTTTTCTAAAAGACCCTGAGCATTAGGAGGAAGGCTTATTAAAAAGGCCTGGTAAAATCTGACACAAGGAAACGCTTGGCCTAGTGGCAAAAAGGGTTGGTAGCAAGCAAGAAGTCCAGGGTTCGAGTCTTGGCCTCGGCAAAATTTTTTATTGCGCACATGATTAGTAGGGAAGCTAGTGTTTAGGCCTTATAAATGTGTTTGGTGGAAATTCGACACAAAGGATGCGCTTGGTCCAATGGTATGATGGCGTTAGGAGTAAGGAGAGGTACTGGGTTCAAGTCGTGGCATGAGCAAAAGTTATGGGTTTTTTTAGACAACCTGGAGGTTGGCAGAAAGACTTTATAATTAATTGGGGAGGAGAACGACACAAATAAGGTAGGTGCTGTGGTGGTAAGGGAAGTATAGCACAACCAAGAGATTAGGGGTTTGAATCTGAATGGTAGCAAATATTTTTAGGATAACCTGGTTGCGGGTTAATAGGACTTAAAAATAGTGAGGGATGGAATATGGCACAAGGGTGCCTGCGGTGCAGTGGTGAGAAGGATGCTATGGATATGAGAGGTTGCAGGTTCGAATCCCAGGCCTGACAAAGTTTAAATTTTTATTCTTTAAGAAAACTGAGGCTTAGGCATATAAGCCTTATAGTTAATTGTGACCAAATGGTAGCACAAGATAGGATGTGGTGCAGTGGCCAGCAACGTGTTGGGAAGTTAGAGGGCTAGAGTTCGAGTGGTGTCATGCGTAAAAGGGAATTTAATTTTGCTACTCAACGCAGGGAAGGATTGCTATTCGATGGAAGCAATTTGAATGCAATTCAAATTGGAATTGTTGGCTAAAATCAAGGGGATTAAGATAAGGATTAAGTGTGGATATGATGATGATAAAAATTGGAGAATTTGAAGGAATTTATCTTGACGAGTTTAAGTCGATTGAGGAGTGCAAGTTTGTATTTTTATTTATTTAGTTAGTTAATTATTATTTTTAGTATATATATGTGAGTCGTATGGGCAAGTAAGGGCATTTGTTGTTTTTGTGTGCTTCAGTCGCTCTCATCTCCTCTCTTTTTTTAAGCCGAACTCTTGATCTTTTCTCCCCTATTTTAATTGAATCAACCTCTTCCCTCTTCAACTTAGTCAACTATTTCTTTTCAATTAAAAGCCGATTCATACACTTTGGGGGTTGATTTCTTGTTGGCAAGCGAGTTCGCGATCGGTAAGTGAGTTAGATCTTCTTCAATTTTTTTTAAATATTTCTAAGTTCTTTCGTTTCTACACTCTTAAAAGCTGATTTTTCTTTATCCTTTCCAAATACCATTACCTTCGTTAACCTATGGTTTCTCCATTTATTTCTCTTTCTCCTTCTCATTCAAGAGTGTGATCGCTGGCTAAGTATTAGCTGATGGAAAAATGGGGTTCTAGCAGAGAGGTTGGGATGGAGGCTCTTAAGTTTAAGCGACGTAAGGTGTCAGCCATTAGGGACTTTCTGCCTAGATGTGGAAGGGGGACTACGTTAGATTTCGAGTTACATAGGCAGATCACAGCCGATCAATCTAGTCAAGGCAAGTATAGGTTGTTCTTCGGTAAGTAGTGGATTTATTTTGAATTAATAGAATGTGACTAATGGAGTATAATGTTGAATATAGGTTCGGGCGATTATGAATACTTAGTACTCCAGGTGATAAGGTGTGTACTTCTACCCTATGATAGCTTGATATAAAGCCGAAGGTGTGTAGATACACTGCACACACACAAGTAGATCGGCAAATCCCGAAATGCCGAAAAGTCGAAATGTCAAAAAGCTGAAAGTTTGGCTACAGTAGTCTTACGAGTGTATGAAAACTCGTAAGGGGGAAGCCGATAGGTTATCTGAGGCCCCATGAGCGATTCTATGGACTTGGGCTGTGTTTTGGCTAATCGGGCCAGAATGGGCTAAATGGGCCGATGGGCTGTAGGGCCCATAATAGACAAGATTAGTAATTGATGCTATGTGATGGAAAATCGTATGAAAGCATGATTGTGGAAGTGATTGGGCCTAGTGGGCCATATAAATGTGATTTGGGCCTAATGGGCCAAGTGAATGTGATTTGGGCCTAATGGGCCATATGAATGAGATTGGGCCTAGTGGGCCATATACATGTATGTAGACTTGTTAGGGTTTTGTAAGGGGTTTGGGCCTAGTATCCGATAACTGCTTAAACAAACATAATACTTAATTAATTTATTGAGACCGTGAACAAGTCATAGGGTTAAGGTGTGGCAACGGGTATATGCATGTCTAGGATTGGATCTAGGGAGAGCTTGGTACTTAAGCGGTCTTAATGACTCACCTCCTATTCTTTGGAATCCTACCTGGTGCATAGTATTCGCTCATCTTAGCTCACAGGATTTGTTAACGGGCCAAGATAAGTAAAAACCCATAATAAGGGAAAATTATCGAAATGCCCCTAAAGGAGAAAATGACTAAAATACCCCTATGTAATGAATGTAAGATTTATGGATGTTACATGTATATCTGCTGCATACATACAATATTCTGTTTAGGTTGTATCTGGGTTGGGAATTATGGAACGGAGGAAGTATATGAGGATCGCATGGTTGCTTGACAACCGTGGATCCACCGACAGCTTTTAAGCCCAATATATGAATGGCAGCTTGCTTCAATGAAGGTAGTTTCGCAACCGGGCTACCATTGATGTGTATCGGTTGGGTGGGTCGATATTTATATCCCCACATGATGTGTATCGAGGGACGGAGTTGATGTGTATCGGTTGGATTATTGGGGTGGGTTGCATTGCATTGCATGTATGATATTGTTGTGATATTATTACGATGTGGGCTTCGGCCTAACTGAGGCTAATATGGGCTAAGGCCCAAAGGCCACCATTATTGAATTGGGCTCAGGCCCAAAATGACTGATGATTGCTTTATACTCATTGAGGGTTGTACAAACTGAGTTTTCGAAACTCACCCCCTCCTTCTAAACTTTTCAAGTGATCCTCAGTAGGTGGTTCGACAGATGGAGGGACTCAGAGGTACTCGTTAAGGGTTGTACAAACTGAGTTTTTGAAACTCACCCCCTCCTTCTAAACTTTTTAGGTGATCCTCAGTAGGCGGTTAGACGGATGGAGGGACTTAGAGGTGGCCAACTAGCAAAAAAAGTTTAGACTTAGTCTTTATGTAATTCTTAATATTTTGCTTTTAAATTATTTCTTTTTGATTTGGGTTGTAACAAGGCCTTTTCTCTGGCTAATATTTCAAATTAGGACTATTATCATTTTTATGATTTATATTTATTAGAAGTAGAACGTGGTTTTCCTAAACCATAATTGTTTTTAAATACTATGTTTTCGCAACTCAATTTTTAAATGACAAGTTTTCATAAATCATATGTTTTAAACAAGCTTTTGTGATTGAAAAGAGAGTTTTATAAGTTTATCAAGGTCTCATATTTTAAGGAAGGGTTTTTAATGAAAACAAGGTTTTCGATAAAACACTTCAACGTGACGCACCTGATTCGACCATAACGTCCGGACTGAGTTTGGGGTGTTACACATATATTGGAATCTCTTATTGATGCCAACGTATTAAACATGGTCTTACTCGCACACATATATCAGAATCACATATCACAAGTTGAATTCTCATATATATCCATGTATCAATTTAAACTTGGCCAAAACACAAATATGTTCATTAATAATATTATTAGTCACTTTCTAGTTCACAAATTCATCAGATACATATGTCATTTAATACCAAAACTAATATATCACTTTCTAGTTTACATGATTAACACTTTAATATCATATACACATATCATTTAGCCAAATTTAAATTTGCAATTAATATACATATAATCAACACTTTAACATGTATAGTTCATGTTATTACTTCAAATATAAAAACTTATTCATTACTTTATCAGTAAACATAATTTATTTATTTTTACTCAATGCCGACTTGTAACTCACAATAATGACTACAATTATTCATACATCACTTATATTAAAATTTAACAACATCTATATGCTTATAACTTACCTCGGACGATGAAAAACGGAATAGGACGACTAGTCTACAACTTTAGTTTTCCCCCGATCCAAATCCGATTTCTTTGGTTCTTAATCTAAACATATTTAAATTAAACTCATTCAAACATATTTTCACTCAATTTAGTTTAAAAACACATAAATGGGCAAATTATAATTTTACCCCTGACATTTTACACTTTTTACAATTTAGTCCCTATTGCACAAAACACAAAATATGCAAAATCTCAACATACCCATGTTAGCCGAATGTTCCCAGTGTTCATACAAGTCCATATATTTCTTTTACTTCACATTTTAGTCCCTCAAATTATTATTTTTGCAATTTAGTCCTAATTACTCAAAATTATCAAAAACTCCAATATAAAACATGTTAACCCAAAACATATCTTTCATATTTCATCATCAAACAAAAAAAATCACAAGCTTTCAACAATGGCATAACTCAAAATATTCACCAAAATAAAAAATTCAAGCATGGGTCTTGAAGATAACTTAGCAACGATCTCAAAAACATAAAAATTATCAAAAACCGAGCTAAACACATACCTTGATTGAGCTTAAGAGATGACCGAACCTTAGCTTTTATCATTTCTTTTTCTTCGTGTTATATTTGGCAATGAAGTAAGATAATGAACAAATGGTTTTAATTATGTTATAATATGATATATTATAACATGTTTTTCAATTTACATTTTTAACCTTTATTATAAAATTATACTTTCATATATATTATATCTATTGCCGTCCACCTTCATTAATAATGGCCCAATTACAACATAAAAGCTTCCTATTATAAAGACATCCTCAATTTGTTCCTCACACACTAAACTAGCAAGTTTTCATTTTAAGCGATTAAGTCCTTTTATTTAATCGGACACTCAATCGACAAAATTAAATCACGAAAATTTCACAAATATTAATTCACACAAAATAAACACAAAAAATAATTATTAAATATTTTTCTAACTTGAATTCATGGTCCCGAAACCACCATTCTGGTTAGGGTCTAACTTGGGCTGTTACACCTCGGGTGTGAGCTTCATTGATTTTTCTACGGGCCATGATATTAGCACTTTGGGTGTGAGATATATTGAGTTGGCTTCGGGCCATGATGTGAGCACTTAGTGTGTGAGACTCCTGAGTATCCGACTTCTATTCCAGATGGTTCAACGGGTATATTGAAGATGTGAATTGGTGAGAAATAGATACATATTGGTACTGGTATGTACGAAAAACTATTTGAGCAATGAATCAAAGGAAGTTGTAAGCTTATGATCAATTATGTGGTTAAATTCCATGTTAACTTGGTGTTTAATGTTTTGATGCAATTTGAGTTACGTATTTGAAAATGTAAATGAATGGTGAAATTTGCTTAATCATTTCATACGAGTTTACTAAGCTATAAAGCTTACATTGTTTATTTTATCATGTTTTATAGTGATTTCTAAGCTAGCTTGGATTTGGGGATCATCGGAGACTTCATCACACTATCAAACTATCAATTTGGTACTTTTAAGTTTATGTTTTGAGTATATGACATGTATAGGTATTTTGAGTCATTTTGATTATGGGTTGTTAATGATTTTAGCCATGTGAAATGTTTGTAAATGTATATGTTTTGACTAGTAAATATAGCCATGAGAGTTGACTTAATTTGGTTGATTTGGTTATGTATAAATATGTGCATATATGTTTGTGTTGTGAGTTTATGGATGAATATATAATGCTTGGGAATTTTAAAGATTAGGATGTTCAGTGGTTGATTTTAGAGTAGTTACATGCTTGTGGCTTTGATGCAAAATAATGCATGTTTAGAAGTGGATAATTAGTTGATTTATAATTGTGAATTGGTATAAATGGTATAACATGTATTTGTGATTTGAGTGCATGGAGAATGAGAGAAAAGAATGTGCATGAGATATGGCTGAATTGGTTGATTAAAATGCCTTTTAATGTTATGTTTTAGTGCCATTTGGGTTAATATAGGTGTGCACAAGTTTTGGTGGCAAAATGGCTTGGTAAATAGCCTACTTTTGTCCGCACGGGTAGAGACACGAGCGTGTGTCTTAGCGGTGTCTGATACACGGTCATGTGCATAGTCGTGTGTCCCCTAGTGTTTAAATTAAAATCAAGTTAGTATGCTCCACACGGCCTTACACACAGGCGTGTGACTTGGCCGTGTGGCATAAGTCAGTATACCTTTCAGGTTTGGCCCAAGCTAGCACACGGCCTGGCACACGGGTGTGTATGGCCATTTTTAGGGCACACGGGCTAGCCAAACGGGTGCGTGTGTTGGCCGTATGACCCAAGTCAGAGAGTTATATGGGGTCGGACATGAGCTGGGACATGGCCATGTGCTCCAATGTCGAATGTCCACACGTCTTGTGACACAGGTGTGTATGTTAACCGTGTGAGACACATGGCCGGGCCACATAGGCATGTGTCCCCTATTTTTGAGAAAAACTTTTAAGTCTTCAAAAAGTTTCTAAAGTTATCGATTTAGTCCAGAACCACTCCTAATGCATGTTAGGGCTTCATAGGCACGTATTAGGGACGAAATGTTTAATTGTGATTGAATTATTTATGAATTGATTAATTGTATGAAAGATGTATGTTTAAATGTGTGATAAGTTTGGTAATGCTCAGTAACCTTATTCTGGCATTGAATATGGTGAGGGGTGTTACAAAGATCTTCGTAGTTAAATTCAATTTTGGGGTTTATTTAAAAAAAAGTCTCCTTAGTCAATGAAAGTCAGCTATATTGAAGCCTTTAGCCAAAAGAGGCCATGTCTTGTGGGGTGTCTTAAAACTATTTTGGTTGTAACTTTATTTTCCTTAAATTCCCTATTTATTTTGAGCCTCATATTGGGATATGAACTAACAATCCAATTAGACAGAAAAATTGAGACTTTGGAGCTTAATTCAACTCTTCAAATCATACAATATTAGTAATGCCTCTTGTCGTTTAGCATTTGTAACATCAGCTCAGTAGGTAAAGATAAGCTTATGGTATTGTTAATGTTATAAATATTTAAATCTTATATACAAAAATAATATTTAAATGAGAGAGAACAAGTTAAAAAGATTCTTGAAGCTTCTGTCAAAAGATAATCAAAATTTACTTCAAGCTTTATTGACATTACATAGTGCTTATTACAGTACTAGAAGAAGCTATCGTTATCTTTAACTCAAAGAGCTTAGGTTCATCAGTTTTACTTTTGTCTTTTCTAACTTGTGTTCAATAGTTTCACTGTCTAATTAATGTTTTTGGTTTCTCTCTTCTTTTAATTGTTGGAAACTACAACCAGCACTATAAAAAAAAAATCATGTTATACCATTATTTTACGTTGAAAATATGCAAAAGTACAAATGTTTGTGCCATTTTTCCTGCTCTGAAACTTCTTAAATTCTGTATCTTCCTTTTTTTAGGAATAATTTGGGCTAACATTTTATTATAGTAAATAATAATGTAACACCCCTAACCTGTATCCGTCGCTGGACTAGGGTCACGAGGCATTACTGAACATACTTACAGTTCCGAACATTCTCATGCTAACACAAGTCATATTCATATTTACATGTAAAGCATATAATTAAATAAATATTAACCATACAGTATAAACATATTGTATATACGAATTATAGGTTCATCAAATATACCTATTATGCCAATCACATAATCATCACATATGCATATTCACTTCCATTAAAAACCGAATCATAATGACAAACATCATTCTATTACGCAGAAATACATATATGCATATATATAAAATCAACATCTTGCTCCTTTATAAAACCTAAAATATCATAATAACTTCTTACTATATATTCGAACTTAATATATATATTTATACCATCAAATGCTCATTTATATATTAAAACCAATATCAAACATAAAAAAAAACCAATTTCATATATATATATATTTTATCTATATCCAACCAAAACCGAATCATCTAAACATACTCATGATAATTTATACACACCATGACCGACTCATCAACCACAATAATTTTCAAGCTACTTCCAAAACATTTAGAAATAATCACATACACCATTCATTCATTTCATATAACATTATAATCAAAATAGATTAAGCGAATACCAAACATAACCAAATCCAAACTTTGAAGTTAAACCATATTGGCATGGCTCAAATTATACATATCCAAGGTCGAACAAAATATATATTAGCCTATACATGCCATAAGTTTGAAAATAGACTTTTAAAAGTACCAAAGATTGACGATAGTGTGGATGACTTCTCTAATGATCCCCGAGTTCGTAACTCACAATAAAATCTATAAAACAGAGTAACAAAGACACATACAGAGTAAGCTAACTTAGATTAGTAAGTCATAAGCAAATTTAACCATTCAAAATAATAATAAAAACATTTTAAACAAACCAAATTATAACATTAATATTATACATTATCTCGATCATATCATCTCATTTATTTATTATAACTTATACTTTTATAAAAAAGGGTTACCTTGGCTGAATACTAATATTTCACATTTAACATGATATCATTCAACTTTTCATTCCCAAAATAACACTATCTCAATTATGCTTACATTCAAATATATATACTCATGAATCAAACTCAACTTTATAAACCAACATCACTCATTTGGTCGATTATAGAAAATCAAATATAATATCATATATACACACCTATTTGGTCGAATATTCAAGGTCAGTTATAACACCACATAAATACTTACCTATATAACTGAATATATAAGATCCAATATATCATCTCATAAACACTTACTTGTATGGCTGAATACACAAGGTTCATTTTATCATCACATATGGTAGAATATACAAGCTCAATATATCATCACATATGACCGAGTATACAAGTTCAATAAAACATCACATGTAGTCAAATATTGAAGTTTAATATAACATCACATGTGGTCGAATATATAAGTTCAATATATTATCACATATGTACATACCTATGTGGCCGAATATATACAAGGTCATTTAACTCAATTTTGCTTGCTCAATTTCCACATCAACTTGAAATCTTATAAGCATAGGCTTGAAAATAAATCACCGGTATAAAACCTGCTAGGCATAAGCCTGAATCACACACCGGCACAAGGCTTGCTAGACTCAAGGTCTGATTCTTATTTATTCACCGGCAATAAGCTTGCTAGGCATAAAGCCCGACCAAATTCACCAGCACAACGCTTGCTAGGCTCAAGGCCCAAATATCACTGTTATAAAGTCATTCCATAAACAGTTTATATATCAAATCGTCCAAATATTTCGTGTAGTTCATACAAACTTTCAGAGGTTTTAACTCAGTCAAATAAAACTAAACCACATTAATTCAATGTTAAACCACATTTGGCTATTCTACTATAAAACTATAAAATTCGAATCATCATAGTAAACTATTTTATATTCGAAATAAACGATGTTTAATTGCTTAAAGGCTTACCTTGGATATCAACGAATGTTATAAATTGGCTATTCGACTATTTTTGCTTTTCCCTGATCCAAGTTCGATTTCTTTTGTTCTTGATCTATATAATTTCAAATTAACCTCATTTAAACACAATTTCATTCAATTTAATCCAACAACACATAAATGGGCAAATTACCATTTTACCCCTGATATTTCATACTTTTACAAATTAGTCCTAATTGCATAAAACACAAAATAAACAAAATCTCACCACATCATAGTTAGGCCGAATCTTCCTTATACTCATACTAGTCCATATATTTCATTTATTTTGTATTTTTATCCTTCAATTTATTATTTTTGCAATTTAGTCCTAATAACTCAAAATCATCAAAAACTCCAATACAAAATATATTAATCCAAAACATATCTTTCATAATTTATCATCAAACATCACAAAACACAAATATTCATCAATGGCATAACTCAAAATATTCACCGAAATAAAAAATTCAAGCATGGGTCGAGTAGTATTCGAAGCAACGATCTTAAAAATGTAAAAATTATCAAAAACCGAGCAAAGTCCATACCTTAATCAAGCTTCAAAGTTGCCGAATACCTAAGCTTTCTTCTTTTCTTTTCTTTTTAAGGTTTCAGTCACCAAGAAAAATAAAATGAAACTTATGTTTATTTTATGTTTTATGATAACATATATTTTAATTATTATATTACATATTTAACCTTTTAAAATTAATGACAAAACATACATAATATGGATACATTCGGCAATCACATAGTCTAAAGGTTTATTTGCAACTTAAATACTCCATATTAATAAGCCACTAACAATTCAACCTTTATGATTTAAACTATAAAGTCTTCAATTGATGCGATTAAGTCCTTTTATCAAATTAAGCACACAAACAATCAAATTTTAGTACGAAACTTTCACACATGCAAATTCACATATAATAAACACGAAAAATAATATTTAAATATTTTTATAACTTGGATTTATGGTCCAAAAACCACCGTTCCGATTAGGGTATAAATTGGACTGTTACAAATAATATGGAATAATTCATATATTATATACAATTGTTGAACAATTATATAATCTTTTGGTTTATTTGGATTTTATGACTTGAGTTTTTATGACTATGGCTAGTTCGAAGAATCCTATACTTGTGGACGATGGGTTTAACGAGTATGAAAGTGCTCTCAAATGTCAAAAGTCTACCACTTCAAAGGTGTGGGATGAAATGACAAAGCTTGAATGCAAGAACAAAAATGAATTAAAGGCACAATGTAATCACTGTAGGAGTATCTTCTCTTCTAAATCTTCTAGTGGAACCTCTCATTTAAGACGTTATCTATGTAACGCCCCAAAAATCTCGAAATCTAAAAATCCTGAAATCCAAAAATCTCGAAATCCTGAATTTTTTTTACTTTCGATTTTGATAAAAATTATGTTTAATATTCTTATCCAAGCGATAATTTTACTAGGTCTTAGCTAAGGTTGAGTTCGAATTAAGGGGTAGAAGAAATTATAATTTAATTATTAAAAGAATCAGGGCTGACAAGTAGGTGGGCTTTTGAATAAATGGAGAAACAATTGGACACAAAAAGAGCCTGTGGTGGAGTGGCTAAGTGACGCCATATAAGGTGTAGTGAGGTGGCGTTAGTAGCTAGCAAGGGGGTCCAAGGTTCGAATCCTAGCTTAGTATTTTTAGAGTTTAATTTTGGTCTTCTAGAAGGATAGAAATGGCGTGAAGATGGACTCCAAGGGGAGTGTTCAGAAGAGAAAATTAAGGAAAGGGTCAAGGGGTTATCAGGGAGAAAAAGGAGGAGATGAGAAGTGAGGAGTAAGTGGAGCCGAATTGGGAACTTGGGCTTGAAGAATTCAGCTATAGGGCTATAAATAGGTGTTGAATGGGAGGGTTGAAAAGCTAATGATGAATTTCCCTTCACTTTGTGCCAGAAACCCTTTTCTCTAAAAAGTCGAAAACCCTTGTTTCTTTTCTTTCTTGGTGCCAAATTCTTATCCCTCCTCTACTCAATATTTTCTTTGCTTTAGCTGATTCTTCTTTCTCTCTTCTTTGGTGCTGAGTAATCAATTGTTGCCATTCAAATCTCTAAGAGCTGAATACCCTTGGTGCTGCCACTACTCTTTCCACCTAGTCGATTCTAGTGTAAGTGTTCACTCTCCAAATCGGTTTTTGATAAGTATCGAGTATTCGGTCCCTCATTTCTTTCTAATCGACTTTGGTAGGGAATTAATATCAGATCTCGATTTTGGATTCCTACCGATTTGCTCTTCAGATCTGAGAAATACGCGTGTTTAGTGATCAAAGTAAAAGCTAGTAAAGGCTTGGCATTCAGGTAAGGTTAAGGTGAGATTCTGGCTTTTGGTAAAGTAATCGATAAGTACGTGTGATTAATATTTGAGTGATATAAATTGTAGGTTTGGGCTAAGGAGATCGCATCACGCTTGCTTACCAGGTGTGTACATACACTGCACATACAAGTAGATCGGTAAAAGTCAAAATGCCGAAATACCGAAAAGCCGAAGGTTTGGCTACGGTAGTCTTGCGAGTGCACGAACACCTGTAAGGGGGAAACCGATAGGTTTCTTGAGGCCCACAGGTGATTCCGTGGACTTGGGTTGTGATTTGGCCATATGGGCTGGAATGGGCTAAATGGGCCCGATGGGCTGTTGGGTCCATAATAGGCAAAAACTGAATATTGATGCTTTGTGATAGGAATTTGTATGTGAGCATGAATATGAATGTGACTAGGCCTAATGGGCCATATAAATGTGATTTGGGCCTAATGGGCCATATACAGGTGATTTGGGCCTAATGGGCCATACGAATATGATTGGGTTTAATGGTCTAGATGTAGGTATGTGAAATTGTTAGGCTTTGTAAGGGGTTTTTGGGCCTAGTATATGATGACTACATAAAACTTAATTAATATATTGCGACCATGGACAAGTCAAAGGGTTAAGGTGTGGCAACGGGTATATGCATGTCTAGGATTGGATCTAGGGAGCGCTTGGTACTTAAGCGGTCTTAATGACCCACCTCCTCTTCTCTGGAATCCTACTTGGTGCATAGTATTCGTTCATCTTAGCTCACGGGACTTGTTAATGGGCCAAGATAAGTGAAAACTGTAATTAAGGGAAAATTACCAAAATGCCCCTGAGGGCGAAAATGACCAAAATACTCTAGGTGTTGAATGTAAGTTTTGTGGATGCGACATGCTTACATATGATATTCTGCTTAGGTTGCATATGGGTTGGAAATTATGGAACGGAGGAAGTATGTGTGGATCGCATGATTGCTTAATAATCATGGATCGACCGACGACTTTTAAAGCCCAATATGTAAATGAAGGTAGTTCAACAATCGGGCTACCATGGTGTATAGGTTGGGTGGGTCGATATTTATATCCCTACATGGTGTGACGGGGGACGGAGCCGGTGTGTAGCGGATGGATAATTGGATGGGATTGCATTGCATGAATGATGAACGATGAATGATATTTGTTTGAATGCTTGTTTTCTTCGAGGGTTGTACACACTGAGTTTGTGAAAACTCACCCCCTTTTTTATTTTATTTTCAGGTGATGCTCAGTAGAAGGTTCGATGTTTGGAGGGACTTTGGGTGGCCAGCTAGCAAGATCAGATTAAACATGTTTTAGATCAGATTGTAACAAGGTTTTCATTATGTTATTATTACTTGAATTATTATTATTATTTTCATTGTAATGTACAAGAAGTTGAACATGAGTTTCTTAAATTATAGTGTGTTTTCTACGTTTCCGCAACTAAGTTTTTTTTTAATCAGATGTTTTAAACAAGGCTTTCGTAACTGAAGGTACACACCAGATTTGGCCATACGTCTAGGCTAGGTTTGGGGTGTTACAATCTAAATAACTATTTGAAAAAAGTTAATAATGACATCACTCAATACACCATAGCCACTCAACCATCATTAGAAGGTGGTCCATCTATAAAAAACTACAAGTTTGATGTTGATGAGTGTCATCGAGCTATTTCTACTTTTTTTATGTATGGCAAGTATTCGTTTAGGATAGTTGAAGAACCGAGATTTAGATACATGATGAGAATTGCTAGTCCTAATTTTAAGAATATAAGCAGACATACAACTACTAGGGATGTCCTAATGTATTATGCAAAAGAGATAGATCATGTTAAAGAAGAGTTGGCTAAAGCACCTGGTTTAATTTGTCTAACTTATGATAATTGGAACTCAGAACATACTAATGATAAATATATTTGCATTACTGCTCATTGGATTGACAAAGATTGGAAGCTACAAAAGAGAATCATATGGTTTACAGCTTTATTTCCTCTGTATGATGGTTTGAACATAGCAGATGAAGTTGTTTTATTTTTATCTCAATGGGGGTATAGACAAGAAAATTTTTAGCATCACTTTGGATAATACTTCTTATAATGATGTTATGGTTTCTTATCTTAAAAATTGTTTTCATGTGAACCAAGCTATTTTGTGTGATGGTGCTTTTTTCTAAGTTAGATGTTGTGCACATATATTGAATTTTATAGTTAAAGCTGGTTTGGAACTTGCTGATGATGTTGTTGGTAAGATTCGAAATGGAATTAAGTACATAAAAAAGTCAAGAATTCATAGGAAAATATTTTATGATGTGGCTGACAAAAGTTTTCATTTGATTGTGACCAAAAAGTTGTGTCAAGATGTGTGTGTGTGTGATGGAATTCTACTTATTTGATGCTTGAATATTCTCTTTACTATAAAGATGTGCTAGATTATTAGAGCCAATGGGATAAAGATTATCAAATATTTGCACCTTCTAACGTGGAGTGGAGAAATGTTGCTATTCTTTGCAAATTTTTGAAAGTCTTTTATGATGTGACTTGTGTTTTTTCTGATTTTAATTATCTAACGACTAATATTTATTTTAGAAAGGTTTAGAAGGTTCACACGGTCTTGCTTGATACAGTTAAAGGTCCTTATTCTTTTTTAACTCTAATGGTTAAGCAAATACAAGAGAAATTTAATAAATATTGGACTGAGTATTCGTTGATATTGCCATGTGCTGCAATTTTAGATCCTCGTTACAAGTTGAATTATGTGCAGTATTACTTTTCTACAATCTATGGTATTCATGCTTCAGATTTTGTTGAAACCATTCTTAGCAATCTTAGACTCTTGTTTGACAAGTATGTTAAGAAATCCAAATCCGCATCTTCCTCTTTGGCTAGAAGTTCTAATGTTTCAGATAAAGATCTTGTTGATTCTAGTTTGTATCAACACTGATGCGTGCTTGTATTTGTGAATTTAATTACAAGACATCGAATTTCCCGATCGTCTAATTTTAGTATCATTTCAAGTTGAAATTCAAAATGAAATTATCAGTAATGGAAAGTAGGTTGAATGAAAACAACAAAGAAGGTTTCAAAAGGATGACTTGTACGAATTAAACATTTAGAAAAGAACAACGATATAAATGATCGTGACCCAATTTCTATATAGTGAAAAATAAACAAGTCTTTAATGAAGAAGTAAACTGTGACCCGCTATATAGCAAAATAGGAACCAACAGTATGTTAGAATGTGTAACACCCCTATCCGTATTCGTCACTGGAACAGGGTTTCGGGGCATTATCAACTTACATCACAAACAATCATACAATTTCGAGTTATAAATTTACGTCCAAATTAAAAACCATTTGTAATTAATTATAAAGTTCATAATATAAGCCTACGAGGCTCAAAACATGTTTTGGAACTGATTCGGGACTAAATCGAGAACTTTAGAAATTTTTACAAAACTTAAAAAATTTTCCACTATACAGGGGTCATACGCCCATGTGAATATGGGACACGCTCGTGTGGGCAAGCCGTGTGGTCACACATGCTCGTGTCCCGACCCCGTGTAACTCTCTGACTTGTAACTCATAAACAAATTGAGATCACATGGCCAAGTCACATGCCTGTGTGTTTGGTCGTGTGGTTAATTAATTTAATTCGAATTAGGTGCAGGTTTCACACAACCAAGACATACGCACGTGTTCTAGGTTGTGTGGCCCGTGTCTCTGCCTGTGTGCCCAATTCTGAGCATTTTGTTTCTCAAAATTAAGGTGTAGAGGACACACATCCTACCCACATACCCGTGTTACCAGGCCTTGTGTCACACATGGCCTAGACACACGCCCAAGTGGACAAAATAAAGCCATTTTCTAGCTTTATTTCTCACCCAAAATCACCCAAAAACCTGCACATGAAACACTCAACCAATTCCAACCATTTCAAGCATTCAAATTTGGCAATTCCATCATTCATCAAGGCTTACCATTTCATGCGTATATGGTTACAAACTCACCTTAGCTTAACTTAGGCATTAACAACATTTGATCACATGAACTTAGCATAACACATGTGTGTGAATATATATATCATAATAGCTTACTAAATCATACCAAAAATGAACCATCACTAGCCATTCCAATGGCTAGGTTACAAAATAACATTTCAAGCTACTATTGATCGAGTTTCCCTATACATGCCATTATACCAAAATGATTTCACTAAATATACCCAAAATGCTAGATGATAGTGTGACAATGCTCCAACAATCTTCCAACCTTCACGAGCTTTCGAGCACTAGAAAATAGGAAAAAATAAAAGGAGTAAGCATTACACGCTTAGTAAGTTCGTATAACGAAAATTAAACTTACCAATCTTGATTATTAAATCTAAACATACAATATTGTATTTCCATCCATGTGACTAAATTTGCCTAAGCATATACATTCAACCAAACATGATAGTCACCAAAATCTTTATATAAATCAACATAAATGAGTTCATCAAGCAATATTATTTCAAGTCTTTATTAATTCATCTCAAAGTTCTTGTGCCAGGTCAAGAGTTTTATGTCTGTTAAATCATTGAATTCCAATGAATGCTCAAGTAGTACACTTGAAGTGTAAAATTCAACAATTCATCAATTTCTTATTTAGAGATACCCCTTAGGGCACTTAACAAAGAAACACTATCTCTGGTCACATATCATTTAACAGGATTACCAGTCCAGGCTAAACCCTAATCTTAACGCATACTCGAGAGGTATTATATTAGGATTAACCGCGCGGGCTAAATCCTTTATATGACAAGGCCATTGGGATTACTCGTCTGAGCTAAATCCTGTTCACAACAAATGCAGGACCCTACTTGTTTTGGGAAAGTGCACATACTCATCAGAATTCGACATCCAATCGGGACAAACCCTTTATCACCATTTCAAGCTTATTTTCATTTTTCATCATAGTATAAAAGTGAAGCACATCAACATTAATCACATTACATGCAGCACAACGATTAATTAACATAATTACATGTCCGATTAAGTTACACGGACTTACCTCGACACTTGTTCGCGTAAAAGTCTACTAATTCGAAATCTTTTCTTTTCCTCGATCTAACCTCGAATTAGTGTTTCCCAGATCTATATAGATAAATTTAACATCAATTTCACATATTTCATAACTAAATGGACTCAATCTATCTTCAAGGCAAAATTACAATTTTGCCCCTAACTTTTCCATAAATTTTGATTTGGCCCTAGGCCCGAAAAATGAAACTTGTACAAATTACTCCCTATTCCAAGCCTAAGCAAAGCCTCATTACAAATTTTCCAGCACATGTATTCATAAAATTTCAGAATTTTTCATCAAATTTTACAACTTTTCATTTTAGTCCCTTAATCATGTTTTCATAAAAAATCACTTTGTAAAAGTTGTTTATCTATCAATAATCTTTCGTTTTATACCATAAATTTCTAATTTCTAGCATAATATATCCATGACCCATTTTCATACTTTGATAACTTTTTAAATTAATCCCTCAAATGGAGAGATTTAGCTATCCTGGTTTTAAAAATACCAAAATTATTAAAAACGAGAGAAGAGAACTTACCTAATTAGTCATTGAAAGTTTCTTTTCTCTCTCCTAGGGTTTACATGTGTTTTTAGGTTGAAGATGATGAAAAGAAGATGATATAATTTCTTTTCATCTTTTAATTAATTAAGTACTTTGGTATTTCCAATTTAGTCCCTTGTCTTTTTCTATAATTCCATGGATGAGTCACCAAGAAAAATCTACATACTTTTCTTAATGGTCTAGCTACCAAATAAGGACCTCTAGTTTTGAATTCCATAGCTATTTGATCCTTATAGCTACTAGAATTCAACTTTCGTATTTTATGCGATTTAGTCCTTCTCATAATTAAACACTTAATCTATAAAATTTTCATATAAAAAATTTCATATGTCATTCCTAACATTTTACGAGTCATATGATAAAATAAAAATAAAATATATTTGTGGTCCGGAAACCACTGTTCCGATTTCACTGAAAAATGGGCTGCTACAACTCTCCCCCTTTAGAGATTTTTGTCTTCGAAAATCTGACCAGTAAAAAGATTCGGGTATTGCTTCCTCATAGTATCATTCGGTTCCCAAGTAGCTTCCTCTATACCATGTCGTTGCCAAAGAACTTTTACTAAAGCCACCTTTTTATTTCTTTACTCTTTTATTTCCTAAGCTAAGATTTTGATTAGTTCCTTACCATATGTCATATCAGACTAGATCTCTATTTCTGTAGGAGAGATAACATGTGAAGGATCAGATCAGGATCGCCGTAACATAGATACATGAAAAGTATTATGTATCTGTTCAATCTCTGGTGGTCGAGCTAACTGATATGCAACCGGTCCAATTCTTTCTATAATCTTATAGGGTCCAATAAATCGTGGACTCAATTTCCCTTTTTGACCAAACTGGAGTACTTTCTTCCAAGGCGACACTTTCAAGAATACCTTTTCACCAACCTGAAATTCTATTTCTTTTCTCTTCAAATCAGCATAAGACTTTTGTCGATCAGAGGCTGCTTTCAAGCTGTCTCGAATTACTTTCACTTTTTCTTCGGTCTCTCGGATCAAGTCAACTTCATGTAATTTTTTCTCACTAAGTTATATTTAGTATAATGGAGTTCGACACTTGCGACCATACAAGGCTTTATACGGTGCCATTTTAATACTAGATTGATAACTATTATTGTAAGTAAATTCAACTAGAGGCAAATACCTTTCCTAGTTACCTTCAAACTCAAGTACAAAACACCGTAGCATATCTTCCAAGATCTGTATTACTCGTTTAGATTGACCATTTGTTTGGGGATGAAATGTAGTGCTAAAGTGTAACTGAGTACCCAGAGCTTCTTGCAATTTGCTCTAGAATCGAGATGTAAACCGAGGATCTTTATCTGAAATGATGGAGACAGGCACTCCATGCGATTTGACTATCTCTGAAACATATAATTTAGCCAGTTTATCCAAGGAAAAATCCATACGTATTGGGATGAAGTGTGCAGACTTTTTCAACCGATCAACAATTACCCAAATGACATCTTTCCTCTTTGGAGACAAGGGCAATCCCGTTACTGTAACGCCCAAAAAATCCTGAAATCTCGAATTTTCTTTTTTTCGGTTCTCATAAAAAATGTGCTAGGCATTTTCGGTTAAGTAGGTGATAGTAGTTCTTGGCTAAGGTTTAAGTTCGAACTTAAGGGAAAAGAAAATTATGTGCTAATAATTAAAAGGACCTTGTTGGCAAGTAGTTGGGCTTTTAAATAAAGATAAGGGAAAATGACATCAAAAAGCCTTGTGGAGGAGTGGCTAGCAAGGAGATCCAAGGTTCAAATCCTAGCTTAGTATGTTTAGAAGTTTAATTTTGGCCTTCTAGAAGATTGGAAGTGGCGTGAAGATGGACTCCAAGGGGAGTGTTCAGAAGAGAAATTTGAGGAAAGGATTAAGGGGTTATCAGGGAGAAAAATGAGGAGATGAGAAGGGGGAAGTGATGGAGCCGAATTGGGAATTGAGGGTCAGGAAATTTGGCTAGAGGCTATAAATATGTGCCGAGTTTGGGATCCTAGGCTAATACCAAATTTTTCATTTTTTTTTCTTTTGCGCCGATTGGCTTTTCCATCTTTACTAGCTGATTCTTTTGCCATTATTTCTCTCCTCAGATCTCTTTTGATTTACCCTTTGGGTTAGCCGATTCCTTCTGCTACTCTTCTTCTTTAATTTGTGCCAAATAAACCTTATTCACCATATTAGTTTGAAAGCCGAAAAGCTGAATCTCTCTTGGGCCGATTACTCTTTTGGTGTAAGTACCTTATCTCTTTTTCGGTTAGTATTGTTAATAACTAGTACATCCCTCCCTCACTCTTTCTAATCAACTCTGGTAGGGAATCAGTATCGAATGTTGGATTGTAGCTCTCTGCCGAATTGCTCCTAAGGTGTTTTGCGATTTTGGTAAGTATTCCTCTCTTGTTGGCTAAGGTTGGCCGAACGGTATTAAGTGAGATAAAGGGGTGAATGATGTTGAATGCGAGTCCCCTATTATTTGGTTTTAATGTGTAAGATTAATGTAGATCTAGGGAGTATGTGATCAAGGAAAAGCTACTAGGGATTTGTGTTCAAGGTAAGGTTAAGGTGAGGTTTCGGTTTTGGGTAAAATACGTATTAAGCATACGATTAATTAAAAGGTGATATCGTTTGTAGGTTTGTGGCTAAGAGAACTGCTGCACGCTTGCTTACCAGGTGTGTACATACACTGCACACACACAATGAATCGACAAAAGCCAAAATGCCGAAAAGCCAAAAAGCTTAAATGCCGAAAAGCCGAAAGTTGGGCTATGGTAGTCTTGCGAGTGCGCGAACACTCGTGAGGAGGAAATCGATAGGTTGTCTGAGGGCCATGGGTGATTCCATGAACTTGGGCTGTGATTTGGCTAACTGGGCCAGAATAGGCTTAATGGGCCTGATAGGTTGTTGGGCCCATAATAGGCAAAATTGATATTTGATGCTATGTGATGGAAAATTTGTATGTGAGCATGTATATAAATGTGATTTGGGCCTAATGGGCCATATATATGTAATTTGGGCCTAATGGGCCATATACAGGTGATTTGGGCCTAATGGGCCATATAAATATGATTGGGCCTAGTAGGCCATATACAGGTATGTGAATTTGACTGGGCTTTGTAAAGGGGTTTTGGGCCTAGTATATGATGACTACATAAAACTTAAATAATTAATTGCGACCATGGACAAGTCAAAGGGTTAAGGTATGTCAACGGGTATATGCATGTCTAGGATTGGATCTAGGGAGAACTTGGTACTTAAGCGGTCTTAATGACTCACCTCTTCTTCTCTGGAATCTTACCTGGTGCATAGTATTCGTTCATCTTATCTCACGAGATTTGTTAATGGGCCAAGGTAAGTGAAAACCGTAAAGAAAGGGAAAATTATTGAAATGCCCCTAAAGGCGAAAATGACCAAAATACCCCTAGGCTTTGAATGTAAGTTTTATGGATGTGACATGCATACATATGATATTCTGCTTAGGCTTCCTATGGGTTGGGAATTTCAGAACGGAGGAAGTATATGAGAATCGCGTGGTTGCTTGACGACCGTGGATCCACCGAAGGCTTTTTAAGCCCATAATATGATTAGCAGCTTGCTGCAATGAATGTAGTTTCGCAACCGGGCTACCATTGAAGTGTATCAGTTGGGTGGGTCAATGTTTATATCCCCACATGAAGTGTACCGGGGCATGGAGCTGAAGTGTAGCGGATGGATTATTAGGGTGGGTTGCATTGCACTGCATTGCATGTGTGATTTTATGATGATTGATGAATGCTTGCTGCTCGACGAGGGTGTACACACTGAGTTTGCGAAAACTCACCCACCTCTTTTATTTTTCTCAGGTAATGCTCAATAGGAGGTTCGAGGTCTAGAGGGACTCTGGGTGGCCAGCTAGTAAGACAACTTGGACTTGGTTATTTTAAAAGCATTTAGTTCTTGATTTATTAAGTGATTTTAGACTAGATTGTAATAAGACCTCCCCTTTTTGTTATTATTTGGATTATTATTCTTATGCATTGTAAATGCAAGAAGTTGAACATGTATTTTCTAAACCATAGTTTTTATATACTACGTTTCTGCAACCAAACTTTTAATTAATAAACTTTTTTAAATCAAATGTTTTAAACAAAGCTTTCACAACTGAAAAGAGGGTTTTCATAAGTTAACTAAGGTTTCATATCTTAAGGAAGGGTTTTCAATGAAAACAAGGTTTTTGCTAAAACACTTCAATGTGATGTGCCAGATTCGACCATAACGTCTGGGCAAGGTTTGGGGTGCTACAGTTACAAAGTCCATAGTAATTCTTTCCCATTTCCATTCCAGTATCGTAATTAGTTGTAGTAGTCTAGAAGGCAACTAATGTTCAGCTTTTACTTGTTGACATATAAAACATTTAGATAGAAATTCAAAAATATCTCGTTTCATTCTCGGCCACCAATACATCTTTTTCAGATCGTTATACATTTTATTACTAGCAGGATAAATAGGCATGTTGCCATTATGAGCTTCATTCAAGATCTTCTGTACTAGTTCAGAACCTTTCGGTACATATACTCTGCCTTTGAATAACAAACAACCATCAGTCTTGATCTGAAATTCTGAATCAGGAGTTGATACACTCTGTACCCGTCTTACTTACAACTTGCTATCATTTTTCTACGCTTCAAAAATTTGATGTAAAAACATTGGTCTAGCTTTTAACTCAGCTATAATCAAACCATCATCAGACAACGACAATCGAGTGTTCATTGCTCGCAGGGCATACAGGGATTTTCTGCTCAAGGCATCAACCACTACATTATCTTTCCTCAGATGTTAGTCAATAACAAGATTATAATCTTTCAGCAATTCTAGCCATCAGTGTTGTCTCAAATTCAAATCTTTCTATGACATCAAATATTTCAGACTTTTATGATCAGTGAATATGTGACATTTTTCACCAAACAAGTAATGCCACTAGATTTTCAATACAAACACTATGACTGCCAATTCAAGATCATGTCTCGGGTAATTCTTTTCATGTGGCTTTAGCTGTCGTGAAGCATAGGCTACTACTTTACCATCTTGCATTAAAACATAACCTAAACCATTCAATGACGCATCATTATAAACTACAAATTACTTACTCGATTCTAGCTGAACTAACACTGGTGCTTCTATCAATAAGGCATTTAAACTCTGCTGACATTTTTTAGTCCATTCAAATTTCACATCTTTCAACAACAAACGAGTCATCAGAGAAGCTCTCATTGAAAAACTTTTAACAAATCTTCAAAAATAATCAGCTAGTCCCAGAAAACTTCGGACTTCAGACACATTCTTTGGCGGCTTCCAGTTAACAATGGCTAAAATTTTATTCGGGTCTACTCGGACACCTTTAGCCGATAGTACATGCCCAAGGAAGCTAACTTCCCTTAACCAAAATTCACATTTACTAAATTTGGCGTATAGTTGTTTCTCTCGTAGAGTTTGCAACACTATTCTCAAATGATCAGCATGCTTATTTTCATTCCGAGAGTAAAACAAAATATTATCTATAAATACCACCACAAACCTATCTAAATACAGGTTGAAAATTCTGTTCATCAAGTCCATAAACACTGCAGGTGCATTTGTCAAGCCAAATAGCATCACAAGAAACTCATAGTGTCCATACCTGGTTCTAAAAGCTGTCTTCAGCACATCCGATTCTTTCACCCATAGTTGGTAGTAAACAGAACGGAAATCAATCTTTGAAAATACAGTGGCACACTTTAATTGGTCAACCAAGTCATCAATACGAGGCAATGGATACTTGTTCTTTATTGTAATTAATACACAACAACAATGACTTATCTTTCTTCTTTACAAATAGAACCGGTGCACCTCAAGGTGAGAAACTATGTAACACCCTTAACCCGTATCCATCACTGGACTAGGGTTAAGAGGCATTATCAGACGTATCGAAACATAGTACAGAACTGACATTCTTTACACTTCATGCACCTAGCAATGTATTCTCCTTTATAAATTTTTTCTAAATTAAATTAATAAACCAACCTCTTATTCATAAAATCAAATTTGTATATTTAAAATACATAGCCAACCACAAACTCATGCTTTATCGAACATTCTCTTATATGAACTATGTTTCAATATTTAACCATTTCAATTCCGTTTGCCTATATAAAAATTTCTAACCAAGCTATCAAATATCAAAACCAAATTGAACATATTTCGTAATTACAAAATTCGAACCATATGGCCATAATTTCCATAACATTCTATTACTCAAGTCATAATCAAACATATTTCATTTCATATACCAAGCATATATCAAAACATCCATTTGTATACATCTATTTCATAACAAATCAACGATCATGCCATTTTATAAACCTAAGTACAACTGCATACTAAGTTGTTTCAACCCATATCATTAGCTAAATAGCAAACATAACATCTAATAAACATTATACATGCGCTTGTTAAATCAATTTGGCCATATCTCATGGCTTAAATATTCATTTGTACATAAAACATTAGATAACTTTATAACATAACCAACTATACTTTTAAATGTATCATATCGTGTGCATAACACCCAAAAGGCAAAAGGCATTTCTAATTACAATTGCTAATCATAGCATTTTAAACATCATTATTATATGTGCATTATACCAAATCAAATTTAACCATATTTGAACACAAATGTTAAGTCATACCATACCTAATTCACAAGCTAAATAACATATTTAACCATGTCATATTCAACCACACACATGAACCACATACCAGAGCTGAATTTACTACCACATATATATATCACATTTTATAATCACTTATTGAACCAACAATTTGATTTTTATTTAAAACCGAACTACAAGTAAACATGTCATAGGCATATGTATTCATATTTCATGTCATAGGCATATGTATTCATATTTCATATGTTCAACAATTCAAATAGATAACCATTTGGTTATCAAATTTAACCTCAATAAGTAATAACATTTCCATCACTCAAATTTTAAACTAAACATACTATCTCATATCTTAACATTAAAACAATCTATCACTTATAGTTACTCAAATGACCATCAAACATACCCAAAATATAATCATCATTTTACCATATTACCAGTCCAAATTGTACCACTTCTCATGCTTCTAAAATGAGCTAACTATTAAGCCGAATAAACATCCTACTTACCATTTCTCAATACCGAATCATATAATTATCATCACAACATATTTACCATGAAATATACCTCCCAATTTAAGTTTATAACATGATCGAATATATATATACCAACATTAGCCTCATGATCAAGCCATTTTCGCATGGCTATATATATACACAAATTTCAAAACCAAATATATCAAAACTAGCCTATACATGCCACATAACCAAATCTCAAAGCATTTATTTACCGAAGCAAAAATTGGATAGTGTGATGAGGTCTCCTATGACTTCCAACCCGAGCAAGTCTCCGAAACTCTATAAACATAGGAAAAACACACAGAGTAAGCTTTAAAAGCTTAGTAAGCCATATACAAATAAAATCAACTCAATGATATGTATAATTCAATTTAACTAGGCCGAATTTAACAAATCTTAACCACATATACATTCATCATACTCATAAATTCATATGATTACATTAAGTAACCTCATTTATCTCATTTCTCAATGAACATATAAATCTCATACATACTTGATTCATCTAGCTCATTTGTTCATATGCACTTGCACAAAAGCACATCTTATCTCATACATTACATCTATTTCACTTATTCATAATTCATTCACATACACTCATCATTCATTGTCATGTATTTCACATATAATCATTAGATACATACTCACACATACCTAAATCGGATATACTTTCACATAGTTATTCATTTCTCAGAATGCCCGTTGAACCGTTCAGAATCAATAAGGATACTTGGATAGCTCAAAGCTCGTACAATGCCAACGTCCCAAACGTGGTCTTACATGTAATCAAATATCGATGCCATTGTCCTAGACAAGGTCTTATACGAAATCATATACGATGCCAATGTCCCAGATGTGGTCTTACACGATAACACATATCAGAATCCTATGTTATGACATATGTATCCTAACTATTCCTATGGTTCGTATGGGGCTTTCAGACGTCGTAATTCGATCGGTTCAAGCTCGTAACTAATTCTCTAATGCTTAATTCATTTCAGCATATACACATATATTTATTATAATTCAATTCGGCACATATAATACATATACAATCAAATTTAAAAATATTTATTTACTTATGAACTTACCTCGTACTAACACGAACGGACCAGAACGACTATTTGACAATTTTTGACTTTCCCCGATCCAAATCTGATTTCCTCATTTCTTGATCTAATTCAATAAAAATTTAACTTATTTAATCTCATATTCAATCAAATTTATCCAAAAACACATAAATGGGCTAATTATACTTTTTCCCCTGACATTTCACATTTTTGCAATTTAGTCCCTATTTCACTAAACACAAAAAAATTCAAAATTTGACCACACCCATGCTTGGCCAAATTTTACTAAGGTCCCTAATAGCTGATTTCTTTTATTTATTTCATATTTTGACCCCTCAATTTACAAATTTCTCAATTTAGTCCTTAATACTCATTTTTATCAAAAATCATTTAATTAAACATGAAAATTCTATTAACACATATTTGATTTTCATCATCAAACAAAAAAAACATCAAGCTTTCAACAATGGAAAAACAAAAAGTCATTATCAAATTCAAAAATTTAAGCATGGGTTTAGTAGTACTCAAAACAACGATCTCAAAAATGTAAAAAGTATCAAAAACCAAGCAAAAACAAACCTTGAATCAAGCTTGGACCATGGTCGAATGTTTGAGAGCTTTAAACTTATTTTTCTTTCTCAAGTTTCGTTCAAAATATGAGCATTTGCATGTGTTTTTATTTTTTTATGTTATGATTTATTATAATAACATTTTTAACTAATTACAAAACTAACCTTAATGATTTTAATGATAAAACTTATAATAGAAGCCCATTATCGTCCATGCATATTTTCAATGGTCAAATTACAACATAAGGCCCCACATAATAAAATCCATAGCAATATAGCACTTTAACAAATAGAAGGCCACTTTTACATTTTATGCGATTAAGCCTTTTTTTCACAAATTGACACTTAAACGATAAAATTTTCATACGATAATTTTACACATATCAATTCACATACTTTAAGCACAAAAAATAATATTAAAATATTTTTTTGAATCGAATTTGTGGTCCCAAAACCACTGTTCTAACTAGGGTCTAAACCGGGCTGTTACAAACTAGGTTGGGCAAAACCTCTATCAATTAATTCTTGCAACTGTACCTATGTAACATCTCGAATTAGGGTCTAGTCAGAACAGTGGTTTTGAGACCAGAAATCCAAAATAGAAATGATTATTTTATGATTATTTGATGGTCCATGACATGATTGCATGCTTGTGTGAAATTTTCATGAATAAATTCTATGCCTAAGATGTCCAATTTGACTTCAGGGATTAAATTGAATAAGTTGCAAAACTTGTGTTCTAGAAGCTTTATGCATGAAGTTGCATTAGATTATTAATTAGAGGTCCTTAAATAGCAATTAGAACAAGTTCTAAAAATTTGGACAAAAATGGGCATGAATAGGAAAAACTTGAAAGAAAGGCCTTAAGGACATTTTTGTCATTTGGTAAATAAAAGAATAAAAAAGGGAAAATGAAGTGAAAATCTTATCCATCTTCTTCAATCCATAGCTGAATTTTACAAGGGTTTCATAGCTAGGGTTTTCAACTTTTCAAGCTTGATTGTAAGTGCTCCCTAGCCCCGTTTTTTATGTTCTTTGCATTTTTGAAGTTCTTGAAGCATGATCTAGCCATTTCTACCATTATTTTGAGCTAGGGTTCATGCATGAAATTTGATCCATGTGTAACATGGTTGTATTTTGATGTTTAATGGAGGAATATAAACATTTGATGTGTGATAAGCATATTTTACTAAGTGATTTTTAATGAAAACACCTAAAAAGAACTTGTTTGTAAAAGGTGTAAAAATGAGTAGTAGAAATGTGAAATAAAGGAAAATATGGGCTGATATGAGATAGAATATAGATCAGCTAGGCTTGGATAATCAAGAAATTTCATGTATTTTATTTATAGATCAGCTAGGCTTGGATAATCAAGAAATTTCATGTATTTTATTTTACGAGCCAGGGACTAAGGTGTAAATAAGTGAAAAGTTAAGGGTAAAAAGGTAATTTTACCAAAGTATATGTTATGAGTTGATATGAGTAATGTGTGTATTGAGAAAGTTAAATTTAGCATTATAGATCAAGGAAAACGTGATTCGGGTCTTGATCGGAGGAAGAACAAGGTTTACGAGGATTACACTCGTTTCTATCATTTTTATACCGAGGTAAGTTCATTTGCAGATAATGCTAACTATACCATTCTCTAAATACTTGATATTGCATGTATGGTAAGTATATACATATTTAATGTGATGTGGTTTCATGTGTTTATTTCCTAAATTGTATCATGAATTATGCTTTGATTATTCCATGAATATGTGATTGATGCTATGAGTATTGATATTGACGTTACGAGCAAGTTCGACAGAAATGTGGTATCGAAGAATCCCGTTTGAACCTTAGGAATAGTTTAGGGTACAAGTGACATGTCACTAGGAATTATGTAATCTGAACTCATTAAGCTGTGGTCTGAGTTCGTGATATGCATGACACATGTTTTGGCGTTCGAGTACTGGTCTCGTATATGCTATTAATGGTAAGATAGTCCGACATGTGTTGCAGATACTTGACAGCCTGTATGAGCAGTCTCGTGAGTAGCTCGTAAGTGAGCAACATGTGGTCTGAGATATGGAGTAGCATTGGCTACATATGACGCACTTAGGTGCAAGTTTCTAATGTATCCGATAGTATTCTAAGTGTTCAATGGGTAGTTCAAGAGAAGTTCAATGAGCAATCTTAATGATTGCATCAAGACAAGAAAGTAATTTATTATGTGTAAGTGGCACAGGTATGTACACCGAACTCATGTGAATGACATGAAATATTATGAGCTTGTGATAAGAACATGTATGCATATATATATGAGAAATAAGTTCATGAGATCTGATAAAATGCAAGGTTATGTTCGTTATGTTAAATGCATAGTTTATGTTTGTTTAAGTTGCATTTTATTTGTATGTGAACTTACTAAGCTTTATGCTTACCTCCTTTCCTTTTCCTTTCTTATAGTTTCGCCAACCTAACTCGAGGACTATAGAACATCGTAAACTCAATCACACTATCAATAAAACATTTGGTATAGCTAGCCTTATTATTTTGAGTATGGCATGTATGGGACTTGGTCTTTCTGTTATGTGTCATATTGATTAGCCAAATGTGTTGGCTTATAATGGTATCATGATTTTTTGTATATGGCCATGAGAAGTGGCTCATATTGATTATTTTGGGTTGTAACCCTATTTATTGATGCATGCATGCAAATGTGTTTATGCTTTAATGTGGCTATGGTTGATTGTGGTTGATGAGTGTGATGGATGGCATGTATGTTTGGTGAATGGGATATGATTAATTAGTATGCAATAAATGTGGTGAAAATGTGTAACTTGAAGGTAGGTTGGTAAAGATGATAAATAAATATGAAATTGGTGTGGAATGCTATATGAAAGTATGATAATTTGAATGGGTGACATGTTGACTCTACTAAGTCATAGTTTGATCATGAATGTGAATGTTTGAGTAATCAAATGTGCCATGTTGCATGCCATGAAGTGAGTGAGAATGTGTAAGTGTTTAAGGGTGGCAAATGGCTTGGAAAATAGCTTAGAAATTGTCCACACGGTTAGACACATGGGCATGTGTCTTGGCCGTGTGTGACACATGGTCTGCCCCATGGGCGTGGATTTAGCCGTGTGTCCCCTACACCCTAATTATGCAAAATAGAATGCCTAGTAGTAAACACACGAGTAGAGACATGGCCATGTGTCTCAGCCGTGTGAAGGACATAGCCTTAGGACATGTGAGTGTGCCCAAGTCGTGTGAAGTCTGCATTTAATTTTTTTGGAATTTAATTTGCCACAGAGTCTAAGCACACGGGTGTGTGACTTTGCCATGTGACCTTATTTTGTTGATGATGTCATATTCAGAGAGTTACATGGGCTGAGGACACATGCGTGTCCTGAGCCACATGGGCGTGTGTGACCACACGGCTTACCCACACGGGTGTGTGACTCTCTAAAACAAGAAAATTTTATAAGTTATCCCGAGGTCCTAAAAGTTCTTGGTTTAGTCTCGAACTACTTTCGATGTATGTTTTGGGTCTTGTAGACCCTTATAAGGGATAATTTGCATGTGATTGAAAAATTTTAAATTAAGACGAATTTTTATGGTCTAGTTTTTGTATGATTGGTTATGTTTAAGTCTAGTAATGCCTCGAACCCTATCCCAGCTTTGGATACGGGTCAGGGGTGTTACAACCTTCAGCCCTTTCAACTTAGTAGGAGCCATTCTGTAAGGTGCTATGGATATTGACGTCGTTCCCGAAACAAGATCTATAGAGAATTCTACTTTTTTATCCGGTGGCAAACCATGTAATTCTTCTAGGAATACATCCGAAAATTGACATACTACTGGCACTGATTGAATCTTTGACTCAGTTACTTTTGCATCCATCACATACGCAAGATAAGCACATACCCCTTTTTGACATATTTCTATGCTACTATTGCTGAAATCACATTAGGTAATCCATCTAGCTTATCAGATTCAACACAAAGCAATTCACCATTTTGACATTTCAATACAATATATTTCTATTTACAGTTTACCACTACATCATATCGGGTTAACCAATCCATTCCTAAGATCACATCAAATTCATCAAATGACAATAACATCAAGTCAACCAAAAAGCAATAACCTTTTACCACCAACAGACAGTTCTTACAAACTTTGTCCTCCATAACACACTGGCCTAGGGGGTTTGAAACTTTAACCACAAATTCAGTAAATTCAGTAGGTAAATTTTTAACAGACAATAGGTTCGTGCATATATATGAATGTGTGGAACCAGGATCAATCAATGCATTAATATCAGTATCAAGTAAAGAAAATGTACCAGTAATGACGTCTTGCACAGAGGCATCTTCTCCAGCACGAATAGCATATGTCACGCAGGTGCTTGTGCCTCAGATCTAATTGGCGTATCCTTGATAGTACCTTGACTACCACTAACATTACCGGGATGACGGGGTGGTTTGCCTCTCACAACAGGATTGCTCGGCTTTAGAGCTGGTTCAACCTCCTTTTCAACTTTTTCAGGACAATCCCAGAGAAAATGGTCAAGTGAGCTGCATCTGAAACAAGCTCCACTTCTAGAATGACATTCCCCATGATGAAACTTGTTACAATGTTTACATTTCGATTTGGGATTATCAACCCTACCTACGCTGGTCACAGATGGAGTTGAAGGCCTCAGGTTAGATCGTTGAGCCCCGCTCCCTTTCTGAATATCCCATGGAAGTGGTCACACGATCATAATACTTCTTTAATTTCTTAGAAGTAAATGATTGTGACTTACACATAGCTCTTTTTCCAGAAACCTGAGCCTCTCTTTCGGCTTGTTTCTTTTCTTTATTCAGTTCGTCAACTTTGTGTGCCCGACTAGCTAACACCGTAATCCCAATCAATAACTTGTTATCTTCATTTAAGCCCTTTTCAAAACATTTACACATTTTAGCCTCGGTTAAAACCCATTCTCTAGCATACTTACTCAGTTGAACAAATTCCCCTTCATATTCGGATACAATTATGCTTCCCTGCTTGAGTTCTAGAAATTCTTTCTTTTTTTGATCCATGAACCTCTGACTAACATATTTCTTTCTAAATTCAGTCTGGAAGAATTCGCATGTAACGTTCTCTCTCAGTACTACCAAAGTTATGGTATTCCACCAATGATTAGCCGAATCTTTCAGTAGAGATACTGCACATTTCAGGCACTTGACAGCTGTATAGGTTAATTCATCAAAAACTCAGATAGTGTTTTCAAGCCAGAACTCGACCCTTTCCAGATCATCATCTGCAGTAGCCTTAAATTCTTCCACCCCATATTTGCAAATTTTATCTATCGGAGGCTTACCAATCCTAACAGGTTCAGCACCCTGTGGTACCTCAGGAATCTGTTGGGGAGTAGGTGGGGGAGGTCGTTGTACAACAAGGTTGGTTATCAGATATTGTGTAAACCATTCATTCATCATTTGAATGAAAGCTTATTTTGCCTCCTCACTTTAGCCCTCAGACACGGGCCTTTCACCACTCGACGTAGACGCGACTCTTTGAACTGAAGCTGAAGCATTGCTCTCATGTGACATCCCAAAATTGGGCCTAGTCAGAATAGTGATTTTGGGACCACAAATCCGATGTTAAAATTTTATTTTATGAATATTATACGGTTTAGGATGTGAAAATAAGCATGTGTTAAAGTTTCATAAAGAAATTTTATGTGTAAGGTGTCCAATTGGAAATTAGGGACCAAATTGAATAAATTGCAAAACTTGGATTCTAGAAGAAATTTGTATGAAATTGCTTTGGAATATTAATTAGAGGTCCTTAAAGAGTAATTTGACCAATTTCTATAATTTTGGACAAAAATGGACATTCATAAGGAAAATGTGAAAGAAAAACCACCCTAAGGGCATTTTGGTCATTTGGTAATTAAAAGAATAAAAAGGGAGAAATAAGTCAAAATTGTGTCCATATTCTTCCTTCATTGCCAAAATTTGCAAGACACCATAGCTAGGGTTTGTTCAACATTTCCAAGCTTGATTGTAAGTACATCCTAGCCCCGTTTTTAATGTTCTTTGTATTTTTGAAGTCTTTGATGCATGATCTACCCATTTTAGCTAAATTTTGAGCTAGGGTTCATGTATAAAATTTAACCCATGTGTAACATGCATGTATTTTGATGATTAATGGAGGAATATGAATGTTTGATGCATGATAAACATCTTTTACTAGGTGATTTTTAGTGAAAACAACTAAACAAGGGACTTGTTTATAAAAGTGTAAAAGGAAGTGGTAATAATGTGAAATAATAGAAAATATGTTCTGATATAAGCTTAGTAAAGGTTTAGCTAGGCTTGGGTAACCAAGAAAATGCATGCATTTCATTTAACGAGTCTAAAGACCAAAGTGCAAATACGTGAAAGTTTAGGGGTCAAAATGTAAAATTTACAAAAGTATGATTTATGGACCCATTTGAATAATATGAATAATAAAAAAGTTATATTTGGCATTTTAGATCAAGAAAAACGTGAATCGGGACTTGATGGAGGAAAGAATAAAGTATACGACGATTAGGCTCGATTATCATCATTTTGTACCGAGGTAAGTACATATGCAAATAATGTGGTGTTGTAGTATGTTTTAATGCTTTAATAAATTGTGATAAATATTTTATTGTAATTATGAGTTTTATTCTTATTGATTGTTATGAAAGCTTGAATGTTATTCTGATCGTTATCCTCGACGTTACAAGCAAGTATGACGAAGATGCTATATGCAAGTGAGGAAAATCTCGTTTGAACCTTGGGAATAGTTTAGGATACAAGTGACATGTCACTAGGAACTAAGAAGTCCGAACTCATTGAGTGGTCTGGGTTTGTGAGGTATGTGGCCGAGATCATTGAGAGGTCTGAGTTCATTATGGACGCGAGCATCTGAGCTCGTTGAGTGGTTCGAGTTCATAATAGATGCGATTCATGTAACATCCGAGCTCGTTGAGAGGTTCGAGTTCATTATGGATGTGTTACATGTTATGTGGTAGCTTCAGCTACGTTTGTATATGTGGCACTTATGTGCAAGGTTTTCGCGTATCCAATTGTATTCCGAGTGTTCAACGGGTAATGTAATGAATGTGATGAAAGTCCCGAGGAGGACATATGAAAGAGGTATGTTTATCGATACTTTACGATGAGTACAAGTATGTATGCTAAACCCATGAGTAATGCCTTAATAAAGATCGATTTATGATGAGTAAGCAAAAAGGTTTGGATAATGAATAATCTAAATGTATATGTTACCCAGTTGTTGCATGTTGATTGTTTACTACTATTGCGTATTATTTGTATGTGGACTTACTAAGCTTTAATGCTTACTCCCCTATTTTTTTTCATCCTTTGTAGTTTCGTCAAGCTAGCTCGGGGATCGAAAGCTATTGGAGTATTCGATCACACTATCAAAAGACTATTTGGTATAGTGAAATTATTATCTTGAGTATGGCATGTATAGGAAACTTAGTCATTTTGTGGTATGTGTTTGGCCAAATTTTGAAGGCCTATGATAATGATAATTCATTTTGTAATGGCCATGAGATATGGCTCATATTTGATCAATTGGGTTGTAATCTAATTACCCATGCATGCATGTGTTAGTGTTTTGACGGTAGGATATGCTATTTGCTTGGTGAATGCATGATAATGATGTGATAAAATATTAATCGATGAATGTATGGTAAAGTAGGAATTGGATGCCAAAGGATAAGGGATAACCTAATAGCTTAAAATGACTATATGCATGAAATTGGTGTGGAATGTCTCTAAGTGGTGTAACAAATGAATGTGCAATAGGATGACTTTATGAAGTCGTGAGAATGTCATGGTGTGAAATATTTGAGTGCCTAAAAATGTCATATTGCATGTTATAAAGTATGTTTGAATGTATGAGTGTGGGTGACTATTGGCTTGGGAAATAGCTTTTAAATGGTCCACACGGATAGACACACAGGCATGTGTCTAGACCGTGTGTGACACACGGTCTACCCCATGGGTGTGTTAATGGCCGTGTGTCCCCTGCACCTATAATTTCTAAGTCAGTATGCATGGTGGTAAACACAGGGGTAGAGACACGGCCATGTGTCTCAACCGTGTGGAGGGCACGGCCTAGCACACAAGCGTGTGCCTTGGTCGTGTGCCCCCAAATGAATGATGATGTCATAAACAAAATGTCCAGGTTTTTGGACACGGGTGATGACAATGGCGTGTCTAGGCCGTGTGAGGGACACGGGCGTGTGCTCGGCCGTGTGAAAACCCCTGTAGGTTCAAAATGAAAAAAAATTCTAGTAATTCCACACGAGTGAGGGACATGGGCGTGTCCCAATGCACACGGGCATGTGCATTGCCTCCACATGGGCGTGTGAGGCTTAAACCTAGAAATTCCCTAAAGTTTTCTTATATTCTCAGTTTAATCTCGGATCATTTGTAATGCTTGTTTTGGACCTCGTAAGTCCATAGTTGGGAAAATATGATTTTGTTTGATCAGTTTGAAAATGGAATGAAATTTTATAACCCACTTTCCCTGAAATGTTCATGTATGTGTACGATAATGCCCCGTACCTTGCCCTGGTCTCGGGCACGGGTAAGGGGTGTTACATCTCAGCTTCCCCAGATTCAGCTCTAGCTCGGTTGGATGACATTACTATATGAAAAACACATTTAAAAAAATGATCAGAGTCATTAAACTATCACAATTTATATAATGGCATGTATAGCTAGACTCATGTTAATATGTCAAATTCGAGAATCAGCTAAACCGTAGCTCTGATACTACTAAATGTAACACTCCTATCTGTATCCGTCATTGAAACAGGGTTTTGGGGCATTACTAGACTTACTTCACAAACAATCATACAATTTAGAATTATAAGTTTACGTCCAAATTAAAAACCATTTGTAATTAATCATAAAGTCCCTAATACAAGCCTACGAGGCTCAAAACATGCTTTGGAAGTGATTCAGGACTAAACCGAGAATTTTAGAAATTTTTACAAAAATTAGAAAATTTTCCACTATACAGGGGTCACACGCCCGTGTGAATATATGACACGCCCGTGTGGGTAGGCCGTATGGTCACACACACACCCATGTCCCGACTGTAACAGTCTAATATAGACCCTAGTCAGAACGGTGGTTTCGGGACCATGAATTCGAGTTAGAAAAATATTTAAAAATTATTTTCTGTGTTTATTATGTCTGAATTAGCATGTGTAAAATTTTCGTGATTTAATTTTGTCGTTTGAGTGTCCAATTAAATAAAAGGACTTAATCGCATAAAAGGAAAATTGGGTGGTAAAGTGTGAAAGGGCTGAATAGTTGTTGTTCTTTTAATATGGAGGTTTTATGTTGCAATTAAACCATAATTTATAATGGTGGACGGTTGTGGACAACCATTATATTAAAATACCAAGGTTAAATAAGTAAATTATGTAATAAAATGTATATAATATAAACATATAATTAAAAATCAAAGTGGATATTATTCTTACATGACCGAATATGAAAATAAGAAAGAAAAAAACTAGGTTTCAAGGTTCGTCCACCTCCCAAGCATGATTTAAGGTTCGTTTTTACTCGATTTTTGATAATTTTTACGTTTTTGAGATCGTTGCTTCGAGTACTAGTAAACCCATACTTGAATTTTTTATTTTGGTGAATATTTTGAGTTATGCCATTGTTGAGAGCTTGTGATTTTTGTTGTTTGATGATGAAATATGAAAGATATGTTTTAGATTAACATATTTTGTATTGGAGTTTTGGATAATTTTGAGTAATTAGGACTAAATTGCAAAAACAATAATTTGAGGAACTAAAATGTGAAATAAGTGAAATATATGGACTTGTATGGTAATGGGTAGGATTCGGCCAAACATGGGTATAGGGAAATTTTGCATATTTTGTGTTTTGTGAAATAGGGACTAAATTGTAAAAAGTGAAAATGTCAGGGGTAAAATTGTAATTTGCCCATTTATGCCTTTTTGGAGTAAATTGAATGAAAATATGTTTGAACGAGCTAAATTTGAATATGATTAGATCAAGAACCAAAGAAATCAGATTTGGATCGGGGGAAAACGAAAGTTGTCGACTAGCTGTCTCGTTCCGTTTTACATCGTCCGAGGTAAGTTTATAAGCAAATAAATGTACTTAATTTTAATTAAATGCAAATTATACATGTTGAAATGAAATATGTGAATTTATATTTATACTAGCTGAATGTATACAAGCTTGGCTACTATGTTTCTGAATTTGTTTCGACCGAGTTACGACGTCCTAGGAATAGTTAGGATACAGATGTCATGACATAGGATTCTGATATATGTGTGCGAGTAAGACCATGGCATCGATATGTGATTCTGACATGTGTTTACGAGTAAGACCCTATCTGGGACAGTGGCATCGATATGTGACTACATGTAAGACCACGTCTGAGACATTAGCATTGTACGATATATGTGTGATTATCCGAGTGTCCTATCCAATTTTGAATGGTTCATCGGGAAACGACAAGTTGTGAATGAATATGTAAAATGAGCTGATTGGCCGGGTACGAATTAGCTTATTATCTATTTGAAATAAGGTAAATAAGTTATTTGATATTTGTTACAAATTGTGTGTGATGTAAATGAAAAATGTATGTGAACAAAGGAAGTGTATGTGGCCTTATGAACAAGAAACATGAGTATTGTTAAAATGATTCTTGAATATGTGTATATATGATCTTGTATATTTGGTCATATAATAAGAGTATGTATGTGAAGATGTATCTTGGTTTATGAGCTCGTATATATGAGTGGAGGCATACTTGGTAATATAATGAGATTTTGGCTTTTAAAATTTAATGATAATTTGTTCATTTAACTATTTGAGCATTCGGTCAAGGTAACCTTTATGTATGAAAAAGATATTTTGCTCATATATATGTATGTGTATTTGGCATATAATATAAATATGTATGTGATTATTATCCTTTGACTTATGAATTTATGTATATAGATGTATATGTATACAAGTTACGATAAAGATATTTTGGCTTGGAAATTTAATGATAGTTTGTTAAGATGTATAAATGCTTATTCGGCCATAAATAATCTATATGTGAAATTACATATAAAATACATGAAATTGTAAGCTTAAGATTTAAAGTAACTATGATAGTATAATTTAGTTTAGCATAAATGATTTGATTATGTCAATTAGTTATTTATTTGCTTATGACTTACTATGCTATGAAAGCTTACTCTGTGTGTGTTTTCTTGTTATCTCTGTTTTATAGATTTTGGACTCAAGCTAAGAGCTTAGGAAATCGCCGGAGAAGCTTATCACACTATCGACTATCTTCGGTATTTGTAAGCTGAATATTCGGACCTATGGCATGTAAAGGCTGGATTAAGTTTTGAAATGTTGGATTTTGGTTGTGTGTAATCTAAGCCATGCGAAAATGGCTAATCTTTATGTTTGAATTTGGTTATGCTAAGTATGGTTTATGTTCATTATAGTCATGAGGTTATGTGCTATGAATGTATAATATTTGTGTTAGGTACTATATGCTTTAAAAATGGTTACGACTTAGGATGTGCATGAGAATGGTTTGGCTAAAGTTATTCATAGATAGAAGAATATGTGATATGTGATTGAAGTTTCTTGATAATTTGGATGTGGATTGAAAGAGTCGGACATGATATACATATGGTATGAATCATGTTGATGTGTCACTCTTAGTTAAAATGATTCGGTTATGACTTATGATGATAACAGTAGTTAAATTTGGTTGACAAGTATATTCGGTGTGATGCTAGATTTATGTATTGAATAAATTGATTGATGATTCGGCTTTTGCATTTAATATCTAAGTATTTGATGTATCTGTCATGGTACAAATAAATATACATGTTCGTAAGTATATTAGTTGATTCAGCTATGGTATTTATATATATAAATGTGTGAAGTTAGTTGATATGCTTTGTTAAAATGAGTCAATGAATACGGTTGATTATTATGCTCATGGTTATGTATATAATTGACCTTGGTTTGGACGGTATGTCTAATATATGTAATGTTTAAATGTCCAAATTGGTGGTAAAAAGACTAGTTGTGTATATACATTTTGGCATGTAAAATGAGTGCAATTCAAGTCGCTACTGTGTTATAAAATGGTTAACTATAAATAAATGATTAAGTATACTTTTAGTATGTGAACTAAGCTTGATTAGCATCATTATTGATGTTCGGCAATAGCTCCATTTCATTATGACTAAAATGTGTATAAGTTTTATTTGTTTATTGAAATTTATTTGACCATTTATGGATTATTAATGTAATATAAGTTAATTTTTAAAATGCCTTGTGTAGATTTTATTTGATTTAATGTATACATATATGGAAATATGACTTAAAATGATTGATGTTTATTAGATATTCGAATATCATTACAATGTTCATTATATGATTTGTATTTTTTTTTTATGTATTATGTATTAATAATTTCATGATTAACAATTAATTAGACATTTGTTTACATATATGAAAATGACTTGTGTGAATGTTTAGAGTTGTGCTTTTGTTCAGTAATACCTCAGGACCCTATTCCAGCGACGGATACGGGTTAGGGGTGTTACATTTTATTGGTATCAGAGCTATGGTTTAGTAAGTTCTAGAACTACTATAGCGTATGTGAGTCTAACTATACATGTCATATTTAACCTGCGATAGTGTGATATCTCCTGACTCTGACAAAAACTGTTTTGTTGAGACAGATAAGTTTTTCAACCAAGCTAATTTTGATATACTCAAATGTTTGAATGGAAATGTGTTGATGATGAGTTGAAACTCATAAAGGTATGGATCAAAGAATATGATATATTGCTGTTGATAAATGCTATAATTATATTAGCATAAAGATTATGATATTTGAGTTATGATTGCTATCTGAAATGTTTTGATTGTGAATTAACAATTTGAGTTGGTATATGAATTAAGTGCTAAGAACAAAAGTGATTAAAGCAAATGTATATTACATGTTTGGACAATATGAAACTATTAATGAATTGATTATTTGTGAAAGTCTGCGTTATGTGTATTTATGTGTAAGTTAAATTTGAGGCTTTATTACCCTCACCCCCTTATTAGTGAAATGTTACTGTGAAATCTGTAAAATTTGGGTTGAATAAGTTCATGAGTGTGGAGTTACAGAAATTCGTGTTTGAAAGATTAATAATGAGGATAGAAAAGTGAACGAATTAGCAAATGGAGATAGTATTAGAAGAGACATTGGATTATGTAACGTCCCTATTAAAAAGGAAGTTATCTCCGATTAAATGACCTATTCAGGCATGTTATCTAAAAGTATTAATTAGAAGCATTTTTGGATTGATTTTTGTTATTGATGGGATAATATGAACTTAATGATGACAAAATTAGACAGTTGAATAATGATTGAATTGAATTGATGGCTGAGTGCAGTGGTTATAGTCAGGACGTTTATATGACTTCTTCTGAGTACTCTACGTGTACATTTATCTTCAGAAATATATCTAACTGTTTAATTTTAGAAGAAATTCTTATCATATGAAAACATTAGCTAAATATGTTTATAGACGGAAATATCTTGGGTCTGTTTGGATTGTGTTCGAAATTGCTCTGTCTTTTTTTATATTTATTTCATTGTGTGGATATTAAAATCGATGGTGAAATCTGTATAATTCTAATAATCTATTTCTACTGGATATTGTTATGTTGAAAAAAGGTAAATACTATATTGCTCCTGTTACTGTGGGCTTCAATGTTTATGAGTGACATTGTTCTTTTTGGATCTTATTTGGGAAATCATCGAAATTGGTATCATTCTATATAGGTTGTAATTCTTAGATATTCTGTGTAGCATCAGATATTAAAGTTTCACTATTCCGGTTTTCTTATAATCCCACGTGACCATCTGCAAGAGGTATCTATTTGAAGGAAATGGCTATGTCTGTTATAATCATAATTTCTATTCTGAAAATTTGGGAAGTATCACAATACTGTTATAAAAGTTATACTCTTGCATTGGTTGCTATTCAAATTATATTTGATTTTCTTTTGAGTTCAGGTGATTCGTTAACAGTCGAGATATTATCTATTGTTACGGGTAAGACAACAATCTTATTATGACATTATGATTTCTATTTGATGATTGTAGCATATGTATAAAGATATGTCTGGATTATTCTTTCTATCGAGAAGAAGGAATTTCTTCGAAAAGATCGATTCTGTGGTTTAGTCTGAAAAAAATGATTGAAAATGTAATGGGTTATATGAGTTTGAATCTATCTATCAGATTGGAAATAAATCTTAAATGTACATGTGTGATCTGTAGGGCAGTATAGAAAAAGAATTTGTATTATGAGGACTTGATACAAAATTTTGTCTATCAGAACAATTCTATCTAAGAAATGTTGTGGTAAATTAAAGCTAGTTCAATTGTTGAACTTTTCTTTTGCATGAAGACATTATCCACTGAAATATTAGTTCTGATTTAGCCTAAATTTAAGAAGAGTTTACGAACCCCGGTCATGTGGCAATGAACGGGTTGAACTATGTTCTAATAATGGAATACACATAGATATCCTGTGATTCCTTATGGTTAGAGCTGTTAAAAGACTATGAGCTTGTGATTGACTACCATCCGGGAAAGGCTAATGTTGTTACTGATGTTCTAAACCGAAAATTATTGTCTATTTTATGTGCAATGAATACGCTTATGGCTATGTTTGATGATGGTTCAATAATAGTTGAATTAAAAGCAAGACCATTATTTTTTCAACAAATTTATAAGCCAACACACTTGGCTAAACCAATATGACATATAACAAAAAGACCAAGTCACTATACCAAAAAGATTAGTTTGATAGTGTGAATTGAGCTCCGACGTCCTTCGATCCCCGAGCAAGCTTGGAGACACTATAAGGAAATGGAAAAGGAAAGGGAGTAAGCATAAAGCTTAGAAAGTTTTGCATGTAAATAATAAACAACATTAACCATGCGATATTATACACATAACACAATAATATTTATCACAATGTCATCAAGTATCATAGGTACATTTTAAGTCGTGCCATTTCCATAATGTACAATAAAACTCATGATCATAGTTCATTCATTCACTTCTTCTGAGGTCTCATCGATTCGTAATCTCAATGTTTTTTAGCTTTGTGTACGTACCTGTATTCTTTCAACATGATCATACCTTGTCATCTCTTTGACATAATCATTAGATTACCCGTTGTACCACTTGGAATACTAAAGGATACTCGGGAACTCTCATACACATGGTAGAATGCCAATGCCATATCTCAGATATGGTCTCACATGGGATCACATATCGATGCCAATGCCATGTCCTAGACATGGTCTTACATTAGATTGTAAGTCGATGCTAATGTCATGTCCCAAACATGGTATTACATGGGATCACATATCGATGGAGATAGCCCAGCTATGGTCTTACACGAAATTACATATTGATGCCAAAGCCATGTCCCAGACATGGTCTTACATGGGATTGTACATAACCCTAATGTCATGAGATTTGTATCCTAACTATTCCTAAGGTTCAATCGGGATTTTGAGGTATCGAACTCATCGAATATTCATCGAGTCATCATTAATTAAATCTATAAAGACAATTATACAATTCATGCAATATTAAAGCATTAAATACATAATAATGTAACGTTGCATTATTTACACACAAACTTACCTCAGTACCCAAAATATGGCTACCATTCGATTTAGTCCACAACTTTGTTCTTTTCTCGGTTTAGGTTCGGACACCATTTTTCTTGATCTATAATAGCAAATTTCGCTTATTTTATTATCACATTATTCAAAATAGTCAATAAATCATGCTTTGGAAAATTACAATTTTACCCTTAAACTTTCACATAATTACAACTTAGCCCCTAGGCTCGTAAAATTAAATGTGTTCTTTTTCTTTGATACCCAAGCCTAGTCGAACTTATATCATACTCATATCAGCCCACATTTTCTTTCAAATCAGATTTTTAACCACCTATTTTACAACTTTTACAAAAAAGTCCTTTTTAGGTGTTTTCATGAAAAACCACTGAGTAAAAGATGTTTGTCATGCATTAAACTTTCATATTCTTCCATTAAACACCAAAATACATGCATGTCACTCATGGGTAAGTTTTTAAACATGAACCCTAGCTAAAAATAATGGTAGAAATAGCTAGATCATGCTTCAAAGATCTCAAAAACATAAAGAACATTAAACATGGGGCTAGGTGCACTTACAATCGAGCTTCAAAGGATGAAAAAAACCCTAGCTATGGCTCATTGAGAATTTCGGCTAAGGAGGAGGAAGATGTACACAATTTTTTACTTATGTTTCCCTTTTTATTCTTTTATTAATCAAATGACAAAAATGCCCTTAAGGCCTTTCTTTCAAAATTTTCCTATTCATGCCCATTTTTGTCCATAAAAATAGAAATTGGGAAAATTACCATTTAAGGACCTCTAATTAATAATCCATGACAATATCATGCTTAAAGCTTCTAGAACTCACATTTTGCAATTTAGTCCTAAATATCAAATTGGACACTTTATAAATAGAATTTTTTCATGAAACTTTGACACAAGCGTGCAATCATATCATAGACCTCATAAGAATCATAAAATAATTATTTCTACCTTAAGTTTGGGGTATCGAAACCACTATTCTGACTAGTCCCTAATTCGAGATGTTACAATTCTCCCCCTTAGGGATTTTTGTCCCTAAAAATCTTACCAGTGAAGAGGTTTGGGTATTGGTTTCTCATGCTTTCCTCGGTCTCCCATGTAGCCTCTTTGACCCCATGTCATTGCCATAATACTTTCACAAGGGCAATACTTTTGTTCCTCAATTGTTTGACTTCCCGAGCCAAAATCTTAATCGACTCTTCACTATAAGTCATATCCGATCGAATCTCAACCTCTGTTGGTGAAATCATGTGCGAAGGATCAGATCAGTATCGGTGTAAAATAAACACATGGAACACATCATAAATTCTTTCTAATTCATACGGCAAAGCCAACCGATATGCTACTGGCCCTATTCTTTTAAAAATCTCGTATGGTCCAATAAAACACGGACTCAACTTACCTTTCCTGTCAAACCTCAAAACTTTATTCCACAAAGATACATTCAAGAATACCTTATCACCTACTTGAAATTCAATCTCTTCCCGTTTAAAATCCGCATAGGATTTCTATCTATCTGAAGCGGCTCTCAAGCAATCACATATTATCTTTACCTTTTCTTCGGTTTCTCTGACTAAATCAACTTCGTGAATATATAATTCTATCTGCGTTCGGTCCAATACAAGGGTGTTCAGCACTTACGCCCATACAATGCTTCATACGACACCATTTCAATCCTGACTGAAAACTATTGATGTAGGCAAATTCTACCAAAGGTAAGTACTTTTCCCAACTACCTTGGAACTCAAGAACTCAGCACCGTAACATATCTTGAAGAATCTGAATTACCCTTACGGATTGTCCTCCAGTTTGCTGATGGAAAGTGGTACTAAAATTCAATTTTGTACCCAATGCTTCTTGTAACTTTTTCCAAAACCATGAAGTGAACCTCAGATCTCTATCCGATATAATCGACAAAGGTACTCCGTGCAACCTAACTATTTCAGAAATATACAACTCGGCTAGCTTATCAATTGAGTAGTCAGTACGTACCGATATAAAATGAGCTGACTTTGTCAATCGATCTACAAAAACCCATACAACGTCTTTCTTTTTCGGTGTCAAAGGCAAAACCGTCACAAAATCCATAGTAATACGGTCCCATTTCCACTCAGGAACCATCACAGGCTGAAGTAAGCCTGAAGTTACTTGGTGTTTGGCCTTTACTTGCTGACAAATCAGGCATTTCAAAAGAAACTCTGAAATATCTCTTTTTATATTCGACCACCAATACAATTTTTTCAAGTCATTGTACATTTTCGTACTACCCGAATGTATAGAAAAACACTCACTATGTGCCTCATGCAAAATCTTTTGTATCAACTCGATATTTTTAGGAATACAAATTCTATCTCGGAACATCAAGCAACCATCAAAGCTAATCCAAAAATCTGATTCAATACCTGACTCACACTGAGCTCTCTTGTCTTGCAACTCACTGCCACCTTTCTAAGCTTCATAAATCCCTTGGAGAAATATCGGTCTAGCTCTCAACTCGGCTAGAATTGAACCATCATATGATAAAGTCAACTTAGTGTTCATATCCCTCAAAGCAAATAATGACTTCCTACTCAAAGCATCGACGACCACATTTGCCTTTCCTGTGAGGTAGTCAATCACTAGCTCATAATCTTTTATCAACTCTAGCCACCTCCGTTGTCGTAGGTTCAAATATTTTTGAGTCATCAAGTACTTTAGACTTTTATGGTCAGTGAACACTCAACATTTCTCGCCATACAAATGGTGTCTCCAAATCTTCAACGCAAACACAATGGTGGCTAGCTCTAAATCATGGGTCAGATAGTTCTTCTCATGCGGTTTAAGTTACCTCGAGGCGTAAGCTATCACTTTACCTTCTTGCATAAGTACACAACCCAATCCACTGAAAGAGGCGTCACTATAAACTAAAACTTCTTTTCCCGGTTCAGGTTGCACTAAAATTGGAGCCTCAGTCAACAATGCCTTTAGTTTCTCAAAACTCTATTGGCACTTTTCTGTCCATTTAAACTTGACATATTTCTGTAATAGTTTCACCATCAGAGTAGCAATCATGGAAAATCCTTTAACAAATTGTCTGTAATAACCGGCTAAGCCTAGAAAGCTTCTAACCTCAGTTACATTCTTCGGCAGTTTCCATTCAACAATAGCCGATATCTTACTCGAGTCAACTCTAATACCATCGCCCGAAACAATGTGACCCAAAAATCTAACTTCTCTAAGCCAAAATTCTCTTTTATTAAACTTAGCATACAACTGCTTTTCTCTCAAGGTTTGCAAAACGGTTCTCAAGTGCTCGGCATGCTCGAATTCATCACGAGAATAAATCAAAGTATCATCGATAAAAACAACCACAAATTTATCCAAGTATGGTCGGAAAATACGGTTCATTAAATCCATAAATACTGCAAGAGCATTTATTAAACCAAAAGGCATAACCAAAAATTTATAGTGACCATGCATCATCCGAAATGCAGTTTTCGACACATCAGGCTCCTTAACTCTCAACTAGTAGTAACCAGACCTCAAGTCAATCTTGGAAAATACTGTGACTCCTTTCAGTTGGTCAAATAAGTCATCGATTATTGGCAAAAGGGTACTTGTTTTTTATGGTTACTTTATTCAGCTATTGGTAGTTGATGCACAATCTCATTGAACCATCTTTCTTTTTCACAAATAGCATCAGTGCGCCCTACGGAGAATGACTTGGTCTCACAAAACCTTTATCCATTAATTCTTGTAACTGAACTTTCAACTCCTTTAATTCTGTCGGAGCCATCCTATACGGAGTAATTGAAATAGGTGCTGTACTAGGAATTAACTCAATACCAAACTCAACTTCCCTAATCGAAGGCAATCCGGGCAACTCTTCTGAAAACACATCCAGATACTCACATACTACCGAAACTGATTCAATTTTCAATTCAGACTCCTTTGTATTTAGTACAAAGGCAAGATAAGCTTCAAAACCCTTTCTTACACATTTCTGAGCAATCATAGAAGAAATCACTACAAGTAAGCTATCCAACTCATCTGGTTCAACCCAAACAATATCACCACTTTCACATTTTAATTCAATGATTTTCTTTCCACAATTTAGTACTACATCATGCATGGTCAACAAATCCATACCAAGTATTATATTAAATTCATCAAACGGCAAAAGCATAAGATTAGCCGAGAAACAATAACCTTTAATCATTAAAGGGAAATTTCTATATACTTTGTCCACTAACACATGCTTGCCCAGTGGGTTTGACAGTTTTATCATAAATTCTGTAGACTTAACAGGCATATTCATGCTAGACACCAATTTCACACAAATATACAAATGGGTAGATCCCGGATCAATCAAAGCAACAACATGAGTATCATAGAGAGAAAAAGTACCTGTAATCACATCAAGAGATGAAGTCTCTTCGTGAGCGTGAATGGCATAAGTCCTCGTAAGTGCCCTATCCTCGGGTCTCAGAGCTAGATCCCTAGGTGCACTCTTACTACTTGCTCCATTTCCCGGATTCCTCTGTGGTCTCCCTCTAGAAGTAGCATTGCCCGATCTTGCACTCTGAAATCTTTCCTTTTCAACCATCTTGGGGTAGTCTCTAATGAAATGACCTTGGGAACCACACTTAAAACAAGTTCCATCATTAGCTCGACACTCGCCGAGGTGACCTCTACCGCAATATGAACACTCTGGTCTACTCAGTTGGGCATTACCAACACTAGCAATTGAAGTAGTCTGAGCTTTTGAAATCGAGTACTGCTTACCCTTATTTCTATTTGAGTACCCAACTAAAGCACTCGATTGAGTGTTAAACTCTCTCAGTTTCTTAGTTGAGGACTGTAGTGACTTACTCATCTATCTCTTCTTCAAATCTCGAGACTTAAACTCGACCTTTCTTTTCTCTTTAGTTAATTCCTTGGCCTTGCAAGCTCTCTCAACCAGTACGACAAACTCTTTTAATTCTAGGATACCAACCAGAAATCGGATGTATTCATTTAATCCATACTCAAACCTCTTACACATGATGGCCTCAGTCGATACACACTCCCGAGCGTACTTGCTAAGTCTCACAAACTCACGCTCATATTCTATTACAGACATTCGGCCCTGTTTTAACTTAAGAAATTCCTTTCGCTTTTGATCAATAAACCTCTGACTTATGTACTTTTTACGAAACTCCTCTTGGAAAGATTCCCAATTAACCCTTGGTGCAACTGACACAAGGGTGTTCCACCACTGATAAGCCGAGTCTCTCAGGAGTGATACTACACACTTCATGCATTCCTTAGGTGTGCATGATAATTCATCAAATACAAACTCTACCCTTTCGGGATCATCATCTATAATAGCTTGAAAATCTTCGGCTCATTGTTTCTGAATCTTATCAACTAGAGGTCTATTCAGTCTCACGAAGTCCATACTTTGGGGTGCTACGGGGATAGGTTGAGGAATAGGTAGGGGTGGAGAGGTTGAGTATTCGGGTTCGTTCAAACGAACTCCGTATACCAGGCATTCATCATATGGAGAAAGGCTTCCCTAGCCTCATCTCCTCTTCCCTGACTCACAGTCACGAGCCTATTCTCAACTAGCGTTGCCTCTTGAGCGAGAGCCGGTACATTACTTTCTACATCATCAGCTTCAGCTCGATTGGGATCCATTACTATATGAAAACACAATTTAAAAAGGTCAGGAGTCGTCAGACTATCATGATTCATTTATGGCATGTATAGCTAGACTCGTACACATGCTACGTAGTTCGAGAATTGACTAAATCGTAGCTCTGATACCACTAAATGTAACACCCCTTACCCATGCTCGACACCAGGACAGGATATGAGGTATTACCGGACTTAATCACAAGTAACATACAAAACTAGGCCATAAAAATTTGGTTCCAATTAAATCCATTCATACATATGCAAATTGTCCCTTATCCAGCCTAAGAGGCCCAAAACATACATCGGGTATAGTTCGGGACTAAATCGATAAATTTAGAAAACTTTGGAAAAACTTAGAAAATTTTCATGAAACAGGGCCACATGCCCGTGTGGGTAGGCCGTGTGGTCATACACGCCGTGTGGCTTGGGATATGCCCATGTCCTCAGTCCATGTAACTCTTTGTTTATGACATCATCAATACAATTAGGGTCACACAGCCAAGACACACGCCTGTGTGCTTAGGTCATGTGGCGATTTAAATTCCAAAAATTAAGTGCAGACTTCACACGGCCTGGGCACACGCCCATGTCCTGCGGTCGTACCCTTCACACGGTTGAGACATGACTATGTCTCTGCCCGTGTGTTTACTATTGAGCATTCTATTTTGCATTTAATAGGGTACAGGGGACGCATGGCCAAAGCATATGCCTATAGGGCAAACCGTGTGTCACACACGGCCTAGACACACGCCCGTGTGCCTACCCGTGTGGACAACTTTGAGGCTATATTCCAAGCCTTTTGTCACCCTTAATGACACATGCACACTTACTCATTCATAATCATAGCTCATACAAGTCAATTTCTTATCAATTTATACTTGCTTAAGACTTCATATTTTATTTAGACCAAGCTTACGAAATTCACATACAATATGAAATATCAATTTACTTCTATTTCATACATTCATGCCCTAGTTGTTATTATGCCATTTACTCATATTTCCATCATCAAATATCCATGATCATATCCACAATTCATCCATGCCAAGTGAATTTAACCACAACATGAGTGAACATGGCACATGCATGCATATATGAATAGGATTGCATCCCCATAATTATTATGAGCCATGTCTCATGGCCATATACAAAATGAATCATCAAATAATTATAAGCCAACACACTTGGCTAAACCAATATGACATATAACAAAAAGACCAAGTCCCTAAACATGCCATACTCAAAATACTTAAATTCACTATACCTAAAAGATTAGTTTGACAGTGTGAATCGAGCCCCGACGTCCTTCGATCCCTGAGCTAGCTTGGCGACACTATAAGGAAATGGAAAAGGAAAGGAAGTAAGCATAAAGCTTAGTAAGTTTGCATGCAAATAATTAACAACATTAACCATGCAATACTATACACATAACACAATAATATTTATCACAATGTCATCAAGTATCATAGGTACAATTTAAGTCATGCCATTTACATAATGTACAATAAAACTCATGACCATAATTCATTCATTCACTTCTTCTGAGGTCTCATCAATTCGTAATCTTAATATTTTTGAGTTTTGTGTACGTACCTGTATTCTTTCAACATGATCATACCTTGTCATCTCTTTGACATGATCATTGGATTACCCGTTGTTCCACTTGGAATACTAAAGGATACTCGAGAACTCTTATACACATGGTAGGATGCCAATGCCATATCCCGAATATGGTCTTACATGGGATCACATATCGATGCCAATGCCATGTCCCAGACATGGTCTTACATGGGATCATAGGTCGATGCTAATGCCATGTCCCAGACATGTAACACCCCATACTCGTATCCCATGCTGCGGCAGAATATAAGGCATTACCTAACTTGATTTCATGCACACAAACAATCTCGAGTCACTAAAACTCAGCCAAAATTAAAACATTTTCAATTTCTTCTTTAATCTTCTTCTACGAGCCTACGAGCCCCAAATCGCCCATTGGAAACTAATCGGGACCATTCCGGGTCCTTAAGCCAACTATGAAAATTTTGCCTTTAAACGGGACACGCGCCTATGTGGAAGGGTAACACGTCCGTGTAACTATCTTGACATGGTCATGCTGATGGCCCGTATGGCTCACACGGTCTAAGAACTCTGGCACACGCCCGTGTCCCACACCTGTGTGGAATTAAATTCTAATTCACACCTACAGGGGTTTTTAAACAGCCAGACACACGCTCGTGTCAATGGCTCGTGTCCCTCACACGACAATGACATGCCTGTGTCTTAGCTCGTGTGCAAAAACCTGGATATTCTGTTTCTGACGTTAGCATCCCCAGAATGTCACACGGCCATGGTACATGCCCGTGTACTAGGCCGTGTCCTCTACACAACTGAGACACACAGCCGTGTCTTTGTCCGTGTGTTTATTACAATGCATACTGACTTAAAAATTTTACGTGCAGGGGACACACGACCTAGACACACGCCCGTGTGTCTACCTGTGTGGAAAATATAAGGCTATTTACCAAGCCTCATTGCCACCCTTTCCAACTTGTTTTCATACAAATACCAACCAATACCAGGACAAGCATAATTTCCATAATCAAATCAGCCATAGTAGACATTCATTCAACCATGAAGATGCATCTTTTATAAACACAAAATGGATGTTAGCCATCATTTAAGGCTTAATGCAAAGTGTGGAATCTATCCTAATCCAACCAATTTGGCCAATTCACAAAGATACAAAATAATAAGGTCTAGCCCTACACATGCCATACTCAAAAATATAAATCCAACTATACTGAATGTTTTGGCTGATAGTGTGATCGATATCTCTGACTTTCGGTGATCCTTGAGCTAGTTAGGCAGCATTGAAAGGAAATGGAAAGGAAAGGGAGTAAGCGTAAAGCTTAGTAAGTTGTATATAAACATGTATACTACAACATTTATATAAAATCAACATGCTCATAACACCAAAGTCGGCATAGGTATAACTTACTCATTACCATCCATACAAGTCACATATTATAGATATTGAGCTTATATCTCATACATACCAATTAGGTACCTGTGCCATTCACAACATGGTTATACTTTCCTCATTAGCTCAAGAACATGACAATCACCGTTGAACCATTCGGAATATCACTGGGTATTCATTAAGTCTCAGACAAGGGTAAGGTGCCAATGCCATGTCCCAGACATGGTCTTACACTGGCTCATATCTCAAGTCGATGCCATGTCCCAGACATGGTCTTACACTAACTATCATCTCGTAGCCGATACTTGTCCCAGACATAATTTACACTGGCTTACGTCTCGAAGCCGATGCATGTCCTAGACATGTCTTACACTGGCCCTCGTCTCAATGCCGATGTCATGTCCCAGACATGGTCTTACACTAGCTCTCATAATGTGGCCGATGCATGTCCCAGACATGTCTTACACTAGCCAACAATAACCCATATGTCGTAGCATGGATATCCGACTTATTTCATGGGTTCAAACGAAAACTCTACTATCTCTATTATCATCAAACCTTTTCAATTCCACAATCAAGCAATTTGTGCTATATTAATTTAAATACAATTGAACACAAACATTAGAAATGTAGTTGTATTATTCACATACAACTTACCTCGGATTACAAAACGTACACGACTAGTCAGTTTAGTCGATTTGCTTGGCTTTCCCCCAGTCTAAGCTCAGATTCGGTAATTTTTGATCTATAATAGCGAAATGTACTTATTCAGTCTCTAATTAGAATTAAGAAATCAAAAATTCGCATCTTTGGTAAAATGACCATTTTACCCCTAGGCCTGAAAATCGATTTTTGTCAAATTTCTCTATTTCTCAAGACTAGACGAACCCTTTTTACTCTTATAACAACTTCAAATTCTCACTATTTTACATATTTATCAACTATTTTACAACTTATTCAAAATAGTCCCTTTAGGTGTTTTCCATGAAAACCCCTTCACAAAAGTTGTTTATAAAACAGCTAGGACTCATATTCTTCCATAAAAACTCAGAAAATATCACAAATCCATTCATGTAAAAACCCTAAACTCTTAATCATTTTGCAAAATAGACCCCTCATTTGAAAGCTTATGCTTCTAGGATCTCAAAAATACAAAAATCATCAACAAAGGACATGGAAATCACTTACTTGCAAGTGCTTCAAGTTGCTGAAAAATTTAAGCTTTCAAACCCTCTTTCATGGCTAATATTTTTGGGGGAAAGAGATGAGAAGAAAAGAAATTGACAACTTTTGCTATTTTATTTCTTTTTGGTCAAAATAGCTACCAAAATTTCACCTCATTTTGAAAATTTTCTCCCCTATGTCTTATGGCCGGCTATACTATAAATTAAAGGTATATTTGCTCATTAAAGACCCCCAATTTTGGTTCTAACAAAATAACACCTTTAGCTACCAATTTAGGATTTTTACACTTTATGCGATTTAGTCCTTTTTTGCAATTGGGATCACAAACGTTAAAATTAACTTACCAAATTTTTCATGCACTAATATATTAATGCTAAAACATCAAAATAATAATAAAATAATATTTTTAACTTCAAATTTGTGGTCCCGAGACCGCTGTTCGGACTAGGCCCTAGATCGGGCTGTTACATTTCTCCCCCTTAGGGATTTTCGTCCTTGAAAATCTTATCGGCGAATAAGTTCGGGTATTGCTCTCTCATAGACTCCTCGAGTTCCCAGGTGGCTGCTTCGACTCCATGTCTATGCCACAAAACTTTCACGAGTGCTATACTCTTATTTCTCAACTACTTGACTTCCCGGGCTAAAATCTTGACCGGCTCTTCGCCATAAGTCATGTCTGGAAGAATCTTAATCTCTGTCGGCTCAATCACATGCAAAGGGTCTGATCTATATCGACGTAGCATGGATACATGAAACACATCATGAATCTTTTCCAATTTCAGTGGCAAATCCAATCAGTAGGCAACTGGCCCTACTCTCTCGGTAACCATATAAGGTCCTATGAAACAAGGGCTCAACTTGCCTTTTCTACCAAATCTGAGGACTTTCCTCTATGGTGATACTTTTAAAAGTACTTTATCACCAACTTGAAACTCAATTTCTTTTTGTTTCAAATCCGCGTAGGATTTCTGTCTATCCGAGGCGGCTTTCAAGCTGTAACGAATCACTTTAACTTTCTTTACAGTCTCTTTAACTAAATTGACCCCGTGAATCTGACTCTCTCTAAAGCTCAGTCCAATATAAGGGCGTTCGATGCTTTTGCCCATACAAAGCTTCATAAGGGGCCATTTTTAGACTTGTTTGATAACTGTTATTATAGGTGAATTCAACCAATGGTAGATACTTTTCCCAAATGCCTTGGAACTCAAGGACGCAGCACCGTAACATGTCCTCTAATATCTGAATTACTCTTTCTGACTGATCGTCAGTTTGCAGGTGAAAAGTTGTGCTAAAACTCAACTTTGTTCCTAATGCCTCTTCTAAATTTTTCCAAAACCTCAAGGTAAATCTCAGGTCTCTATCTAAAATAATCGATATGGGCACCTCGTGTAGCCTCACAATCTTGGAAACGTACAAGTCGGCTAGTCTCTCAAGGGAGTAGTCGGCACGCACAGGTATGAAGTGTGCCAACTTTGTTAGCCTATCCACAATAACCCAAACAACATCCTTTTTCTTTAGGGTTACCGGTAAACCCGTCACAAAATCCATAGTGACCTGATCCCACTTCCACTCGGGGACCATGATAGGCTGAAGTAGACCCAAAGGTACTTGGTGTTCAGCCTTCACTTGCTGACACACTAGGCACTTAGACACAAACTCTGAAATGTCCTTTTTCATACCTGACCACCAATACATCTTCTTAAGATTGTTATACATTTTCACACTAACCGGGTGGACGAACAAACAACCAATATGTGCCTCTCTCAGAATCTTCTAAATAAGCTCATTGGTTTTGGGTACACAAACTCTGTCTCGATACATAATACATCCATCGGTATCAATACAGAACTTGGATTCATTTTCCTTCTCACACTGAGCCATCTTAGCTTGCAACCTCTTATCACCTTTCTGAGCTTCACAGATCTCTTGTAGAAATGTCGGTCTAGCTCTCAACTCTGTTAGGACTGAACCATTATTAGATAAAGCCATATTGACATTCATTACTTTCAGGGCAATTAATGATTTTCTACTCAATGCATTAGCGACGATGTTTACCTTCCCCGGATGGTATTCGATAATCAACTCGTAATCCTTTAACAACTCTAAGCATCAGCATTGTCGCAAATTCAACTCCTTTTGAGTCATCAAGTATTTTAAGCTCTTATGGTCAGTGAATACCCTACATTTCTCTCCATACAAATGGTGTCTCCAAATCTTCAACGCGAACACTACAGCCGTTAGTTCTAAGTCATGGGTCGGGTAATTTCTCTCGTGTAGCTTTAGTTGTCTTGAGGCATAGGCTATAACCTTGCCTTCTTGCATGAGTACACACTCCAAACCATTCAAGGAGGTGTCACTAAATATCACAAATTCCTAGCTCGACTCCGGTTGCACTAACACTAGTGCTTCGGTCAACAAAGCCTTTAATTGCTCGAAACTCTATTGGCACTTTTCGGTCCATTCGAACTTGACATCTTTTTACAACAGTCTTGTCATTGGCGTAGCTATCATAGAGAATCCATTTACAAACCGTCTATAGTATCCGACCAAACCCAAAAAGCTTTGAACTTCAGTTATATTCCTCGGTATTTTCCACTCTACAATAGCCGAGATATTGCTTGGGTCAACTCGGATCTCGTCACCCGACACAGTATGTCCTAGGAACCCGACCTCTTTAAGCCAAAATTCACTTTTACTGAAATTGTCGTACAACTACATATTTCTCAAAGTTTGTAACACAACTCTCAGATGTTTCGCATGCTCGCTCTCATCACGCGAATAAATTAATATGTCATCGATAAAGATGACAACAAATTTATCCAGATACGGTCAAAAAACGCGGTTCATCAAATCCATAAACACCACCGGGGCATTAATCAAACCAAAGGGCTTGACGAGAAACTCATAATGCCTGTATCTTGTCTGAAATGTAGTCTTCGACACATCTTGCTCTTTCACTCTTAATTGTTAGTAGCTAGACCTCAGATCAATCTTGGAAAATACAGTGGCTCCCTTTAACTAATCGAACAAATCATCGATTCTTGGCAAAAGGGTATTTATTTTTCATTGTTACTTTGTTGAGCTGTCTGTAGTCGATGCATAACCTCAACGACCTATCTTTCTTCTTCACAAAGAGTACCGGAGCACCCTACGGTGAAAAACTCGATCTCGAGAAGCCCTTATCCGTTAGTTCTTGAAACTACGCTTTCAACTCTTTCAACTTTCTTGGAGTCATCCTATACGGAGCAATCAAGATAGGCGTCGTACCGGGGGCCAACTCAATTCCAAACTCAACTTCCCTCATTGGAGGTAATCCGGGTAATTCTTCTGGGAACACGTCTATAAACTCACAAACTACCAATACTAATTCAATCTTCAACTCAGACACTTGAGTATTCAGCACAAAAGCTAAGTAAGCCTCATATCCTTTTCTCAAATATTTCTCAGTAGTTAAAGACGATACTATTACAGGTGATTTATCTGACTTATTTGGTCCAACCCGAAGAACATTCCCGTCTTTACATTCCAACTCAATAACTTTTCTCCCATAGTCCACTACAACATTTTGAGAAGTCAACCAGTCCATCCCAAGTATTACATCAAATTCATTAAACGGCAATAACATCAAGTTAGCCGAAAAATAATGACCTTTAACTGTCAAAGGACAATTTCTACACACTTGGTCCACTAGTACATATCTACCTAAAAGATTAGACACTTTAATCACAGACTCAGTGGACTCTCCTAGCATACTTGTACGAGGTATCAATTCCATACAAATGTAAGAGTGGGTAGATCCCGGGTCAATTAAAGCAACAACAGTTATATTGTGGATGGAAAAAGTACCCGTAATCATATCGGGAGACTCTACCTCTTCCCGGGCACGTATGGCATAAGTCCTTGCTGGCGCTCTACCTTTGGACCTCACCGCAGTATCTCTTGGCGCGCCTCTATTGCTAGCCCCACTCCCGGGGTTTTTTTGTGGTCTACCCCTCATCGGTGCACTACTTGCCTTCACTTCTTGCTTCCTTTCTCACTCTTTCATCTCAGGACAATCACGGATAAAATGGTCCAGTAACCCACACTTAAAGTAGCCCTTTCGTTTCCTCAGCACTCACCGAAGTGACGTCTTCCACATTGCAAACACTCCGACTTATTTGGTCGAGCACTACCAACACTCGCGACTGAAGTGGTCTGGGCTCTAGATGCTGTGTTCTGCTGGTTCTTGTTTCTATTTGAATACCCCACCGAAGCATTCGAGCGATTAGAGAATTCCTTAGATCTCTTGGATGAGGACTGATATGATTTCCCCAGCCGCCTCTTCTTTAAATCCTGTGATTCAAAAGTCGCTTTCCTCTTCTCTTTAATCAGTTCCTCCGCCTGACATGCTCTCTCAATAAGGGCTACAAATTCCTGTAGCTCTAAAATGCCAACAAACACTAGGATATGTTCATTGAGACCGCCCTCAAACCTCTTACACATGGTGGCTTCTATAGACATGCACTCTCGTACATACTTACTGAGCCTCACAAATTCTCGCTCATATTCCATCACTGTCATACGACCTTGCTTTAACTCTAGAAATTCCTTCCTCTTTTGATCTATGAATCTTTGGCTAATGGAACTCTTCTTAGAAGAATTCCCAAGTGATCCCCTCTCTTGATACGACTGGCACAAGAGTATTCCACCACTGATAACCCGAGTCTCGTAAGAGTGACACAACACACTTTATGAACTCTTCAGGTGTGCATGACAGTTCATCGAATACCCTTATGGTATTTTTCTAGCCAAAACTCTGCTCTCTCCGGGTCATCATCTATACTAGCCCAGAATTCCTCGGCCCCTTATTTTCGGATCTTGTCTACTGGAGGCTTCTCTCTTCTAAACATGTTCGCCCTTTGCAGAGCCACCGGGGCATACTGAGGAATCGGAGGAGGTAGGGGAGGTAGAGTGTTCGGGTTCGCATGAATGAACTCCGTGTACCAAGCATCCATTATATGGAGATAAGCTTCTCTAGCCCCTCCGCCCGGGCCCAAAGTCACGAGCTCACTCTCAACTGGTGCGGTCCCTTCGGCGGGAGCCAGTGTATTACTTTCCACGTCATCCGCAGTGGCTCTATTAGGATCCATTTACTATATAAAAACATAATTTATAATCATCAGGATTCGTCACACTATCAATATACAATTATGATATGTATAGCTAGACTCGTACTCTCGCTAGGTTAGTCCTAGAACTGAATAAACCATAGCTCTGATACCACTAAATGTAGCACCCCATACCTGTATCCCACTCCGGGGTAGAATATAAGGCATTACCTAACTTGATTTCATGCACACAAATAATCTCGAGTCATTAAAACTCAGCCCAAATTAAAATTTTTTCAATTTCTTCTTTAAACATTTTCTACGGGAAAAGAGCCCCAAATCGACCATTGGAAACTAATCGGGACCATTCTGAGTCCTTAAGCCAACTATGAAAATTTTGCCTTTAAACGGGGCACACGGTCGTGTGGAAGGGTAACACTCCCATGTGACCATCTTGACATGGCTGTGCTAATGGCCCGTGTGGCTCATACGGCCTAAGCACTCTAGCACACGCCCGTGTCCCACACCTGTGTGGAAATAAATTCTAATTCACACCTATAGGGGTTTTCACACGGCCAGACACACGCCCGTGTCAATGGCTCGTGTCCCTCACATGATAATGACACGCCTGTGTCTTAGCTCGTGTGCAAAAACATGAGTATTCTATTTTTGATGTTAGCATCCCCAGAATGTCACACGGCCATGGTACACGCCCGTGTACTAGGCCGTGTCCTCCACATGGCTGAGACACACAGTCGTGTCTCTGCCCATATGTTTATTACCATCCATACTAACTTAAAATTTTTACGTGTAAGAGACACACGGCCGGACCACACGCCCATGGGGATGACCGTGTGTCAAACATAGCCCAGACACATGCCTGTGTGTCTACCCGTGTGGACAATATAAAACTATTTACCAAGCCTCATTGCCACCCTTGCCTACCTGTTTTCATACAAATACCAACCAATACCAGAACAAGCATAATTTCCATAATCAAATCAGCCACAATAGACATTCATTCAACCATGAAGATGCATCCTTTAGAAACACAAAATGGATGTTAGCCATCATTCAAGGCTTAATGCAAAGTGTGGAATCTATCTCAAGCCAACCAATTTGACCAATTAACTAAGACACAAAATAATAAGGTCTAGCCCTACACATGCCATACTCAAAAATATAAATCCAACTATACTAAATGTTTCGGCTGATAGTATGATCAATATCTCTGACTTCCGGTGATCCTTGAGCTAGTTAGGCGGCACTAAAAGGAAATGGAAAGGAAAGGGAGTAAGCGTAAAGCTTAGTAAGTTGTATATAAACATGTATACTACAACCTTTATATACAATCAACATGCTCAGAACACCAAAGTCGGCATAGGTATAACTTACTCATTACCATCCATACAAGTCACATATTATATATATTGAGCTCATATCTCATACATACCAATTAGGTACCTCTGCCATTCACAACACTGTTATACTTTCCTCATTAGCTTAAGAACATAACAATCATCATTAAACCATTCAGAATATCACCGGGTATTCATTAAGCCTCAAACATGAATAAGGTGCCAATGCCATGTCCCAGACATGGTCTTACACTAGCTCATATCTCAAGTCGATGCCATGTCCCAGACATGGTCTTACACTAACTATCATCTCGTAGCCAATGCATGTCCCAGACATGTCTTACACTGGCTTACTTCTCGAGGCTGATGCATGTCCCAGACATGTCTTACAATAACCCTCGTCTCAATGTCGATGCCATGTCCCGGACATGGTCTTACACTGGCTCTCATAATGTGGCCGATGCATGTCCGATACATGTCTTACGCTAGCCAACAATAACCCATACGTCGTGGCATGGATATCCGACTTATTTCCTGGGTTCAAACGGAAACTCTACTATCTCTATTATCATCAAACCTTTTCAATTCCACAATCAAGCGATTTTTTCTATATTAATTTAAATACAATTTAACACATACATTAGAAATGTAGTTGTATTATTTACATACAACTTACCTCAGATTACAAAACGTACACGACTAGTCGGTTTAGTCGATTTGCTTGGCTTTCCTCTAGTCTAGGCTCGGATTCGGTAATTCTTGATCTATAACAGCAAAATGTACTTATTCAGTCTCTAATTAGAATTAAGAAATCAAAAATTTGCATCTTTGGTAAAATGACCATTTTGCCCCTAGATTTTGACAAAATGACCATTTTACCCCTAGGCCCGAAAATTAATTTTTGTCAAATTTCTTTATTTATCAAGACTAGACGAACCCTTTTTACTTTTATAACAACATCAAATTCTCACTATTTCACATATGTATAAACTATTTTACAACTTATGCAAAATAGTCCCTTTAGGTGTTTTCCATGAAAACCCCTTCACAAAAGTTGTTTATAAAACAACTAGGACTCATATTCTTCCATAAAAACTCAGCAAATATAAAAAATCCATTCATGGAAAAACCCTAAACTCTTAATCATTTTGCAAAATAGACCCCTCTTTTGAAAGCTCATGCTTCTAGGATCTCAAAAATACAAAAAATCATCAACAAAGGACATGGAATCACTTACTTGCAAGTGCTTCAAGTTGCTGAAAAATTAAGCTTTCAAACCCCCTTTCATGGCTGATATTTTTAGTGGAAAGAGATGAGAAGAAAAGAAATTGACAACTTTTCTATTTTATTTCTTTTTGGTCAAAATAACTACCAAATTTCCACCTAATTTTGAAAATTGTCTCCCCTATGTCTCATGGCCAGCTATACTATAAATTAAGGGTGTATTTTCCCCTTAAAGACCCCCAATTTTGGTTCTCTAACAAATTAACACCTTTAGCTATCAATTTAGGATTTTTACACTTTATGTGATTTAGTCCTTTTTCGCAATTGGGCTCACAAACGTCAAAATTAACTTACCAAATTTTTCATGCACTAATATATTAATGCTAGAACATCAAAATAATAATAAAATAATCTTTTTAAATTCAAATTTGTGGTCCTGAGAGTACTGTTTTGACTAGGCCCTAAATCGGGCTTTTACAAGACATGTTCTTACATGGGATCACATATCGATGCCAATAGCGCAACTATGGTCAGGGGCGAAGCCAGGGGGCTGGCATGGGCCCCGGCCCCCCTAAAATGTAAATTCACTCTTTTGGCCCTTAAAATTTTTTAAAAATTTTAAATTAGTAAAGGTAAATTTTCACTTTGGCCCCCCTAAAATTATAAAAATTTGATTTAATCCTTTACATATTATAAAGATATAAACTATAAAAAATTAAAATTTTATCCGCCCCCTAAATATTTATTCTGGCTTTGCCCCTTGCTATGGTCTTACATGAAATTACATATCGATGCCAAAGCCATGTCCCAAACAGGGTCTTACATGGGATCGTACATAACCCTAGTGTCATGACATTTGTATCCTAACTATGCCTAAGGTTCAACCGGGATTTTGAGGTATCGAACTCATCGAATCGTCATCGAGTCATCATTAATTAAATCCGTAAAGAAAATTATACAATTCATGCAATATTAAAGCAATAAATACATAATAATGTAACGTTGCATTATTTACACACAAACTTACCTCGGTACCCAAAAAATGGCTACTTTTCGATTTAGTTCACAACTTTATTCTTTCCTCGGTTTAGGTCTGGACTCTATTTTTCTTGGTCTATAATAGCAAATTTCAATTATTTAATTATCACATTGTTCAAAATAGTCCATAAATCATGCTTTGACAAAATTATAATTTTGCCCCTAATCTTTCACCTAATTACAACTTAGCCCCTAGGCTCGTAAAATGAAATGTGTTCTTTTTCTTTGATACCAAAGCCTAGCCAAACTTATATCATACTCATATCAGCCCAAATTTTCTTTCAAATCATATTTTTAACCACCTATTTTACAAATTTTACAAAAAAGTCCTTTTTAGGCGTTTTCGTGAAAAACCACTTAGTAAAAGATGTTTATCATGCATCAAACTTTCATATTCCTCCATTAAACACCAAAATACATACATGTCACTTATGGGTAAGTTTTTGGTCTTGAACCCTAGCTCAAAAATAATGGTAGAAATAGCTTGATCATGTTTCAAAGATCTCAAAAACATAAAGAACATTAAAAACGGGGCGAGGGTGTACTTACAATTGAGCTTGAAAGAATGAAAAAAACCCCAGCTATGGCTCCTTGAGAATTTCGGCTAAGGAGGAGGAAGATGGACACAATTTTTGACTTATTTTTCCCTTTTTATTCTTTTATTAATCCAATGAAAAAAATGGTATAACACCCCTTACCCGAGTCTAAGGCCGGGACAGGGTACAAGGCATTACTTAACTTAAACGTACACAACTATGTAAAACTAGGCCATAAAATTTTGTTCAAATTAAAAACATTCATTCATATTCATAATGTCCCTTATATGGGCTTACGAGGCCCAAAACATACATCGGGTGTGTTTGGGACTAAACCGAGAACTTATGAACTTTTTACAACACTAAGAAAATTTTCATATTTTGGAGAATCACACGCCCGTGTGGGTAGGCCGTGTGATCACACATGCTCGTGTGGCTCAGGAGACGCCCGTGTCCTCCACCCATGTAACTTTCTGTTTATGATGTCAGCAATGATATAGGGTCACACGGCCAAGTCACACGCCCGTGTGCTAGACCGTGCCCTCCACATGGATGAGACACACGGCCGTGTCTCTGCTTGTGTGGCCTAGAAAATGGCTATTTACCAAGCCACTGGGCACCCTCGTTAGCACTTACGTAAACATAACTTCAATGGCACTTTTCAAGGCAATTTCATATCAATTTATTCATGCATAAGGCACCATACTTTACCTAGTTTAAACTTATCTACTTCATGCCATAATTATCGTTAACACTTCTTACACTTCATACTTATGCTAAGGTCTATCCATAGACCAATTTAGTCACTTTCAAACCATCAAGTAATCTAAGGCACATTCAAAATTCATCCATACCAAACAAACATGACTACACCCTATGAAACCTTTTAGCACATGCATGCATATATGGATAGGTATACAACCCAATAACCAATATGAGCCACATCACATGGCCATATACAAAACGAATCATATTCCCATTATAAGCCAATACATTTGGCCAAATCAAATGACACATATCAAATTGACTAAGTCCCTATACATGCCATAGACTTAAAGTGCTTGAAATCATTTATATCCTTCAATAGCTGGATAGTGTGATAGAATCTCCAACGATCTCCAACCCGAGCTAGCATCTGTGACACTATGAGAGAAAGGAAAGGAAAGGGGTAAGCTATATAGCTTAGTAAGTCCATATGAAAATAATAAGAAATTTATTAACATGTTTTTAACAATTCTCACAACATGTTCACAAGTTAATACAATCATAATTGCACAAAATTCTACTTACTCTTGTTCATCTCAAGTTGTCTACTCAAGTCACTATCACTAAATTATTTATATCTTCAGCTACGGAACTCCAAATTAAAATATGATAATTTTCCCTAAAACTAGACTCACATATCTTCTTACCATAAAATTTTAAGAATTTTTGGTCTAGCCAATAAGTACATTTTATTCTTTAAAATCTCCCCTGTTCTGCTATTTGATAGTTTTAACCCTTCTTCACTAAAAATTAATTATCTCATAGTACGAAATTTGGATGATGTTCCATCTATTTCTATTGAAAATAGGCTCATTAAGGATTTATTAATATTAATTCTAACCCATAATTATTTTCATACAATTTTTAATGATTTTCCAAAGTTAAGACTAGGGAACCCAAAATCACTCTAGCCCTGTCTCACAGAAATCCAAATATCACATAACATGAAATTATTTTCTTACACTATTTCTTCTATGTGAAACTAGACTCGATAAGCTTTAATTTCATATTTTATTCAACCTCTAACTCAATTTCCCCAATTTTTGGTGGATTTTTAAAGTCGGACTACTGCTACTGTCCAAAATTGTTTTAGTGTAGAATAATGATAACTAAGTTTATAACACCTTTACAAATCATTTCAACCTTCATGGTAAAAATACATATTTATACATCATAAGCATAGACCCATAATCACAAGGTCATAATAAAATCATTCTCATGGGCATGACTTACTTATTTGCATCCTTACCAAAGGTGCATCATAAAACGAGATCATTTCTCATGAGTTTTGCACACATACCCGTACCGCTTGCAACATCATCATAACTTTTCTCAATAATGAAACAATCTTTAAGTCACCCGTTGAACTAGTTGGAATACTAAAGGATACTCGATAAGCCTCATACAAAAGGGTAAAATGCCTATGCCATGTCCCGGACATGGTCTTACACTGGCTCTCATACATCGGTGCCGATGCCATGTCCCAGACATGGTCTTACACTGAAACATATAACAATGCCGATGCCATGTTCCAAACATGGTCTTACACTGGCTCGCATATTGAGGCCGATGCCATGTCCCAGAGGTGGTCTTACACTGGCTCTCATAATGTGGCTGATGCCATGTCCTAAACATGGTCTTACACTAGCACACATATCAACGCCGATGCCATGTCCCAGACATGGTCTTACACTAGCTCTCATAATGTGGCTGATGCCATGTCCCAGACATGGTCTTATACTAGCACACATATCAACCAAATGTCTTGGCATGGATATCCAATCTATTCTTAAGGTTCAACTGGGAGTTTTACCACAACAAATCTCGTCATATATATTCCATGTAATATCACTCTTTAACACCAAGTTACCATTCATTACAATGTCATCAAACATCATAGACATATGTTTTAGGTCATTGCATATACATAGCTTACAATATAATTTCATGAAGCATAACACCATCACATACATAGTACCACAAACATATAATTCAACGCATCCGCATTTTCATATCAATTTAGATTGCAATCACAAATCACAATAACATTATTGTCTTACCAATTTTATCATACGACTCGTTTGTCGTTTCCTCGTTGAGTTTGTCCGTAGCAAATTATACAAATTATATAATAATAATTTGACATTTCAATTCAAATAAGACTTTGCATTATTATTATCACACGAACATACCTCGAATGCAAAAATGGTTAATTATTCTCTTTTTGTCCTTAACCACATACTTTCTCGATTTAAGCCCGAATCTCAATTTTCTTGATCTAATATTTCAAAATATAGCTTATTTATTACTCACAATATTCAAATAGACCCAAAAATCATACTTTTCGAAATTTACAATTTTGCCCCTAAACTTTCACTTATTTGTAAATTAGTCCCTAGGATCAAAAAATAAAATTCATTCAATTTTAGCCCAACCCAAGCCTAGACGAATATTTATCTTACTTATAGCAACCCACATATTTCATTATTTCACACCTTTACCATCTATTTTACCACTTTTACAAAATGGTCCATTTTAGGTGTTTTCATGAAAATCACTTAACAAAAGTTGTTTATTTAACAACCAGGATTCATTTTCTTCCATAAAGATGCAGCAAACAACATGAATATTCTCATGGAAAAACACTAGACTTTCAACCATTTTGCAAAATAGTCCCCTCATTAGCTAAATTAAGCTACAAGGGTTCCAAAAATACAAAACTAATAAAAAATGACCATCAAAATCACTTACTTGTGAGGGTTAGAAGTTGCTGAAATTTTCAAGCTTCCATGGCCATTTCCTTGAGTAAAGATCAGTGGAGAAGAAAGATAAATAAAAAAAGATGATAGCTTTTTACATTTCTGTCTTATTATACCTTTTTAACTTAATTACCTATTTACCCTTATAATTTCTAACAAATTTCAATAATACAAAACAAATATCTTCCAATAACTTATTAATGGGCTAATTTTCACATAAGGGCTTCCACTAAAAATTCTATAGCTATTTAATACCTTTAGCTATTAGAATGCAACTTTCATACTTTACGCGATTTAGTCCTTAAAGCCAAATTAAACACTTCTCACATAAATTTCTTCATGAAAATTTTACACAATCATATAAACATATCATAAACCTTATAATAATTATTAAATAATTAGTTCTAATTTGTATTTGTGGTCTCAAAACTACTATTCCGACTAGACCCTAATTCGGGATGTTACAAATGCCCTTAAGGCCTTTCTTTCAAATTTTTCCTATTCATTCCCATTTTTGTCCATAAAAATAGAAATTGGGAAAATTACTATTTAAGGACCTTTAATTAATAATTTTTTGCAATTTCATGCTTAAAGCTTCTAGAACTCATATTTTCCAATTTAGTCCTAAATATCAAATTGGACACTTTATCAATAGAATTTCTTCATGAAACTTTTACACAAGCGTGCAATCATATCATAGACCTCATAAGAATCATAAAATAATTATTTCTACCTCAGATTTGTGGTCTCGAAACCACTATTCCGACTAGGCCCTAATTTGGGATGTTTCACAACCAAACATGTTAGTCACCAGAATCTTCATATAAATCAAGTAACATAGATGAGTTCATCAAGCAATATTATTTCAAGTCTTTATTAATTCATCTCAAAGTTCTTATGCCACGTGAAGAGTTTTATGTCCGTTGAATCGTTGAATTCCAATGAATGTTCAAGTAGTACACTCGAAGTGTACGATTCAACAATTCATCAATTTCTTATTCAGAGATACCTCTTAGGGATCTTAACTAAGAAACACTCTCTCGAGTCACATATCGTTTAATAAGATTACTAGTCCAGGCTAAATCCTTTATATAGCGTATGCTCAAAGGCCCGATTAGGATTACCAGTCCAGGTTAAACCCTAATCTTAATGCATACTCGAGAGGTATTATATTAGGATTACCCACGCGGGCTAAATCCTTTATATGACAAGGTCATTGGGATTACTCGTCTGAGCTAAATCTCATCCACAACAAATGCAGGACCCTACTTGTTTTGGGAAAGCACACACAATCATTGGAATTCAACATCCAATCGGGACTAACCCTTTTATCACCATTTCAAGCTTATTTTTATTTTTCATCATAGCATAAAAGTGAAGCACATCAACATAAATCACATTTCATGCAACACAACAATTAATTAACATAATTACATGTCCGATTAAGCTACATGAACTTACCTCGACACTTGTTCGCGTAAAAGTCTATTAATCCAAAATCTTTTCCTTTCCTTGATCTAGCCTCGAATTAGTGTTGTTCGGATCTATATAGATAAATTTAACATCAATTTCACACATTTCATAACTAAATGGACTCAATTTACATTCTAGGCAAAATTACTATTTTTCCCTTAACTTTTCCATAAATTCTGATTTTGTCCCTAGGCCCAAAATATGAAACTTGTACAAATTACTCCCTATTCCAAGCCTAACCAAAGCCCCATTACAAACTTTCCAGTAGATGTATTCATAAAATTTTAGAATTTTTCATCAAATTTTACAACTTTTTTTTAGTCCCTAAATCATGTTTTCATCAAAAATCACTTTTATCTATCAATAATCTTTCATTTTCTATCATAAATTTCTAATTTCTAGCATAATACATTCATGAACCATTTTCATACTTTGATAACTTTTCAAATTAATCCCTCAAATAGAGAGATGCTATCTCGGTTTCAAAAATACCAAAATTACTAAAAACGGTACAAGAGAACTTACCCAATTAGGCCTTAGAAGTTTCTTTTCTCTCTCACAGGGTTTCCATGTGTTTTTAGGTTGAAGATGATGAAAATAAGATGATATAATTTCTTTTCATCTTTTAATTAATTAAGTATTTTGGTATTTCCAATTTAGTCCCTTGTCTTTTTCTATAATTCCAAGGATGAGTCACCAAGAAAAATCTACATACTTTTCTTAATGGTCTAATTACCATATAAGGACATCTAGTTTTGAATTCCATAACTATTTGTGTAATAGCCTGATTTTGGGGCTAGTCGGAATAGTGGGTTTAGAACCACTGATTCGAGGTCAGAGGAATTATTTTTTTATATTATTTTATGGGTTATAGCATGTTTATATGGATGCATGGAAATTTTGATGAATTAATTTTAGTGGTGAGCTTAATTGCGAAAAAAGACTAAATCGCATAAAGGGCAAAAGTTTTATTTTACTAGAAAATGGTGTTAAATAACTAGAGAATCATAATTAAGGTTCTTTAAAGATCAAATAGACCCATTTTATAGGGGTGGGTGGCCATAGATATAAAGAAAATTCAAAATTCAAAATTAGGTGAAGTTGGTAACCTATTTTGACTAGAAATAAGATAAAATAAAACAAAAGGCTTCATCTTTTTACCATTCATTTTTCCATAGAAAATATCAGTAAGAAAAGGGTTTTTGAAGCTTGAAACTTTCAGCCATTAAGTTCTCTTATAAGTAAGTGATTTTAATGACTTTTCTTGATAATTTTTTTTTACTTTTGGGACCCTTGTAGCTTAATTTAGCTAATGGAGGGACTATTTTGCAATATGGTTGTGAGTTTAGGGTTTTGACATGAAATAATTTATGTTATGAACTGAAACTTCATGGAAGAAAATGAGTTATAGTTGTGAAATAAACAACTTTTGCGAAGTGATTTTCATGAAAACCCCTAAAAGGGACCATTTTGTAAAAGTTACAAAATAAGTAGTAAAGGTGTGAAATAATTGGATTTGTGAGTTGCCATAAGCTTAAAATAGATTCATCTAGGCTTGGTTAATGAGGAAATTTGATGAAAAGTCGATTTACGAGCCTTGGGGAAAAATCGTAATTTTGTGAAAGTCTAAGGGCAAAACAATCATTTTGCCAAAATATGAATTATGAAATGTATTGATTTAATTGATGATTAAATTAGTGAATTTTATCATTTTAGATCAAGAAATATGAAATCTGGACCTAGACCGGGGGAAGACCAAGCTAGTAGACTAATTCAATCCAGTCGCCCACTTTTTGTATATCGAGGTAAGTTGCACGTAAATATTACAATTCTATTGTTATTATGCATTAAATTATTGACATTGCATGAAATGTTTGATTTTGTTATGAATATGCATGACGAAATTTGATGTGTGAAACTCCCGGTTGAACTATAGGAATAGATCGAATATCCATGCCGTGATACTAGGGTTATGTGAGCCAATGTAAGACCATGTTTGGAACATTGCATCGGCATTTATATGAGAGCTAGTGTAAGATCATGTCTGAGATATGGCATCGACCTCGACATGTGGGCTAGTGTAAGACCATGTTTGGAACATGGCATCGGCACCAATATATGAGAGCTAGTGTAAGACCATGTTTGGCACATGGCATCGACATTTTTATGAGAGCTAGTGTAAGACCATGTCTGGGACATGGGATCGGCCTCGACATGTGGGCTAGTGTAAAACCATGTTTGGAACATGGCATAGGCACCGATATATGAGAGCCAGTGTAAGACTATGTCTGGGACATTGCATCGGCATCTTACCCTTTTGTTTGAAGCTTTGGGTATCCATTTATTTTCCAACTGGTTCAACGGGTAATTTAAAGATTATATCATGATTGAGAAAAGTTATGATTACGTTGCAAGTGGTATAGGTACCTACACAAAACTCATAAGAATGAGCTCGGGTTATGTATATGAATAGTATGGATGAAATGAGTAAGTTATGTCTATAGTCATTCGAGAATCTTGTGCAAGTGTATGATATGATATGAGTATGATGTTATGTAACACCCAAAACCTAGCCCAGAAGTTAGACCCGAATCTGATGTGTCACATTGAAGTGTTTTTCAAAAACCATGTTTTCATTAGAAACCCTTCTTATTTAAAATATAGTACATTGAAAACTTCTTAATTTTATTTCCAAAACTCCTTTTAACTTTGCGGAAGCTAATTCTAAAAGTAACCGATTTACGAAAACGTGATGTTTTAAAAGTTAGGTCGCAAAAACATAGTGTTTTGAAAACAGTTGTTGTTTTGGAAAATCGTGTCCTACTTCTAACAGATATTAGACATACTAAATAAACTTTCCAAATAAAAGGTTAAGGAAATAAAGAGGCCTTATTACAACCCAAATCAAAACCAAAGTGCTTAACTAAATAAATGAAATAGAAAAACATGTGCAGTTGTGAGGTCGTCTCCGAGTCCCTCTACGACATAGATCCACCTAATGCTGGGGACTACCTACACGGTTAATAAAGGGGGTGAGTTTACGAAAACTCAGTGTGTAATCCCCTTACTAGAGTAACAGTCAGTATACAAAAACAAAAATAGAAACAGTCTAGGATAGAGCCCGTTAACAGTAATAGTACAGTCCAGTTCAGAGCATACGTGGGCCAAAGCCTATTACAATGTGATTTGGGTCACAGCCCTTAACAGAATTAATTGGGCCTAGCCCAAACCAATAACAGAACAGAATGTGTGAATGCATGGATGCATGATATCCCATCCCAATAATCCAACCGTTACACATCAACTCCGTCCCTCGGTACACATCGTGTGGGGATATAAATATCGACCCACCCATCTGATACACATCAATGGTAGCCCGGTTGCGGTACTACCTTCATTACAACAAAGCTGCTAATCATATATTGGGCTTAAAAAGCCTTCAGTAGCGGTATTATAATTGGCACAAAGCCATCGATAACTGTATTATGTTTGACACATAGCCATCAGCTACAGTAATATAACCGACACACAGCCTTGGGTAAATATGATCCACACAGAGTCATCCATAAGTATGTTAGGCACATAGCCACAGGTAAATACGTTTGGCACAAAGCCATAGTCAAGATGGCACAGAGCCATTTTTAGGTTGGCACAAAGCCACAATCAGAATAATTGGCTTTAAGCCATCGATAGCTATTTCATGTTTGGCACATAGCCATCAGCGACGGTAATACAGTCAGCACACAGCCTCGGGTAAGTATGATCGACATAGAGTCGTCAATAATCATATATTGGACTTAAAAGCCACCGGTGGATCCACAGTCGTCAAGCAACCAAGCGATCCTTAATCGGTGGATCCACGGTCGTCAAGCAACCATGTGATCCTCAATTGGTGGATCCACGATCGTCAAGCAACCATACGATCCTCAATCTCTTCCTCCGTTTCACAATTCCAACGCCATGCAATATGTCATGTATATCATGCTCAATCATCATACGTGTATGCAAAATGGCCATGCTCAGTAACAATCATTTAAACATTTATTAAAAACATATCAGTTTTACAACCACAATCAAGTCAGTTAAAACACAATCATACAATCACAGTCAATCAGTCAAATTCATAGTCCAAGTCAGTCATTTATCCACAAAGGCAAAACAGTCATTCTACCCTACAGGGGTATTTCAGTATTTTTACACTATAAGGGTAATCTGGTAATTTTACAAATTGGGGGTTATTTAAGTAATTTTACACTAGAAGGGTAATCTAGTAATTTTACAAATCGATGTTATTTCAGCAATTTTACAAATCAAGGGTATTTCGATAATTTTACAAACTGAGAGTATTTCGATAATTTTACAAATCGAGGGTATTTCGGTAATTTTACAAATTAGGGGTATTTTGGTAATTTTACAAATTGAGGGTATCTCGATAATTTTACAAACCGGGGGGTATTTCAATAATTTTACAAATTGGGGGTATTTCGATAATTTTACAAACTAGGGGTATTTCGGTAATTTTACAAATTGGGGGTATTTCGATAATTTTCCAAATCGGGGGTCTTAACAACCAACAGAAGATCCACCGTCGCCTCGAGCGACTTAAGTAACCAAAACAGACCTAACGGTGCAAATGGGCCTAAGGCCCATTACTCAGCCCAAGTGGGCCCACATGCTCGTGTAGCCATAAATGCCAAAGTTTCGACTTTCTGGCTTTTGTCGACTTTTAACAAAGAAGGGCGTGAATACACACCTGTTTATGAGAACGCGCCAAAGTCCACGTTCACCAACCTTGGCACATCCTGCATTGAGTCTTCCTCACCAACACATCTGGTTCGCTCTATTTAAAGCCAGCTTCTCACCAATTCTCATGTTAGCTTCCCGATGTGGGATTACTTTCAACCATTAGGAAAATTCCTCATTCTTATGACCAGTTCAACCATAGATTTCCAGTCCAACTTGACCTCTTACACAGCTCAAATAGCAAAATAAATACTCTACTGCGCATAAATACTCTACTGCGCATCCCAAGACTTGAACCTCAAACCTTACAGTTGCATAACACGCCACCTTGCCACTTCACCATAGGCTCTTTCTATGTTAAAAACGTCCATAATTAACCTTAAGACATATGTGTCAACGTCCAGATTCACTTAAGAGAAAAAACAAAATGAATTGTAAGAGCCAAGACTTGAACCTAAGCTCCCTTACAACCTTAATGACGCCACAACCACTAGACCACATGTTTCCTTGTGTCATTTATTTAAAACAATAATTTAAAAGGCCATCATCCAAGCATCTACGGTTTTATTCACTTAATACCAAAATTTTTGCTAAAGCCCAGGTTTGAACCCAGATTCCTCCAACACTTCTCAAAGCCATTAACCACCAAAGTAGACATTTAATTGTGTCATTTCCTTGTACAATTAAATACTTATATACAACCTCCTTACGAACCCATACTCAAGGCCCAATACTTCTAGGCCTAAATTCGGGGTGTTACAATTCTACCCCCTTAAAGAAATTTTGTCCTTGAAATTTTCAACTATCTGAACAAGCGCTTAGCTCAACCTACACCATCACGCTCCCGCTGTACACTCTAGTTCCAAACTACATTAATACACTTTTAACTTAATCTCAAAACCTCTCACACCTAACCAAACATCTAACCACAGGGGCAAATAGATATTTACTACACATGCATACAATTTCTGTATTCAAACATCACATCCAAACAAAACAGGCCTGACTTAAAAGGAACTGTGTAATCCCGAACTCGATGCTCTTTAGACTCACATCTGAGACACGCTCCTGACTTCCTCTAGCATTTACCTAGATGGCGCCTTTTGCAACGATCGCAAGCTGAAAAGTTCTGACACGTCTTAACGCGTTTCACAGAATGAGGCTCCTACTTTAGAGGATTGTGATCCCTCTTTCTGCTGCACTCCAAGCGCCTAGCCTGAAGTGTTACACCTTACGCCTTAACTCTTACCTCGAATAGTTCTTCTAGCACTTCCCTTACCAATCGGGTCAGTGCCTCTGTACCAAGCTCCGGGTTATTGTTACTCGAAGTTGGTGGACTTACTTTGACTACAGTTTCCAGAACCATCTCATGTTTTGGGGACACGGGAAACTGCTCGCGACCTTGCTTGCCTTCAGAATCCATCACAATACTATTGCTAACTTAAAAAAAATCTGATTTCCAAAACATACATTGAATAAATACGAAATCTAACTTTAAGTACAGTCTAACAGAAAACTTACGGATTCAGCGTCGGAGACTCGGTAACTGCACTTTCAGGAAAATGTTCAGAAAAATATTTCAAATACTTCAAATATTTTTGAACCTTTTTGAAACAATTCTTTCAGAAATCCAATTTTAAAACCCATTCCACAGTCGAGTTTGCAACTTGGCTCTAATACCACTAAATGTAACACCCCAAACTCGACCCAGAAGTTAGACTCGAATTTGGCGTGCCACATTGAAGTGTTTTTCGAAAACCATGTTTTCATTAGAAACCCTTCTTATTTAAAACATAGTATATTGAAAACTTCTTAGTTTTATTTCCAAAACTCCTTTTTACTTCGCGGAAGCTAATTTTAAAAGTAACCGATTTATGAAAATGTGATGTTTTAAAAATTAAGTCACGAAAACGTAGTGTTTTGAAAACAGTTGTTGTTTTGGAAAATCGTGTCCTACTTCTAATAGATATTAGACATACTAAATAAACTTTCCAAATAAAAGGTTAAGGAAATAAAGAGGCCTTATTACAACGCAAATCAAAACCAAAGTGCTTAACTAAATAAACGAAATAGGAAAAACATGAGCAGTTGTGAGGTTGTCTCCGAGTCCCCCTGCGACACCGATCCACCTAACACTGAGGATTACCTACACGGTTAATAAAGGGGGTGAGTTTACTAAAACTTAGTGTGTAATCCCCTTACTAGAGTAATCCCCAGTTGCGGTACTACCTTCATTACAGCAAAGCTGTTAATCATATATTGGGCTTAAAAAGCCTTCAGTAGCGGTATTATAATTGGCACAAAGCCATCGGTAATTGTATTATGTTTGACACATAGCCATCAGCGACGGTAATATAATCGGCACACAACCTTGGGTAAATATGATCCACACAGAGTCATCCATAAGTATGTTAGGCACATAGCCATAGGTAAATACGTTTGGTACAAAGCCATAGTCATGATGGCACAGAGCCATTTTTAGGTTGGCACAAAGCCACAATCAGAATAATTGGCTTTAAGCCATCGGTAGCTGTTTCATGTTAGGCACATAACCATCAGCGATTGTAATACAGTCAGCACATAGCCTCGGGTAAATATGATCGACACAGAATCGTTAATAATCATATATTGGGCTTAAAAACCACCGGTGGATCCACGATCGTCAAGCAACCATGCGATCCTCAATCGGTGGATCCACGGTCGTCAAGCAACCATGCGATCCACAATTTTTTCCTCTATTTCACAATTCCAACCCCATACAATATGTCGTGTATGTCATGCTCAATCATCACACGTGTATGCAAAATGGCCATGCTCAGTAACAATCATTTAAACATATATTAAAAACTTATCAGTTTTACAACCACAGTCAAGTCAGTTAAAACACAATCATACAATCACAATCAATCAGTCAAATTCATAGTCCAAGTCAGTCATTTACCCAGAAGGGCAAAACAGTCATTTTACCCTACAGGGGTAGTTCATTAATTTTACACTACAAGGGTAATTCAGTAATTTTACAAATCAGGGTTAATTTGATAATTTTACACTACAAGGGAATCCAGTAATTTTACAAATTAGGGTTATTTAGGTAATTTTACAAATCAAGGGTATTCCGATAATTTTACAAACTCAAGGTGTTTTGATAATTTTACAAATCGAGGGTATTTCGGTAATTTTACAAATCGGGGGTATTTTGGTAATTTTAAAAATCGAGGGTATCTCAATAATTTTACAAATCAAGGGTATTTCAATAATTTTACAAGCCAAGGGTATTTCGATAATTTTACAAATTGAGGGTATTTCGATAATTTTACAAATCGAGGGTATTTTAGTAATTTTACAAATTGGGGGTATTTCTGTAATTTTATAAATTGGGGTATTTTGGTAATTTTACAAATCGAGGGTATTTTGGTAATTTTACAAATCGAGGGTCTTAACGACCCAACAGAAGGTCTACCATTGCGTTGAGCGACTTAAGTAACCTAAACAGACCTAACAGTGCAAATGGGCCTAAGGCCCATTCCTTAGCCCAAGTGGGCCCACACACTCGTGTGGCCCATTTAGCCAAAATTTAGTTACGGCTATGTGGCTGAACTACTTCCCACCTAATAGTTAGATTTACACGAGTGGGCCCGTAAGCCCATTGGGCCCATCGAGGCCCAGCATAGCCCTAGCACACGAAAACGATTGTGGCGGCCTCTACAGTCTATTGCCCATGGTTTGTAGGATCGGTTTACCAAACGAGCGATCGCACGCTCGTGAAGCCTCAAATGCCAAAGTTTCGGCTTTTCGGCTTTTGCCAACTTCTAATAAAGAAGGGCGTGAATACACACCTGTTTATGAGAACGCGTCAAAGTCCACGATCACCAACCTTGGCACATCCTGCATTGAGTCTTCCTCACCAACACATCTAGTTCTCTCTATTTAAAGCCAGCTTCTCACCAATTCTCATGTTATCTTCCCGATGTGGGATTACTTTCAACCATTAGGAAAATTCCTCATTCTTATGACCACTTCAACCACAGAGTTCCAGTCCAACTCCACCTTCTAAACAGCTCAAATAGCAAAATAAATACTCCACTGCGCATCCCAAGACTTGAACCTCAGACCTCATAGTTGCACAACACGCCACCTTGCCACTCCACCACAGGCTCTTTCTGTGTTAAAAACGTCCATAATTAACCTTAAGACATATGTGCCAGCGTCCAGATTCACTTAAGAGAAAAACCAAAATGAATTGTAAGAGCCAAGACTTGAACCTAGGCTCCTTTACAACCTTAATGACGCCACAACCACTAGACCACATGTTTCCTTGTGTCATTTATTTAACACAATAATTTAAAATGCCATCATCCAGTGTTTTATTCACTTAATACCAAAATTTTTACTAAAGCCCAGGTTTGAACCTAGATTCCTCCAACACTTCTCAGAGCCATTAACCACCAAAGTAGACATTTAATTGTGTCATTTCCTTGCACAATTAAATACTTATATACAACCTCCTTACAGACCCATACTCAAGGCCCAATATTTCTAGGCCCAAATTCGAGGTGTTACATGTTACTTGGTAAAGCAATGTTAATTATTTACTTGTAACTTACTAAGCTTTAAGCTTACTTCCTCTCTTCTCCATTTTTCTTATTGTGCCGTCAAGCTAGCTCGGGAATCAAGGGACGTCGGAGGCATTGATCACACTGTCACCTCAAGTTTTTGGTATAGTTAGTTTAAATGTTTTGAGTGTGGCATGTATAGGGACTTAGTCTTTTTGTTTAGTGTCATGTTGGTTTAGCCACAAGTGTTGGCTCATATGGATGTGATATTCATTTTGTGTAGGCTATTGATGTTGGCTAATATTGATTATTATTAAATGCATTTAATGAAAATTCTCATGGTTTGTGTTGATAAGAGAAGATGTTGTATGTGATAGGAAATAACTTGGAATTGATGTATGGATGCCTAGGTATTGGCTAATATGGTCATGTGTTTATGTGGTATTGGTAGTGTTTTATGTTCTTGTTGGTGGGTGTAAGTAGGGTGACAAAAAGGCTTGGTAAATAGCCTTGTTTTTGTCCACACGGGTAGACACATAGGCGTGTGTCTAGACAGTGTGTAACACACGGTCTACCCCAAGGGCATGTGGTCCGGCCGTGTGTCCCTTGCACCTAAATTTGGCAAAACAGAATGCCCAGTAGTAACCACACGGGTAGAGACACGGCCGTGTGTCTCAACCGTGTGGAGGACAAGGCCTAGTACACGGGCATGTACCAAGGTTGCGTGCGCCTAAAGAGTTGATGAATTCAGAAACAGAATGATAAGGTTTTTGTACATGGGCTGAGAATGGGCGTGTCATGGCCGTGTGAGGGACACAGGCCATGGACAAGGGCATGTGCCAAGCCGTGTGGAAACCTCTGTAGGTTCGAATCGAGAAATAAATTTGCAGGGGCAAGGGACACGGGTGTGTCCTGATATGTTCAGGCTGTGTGAGCCATACGGGCCTTCAAGATAGCCGTGTTAAGAGGACACACAGGCATGTCACCCTTCCACACGGGCATGTGCCCCTGGTTGCATTGAAATTTTTCAGAGTTTTCAAAAGTGTTCGGTTTATTCCCGAACTGTTTCCAAAGCGTGTTTTGGGCCTTGTAGGTCCATATTAGGGACGTTAAGAGGAAGTTTGAAAGTTTTAAATTTGAGAGAAATTTTATGACCCAAAAATGTTTGTATGTATGTGTTTAAGTCTAGTAACGCCTCGTACCCTACCCCGGCGTGGGATACGGGTAAGAGGTGTTACAATTTGATCCTTATAGCTACTAGAATTCAACTTTCGCATTTTATGCGATTTAGTCCTTCTAGTAATTAAACACCTAATCGATAAAATTTTCTTATCAAAATTTTCATACGTCGTTCCTAACATTTTACGGGCCATATGATAAAATAAAAATAAAATATATTTTGGGTCAGATTTGTGGTCTCGAAACCACTGTTTTGATTTCACTGAAAAATGGGCTATTACAGAATGCCACACTTCATAACAAAGAAATAAAGGATGGAAGTGATAAGTTCAAAAAAGAAAGAGTTTGACGCCACAAGGAGAACCTTGATAAGTTGATGCAATCCCGACCGCATCATGTTTGAGACAATTCGACGACATCGGGATTGGCCCAAACTCGAAATGAAGCTATTAATTCCAGTTTGTTAATTAGGTTGCTAGAATAAGGACTTTGATTTATTTAGTTTTAGTTACTTTAGTTATTATAATATGAGTCTTTAATTATGTCTTGTTTATTAAATGCATCCTTAATTATTATCTTGCATTATTGATCTGCATCTTTTAATTATGACATGCATTATGTGTTCTGCATTTAATAAAGTCATGCATTATGTAACTCCCATGTTAATTAAAGTTTGCATCTTTTAATGAAGTCATGCATTAAGTAATTCATTGTTCATTTAGTTTACATCTTAATTAAACCAAGCATTTAAGCATCTTAGTTGTTAAATATGTTTGAGTTTGTTTATATAAAGATGTTATTTAATTTGGCTGCTAATTTTTTAATGTTTAAGTTATAGTGTGTTTAATTTTTCTTAAATAAATTGATTGTGTGATTGTTGTAGGAAAGTACAAAAGGCTAGTCACATAGCTACAAAAGGGCTAGTCGTTTGCCAAGAAAAATCAAATGCTGTCACATTCAATTGGCTGCCCAATTTTAGTAGAAAAGAGTGTATTTGGTCACTTAATTGCTGGTGCATATTTGAAACATTTTTGGTGGGTATTGAGGCACTAAAAGCTCATTATGGTGACTTTTCAAATAGACCAAGAGTGACTCTTCAAGTCTAATCGGTTTCATGCACTCAAAGATAGTTATGGTGCCAATTAAGAGATGCATACACAAGTATTAAGGCATTTGGTTAAGGGGAAAATGAAGGGACATCAAGCAACACATTTGATGGACCATTAAGCTTTCATCAAGTGAAGAGACATGACTTTTCAGCTATGCATGAATCAAGTGAAAAGACATGACTCTTTGGCTACCTATTAAGAGTTATAACCGAATTTTAATATTTAGTTAATAGCTGATATGAATGTTGAATTTGAATAGTCATAATAATACCTATAAATAGTTTGTAAGAAAACATTGTTTTGGTTAGACTATTTTTGCCAAATTTATGAAATATTTGAAACCTGTGAGAGTTCAAATCTCCTTATTCTTTTCGGGACTGATCTAACTTATCAAGTTAGGCTTGTGGCATCTTATCCTTCCTTTGTTTTCTGAACTTATTACTGTAAAGTGTGGCACTCGTTATACCTTTGGTTCCTATCTCGTTAGATAGTGGGTCAAGGTTTATTTTATGATTTTACTTTTCATTATCCATCTAAGTGCTTGTCAGTCTTGGGTCAACAGTCTCTATATTGTTGGTTCAGCCTTTGTCTTAGCCAAACCTATCCATCCATTTCCTAAACATTCTTTGAACCTCTGTTTGAGCCTATCTTCTACCCGTTTGTAGCCTTTCTTGAAATGAAGCACAACTTACTCAATTTCACGATTGGGCAATCTAAACGACTCGAATCAACACCGAACTGAGTTCGTATCTCATCTAAATGTTCCTTAAGTGTTGTTATAAGTTTGGGTCAATACTGTCCTATAGTATTGGTTCACTCTTTAACCTTAAGCCTAAACTATTCCATTCGAATTACCAACTTCAAAATATCCCTATCTTTGTCTTAGCTAAAACTATCCATTTTTTTTCTAAACATTCTTTGAACCTATCTTTTATCCATCTTCAGCGTTTTTCTTGTAACGAAACAAACTTACTCAATTTCTCGATTGGGCAACTAATATGACTCGAATCATCACCGAAATGAGTTCATATTATTTGGTATCAGAGCTAGTGAAATTTATGTATCAACGTTTTTAGCATTACGATATTGTAATTTGAAAAAAAAAGTCAAAAAAAATTCAGTATCCATTGAAGTTCCAAGTGTGCAATATCTGTTTTTGGGAATACAAATTCATTGGAAATTAAAAAAAGAAGAAGCTAGCTTGGAAGTGTATTTGCTGCCAGACTGAATCCATTCATTACCTATCATTTGGCCACACTTAAACCTTTCTATCTTTGTTTTCCAGCCTACCCTTTGTCCTAACATCATTTCCTACACAAAATCGAACATCAAAATTGTGAGCCGATTCCGCAACGATTGTTGATTTGTCTAAGTAGTCCATTGAGAACTTAGAGAGGCGAACGTGAGTGAAAAAAGGCAAGAGTGAGTTGTGAGATCATTAGAGTGTTGAAAAGCCAGTCTTGAGTGCAAACACGAGTGGAGTGCCATCTTTGTTTTCTTTGCGAGTGAAACGTGAGGTTTGTATTGGTAAGGTACTCATTTTTATCTTTAAACTCTTTTCTTTTCCATCAATAAATCATGTTTTGAGAAGAGTTTTTAGAATTTGAACTGTGAGATTTGATGAAAGGGATGGACCAGTTGTTCGATAGAAAACTAAAACCCCTATAAGAACGAAGGTTCGTGCTGAAGAGCGGGGCTAGCGAGCAAGAGCCCAATGGGAACAAATTTCTCCAAATCAAAGGATGGAAACAAGATCGTTACAAAGACAACCATCCAATGACTATGTGGGAAGAGACTTATATCGAGATTCTCATTCATCAAGGAAGTCGAGTCGGTATGAAGCAAACCACGAGTCTGAAACTTTTCGAGGCTACTGACGAGAAGCTAGAAATTTTTCTTCAAGTGCCTCAAAGTATTCATCTACAGAGAAGTCCTTACGAAGAAGTGAATGTGTTTTGTATAAGTACTCATCCATGGAGGCTTATTCACAAAGAAATGATCGTGACTTATATAAAGATTCTTCCACTTCTTTCTAATGAAAAGTCTATCATTCTGATTCTTTTGTATTATCTCCATCTTGTAATGAAAGGTTGAGAGAAAAAGAAATAAAAATAAAGGAGAGATAAGAAATGCTAAAAAAAGAAATGAGAGAATATGGAATGAAATAGAGAAAAGAAAAAAAGAAATGAAAGAAAAATAAAAAAAAAAGAGTGAGAGAAAGCAAAACAAGATTAAAATTGAAAAAGAATGTGAGAACGAAAAAAATTGAAAAGGAGAAAGAGATTGGAGAAAGAAAAGAAAGAGTGCAAGAAATGAGTGACATTTTTGAAGATGAAATTGAAATAAAAAGTGAGAACGAGTTTTCAAAAGAGACAACTAAAAAAAAAGATCGTGGTTAAGAGAAAGTGAGGAATGTTTTTACTAACCCATATGCGAGTTATTCTCGTATTTCTTCTTCTTTTCAGGTGTCTAAAGGCTTGATTAACAAGGTTAAACTTCATTACCTTCTTGATAAGAGACGATTTCATTTGATCGAGAAAGGTAAGGTTGAAAATGAAATCAAACCACAAGCGCCTAAAGGTAAGCATGGTAAAGAATTTTTAGCCATTGAATCACGGCAATCACATTTGAATGTTGTTGAGAAAATTGTTGAATACTTAGTTTTTGAAAGAACTTCTCACCTTGATTTGATTAAATGTCATTTTCTAATTGTTAATGATTTTTCTCCAACTAGTGGCATGAAGAGTTTTTCTCATGATTTGTACTGTGTTGGCAAGTCTGTTGGTGAAGTGAGATTAACTCGAAGTCTACAAAATTTGATCATGTTTGATAAAGAGTTTCCATGTGAAATGCTCAATCTGTTTGATCGTGATGGTAATGAGAATTATTTAACTCTTATTGTGAAATCTTCGTATATTTGCATGAGATTTGAGAGATTTGATTGTTTGAAAGTTTGCGTGTCTAAATCTTATTTTCTTGGCATGTGTGATTTACTTGTCAAAATGAAGTTTTTGTTACGTGCTGGAACAAGTGATCAAAATCATGTGTTTAAACTGGGAGCAATTCCTAAATTATCATTAAGCGAAGGTGAGCATCATAAATTTTATGTGAATAGAAGTGTGAACAGTCTTTGCTTGTTTGATGTTTTATCATTATGTTCGAATACAAAGCATGAGAATTTTGTTTCCTTGCAAAGACAAAATCCAATATTTGATTTCAGAGGTTGTTCTATGCTATGGCTTGAGAGATTCAGACATGGTTCGCATGATTGTAACTTTAGCTTACTTCGTGTTCCTACCATGTTGCCAGTCAAGGGATTTCCAAGTCAAATTGAAATTGGAAGGAACAACTATGTTTTTGATCCTAGTGATTATAGTTCTATATTATTGTTCAAGGGACTTGAGCGATGGAATTTTGTTTTCCAAGATTATATCTTTTGAATACTTTGTGATTCTGGTTTGTTTCCATTAAAGAAAATTTTGATTCATTATGAGAAGGTGAGATCAACTTCTATTTTTGATCCTAGTATCGGTTTAAGGATTCCAAGATTGGATGGGTTGTCGAAAAGTTATTTTCTGTTCAAAATTCAAAGTGTCACTAATTTATTCCATTATTGTGTAGGTGACAATTTGGAATGGGTTCCTCCTAAAGAGGGAGGGCATGAAAATAACATGTTTCCTTTTCGAACCATTTGTGGTTCTCAGGTTTTTGGAAACGAATCTGTCAGGATCATGAACAAAGGAGTTCGTGACGATGAAAAACTTTTTGCGAGCAAATAACCCGATTTGAGGACAAATCGTTTTCAAGAGGGAGGGATGATGCGATCCCGGCGGCATCATGTTTTGAAACAATTTGACGACATCCGGATAGGCCCAAACTCAAGGGGCCGAAGTGCAAAATGAAGTTTTAATTCCAGTTTGTTAATCTTGTTGCTGGAATAAGGACTTTGATTTATTTATTTTAGTTACTTTAGTTATTATAATATGAGTCTTTAATTATGTCTTGTTTATTAATTAAATGCATATTTAATTAACGTCTTGCATTATTGATCTACATCTTTTAATTATGACATGCACTATGTATTCTACATTTAATGAAGCCATGCATTATGTAACTCCCAGGTTAATTAGAGTTTGCAGCTTTTAATGAAGTCATGCATTAAGTAATTCATTGTTCATTTAGTTTACATCTTAATTAAACAAAGCATTTAAGCATCTTAGTTGTTAAATATGTTTGAGTTTGTTTATATAAGGATGTTATTTAATTTGTCTGTTATTTTTTTAATGTTTAAGTTATGGTGTGTTTAATTTTTCTTATATAAATTGATGTGTGATTGTTGTAGGAAAGTACAAAAGGTTGGACACATAGCTACGAAAGGGTTGTTCGTTTTCCAAGAAAAATCAAATGCTGTCACATTCAATTGGTTGTCCAGTTTTGGCTTAAAAGAGTGTGCATTTTGTCACTTAATTGCTGGTGCATATTTGGAATGTTTTTGGTGGGTATTGAAGCACTCAAAGCTCATTATGGTGACTTTTCAAATGGACCAAGAGTGACTCTTCAAGTCTGATCAGTTTCATGCACTCAAAGCTAGTTATGGTGCCAATCAAGAGATGAATACACAAGCATTAAGGCATTTGGTTAAGGGGAAAAGGAAAGGACATCAAGCAGCACATTTAATGGACCATTAAGCCTTCATCAAGTGAAGAGGCATGACTTTTCAGCTATGCATGAATCAAGTGAAAAGACATGGCTCTTTGGCTGCCCATTAAAAGTTATAACCGAATTTTAATATTTAGTTAATAGCTGATACGAATGTTGAATTTGAATAGTCATAATAATGCCTATAAATAGTTTGTAAGAAAACATTATTTTGGTTACACTATTTTTTCCAAATTTATGAAATATTTGAAACTTATGAGAGTTCAAATCTCCTTATTCTTTTCGGGACTGATCTGACTTATCAAGCTAGGCTTGTGGCGTCTTATCCTTCCTTTGTTTTCCAAACTTATCACTACAAAGTGTAGCGTTCGTTATACCTTTGGTTCGTATCTCGTTAGATAGTGGGTCAAGGTTTATTTGCTAATTTTACTTTTCATTATCCATCTAAGTGCTTGTAAGTCTTGGGTCAACAATCTCTATATTGTTGGTTCAACCTTTGCCTTAGCCGAGTTTCCTCTATCCATCTTCAAAATTTTGCTATCCACCTTAAGTGTTGTTATAAGTTTCGGGTCAATACTGTCCTATAGTATTGGTTCACTCTTCAACCTTAAGCCTAAACTATTCCATCCGAATTACCAATTTCAAAATATCCTTATCTTTGTCGTAGCTAAACCTATCCATTTTTTTTCTAAACATTATTTGAACCTATCTTTTATCCATCTTTAGCCTTTTTCTTGTAACGAAACAAACTTACTTAATTTCTCAATTGGGAAACTAATATGACTCGAATCATCATCGAACCGAGTTTGTAGCATAAGTTCAAGTAAGTTAGACCAAGAACAAAGAGATAGAATTCTCACACAAAACATAGAAAAATTCAATTAGCTATCAAAGTTCTGTTTACAGGAAATTTATATGCACTTTTGTGACTGTTCAAATGCCTGTGTGAGGCTTTTCATATTCAGCCATTAACTAGTATTGTTACAAGTAATAATTTAATTTTTAACTCTTGTAAGGAATCCAATGAGTCATGTCTCTTCATTGGAATCTGATGTAGTTGAAAAGGCATGTCAATTCTCCTTAATGAAGACTTAAAGTATCTTTGATGTGTTCGATTGATATCCCTTCAGCTCCGTTGTAACCACATGATAAAAGCTTGTGTAACATCCTCTTAAATGACACCATGATGAAGACTTAAGACTCCAAAAATTTTCAGACTTGAAGAGTCTCTTTTGGTCCATTAAATAGCCTCATTAATGTTCTTTTAAAACCTTTGAAACTGTCCAACTTTAAGGAGTCTTTAATAATATGAAAAGTCACCTGCAAAATAGATATTTAAGATTAAATAATAACTTAAAACACTAATAAAAACAACATATTTAATAACTCTCATGCACACAAATTAAATGAACATGCAACTTAAACCATACTTGAAGTAAATTAACAAATGAGATGATTTGATGCATGACCTATAAAATATGAAAGACACATAATGTAAGTCTTAAATGATGCTATTAATGTAAAGCATTAACTGAAGACACATTCAACAAATAAGAAACATAATGCACATTTTAAAAGATGTAGATGTATTAATGCAAAACATTAAATAAAGATGCATTTAACAAGCAAAATACATAATGAAGAAGATCATTAAACAAAACACATAATTTAAATTTGAAAAGTTTGTTCAAATTAATCAAACTGTCACATGCAACATACTGCATGAAGTTGGACCATTATCTTGAGTCCAATAAAAATTGGACTTATCATGCTCAGCCTAAACTTGCTGAATCAACCCTAACATTGCCTCTTTGAGCTTCTTGGAACTGGCCCGAATCTTAGGGCCCAAAGGGAATTTCAGTTGGATTTCTTCTTTAATTCTCCTTATCTTTCAACCTAATTGGTATTGACATAGACGACTTTAATTTTTGTTCCAATCGATTCTTCATCAGACGCTCCCATGCATGTATCATCCCCTCCCTCTTCAAAATGATTTGTCCTCAAATCGTCACCTGCATCATAAGAAGATAAATTAGATACATTAAAGCTAGCACTAATGTTGAACTCACCTTGTAGGTCTAGCTTGTATGAGTTTTCATTAATCCTCTCTATAACTTGGAAAGGTCTGTCTCCTCTTGGAAGGAGTTTTGACTGTCGTTGGGCTGGAAATCTTTCTTTACACATGTGCACCAAGACCCAATCTCCAGGTTCAAACAAAATTTTCTTGTGGCCCTTATTTGCCTTCATCTCAAATTTCCTAGTTCTTCTCTCGATATTGTCTTTCACCTTTTGAACAATTCCTTAAGAAATTCTGCTTTCTTTTTACCATCTTAATTAACAATCTCATTAGAAGGTAAATGCATTAAATCTAAAGGTGCAAGAGGATTAAAACCATATACAACCTCAAATGGTGAAAACTTCATAGCAAAATGAATGGTGCAGTTATAAGCAAACTCAACATGGGGTAGACAATCTTCCCACGTCTTCAAGTTCCTTTGTATGATTGCTCTCAATAATGTAGACAAAGTTCGATTAACTACTTCAGTTTGTCCATCCATTTGTGGATGATAAGTAGTTAAGAACATCAACTTTGTGCCTAACTTACTCCACAACGTCTTCCAAAAGTAACTCAAAAACTAAGCATCCCGATCTGAAACTATACTTCTCAGAATTCCGTGCTATTGAACTACCTCTCTGAAAAACAAATTTGCTATTTGCATAGCATCATCAGTTTTGTGGCAAGGTATGAAGTGTGCCATTTTAAAAAATCTATCAACCACCACAAAAATAGAATCTCTACCATTTTTCGATCTAGGCAGTCTTAACACAAAGTCCATCAATAAATCAACCCAAGGTTCCATAGGTATGGGTAAGGGTGTATACAAACCATGAGCTTTAAGTATAAACTTAGCCTTTCTGCACGTGATACACCTTTTACAAATTCTTTCAACATCTCGTCTCATATGTGGCCAAATGAAATGTTCTTGCAACACCTCTAAAGTTTTGATCGTGCCAAAAATGACCTATAAGTCCTCCTTCATGTCCCTCCTTCACAAATAGCTCACGAATAGATCCCTATGGAACACAAAGCTTATTTTCTTTAAAAGGAAAACCGTCATGTTTGAAAAATTTTCCAAAAGCTCCTTTTTCACAAGCTTGATATACATTTTTGAAATCAACATCAGAATCATATAAGTCTTTAATATACTCAAATCCAAGCAATTTTATATTCAGAGTTGATAACAGAGTATACCTACGTGACAATGCATCAACAACCATGTTTTCTTTACCTTTTTTGTACTTGATGACATAAGGAAAAGTTTCAAGAAACTCTACCCATTTTGTGTGTCATTTTTTCAACTTATGTTGCCCCTTCAAATACTTCAATGAGTCATGATCAGTGTGAATAACAAATTCTTTTGGCCAAAGGTAATGTTGCCATGTTTCCAACTGTAACAGCCCATTTTTAGTCAAATTAGAACAGTGGTTTTGGGACCACAAATCTGAGGTCAAAATATTTGTTTTATTAATATTTTGAGGTCTACAGCATGATATTATAATTGTGAAAAAATTTTGTTAAGAAATTTTATCGTATGAATGCTCAATTCGATAAAAAGGACTAAATCTCGTAAAGTGTAAAAGTTGAGTTCTATTAGCTAAAGGTGTCTAATAGTTATAGAACTTTATAGTGGAGGTCCTTAAGTGGTAATTAAACCATTGTTTATTTGATTGGACAAATGTGGACATTAATTAGGTGATATTAATGGTTTTATGATAAGGTTAATTTAGTAAATAACAAAATAAATTAAAATTAAAGTAAGAAAAAGAAAGGTATCATCTTTCTTCTTCATTTCTTCAATTAAAATTTAGACTAGAAAGCCATTAAAGACTATCCAAACATTCGGCCAACCTTGGTGTGTGCATGTAAGTGATTCTTGACTCGATTTTTAATGATTTCTATGTTTTCAGAGTCGTTGTCGCTTAATCTAGCTAGCCCAGGGAATAATTTGTGAAACTGTTAAAAGTCTAGGGTTTTACCATTGATGAATATGTATGTGTTTTGATGTTTGATGATAGAAAATGGATGGTTGTTGTTAGATAAACAACATTTGTTAAGTGATTTTTGATAAAATTGTCAATTAGAGATTAAATTAAGAAAGGTGATAAATTATGTGGTAAATGTGTGAAATAATGAAAAATATGGGTTGCTATGAGTATAAGTGATATTCGGCTAGCATGGGTGTGGATTTAATTGCATGAAATTGCATTTTTATGAGCTAGGGACTAAATTTGTAAATAAGTTTAAAGTTTAAGGGCAAAAGTGTAAAATTTCCATAATATGAAAATTGATTTAAATTGAATAGAATGATAATTAAATAAGTTAAATTTGATTATATATCGATCAAGAAAAGTGAAGTTCGGAATTAGATCGAGGGAAAAAGAAAATAGTGGGTTGATAGCTCGTTTCTCCCATATAAATCCAAGGTAAGTTTGTATGTTAATAAAAATTAATATAATTGTTTTTTAAATGCTTAATAATTGTATTATTGATGAATACAACCTTACAAAAATGTTGGACAAAGAATTAGCTACGCGTGAAATCCCGGTTAAACCTTAGGAATAGATTAGGATACAAATGACATGTTATTAGGGGTTATTGTGTTTTTGGTGCTGGTCAGTACATTCTACCGATGGCTGAGTTTTCCGACATGTGTTGAGGATCCTCGACAGCTTGTGTGAGTAGCACCATGTAGCTACATCTTGACCGTCAGCTTGTGTGAGTAGATCTGTTAATAGCTCGAGATTGAGCATTATATGAGATATGAGATTGAGACGGCTTCGGCTATGTTTTGGCACTTAGGGTGCGAGATTCCCGAGTATCCAATATTATTCCAAATGGTTCAATGGGTCTATTGAAGACATGAAAGGGTAAGAGATTGATACGTATCAGTGTAGGTATGTACCTAAACCATATAAGCATTGAAATCTATGAAGTCTGTGAGTTACATGATCTACTATGTGGATGAACATATATTAGCCTTGTGATTAAGTTAAATTGTAGGGTTTTATGATAGATAATTTAATTTACGAATGAATATTAAGTTATATTTATTAATCATACTAGCTTACTAAGCTTTGTAGTTTATTCTATTTACTTTTCCGTGTTTTATAGTGATTTTAAAGCTTGCTCGGATTGGGAGTTGTCACAGATCTCGTCACACTATCCACCTGTCATTTTGGTACTTTTGAACTTGTGTATTTGGTTATACAGCATGTATAGGATTTGTGGTTAATATGGTTTATATGTTTGTAATGTATATAGCCAATTAAATAGGCTAGTAAATGATAAATGTTTGATTATGTGTATAGCCATTTGATTTGGCTTATTTTGGTATATTCAGCTATGTATATATATGTGCAAATGGCCTTTTGTTATGGGGTTGGTAATTGCTATATGAATGTTTATTGTGGTGTAACACCCCAAACCCGGCCCAGATGTTATGGCTGGATCCGACGTGTCACATTGAAGTTTTTAAGAAAACCCATGCCTCTTTCAACTTTCCTTCTTAGTGTTTTAAAAGATAGTCTTTACTAAGTTAATAAAGTGAATGGAAGCTGTGCACCAGATAGGTATCCGAATCAGAGGAGGTGAGCTATGAAGGCTGCTTAAGTACCAAGCTCTTGACTAGATCCAATCCTAGACATGCCCACAACCATTGCCACACTTTGGTGCGAGGTTAGGTTTTGGAAAAAAAACGAGTTGGAATTCATTTAAGTAGATATTTTTGATAAACCGATTAATTATATCGTTGCTCTATTTTGAAAACAAGTATCATTTTGAAAACGCGCCCTACGTCTAACCCATTTTGGATTATTAACAGTAAAATATAGAGTATAAAATAAAATAATCCCAGAAAGATAATTAAAAAGGCCTTATTACAACCCAAAACCAAATAATAATAAATTAAAAAAACTGGTTACTTATTGCAAAGTTCGAAAGCGATCACCACGGCCACTCTGAATCCCCTACGGCTCCAAGTCTCCACATCAAGGCTCACCTGCAAGGTTAAGGAAAGGGGTGAGTTTGGAAACTCAGTGTGCAACAAGCCCCTTTCAGAGCCCAAACTAATATCAGCATACTAGGCCTAAGCCCTAATTTAGTCTCGACATATACTGGGCCGAAGCCTTTTCATAAATCATATCACTGGGCCGAAGCCTTTACTGTAATCGGTATGGCCCATAGGCCCATTTCAATATCACATGTAATACCAATGTATGTATGCAAGCCCATTTGGGGAGACTACTCAACCCACCATGCTACTCTCCACCCGTACCAACCAAGCTCTCCATGTGGGGAATAACTCAACCCACCCAACCAAACTCTCCACCGGGCAAAGATAGTCTTTATCATATAACTGGAGGCCTAGCCTCTTTTAATAACTGGGGCAAAGCCCTTTAAGCACTTCCTCCGTTTATATAAAACCCAACCCATGCATATAATGAGTATATCATAGCATATCAAGTGCATCTCATATCATATCATGTGCATATCATGTCATATCATGTATAACAATATCTCATACATCATATTCATAATTAAACCCTAGGAGGTATAAAGGTCATTTTTACCTAGGGCAAAATAGTCATTTTTCATATTATAAGGGTAATGTCATAATTTTACCAAATATCAGAGTTTTCCATGTTCATTAACAATTACCAATATTTTCGAGTGTTTAAACAATGATCTTTAACCCACTTTATCAAATTCGGGCTTTTGGGCCCAAAACCCCTAATGGGCCCTACGAATGCCGATTTAGCCCATTAAGCCCACTTAACCCAAATTTTACAACAGAACTAACCGTGTTAACATGCAACTTTTCCAAATTTCATTTTCTATCAATTTTACCCAAATGGGCCCGAAAGCCCATTGGGCCCAATTCTAGCCCATTGAGGCCCAACTTACCATCGTGCACAAAATTGCGCTCTTACCTATTCCATCGACCCAAACACCGATCTTATCGTATTTATCGCATCTATAACCGAACGCAAAATTAGAAGTTCCCGAAATGCCAAAATTTTAGCATTTCAGCTTTTCAGCGAATATTAATCTAAGCTACTCCGAGGGTTGTTACATACCTGTTTTGTGACATTTGCTAACAAAGTCTCCCACGACAACCTACAAATAATCACCACCATTCTTAGTTTACAATTCATGCTTATCAAACCCAAAATCCACCTTACCATAGTTGGCCAAAGAACCCCTAATAGCCATAGATCACTTACCTTCACAGGGTCCGATGATTCGATCCAAGTTTATCCAAACCGATACTCCAAGCCTTGTTGCTCCTCCAAAGTTGTCTATTTCACTACACAAACCATAAAAGTCGAATGAAAAAGGCCCAGTGAGGCTTATACCTCAAATCGATAACCTCCCTAAACTTAGGGGATTTCGGCTTTTCTTAACATTTTACACTACTGAATCGATTTGGAAAAACGAGTACTTACCACATTCTTCCCTTCTGCACTGCTTAGACCCAAAATAGACTCAGCCCTCAACCACCTAGCAGCCTTCGAATCCTAGAGGTCTACAGGTTCGGCTATGCCCCTAGAACTAAGGTATTTTGGCTTTTAGGACCAAGAAAAAGAAATGGTGTGGTGGCTTTGTATTGGTGTTGCCGTTGGGGACTTTTAGAGTTTAGTGGATGAAGGGATCGATCACAACAAATGAAGAGAAAAGAAGGATGCTGGTCTAAGTGAAATCGGCACAACCAACTTCAAAAGTTCGGCTCTTGTGGCTATTCGGCAAGGGCGATTATAAGAAAGGGAGTAGTAGTTTGGTTTTGTCACAGAAGAGAAAGAAAAATGAATGAAAGGAGTGGTGATTTCGGCTAGAGAGGAAAAGGAAGAAAAGAAATAACCCTAAGATGCTTAAACAAAAGAAAACGGCATAACTAAAGCCCCTAATGCCGAAATACTAACCTAAAACCCCTAAGCCAATATTTCCTCCCTAAATTCCCACTATTCGGCCAACTCTAAGCCTCCATTCAAATCCCCAAAATCTCTCCCCTTATCACTCCTAAACTCATGCATTTGACTGATTCAAACTCTCTCCAACAGAGTTCCATTCGACTTCAAACTCCTGCATGCTCAAGACATAAAAATAACAGCACAATTGCCAGCTTAGTGAGTCGAACCTTGGCCTTCCCTCAACCACTTACACGCCACTTTTTTAGCTCCTTAGTGGCGTCACTTAACCACTTTGCCAGGGGCTCTCTTGTGTTACGTTTTACCCACATCTTTTAATAAGGCCACCTATCCAATGCCCCTAACTCCTTAAGTCCAAAATTCAAAAATTCTACCCTGTTTTGGCCAACACATGGGCCTTCCATAGGCCCATTTACACACTCCAATTATGAATTTCACAACCAATTACCAAATTTTAAAAATTTAACCAAATTTTAAAAATTTTACCAAATTCTCAAAAATTACGAAAATCCCAAAAATCAGGGTGTTACCACTCTACCCACCTTAATGAAATTTCGGCCTCGAAATTTTACCTGATCCAAACAGTTGAGGGTATTGCTGACGCATCGCTTTCTCTGACTCCCAAGTAGCTTCTTCTTTTCCATGGTTTCTCCAAAGTACCTTCACTAAGGGGATTGACTTTCTTCTCAACACCTTGACGTCACGATCAAGTATCTGCACAGGTTCTTCTTCGAAGGTTAAATATGACTGTACCTCAATTTCTGCAACTGTCACAATAAGAGTAGGGTCAGAACGATATCGCCTTAGCATGGACACATGAAAGACGTCGTGAATAGATCCAGCTCTAGAGGTAACTCTAGTTGATAAGCCACCGGCCCTATCCGCTTAAGGACCCGATAAGGCCCAACGAACCGTGGACTCAACTTGCCCTTCCTACCAAACCTCAATATCTTCTTCCAAGGCGAAACCTTCAAAAAGACCATGTCCCCTACAAAGATATTCAATATCCTTACGCTTGGATCAAGATAAGACTTTTGTCGGTCCATTGTCTCCTTTAACCGATTCCTGATCACCTTAACTTTGTCTTCAGTATCCGCTACTAACTCCGGTCCAAGTACTTGCCTTTCCCCCAACTCTGCCCAACAAGTAGGCGAGCGACACCTTCGCCCATACAGTGCCTCGTAAGGAGCCATCTGAATACTTGCTTGGTAACTGTTTTTATACGCGAACTCCGCCAATGGTAAGTAATCCTCCCAACTGCCCCTAAAGTCGATAACGCAACCCCTCAACATATCTTCTAGAATCTAAATGACCCTCTCTGACTGCCCATCCGATTGAGGGTGAAAAGCCGTACTAAAATCCAATCGCGTTCCCAATGCCTCATGCAACTTCTGCCAAAATTGAGATGTAAACCTTGGGTCTCGGTCAGAAATTATCGATACTGGCACCCCATGCAACCGCACTATTTTCGCCACATATAACTTGGCCAACCTCTGAAGTGAGTAATCGATTCGGACAGGTATGAAATGGGCAGATTTCGTCAGCCTATCCACAATCACCCAAACTGAGTCCTTCTTGGAAGGTGTCAATGGCAGACCACTCACAAAATCCATGGTTACCCTTTCCCACTTCCAAAGTGGTATCTTCAATAGCTATAACAATCCTGAAGGCAGTTGATGCTCGGCCTTTACTTGTTGACATGTCAAACATTTTCCCACAAATTCGGTCACTTCTCGCTTAAGCCCAGGCCACCAGTATAGCTCTCGCAAGTCTCGATACAACTTACTCCCTCCTGGATGCATAGCAGAAGGTCTATCATAAGCCTCTATCAAAATCATCAATCTCAAATTAGAATCCTTCGGTATACAAATTCTTCCTCAAAAACAAAGAACCCCATCACCATTTAATCCAAAGTTTGAATTCTCCCCCTTCTCAGCTTGCTGAAATTGAGAAACCAACGACTCATCCACCAACTGCTGCTTCTTAATCTGCTCCACCCAAGTCGGTCTCACTTGTAACTCTGCCAATAAGCTTCCATCGTCATACAAGCTTAAGCGAGCAAACATTGCCTTCAATTCCGCCATAGTCCTTTGACTCAACGCATCAGCCACGATATGAGTAGGGTCAGAACGATATCGCCTTAGCATGGACACATGAAAGACATCTTGAATACGATCCAGCTCTGGAGGTAACTCTAGTTGATAAGCCACCAGCCCTATCCGCTTAAGAATCCGATAAGGCCCAATGAACCGTGGACTCAACTTGCCCTTCCTACCAAACTTCAATATCTTCTTCCAAGGCGAAACCTTCAAAAAGACCATGTCCCCTACAGCATACTCAATATCCTTACGCTTCAAATTAGCATAAGACTTTTGTCGATCCGCTGCCTCCTTTAACCGATTCCTGATCTCCTTAACTTTGTCTTCAGTATTCACTACTAACTCCGGTCCAAGTACTTGCCTTTCCCCAACTCTGCCGAACAAGTAGACGAACGACACCTTCGCCCATATAGTGCCTCGTATGGAGCCATCTGAATACTTGCTTGGTAACTGTTGTTATACGCGAACTCCGCCAATGGCAAGTAATCCTCCCAACTGCCCCTAAAATCGATAACGCAACCCCTCAACATATCTTCTAGAATCTGAATGACCCTCTCTGACTGCCCATCCGACTGAGGGTGAAGAGTCGTACTAAAATCCAATCGCGTTCCCAATGCCTCATGCAACTTCTGCCAAAATCGAGATGTAAACCTTGTGTCTCGGTCAGAAATTATCGATACTGGCACCCCATGCAACCGTACTATTTTTGCCACATACAACTTGGCCAACCTCTAAAGTGAGTAATCGGTTCGGACAGGTATGAAATGGGCAGATTTCATCAGCCTATCCACAATCACCCAAACTGAGTCCTTCTTGGAAGGTGTCAATGGCAGACCACTCACAAAATCCATGGTTACCCTTTCCCACTTCCAAAGTGGTATCTTCACCGGTCAGTAATAATCTCAAGGCGCTTGATGCTCGGCCTTTACTTATTGACACGTCAAACATTTTCCCACAAATTCGGTCACTTCTCGCTTAAGCCCAGGCCACAAGTATAGCTCTCGCAAGTCTCGATACACTTACTCCCTCCTGGATGCATAGCACAAGGTCCACCATGAGCCTCTCTCAAAATCATCAATCTCAAATCAGAGCCCTTCGGCATACAAATTCTTCCTCGAAAACAAAGAACCCCATCACCATTTAATCCAAAGTCTGAATTCTCCCCCTTCTTAGCTTGCTGAAACCGAGAAACCAATGACTCATCCACCAACTGCTGCTTCTTAATCTGCTCCACCCAAGTCGGTCTCACTTATAACTCTGCCAATAAGCTTCCATCGTCATACAAGCTTAAGTGAGCAAACATTGCCTTCAATTCCGCCACAGTCCTTTGACTCAACGCATCAGCCACGACATTTGCCTTACCTGGATGGTACTCAATCGAACAGTCATAGTCCTTTAACAACTCTATCCACCTTCGCTGTCTAAGATTTAGCTCCTTTTGAGTCAGCAAGTACTTAAGACTCTTATGATCCGTATAGATAATGCATCTCTTCCCATACAAGTAGTGCCTCCATATCTTAAGCGCAAAGATCACCGCTGCCAACTCCAAGTCTTGAGTAGAATAGTTTACCTCATGAGGCTTAAGCTATCGTGAAGCATAAGCGACCACTTTACCCTCTTGCATCAACACACAGCCCAAACCTACATGTGACGCGTCACTGTACACAGTGAAATCCTTACCAAACTCTGGCTAAATCAACACTGGTGCCTCAGTCAGAACCTTCTTTAACTTCTCAAAAGCCTCTTACTGCTTATCTGTCCAAACAAACGGTGCTCCCTTCCTTCTAAGTTTCGTTAACGGCGCTGCCAACACAGAAAATCCTTCCACAAATCTTCGATAATAACCTGCCAACCCCAGAAAACTTTAGATTTCTGTTACTAACCTCGGTGGCTTCCATTCTAGAATCACCTCAATCTTTTGAGGGTCTACCTTGATCCCCTCAGCAGACACAACATGTCCCAAGAAAGTTACTTCACTCAACCAAAACTCGCACTTACTGAACTTTGCATAGAGTTGCTTTTCCCTTAGCACTTGCAAATGCAGCATAATACGAAAGATGCTCATCATGCTTCTCTTCCGTTTCTGAGTACACCAAGATATCATCGATAAAAACGACTACAAACTGATCCAAGTACGACTGAAATACCTGATTCATCAAATCCATGAATGCTGTCGGTGCATTAGTCAAACCAAAGGGCATAACCAAAAACTCGTAATGACCATATCGAGTTCTGAATGTCATCTTATGAATATCCTCTTCTTTGACTCTCAACTGATGTTATCCTGACCGAAGGTCGATCTTAGAAAATACTGAAGCTCCTCTCAGTTGGTCAAACAGATCGTCGATTCTTGGCAAAGGATACTTGTTCTTAATCGTCAGTTTGTTCAACTGTCGATAATCAATACACATCCGCATGGTCCCATCTTTCTTCTTTACGAACAACACTGGTGCGCCCCACGAAGAAACACTTGGTCTTATAAACCTTCTATCTAACAGTTCTTGAATCTGAGCTTTCAAATCCACCAACTCTTTTGGTGCCATCCGGTAAGGTGCAATGGACACTGGAGCTGTTCCAGGTAACAAGTCGATTCCGAACTCGACTTCTCTGTTCGGAGGTAGTCTAGGAAGCTCCTCAGGAAAAACATCTTGAAATTTTTTGATGGTCCTGACTGACTCCACAGTCATCCCCTCAGGTTCAGCTTGACTCACAAATGCTAAAAATGCCTCACAACCTTTCCGAATCAACTTCTCAGCCCTTAAAGCCGAGACAAAATTGGACAAATAGTTCCTTCGCTCCCCTATGACCATTATCTCCTCATCATTGGCAGTTCAACGTCACCCTATGCTTAGTTAGCCAGTCCATTCCCAAAATAAGATCAAATTCCCCAAATGGCAGCTCCATCAAATCTCTTACAAATATCCTATATTGTGTCTCTAAAGCCACCTCCCTAAAGGGTTTATCTACCTTAACTAAGTGTCCCAAAGGACTTATCAATGATACCCCACTCACAGTCTCCTCAGGAAGCACACCCAATGTCCCAGATACATTACAGGCAACATACGAATGAGTGGAACCAACATCAATCAAAGCAGTGTAAGGCTTGCTATGAATAAAGAACGTACCAGTTATAACATCAGGAGCATCACCCTTCTCACGATGCCGTGCAGCATAAACCAACGCCAGCTGTCGAGCTTCAACATGTCTAGCACCCTGCCAGGTGCCCCACGTCCTCGTCCACTACCACTACCACCTTTACCTTGCCCACGGCCTCTCTGTGGTGGTAGTCCTCCTCGCAGCGGTTGGACACCTCTTTGCTCCGCAACTTGATCCTGAGCTGCTCTCCAAGGACACTCTTTGAACTTATGTTCCTTTGACCCACATCAAAAACATGCTCCAGTTCGTTTCCAAAGACTCCCCATATGCACTCTCGCCACGCCCCACCGCAAGCCCAGCAGCCTAAGGGTATTCACCGGAACTGCTCGAACCGGTTCCTCCATTCTAGCTCTTTTAACATTTCTATATGCAGCACCCGAGGGTCCAGAATCCCTCCTGAATCTGGGTCAATCCTTCTCACGATTCTACCGTTCAATTCGTTTTACTTCCTCGGCTATCTTAGCCTTCTCTACCAACGCAGCGAAATCACGCTCCCTCTGTGGAGCTATCAGCACCCTAAGCTCATCGCGGAGGCCATCCTCGAATCGAACACTGCGCTCATATTCGGTCGCAACTATCCCGCTAACATATCGACTTAGCCTCAAGAATTCTGCCTCATACTCCCCAACAGTCTTATTACCCTGAGCCAGATTCAAAAATTCTTTTCGACGGGCATCCACATAACTAGCTCCAACATACCTTCCCTTAAAAGCAGTCTTGAACAGTTCCCAGGTTACTCGTTCGATTAGGGTACTCTCCCTTAGAGTGATCCACCACTGGTATGCCTCATCTCGTAGCAACGACACGGCCCCTTCAGTTTTTACTCAACAGAGCAATCTAGGTCGTCCATAATCCGCTCTGTTACCTCTAGCCAATATTCAGCCACGTTTGGGGCTACTCTGCATATCGCCCTAAAACCTCTCTGCTCCGTTAGCCCGGAGTCGCTCAAAGATGGATCCCCTATTCACTGTCCCAGTGCTAGCTCCAGCAACCCTTTCCAAAACCCTTAACATTGCTTGAGACAAAGTATCGTCCCCCGCAGCCCGATTATGTGACCCAGTCTCAGTTGCCTGTGGCACGGATGCCTCCTCAGCTGGCCTATGCCCTGAGGATGAAGATTCAACTTGCACCATTCTGCGACCACGTCCGCGACTTCGTCCACGAGTTCCTCTTGTACTGAATTATCTTTTTACGAATTTTATGACATTAGTTTAATATTTCAGTTGTTTATTACGAGATGTCTAATGGAAATATAGCAGTTCAGGGATTATTTTCGCAACGTCGTAGCCTAGCTATAGTCTCAATCCTACTATTTTACAGCTCTACCCTATCTAAAGTATCATAGTAGGGTCTCAGTTCTATCTATAGCATCATATCAATATCACACGGTGTAAAAAAAAGTACACTTACAGACTTGGTACCGGGGATTCAGTGTGCCACTTCTTTCTCCAAACCATTTAATGCTTAAAAACATATATTTGGTCACAGAAAATAAGTAAAAAGAGGGTTTTTTTTAGAAATTCTTAAAAATTGATTTAAAATACCTTTGTTTTGAAATTCTTGATTTTAAACCCGTTTAAAACCCACATCCATGTTGTTGCAACCTGGCTCTAATACCACTAAATGTAACACCTTAAACCCAGCTCAGACGTTATGGCCGGATCCGACGTGTCACATTGAAGTTTTTAAGAAAAGCCATGCCTCTTTCAGCTTTCCTTCTTAGTGTTTTAAAAGATAGTCTTTGCTAAGTTAATAAAGCGAATGGAAGCTGTGCACCAGGTAGGTATCCGAATCAGAGGTGGTGAGCCATGAAGGCTTCTTAAGTACCAAGCTCTTGACTGGATCCAGTCCTAGACATGCCAACAACCATTGCCACACTTTGGTGCGAGGTTAGGTTTTGGAAAAAAAACGAGTTGGAATTCATTTAAGTAGATATTTTTGATAAACCGATTAATTATATCGTTACTCTATTTTGAAAATAAGTATCATTTTGAAAACGTGCCCTACGTCTAACCCATTTTGGATTATTATCAGTAAAATATAGAGTATAAAATAAAATAATCCCAGAAAGATAATTAAAAAGGCCTTATTACAACCCAAAACCAAATAATAATAATTTAAAAAAAACCGGTTACTTATTGCAAAATTCGAAAGCGATCACCACGGCCACTCTGAATCCCCTACGGCTCCAAGTCTCCACATCAAGGCTCACCTGCAAGGTTAAGGAAAGGGGTGAGTTTGGAAACTTAGTGTGCAACAAGCCCCTTTTAGAGCCCAAACTAATATCAGCATACTGGGCCTAAGCCCTAATTTAGTCTCGACATATACTGGGCCGAAGCCTTTTCATAAATCATATCACTAGGCTGAAGCCTTTATTGTAATCGGTATGGCCCATAGGCCCATTTCAATATCACATGTAATACAAATGTATGTATGCAAGCCCATTCGGGGAGACTACTCAACCCACCATCCGCTACTCTCCACCTGTATCAACTAAGCTCTCCATGTGGGGAATAACTCAACCCACCCAACCAAACTCTCCACTGGCAGCATAGCTGCTTTATCATATAACTGGAGGCCTAGCCTCTTTTAATAACTGGGGCAAAGCCCTTTTTGATAAACTGGGGCAAAGCCCTTTAAGCACTTCCTCCGTTTATATAAAACCCAACCCATGCATATAATGAGTATATCATAGCATATCAAGTGCATCTCATATCATATCAAGTATAACAATATCTCATGCATCATATTCATAATTAAACCCTAAGGGGCATAAAGGTCATTTTTACTTAGGGCAAAATAGTCATTTTTCATATTATAAGGGTAATTTCATAATTTTACCAAAAATCAGGGTTTTTCATGTTCATTAACAATTACCAATAATTCCGAATATTTAAACAATGATCTTTAACCCACTTTATCAAATTCGGGCTTTTGGGCCCAAAACCCCTAATGGGCCCTACGAATGTCGATTTAGCCCACTAAGCCCACTTAACCCAAATTTTACAACAGAACTAACCCTGTTAACATGCAACTTTTCCAAATTTCATTTTCTATCAATTTTACCCAAATGGGCCCGAAAGCCCATTGGGCCCAATTCTAGCCCATTGAGGCCCAACTTACCATCATGCACAAAATTGCGGTCTTACCTGTTCCATCGACCCAAACACTGATCTTATCGTATTTATCACATCTATAATCGAATGCAAAATTACAAGTTCCCGAAATGCCGAAATTTTAGCATTTCAGCTTTTCAGCGAATATTAATCTAAGCAACTCCGAGGATTGTTACACACCTGTTTTGTGACATTTGCTAACGAAGTCTCCCACGAAAACCTACAAATAATCACCACCATTCTTAGTTTACAATTCATGCTTATCAAACCCAAAATCCACCTTACCATAGTCGGCCAAAGAACCCCTAATAGCCATAGATCACTTACCTTCACAGGGTCTGATGATTCGATCCAAGTTTATCCAAACCGATACTCCAAGCCTTGCTGCTCCTCCAAAGTTGTCTATTTCACTACAAAAACCATAAAAGTCGAATGAAAAAGGCCCAGTGAGGCCTATACCTCAAATCAATAACCTCCCTAAACTATAGGGGGTTTCGACTTTTCTTAACATTTACACTACTGAATCGATTTGGAAAAACGAGTACTTACCACAGTCTTCCCTTCTACATTGGTTAGACCCAAAGTAGACTCAGCCTTCAACCACCTAGCAGCCTTCGAATCCTAGAGGTCTACAGGTTCAGCTATGCCCCTAGAACTAAGGTATTTCAGCTTTTAGGACCAAGAAAAAGAAATGGTGTGGTGGCTTTGTATTGGTGTTGCCGTCGGGGACTTTTAAAGTTTAGTGGATGAAAGGATCGATCACAAAAAATGAAGAGAAAAGAAGGATGTTGGTCTAAGTGAAATTGGCACAACCAACTTCAAAAGTTTCGGCTCTTGTGGCTATTCGGCAAGGGTGATTATAAGAAAGGGAGTAGTAGTTTGGTTTTGGCACAGGAGAGAAAGAAAAATGGATGAAAGGAGTGGGGATTTCGGCTAGAGAAGAAAAGGAAGAAAAGAAATAACCCTAAGATGCTTAAACAAAAGAAAACGGCACAACTAAAGCCCCTAATGCCGAAATACTAACCTAAAACCCCTAAGCCAATATCTCCTCCCTAAATTCCCACTATTCGGCCAACACTAAGCCTCCATTCAAATCTCCAAAATCTCTCCCCTTATCACTCCTAAACTCATGCATTTGACTGATTCAAACTCTCTCCAACAGATTTCCATTCGACTTCAAACTCCTGCATGCTCAAGACATAAAAATAACAGTATAATTGTCGGCTTAGTGAATCGAACCTTGGCCTTCCCCTAACCACTTAAACACCACTTTTTTAGCTCCTTAGTGGCGTAACTTAACCACTTTGCCAGGGGCTCTCTTGTGTTACGTTTTACCCACATCTTTTAATAAGGCCACCTATCCAATGCCCCTAACTCCTTAAGTCCAAAATTTAAAAATTCTACCGGGTTTTGGCCAACACATGGGCTTTCCATAGGCCCATTTACACACTCCAATTATGAATTTCACAACCAAATACCAAATTTTAAAAATTTTACCAAATTCTCAAAAATTACAAAAATCTTTAAAATCAGGGTGTTACATGTGGATTCATATTTTGTGTACTAAATAATTGAATTTTAAGATATGGTATGCTTGTGGTTTTAGGAAAAATAATGCATATTTGAAAGTGACCATTTAGGTTATTTTTGGATGGGAAATTATTATGAGATTAATTGACTAATTGTGATACTTGTATGCCTTATGGTTGTTGGAATTGGAATAACATTGATTGTGCTTGGTTGAGATTGGTTTGAATGCCTATTGAAGATATGGTCATATGCAATTTGGTTTGTTCAGGTGAATTCAAGATTGGGTGAGAAAGATGGCTTGGAAAATAGCCTATTTTTGTCCACACGGGCAGAGGCACGGGCGTGTGTCTTGGCCATGTGTGACACACGGTCAGGTAGCACAGTCGTGTGTCCCCTGATGTTGTTTTAGAAACCAAGTCAATATGCTCCACACGGCCCAGGACACGGGCATGTGACTTGGCCATATGGCATAAGTCAGTATAACCTACAATTTTAGCACGGCCTAACACATGGTCTGGCACACGGGCATGTGAGGCCATTTCGAAGAGTACGCGGGCTAGTCAGACGGGCGTATTGTTGGCCGTGTGACCCAAGTCAAGGACTTATACGGGTTGGGACATGGCCATGTGATCCCATTTCGAATGTCCACACGGCCTGTGACACGAGAGTGTCTTTGGCAATGTGAGACACACGGTAGGGCCACACTGGCGTGTGTCTCACGTACTTTGAAAATTTCTTTTGTTTTTCCAAAAATTTCTTGAGTTATCGGTTTAGTCCCGAATCACTTCTAATGTTTGATTTAAGCATCGAGGGCTCGTATCAAGGACAATATTATTGATTGTGAATGCATTTTATTGGATATGAAAAATGTATGTGAAATGTAAGTTTGTTTATGTAATAAGTTTAGTAAAGCTTCGTAACCTATTCCGGTAATGAATACGGGTTAGGGGTGTTACACCAACGCTCATACTAAGGCTTACATTTCTTTGTCATAAGTCAAGAAATTCAAAGTAGCACCATTCAATTTCTCACTAAAGTATGCCACAGGACATCCTTCTTGTGTCAACACAGCGCCAATGCCTAAACCTAAAGCATTACACTCAACTTCAAAGGTTTTAGTAAAATCAGGTAAAGATAATAATGGAGCATTGGTGAGTCGTTCTTTTATCAAATTAAAGGACTTTTCTCACTCATCTCCCCACTGGAAGTTCGAATTCTTTTTAATGATTCCAATTAAAGGTGCGACCAAAGTACTAAAATTCTTAACAAACTTTCGATAGAAGCTAGCTAGTCCATGAAAGCTTCTAACTTGACTTACACTTGTCGGTCTTGGCCAGTCTCGGATAGCACTCACTTTTTCCTGATCAACTTCGAGGCCTTTAGAAGTCACTACAAAACCTAAGAAAACAAGTGTTTTAGTACAAATGAGCATTTCTTAAGATTAGAAAATAACTTCTCCTTGTGTAAAACCTCTAAAATCAAACCTAAGTGTTGCACATGATCATTTAAATTCTTATTATAAATCAAAATATTGTCAAAATAAACAACACAGAATTTACCAATGAGGTGTCGTAACACATGATTCATCAACCTCATGAAAGTGCTTGGTACGTTAGTTAGGCAAAATGGCATGACTAACCACTCGTACAAACCATATTTTGTTTTGAAGGTTGTCTTCCACTCATCGACTTCTCGCATTCAAATCTGGTGGTAACTGCTTTTCAAATCAATCTTTGAAAAACTGTGCAAACCACTCAACTCGTCCAACATGTCATCAAGCTGGGGTATCAGATGCCTATATTTAATAGTTATCTTATTTATGGCTGGACAATCTATACACATACGCTACATACCATCTTTCTTTAGAACCAGCAACACAGGTACGACACAAGGACTTAGACTCTCACGAACGTAACCTTTCTCCATTAATGCTTCAACTTGTCTTTATAACTCCTTAGTTTCTTTAGGATTGCTTCGATATGCTAGTTTATTTGGTACAATGGCATCGAGAATAAAGTTAATTTGGTGCTCAATTCCTCGAAGAGGTGGTAATCCATTCGGCACATAATCAAGAAAGACATCTTGGAATTCCTATAACAATGAAACAATAGAAGATGGTGAAGTCTCATCAAGTTCGTTAGTATTAAACAAGGCTTCCTTGTACACAAGTACAAGCAGTGGATGTCTAAGAACTAAAGTTCTCCTAATCTCTCTCTCATTGACATAAAAACTTACTTTTTCAGTTTCTTTCTCCTCTTTTTTTCTTGATTTCTTTTTATTTACTTCAAACTCTTTTTTCTTTTTGTTTCTCTTTTCTTTTTCACTCTCATCATTCTTTTCTTTTTTCTTTTGATTTTGTTTTTTCACTCTCTTCTTTCAAATGAATCTGATCTTCGTAGACTTGCTTTGGTGTTATTGGAGTTAAGGTAATACATTGTGCTTAAATGAATAGTGGTTGGTGTAGCCATCATGCACCACTCTTCGATCGTATTGCCAAGGTTGCATTGATCTCCCCACCATCATTCAACCATTGCAACTTATGTGGTTAAGGATTTTTAAGTGTTGGCAATCCAAGTTTTTCCACCATTGAATTACTTATGACATTAGTGCAACTCCTACCATCAATGATTACTCTACATACCTTTCCTTGAACATGGCATCGGGTGTGAAAGATGTTTTCTCGTTGCTCTTCATCTTCTGAGGCATGAATATTCAAACTCCTTACCACAAAAAGTTCACCACAAGCAACATATTCCATTTCATTTGCATCGTCTAGTGGCGGTAATGACTCATCATCAGATTCTTCTTCAATCTTGATTTCTCTATTGTCTCTAAGGACCAACATACTTTGACCGAATAGCTAGCAATATGCCCTCGGCCGAGACACTTGATGCACTTGACATCTCGCAAATGATTTTGTTGCATTTCTGTCTTTCCTTTATATGAAACATCACTTGGCTTTTGGAATTTGGGTGGTCCGGATTTGTCTTTTGTTGGCATGGTTACATCCTTTTTAAAAGATGTTTGGCCTCATTTTGAAGCAGAACCAGTGATGGATGCCATTTGAAATACTCCTTTCATCTTGAGTTGCCGTTCAATTTTTTTGGCCATATGAACTATATTAGTCAATTCAACATAATGTTGTAGTTCAACAACATTAGCTATTTCTCGATTTAAGTCAGACAAAAACCTCACCATGGTAGCCTCTCAGTCTTCATCAGCATTGGCTCGGATCATAGCTATCTCCATCTCCTTGAAATAATCTTCCACACTCCAATTTCCTTGTTAAAGATTTTGGAGTTTCTGGAACAAGTCTCGCTGGTAATGACTAGGAACAAATCTTTTTCACATGAGTGCCTTCATTTTAGCCCATGTTTCCACGAGTCATTCTCTATTTCGTCTCCTATTCATGGTTAGTTGATCTCATCATATAATAGCATAATCTGAAAATTTGATTGCTACGAATATTACCTTTTTTAGTTCTGAATAATTATGGCACTCAAATACCAACTTTATCTTCCTTGGAATGAAGGAATCTATAACGCCCTAATTTTTGGGCCTTGAAGTATTGGGCCTTGAGTCTAGGTTCGGGTAGAAGACGGCCCGAATAAATGGGATGATTTAATTTTTATGATTATGTAGTATGTTTAGTTTAGTGATTAAATAAATTACGAAGGGTTTATGGTGTGGGAAAAAGTCCAGGGCTCGGCCCATAGCTTTAGCAAAATTCTTAAATTTTGCCTCTTAAGGAAATCTAGGCATAAGGCTTTAAAAATAAGTTGGGCAGAAGCTGGGCATAAAGGAACGCCTGGCCCAGTGGTTAGGCACGCGGGACAGTAAGAAGGAAGGTTGGGGTTCGATTCCTAGCGTGCGGAAACATGTTTTTTTAGTTAAGGGCTGTCATAGGCAGGCCTTAAGAGTTGATGGGGCTAACTCATGTAGAAAACAAGCACCTGGCCCAGTGGCTAAGCACGCTGGGTTCAAGGCACGGCGCACGCAAATGGTTGTTTTTTTTAGTATTCAGGTTGTAGTTAAAATAGGGCTTAAGAGGAGTTGCGAGCATAATCTAGCACGAGGAGTGCCCGTGGCGCAGTGGCAGCACGTACTGGGCACGCGGAGAGGGCATAGGTTTGAGTCCTTGCGCGGGCGAATTCTGTTTTATTTTTAAAGTGGGCCAGAACTGAAGCAGGTAAGGGTTATAAATTATTGTGGCAGTACTATATCGAAAACAAGGTTGTGTCACAGCGGCAAGCAGTGTAGCTGGGTGTTCTGGAGGTCGCAGGTTCAAGTGGTGTGGAAGGCGAAGTTCTCCTTTATTTTTAAGCGGACCGGAGCTTCAACAGGAATAGATTAAGATTAATTGTGACCCTATTATGGAGTAAAGGAAAGCTTGGTGCAGTGGCCAGCAGCAGGATGTGTAGCACAGGGACAGGAGGAGGTCTAGAGTTCGAGCTGCTGTGCGCGCGAAGGACCAATTTTGCTACTCACGTGGGGGAGAGTTAGAGTTTGACCGAAACTCTCCTAGTAGTGGCTTGAGTCGGTCAAGCGGTGGACTGCTGCTGATGGTGCAAAGAATTTGGATGGGATTTAAATTGGTGGTGGCTGAAATTAAGGAGCAAAACATGGAATTTAAGTTAGGAAAAAATTGTGTCGAAATTTTTCTTTTAATTTTGGTCTTTTATCAGTTGTTTCCTTCTTGTTCATCTCTTCTTCATCAAGAAGCGAACCTATCTTCTTCTACTCTTCTCTTCTCTTTTTACTCATCTTTTCTCTAGTTTAAAGATAGCCTATTACCCTTAAAAATCGAAACCCGAATTTCCTTGGAAGCCGATTATTCCTCTTGGCCGAATCTTTTACCCTCTTTATTCCAATCTTTCAAGAGCCGAAAACCCTCAACTCTCTTATCCATTACTGATTATTTCCTCTACTTCACAAACTTCTATTCTCCATCTCGTTCCTTCAAAAGCCGAATCACCTAGATCTATTCTCTATTCGTGTTTTGGGTTAGATCTACAATGAATCGGGAATAGGAAAGTACTTGGGAACATTTTTGGCAAGTAAATCTTTGGTAAGTGCTCGGAATCCCTCCTCTATCCATTATTTGGTGATTCAAAGAAAAGCTGAAACTCATCCTTTGCTCATGTTAGGGGTAGGAAAGTATTGGAAACATTCTTCATCGAATAGATCTCGTGGTAAGTATTCGTAACCCTCTTTCCATTCGTATCTTGTGGTTCTGGAAAAAAACCAAGTAATCCCTAATCGTTTAGGGAGGCTATCGTTTTGGACTAAAGGGTTTATTGGGTTTATTTATCGCTTTATCATGAGTAAGGTGGAATAAAAGATGTCAATCAAGGAGCAGTGGGAAGCGAGGACATTGAAACGACTGGATCTAGACTTAGTCATTATTTGCGACAAAGGTAAGCAATCTAAGGCCATTAAGGGTGTTGGCCGATTTTGGTAAGGAGATTAGTACGTATTCTATTTTTGATATGTAGTCTGACGTATTAGTAACTCGATTGTAGGCAGCTCGTGAGTGGATCTCGCCAACGTATCGTTACAGATCAGGTGTGTAAACGACACCCACTTATAGTCTAGATCAGCAAAAGCCGAAAAGCCGAAATGCCAAAGAGCCGGCATTTTGTGAACTTGTGAGCGTGCGAGCGCTCGTGAGATAGTTTGTTTGTTAATCCTGGTAATATCAAATGGTAAGATTGCAAAGTGCGCAATTTTGTGTACTTCGGTATATTTGGGCTTAATGGGCCGAAATTGGGTTAATGGGCCAATGGGCCCAATTCGGTAAAAACGCTCGGTAAGTGTTTCTGTTAATACGTTAATGGCTGTAATATGCATGAAAACCATAAAATAGTAAACTTACTAGAATACCCCTAAGTATGAAAATGACCATTATACCCCTTGGGTTAATTCTGTTTGAAATGCATGATATTCTGTTTTTGTATGCTATATGCCATGACATGCATATCTGTTGCATGGGATTTGGGATCTATTGACGGAGGAAGCATTTTGGTGGCTATGCCACAAACATCTGTCTCTGGTGGCTATGCCACAAATATTCTGCTCCAGTGGCTCGCCACAATATTCAGATCTCGTGACTCTGTCACAATATCTGTTCTGGCAGCCATGCTGCAAATTCTGTGGTGTGTAGCGGATGGGTGGGTCGAGTTCTCTCCCCACATGGTGTAAGGTTGGTACGGGGGTGTATAAGGATGGATATGGGTTGGGTTTTCTGCATACATGATATTTCTGTTCTGTATCTGTTATGGGCCTATGGGCTTCATTCTGAATTTTGTATAGGTCTAAGGCCCAACTTAATTTGTTTCTGTGGTTTGAACTGATTTGGACTATGGTTGGGTTATTTTACACACTGAGTTTCCAAACTCACCCCTTAATTTCATCCATGCAGGAAATCCCCAACCATAGTGGACTTGGAGCCGTGAGGGATTCGGAGTGGCCACATGTTCTGCAAATTTGCTTTTCTTCATGTGTTTTGATTAGCACTTACTTCTTTTAATTGTTTTGGGTTTTTAAGTTGTAACAAGGCCGCTTTAATTATTTTTAATTGTTTTTAGATAAGATATTGTTTTGATTGTTTGAAATTTAATAGCTCTAGGACGTTTTAAAAAGGTTACTTGATTTCAAAATATCGCGTTAACAAAGCAAAGCTTCCGCAACGAAAACGTTTTCAAAATTAATAACCTTTTCAAATGGTTTTAAATGAATTGGTTTTCCCTAAACAATCACTCAGTTAAAGTGTGGCAATGGTTGTGTGCATGTCTAGGATTGGATCCGTGGAGAGCTGGGTACTTAAGCAGTCTAATTGACTCACCTCCTCTTTTCTGGCATCCTACCTGGTGCACAACTTCCATTCACTTTAATCTATAACGAAGATATTCTTTAAACACTAAGAAAGACTCTAGATAAAACATGACTTTTCTAGTAACGCTTCAATGTGACATGCCAGATTCGGGCCTAACTTCTAGGCCGGGTTTGGGGTGTTACAGAATCTGCACCTTAATATTTTCAAGATTTTTATCAACATGCTCTCGCTTCCTTGGCTCTTGATTTCTATGATCATTTCGTCACACACTTCGTTCTGACACTTGATCACTTTCCACTTCACTATTGCCATAGTAGTCATCTCGGTAATTTCTTTTAGGTGCTTGTTGCCATTGAACATTAGGAAAATGAGGTGATCGGTCTTGAGGTGGAGATGAACGGCCTCATTATGGAGGCAAATGCCCTCATTGTGGTTGTAAACAGGCTCGTTGTGGTCTTCCCTGTAACTGATCAAGCCGCTCTTGGATGGGCTCCAATTGGTTTTACATCATGTGTTCCATTTCCCTTAGCAATACTTGATAAGCCAAGTTTGGAACTCCCCCTCCTTCATTAGGATTATTCCTTATAAGACTCCTTGACATGATTTCTATTAACCACAAAACAATGTTAATAATGAAATATTCCTCACCAAATCAAACCTCACAATTTTCTCTCGAAAAAGAAAAAAATTCACTTCGCTCGTGTTTCACTCAAATTTAACTTTTTCTTGCTCTTTAATCTCACCACTCATGCCTTTTTCCTCTCAAGTTCTTCTCAAAGTTCTAGATCAAACTAGTTAGGACTTGAACAAGGAACACTTGCAACAGTTAGTTAGTAACAAACGATTGATATGTGGTTGGTTAGGTTAAAAAAATAGAAAGGGAAAAGGTAACAAGGTTTTTTAATCAAAAGATTTTATTAGTGTGACAACTTGTCAGAAAATATAAGATATACTCCATTATATAATTTTTTTTACAATTTTTTATTCAACTTCAAATTGTTCTTTTTTTTTTCAATTTTTTTTGTCACTTTGATTTTTTTTACTTTTTTAATATTTCAAAAGTTCTAATACGATACTTGGATTAGATTTTCATAGCTCTGATACCAAATGATGCGTGCTCGTATTCGTGAATTCAATTAAAAGATGCTGAATTTCCCGATTGTCTAATTTTAGTATCGTTTCAAAATGAAATTCAAAATGAAATTGTGACTAATGGAAAATAGGTTGAATGAAAACAACAAAGAAGGTTTTGGAAGGATGACTTGTACGAATTAAACACTTAGAAAAGAACCAACGGTATAAATGATCGTGACCCAATTTCTATAAGTGTCATACATGTAGCCAAAGATACCTCACATCTCATAATACATATAGGCTCGTTTTCGAGTTACTCACGGGCCTGCTCACACAAGTTGTCAGTCAGGATGTAGCTATACAGTACTGCTCACACAAGCTATCAAGTACCCGCAACTCATGCTGAACTACTCAGCCACTGGTAGTACATACGAGACCAGCACCCGGATCACATAAACAGGTGGGTTCTTAGTGACATGTCACTTGTATCCTATTCTATTCCTACGGCTCAACTGAGAATTTTCACTTGTCAAAACTTTTTCAAATATGACCAAAGAGTCATTCACAATTCATACAATATTAAAGCATTTAAAACATAAATATAATAATGCATTATTTACATACAAACTTACCTTGGTACAAAAGTAGTAGAAAGGGGACCTAATCGTCAAACACTTTATTTTTTCCCCGATCTAGGTTTGAACCTCATTTTTCTTGATCTATAATGACAAATTTACCTTATTTAATACACACATTGTTCAATTCAGTCCAAAAATCATAATATAGAAAATTCACATTTTTGCCCCTAATGTTTCACATTTTTACAATTTAGTCCCTATGATCGTAAAATGATTTTCATCCAATTTCTTCATTACCCAAGCCTAGAAAAACCATCTTCGTACTTAAACCAGGACATATTTTCCACTTAATTACACTTTTACTACTTATTTTATAACTTTTACAAATAGGTCATTTTTGACATTTTTACCAAAAATCACTTAGCAAAAGTTGTTTATCTAACACCAAACATGCATTTTCTACCATTAGACATCAAAATACACAAATATCTATCATGTGTAAAATTTTAAACTTCATATTTCATTCAAATTAGTCCTCGAATAAGCTAGATTAGGTTGCAAGGATCTAAAAAACATGAACATCATTAAAAACGAGGCTAGAACAGACTTACAATCGAGCTTGGAAGCTTTGGCCAAAACCCTAGCTATGGTGACTCTTCAAATTCGGCACAAGGGGATGAAATTGAAGAAGATGACATCTTTTATTAGTTATTTTTGTCTTTATTTACTAAATGATCAAAATGCCCTTTTCTTAAAACATAAAATTTCTCTTACTTCATGTCCATTTTTTTCCATTAACTTAAAAAATGGTCTAATTACGATCTAGGGATCTTTAATTTAAAATTTCATAGGAATTAAAAACCTCTAGCTTCTAGGATTCAAGTTTTTCACATTTTGCAATTTAGTCCTTTTTACTAAATTGAATGCTCAAATGTCAAAATTTTCGAACGAAATTTTCATAGAATCATTCCATAAAATTGTAGACCATAAAAATATAAGAAAAATAATTTTTTTGCGTCAGATTTGTGGTCCCAAAACCACTGTTCTGACTAGACCCAAAATTGGACTGTTACAACTCTCCCCCTTTAGGGATTTTCGTCCCCAAAAATCTTACCAGAAAATAGGTTTGGGTACTATTTTCTCATGGCTTCCTCGGGTTCCCACATAGCCTCTTCGATCTCATGTCGTTGCCACAAAACTTTCACTAGGGCTATACTTTTATTTCCCAACTATTAAACTTCCCCAGCTAAAATCTTGATCGATTCCTCGCCATAAGTCATATTATAAGTCATATTAATATCATCGATGAACACAACCACAAATTTATCTAAATACGGTTGGAAAATTTGAGTCATCAAGTCCAGAAAAATGGCATGTGCATTAGTTAATCCGAAAGGCATAACAAGAAATTCATAATGCCCATACCTTGTCTTGAAAGCAGTTTTCGGCACATCCGACTCTTTAACTCTCAACTGATAGTAGCCAAATCTCAAATCAATTTTTGAGAATACCATTTCTCATTTTAAATGATCAAATAAGTCATCAATCCTTCGCAAAGGATACTTGTTCATTATAGTCACCTTGTTGAGTTATCGGTAATCGATACAAAGCCTCATAAACCCGTCTTTCTTCTTTACAAACAACACTGGAGCACCCCAGGGAGAAAAACTCTATCTCGCAAAACCCTTATCTATCAGCTCTTGCAACTGAGCTTTCAATTCTTTCAATTCAGTTGGATCCATCCTATACAAAGCAATCGATATCGGTGAAGTCCCGGGTACTAAATCAATAGCAAACTCCACTTCTCTGGCCAGTGGTAACTCTAGCAACTCTTCCGGGAACACATTTGGATACTCATAAACTATCGGTACTGATTCAATTTTCAATTCAGACATCTTTATATTTAACACATAAGCAAGGTAAGCTTCATAACCTTTCCTTACATACCTTTGAGCAGACATAGACGAAATCACCATAGGCAATTCCCTTGATTCATTGGTTTCAACCCAAAGACCTTCACCATTTTCACATTTCAATTCAATAGTTTTCTTTCTACAATTTACTATGACATCATGCAGTGTCAACCAGTCCATACCCAAAATAACATTGAATTCATCAAATGGTAACAACATTAAGTCAGCAGAAAAACAGTGACCTCAAATCATCAAAGTACAATTCCTGCAAACTTTATCAACTAGCACATATTTGCCTAAGGGGTTTGATACTTTAATCACAAATTCAGTAGACTCAATAGGCAAACTCTTACTAGATGCCAAATTTACACAAACATAAGAATGAGTCGATCCAGGATCAATCAATGCAATAACATTAGTATCACATTAGAAAATATACCAGTAATCACATTAGGAAATGACGCATCCTCACGAGCATGAATAGCATAGGCTCTAGCAGGTGGTCTGGCCTCAGATCTCATAACTATATCTTTTGTCACACTTTTACTGCTAGTTCCATTCGCAGTATTTCTCGGTAGCCTACCTCCATTGGTAGTATTACTCAGCCTCGCATTCTGAAATTGTTCTTTCTCAGCCATCTCAGGATAATCTCAGATAAAATGCTCTTGAGAACCACACTTGAAGCAAGCTCGATCATTCATCCTAAACTCATCGGGATGTCTTCTCCCACAATTTTGACATTTGAGTTTGTTAGACCTAACATTACCCACACTTGCCATTGAAGTAGCTTGAGATTTAAAACTCGAATATTGCTTCCCGCGGTCTCTGTGCAAATACCCAGCTGATACATTCGAACAAGAATTCATTTCTTTAGATTTCTTTGACTAAGATTTAAATGACTTACTTATTGGCCTTCTTTTTGCATATCTAGCCTCACTCTTGGTGTTTCTTTTCTCTTTGCTTAGCTCTTCGGCTTTGCAAGCTCGCTCAACCAGCATAACAAATTATTTTAGTTCCAAGATTCCAACTAACAATTGGATGTCCTTATTCAATCCATCTTCAAACCCTTTACACATAATAGCCTCGGAGGAAACACACTCTCGGGCATACTTACAGCCTGACAAATTCTCGCTCATGTACTGTCACTGACATTCGACCCTATTTCAGCTCAAAAAATTATTTACGTTTCTGATCGATGAATCGCTAGCTGATATATTTCTTTCAGAATTCCTCTTGAAAGAACTCCCATGTAACACTCTCTCTCAGTACGATAGATTCTAGTGTCTTCCACTAGTGATAAGTTGTGTCCCTCAATAATGATATAGCACATTTCAAGCATTCTTTGGGTGTGCATAATAATTCATCAAATACCCTGATAGTATTCTCAAGCAAGAACTTGGCTCTCTCGGAATCATCATCTACATTAGCCCTGAATTCCTCAGCTCCTTACTTTCGAATCTTATCAACCGGAGGCTTATTCTATCTTACCAAATCCACACCTTGGGGAACTACGGGAATCAATTGAGGATAAGGAGGGGGTGGAGGATGTTGAGCATTCAGATTTGTTCAAACAAACTCTGAATACCACTCATTCATCATGAGGAGGAAGGCTTCCCTAGCCCTTCCTCCCTGACTGACCATGGGAGGCCTATTTTCAGATGACGCTGCCCCTTGAGCGGGAGTCAGTGCATTACTTTCTACATTATCGGCTACAGCTCGGCCGAAATCCATTTACTATATGCAAACACAGTTTAAAATTGTCAGGAGTCATCAAACTATCATAGTTCGTATATGGCATGTATAACTAGACTCTTACAAACACTACGCTAGTCCGAGAATCGACTAAACCATAGCTCTAATACCACTAAATGTAACACCCCTTACCCGTATTCGACATCGGAATAGGGTGCGAGGCATTACCAGACTTAAACACAAATAAACATACATTTTCGAGCCATACATTTGCGTCCAAATTAAAACCATTCATACACAATCAAAATGTCCCTAATAAGAGCCTACGAGGCCCATAACGTGCTTTGGAATTGGTTCGGGACTAAATCAAGAACTTTAGAAAATTCTACAACACTTAGAAAATTTTTCACTAAACAAGGGTCACACGCCCGTGTGGATATGGGACACACCTATGTGGGCAGGCCGTGTGGTCACACACGCTTGTGTCCCAACCCCGTGTAAGTCTCTGTTTGTCACCCAAGAACAAATTAAAGACACACGACCAAGTCACACACCTGTGTGATAGGTAGTGTGGTCAAATAAAAATTTATGATTTTTCATAAAATAGGTGCAGGCTTTACACGCCCAAGGCACATGCCCATGCCTGAGGCCGTGTCATCCACACGGCTGAGACACACGCTCATGTCTCTACCCATGTGCTCAATTGTGAGCATTCTGTTTTGCAAAAAAGAGGGTGCAGGGGACACACGGCCTAACACATGAACATGGGGCAAACTGTGTATCACACAAGGCCTAGACACACGCCCGTGTGTCTACCTGTGTGGACAAAAATAAGGCTATTTACCAAGCCATTTTGTCACCTTTTGATGCACACACCTACACAACACAAAATAGAACCAATTCAAGCTTTTACATACAACCAAATCAGCCACAACCATGACATCAATAAATCATTCACATGCTACCTTTATCATACACAAACATCACATACTTACAAACTCAATTCAAGTAAAATCCAACATCCATGAAAGATACCATCATATAGATTACTTCTACCAATAGTAACCTATTTAAAATGGCTTTGTACAAAATGAACTTTCAACCAATATAAGCCAACACGTTTGGCCAAATCAATTATGACATATAAAAAAATAACCAAGTCACCTATACGTGCCATAACTCAAAATGTTGAGATCATTGATACCAAAATAATTATTGATAGTGTGAGTGGATCTCCGACAGTCTCTATTCCCCGAGCTAGTTTGGTGACACTATAAGATAAGGGAAAGGAAGGGGAGTAAGCTATAAAGCTTAGTAAGTTCCTATGCAAATAATAAGCATCATAACCACACATCTAACATACAATTAGAATGATAAAAATTAACATGAATGATATCAAAATATTTAGCCTTAACTTACTTAATCATTACCTTACCAAGGGTTCATCACTTATCGAGCTCATTACGTATGAGTTTTACGTACATACCTGTACCAACTCGTAACATACCATAGTCTTTCACAACTTTGACATTCCCATTGAACACTCAGAATATTAACGGATACTCAAAATCTTGCACATAAGTGCCATACATGTAGCCAAAGATACCTCACATCTCATAATATATATAGGCTCGTTTTTTAATTACTCACGGGCCTGCTCACACAAGCTGTCAGTCAGGACGTAGCTACATAGTGTTGCTCACACAAGCTATCAGGTATCCGCAACTCATGATGGACTACCCAGCCATTGGTAGTACATACGAGACCAGCACCTAATTCACATAAACACATTGGTTCCTAGTGACATATCACTCGTATCCTATTCTATTCCTAAGGCTCAACCAGAAATTTTCACCTGTCGAAACTGTCAAATATGACCAAAGGTTCATTCACAATTCATATAATATTAAAGCATTTAAAACATAAATATAATAATGCATTATTTATATACAAACTTACCTCGGTACAAAAATAGTAGAAATGGGACCTAATCGTCAAACACTTTGTTTTTCCCCCGATCTAGGTCCGAACCTCATTTTTCTTGATCTATAATGACAAATTTAACTTATTTAATACACACATTGTTCAATTCAGTCCAAAAATCATATTATAGAAAAATTACATTTTTGCCCTAATGTTTCACATTTTTACAATTTAGTCCCTAAGCTCTTAAAATGATTTTCATCGAATTTATTCATTACCTAAGCCTAGCTGAACCATCTTCATACTTATACCAGCCCACATTTTCCACTTAATCACACTTTTACTACTTATTTTATAACTTTTACAAATAGGTCATTTTTGACATTTTTACCAAAAATCACTTAGCAAAAGTTCTTTATCTAACACCAAACTTGCATTTCTACCATTAGACATCAAAATACAAAAATATCTATCATGGGTAAAATTTTAAACTTCATCTTTCTTTCAAATTAGTCCTTGAATGAGCTAGATTAGGTTACAAGGATCTCAAAAACATGAAAATCATTAAAAACGAGGCTAGTACAGACTTACAATCAAGCTTGGAAGCTTTGGCCAAAACCCTAGCTATGGTGACTCTTCAAATTCGGCACAAGGGGATGAAATTGAAGAAGATGACATCTTTTATTAGTTATTTTTGTCTTTATTTACTAAATGACCAAAATACCATTTTCTTAAAACATAAAATTTCTCTTACTTCATGTCCATTTTTGTCCACTAACCTAACAAATGGTCTAATTACCATCTAGGGACCTTCATTTTAAAATTTCATAGCAATTAGACACTTCTAGCTTCTAGAACTCAAGTTTTGTACTTTTTTTTAATTTAGTCCTTTTTACTAAATTGAGTGCTTAAACGTCAAAATTTTCGAACGAAATTTTCACAAAATCATTCCATAAAACTGTAGACCATAAAAATATAAGAAAAATAAATGTCGAATTTGTGGTCTCGAAACCATTGTTCTGACTAGACCCAAAATTGGGCTGTTACAATGAAATTGGCCAAAAGCAAGCCATTTCCATCATCTATTTCAAACATGTACCTACAAGAAACTTACACCTATGATCAAGGCACCAAACCATGCGTAATATGACCAATTCAAATGACCAAATTCCATTCAACCAGTATGCCATATAGGCACTTCAATCACAATCAAAGAAATATACCTAAACTTATGCATAATTGGCCATATTTCAATCACACACATCTAACTCAATTCTATAACAAAACATACCATACTTGACCATATTGCATCTACTCCATCACATACCAAATTGGCTATTGAAACATGCATCAACTTAACCATAAACATCAGCAAGATGCCATAAGTACCAAAAGTGTACTAACCATAATAACTTTGGTCCACCTATACATGCCATTATAACTTTGGTCAAAACATCAAAAACTGATCGAATATAACTTAGTAAGTTATAAAACATATAAAAGAAAACTACGTAAGCATATAATTGAACTATCACATGGTAAGGTAGATTTGCATGAACATAATACTATTGAATTCATACTTTCCACAAACATAGATATACATTCATTGATCATTATCATTTCATACCTTTCCATAGGTTCATAACATAGTTGATTGGAACACTTACTGTTCCTTCCCCTTTTATGCCCGTTGAACCATTCAGAATAACATTGGATACGTGGGAAAGCTCACACAAAGTGTGCTAAACATATAACCTTTCCTTTCCTTTTCTTTTACATCGTTGCTCACTCGGGTCGTAAAATGTGTCCACTCACACAAGCTGACGGTCAAAATGTAAGCTACACGATGCTACTCACACAAGCTGATAAGTATTAACAACAAATGCCAGACCTTAGTCATCGGTAGGACATTCAGAACCAGCACCCAAAACATGTTAACCCTAATGACATATCATTTGTATCCTATATTGTAATACCCCTAACTTGTAATCGTCGCTGAAATAGGTTAAGAGGCATTACCAAACTTACAACTCAGATCCGAACAATCACATAACAAAAATCTTCTCAATTCAATAAAATATAGATCATTCATATTTAACACAAACTTTAAACAATCATACGAGGTTTAAATCATACATTTAATGTAACATCCCAGACCCAGCGCAGACGTTATGGCCAGATCTGACGTGTCACATGGACTTACGACTTAGTATGCATTCGTTGGTTTAAGTGATTAGGGTGGTCTTTGTAAAAATAGTAATTGAATGAAAAGCCGGTTTATCAATCTTTAGGCTATCCATTTGTTGCGCTTGTTGAGTCTTGAAAACGTTCATTAATTTTGAAAACCCGTGCAGCCTAATACTAGCAGTTTTGACATAGTATAAATATAATCAGAAAATAAAAACCATAGCGGAAAGAGAAATTTATATAGCAGCCTTATTACAACTTAAAACCCAAAATTAAATCAGAATATAAAAATAAAAAAAATAAACTAACATAGAAAAACCAACTTTGCAGATGATGTGGCCACTCCGAATCCCTCACAGCTCCAAGCCCACTATGGTTGGGGATTTCCTGTAGAGATGAAAATAAAGGGTGAGTTTGGTAAACTCAGTGTGTAGCATAACCCAACCATAGCCCAAAACAGATCAAACCTCGTAGTCGGACTTATCTCGGCCTTGGCCCAAGATGTAAATCGAAATGAAACTCATAGGCCCATAGCAGATACGAGAACAAATATATCATGAATGCAAAATCCCAACCCAGAGCCATCCATAACACCCCCCGCACACCCTTACACCATGTGGGGAGACTACTCGACCCACCCAACCGCTACACACCACGTAAATTGCAACGAGGTCGCGGATATTGTGACAAAGTCACCAGATCTGAATATTGTGGCGAGGCCACCAGAAGCGATATTGTGGCGAGGCCACCGAATAGATATATATGTTTATATATGTGGCAAAGCCACTGGATTGCAAATGAGGTCGCGCGATATTGTGACGAAGTCACCGAATCAGATATATATATATGGCGAGGCCACTGCAGATTATAGCGAGGCCGCCGTAACGCTTCCTCCATCAATATAAGCCCATGTCCTATGCAATGTAATAATATGTCATGGCATACGCATACGTAAAACAGAACATCATGCTTTTCGATATAAAATAAAATATCCCTAGGGTAAAATCGTAATTTTCATGTATAAGGGTATTTCAAGAATTATCACCTATTGCTAGGGTTTCATGCTCATTCTAATGTTTACCAAGTAATCAGAAGTACTTACCTCGTCTTTTTACCAAAGTGGGCCTGTTGGCCCATTGGCCCGTTTTCGGCCCATTAAGCCCAAATATACCGTTGTGCACGAAAATGCACACTCTGCACTCTAATCATCCAAATGCACCATATTCATTAACAACTGTCTCACGAGCGCTCACACGCTCGCGAGTTCACAAGATACCAACGTTTCGGTATTTCGGCTTTTCTGGAGATTCAGTCTAAGGGAGGGTGTCGTTTACACACCTGGTTGATGACGATTGATGACGATATCTCCCACGCGATAATCCTACGATCGATCACTAACACATTAGACTTAGGAATTAACTATAACTACCATAAATCCACGTTAGCTAACCCAATCATCACACAAGTTAGTCATTTACGCACGAGGGGCAAAATAGTCATTTTACCCTCTAGGGGTAAATCGGTAGTCCTACCCTACAGGGGTATTTTAGTAATTCTACAACTTATCCACTTGAGCCTATGGACCCATTGGGACTACATGGCCCGTTTTAGCCCATCGCGGCCCGAAATAGCTATCCTACTGCTAGAGTATTGAGAAATACACACCTGTTAGGAGACTGCAGTTAATCCGCGCTCCCACACTCTTAGCTGACGCCCAACCCAAACGAGCACGCCATCAAGCGAAAGGGATCAGCCCAGAAGGGTATGCCAACTCTCCTCATGGTTTGCTCTATTTAAAGCCAGCTCTCCATCTACTCTTATGTTAGCTTCCCGATGTGGGATCCCTCCATCATCAGAGTTTAAAACCAACACCAACTCTTGTCGTCCCAACATAGCAAAATAATCAACCTTTGCGTGCCAAGGGATTCGAACCAAAGTCCTCTCACATGCCGAATCACGTCACCATCACTAGGCCATCAACTCATTTGTGTCATAAGTCCAACACATTAAACTTTAAAGCGCACCTACTTGCTTCCAGATTTATTGAAAAGAAAAACCAAAATAAATTGCAAGAGCCAAGACTTGAACCTTGGACCCCCTGCTTCCTCTATGGCTTCACTTCCTTGTCCCCTAAGTGGCGCTACCTTTCCACTACACCACACTCCTTTTTGTGTCATCTTTTACCCCTTTACTCTTAAAAGCCCAAATGCCAGTTGCATCACTTGTTCTTAAAATCAAAATTTCGAAGACTACCACGGATTTAACTTAAGTTTGGGCCTTCCAAAGGCCCACTAACCTAGTAAAATATATATTTTAACCAACCAGAGCACACCCAAATTTAAAAAAAAACACAGAAAACAGAAAGCCCAAAAATTGGGCGTTACAACTCTACCCTCCTTAAAGAAATTTCGTCCTCGAAATTTTACCTGAATCAAACAGATGAGGATATTGTTGACGCATCGCCACTTCTGGCTCCCAAGTAGCTTCCTCTCTACTATGATTACGCCACAACACCTTTACTAGCGGAATTGATTTCCTCCTCAAAATCTTAACATCTCGATCCAAAATATGCACAGGCTCCTCAAAAGTCAAGTCTGTTTGGAACTCGATCTCTGCAACTGGCACAACATGAGTAGGGTCAGAACGATACCGCCTTAACATGGAGACATGAAAGACATCATGAATCCTATAAGGCCTAATGAACCGCGGACTTAACTTGCCTTTCCTCCCAAACCTTAATATTTCCTTCCAAGGTGAAACCTTCATGAAGACCATTCACCCACAGAGTACTCAATTCCCTGTCGCTTCAAATCTGCATATGACTTCTGTCTATCAAATGCTTTCTTCAATCGGTCTCTAATCAACTTGACCTTATCTCAGTATCTGCCACCAATTCAGGTCCAAGAACCTGTCATTCACCCAACTCGGTCCAACAACTAGGTGTACGACATCTTCGCCCATACAGTGCCTCATAAGGAGCCATTCGAATACTTGTCTGATAACTGTTGTTGTATGCAAACTCTGCCAACGGTAAGTAATCCTCCCAACTGCCTCGAAAGTCGATAACGCATCCCCTCAACATGCCTTCTAGAATCTAAATAACCCTTTCTGACTGACCATCAGTCTGAGGATGAAAGGCTATACTAAAGTTCAACCGCGTACCCAACGCCTCATGCAACTTTTTCCAAAACCGAGATGTGAATCTAGGATCTCAATCAGAGATAATCAACACTGGCACTCCGTGAAGTCGCACTATTTCTGCCACATACAATTTGGCTAACTTCTGAAGGTATTAAATGAGCAGATTTGGTCAACCTGTAATATCCTGATTTTGGGCCTAGTCGGAATAGTGGTTTTGTGACCACAAAATCTGAGATAGAAATAATTATTTTATAATTATTTTGATGTTTATGATATGATTGCATGATTGTGTGAAAACTTCGTGATGAAATCCTATGCCTAAAGTGCTTAAATTGAAATTAGGGACTAAATCGAATAATTTGCAAAATTTGCATTCTAGAAGTTTCTAGTATGAAATTGTTTTGAAATATTAATTAGGAGGTATTAAATAGTAATTTTACCAATTTCTAAGTTTATGGACAAAAATTGGACATGGATGGAATTTTTGGAAAGTTTAGTAGTAAGGGCATTTTGGTCATTTAGGGGTAAAATGAATTAAAGTACAATATTAAAAGCCAATTTTGCTCATCTTCAACCCCATGGCCGAATATAGCAAGGAGAAACCATGGCTAGGGTTTTTCAAGCTTCCAAGCTCAATTGTAAGTCCATTCTAGCCCCGTTTTTCAAGTTCTTTACGTTTTTGGAGTCCCGGTAGCTCGATTTAGCTTATGCTAGCAATAATTTAACCTAGGGTTTATATTTGGAAAAATACCCATAGGTGAAATTTGTGTATTTTGGTGTTTTATGATAGAATATGAGGTTTTAAATTATGTTAGACAACTTGTGCTACTCGGTTTTAAGTGAAAACGAGCAAAAGGGCTTAATTGGTAAAAATACCTAATAGTCATAAGTACATGTTAGAGTGAGAATTTGATGTTTCCATAGAATAGAAAAATGATCAGCATGTCATAAAACATAAGAAAATAGGCTGAAGTTTAATTTACGAGCTTTTGGGGCAAAAGTGTAAATATGCAAAAGTTTAGGGGCAAAATTGTAATTTTTCCAAAATATGATTTCGGGTCAATTTGAATAATGTGAGTCCTAATTAGACTATATTTTAAATGATAGAGCAAGGAAAACTGAAATTCGGGCTAAAATGGAGAAAATACCAAGTTGTGAACGAAATGGTAAAAGTAGCCATTTTCGCATACTAGGTAAGTTCATATATAAATGTGGGTAACATAGTTATTATTTTAAATGTTTTTATGTTATTTAAATGATATGATAATTATTATGAAATATTATAATTATTATGAAATATTATACTCGTGATAATTGTTTGATAATATGTCAAATTATGTGATATACTTGGAAAATGTGAAATACTACCGAGTATCGGTATCGGTATTCCGTAGAAGATGGTTGAGACACATGATTGGGAAAAAGGTCCCGTTGAACCTTAGGAATGGATTAGGATACAAGTGACATGCCACTGGAATATTTGGGCATCCGAACTCGTTGAGTTGAGTCCGAGTTCACTTATGGATGCTAATGTCCGAACTCGTTGAGTTGAGTCCGAGTTCGTGAGATGTAACTAGGCATCCGAGCTTGTTGAGTTCAGTCTGAGTTCACTTTATGGATGTGATCGCCTGAGCTCATTGAGTTGAGTCCGAGTTTGCTTATGGGCGGGTTATATAGTAGCTTGGCTACATATGCGGCACTTATGTGCAAACTTTCCATGTATCCGAATTATATTCCGATGTGTTCAACGGGTAAAGTTCTACTCAAATGGAGGAATACTCAAGATGAAAGGGACGTATTGGTAAGTGTTGTGAAATGGATACTTTGAACAGGTATGTACTTAACCCTCGGGTTGAAAAATCGATATAACAACAATATGGTAAGATGATAAATGAAAATATGATATGAATGTCTTGGTGATGATTAGGCAAATGATGTTTTATGTTTTCTTATATGGTTATGTTACTTGCTATTTGCATGTGAACTTACTAAGAATTTATGCTTACTCCCTCCTTTTCATTCCTTGTAGTGTTGACAAGCCAGCTCAGAAATCGGGAACGGTCGGAGGCAAGCTCACACGATCCGTATACCATCTTGGCATAATGGCTTGTATATTTTGAGTATGACATGTATAGCATTAGAATCATTTTGTATATATGGTCTTATGATATGGTTATTGAGTAGTATAAAAATGCTTGGTAATGATTAGTCATTGGAATGGCTAATTATGATCATATTTGGTGTTATGTATGTCAAATTGCTAGTTAATCTATGGAAACCATGAAATAGGTAAAATTTACCATAAAATAGATTTAGACAGCAGTAGTGATGTGAATTTGAAAAATTATTAAAAATAGTAGAGATATAACTAGATAATAAATAAAATATGGAATTGAAGAATTATGAGTCTATTTTCATATGGAAGAAACGAAACAGGTATATGAGTTATATTTTATGAGATGTTTAAATTTTTGTGAAATAGGGCCAGAGCGATTTTTGGATCCCCTGTTCTGACTTTGGAAATTCACCATAAATTGTATAAAAATAATTAGAAGTCATAATTTATAAGTACAGATTTCTTGTTGAGTCTAGTTTTAAGAAAAACAAACTTCATAGTCATTGAAATTATGTACAGAGAGATATATGATTCATAATACAAAGAGGTCAGAGCAGTCAAACCCTGAAACAGGGGAGACTTTAACTAATAAACTGTACTAATTGGCCTAGCCAAAAATTCTAGAAAAAAATTAGTAAATAGATATATGAGTCTAGTTTCAGGGAAAATTTACAAAATTGGATTTTGAGTTTCATAACTCTAGATATGAATTTTTAAGCGACTGTGACGCAGTTAGGCAGCTTGTCTGGAATTTCTAAAATTAATTTGTTTGAGCTGTTTAAGCAATGAATTAAGTCTGTTAACAACTCGTGTTCGACTCCGGCAACGGTCTCAGGTACGGGGCGTTACACAAGCTAGCCACAATTACCCAAATTGAGTCCTTCTTCGACAGATTCAAGGGTAACCCACTCACAAAATCCATGGTTACCCTCTCCCACTTCCAAAGTGGTACTTTCACTGGCTGCAAAAGTCCGGAAGGTAATTGATGTTCAGCTTTCACTTGCTGACAAGTCAGACATTTTCCCACAAATTTCGTTACCTCTCGCTTCAATCCAAGCCACCAATACAACTCTTTTAAGTCGCGATACATTTTATTCCCTCCAGGATGCATAGCACACAGACCTCCATGAGCTTCTTTCAGAATTGCTTGCCTCAAGTCAGAGTCCTACAGAATACAAACTCTACCTCGATAACACAGAACTCCCTCACTGTTCAGTCCGAACTCAGAAGTATCCCCATTCTTAACTCATTGGAATCGAAAACCAGGACTCATCCCTTGATTGCTTTTTCCTAATCTCATCCACCCAGGTCGGCCTAACTTGCAGTTTTACTAACAGACTACCATCGTCATACAGACTCAAACGAGCAAACATGGCTCTCAGATCAGATACAGTTCTACGACTTAGGGCATCAGCCACCACATTAGCTTTTCCTGGGTGATACTCAATCGCGCAGTCACAATCCTTAAGCAACTCTATCCATCTCTGCTGCCTAAGGTTCAGCTCCTTCTGAGTCAACAAGTACTTAAGACTCTTATGATCTGTGTATATAATACACCTTTCTCTGTACAGGTAATGTCTCCAAATCTTAAGCGTTAAGATTACTGCTGCCAACTCCAGATCATGAGTAGGGTAGTTAACTTCATGTGGTTTAAGCTGCCGCGATGCATAAGCAACCACTTTACCCTCTTGCATCAGCACACAGCCCAACCCTACATGTGATGCATCACTGCATATGGTAAAATCTTTTCCAGACTCTCGGTGAATCAAGATGCAGTGCCTCAGTCATAACTTTCTTCAGCTTCTCAAAAGATTCCTGTTGTTTCTCGGTCCAAACAAACGATACCCCCTTCCTTATAAGCTTTGTCAAAGCGCGCCATCACGAAAAATCCTTCCACAAACCTTCTATAGTACCCACTAATCCCGAAAAACTTGAATTTCTCGACACTTGACCTCGATGGCTTCCATTCCGAGAATCGCTTCAATCTTTCGAGGTCCACCTTGATCCCTTTAGCGAGACAACATGCCCCAAAAAGTTACCTCTCTCAACCGAACTCACACTTACGAATTTCGCATAAAGCTCCTTCTCCTCAAAGACTTGCGGCATAATACGAAGATGCTCATCATGCTTCTCCTCAGTTTCAGAATAAACCAGAATATCGTCGATAAAGACGACTACGAATCGATCCAAAGTATGGCTGGAACACTCGATTCATCAGATCCATAAATGCTGCAGGTGCGTTCGTCAACCCAAATGGCATAACCAAGAACTCATAGTGACCATACCGAGTTCTGAATGCCGTCTTATGAATATCCACCTACTTAACCCTCAACTGATGATACCCAGATCAAAGGTCAATCTTGGAAAATACTGAAGCTCCTCTAAGTTGATCGAATAAATTATCGATTCTTGGCAGTGGGTACTTGTTCTTAATCGTCAGTTTGTTCAACTACCAATAATCGATGCACATCCGCATTGACCCATCCTTCTTCTTAACGAACAACACTGGTGCTCCCCACGGAGACACACTTGGTCTAATGAAGCCTCTATCCAATAACTCTTGAATTTGGGCTTTCAGCTCCACCAACTCTTTCGGTGCCATCCTATAAGGTGTAATGGACACCGGTGCCATTCTAGGCAACAAGTCGATTCCAAACTCAACCTCTCAGTTCAGGGGCAAACCCGGAAGCTCCTATGGAAAAACATCTTGAAAATCCTTGACAGTTCTAACTTTATCCACTGTCAGGCCCTCAATTTCCGATTGGCTTACAAATGCCAAATAAGCCTCACATCCCTTTCGAATCCACTTCTCGGCTCTCAATGCCGACACCATATTAGACAGATAATCCCTACGCTTGCCTATCACCAAAACCTCCTCATCCTTTGTGGTCTTTAACATCATTCGCTTAGTAGCACAATCCAAAGTAGCCCTATGCTTAACAAGCCAATCCATTCCCAAAATGAGATCGAATTCTCCGAAAGGTAGCTCCATCAGATCTCCAGAGAAAACTTTTCCTTGAGTTTCTATAGGCACATCTCTATACAGTTTATTTACCCTAACCGAGTGACCCAAAGGACTTAGTATAGATACCCCACTCACAGTCACCTCAGAGCGCACACCCAGCGACCCAAATATAGCACATGCAACATACGAATGGGTAGATCCAACATCTATCAACGCAGTGTATGGCATACTAGAAATCAGAAACGTACCGGTTATGACGTCAGGTGCATCACCCTCCTCTCGGCGACGAGCTGCATATACCAACGCCGGCTGACGAGCCTCAGCAAATCCAGCACCCCTGCCAGGTGCTCCTCTTCCTTGACTATTTCCATTACCACCTCTGCCTTGCCCACGTTCTCTCGAAAACTGTGGCCCACCCCTCACTGGTTGAGCGACCCTCTGCTCTAAAACTTGAACCTAATCTAATTCCTAGGGACAGTCTTTAACCCTATGTATCATAGATCCGCATCGGAAACAAGCACCAGAACATTTTCGACACTCACCCATATGTATCTTCCCACAACTCCAACAACCCTGCGGTCTAACAGTATTCATCGGTACTGCTCGAACTGGCTCCATTACCCTTGCTCTCTTAACATTCCTGTTCATACCACCTGAAAGTCCTGAATCTCTCCTACAACAGTTTCAATCTTTCTCACGATTCTGTCTTTCTGTACGCTTCACTTCCTCAGCTATCTTAGCTTTCTCCACTAAAGCAGCAAAGTTACGCTCCCTTTGTAGAGCAATCAGCACCCTAAGTTCATCTCTCAGACCATCCTCGAAGCGTACGCTACGCTCATACTCTGTAGCGACAATCCAAAAGCATACTGGCTTATTCTTAGAAACTCAGACTCATACTCAGCCACTGACTTACTCCGTTGCACCAGGTTCAGAAATTCTTTCCAGCGAGCGTCCACGTAACTAGCTCCAACATACTTTCCTTTGAAGGCTGTCTTAAACAGCTCCCAAGTCACACTGTCAGTAGGAGTTCCATCTCTCACCGTGAGCCACCACTGATAAGCCTCATCCCTAAGTAACGATATGGCTCCCTTCAGCTTCTGCTCCACAGAGTAGTCCAGATCATCCATAATCCGCTCTGTGGCTTCTAACCAATACTCAGCCACATTCGGAGCTACACCAGATATGCCCCTAAATATCTCTACTCCATTGGCCCGGAGCCACTCAGAAATAGACCCCCGAATTTCGTTTCCCGTACTTGCCCCAGCAACCCTTTCCAAAACTTAGAGCATCGCCTGGGACAGAGCATCGTCCCTGATACCTCGATCATGAGACTCTACCTCCGTTGCCGGTGGTACCGGTGCATCTGCTGCCGGCACATGTCCTGAAGACAAAGATTCAGCTTAAGCATTACCTCGGCCACATCCACGGCCTCTTCCACGAGCTGCTCGTGTACTCATTTTGTATTATCTGATTAAGAATTTTATGAATCAGTTTAATATTTCAGTGTTTATTACAGATGTCTTATGAAAAACAGTAATTCAGAGTTTGAGTTTGTTTTCTTTCGCGGTAGCCTAACTACAGTCTCAATTTATCAGAGTTTCTATAGTTCTAGTGTTACCCTAACTAAAGTACCATGATAAGGTTTTGTACAAGCATATAACAGATATTTCAGAAACAATCAGAAAGGCTCAGAAAACTTACAGACTTGGGCTGGAGATTCGGTGTGCCACGTTTTAAAAAACTAATTTTAGAAAACTGATTTTAATCTTTAAAATCATCTATTTGTAAAGAGAAAATATTGGAAACATTCTCGAAAACAATTTATAATCAAGTTCCTAAAAAAATGATTTTCAAAAAACTTTATTCAATGTTTCTTTAAAACTCCCGTTTTTAGACCCGTTCCACAGTTGAGTTGTTGTAACTTGGCTTTGATACCATTAAATGTAACACCCCAGACCCGGCGCAGACGTTATGGCCAGATCTGACGTGTCACATGGACTTACGACTTAGTATGCATTCGTTGGTTTAAGTGATTAGGCTGGTCTTTGTAAAAACAGCAATTGAATGAAAAGCCGGTTTATCAAACTTTAGGCTATCCATTTGTCGTGCTTGTTGAGTTTTGAAAACGTTCATTAATTTTGAAAACCCGTGTAGCCTAATACTAGTAGTTTCGACATAGTACAAATATAATTAGAAAATAAAAACCATAGCGGAAAGAGAAATTTATATGGCGGCCTTATTACAACTTAAAACCTAAAATTAAATCAGAATATAAAAATAATAAAAAATAAACTAACTTAGAAAAACCAACTTTGTAGATGATGTGGCCACTCCGAATCCCTCACAGCTCCAAGCCCACTATGGTTAGGGATTTCCTGCAGATATGAAAATAAAGGGTGAGTTTGGTAAACTCAGTGTGTAACATAACCCAATCATAGCCCAAAACAGATCAAACCTCAGAGTCAGACTTATCTCGGGCCTTGGCCCAAATGATGAAAATCGAATGAAACTCATAGGCCCATAGCAGATACAGAACAAATATATCATGAATGCAGAAATCCCAACCCAAAGCCATCCATAACACCCCAATACCAGCCTTACGCCATGTGGGGAGACTACTCGACCCACCCAACCGCTACACACCACAGAAATTGCAAATGAGGTCACAAATATTGTGACGAAGTCACCAGATACGATATTGTGGTGAGGCCACCGAAACGAGATATATATGTTTATATATGTGGCGAAGTCACTGATTGCGGCGAGGTGCGGATATTGTGACGAAGTCACCAGAACAGATATATATGTGGTGTGGCCACCAGATTGCAGTGAGGCTGCCAGAATGCTTCCTCCATCAACATAAACCCATGTCCCATGCAACAGAATAATATGTCATGGCATACGTACACAGAAACAGAACATCATGCTTTTCAGATACAATCAAATATCTCTAGGGGTAAAATCGTAATTTTCATGTATAAGGGTATTTCAGTAATTATTACCTATTGCTAGGGTTTCATGCTCATTCTAACGTTTACCAAGTAATCAAAAGTACTTACCTCGTCTTTTTACCAAAGTGGGCCAACGCCTGTTGGCCCATTGGCCCGTTTTCGGCCCATTAAGCCTAAATATACCGTTGTGCACGAAAATGCACACTCTGCACTCTAATCATCCAAATGCACCATATTCATTAACAACTGTCTCAATGTTTCAATCTTTCGGCTTTTATCGATTCAGTCTAAGGGAGGGTGTCGTTTACACACTTGGTTGATGATGATTGATGACGATATCTCCCACGCGATAATCCTACGATCGATCACTAACACATTAGACTTACGAATTAACAATAACTACCATAAATCCACGTCAACTAACCTAATCATCACACAAGTTAGTCATTTACGCACGAGGGGCAAAATAGTAATTTTACCCTCTAGGGGTAAATCAGTAGTCCTACCCTACAGGGGTATTTTAGTAATTCTACAACTTATCCACTTGGGCCTACGGACCCATTGGGACTACATGGCCCATTTCAGCCCATTGCGGCCCGAAATAGCCATCCTACTGCTAGAGTAATGAGAAATACACACCTGTTAGGAGACTGCAGTTAATCCGCGCTCCCACACTCTTAGCTGATGCCCAACCCAAACGAGCACGCCACCAAGCGAAAAGGATCAGCCCAGAAGGGTATGCCAACTCTCCTCATGGTTTGCTCTATTTAAAGCCAGCTCTCCATCTACTCTTCTGTTAGCTTCTGGATGTGGGATCCCTCCATCATCAGAGTTTAAAACCAACACCAACTCTTTTCGTCCCAACATAGCAAAATAATCAACCTTTGCGTGCCAAGGGATTCGAACCAAAGTCCTCTCACATGCCAAATCACGCCACCATCACTAGGCCATCAACTCATTTGTGTCATAAGTCCAACACATTAAACTTTAAAGCACACCTACTTGCTTCCAGATTTATTGAAAAGAAAAACCAAAATAAATTGCAAGAGCCAAGACTTGAACCTTGGACCCCTTGCTTCCTCTATGGCGTCACTTCCTTGTCCCCTAAGTGGCGCTACCTTGCCACTACACCACACTCCTTTTTGTGTCATCTTTTACCCCTTTACTCTTAAAAGCCCAAACGCCAATTGTATCACTTGTTCTTAAAATCAAAATTCCGAAGACTACCATGGATTTAACTTAAGTTTGGGCCTTTCAAAGGCCCACTAACCTACTAAAATATATATTTTAACCAACCAGAACACACCCAAATTTAAAAAAAAAACACAAAAACACAAAAAACCTGAAAATTGGGCGTTACATTTAAGACTAATTCGATAAAATAAGGAAGTTTCAGAACTTAAAAAAATTTTCAACTTTTAAAAGCTCACACGCCCGTGTGAACAGGCACACGGCCTTAAACACGCCCGTGTGTCTAAGCCGTGGCAAAACAGGGCATATATACTGACTTGCCCACATAGCCACAAGACACGCTCGTGTGACTTGGCCGTGATCGAGCCTAACTTGGGCCACACGGCTAACCACATTCCCGTGTGCCTCTTGACTTACAATTGTAGGGTACCCCAAGGGACACACGGCCATGCAACATAGCCGTGTGTCGCACATGACTAAGACACATGCCCTTGTCTCTGCCCATGTGGACAAAAATAGGTCATTTTAATTAGCCAAATTGCCACCCCAATTTGGGTCAACCTACTAGCAAAGAAACAAGCATATATACACAACCAATTCCTCCAATTTTTAGGTCAAAACACACATCATTCATACTATAACATTATTAACTATTTACACTTATAAACCTTACTAATTAATACCAAAACATACCAAAATTTAACATTGGCATCACATATCTAATACCAAAACCATAACATATCCACAACCATACTAAGCCATATCACATGGCTAATTATATACATCACAAAACATAATATCATAACTACTAGCCTATACATGCCATACTTGAATATATACATTTTCAAAGTACCAAAATAAGGTTCGATAGTGTGGTGACAATCTTCGACGATCCCTGAGCTCACAGTAGCTTCGATATCTATAAAACATTGCAAACACACACAAAGTAAGATTTCAAAAGCTTAGTAAGCTCGTACCAAAACATCAACAGTATATAAAATATGAAACATCAACATATAAGTACTTAAAAATTCTCAACTTATTCATAAAATCCATGCCAACACCATCCATATGTTTATATCAATTCAATAAACTTTTTATGCATTTTACCATCTACCACATAGGCATTATACTTACCTGAACATTCTCGTATTCATTCATTTTCATTCTCACCTCTTGTTTAGATATTTTAAGGCTTTCCAAAGAGCACCAATGCTTTAAACATTCACACACTTAGTGCTTTAAATATTAACCGAAGCTATAATAATTCTGCACACTTAGTGCCATCTCAATTAACTGAAGCTATTTTAGTATCTCACACTTAGTGCTTCAAGTAGCTGAAGCTAATTCAAATCGTACACTTAGTGCCAAATACCCTTGATTTCTCATTGTATTCATCCAAACTGAATTAAATATACAATCAATGTATAATAAAAGCATCAAAACATACTTATAACATCATATTTTGCGTATGAACTTACCTCGTACTCAAAATTGTTGACTCGGATCGTCTACTCTATAATCTTCGACTTCCCTAGATCTAAGTCTAAATTCCTCTTTTCTTGAGCTATATTTATTCAAAATTAACCTATTTATTCACCAAATCATTCAAAACAATCTATAGACACATATTTAGGGCATTTTGCAAACTACCCCTCACATTTTCACATTTCGACACCTTAGTCCCTAATTCACAAAATCACAAAATACACATAATTTGCTTATACACAAGCTTAGAAAAATTTTCATAACTCTCATACAAGTCCAAAAATTTTATTTATTTCACATTTTAGTCCCTCAAAATAACATTTTTTTACAAATTAGCCCAAATTACTCAAATTCATCAAAGATTCAAAGACAACATATGTTAACCCAACACATATCTTTCATAATTCATCAACTAACATCACAAAGCTCATGGTTTCATCAATGGCATCTCATAAAATCGTCAACAATTTCATGAATTTAAGCATGGGCTAGCTAGAGCATTTAACAATGATCACAAAAACGTAGAAATTATCAAAAATCAAAACAAAAACATACCTCAATTAAGCTTTGAACTAGCCGAAACCCTAAAACTCTTTTTCTTTTCTTTTGTTCTTCAATTTTCAGCACCAACAACATATAATGCCTATTTTTCATGTTTTGTTTTAGTTATAATTCATTTAATAATTGTTTTACCATATTACCATTGCATTAAAACATTAATATGCTATCAGCTAATGTCCACTAATGTCATTTAATCATAAATTTGGTCAATTAACCTCATAAGGACCTCACAATTATAAAGTCAAATCAAATAGGCACTTTTAACATCTATCACACAGCTTTTATACGCGATTAGGTCCTTTTTATCAAATTAAGCACACATACGATTAAATTTTAATACGAAAATTTCACACATGCTAATTCACATATCACAAGCACAAAAAATAATATTTAAATATTTTTTGACTCATATTTGTGGTCCCGAAACCACTATTTCAACTAGGGTCTAAACCGGACTGCTACATATATATTCCTAAGGTTTAATGGGGCTCGATAATCATCGTAACATCATGTTTCTTTACATGATAAATAAGATAATAACATGTGTATCAAAATTACATTAAAACATTATTTAAACATTCAAACTTACCTCGATAACAAAGATGTTGAAACAAGATGAACTAATACGAGGCTTTAGCTTTTCCTCGATCTAGATTTGTACGAGGTTTATCTTGATCTAAATAAGAAAATTCAATCTATTTAAAACTTATACTATTCAATTTAGTCCAAAAATTCATACTTTTGCAAAATTACACTTTTGAACCTAATATTTTAACTTCTTTACAATTTAGTCCTTAAACTCATAAATTGAAATTTATGCAACTTCATCCACATTTCATGCTAGTCGAATTACTTAGGGACTTATACAACCTCATACAAATCAACATTTCACAAATTTATCATGGTATTTTACTAATTTGCAAATAAGTTCCTAATTAACAATTTCAGCAAAAATCCCTTTACAAAACTTATTTATTTATCAACATAGACACATAATCCTTCATTAAACTTCAAAAACCATACAAACATGTTCGTAGAAAAACCCTAAACCTTTAATAATTTTGCAAATTAGTCCTTGGGCTAGCTAGACTAAGCTACAACGATCCCAAAAACATAAAAAATCATTAAAAATGGGACAAAATCTATAACACCCCTCACCCGTATTCAACGAAAAATAGGGTTACAGAGTATTACCAAACATATTATACAATTTCATATACATTTTCTCATACATTTTCAAATTTCATATAATCATCAATCAACAACATTCATATCGTCTCTAATACGAGCCTATGAGGCCCAAAACATGCATTCGAGGAGGTTTAGGACTAAACCGATAACTTTGAAAACTTTTAGAACACTTAGAAAATTTTTCCAAAAACAGGGGACACACGCCTGTGTGGCCTGCCTGTGTGTCTCACATGGCCAAAGACACATCCGTGTCACAGGCCGTGTGCACATTCGAAATGGGATCACATAGCCGGGTTTCAGCCCGTGTCTGACCCCGTGTAACTCTCTGAATTGGGTCACACGACCAACACACACGCCCGTATGCCCTAAAAATGGCCACACATGCCTGTGTACCAGGCCATGTGCTAGGCCATGCCAAACCTGTATGATGTACTGACTTATACCACACGGCCAAGTCACACGCTCGTGTGTGAGGCCGTGTGGAGCATATTGACTTGATTTCAATTTCAATACTAGGGGACACACGGCTGTGCAACCTGATCGTGTGTCACACACGGCTGAAACACACACCTGTGTCTTTACTCGTGTGGACAAAAATAGGCTATTTACCAAGCCATTTTGCTACCCAAACTTACACAAATCGACACCAAACCAAATTGCACAATTCATAGCATAAATAGGCATACAAACCAACTAAATCAAGACTAAATTATGCCAACTCAATTCCATTATCGACAATATACACAAGTCACAAAATGGGTCATTACATTATACCAAATTCACATATGCAATTCAACTAAGTAAACATTTCCAAACGTGCATCATTATGGCCAAATTCACAAGCATATATCTTCTCTAATATCAACAATTTGACAACCACAAAACCTACTATCAATAAGCATCACAAATCTAACCAAATTAAGCCAACTCTCTTGGCTATATATACAACCAAACCATAGACATTTACAAGCCAATTCAAAAGGCTAATTTCATCATCAATTTATATACCAAAATGACCAAAGTTCCTATACATGCCATATATTCCAAAAACATAGATTCAAAAGTACCAAAACGATAGCTTGATAGTGTGATGAAGTCTCCGACGATCCCTGAATCTTTGCTAGCTCTGAAATCACTATAAAACACAGTAAAATAAATAGAGTAAACTTTATAGCTTAGTAAGTTAATATGATTAATAAGTATAATCTGCCAATTCATTCATCATTTAAAGAACATAAGTAAATACAAGTATTTCATTCAAATAAACAATTTGCACATTGCCATCGTTCTATGTATCAAATATAAATTCATCAACTTTCACTTACTTTTCATATGAATTTATCAATTATCACTTACTTGTCAAACTTATCACAAGTACTTGAACTGATCCGTATTATTGCTTACATTCTCGTACCATCATCTTTTCCCGTTGAACCATTTGGAATAATATCAGATACACAGTAATCTCGTACAAAAGTGCCAAATACATAGCCAATGCTATCTCATCTCATATCACATATATGCTCACTCTCGAGCTATCAACGAGCCTACTCACACAAGCTGTCAGTTAAGACGTAGCTACACGGTGATGCACACACAAGCTGTCAAGTAACCTGTAACTGTCTGATTTTGACCCTAGTCAGAATAGTAGTTTCGGGACCACAAATTCGAGTTCAAAAATTATTTTTATATTATTTTCTGTGTCTGTGATATGTGAATTTATATCTGTGAAATCTCTGTGATTTAATTTGTCCATTTCTGTGCTTAATTATGAAAAAGTATTAAATCGCGTAAGGTGTAAAAGTTGAGTGCTAAATATTAAAGCACTTATTTTGCTTGGATTTTAAAATAAAGGTCCTTGCATGTCAATCTGACCATTGTATTAATGCATGGACAAGTATGGAAACTAGTGGATGGAATTTTTATTTGTTAATTAAAGGGCAAAATTGGAAAATGTATATTAATGTATATTAAATGAAAATAAACATGAAAATAAAGCCATTTTCATACATGCATTGCTGAAAATCAATGAAAAAGAAAAAGGAGAAGCCATTTTAGGTTTCGGCACTTTGATTTCTTGATTAAGGTGCGATTTTAACTCGATTTTTGATAATTTCTATGTTTCTGTGATCGTTGCTTTGTGTTCTTCAAAACCCATGTTTGAATTTCTGAAATTGTTGAGGATTTCATAAGATGCCATTGTTGATTTTGTGAGCTTTGTGATGATAAATGGTGAAATATGAAAGCTTGATGATAGATGGATATACTTTGTATTGGGACTTTTGAAGAATTTGAATATTTTGGGCTAAATTGTAAAATGTTATTTTTGAGGGACTAAAATATGAAATAAATAAATTGTGTGGACTAGTATGAATACTAGGAGAATTCAGCTAAACTTGTGTGTATGCAATTTATGTGTATATTGTGATTTTGTGAAATATGGACTAAAGTGTCGAAATGTACAAATGAAAGGGCTAGTTTGCAAATTACCCTAAGTAAATGTTTATGGATTAAATTGAATTAATTGGTGAATAAAAGGGTTAATTTTGAAAACATATAGATTAATAAAGGAGGAATTCAGACTTAGATCGAGGAAAGTCAAAGGTTATCGAGTAGATAGTCCAAGTCGACAAATTCCGAGTACGAGGTAAGTTTCTACTTAAAATATGATGTTAAGTAAGCTTTGATGCCTTTATTATACATGGTTTGTGTATAATTAAATTGGACGATATGAGGATGAATCGGGAGTTTGGGCACTAAGTGTGCGATTTAAACTATCTTGGCACTAAGTGTGTGATTTAAATTAGCTTTGGCTATTTGAGGCACTAAGTGTGCGATACTGACTTAGTCTCAGTTATTTGAGATGGCACTAAGTGTGCGAAAATATTTATTTTGGGCTAACCATATAGCACTAAGTGTGCAGATGTCTAAAATACGAATAAGTTATAGAAGTCTTATAACATTCACAAGAGGTGAGTATGAAAGTGTATAAGTAAGGGAAGAATTAGATATGTATAATACCTAAGTGGTAGATGATGTTAAGTTTATGAATTTCATTGAATTGATATAGATTTATGGATTAAAATTGTGCAAATACTTATATGTTGTTATTTTATGTTTCCTATATTATGAATGACTTGAGTACGAGCTTACTAAGCTTTTGAAAGCTTACTTTGTGTGTATTTGCATTGTTTTATAGATATCAAAGCTACTAAAAGCTCGGGGATCATCAAGGATCGTCATCACACTATCGATCTCATTTTGGTACTTTTGGAAAGTGTAAATATATTAAAGTATGGCATGTATAGGCTAGAAGGTCTATGTATATAAGTTTTGTGATGTATATAATATGCCATGGGAGTTGGCTAACAAACGATCAGTTTGTGTATAGTTTTGGTGTATGTTTGTAATGTGCTAAGTTCTAAAGTGTTTTGGTCATTCTTAAGCATATAACTGGTTGGAAATTTTGGTATGAATGTTGTATATTATTGCTGGTAGGGTTGGACCCAAAAAGTGGTGGCAAATTTTGGCTTAAACCAAGTCTGCTTGGTGCCACACGGTCAGGGGACACGGGCGTGCCTTGCGACAGTGTAAGAAAAGCAGTATTCTCCCAAGAATCACACAGTTTTGACATACGGGCGTGTCATATGGCCGTGGGCTAAAGTCTGTAGCTAGCTAAGTATCACACAACAATAGTACACGGGTGTGCCTATTGGCCGTGTGAAAAAGTCAGTATGCATGCTCTATTTTGGCACGGTTGGTTCATATAGGTGTCTGATGCCCGTGTGAGGCACACAGCCTGGACGCACGGACGTGTGACCTCAACAGAATTGAAAAATTTTCTATGTTCTAAATTTTATGAATGTGTTCGGTTTAGCTTTAACTGTTCTTAAACATATGTTTTAGGTTTCGTAGACTTTCTTAAGAAATAATTGCTTATGAAATGATATTGAATAATATATGTGATTCTAAATTGGTTTGAAATGTTCTATTTGTCTGGTAATGCCCCTTACCGATTCTAGTAACATATACGGGATAGGGGTTTTACATTTTATTGGTATCAGGGCTATGGTTTAGTTGGTTCTAGGACTACCATAGCGTTTGTGAGTCTAGCTATAAATGCCATATATTTGAAACCGCGATAGTGTGATGAATCCTGACATTGAAATGTGCTTTTTTTATAGCAATGGATCTCGATAAAGTTGTAGCTGATGATGTTGAAAGTAATGCGCCGGTCCTGCATAAGGGACGGTGCAAACTGATTCTCGACTGGCTACGAGTAGCCGTGATGGTAAGGCTAAGCAAGCCTTCTATCAAATGATGAATGTTTGGTTCACACAATACATTAGAACCAATCTCATTTTACAACAACCTCCACCCCCGGTTAATTCTCTTCAAACTCCTGTTATGCCACCAGTAAATCCGATACAGTTGAGTAGACAACTAGTTGATAAGATTAGAAAACACGGGGCTGAAGAGTTCCGAGCTACAACAAAAGATGATGTTGAAAAAGTCGAGTTCTGGTTAGAGAACACAATAAGAGTATTTGATGAATTGTCTTATAGCCCTGAAGAATGTATAAAATGTGTTGTTTCTCTTTTGAGAGATACGACATATCATTGGTGGAAGACTTTGACATCCGTGATTCCAAGTGAACGAGTTACTTGGGATTTCTTCCAAGCTGAATTCCGGAAGAAATATATCAGTCAAAGATTCATTGATCAGAAACGCAAAGAGTTTCTTGAGCTTAAACAAGGCCGTATGTCTGTCACAGAATACGAGTGGGAATTTGTGAGGCTGAGTCAATATACTCGTGAATGCGTATCTACAGAAGCAATAATGTGTAAGAGATTTGAAGATGGCTTGAATGAAGATATTCGTTTGCTAGTTAGGATCCTGGAAATTAAAAAATTTGTGGTGCTTGTTGAACGAGCATGTAAAGCGAAAGATCTTGGGAAAGAGAAAAGAAAGGTTGATTTTGGAGTTAGTGAGGTACAAAAGAGATCATCGGGTAAATCATTTCAGTCTAGATCCAAAAAGTTTAGAGATGATAACAGTCGTTCGAAAGCTAGTGCGGGATATCTGAACAGAAATCATATTAGATCGCAATCGAATTACAAATATTCTTTGCTAGTGTTGATAATGCAAGGAATGAAAAGCCTGAATATGATCAGTGTGGAAGATGACACTTTGTTGAATGCTTGGGAAAGAGTAATAACCGAGCTTGTTATAGTTGTGGTTCAAGAAACCATTTTATTAAAGACTTCCAGATTTAGCTAAAAAAGATAATGTTCAGAATTTGAGACCGAGTGGTAATGCTTCTCGTGGTAGACCTCCCAGAAATTCAGGAAATATGAGTTGCAATTAGAGAGGAATGAAAGACACAGCCATTAGATCTGAGGCTCATATACCTGCTAGAGCATATGCTATCCGAGCTCGAGAGAAATCTTTATCGCCAGATGTGATTACGGGTACATTTACTCTCTATGATACTTCTGTGATTGCTTTGATAGATCCTGGATCAACACATTCATATATATGCATGAACTTAGTGAACAGTAAGACTTTGCCTGTAAAGTCTCTAAGTTTGTAATTAGAGTTTCAAACCCCCTAGGCAGATGTGTTCTAGTTGATAAAGTCTGTGAGAATTGTCAGTTAATGTTTCGAGACAATTATTTTCTGGTTGATCTGATGTTATTTCCTTTTGATGAGTTTGATATAATTCTGGGTATGGATTGGATAACTTTGCATGGCGCTGTGGTGAATTGTAAATAAAAAACTATTGAATTAAGATGCAAGAATGATGAAATAGTTAGAATTGAATCTAGTGGTTTGAATGGATTATCTGCTGTGATATCTTCAATGAAAGCTTTAAGTATTATGAGAAAGGGTTGTGAAGCTTACTTTGCATATGTGATTGATTCAAGAGTATCAAAAAAGAAGGTTGAATTTATGCCTGTTGTTTGTGAATTTCCTGATGTATTTCCTGAAGAACTTTCAGGATTACCTCCTATTAGAGAGGTAGAGTTTGGCATTGAATTGGTACCTGGTACTACTCTGATTTCAATAGCTCCATATAGAATGGCTCCGACCGAGTTAAAGAAATTGAAATCTCAGTTGCAAGAATTGACCGATCAAGGGTTTGCTAGACCGAGTTTTTTACCTTAAGGTGCTCCATTTCTATTTGTGAAAAAGAAAGATGGTACGATGAGAATGTGTATAGATTATCGTCAGTTGAACAAAGTGGCTGTCAAGAATAAGTATCCCCTGCCTCGAATTGATGATTTGTTTGATCAGTTAAAAGGAGCTATTGTGTTTTAGAAAATAGATTTGAGATTGGGCTACTATCAACTATGGGTGAAAGATTTGGATATTCTGAAGACTGCTTTTAGAACGAGGTACGGACATTATGAAGTTTTAGTTATGCCTTTTGGTTTAACGAATGCACCTACTGTATTTATGGATTTAATGAATAGAATTTTCAGACCGTATCTTGATCAATTTGTTGTTGTATTCATTGATGATATTTTGATTTATTCACGTGATGAATTTGAGCATGCTGAACATCTGAAATTAGTGCTACAAACTTTGTGAGATAAACGATTGTATGCAAAGTTTAGTAAATGTGAGTTTTGGTTGAGAGAAGTTGTAATATCTTGATTTTGGGCCTAATCGGAATAGTGGTTTCGTGACCAAAAATCCAAGATAGAAATAATTATTTCATAATTATTTTGAGGTTTATGATATGATTGCATAATTGTGTGAAGATTTCGTGAAGAAATTTTTCGCATAACGAGTTTAATTTAAAATTAGGGACTAAATCGAATAAGTTGCAAAACTTGCATTCTAGAAGTTTTTAGTATGAAATTGCTTTGAAATATTAATTAGGAGGTCTTAAATAGAATTTGACCAATTTTAAGTCCATGGACAAAATTAGGACATGGAAGGAAATTTTGAAAGTTTAGTAGTAAGGGCATTTTGGTCATTTAGGGGTAAAATGAATTAAAATACAAAATTAAAAGCCAATTTTGCTCATTTTCAACCCCATGGCCGAATATAGCAAGGAGAAACCATGGCTAGGGTTTTTCAAGCTTCCAAGCTCGATTGTAAGTCCATTCTAGCCCCGTTTTTCAAGTTCTTTACGTTTTTGGAGTCCCGGTAGCTCGATTTAGCTTATGCTAGCAATAATTTAACCTAGGGTTTATATTTGGAAAATACCCATAGGTGAAATTTGTGTATTTTGGTGTTTTATGATAGGATACAAGGTTTTAAATTATGTTAGACAGCTTGTGCTACTCGGTTTTAAGTGAAAACGAGCAAAAGGGCTTAATCGGTAAAAATAACTAATAGTCATAAGTACATGTTAGAGTGAGAATTTGATGTTTCCATAGAAGGGAAAAATGATCAGAATGTCATAAAACATAAGAAAATAGGCTGAAGTTTAATTTACGAGCTTTGGGGCAAAAGTGTAAATATGCAAAAGTTTAGGGGCAAAATTGTAATTTTTCCTAAATATGATTTTGGGACAATTTGAATAATGTGAGTCCTAATTAGACTATATTTTAAATGATAGAGCAAGGAAAACTGAAATTCGGGCTAAAATGGGGAAAATACCAAGTTGTGGACGAAATGGTAAAACTAGCCATTTTCGCATACTAGGTAAGTTCATATGTAAATGTTGGTAACATAGTTATTATTTTAAATGTTTTTATGTTATTTAAATGATATGATAATTATTATGAAATATTATACTCGTGATAATTGTCTGATAATATGTCAAATTATGTGATATACTTGGAAAATGTGAAATACTACCGAGTATCGGTATCGGTATTCCGTAGAAGATGGTTGAGACACATGATTGGGAAAAAGGTCCCATTGAACCTTAGGAATGGATTAGGATACAAGTGACATGTCACTGGGATATTTGGGCATCCGAACTCGTTGAGTTGAGTCCGAGTTCACTTATGGATGCAAATGTCCGAACTCGTTGAGTTGAGTCCGAGTTCGTGAGATGTAACTAGGCATCCGAACTCGTTGAGTTGAGTCTGAGTTCACTTATGGATGCAAACATCCGAGCTCGTTGAGTTGAGTCCGAGTTCGCTTATGGGCGGGTTACATAGTAGCTTGGCTACATATGTGGCACTTGTGTGCAAACTTTCCATGTAACCGAATTATATTTCGATGTGTTCAACGGGTAAAGTTCTACTCAAATGGAGGAATACTCAAGATGAAAGGGACGTATTGGTAAGTGTTGTGAAATGGATACTTTGAACAGGTATGTACTTAACCCTCGGGTTGAAAAATCGATATAACAACAATATGGTAAGATGATAAATGAAAATATGATATGAATGTCTTGGTGATGATTATGCAAATGATGTTTTATGTTTGCTTATATGGTTATGTTACTTGCTATTTGCATGTGAACTTACTAAGAATTTATACTTACTCCCTCCTTTTCATTCCTTGTAGTGTTGACAAGCCACTCTGTAAATCGAACGGTCGGAGGCACGCTTACACTATCCATATACCATCTTGGCATAATGGCTTGTATATTTTGAGTATGGCACGTATAGCATTATAATCATTTTGTATATATGGTCTTATGATATGATTATTGAGTAGTATAAAAATGCTTGGTAATGATTAGCCATTGGAATGGCTAATTAAGATCATATTTGGTGTTATGTATGTCAAATTGCTAGTTAATCCATGGAAACCATGAAATAGGTAAAATTTACCATAAAATAGTTTCAGACAGCAGTAGTGATGTGAATTTGAAAAATCATTAAAAATAGTATAGATATAATTAGATGATGAATAAAACATGGAATTAAATAATTATGAGTCTATTTTCATATGGAAGAAACAAAACAGATATATGAGTTATATTTTATGAGATGTTTAAATTTTTGTGAAACAGGGCCAGAGCGATTTCTGGATCCCTTGTTCTGACTTTGGAAATTCACCATAAATTGTATAAAAATAATTAGAAATCATAATTTATATGTGAAGATTTCTTATTGAGTATAGTTTTAATAGAAATAAACTTTATAGTCATTGAAATTCTGTACAGAGAGATATCTGATTCGTAATACACAGAGGTCAGAGCAGTCAAACCCTGAAATAGGGGAGATTTTAACTAATAAACTGTACTAATTGGCCTAGCCAAAAATTCTAGAAAACAATTAGTAAATAGATATATGAGTCTAGTTTCAGGGAAAATTTACAGAATTGGATTTTGAGTTTCAGAACTCAAGATATGAATTTTTAAGCGACTGTGTCGCAGTTAGCCAGCTTGTCTGGAAGTTCTAAAATTAAATTGTTTGAACTGTTTAAGCAATGAATTAAGTCTGTTAACACCTCGTGTTCGACTCCGGCAACGGTCTCGGGTACGGGGCGTTACATTTGGTATCAGAGCAGGTTTAGTCAGTTCTTGGACTAACCTAGCATGTGTAAAATGTTTAGCTATACATGCCACTGATCTGTGATAGTGTGATGTCTTCCGACGCGTATGAGTACCGTCTTATTTAGACAGGGTACTCTCCAACCGAGCTGCGCTGACCATGTTCAATGTTATGTGAAGGTGTTTGAGTAAAATTATGATTATGATAAGTATCGGTTCAGAAAAGCATGAATAAAGGTTTATGATACATATGTGATAAATATTCATATTTGCTTAATACTCATATGATGTAGTGTATATGGCTTACTTGATAAGATGAACGAAATAAATAGAAAGTAGTAGAGGTATGAATAGTGGTCATAATATTATGATACGAATGAAAATGTTTTTGATTTGGATGTCGAATGTTGATGAATGCTAATGATATATAATTTTTATGAGATAAAGGATTATAATGAAATGAACTTATCTATGTTAAATTGTTGGACTGAATTATATGATTGTAATGATATGTACATAATGATGCACGAAATGAAAGTTATGATTGTGGTGCAAATATCTATGTTTGTTTGGCCTTATATGATGTCATGAGCATGACTTAATTTAATTAAATGAATGGATAAGTAAAGCTATCTAGAAAACATAGAATGTATGCATAAGTATATTGTCTAAATGGGACAATAGGAAAATTGGTGTAAGCCAACATGAATGAATGACATGATTTTGATGATGTTGCTATGATGATGGAAGTTGTGTCATATGTGTATGTATAAGAAAGTCGAGTCGGAGGTCCTACAACCCCTCCCCTTACCGAAATGGTACTTATAATGGAATTTCATGAGATTTGTATTGGATAAGTTTCCGTTGAGAACCCAAAGAGTTCAATGATAGAATAATTATAAGTATGATCGTAGATTGAAAATGAGCTGATAAGTAAAGTCGAGCCGATAAAGTATCGGATTGACGTAAAGATTATTGGAATTATGCACTCGTCCCGATTAGAAAAGGAATTCTCCTTGGTAAATCGAATTACTCAGTGCAAGGTCGAGAAAAGTGTAAATCAAAATTTATTCAGAATCGGCCTTCTTTAGTGAATGGTTTAATATGAAATTTGTGACGGCAGAACTAGTTGGGGAAATGATATTTGAAATGTGAACTATCTGAATGTGATAGTTATGACTGGACAGATTTAGCAGTCTTTTTTGAGATGTTCTATGTGTTCGCCCGTTCTCAGAAATATTTCTATGGTTATTGATCTTCTGAAGAAATTCTTGTTATATGGGAATGTCTTTTAATCCTGGTGTTGGATGAAAGCATTGGTAGTCTGACTGGTTTATAATTTATATTGCTCTATTTCATCGGGTATTCTATTTCATTTCGTCTGATAAGAATTGATGAGAGAATACATATGATATTATGATTCTGTTTCTTCTACTTGATGCTTCATCTGATATATATGTATGGGAAAATATATTGTTCTTGTTATATTTGATTCCAGTGGGATTAAATGATGTTTTCTTTTGGACTTTCTTTCTTTGAAGAATTATCGAGGTATTCCGTATTTTCTCTATGAGTTTGGTTTTCGATTCTCCGCTTGGTTTTCGATTCTCCAAAGATAGTAGTATCGTATCTTGGGTTTCTTTATTCTGGATTTCTTTATTCTGGATTTCTCTATTTTGGATTTCTTTATTCGGTTTTCTTGTTATCTTTGTTCCATAATTTGTCAATTATGACTCGTGTTCGAAGTGCGTTCTTCAACTCGTGATAATCATGTCAAATATGACTATACTTCTAATTTGATCTTGGTAATATGGTGATTTTAGTATTGGGTTTTTTTTTCTAATTTCTGTGTAAGGATTTGACATTAGTAAAGGCATAAGTGATAAAAGCGCGAGTTTCAGTCGGTATGGCGAATTATCTATTTGAAAGATTTCATATGACAATTATTTCAGGATTATTTTTCCCAAGTCTGATAATAGAATTTCATTTTGTACGGATAAAAGAGTAAATAGTCTGAACGAGAAGTGTATATTTATTAGAAAAATTTTGATATTAGTTAAAGTCACTACGAATGATAAGGTTTTCATTTTGTGAAAGCTGAAAAGTTTATTACATGTTGACAAAGTTCAGATAGATAAGAATATTGGTAACTGAAGCGTCTGAACTAGACTAGTCTACATTGAGTAAAGACTTCGACTTTCAAGAATGTACTCGTTGTATGAATTGTGATGTGTTTCAAGACAGTGAGGTAATGTGATAGTTTAGAGCATTCGATGTTACATAAAATTGGAGTTGTTAAAGGGGTTAAAGCCGAGCATTGCGATCTATCAAAATTATCCTTGTCAGTGTTGATATTGGGATGGAAATGAGAAGGATTATTCTTGAGGCCATATCAGAATTATGTCCATGGCAGAAAGAGGAAAATGTGATGTATCCTATTGTTAAATGTTTGGCGAGATCTATAAATCATATCTGTATTGAATGAATTCCTACTCATCAGATTCATGGAAATTCAGGTCTCTTTTATTGTTGGATTTCTTGGAATTTCGGTCTCCATTAATCAAGTTAAGATCCGGATTTTATGTCATGATATCATGGGAAACTGAGAAGGCTTGAAAATTTAAGAACAGTTGAGAGTTGAGATGTAAGTTTTCAGATCATATGAGAAATTAAAGAGATGTATTGGAGGTACAGTCTAAGTGAAAGTTCCTCGGCACCGAATATGAGATTAAAAGTGAATACCACTTTTCTGGTAAGATTTTCGGGGACGAAAATCCCTAAAGGGGGGAGAGTTGTAATATCCTGATTTTGGGCCTAATCGGAATAGTGGTTTCGTGACCACAAATTCGAGATAGAAATAATTATTTTATAATTATTTTGAGGTTTATGATATGATTGCATAATTGTGTGAAGATTTCGTGAAGAAATTTTTCGCATAACGAGTTTAATTTAAAATTAGGGACTAAATCGAATAAGTTGCAAAACTTGCATTCTAGAAGTTTTTAGTATGAAATTGCTTTGAAATATTAATTAGGAGATCTTAAATAGCAATTTGACCAATTTTAAGTCCATGGACAAAATTAGGACATGGAAGGAATTTTTGAAAGTTTAGTAGTAAGGGCATTTTGGTCATTTAAGGGTAAAATGAATTAAAATACAAAATTAAAAGCCAATTTTGCTCATCTTCAACCCCATGTCCGAATATAGCAAGGAGAAACCATGGCTAGGGTTTTTCAAGCTTCCAAGCTCGATTGTAAGTCCATTCTAGCCCCGTTTTTCAAGTTCTTTACGTTTTTGGAGTCCCGGTAGCTCGATTTAGCTTATGCTAGCAATAATTTAACTTAGGGTTTATATTTGGAAAAATAACCATAGGTGAAATTTGTGTATTTTGGTGTTTTATGATAGAATATGAGGTTTTAAATTATGTTAGACAGCTTGTGCTACTCGGTTTTAAGTGAAAACGAGCAAAAGGTCTTAATCGGTAAAAATACCTAATAGTCATAAGTACATGTTAGAGTGAGAATTTGATGTTGCCATAGAAGGGAAAAATGATCAGCATGTCATAAAACATAAGAAAATAGGCTGAAGTTTAATTCACGAGCTTTGGGGTAAAAGTGTAAATATGCAAAAGTTTAGGGGCAAAATTGTAATTTTTCCAAAATATGATTTTGGGTCAATTTGAATAATGTGAGTCCTAATTAGACTATATTTTAAATGATAGAGCAAGGAAAACTGAAATTCGGGCTAAAATGGGGAAAATACCAAGTTGTGGACGAAATGGTAAAAGTAGCCATTTTCGCATACTAGGTAAGTTCATATGTAAATGTTGGTAACATAGTTATTATTTTAAATGTTTTTATGTTATTTAAATGATATGATAATTATTATGAAATATTATATTCGTGATAATTGTCTGATAATATGTCAAATTATGTGATATACTTGGAAAATGTGAAATACTACCGAGTATCGGTATCGGTATTCCGTAAAAGATGGTTGAGACACATGATTGGGAAAAAGGTCCCGTTGAACCTTAGGAATGGATTAGGATACAAGTGACATGTCACTGGTGTAACGCCTCCACGCCCGAGACCGTCGCCGGAGTCGAGTATGAGGTGTTACTAAACTTAATTTAAACTTTTTAAGAACTTTGGATCACCTGTTTCTACATTCACAGCTTTCTAGCTACTTGCGTCATAGTTACAAGAAAAATCATATCTCGAGTTACAAAACTCAAAATCAAGATCTGTAAATTTTTCCTGAATCTAGACTCATATACCTACCTACTAATTTTTTTATAGAATTTTTGGTTGGGCCAATTAGTACAGTTTATTAGTTAAAGTTACCCCTATTTCAGGACTTGACTGGACTGACCTCTGCCTACTACGAACCACATTTATCTCTGTAAAAAATTCATATGACTATGATATTTGTTTCTCCTGAAACTAAACTCAAAAAGGATTCTGTGAATATAAAATACAACACCTAATTATATCTGTAAAATTTATGGTGAATTTCTAAAGTTGGAACAGGGGATCCAGAAATCACTCTGGCCCTGTTTCACTAAAATTCAAATATCTTCTAACATATAATTTCTTTACCTGTTTAATTTATTTTATGTAAAACTAGACATAATAAGCTTAAATTTGATATTTAATCCATCACCTAATTCGATTTCTATGATTTTTAGTAAATTTTCAAACTCACATCAGTGTTGCTGCAATGTTCTATTTATGGCAAATTTCATCCTTTTTATGAGTTTTCATGAACTAGGTATCCTAATAACTTTCCATAACATCAAACATAATCTAAACTAACCATTTCCATAATTTATCATTATCAAGCATTTCCTCAACCATTACATCACCATATCATAAGATCATTTACACAAAATAAGTATATTGCTATACATGCCATACTTAAATTTTACAAGCCATTTACCAAAAAGTCTTCCAAATAGTGTGATCGAGCCTTTGACCTTTCCCGATTCCTGAGCTGGCTTGTCCAAAACTACAATGAGTAAGAAGGAGGGTGTAAGCATAAATGCTTAGTAAGTTCATATGCAAATAACAAGTAACATAACAAAACAATCATACCAATCAACATTAGCATGGTATCACCAAAACATGAATCACATTTCTAATCATCATTCATCATCTTATTACCTTATCATTGTTGTATCGATACTCAACCCGAGGGCTAAGTACATACCTGTCCAAAGTATCCAATTCACAACACTTACCAATACGTCTCTTTTCATCTCGAGTATTCCTCCATTTGAGTGGAACTTTACCCGTTGAACACATTGGAATATAATTCGGATACATGGATAATTTGCACATAAGTGCCACATATGCAATCAAGCAATCATGTAACCCGCCCATAAGCGAACTCAGACTCAACTCAACGAGCTCGGGCGTTCGCATCCATAAGTGAACTCGGACTCAACTCAACGAGTTCGGATGCGTAGTTACATCTCACGAACTCGGACTCAACTCAACGAGTTCGGACATTCGCATCCATAAGTGAACTCGGACTCAACTCAACGAGCTCGGATGCTCAACCATCCTAGTGACATGTCACTTGTATCCTAATCTATTCCTAAGGTTCAAACGGGATTTTCCTCGAACACATATCCTTGCCGTCTTCCGTAGAATGCCGAAATCAATACTCGGTAACATTTTATATTTAACAAGTAGCTCACATAATTTGCATTTTATTCGAAAATAACCACAAAGCATATATTTCATGATAAAAATCAGCATATCATATAATTAACATCAATGACTTAAAAATAACAATTATGCTACATTATTTACACATGAACTTACCTTGGTACCAAAATACAAAGATTTTGCAATTTAGTCCACAATATTTTCTTTTCCTCGATTGGGGTCGATTCCACGTCTTTCTTGATCTAAAATAACACATTTAGCTTATTTAATACTCATATTATCAAATTAATCCTTAATTCAAATTTTGACAAAATTACAATTTTACCCCTAAACTTTTGCATATTTACACTTTTGCCCCTAGGCTCGGGATTAAACTTTATTCCTTATTCTTATGTTTTATAACATGTTGATCACTTTTCTCTTCTATGGCAACATCAAATTCTCACTCTAACATGTACTTGTGACTATTAGGTATTTTTACCGATTAAGCCCTTTTACTCGTTTTTGCTTAAAATCGAGTAGTATAAGTTGTCTAACATAATTTAAAACCTCATATTCTATCATAAAACATCAAAATACACATATTTCACCTATGGTTATTTTTCCAAATATAAACCCTAGGTTAAATTATTGCTAGCATAAGCTTTATCGAGTTACCGGGATCTCAAAAACGTAAAAATCATAAAAAACGGGGCTTAAAATCACTTACTATGAAGCTTGAAAGTTTAAGAAACCCTAGCTATGGAGAGATGGAGCATTCGGCAGCAACTATGAAGATGATAACTAATTTTGTGTTATTTTTCCCTTTTAATTTCATTTAATACCCAAATGACCAAAATGTCCCTCCTTACTAAACTTTCAAAAATTCCTTCCATGTCCTAATTTTGGCCATGAACTTAAAATTAGTCAAATTGCTATTTAAGACCTCCTAATTAATATTTCAAAGCAATTTCATACTAAAAACGTCTAGAATGCAAGTTTTGCAACTTATTCGATTTAATCCCTAACTTCAAATTAAACTTGTTATGCATAGAATTTCTTCACAAAATTTTCACACAATCATGCAATCATATCATAAACCTCAAAATAATTATAAAATAATTATTTCTATCTCGGATTTGTGGTCACAAAACCACTATTCCGATTAGGCCCTAATTCGGGATATTACAACTGGGATATTTGGGCATCCGAACTCGTTGAGTTGAGTCCGAGTTCACTTATGGATGCAAATGTCCGAACTCGTTGAGTTGAGTCCGAGTTCGTGAGATGTAACTAGGCATCCGAACTCGTTGAGTTGAGTCCGAGTTCACTTATGGATACGAACGCCCGAGCTCGTTGAGTTGAGTCTGAGTTCGCTTATGGGCGGGTTACATAGTAGCTTGGCTACATATGTGGCACTTATGTGCAAACTTTCCATGTATCCGAATTATATTCCGATGTGTTCAACAGGTAAAGTTCTACTCAAATGGAGGAATACTCAAGATGAAAGGGACGTATTGGTAAGTGTTGTAAAATGGATACTTTGAATAGGTATGTACTTAACCCTCGGGTTGAAAAATCGATATAACAACAATATGGTAAGATGATAAATGAAAATATGATATGAATGTCTTGGTGATGATTATGCAAATGATGTTTTATGTTTGCTTATATGGTTATGTTACTTGCTATTTGCATGTGAACTTACTAAGCATTTATGCTTACTCCCTCCTTTTCATTCCTTGTAGTGTTGACAAGCCAGCTCGGAAATCGGGAATGGTCGGAGGCACGCTCACACTATCCGTATACCATCTTGGCATAATGGCTTGTATATTTTGAGTATGGCACGTATAGCATTATAATCATTTTGTATATATGGTCTTATGATATGGTTATTGAGTAGTATAAAAATGCTTGGTAATGATTAGCCATTGGAATGGCTAATTAAGATCATATTTGGTGTTATGTATGTCAAATTGCTAGTTAATCCATGGAAACTATGAAATAGGTAAAATTTACCATAAAATAGTTTCAGACAGCAGTAGTGACGTGAATTTGAAAAATAATTAAAAATAGTAGAGATATAATTAGATGATGAATAAAACATGGAATTAAAGAATTATAAGTCTATTTTCATATGGAAGAAACGAAACAGATATATGAGTTATATTTTATGAGATGTTTAAATTTTTGTGAAATAGGGCCAGAGCAATTTCTGGATCCCCTGTTCTGACTTTGGAAATTCACCATAAATTGTATAAAAATAATTAGAAGTCATAATTTATATGTACAGATTTCTTATTGAGTCTAGTTTTAATAGAAATAAACTTCATAGTCATTGAAATTCTTTATAGAGAGATATCTGATTCGTAATACACAGAGGTTAGAGCAGTCAAACCCTGAAACAGGGGAGATTTTAACTAATAAACTGTACTAATTGGCCTAGCCAAAAATTCTAGAAAAAAATTAGTAAATAGATATATGAGTCTAGTTTCAGCGAAAATTTACGGAATTGAATTTTGAGTTTTAGAACTTGAGATATGAATTTTTAAGCGACTGTGTCGCAGTTAGCCAGCTTGTCTGGAAGTTCTAAAATTAAATTGTTTGAGCTGTTTAAGCAATGAATTAAGTCTGTTAACACCTCGTGTTCGACTCCGGCAACGGTCTCGGGTACGGGGCATTACAGAAGTTGGTTTTCTTGGTCATATAGTATCAGCATCTGGTATTCGAGTCGATCCAAGCAAGATTTCAGCTATTTTGGATTGGAAACCTCCGAGAAATGTTTTTGAAGTCCGTAGTTTTCTGGGACTTGCTGGTTATTATAGAAGATTTGTAAAAGGCTTCTCGATGATTGTGACTCCGTTGACAAAATAGCTTCAAAAAGATGTGAAATTTGAATGGTCTGAGAAATGTCAGAAAAGTTTTGATCGGTTAAAAGCTCTGTTAACTGAAGCTCCGGTATTGGTACAACCTGAGTCAGGTAAAGAATTTGTTGTTTACAGTGATGCTTTTTTGAATGGGCTCGGTTGTGTTTTAATGCAAGAAGGAAAAGTTATAGCTTATGCCTCAAAACAATTAAAGCCGCATGAAAAGAACTATCCGACTCACGACCTCGAGTTAGCTGCTATTGTGTTTGCTTTGAAAATTTGGCATCACTATCTGTTTGGTGAGAAATGTCACATGTTTTCTAATCATAAAAGTCTAAAAGTATTTAATGACGCAAAAGTATTTGAATCTGTGACAGAGAAGGTGGTTAAAACTGCTCAAAGACTACGAAATTGTGATTGATTATCATCCGGGAAAAGCAAATGTTGTTGCTGATGCCTTAAGTCGGAAAACATTGTTGGCTTTGAGTGTAATGAATGCTCATTTGGTTTTGTCTGATGATGGTTCAGTTTTAGCTGAATTAAAAGCAAGACCTTTGTTTTTACATCAGATTATCGAAGCTCAGAAGGTTGATAATGAGATTATGGTTAAACGAACTCAGTGTAATTCTGATTCTGATTCTGACTTCCGAATAGATGATGATGACTGTCTAAGGTTCAGAAATAGACTTTGTGTCCCAAGAAATCCAGATATGATTCAAACAATTTTGAGTGAAGCTCACAGTAGTAAATTTTCTGTACATCCGTGAAGTACGAAAATGTATAACGATTTGAAACAACTATATTGGTGGCCGGGAATGAAAAGAGATATTTCTGACTTTGTTTCGAGATGTTTAATCTGCCAGCAAGTTAAAGTTGAGCATCAGGTGCCATCTGGGTTATTACAACCGATTATGATTCTGGAGTGGAAATGGGATCGAGTGACCATGGATTTTGTTTCGGGTTTGCCTTTGTCTCCGAAAAAGAAGGACGCAATTTGGGTTGTAGTTGATCGTTTGACGAAATCAGCTCATTTTATTCTGATTCGGTTTGATTATTCGCTTGATAAGCTAGCTAAGTTGTATATTTCTGACATTGTGAGATTGCATGGTGTGCCATTGTCCATAGTGTCAGATAGGGACCTGAGATTTACGTCGCGATTTTGGAAGAAATTGCAAGATGCTCTAGGTACTAAATTACACTTTAGCACTGCTTTCCATCCGCAAATGGACGGACAATCTGAACGGATTATTCAAATACTCGAGGATATGTTGAGATGTTTTATTCTTGAGTTTGAAGGTATGTGGGAACAATATTTACCTTTGATTGAATTCGTTTATAATAATAGTTTTCAGTCAAGCATTAAAATGGCACCGTACGAAGCCTTATACGGTAGAAAGTGTAGAACTCTGTTATACTGGACTGAGCTCAATGAGAATAAAAGAAACAGAATAGAAACTGAAAATAATTCGAGATAGTCTAAAAGCTGCCTCTAATCGTCATAAATCTTATGCGGATTTAAAACGAAAAGATATCAAATTGTAGATCGGTGATAAAGTGTTTCTGAAAGTGTCTCCGTGGAAGAAAGTGATTCGGTTTGGTAGAAAAGACAAGTTGAGTCCGAGGTTCATCAGGCCGTATGAAATCATTGAGCAAGTTGGGCCAGTTGCTTATAGATTAAGGCTACCATCTAAATTAGAAAAGATACATAATGTGTTTCACGTATCGATGCTTCATTGGTACAGATCTGATCCTTCCCATGTAATTCCTTCATCTGAGATTGAAATTCGATCTGATATGACTTACGAAGAAAAGCTGATTCAAATCTTAGCTCGAGAGGTTAAAGAGTTACGTAATAAAAAGATTCCGTTAGTTAAAGTGATATGGCACTGACACGGTATTGAAGAAGCAACTTGGGAGCCTAAAGATGCTATGAAATAGCAATATCAAAATCTGTTTAATGGTAAGATTTTCGAGGACGAAAATCCCTAATGGGGGGAGAATTGTAACAGTTCGGTTTTGACCCTAGTTAGAAAAGTGGTTTTAGGACCACAAATTTGAGTCTGAAAAATATTTTTATATTATTTTCTATGTCTGTGATATGTGAATTTACATCTGTGAAATTTCTGTGATTAAATTTGTCTGTTTCTATGCCTAATTATGAAAATGGATTAAATCGCGTAAGGTGTAAAAGTTTAGTGCTAAATGTTAAAGCACTTATTTGGCTTGGCTTTTAAAACAAAGGTCCTTGCATGTCAATTTGACCATTTTATTAATGCATGGACAAGTATGGACACTAGTGGTTAGAATTTTTATTTGTTAATTAAAGGGCGAAATTGGAAAATACATATTAATGTATATTAAATAAAAATAAACATGAAAATGAAGCCATTTTCATGCATGCATTGCAGAAAATCAAAGAAAAAGAAAGCCATTTTAGGTTTCGACACTTTGATTTCTTGATTAAGGTACGATTTTAACTCGGTTTTTGATAATTTTTACGTTTCTGTGATCGTTGCTTCGTGTTCTCCAAAACCCATGTTTGAATTTCTAAAATTGTTGAGGATTTCATAAGATGCAATTGTTGATTTTGTGAGCTTTGTGATGATAAATGGTGAAATATGAAAGCTTGATGATAGATAGATATACTTTGTATTGGGACTTTTGAAGAATTTTAATATTTTGGGCTAAATTGTAAAATATTATTTTTGAGGGACTAAAATGTGAAATAAATAAATTGTGTGGACTAGTATGAGTACTAGGATAATTGGGCTAAACTTGTGTATATGCAATTTATGTGTATATTGTGATTTTGTGAAATAGGGACTAAAGTGTCGAAATGTGAAAATGTAAGGGCTAGTTTGCAAATTGCCCTAAGTAAACGGTTATGGATTAAATTGAATTAATTGGTGAATAAAAGGGTTAATTTTGAAAACATATAGATCAAGAAAGGAGGAATTCAGACTTAGATCGAGGAAAGTCGAAGGTTATCGAGTAGATAGTCCAAGTCGACAAATTCCGAGTACGAGGTAAGTTTGTACTTAAAATATGATGTTAAGTAAGCTTTGATGCCTTTATTATACATGGTTTGAGTATAATTAAATTGGACGATATGAGGATGAGTCGAAAGTTTTGGCACTAAGTGTGCGATTTAAACTATCTTGGCACTAAGTGTGCGATTTAAATTAGCTTTGGCTATTTGAGGCACTAAGTGGGCGATACCGACTTAGTCTCGATTATTCGGGATGGCACTAAGTGTGCGAAAATATTTATTTTGGGCTAACCATATAGCACTAAGTGTGCAGATGTCTAAAATACGAATAAGTTATGGGAAGTCTTATAACATTCACAAGAGGTGAGTATGAAAGTGTATAAGTACGGGAAGAATCAGGTATGTATAATACCTAAGTGGTAGATGATGTTAAGTATATGAATTTCATTGAGTTGATACAGATTTATGGATTGAAATTGTGAAAATACTTATATGTTGTTATTTTATATTTCATATATTATGAATGACTTGAGTACGAGCTTACTAAGCTTTTGAAAGCTTACTTTGTAACATCCCGAAATAGGGCCTAAACGGAACAGTGGTTACGAAATCACAAATTCGAGGTAGAAAAATTTATTTTATTATTATTTTGAGGTTCATGATATGATTACATGATTGTGCGAAAATTTCGTGATGAAATTCTATGCATAAAATGCTTAATTTGAAGTTAGGGACTAAATCGAATAAGTTGCAAAACTTGCATTCTAGAAGTTTCTAGTATGAAATTGCTTTGAAATATTAATTAGGAGGTCTTAAATAGCAATTTGACCAATTTTAAGTCCATGTACAAAATTAGGACATGGAAGGAATTTTTAAAAGTTTAGTAAGGAGGGGTATTTTGGTCATTTGGATATTAAATGAAATTAAAAGGGAAAATAACACAAAAATTAGTTATCATCTTCATAGTTGCTGCCGAATGCTCCATCTCTCCATAGCTAGGGTTTCTTCAACTTTCAAGCTTCATAGTAAGTGATTCCAAGCCCCGTTTTTAATGATTTTTACGTTTTTGAGATCTTGGTAGCTCGATAAAGCTTATGCTAGCAATAATTTAAGTTAGGGTTCATATTTGGAAAAATACACATAGATAAAAAGTGTTTATTTTGATGTTTTATGATAGAATATGAGGTCTTAGATTATGTTAGACAACTTGTGCTACTCGGTTTTAGGTAAAAACGAGTAAAAGGGCTTAATCGGTAAAATACCTAATAGTCACAAGTGCATGTTAGAGTATGAATTTGATGCTGCCATAGAAGGGAAAAATGATCAGCATGCCATAAAACATAAGAAAATAGGTTGAAGTTTAATTTACGAGATTTGGGGTAAAAGTGTAAATATGCAAAAGTTTAGGGGTAAAAATGTAATTTTTCCAAAGTTTGAGTAAAGGACTGTTTTGATAAATGTGAATATTAAATAAGTTAAATTTGCTATTATAGATCAAGAAGAACGAAATTCGAGAGTAGATCGGGAAAAGAAAAAGTAAAGGACTAAATTGTAAAGTTTAGTCACATTTTATATCGAGGTAAGTTTACAGAAATAAATGCAATATTCTTATATTTTACATTATTATTGTTAATTTCAGCATTTATATACTTATTTTTTAGAATATTTAAAGTCGAATTAAAGTAAGTAGTAGCAGAGAAAAAGCATTAGGAAGCCCTTTGAACCTTAGGAATATTAGGATATTGGGGTTGACAGGGACAGATAGAAATGAGCCATGTAAGTCCATATCGATATATGGCTTTGGAGACAGGAATAAGCCATGTAAGCCCATATTATATATATAAATATGGCATTGGAGATAGTAATAATTCATGTAAGTCCATGTCGAAGACATGGCATTGTGAGACATTGATAGACAGAACGACCCTAGTATCCTTAGTATTCCGAGTGGTTCATCGGGTCATTGTATATGTTAAATCATAGTGAATTATTAGCAAAAAGGGAAGGTAGATTATATTTATGAATAGTGAAAGGTCAGGTAAGAAAGAAGGTAAGTGAGTAAAGAAGAAGGTAGAAAATGAGAAGTAAAGAAAGTTTATGAGGCTAGGTGACTTGATGTATATTTATTCATTATGTTAAATGTTGTAATTTATTTGCTTGTAAGCTTACTAAGCCTAGTGCTTACTCTCTTATTTTCTTTTTCTTATAGTTTTTATCAAGCCACTCGGGGATCGAAGGAAACGTCGGAGACCCGATCACACTATCGAAGAAATTACATTGGTATAGTTAGACGTTTCGTTTTGTGTATGGCATGTATAGGAATTTGGTTTCTTTTGATATGATATGATCAATGAATGATGTGTAAATATTTGCTAGTGATTAGCTAATAGAATGGCTGATGATATACATGTTTAATAGTATGTATGATTAAGTAGTAACTATCACATGAAAATTATGAAAAATGTGAAAGTAACTTAAAAACAGATTCAAGTATCAGAAATAACGTGATTTTGGAAAATCACAAAAATTTGTAGAGACATGGTTTGATAGTGAATAATATATGAAATTAAAGCTCATTGTGTCTATTTTCATATGGAATAAGCAAAGCAGGTAAAGGCTTTGTATTTTATAAGATATCTGAGTTTTAGTGAAATAGGGCCAGAGAGATTTCTGGATCCCCTATTTCAAATTTAGAAATTTCCCATAAATTTTATAAAAATAATTAGGTGGTGTACTGTATATGGTTAGATTCCTTATTGAGTCTAGTTTTAAGAGAAACAAACTTCATAGTCATTGAAATTCTTTACAAAGAGATATATAATTCGTAATACACAGAGGTCAGAGCAGTCGAACCCTGAAACAGGGGAGACTTTAACTAATAAAATGTACTAATTGGCCCAGCAAAAAATTACACAAAAAAATTAGTAAATAGATATATGAGTTTATTTTCAGGGAAAATTTACAGAATTGGATTTCGAGTTTCGTAACTCGAGATGTGAATTTTTAAGCGACTGTGGCGCAAATTGCTAGTTTGACTGGAAATTTTAAAAATAAATTGTTTGAGCTATTTAAGTAATGAATTAAGTCTGTTAACACCTCGTATTCGACTCCAGTGACGGTCTCAGGTACGGGGCATTACATACTTTGTGGGTATTTGCATTGTTTTATAGATATCAAAGCTACTGAAAGCTCGGGGATCATCAAGGATCGTCATCACACTATCGATCTCATTTTGGTACTTTTGGAAAGTGTAAATATATTAAAGTATGGCATGTATAGGCTAGAAGGTCTTTGTATATAAGTTTTGTGGTGTATATAATATGCCATGGGAGTTGGCTAACAAAAGATCAGTTTGTGTATAGTTTTGGTGTATGTTTGTAATGTGCTAAGTTCTAAAGTGTTTTGGTCATTCTTAAGCATGGAACTGGTTGGAAATTTTGGTATGAATGTTGTATATTATTGCTGGTAGGATTGGACCCAAAAAGGGGTGGCAAATTTTGGCTTAAACCAAGTCTGCTTCGTGCCACACGGTCAGGGGACATGGGCGTGCCTTGCGGCCGTGTAAGAAAAATAATATTCTCCCAAGAATCACACGATCTTGACATACGGGTGTGTCATATGGCCGTGGGCTAAAGTCAATAGCTAGCTAAGTATCACACGACCATAGTACACCGGCGTGCCTATTGGCCGTGTGAAAAAGTTAGTATGCATGCTCTGTTTTTGCACGGTTGGTACATTTGGGTGTGTCTTAAGCCCGTGTGAGGCACACGGCCTGAACGTACGGGTGTGTGACCTCAACAGAATTGAAAATTTTTCTATGTTCTAAATTGTAACACCCCAAACCCGGCCCAGATGTTATGGCCAAATCCGGCATGTTACATTGAAGTGTTTTAGCGAAAATCGCGTTTTCATTGAAAACCCTTCTTAAGAAAAAAAAAACCTTAATTAACTGAAAAAAACATCTTTCAGTTGTGAAAGCCTGGTTTAAAATATTTGATTTAAGAAAAGTTATCATTTAAAAATTTAGTTGCGGAAACGTAGAAAACATACTATAATTTAGAAAACCCATGTTGAACTTCTCGTAATTACAATGAAAATAATAATAATTTATGTAATAATAACATAATGAAAACTTTATTACAATCTGGTCTGAAACATACTTAATAAAATAAAAACTTATATGCTTAAAAAAAACAAGTCCAAATTATCTTGCTAGCTGGCCACCCAGAGTCCCTCCAAACATTGAACCTTCTACTGAGCATCACCTGAAAATAAAATAAAAGAGGGGGTGAGTTTTCACAAACTCAGTGTGTACAACCCTCAACAAAAAAAAAAGCATTCCAAAAACCATCATACATCAAACATGCAATGCAGTCCCATCCAAATTATCCATCCGTTACACACCAGCTCCGTCCCCCGTCACACCATGTGGGGATATAAATATCGACCCACCCAACCGACACACCAAGGGTAGCTCGGTTGTGGAACTACCTTCATTTACATATTGGGCTTTAAAAGCCGTCGGTGGATCCACGATTGTCAAGCAACCATGCGATCCTCATATACTTCTTCCGTTCCATAATTCCCAACCCATATGCAACCTAAACAGAATATCATATGTATGCATGTCACATCCATAAAACTTACATTCAACACCTAGGGGTATTTTGGTCATTTTTTCCCATAAGGGCATTTCGGTAATTTTCCCTTAATTACGGTTTTCACTTACTAATGTGATCCAGCCCAGGTAGACGAGTCGAATTCACATAGTTGCCCGATCGTAGTTCGAGAGAGTCATTCGTACCTCGGATTTTAGAAATAGAAGTGAATGGATAGGTTTGGATAGCGGAAGGTTTTCAAAAGTTATGCAAAAGGGTAGTAATAGGTTCGGCTAAGGAAACAAGAAAGGATGTTGGATAGATGGCTCGGTTTGGTTAACAAGAAGGAAAGTTGAAAGATGGGGAATGGAAAAATGAACTCAACGTCAGGAATGATTCAACACTAAAAAGTGTCACCTCGATTCCTATATTGTTAAGGTGAAAAGATGGATAGAAGGATAGGTGAACGCCACACCAAGATTGGTGATAAGTTCAAACAAGATCGGTAGACGCCACTAGCACAAGCCAGATAAGTCTTCGAAACTTGTACGAGATATGAGAGGAAGCAACCTCACAAGAACAAAAGTTCATTAACAAATTTGGCAAAAGTCCTTTACATATGAAATCAACAAACTATTTATACTAGTTTCTTATGCTAGTCGAATAGACTATTCATGAACTTAACTATTAAGCAATGAACCTAATTTAAGACATGAACATTCTAGAAAAATGACCAATGGTGTCCTTGTCCATGTTCGGCCGAATGGGAGGTGAGTGGTTAGCTTCATGAACATGCATTGATGTACTTGGATAAATGATCTTCATACATGCATGGCTAGATTCGGCTAACTCCTTTAATGGAGCCTTGAAGTCATGTTGTTTCACCATGAGTGGCTTAATTAAATAAGGCTTCATGAAGAGTCAAACTTGGTGTGAACAAGGAGCTTGAGTAGACACTTGTGTGTGAACGTCCAACCGAAGGGTCATCATGGTGTGAACACAATGTGTGAACACATGATCAATGCATGAACCGTCCAATGCATGTTCCATCATTAATTTGATCCATGAATCTTCAAATACATGAATGTTCATCATGAACATGCATGTGCCTCTTGATTGTCGTCCATTGAACCCTCCCATGCATGCACCTTGCATTAAAGTCCATACATGAATCTTCCAAATTCGGCTAACCTACAAAATTAAATAACATAATTAAATAACACACAACTATTCATATAATTATAATTTAAAATAATAACTAAATAACTTAATATCACTAACTAAATTTAGACACAATAATTATAAGTCAACTTATAATAAATTCGGCTAGCTCAAATAGTCAAAAACACTTAGTGAGCTAAAATGAGCTAGGGAATTCGGCATGAGCTGTAACAAACTTAGTTATAAGCTAGATTAAAACTTAAATTATTGAAATAAAAAAGGAATGAGCTGAAAGGAGCTAAATTCGAGCTCAAACGAGCTAAAACGAGCTCAAGTGAGCTGATGTGAGCTGAATGGCGCATGGGGGAGCTGGAGAGGAGCTGAGATCGGATTGCAAAATGGTGCATGGAGTCTTCAAGGAGTTGTTCTTAGCTCCTCCAACGTTATGGAGCTGGTTATCATCCCAAATGCACATCACAAAGGTCGATATAGCATCTTGAAGTTGCTTGGTTCGAGCTTGAGTCATGAGACCTTTTGGAAGTTCGATTGATTGGGTCAATGATTTGGGTTTCAAGTTTGATTCATTTACTAATCACCTTGCTTGGCCACATCTGGAATTTTCGTTTCATTTCGAGAAGGTAAGACCAACCTATGTTTTTGGAATTGAATCAAATTTCCATGGTAACTTCCCTTTTCCATTTAAGTCCATAGTTTTCGTTAATACTAACCATTCTCATTTTTGTGAATCCCACCCCTCGAGGAGCAAGACATGTCATGGTGCGTCACCACCTATTCAAATTTATCGGAGTAATAGGTTTGTCTTACGCTATCTATTCAAAGAGAGAAGATTCATTTTGACCGAGAAAGGTAAACCCAATCCTCAATTGTCTTCTCTTCATATTCGTCAAGTTGTGGTAAGACTTTTTCAGGTTTGTGTGACATCTTCCATCCCGGTCATCATGGTGTGAACACAATGTGTGAACACATGATCAATGCATGAACCGTCCAATGCATGTTCCATCATTAATTTGATCCATGAATCTTCAAATACATGAATGTTCATCATGAACATGCATGTGCCTCTTGATTACCGTCCATTGAACCTTCCCATGCATGCACCTTGCATTAAAGTCCATACATGAATCTTCCAAATTCGGCTAACCTACAAAATTAAATAACATAATTAAATAACACACAACTATTCATATAATTATAATTTAAAATAATAACTAAATAACTTAATATCACTAACTAAATTTAGACACAATAATTATAAGTCAACTTATAATAAATTCGGCTAGCTCAAATAGTAAAAAACACTTAGTGAGCTAAAATGAGCTAGGGAATTCGGCATGAGCTGTAACAAACTTAGTTATAAGCTAGATTAAAACTTAATTTATTGAAATGAAAAAGGAATGAGCTGAAACGAGCTAAATTCGAGCTCAAACGAGCTAAAACGAGCTCAAGTGAGCTGATGTGAGCTGAATGGCGCATGGGGGAGTTGGAGAGGAGCTGAGATCGGATTGCAAAATGGTGCATGGAGTCTTCAAGGAGTTGTTCTTAGCTCCTCCAACGTTATGGAGCTGGTTATCATCCCAAATGCACATCACAAAGGCCGATATAGCATCTTGAAGTTGCTTGGTTCGAGCTCGAGTCATGGGACCTTTTGGAAGCTCGATTGATTCTTGGTGTGCATTCGAGGATGCCCCGGGTGTGCTCACATCATTCCCCCCGTCTTCAAAGTGACTTGTCCTCAAGTCGAGCCGACGGTTAATTTTAAAACAGGGATGTCTACTTGATCGTCCTTGGATGGATGTGTTTAGTTGACGCATCATGCCTTGCTGCAAAAACGTTTCATAACTTGCAACCAATTGAGAATCATTACAAAGCAGAAACTTATTCAAACGGTCATGGAAGTAAGTTTTCTCACACTTAAGACCATCACAACAGAACAATATCAATATCCCATATTCACTATCAAATAAACATATCTCGTTATAACTTAAAAACTTAGTGAACAAGGATTTTGAGAATATAATGTCTGTACTTCGCTTGAGCATTTCAAATTGTACTTGCGAAGTATTGGAACTTCGATAGGAATTCATTTGACATTTCAAAACTTGCATACATTCGTCATAAGCAAACAATGGAAAAGAAAAATTTATCTCATGGTTTTGTACTCTTAAACTTCGCAATTTGGACAGCAAGTATTCATCAAACTTATCAACTTCATGCTTATCAAAAATCTTGTGTCCATCAACCAAAATAGTTATATCTTCATCGTTAATGTTTTCTTCATCAATCAAGTTGGACAAAAATGTAATAGAAATTTCAGAAACCTTACCTTGTTCACAAAAACAAGAATTAACTTTACCTTTTCCGATCATTACAAACCTTCTCTCTTCGTGAATGTATCGTAACCGCATCATAGGGCTTGAGTCAACCTGAAAAGAATTAGAATGAAGAAAACTTTGGTTAATCAAAACTCTTTTCTTTTCTTCACTCATGTTTATTTGAATTTCTTTTTCTCTCATTTTTTTATCACAACTCTTTTTCGTTTCTCTTTCAATTTCTTTTCTTTCTTTTTCATTTTCTTTTTCCACTCGCATTCAATCCAAAGATTGCTTTAACCATTGTTGATCCTCCACAACTTGTTTCGGTGTCAAAGGTGCCAAAGTAAAATTTCAGCCTTGATACTTGAAAGTATATTGATTTACAAATCCATCATGCTTCACTCTTCGGTCGAATTGCCGTGGGCCTCCCAAGCGAAAGATATGGCCCGCATGCATGGGCACCACATCACAAAGAACTTCATCTTCATACTTTCCAATTGAAAATGGGACAAGAACTTGCTTGGTTACCTTTAACTCAACTCCATCATTAAGCCATTGTAGCTTGTATAGACTCGGATGAACACTTGTCGGCAAATCAAGTCTTTCAATTAGGAGGGTACTCGTAACATTTGTACAACTTCCTCCATCTATCACCATGCTACAAACCTTTCCACGGGCAAAACAACGGGTATGAAAAAGGTTCTCTCGTTGCAGATCGAGTTCGGTACCTTGCGAACCTAAGCTCCTCTTAACAACAAGCATCTCACCTTCGACCGCGTACTTCATTTCTTCCTCGGCATCGGAAAGGGTTTCGTTATTGTTTTCAACTTTTTTATCCTCCTCCTCCTCCGATTCAATATCGCCATTTGGTTGAATCACCATGACGCTCCGATTTGGACATTGACTCTGAAAATGCCCTCTTCTAAGGCACTTGAAACATTTTATGTCTCCCGTCCGGTTTTGGGTACCTTCAACAGCCTTGCCTTTGCTATTTTCACCCGTAGGTTTGGTAGCTTTGATAGGTGCCATAGGATCTTTCGTTTGGCTCGCCGTAGCACTCTTGCTAGTGCCTTGGTTCCATCGAGACACATTGGTGGTTGAATAGCCTCGGGCAGCACCTTTCTTCTTGAGTTGCTTCTCGATTTTGATGGCCATGTGGACCATATCAAGTATCTCCACATAATGTTGTAGCTCCACAACATTGGCGATCTCACGGTTAAGTCCGGACAGAAATCTAGCCATAGTTGCTTCTCGATCCTCGTCCACATTCACACGGATCATAGCAACTTCCATTTTTTTGTAATAGTCCTCGACACTCCTCGTTCTTTGAGAAAGATTTTGGAGCTTTTGGTAAAGCTCTCGGTGGTAGTGCGTTGGAATGAACCTCCGGCGCATGAAAGCCTTCATTTGAGCCCAAGTGTTAATGGGTCGCTCGCCATTTTACCTTCGGGTTATCGTGAGTTGGTCCCACCAAATCATGGCATAGTCGGTGAATTCTATGGCGGCCAACTTAACTTTCTTTACTTCCGAATAGTTATGGCACTCGAAAATAAGTTCGATCTTTTTCTCCCACTCCAAATATGCTTTGGGATCCGAACGGCCTTGGAACGGGGGAATTGATAACCTAATACTTTTCAAGTCATCATCGAACCTTTCTCGCTCTCGTTGGCCACGATGACGTTGGTCTCTCCGCCGGGCACTAACATTCGAACCAGCCTTGCTTTCAGCTTCACTTGGATCGAAAACTTCGTCATCTCGAACATGCCTTCGGTCATGGTCTCGAGGTGGACTTATTGGGGTCCTTGCTCGTCGGCCTCTTCCCTCCACTTGATCGAGTAGGTCTTGTATCGGTTCCAACTTTCGATCAAACAACCGTTCAACTTCTTGAAGTAAGGCTTGCATGTTCAAATCCGGCACATTACGAACGGGTTGCCTTTCCTCCACATTTCGTTCCATGTTGATTTTTTTTTCCAGTAGATTTTCAAATCCTCACCACAAATCTCACTATTCACTCGCAAAGAAAAAAATTGATGAACACTCCACTCGTGTTTGCACTCGTTTTTAGGCTTCTTCAAACTCTCGAATGATCTCACACACTCTAGCCTTTTACCACTCAAACTTACTCTCGTAACCTCGTATTTTGTTTCTTTTGACTCGTCTAGGTGCTTTGGGGTCGGCTTCAAACGGTTACAAGGGTTAAAACATATGGTGTACGGGTAGGCTAAAAAAAAAAATTTAAAGTAGTGTGGCGTTTTGGGGGGGTAGATGAAAGAACACTTGTTAATCGGAACAAAATAATAGAAAGAACTTGTTCACTTCACTTTTTTTTCTCTTTTTTTTTTAATAATTTCGTATATATATTTTTTTACAACTTTCAATATAGCACTTTACAATGATAAAAACGAAAATATAAAATTTTTTTTGTTCGAATATATATATATTTTACAACGAACCTATTTCAATCTTGATACGGACGTCGGCGCCTCTCGATTTACAAGCTCTGATACCAAATGGTGTGATTCGGCCCGGGTAGACGAGTCGAATTCACGTAGTTGCCCGATCGTAGTTCGAGAGAGTCGTTCGTACCTCAGATTTTAGAAATAGAAGTGAATGGATAGGTTTGGATAGCGGAAGGTTTTCAAAAGTTATGCAAAAGGGTAGTGATAGGTTCGGCTAAGGAAACAAGAAAGGATGTTGGATAGATGGCTCGGTTTGGTTAACAAGAAGGAAAGTTGAAAGATGGGGAATGGAAAAATGAACTCAACGTCAGGAATGATTCAACACTAAAAAGTGTCACCCCGATTCCTATATTGTTAAGGTGAAAAGATAGATAGAAGGATAGGTGAACGCCACACCAAGATTGGTGATAAGTTCAAACAAGATCGGTAGACGCCACTAGCACAAGCCAGATAAGTCTTCGAAACTTGTACGAGATATGAGAGGAAGCAACCTCACAAGAACAAAAGTTCATTAACAAATTTGGCAAAAGTCCTTTACAAATGAAATCAACAAACTATTTATACTAGTTTCTTATGCTAGCCGAATAGACTATTCATGAACTTAACTATTAAGCAATGAACCTAATTTAAGACACAATAATTATAAGTCAACTTATAATAAATTCGGCTAGCTCAAATAGTCAAAAACACTTAGTGAGCTAAAATGAGCTAGGGAATTCGGCATGAGTTGTAAAAAACTTAGTTATAAGCTAGATCAAAACTTAATTTATTGAAATGAAAAAGGAATGAGCTGAAACGAGCTAAGTTCGAGCTCAAACGAGCTGATGTGAGCTGAATGGCGCATGGGGGAGCTGGAGAGGAGCTGAGATCGGATTGCAAAATGGTGCATGGAGTCTTCAAGGAGTTGTTCTTAGCTCCTCCAACGTTATGGAGATGGTTATCATCCCAAATGCACATCACAAAGGCCGATATAGCATCTTGAAGTTGCTTGGTTCGAGCTCGAGTCATGGGACCTTTTGAAAGCTCGATTGATTCTTGGTGTGCATTCGAGGATGCCCCGGGTGTGCTCACATCACTTACCTTGGCCCATTAACAAGTCCCACGAGCTAAGATGAAAGAATACTATGCACCAGGTAGGATTCCAAAGAAGAGGATGTGAGTCATTAAGACCGCTTAAGTACCAAGCTCTCCCTAGATCCAATCCTAGACATGTATATACCCATTGCCACACCTTAACCTTATGACTTGCCCACGGTTGCAAATAATTATTTAGTTTTATGTAGTTATCATATTCTAGGCCCAAAACCCCTTACAAAGCCAAATCAAATTCACATACCTGTATTTGGCCCATTAGGCCCAAAGCATCTATATATGGCCCATTAGGCCCAAATCAAATTTATATGGCCCGTAAGGCCCAGTCACTTTCATATTCATTCTCACATACAAATTCCTATCACATAGCATCAATATTCAGTTTTTGCCTATTATGAGCCCAATAGCCCATCGGCCCATTTAGCCCATTCCGGCCAATATGGCCGAATCACAACCCAAGTCCACAGAATCATCCGTTGGCCTCAGGCAACCTATCGGTTTCCTCCTCATAAGTCTTCGCGCACTCGCAAGACTACCGCAACCAAACTTTTGACTTTTCGGTATTTCGGCATTTCGGCTTTTTGGCTTTTGCCGATCTACTTGTGTGTGTAGTGTATGTACACACCTGGTAAGCAAGCGTGCTACGATTCCTTTAGTCACCAACCTAAAAACGATATCATCCTTCCATTAATCGCATGTTTAATACATATCTTTACTAAAACCGAAACCTCACCTTAACCTTACCTTGCGCGATAAAAATAACAGCCCTTTCTTAAATCACTAACCATGATCAACTCCTAAATCTGCACCAATCTTAACTATTAAAACCAGAATAATAGATGACTCATGTCCAACACAAGTCCCCTTACCTTAACTATAAACATTCTGCCACCTTAGCCAATGGGAGAGGAATACTTACCAACACCGCAAGCACCTAAAGGCAATTTCAAGAGAGAACTAGGATCCGAGATCCGATACTAATTCCCTACCACAGTTGATTAGAAAGAGTGAGAGACGATAATCGTTACTTGGCAAAGAAAAGCGATTGTAAAACACTTACACTAGATTTGTTCAAAAAGTATTCGACCCTTGGGAGATTCGACTTTCAAACTTAGTATGGTGAATAAGGTTTATTTGGCACAGAGTAAAGAAGAAGAGTAGAAGAATAAATCAGCTAAGTGAAACAAAGAAAATTGTGTAGTGAAGAATAGAAATCGAAAAAAGAAAAGAAAGAAAAACAAAAGGGTTTTTGGCTTTTCAGATCTTGAAGAGAAAAGGGTTTCTGGCAACAAGGTGAAGAAGAATTTAAATAGTAGCCTAGCAACCTTGTATTCAGCCCCTATTTATAGCCCTTATAGCCGAATTTTCCATGCCCAATTCCCGATTTGGCTCCATCACTTCTCCCTTCTCATCTCCTCATTTTTCTCCCTGATAACCCCTAAATCTTTTCCTTAATTTTCTCTCCTAAACCATTGTCTTGGAGTCCATTTTCACGCCATTTCCAACCTTCTAGAAGCCAAAATTAAACTTCTAAAAATACTAAGCTAGGATTCAAACCTTGGATCTCCTTGCTAGCTACTAACGCCACCTTCCTACTTCCTAAGTGGCGTCACTTAGCCACTCCTCTACAAGGCTTTTTGATGCCATTTTCCCCCTATTTTTATTTAGAAGCCCAACTACTTGCCAAACCTGATTCTTTTAATAATTAAACTATAATTTCTTCTACCTCTTGATTCGAACTCAAACCTTGACCAAGACCTACCATCACGTAATTAAAACTTAACCGGAATTGCTAAAGACAAAAAGAAAAATTTGAGATTTTAGGATTTTTGGGTTTCAGGATTTTTGAAGCATTACATAAATTTTATGAATGTGTTTGGTTTAGCTTTAACCATTCTTAAACATATGTTTTAGGTCTCGTAGACATTCTTAAGAAATAGTTGCTTATGAAATGATATTAAATAATATCTGTGATTCTGAATTGGTTTGAAATATTCTGTTTGTCTGGTAATGCCCCTTACCTATTCCGGTAACGGATACGGGATAGGGGTGTTACATAACCACAACACATGCTTGTATACTCAGCCACCGGTAGGATGTACAGGACCAGCACCCCGATCACATAATCACAATAACCCCTAATGACATGTCACTAGTATCCAATCTATTCTGTAATAGCCCGATTTTAGCTATATCGAAACAGTGGTTTTGAAACCACAAATTTGATGTTGAAAAATTATTTTAATATTATTTTTTATGTTTACAGCATGATAGCATGTATGTGTGAAAATTTCGTGAGCTAATTTTATCGTTTAATTACTCAATTTGAGAAAAAGGATTAAATCGCGTAAAATGTAAAAGTTGTATACTATTTGTTTAAAGTGCTTAATCATTATGATTTAATAAATCAAAGATCCTTATAATGATATTAGACCATTGGTAGTGCTAATGGACATTAATGGACATGCATTATAAATTTTTATGTTTAATTCATTAAGGGTAAATAAGTAATTTTGTAAATAACTTTATTAAAATACAACAAAACATGAATTTTTGTCCATCTTTCTTTCTTTTGGCCAAATGCTGAAGAAGAATAAATCTTTGAATTGAGTTTTAGGTTCGACACTTGTAAGTTCAATTTCGTAAGTGTTTTGAGCTCAGTTTTTTATGATTATTACGTTTTTGAAATCATTGATTTGTATTCTAGCTAGCCCGTACCTTAGATTTAGAAATTGTTAAAGGTTTAACATATTGCCATTGTTGAATACTTGAGTAATTTGATGATTGATGATAGATTATGAAGGTTAATTGATAGATTAATAGTTTTTGTAAAGTTATTTTTGACAAAAATGTCAAAAAGAATTAAATTGAGAAAATGTGAAATGTAGTGATTAAAAGTGTGAATAAATGAAAGTTTTGGGCTGCTAGGGACTTATATGTAATTCGGCCAAGCTTGGGTTTAATGAAATTTTGTGAATTTTGTGTATTTGTGAAATAGGGACTAAATTGATTAAATGTGAAAGTTTAGGGTCTAAAGTGCAAACAGGCCTAAATGTATGTTTTGGACTAAATTGATTGAGTGGATGATTAAAGAAGTTAATTTTGAATTTATTTAGATTAAGAAAAGAGGAATCCAAAATTAGATCGAGGGAAAGGCAAGATTATCGAGTAATTGACTCATTTCGCAGTTTTCATACCCGAGGTAAGTTCGTATGTGACGATTTCATTTTTTAATGTATATTAAATGCTTTGATATTGCCTAAACTGTGATTATGAGATTTTCATTAATGTATGAATTGTAAATATGACTCTACGTAATTATTCGAAGATGAAATCGATAAGCTAGAAATCCCGGTTGAACTTTAAGAATAGATTTGCATACTTGTGACATGTTATAAGATGATATACCGATTTGGTTTCGGGCCATGCATGTCGGATGAGTTGGATTCGGGCCATAATATTAGCACTTCGGGTGCGAGTTATACCGATTTGGCTTTGGGCCATGGATATCAGATGTTTTGACTTCGGACCATGAAAATATTTCTTCGGATAAGTTACCTTGATTTGGCTACGAGCCATGGTATAGGTAATTATCGTACGAGACTCATGAGTATTTAATTTTTATTCCAAATGGTTCAATGGTAAACAAATGATCTGGTTGAGAAAGAGGTTAGTACAAGGCAATATAGGTATGTACAAAACCTATTCAAGTATTAAATGGAGAAAGTTTGATGAGAGGGTATTGATCATGTTTCGAGGCATGAGAAAGGTTTGTAGTTAATATGTATATGGTGATGTTATGTATAATTGGTTTATTTGTAATTATTTGATGAATTAAGTTATTCATATATGAGCTTACTAAGCTATGAAGCTTACTTTGTGTTATTTTTTTATGTTTTATAGTGAATCAAGGCTAGTTCGGATCCGGAAGTCATTGGGAACATCATCGCACTATTGGACATCTATTTGGTACTTTTGAGTTATGTATATATGGTATATGGCATGTATAGGTTACTTGTGGTATTTTGGTTGTGATTATAGCCATGAGAGTTGGCTTGTAAATGATGTATTAATTGATGCGTGCTTAGCTATTAGAAATGACTTGTAAATGTATATGTTTTGGTTGTATACATAGCCATGAGTGATGGCTTATTTTGGCATGTTTGGTATGAATATGGTTATGGTTTTATAGTTGCAAATGGTTAATTGATTTATGGTGTATAATGCTTGAGAAATTTTTTAATGAAGTATGATTTTGAAAGTTGAATTGATATGTATTTGAATAGGTAATTGTTATTCTACCTAATTGAATGATGAAATGGTAACATTTTGATTGTCTTGGTGTGCAAGAATAAGGGTGGCAAATTGGCCTTGCAAATGGCCTATTTTTGTCCACATGGAAAATGAAGTCAGTATGTTTCACACGGTCTCATACACAGGCGTGTGATTGGCCGTGTGGTACAAGTCAGAATACCCTTTAATTGGCACACAGTCTAGTACACGGGCATGTGACTTGGTCGTGTTGCATAAGTCAGTATACCCTACAGTTTTGGCACGACCTAGTACACGGTCTGGCACACAGGCGTGTGTGGCCACTTCGAAAGGCACACAGGCTAAACAAACAGGTGTATGGTTGGCCGTGTGACCCAAGTCAGTATGTATGCACTATTTTCACATGGCCTGAGACACGAGCGTGTCTGGAGACGTGTGAGGCACACGACCTGTTCACACGGGCGTGTGACCCTTGTATGTTTGAAATTTTACTAAGTTTCCAAAATTTTTGTATGATAACGGTTTAGTCTTGAACCACTTCTAAAGCATGTTTAAGGTCTCGTAGGCCTTTATAAGGGACTATGTGGTAGTATCGAATGATGTATGAGAATGAATGCTTAATGTTATTAAATTTATGCTATATGTTGCGTATTGATCGATAATACCTCTTAACTCTATTCCGGCAATGGATACGGGTTAGGGGTGTTACATATTTCTAAGGTTCAACCGAGATTCTCACTATGTCAATGCTTTGTCGATAGGTTCTATAGTGTTGTAATATCACAATTGTAATATTTAAGCATATAAACACATATGACATTAAGCTTATTAATCACACAAACTTACCTCGGTTCGCAAAAATGATGAAATAGGTCAATTAGCTGAGTACTTTATTTTTCCCCCGATCTAGATCTGAATTTTTCTTTTCTTGATCTATATGTAATCAAATTCTGCTTATTTAATAATCTTTCTATTCAAGTTAATCTAAAACACTCATTAAAGCACATTTCACTTTTGCCCCAAGTATTTCACAACTTTTACAATTTAGTCCTTATTTCATAAAATCACAAATTCATACAATTTAATACCAACCCATGCTAGCCGAATTTTCCTAGTACACATATCAGCCCATATTTTTTATTTAATTCACATTTTAACCACAAAGTTTCCACATTTTAAAATTTAATCCCTAATTTGCATTTTCACTAAAAATCACTTAACAAAACTTGTATAACTATCATCAAACATCAAAATGCGCATAGATTCATCAATGGAAACATCCTAAATCTTTAACAGTTTTGCAAAGTAGTCCCTGGGCTAGCTGACCTAGCTGCAACGATATTAAAAACATTAAAAACATTAAAAACCGAGTCAAAAATCACTTACATGCACCTAGGATAGTTGCCGAACCTTGAAGCTCTTTTAATGGTGATTTCCTAGCTTAAAATTTGGTGGATGAGCATAATAAAGAAGACAATTCATTTGTTTTTATATATTTTACATAGTTTATTTAATAATTTACTATTTTAACCTTTAATTAAAACATTAAAAACACTTAATAATGTGTCCAAAAATGTCCACTCATATTAACAATGGGCTAGTTACAACATGAAGACCTCCACTTTAATAAACCATAGCTATTAGATACCTTTAGCTAATAGAACTAAAGTTTTGCACTTTACGCGATTTAGTCCTTTTTATCAAATTAAGTATTTAAATGAGAAAATTTCTTAATGAAAATTTCACACAATTATACTATCATGATGTAGACATTGAAATAATAATAAAATAATTATTTCAACTTTAGATTTGTGGTTTCGAACCACTGTTCCGATTTGACTAGAAACGGACTACTACCAAATCACACTTACATGCTAGCACTTGAAGTAGCCGAATGGAAGAACCCTAATATGGCTTTCTAACCTTTGATTTTTGGTAGAAGAAGAAAATGAATGAAAATTAAATTTGTTTTGTTAAAGTTTAACCTTAATTACCTAATTACCAAAATAAAACCAATCCATGAATGTGAGGAGCGTTGCTGCGAGCGATTTTGTACTTGGAAACTTCTGAAATTTTTTTATATGCAAACCTTAGTTCTCTTGCTAATTGTGTTGTAGGTTGCAATTTTACAACTGGGAGTTTGATCTCGTTAACTGTTTTGGAGGTCACGACTCTTCGCCTGCGAACCTTGGTTTTACAGTTGGGAGCTTTGCTCTCGCTAACTGTTCTGGAGGTTGCGACTCTTCACCTGTAAACCTTAATTTTATAGCTGGGAGCTTTGCCCTTACTAATTGTTCTGGAGGTCGCAGCTTTTTGCTTGCGAACCTTAATTTTAAAGTTGGGAGCTTTGTTCTTGCTAACTGTTTTGAATGTCGTGGCTCTTTTTCCTGCGAACCTTAATTTTACAATTCATCAAACCTATCAAAACATGTGCATATTTATCCATTCATCAACCACTCACACCTAACCTATTTTCATACCAAACTTACCATATTTGACTACATTTATATCATTACCAATAGTTCATGACTACTTTAAAGCATAATCCATCTTGGCCACATTATAAACATACCAAATATGGTTATTCCAAACATGCATCAATTTATCCATATTAGCAACCACCAACAAAGCATCAAAATACTATAAGTACCACAAATCTAAAGCAACATTACATGCCATAAACATAAACTAAACATTAGACATAAGTCCACTTATACATGCCATTATAACCATGACCAAAACATCAAAATCTATCGATATAATTGCTGGATAGTGTGATAGATCTCCGATAAGCTTCCAACCCAATTGAGTTTCTGATAATTTGTAAATAAGAGAAAGATAACCACATAAGCAATGAATGCTTAGTGAGCTCGTAAAAACTTTAATCATAATATTCCATTTTAAATATGAACTTACAAGTCATAAATAAACCTATACCAATGCTTCAAGATTTATCATACTATATAACTATCAACTCACAAATGAATAGGTTCATTAACATCCCAAATACTTTCTATTTATAACATAATAAGGTCTTATAACCTGTATTACATAATCATCAACCTTTTCTTAAAACGATGAATCATTTCATTTACTTACTTACCATTACATCTACTTGGCATAAGCTTAATTACTTTATTAATTCACAAATTAGTGTATTTATTCGTGACATAAGTAAACTCACATATATCATAAGTAAATTCCTTCATTACAAGTAAGTCCTTTAACTCAACAATCCTTTTTATTTCATCATATTTTGTCTTATCTATGAACTTATCATTTCAATATCTATTCTCACCCGTTTCATTTGCATAACACACAAGACATAAGCATAAACATCAGCCATAACCACAAGCTAGTGCATTTAAGCATAACTCTTTCACATTTAACTAATAATCATTCTGTAATTCATCATTCGTCTCAAACTTTCTTATAAAAATATTGTTATGAAATCACTTACTTTCACTAAACAAGATTAAAGCTAAATGAATAAATTAATCATACCTATTATACGTTTACAAAGCACTTATATGCTTAGTATTGGAAATGATTCATTGTATGCTTCATGTACTATAATAATTCAATCCAAACTCATTCATATATGTATATATACATATATCTTTAACCGAATAATCATCAATATAACAATACTCACATATGATTAACTAATTCATTAAAACTTTAACATTTAACATTTACTAATATCTTGACTATACATTAGCCTTTCACATTAAAATAATTTTGTAAATTCCATTCACAGTTAGTAACATCACGAATTAGGACCTAGTTGGAACAATGGTTTCGAGACCACAAATTCGACGTAAGAAAATTCATTTTTATTATATTTTTATGGTCTACAATTCTATGGAATTGTTTTTGGAAAATTTCGTCAGGAAATTTTGACATTTGGGCACTCAATTTAGTCAAAAGGACTAAATCGTAAAAAGTGCAAAAGTTGAGTTCTACATGCTAGAGGTGTCCAATTGTTATGAAATTTTAAATTGGAGCTCCTTAAATGGTAATTAGACCATTGTTTAATTTTTAGACAAAAATGGACATGAAATGGGTGAAATAGAATATTTTTAAGTTAGGGGCATTTTGGTCATTTAGTAATAAAATTAATTAAAAACAAAATTTAAAGCCAATTTTTTCCCATCTTCAACCCTATGGCCGAAAATTTCATAGGGAAGACATAGCTAGGGCATTTCAAGCTTCCAAGCTCGATTGTAAGTCCGTTCTAGCCCCGTTTTTAATGATTTTTACGTTTTTGAAATCCTCGTAACAAGATCTACCTATTTCTACCATTTATTTGAGTTATGATGAAAGTCTAGGGTTTGAACCATGTTAGAAATTTGTGCATTTTGATGTTTAATGGTAGATTAAGCAAGTTTATGGTTGGAGAAACGCCTTTTTTAATTAGTTTTCGGTGAAAATGTTAAAAAGGACTAAATTGTAAAAGTTATAAATTTTGTCATAAAAGTATGATTTAGTGGAAATTTTGGGCTGCTATAGTTATGAAAATGATTCGGCTAGGCTTAAAGTGCAAAAAAATTGAATAAAAATCATTTTACGGGCTTAGGGGCAAAAGTGTAAATATAATAAAGTTTAGGGGTAAAAATGCAAATTTGTAAAAGTATGATTTTTGGGTAAATTTGAATAATTTGAATAATAAATGAGCTATATTTGAAATGTTAGATCAAGAAAATTGATATTCGGGCCTAAATCGGGAAGTTCGAGATTATGGACTAAATTGGAATAGTTGGCCGTAATTGCATTTAAGGTAAGTTCATGTGATTAAATAAGCATGATATTCATGTTATTGTTGTTACACTTGATATCTATTTTGCTATGGTTGTATTGATTTATATGTTAATGATATTGTGTGTGGGAACATGATGTACCCATGAAGTAATTGAAAGCTCAAATGTCGATAACAAGTGATGGGATGATTGAATATAATGGAAATTTGATGGAACATGATATTTCTTTGAAACGAGTAAGTTTGTATGTAAATAATATATCATTTTTACTTATGTTATAATATTTTGTTATTATATGAGATGTGGTTGTATATTGAATGATCACTTATGTAAATTATGAATTGAAGTTGATTATGGCTGAATTGGTAAAATGTTGAAAAGTGAGGAATTTCTCGGTTGGACCTTCAGAATAGAAAAGACACGAATGATCCATTGTGAGAACACATGTGTAGTACTGTGTGCAGGCTACTATGTGTTTAAGATGGTTTTAGGTCACGTGTGTAGTACTAAGTGCAGGCTACTACGTGTACCAGATGGTTAGGTCGCACGTGTAGTACTAAGTGCAGGCTACTATGCGTACCCGATAGCTTCGATCACTTGTGTGGTACTAAGTGCAGGCCACTATGTGTAAGAGATGGTTTTGGTCACAAATGTAGTACTAAGTGCAGGCTACTATGTGCACCAAATAGCTTCAGTTACAAGGGTGGTAATATGAGCAGGCCACCGTGTATATGTTATTATTTCGATGAGTGAACTTTTGGTAAGATGGAATGGAGTAAGTGAGATTATGTAAGAGTGAAATTTGTAATAAAACTGTTTTGGACAGCAGCAGTTGCGTGACTTTGAAAAATCACCAAAAATGATAAAAATCGAAATAGAAGTTGAATAAGATATGAAATAAAATCTTATTGAGTCTATTTTCACATAAAAAAAACAATGAAAGAAAAAGAATTTTGTATTCTGTGATATTTTAATTTTTGTGGGACAGGGTCAGAATGATTTTGGAATCCTCTATTCTGACTTGGAAAAATAATTAAAAATTGTAAAAATATAATTATGGGTTATAATTTATATGCTTAAAATCCTTAATGAGTATATTTTTGAAAGAAACAAACGGGAACATTATCCAAATCTTGTACGAAGAGATACTTAATTTTTAGTGCAAATGGGTCGGAACTATCAGACAGCAAAACAGGGGAGATTTTAAAGAATAAACTGTACTTATTGGCTGATTCAAAAAATTTGAAAATTTTATGATGATACATGAGTCTAGTTTCAGGGAAAATTAGCGGGTGTTGATTTCGAGTTCCGTAGCTCAAGTTATAAGTAACTGAGTGACTATGACTCGAGTAAACAGCTTAACTTAAAAATAAGTAAAAGTGCAATTATGGTTATTTTACCTTGGATTCATGCTGTAAAAATTGATGGAATCATGTTGATAAATTACTTATTATTTTCATATAGGCTTACTAAGTTATATAGCTTACCCCCTCCTTTTCATTTCTTTAGTGTTGTCAAGTTAGCTCGGGGTTGGAGATCGCCGAAGGCAGCATCACACTATCGAGCTATCAATAGGGGATATCGATAAGTCTTAATGTAACACCCCCTACCCATATTTGAGGTCGAAACAGGGTAAGAGGCATTATCGGACTTACATCGTAACCTTTACACACATTTCATATCATAAACTTGCATACAATTTAAAACTTTAAACATTCATCCACAATGTCCCGTATAAAGCTCTATGAGACCTTAAAACAAGCTTAGAAGAAGTTTGAGACTAAACTAATAACTCGAGGAACATTTACGAAACTTAGAAAATTTTCAACATTGAATGTGTAATAACCCGATTTAGGGCTTAGTCGGAACAGTGGTCTTGGGACCACAAATCCAAAGATAGAAAAATTATTTTTATTATTTTTATGAGGTTATGGTACTATTATATTAATGCATGAAAAATTTGGTGAGTTAATTTTAATATTTTCAAGCCCAATTGCGATAAAGGACTAAATTGCATAAAAGGAAAAAGTTGCATTTTAGTACCCAAATGTGTTATATAGCTAGAAAATAAAAATTTGGAGTATTTAAAGGGTAATTAGACCCTTTTTAGAGTGCTTGGCCAGTCATGGGAGACAAATTGGTCAAAAAGTCCAAGTTTGGATGGGTTTGGTGGCTAATTTGACTAAAATAGGAATAAAATAAGAAAAAGATGATATCACCTTCTCATCTTCTTCTCTATCACCGAAAATATCAGCCAAAATAGAGGTTTGAAAGCTCAAAAATCTGCAGCAACTTAAAGCACTCATAAGTAAGTGACTTTAATGAGTTTTCTTCAAGATTTTTATATTTTTGAGACCCTTGAAGCATGAGCTTTCAAATGAGGGTGATATCTTACATAATGGTCAAGAGTTTAGGATTTTTCCATGGATGTATTTGTGACATATGTTGAGTTTTTATGGAAGAATATGAGTCCTAGTTGTGTTATAAACAACTTTTGTGAAAGGTGTTAGCATGAAAACACCTAAAGGGACTATTTTGCATAAGTTTCAAATAGGTGGTAAGTGTGTGAAATAGTAAGAATTTGGGATTGCTCTAGTAGTAAAAAGAGTTTATCTAGGCTTGAAACACGAGGAAATTCGATAAAAATTGATTTTCGGGCATAGGGGGAAAATGGTCATTTTGCCAAGGCCTAGGGGCAAAATGATCATTTTACCAAAGTTGTGAATTTATGAATGTCTAATTGTGTTTAGTGACTAAATGGGTGTATATTGTTATTATAGATCAAGATTTTCCAAAACTGAGCCTAGACCGGGGAAAAGCCAAGCAATCCAACTAAGCCGGCTAGTCAAGTACTTTTTGTAAACCAAGGTAAGTTGTATGTAAATAATACAACTACACTGTTAATACTTGTATTCATATTGTCATTGAATTGATATTGTATGTAACACCCCTTACCTGTGTTCCAAGTCGGAACAAGGTACGAAATATTACAGATCACGAAAACATGAAATCACACATTTACCTGATCTTACATAATTAATTCCTCTAGCTTGAACAAAAATAGATAACATTGAAAAATATACATAAGTACAAGTAAATTATCAAATTTTGAAAAGTAATATTTTAAAACAAATTTAATTATGACATATAACAAAAATGATTCAGCCATCTTTATATGCCATAATTCCAAAATAGTGTTTACAAAATACCAAAAAGTATTGATAGTGTGGATGGGTCTCCGACGATCTCCAAATCTCGAGCTGGCTTAGTAATTCTATAAGACAAAAAGAAAAGAAAAGAAGGTAAGCATATAGCTTAGTAAGTAAGTACGAAATTGATATTCAATTTATCAAAGTAAAACAATCATACTAGTATATAATCACATTTTCAGGACAGGCTGTTTTCTGGAGTCCCGATTAAAAAAAATTCATATCTCGAGCTACAAAACTCGAAATCAGTTCTGTAAATTTTCCCTAAAACTAGATTCATATGTCTACTTATTAATTTTTTTCTAGAATTTTTGGTCTGGCCAATTAGTACAGTTTATTAGTTAAAGTCTCCCCTGTTTCAGGGTACAACTACTCTGACCCCTGTGCACTACAAACCAAATTTCTCTCTGTAAAGAATTCCAATGACCATGCCGTTTGTTTCCCCTAAAAATAGACTCAATAAGGAATCTATACATGTAAAATATGACTCTTAATAATCTTTTTACAATTTATGGTGAATTTCTAAAGTCAGAACAAGGGATCTCAAATTCATTCAGACCCTGTTTCACAAGAATTCAAATATCACACAATATAGAATTCATTAGAATGGCTAATCAAGTTTATATATGATAACATGTATGCTTTATGTCTTAACTAAACCATGAAAATCCTTGGAAAGGTAAAATTGGCCACAAAACAGAATCAGTCAGCAGCAGTGACGTGAATTTGAAAAATCACTAAAAATAGTAGAAATGGAATTAAATGATGAATAAATTTTGGAATCGAATTGATGAGTCTATTTTCATATGGAAGAAACAAAACAGGTAAATGAGTTATATTTTATGAGACATTTAAGTTTTGGTGGAATAGGGTCAGAGCGATCTCTGAATCCCCTGTTATGACTTTAGAAATTCACCATAAATAGTACAAAAACAATTAGGAGTTTTACTTTACATGTATGAAATCCTTATTGAGTCTAGTTTTATGAGAAACAAACGGCATAGTCATTGAAACTCTATACAAGGAGACATCTGATACGTAATACACAAGGGTTAGAGTAGCTGAACCCTGAAACAGGGGAGACTTTAACTAATAAACTGTACTAATTGGCCCAGCCAAAAATTCTAAAAAAAATTAGTAAGTAGATATATGAGTCTAGTTTTAGGAAATATTTACGGAATTTGATTTTGTGTTTTTTAACTCGAGATATGATTTTTTTAGCAACTGCAACGTAGATGGACAGTTTACTATGAGAATTGTTTGAACTTGTTTAAATGCTAAAATAAGTTTAGTAATGTCTCATACCTGACTCCGGCGATGGTCTCGGGTACGGGGGCATTACAATATGAGTATCTTATTCGATCCCTAATGGTTCAACAGGCAATGATAAGTTGTGATTGAAGATGTAAAATGAGCTAAAATGATCAGGTATGAGTTAGTTAAATTACCTATTTGAAAATAGGGTAAGTTGGTTATTTGATTGAAATACAAGTATACAAGTTACTAAAGTAAACATATAAGTATGGTATAGTATATTCAGCCATATGATAAGTGTATGTATATGATGTTATATTTTTATTCATGAGCTTGTGTATATGAGTGTAAGTATACTTGGTTATATAATGACATTTTGGTTTCGAGAGTTGAATGATATTTTGTTAATGTTTATGTAACGCCCCAAAAATCTCGAAACCCAAAAATCCCGAAATATCAAATTTTTACTTTTTGTGCTTAGAAATTCCGGTTAAGTGTTAATTACGTGATGGTAGGTCTTGGTCAAGGTTTGAGTTTGAATCTAGGGGTAAAAGAAATTATATTTTAATTATTAAAGGAACCCTGATGGCAAGTGGTTGGGCTTTTAAATAAATATAGGGGAAAATAGCACAAAAAACCCTTGTGGAGGAGTGGCTAAGTGACGCCACTTAGGGTGTAGGGAGGTGGCGTTAGTGGCTAGCAAAGAGATCCAAGGTTCGAATCCTAGCTTAGTATTTTTAGAAGTTTAATTTTGACCTTCTAGAAGGTTGGAAGTGGCGTGAATATGGACTCCGAGGGGAGTGTTCAGAAGAGAAATTTGAGGAAAAGATCAAGGGGTTATTAGGGAGAAAAACGAGGAGATGAGAAGGGGGAAGTGATGGAGCCGAATTGGGAACTTGGGCTTGAGGAATTTGGCTATAAGGCTATAAATAGGTGCCGAGTGGGAGTTTGTCAGGCTAATGCCGAATTTCCCCTCACCTTGTTGCCAAAAACCCTCTTCCCTAAAAGCCGATAACCCTTTTATTTTTCTTTCTTTTCTTTCTGCCAATTTTTATTCTTCTCTATACAATTTTCTTTGTTTGACTTAGCCGATTACTTCTTCTACTCTTCTTCTTTAATCTATATCAAATAAACCTTATTCACCATACTAAGTTTGAAAGTCGAAAAGCCAAATCTCTCAAGGGCCGAATACTCTTTGACCGAATCTAGTGTAAGTGTTTGCTCTTCCAATTGGTTTTTGCTAAAGTATTGATTATTGTACCTCACTTCTTCTAATCGATTTTGCGTAGGAATAGGTATCGAATCCCAGCTTTTGGATCCCTGCCGATTTGCTCCTCTAGTAAGGGACTTTGGTAAGTACTCTTAATCTTAGTTGGCTGAATAGTCAGAGTTAAGGTAAGGGGACTTGTGTTGGATATGAGTCACCTATTATTCTGGTTTCTAATAGTTAAGATTGATGTAGATCTAGGAGTTGATCGTGGTTAGTGATTTAAGAAGGGGCTGTTATACTTACCGCGCAAGGTAATGTTAAGGTAAGGTTTTGATTTTAGTAAGGATATGTATTAAGCATGCGATTAATTGAAGGGTGATATCGTTTGTAGGTTGGTGACTAAGGTAATCGCAGCATGCTTACTTACCAGGTGTGTACATACACTGTACACACACAATGAATCGACAAAAGCTGAAATGCCTAAAAGTCGAAAAGCTGAAATGCTGAAAAGCTAAAAGTTGGGCTACGGTAGTCTTGCGATTGTGTGAACACTCGTGAGGAGGAAACCGATAGGTTTTTTGAGGCCCATGGGTGATTCCATGGACTTGAGCTATGATTTGGCCAACTGGGCCAGAATAGGCTTAATGGGCCTAATGGGCTGTTGGGCCCATAATAGGCAAAATTGATATTTGATGCTATGTGATGGAAAATTCGTATGTGAGCATGACTATAAATGTGATTTGGGCCTCATGGGCCATATGAATGTGATTTGGGCCTAATGGGCCATATAAATGTGATTTGGGACTAATGGGCCATATACAGGTGATTTGGGCCTAATGGGCCATATGAATATGATTGGGCTTAATGGGCCAGATACATGTAGGTGAATTTGGTTGGGCTTTGTAAGGGGTTTTGGGCATAGTATACGATAACTACATAAGACTTAATTAATCTATTGCGACCGTGGACAAGTCAAAGGGTTAAGGTGTAGCAACGGGTATATGCATGTCTAGGATTGGATCTAGGGAGAGCTTGGTACTTAAGCAGTCTTAATGACTCACCTTCTCTTCTCTGGAATTCTACCTGGTGCATAGTATTCGTTCATCTTAGCTCACGGGATTTGTTAACGGGCCAAGGTATGTGAAAATCGTAATTAAGGGAAAATTACCGAAATGCCCCTAAGGGAGAAAATGACCAAAATACCCCTAGGTGTTGAATGTAAGTTCTATGGATGTGACATGCATACATATGATATTCTGCTTAGGTTGCATAAAGGTTGGGAATCATGGAACGAAAGAAGTATATGAGGATCGCATGGTTGCTTACAATCGTGGATCCACCGACGGCTTTTAAGCCCAATGTTTAAATGCAGGTAGTTCCGCAACCGGGCTACCATAGATGTGACGGATGGGTGGGTCAATATTTATATCCCCACATGGTGTGACGGGAGACGGAGCTGGTGTGTAGCAGATGGATTATTGGGATGGGATTGCATTGCATGTTTGATGTATGATGGTTTTTGGAATGCTTTTTTTTGTTGAGGGTTGTACACACTGAGTTTGCGAAAACTCACCCCCTTATTTATTTTATTTTCAGGTGATGCTCAGTAGAATGTTTGATGTTTGGAGGGACTCTGGGTGGCCAGCTAGCAAGACAATTTGGAATTCTTTTTTCAAAGCATATAAGTTTCTATTTCATTAGGTACTTTTCAGACCTGATTGTAATAAGGCTTCCATTTTGTTAGTAGTTGGATTATTATTTTTATGTGATGTAATTATAAGAAGTTGAACATGGTTTCTTAAACTATAGTATGTTTTTCTACGCTTCCGCAACTAGATTTTAAAATGACATGCCTTCATAAAATCATATGTTTTAAACAAGCGAAAATTGAAAGGATTTTTTTTATAAGTTAATTAAGTCTTCTTTTATTTTAAGAAGGGTTTTCAATGAAAATACAATTTTCGCTAAAACACTTCAATGTGATGCGCTAGATCCGGCCATAACGTCCAGGCCGAATTTAAGGTGTTACATTTAGTGGTATCAGAGCCCAGGTTGCAAAACTTGGGCTGTGAAGTGGGCCTTATTATTAGTTGGTTTCTTTCTTGACTTATTATTTGGATTTGAAAAAAAATATTTTGGATCACAATGTTTTGGAAAAAGGGAAATCTTACTGTGCGGCACACCGAGCCTTCGACGTCGAACCAAGTAAGTACTTTTATTCTTAAGTATGTTTAAATTGTGATACAAAGTTAGAGGGCTACTTTAGATGATTTTGTTAGAGTAGAACTAAAGCCCGTAGGATCTAGAAACTGTAGAGGATTTTCGAAAACAATCTTCTCTTTAAATATTTTCATAAAACATTGGTGTAATTATTAAACTAACTAAAACTTCATAAAATTTTAATTCAGATAATACGAATCGACGATGAGTGCTAGAAGAGGTGCAAGACGCCGTGGCTGAGGCAGCGGAAGTGTTAGGGCTGAATCGTCGGCATCGAGCCATATGCCCAATGTTAGAGTAGAAGGGGCTCCGGCCTCACCTGTAGCTGGGAATGGACCATATGATCAGGCCGCAAGAGAAGATGCATTATCGCAGGCAACGCTAAGAATTTTGGAAAGGGTCGCTGGGCCCAACAATGGCACTGGAAATTGGGGGTCTATTCTGGAGCGACTTTGATCGAATGGGGCTGAGGTCTTTAAGGGCGTGGTTGGTGTGGCTCCTAACGTGGTAGAATACTGGTTGGAGGCCACTGAAAGGATAATGGAGGACCTGGACTTTTCACTGGAACAAAAGCTAAAAGGGGCAGTGTCGCTGCTTAGAGAAGAGGCCTACTAGTGGTGGTTGACACTGAAAGAGGGCACCCAACCAGAGCGGGTCACTTGGGAGTTTTTCTAAGCTGCATTCCAAGAGAAGTATGTGGGTGCAAGCTATGTGGATGCTAGAAGGAAGGAGTTCCTAAACTTGACCCATGGAAACAAATCGGTGGCGGAGTATGAAGCGGAGTTTCTACGCCTTAGTAGGTATGCAAGAGTAATGGTGGCAACGAAATATGAGCGTTGCGTTAGGTTTGAGGACGAACTAAAAGAAAGCCTTAGGGTATTGATAGCTCCACAAAGGGAGCAAGTTTTCTCTGAATTGGTGGAAAAAGCGAAGATAACGGAGGACGTAAAGCGCACTTAGTACTGAAATCGGGAAAAAGAAAATGATAGGAATAAGAGGGAGGCTAAGGCTTCCAGTGTTGGACAGAGGCCTCGGGCTAGAGCTAGAAATAATGGGCCAATTAGAGTAGGGCCCCCTGCTGCTAATCTAGGGGTGCCACCTTATGCTGATTGTGGGAGAAGCCATAGAGGCGAATGTTAGAAGAGGATGGGAGCTTGCTTCGCTTGTGGGTCTATGGAGCATAGGATCAAGGATTGCCCCCGAATGCTAGGTCGAGTGCCAGTAGTGGGCCAAGGTGGTGCTAAGCCACCAAGGGAAGGTCAGCTGCCGCCAAGGGGTCATGGGCAGGCCAATGGCAGTAATGACAATGGGCGTGGACGTGGAGCACCAGGCGAAAATGCAGGCCATGCTGAAGCGAGACAGCCAGCTTTGGTTTATGCTACTCGACGCTGAGAAGACGGGGATGCCCCAAATGTGATAACGGGTATGTTCCTCATATATAAGTTACCTTAAATAGCATTGATTGGTAGTAGATTGATGCATTCATATGTTGCATGCAATATGACTGAATCTTTGGGTGATATGTTTGAAGTTACTGTGAATGAGATGACTATGATTAGTCCGTTAGGGCAGTTAGTAGGAGTGAATAAGTTGTTTAGGGAGGTACCCTTAGTAGTCCAAGGGGTTACCATTTTAGCAGATTTGATGGAGCTGCCGTTTAACGAATTCGACTTAATCTTAGGTATGGATTGGCTGGTGAAGCACAGAGCCATCTTGGATTGCGCTGCAAAGTGAATAGTGTTAAGAACGGCGAAAGATAAAGAAGTAGTCGTGATTGGTAAATGCTGAAACTATCTGTCGAACGTGATTTTGGCGTTAAGGGCTGAGAAGTTAGCACGAAAGGGATGCGAAGCCTTTTTGGCTTATATTAGTAATACGAAGGCTAAGAACCTTACTGTTAAGGAGTTGAGAACCGTTAGGGATTTCCCTGATGTCTTTCCCGAGGAGCTGCCTGGGTTGCCATCCAACAAAGAAGTGGAATTTGGAATCGAGTTGTTACTTGGTATGGCTCAGTGTCTATCACTCCTTATCGAATGGCACCAAAAGAGTTGGTGGAACTTAAGGCACAAATTCAAGAACTGTTGGATCGAGGATTCATACGACCAAGTGTGTCTCCATGGGGAGCACTGGTGTTATTCGTGAAGAAGAAGGATAGAACCTTGCGAATGTGCATCGACTATCTATAGTTAAATAAGTTAATTGTTAAAAACAAGTACCCTCTATCAAGAATCGATGATCTTTTTGATCAGTTTAGGGGAGCTTCTGTTTTCTCGAAGATTGACCTGTGTTCGGGATATCACCAATTGAGGATTAAGGAGGCAGATGTTCATAAGACAGCTTTCAGAACTCGTTATGGGCACTACGAGTTCTTGGTGATGCCATTCGGGCTAACGAACGCACCTGCCACTTTCATGGATCTCATGAATCGGGTTTTACAACCCTACTTGGATCAGTTTGTGGTAGTCTTTATAGATGACATTTTGGTGTACTCAAAAGATGAGGATGAGCATGATGCACACTTAAGGATTGTGTTGCAAACTTTGAGGGAGAAACAACTGTATGCCAAATTCAGTAAGTGAGAAATTTGGCTAAGGGAGGTTACTTTTCTAGGACATTTGGTGTCAGCTGAGGGGATTAAGGTGGATCCTCGAAAAATTGAAGCGGTGTTAGACTGGAAAATACCCAAGTCAGTATAAAAAATTTGAAGTTTTATGGGCTTGGTAGGATACTATAGGCGATTTGTTGAGGGCTTTTCAGTAATTGCTGCACCCTTAACTAAGTTGTTGAGGAAGGGGGTACCATTTGTTTGGACAAACAAGCAGTAAGAGAGTTTCGAAAAACTTAAGAAGGTTTTACCTGAGGCCCCTGTGTTGATTCAGCCTGTGCCTAGGAAGGAGTTTACGGTTTATAGTGATGCATCGCATGTAGGCTTGGGATGTGTATTGATGCAAGAAGGAAAGGTGGTTGCGTATGCGTCACGGTAACTTAAGAATCACGAGGTGAACTATCCAACCCATGATTTGGAGCTAGCTGCGATGGTTTTCACGCTAAAAATATGGAGGCATTATTTATACAGGAAGAAGTGCATAATTTATTCGGACTATAAGAGTTTGAAATACCTCCTTACCCAAAAAGGAGCTTAACCTTAGGCAACGTAGGTGGGTGGAATTGTTGAAGGATTATGATTGTATGGTTGAATATCACCCCGGCAAAGCGAATGTGGTAGCCGACACGTTAGTCGTAGGGTTAAGTCAGACTTGAGGGCTATGCTCGCCCATTTCAGTTTGTTGGATGATGGTAGCCTGTTAGATGAGCTTCAAGTAAAATCAGTGTGGGTCGAGTAGATAAGGAGTAAGTAGTTAGTGGATGGGAGTTTGGGTGCTCGTTTTAAACAAGTAGAGAATGGGGAGATATTGGAGTTTGGGATAAATAGTGAAGGAGTGTTGTGTTTCCATGGAAGAATGTGTATACCAAAGGACGATGATCTAAGACAGTCTATTCTGCAGGAAGCGCATAGTAGCCTCTATGCAATGCATCCTGGCAGAAACAAGATGTATCGAAATTTGCGAGAGCTTTATTGGTGGCCTGGACTCAAGCGCAAGGTCATAGAGTTCATAAGCAAATGTTTGGTTTCTCAAAAGGTGAAGGCGGAACATCAGTTGCCTTCGGGATTGCTTCAGCCAGTGAAGATTCCACTCTGGAAGTGGGAAAGGATCACTATGAACTTTGTTAGTGGGCTACCATTGACGCCTACTAAGAAAGGCTTGATATGGGTTATAGTGGATCGATTAACCAAGTCTGCCCATTTTGTACTGGTTCGCACCGATTACTCATTACAAAAGTTGGCTAGGTTGTATGTGGCAGAGATTGTAAGATTACATGGAGTGCCAGTATCCATAATATCTGATAGGGACCCACGTTTCACTTCGCGATTTTGGAACAAGATGCATGAGGCATTGGGTACTAGGTTGAATTTCAGTACGACATTCCACCCTCCAACTAATGGACAGTCGGAAAGGTTGATTCAAGTATTGGAAGATATGTTGAGGGGATGCGTGATTGAGTTTTGAGGTAGCTGTGATCGTGTTATTTTGTGATAGGTTTTAAATATTTATAACTAATCGTTCTTGAAACTAACTATTATCACGAGGTAGGCAAGTGTACCTATCGAACAGTAGTATAGTTTTAGTAAGACCGGATTGTCGAACCCAAAGGAACTAAAACTACTAGTAATGACTGTCTTTTTATTATCTAGCCTAAGAAAAAGGGGGTTTGTTTTAACTAACTAATTAACTAAACTAAGAATTCATAGAAAATAGAATTGGGGATTACTTTTGGAAAATGATTGAATTAAGACAATACCCAAGGAAGAATCCACCTAGACTTTACTTGTTATTCTGGCTCCGAATCAGACGATTTATTCATTTGACTTGATCCGTAGAAATCTCTAAGTTATATTATTATCTCTCTTGAGACTAACAACGTCTAACCCTAGGTTGAATAATTGAAATATCTTTCTAATTAACTTCCTAGGGTTGCATTAACTCGATCTATGGATCCCCTTATTAGGTTTCACCCTAATCTGGCAAAATCTTATCACCGTATCTCTAGGTGCGTAATCAACTCTGCTTAATTATGACAATTGTACTCTTAGACAAGGTCTATTCCTCCTCTAAATAAGAGTATAACTTGAATCAATATCCTGGAATATCAAAATAAGAATTAAGAACACATAACTAAGAACAAGTCAAATATTTATCATACAATTCAGAAAATAATAACAAGATTCGTCTTAGACACGCCCGTGTACGATTTACTTCAGGCCGTGGTCAAGCCTGTTAGAACGGCACGACTTTGTGGGATTAATTCAGGCCGTGTTTGAGCCTGTTAGAATGGCACGGCCGTGTGGTCTACCCATGTGAGTCGTGCTTCGATTCTGCCAAATTGACACAAACGTGTTGTCTGCCCGTGTGAGGAAGTCCAGGCCGTGTTGATCTTGTACGTTGGCCCATTTTCTCTGTTTTTGGCCCGTTTCTCGTTCCTTTAGCTCTCCTATGCTCACTTAAGTATAAAACATGAAATTAAGGCATTAGGAGCATCGAATTCACCAATTCTAAGGAAAAATCATCCATAAAATGCGCTAAGCATGGGGTAAAAATATGTATAAATGACAGTTTATCAAATACCCCCACACTTAAACATTTGCTTATCCTCAAGCAAAATCCTCAACTCAGAATTAAAATTAAATCTTCTCAACTTATAATTTTTATCGATAATATCTCAAAGTAATCCATAGGTATAACTGAAAGAACATCAAAGTCTCAAACATTCCAAGTTGAGCATTTTATCATGAAAACATAGGTGTCTCCCCTCATCTAAATAATTACCTTTGATTCAAAATATCATAGAGTTTCACATCCTCACTAAAGATTCACTCAAATCACTTGAGGTGTTTAAGGACAATAAATGAAGCACTCAATAGTCAATAATGAAAAGTCATCACCATAGGCTTGCATGAAAATCAAATCTCCACCACTATAAATTGAGATGAAACATCAATCAAAAGGTCTTTAAAGGGTTGTAACGTGGCTTTGGTTTAAGGGTGTGGTCACAAGCTGAAAGAGAGGGTTAGAATCGAGATTGAATTGAAAAATCGCCTAACTAGAAAAATGACTAGTTATCAGTTGATTACAAGTGAGCTTCTTCTCAGAATGTGGAATTAACACTCAAGCTCAAAAATATCAAAATAAGTATGCAAGTATTGTTGTTGTTGTTTTTTTTTAAACAAATGTCAAATACAAAATAAAATAAAACATAGCTAAACAACTATTCCAACTCAAATCTCGACAAAAATAGGGATCAAATTAATTTAGGGGATTTCAACAATAGTGAATTATGGGTTAATATTGAGGGTAAATCAATGAATGGGTTGTTAGGCTCAAGGGGGTTTACTAAGGGTTAATTGTGAAGGTAGGATGGCATGAGTGGGTTAACCTTAAGTGCCTCTATCATTTTGACATATCAAATCAAATGGTGTGGTCTTGACATGCATAATCAAGCAAGTTCTAGAATAACAGTTCAATATTGACGCACTCATAATCAAAGTGAGCATGGAAGAAATAATAGCTGCTCTTAAAGGCTCAAAATCTCACAAAAATTATGGCTTTTTGATGTTTAAACTTTTGAATTTCAACTCAAGATAATACCTAGACTTAGAGAAACAACCTAGAAGTTTTTAATTCTTCAAAAATCAACTTATCATGCTTGATTCCCTAATGTCTTAAAGTTTAAACCATCAATGCATAAATGCCCATGTTTTAATTCAAAACATATCAATAAAAATCATGAGTTAATTAAAATTCATTCTAATAGTGATACGAGTAATTCACGTGAGAATAAGACATATTCTAATGGTGATATAAAAGACCCCCTACACTTAAGATGTACATTGCCCTCAATGTACAAAGATAGATATATTGAAAAAGATAAATTTATGATCATAAGATAAGGAGAGAAGTGAAACTTCCTGAATGATGAATGAATTCCTTGAACTGGAGTTTTAGGAGAATAGATGGCGTGAGAGTGGAGGAGGATACTCCGGTGGTGGTAGAGGTTCATTAGTCCATAAGTCCTGTGCCAAAAGAATATTATATCCGTTGGTAGCTATAGTCGTGGTCGAGCAGGACATGGCAGTCGTGGAGAACCTTTCCCGGTGTAGTTTTTAGTTCCTATGTGAGGATGAGCTTAGGAGCTCTTTTATAGGTGTGACAAAATCAGGAACTTTTTAAGAAATGTAAGGAAACAGAATTACTCGTATTGGAATAGCTGAAGTTGGTCATTGTAAAATACAAATTATAAAATCTAATAAAGATAAACGTAAGGAAAAATAAAAAGGAGTCTGAAGATAAAATAAAAGTAAAAACATAAAATAAAATAATTAATAAAAGCTTTTAAACATCTTCATCGCTAGATGGTTCGCGAGGTGGGGGTGGCGATGAGATGTGAAAATGCTGACAAATCTGATGTAGAGTCACATCAATGTGATCATCAGTAATGTCCTCAGGGGCCTCCTCCTCGGTAGATTGGGCAAGATGATATTGAGGAGGGTAGGTTCCTCGATGCTTCTTAATCATCCTCATACTAAGCATGCTCGAGATGCCTTGTAGGGACATCTGGCTCATAAGAGTAAGGGAAAATGATTGGGCTGCTATGTTGAGGAGCCCAAAGTGCCGTAACAACTTGTTTATATATATATATTTAGGGCACACGGCCATGGAACACGCCCGTGTTCCCCAATTTCAGCCCGTGTGATTCGCGATTTTTGGGCGCGTCTGACATTTATTCCATGCCCGTGTTCTTTGTGCATGTGGGTGCACACGGTCGTGTCACATGACTGTGTCTGGCTTTGTTCGCTTCTCCCACGCCTGTGTATGCAGCTCCACGCCCGTGTTACTTTAACAAGTTTGACCACGGGTGCTAGACATGGGCTATTTTCTCATGTTCAACCACGGTTCTAAGGCATGGGCGTGTCGAACACCCGTGTTATTTTGGCAGGCTCGCCCACGGCCGTATCGCACGGCTGTGTCATTTTATCGTAGCCTGTGTTTGGGAAAAATCTCTGCCCTGTTTCCACACGGTCCTCAGCACGCCCGTGTTCCTGGCCGTGTCTGTGTGGAAAACCTATATTCAAGATCTCCGTTAGTAAGTTAGGTGTTAAATACTAAAAATTTAAAGAAATTAATATTTTTAGTTCTCGGGTTGCCTCTCGAGAAGCGCTTATTTAGAGTCTAAGCTCGACTCTACGTTGTGGGTGTATTTAGGTAACTTCATGGAGCTGTAGCTCCTCTTTATCGCCTTTGAAATTTCCACCATTATTCATTTTGAGACGATATCCATTTACCTTGAAAGTGCCTTGTGATGGATGACTTACCTCTGCTATACCATATGGAAACACAGTTTGAACTACGAAAGGATCTGACCATCGTGATTTAAGCTTTCCAGGAAACAATCTGAGCCTCGAGTTATATAGCAGGACAAGATCTCAAACTTCAAATTGCCTTCGTTGTTTCAAATAGGCATCGTGGTGGCGCTTTGCCGCTTCCTTATATAGGTGCGAATTTTCATATGCATTGGCTCGCCACTCATCTAACTCGTTCAGCTGCATCAACCTGTTTTCACCTACAAGTTTGGGGTCAAGGTTTAGAAATTTTATAGCCTAAAATGCCTTGTGTTCCAACTCAAATGGTAGGTGCCAACTTTTCCCATAAACAAGTCTGTAAGGTGATGTTCCTATGGGAGTCTTAAAAGCAGTTCTATAAGCCCATAAAGCATCATCTACTTTCATCGCCCAATCCTTCATGTTTAATTATACTATTTTTTCTAGGATACGTTTAAGCTCTTGGTTCTCTACTTCGACTTGGCCACTAGTTTGAGGGCGATAGGGGGTAGCTGTTCTGTGATGAACTCTGTGTTTTTTTAGGGTCTTGTCAAATTGGGTGTTGCAAAAATGAGTACCCCTATCACTGGTAATTGCTTTAGGTGTACCAAATCTAGAGAAAAGTTTCTTAAGGAATCGTACTACTACTCTAGCATCATTAGTAGGTAAAGCTTGGGCTTCAACCCATTTGGACATATAATCGACAGCTACTAAGATGTATTTATTCCCGAATGAACTAGGGAATGGACCCATGAAGTCAATTTTCCAAATTTCAAATATTTCACATGAGAGCATATATGCTTGAGGCATTTCATCATGTTTGGATATATTACCTGTCCTTTGACATTTGTCACAAGAAGTAACATACCTGTTGGTGTCTTTGAATAGAGTGGGCCAATAAAAACCTTATTCAAGGATTTTATGTGCAGTCTTATTTCCACCTTAATGTCCTTCAGCCGGTCCTGAGTGGCAATGTTCCAAGATTTTTAATGATTCTGTCCTTGTAATGCATCTCCTAATGATTTGATCTACACATACCCAGAAGTAGTTTTTCACATCAGTGAAGAACCATTTCTTTTGCTGATGTGTCAACCCTTTTGGGATAATGTTAGCGACTAAAAAAATTGCAATATCTACAAACCAAGGTACCTTAAAATCAGATATACTAAAAAATTGTTCTTCAGGGAATGAATCTTTTATTTCAATGTCATCTGGTTCTATGGTACTTAAGTTTTCAAGCCTTGAGAGATGGTCAGCTGTAAGATTTTCAGCTCTTTTCTTATCCTTAATCTCTAAGTCAAATTCCTGCAATAATAAGATCCATCGAGTGAGTCAAGGTTTTGCATCAGTTTTAGTCAAAAGGTGGCGAAGGGCGGAATGGTTAGTATAAACGACAACTTTAGACAATATTAAATATGGCCTAAATTTATCGAATGTAAAAACCACAACTAGCAGATCTTTCTCTGTGGTGGTGTAGTTTTCTTGTTCGGCTGTCAAAGTCTTGCTAGCAAAATAGATAGGTTGAAAATGTTTATCTCTTCGCTGCCCCAAAATTGCACCTACTGCAAAATCACTCGCACCGCACATTAGTTCAAAAGGTGAATTCCAATCAGGTGCAATTATAATTGGAGCTTTAGTCAGTTTGTCCTTAAAGTATTAAATGCTTCTAAACACTCCTGATCGAAATTAAAAGGCACATCATTTTCTAGTAATTTTGTAGCACCCCAAACTCTTCCCAGACGTTATGGCCGAATCCGGCATGTCACATTGAAGTGTTTCTGTTAAAGTCATGTTATAACTAACATCTTCCTTAGTGTTTAAAGAGTATTTTGTTATAGATTAAAGTGAATGGAAGCTGTGCACCAGGTAGGATGCCGAAAAAGAGGAGGTGAGTAAATTAGACTGCTTAAGTACCAAGCTCTCCACGGATCCACTCCTAGACATGCACACCATCATTGCCACACTTTAACTGAGCGATAATTCAGTGAATACCATTCCGTTTTAAACCATTTGAAATCACTTATTATATTTTGAAAACGCTTTCGTTGCGGAAGCTTTGTCCTGATTCGTGATATTTTAAAATCAGGTAATCTTTTTAAAACGCGCCCTAGAGCTATTCAACTCCAAACATTTAAAACAATATCGTAACTAAGCTATCAAAACATATTAAAAGCAATTAAAAATAATTAAAGCGGCCTTATTACAGCTTAAAACCCAAAGCAATTAGAGTAAAGAAAAACTGATCAAAACACAAGTAGAAAACCGAGTTTGCAGAACATGTGGCCACTCCAAATCCCTCCCAGCTCCAAGTCCACTATGGTTGGGGGTTACCTGCATAGATAAAGTTAAGGGGTGAGTTTGGAAAACTCAGTGTGTAAAGTAGCCCAACCATAGTCCAGATCAGTTCAAACCACAAAAACAGATTAAGTTGGGCCTTAACCCTATACAGAATTCAGAATGAAGCCCATAGGCCCATAATAGATACAAAACAGATATATCATGTATGCAGAAGACCCAACCCATATCCATCCGTATTCACCCTCGTGCCAACCTTACACCATGTGGGGAGACTACTCGACCCACCCATCTACTACACGTCACAGAATTTGCAGCATTGCTGCCAGAACAGGTATTGTGACAGAGTCACCAGATACAGTTATTTGTGGCAGAGCCACCAGAACAGATATTTGTACCAGTGCCACCAGAAACAGATAATTGTGGCAAAGCCACCAGAACGCTTCCTCCATCAAAATAACCCTTATCCCATACAACAGATATACATGTCATGGCATATCACGAACATAATTTGAATATCATGCAATTCAGTCAAAATTAACCCTAGGGGAATAACGGTCATTTTGCACCTAGGGTATAATGGTAATTTTTATACTTTAGGGGTATTTTAATAAATTTACTATTTTAGGGTTTTCACGCATATTACAGCCCTTAGCGTATTAATAGAAACACTTACCGAGCGTTTTTACTGAATTGGGACCGTTGGCCCATTAACCCGATTTCGGCCCATTAAGCCCAAATATACCGAAGTGCATGAAATTGCGCACTCTGCAATCTTACTACTTGAGATTATCGAGATTAACAAACAAACTATCTTACGAGCGCTCGCACGGTCACAAGTTCACAAAATACCGGTGTTTCGGCATTTCGACTTTTCGGCTTTTACCGATCTAGTCCATGAGTGGGTGTCGTTTACACACCTGATCTGTAACGATACGTTGGCGAGATCCACACACGAGTTGCCTACAATCGAGTTACTAAAACATCAGTCTACATATCAAAACAACTACATACTAGCCCCTTACCATATTCGGCAAACATTGCCTTAGACCCTAAAGTTCTTACCTTTCTGCCGAAATATGGACTAAATCTAGATGTCCAACTGAGTTAACCTTCAAGCCCTTCGTTGTACGCCCCTTGTCCACGCTAGTGCATACAAAACCAAAATAAAGAGGCAACAATGCCCTTAATCCCAACGTTAGCGACCCTTAAGGGGTTTCGGCTTTTCCTTAAAACATAAGTAACTAAAGAAGGATTCGAACACTTACCTATATCGTTATGACATTACTCCCGATCTACTGTAGATCCAACTACCATACGAGAAGGGAAGAATTATACTCAAGGATTTAGCTTCTGAAGTACCTCGATGTAGAAAAGTTTCGATTTTAAAAGAAATAATGAGAGGTTCGGCTTCAATGGAGTTTTGGCTAACCAATTCTTGATAAGGGTTTATGAGGGAGAAAAAAAAATGAATCACAAAGGCCAAAAAAAATAAGCGATACCTATCTGCTATGGTCGAATGAGTGTATTTCGGCATACAAACTCTTCCTAAATTCCAATTCAATGAATTGCTCCTTGATTCTTGGCCAACTCAATGTTTGAATTTCATTCAAACTCCTAACCGATCAACAGCATCCTTATCCACATCCTTGCACCGCTTCAGCATGCTGCCAAGAGTCCTGATCAGACCCTAACCTACCCTTGTGCCCTCGCCCGTGCTGCTGGCCACTACACCACGCTTCTTTCTTTACTAATATAGGGTCACAATTAATCTTAAAGCTTATCTGTGGCAGTCCCTATTCGTTTAAAGATAAAATAAAAACATCGCTCCTTACCAGACTCGAACCTCTACCCTTCAGCTACACTATCCGCACCTTACCACCACGCCACTTGCTCGATTGTGTCATTTTTCCTCCCGAGATAATTATAAGGACTCCTTGCGACAATCCCTGGTTGTTAAAAGAAAATCCACATTTGCGCATACTGGGAATTGAACCCTAGCTTCCCCTCCTACTGCCTAGCGTCTCTAACCACTGGGCCAGGTACTTCCTTTATGCCTAGTTTCTGCCCAACTCATTTATAAGGCCTTACCTGTTGAAGCTCTGGTGTGCTTAAAAATGAAAGAGAAATTTGCCTTCGTAAGGAATCGAACCTGCGCACTCTCCGCATGCCCAGCACACTGCTGCCACTGTGCCACGGGGCTCCTTGTGCTGGATTATGCTCGCAACTCCACTTAAGCCCTATTTTAATCGCAACCTGAATACTTAAAAAAAAACCATTTGCGCACCGTGCCTTGAACCCAGGCACCTCCCACGCCCTCCTAGCGTGCTTAGCCATTGGGCCAGGTGCTTGTTTGTGCTAAAACTCATCCCAAGTTATTAATAAGGCCTACTGCCCAAATTCCCTTAAGAGGCAAAATTTAAGAATTTTGCTAAAGCTATGGGCCAACCTGGACCTTTTTCCCCAAACTATAAACCCTTCATAATTTATTTAATTACTAAACTAAACATACTAAATAATAATAATAATAATTAAAACATCCAAATTATTCAGGCCATCTTCTACCCGAACTCGGAATCCAAACCCAATATTTTTAGGCCCAATTTTTAGGGCACTACAACTCTACCCTCCTTAAAGAAATTTCGTCCTCGAAATTTACCTGATTCAAACAGATGAGGGTATTGTTGTCGCATTGCCTCTTCTGGCTCCCAAGTAGCTTCCTCTCTGCCATGATTTCTCCAAAGCACTTTTACCAAGGGAACTAACTTCCTTCTTAGAACCTTAACATCACGATCTAGTATCTGCACAGGCTCTTCCTCGAATGTCAAATTAGGTCGCACTTCAATCTCTGCAACCGGCACGACATGAGTAGGGTCAGAACGATATCACCTTAACATAGAGACGTGGAAAACATCGTGAATCCTGTCTAACTCCGGAGGTAATTCCAATTGGTAAGCCACAGGACCCACTAGCTTAAGAACCCGATAAGGCCCAATGAACCGCAGACTCAACTTGCCCCTTTTACCAAACCTTAACATCTTCTTCCAAGGTGAAACCTTCAAGAAGACCATCTCACCTACTGAGTACTCAATCTCCTTGCGTTTCAAATCTGCATACGACTTTTGCCTATCAGATGCTTCCTTTAACCAATCTTTGATTATTCTGACCTTATCCTCAGCATTCGCTACCAACTCAGGTCCAAGAACCTGTCGTTCTCCCAGCTCAGTCCAACAACTAGGTGTACGACACCTACATCCATACAGCACTTCATAGGGTGCTATTCGGATACTCGCTAGGTAACTGTTGTTGTAAGCAAACTCTACCAACGACAAGTAATCCTCCCAACTACCTCGAAAGTCGATAACGCATCCCTTCAACATGTCTTCCAAAATCTGAATAACCCTTTCCGACTGACCATCCGTCTGAGGATGAAAAGCCGTGCTAAAGTTCAACCGCGTTCCCAATGCCCCATGCAACCTTTGCCAGAATCGAGATGTGAACCTAGGATTTCGATCAGAAATAATCGATGCTGGCACTCCATGAAGTCGTACAATCTCTGCCACGTACAGTTTAGCTAACTTCTGCAGTGAATAGTCAGTGCGGACAGGTATGAAATGAGCAGACTTGGTCAACCTATCTACAATCACCCAAACCGAGTCCTTTTTCGTCGGTGTCCAGGGTAGCCCACTCACAAAGTCCATGGTTACCCTTTCCCACTTCCAAAGTGCTATCTTCATTGGTTGCAAAAGTCCGGAAGGTAGCTGATGCTCAGCTTTTACTTGCTGGCACATCAGACATTTCCCCACAAACTCCGTTACTTTTCGTTTAAGCCCGGGCCACCAATACAATTCTCGTAAGTCGCGATACAACTTATTCCTTCCAGGATGCATAGCACAAAGTCCTCTATAAGCTTCTTCCACTATTGACTGCCTCAAATCAAAGTCCTTCGGAACGCAAACTCTCCCTCGAAAACAAAGAACTCCTTCACTATTCAACCCAAACTCAGAAGTTTCCCCTTTCCTAACTTGCTGGAATCAAGCAACCAATGACTCATCCCTCAACTGCTTTTCCTTAATCTGATCCACCCAGGTTGGCCTTACTTGCAACTCAGCCAACAGACTACCATCATCATACAGACTCAAACGAGCAAACATTGCTCTCAGATCAGATACAACTCTACGGCTTAGGGCATCGGCTACCACATTAGCCTTGCCTGGGTGATACTCAATCGAACAGTCATAATCATTAAGTAACACTATCCATCTTCGTTGTCTAAGGTTCAACTCCTTCTGAGTCAGCAAGTACTTGAGACTCTTATGATCTGTGTATATGACACACCTTTCTCCGTACAAGTAGTGTCTCCAAATCTTAAGTGCAAAGATTACTGCTGCTAATTCTAAATCATGAGTAGGATAGTTTACTTCGTGAGACTTAAGCTGTCGCGAAGCAACCACCTTACCCTCTTGCATTAACACATAGCCCAAACCCACATGTGATGCATCACTGTACACAGTAAAATCCTTCCCAGACTCCGACTGAATTAATATAGGTGCCTCGGTCAAAACTTCCTTCAATTTCTCAAAAGCCTCTTGATGCTTCTCAGTCCAAACAAATGGTGCTTCTTTCCTTATAAGCTTTGTCAATGGTGCTGCCAACACAGAAAAACCTTCCACAAACCTTCTGTAGTACCCTGCCAAACCCAAGAAACTCTGAATTTTCGACACCGACCTAGGTGGCTTCCACTCCAGAATCGCTTCAATCTTTCAAGGGTCCACCTTGATCCCCTCAGCAGAGACAACATGACCTAAGAAGGCTACCTCCCTCAACCAAAATTCACACTTACTGAACTTCGCATAAAGTTCCTTCTACCTCAATACTTGCAGCACAATGCGGAGATGCTCATCATGCTTCTCTTCGGTTTCAGAATAAACCAAAATACCGTCAATAAAAATGACTACGAATCGATCCAAAAATGGTTGGAATACACGATTCATCAGATCCATGAATGCTGCAGAGCGTTAAATCGATCCAAACGGCATAACCAGAAACTCGTAATGACCATACCGAGTCCTGAATGCCGTCTTATGAATATCTACCTCCTTGACCCTTAATTGATGATATCCAAATCGAAGATCAACCTTGGAAAATACTGAAGCTCCTCTAAGTTGGTCAAATAGATCATCGATTCTTGGCAGAGGGTACTTATTCTTAATCGTTAGTTTGTTCAACTACCGATAATCGATGCACATCCACATCGTCCCATCCTTCTTTCTCACAAATAATACCGGTGCTCCCCACGGAGACACACTCGGCCTAATAAAGCCTCTATCTAGCAACTCTTGAATCTGTGCTTTCAGATCCACTAACTCCTTCGGTGCCATCCTGTATGGTGCAATGGACACTGGTGCCGTTCCTGGCAACAAGTCAATTCCAAACTCGACTTTTCAGTTCGGAGGCAATCCCGGAAGCTCCTCTGGAAAAACATCTGGGAACTCCTTAACGGTTCTAACCTTATCCACTGTTAGACCCTCAGTCTCTGACTGACTTACAAATGCCAAATACGCCTCGCAGCCCTTACGAATCCACTTCTCGGCTTTCAATGCTGACACCACATTGGACAAATAATCCCCTCGCTCACCTATCATCATAACCACCTCACCCTCAGCGGTCTTTAACACCATATGCTTAGCTGCACAGTCCAGAGTTGCCCTATGATTAACCAGCCAATCCATTCCCAGAATGACGTCGAATTCTTCGAACGGTAACTCCATCAAGTCTCCAGAGAAAATCTTCCCTTGAGTTTCTAAAGGCACATCTCTATACAGTTTGTCTACCCTAACCGAGTGGCCTAAAGGACTTAGTACAGATATCCCACTCACAATCTCCTCAGAGTGCACACCCAACGACCCAGATATGGCACATGCAATATACGAATGAGTAGATCCAATATCTATCAAAATAGTGTACGACATGCTAGAAATCAAGAACGTACCAGTTATGACGTCGGGTGCATCACCCTCCTCTCAACGACGAGCTGCAAACACCAATGCTGGCTAACGAGCCTCAGCATTTTCGGTACCCCTGCCAGGTGCTCCTCGACCCCAACCATTTCCAATACCGCCCTTACCTTGTCCACGTCCTCTTGGTGGTTGTGGTCTACCTCTCACTGGTTGAGCAATCCTCTGTTCTTCAACTTGAACCTAATCTATTTTCTGAGGACAGTCATTGACTTTATGCCCCATAGATCCGCACCGGAAACAAGCATCAGAACATTTCCTACACTCGCCCAGATGTACCTTACCACAGTCTCCACAAACTTGTGGTCTAACAACATTCATCGGAACCGCTCGAACTGGCTCTTCTACCCTTGCCCTTTTAGCACTCCTATTTGCACCACCCGAGGGTCTCGAATCCCTCCAAAAACGGTTTCGATCCTTTTCACAATTCTGTCTTTTAGTACGCTTTACCTCCTCAGCTATCTTAGCTTTCTCCACCAAAGCAGCAAAGTCACGCTCCCTCTGCGGAGTAATTAGTACCCTAAGTTCATATCTAAGACCATCCTCAAAGCACACACTACGTTCGTACTCCGTAGTGACTATCCCCACGGCATACCGGCTCAGCCTTAGAAACTCAGCCTCGTACTCAACAACTGTCTTACCCCCCTTGTACCAGATTCAGAAGTTCCTTCCTGCGGGCGTCCACATAACTCGCCTCAGCATACTTTCCCTTGAAAACCGTCTTAAACAGCTCCCAAGTCACCTTGTCAGCAGGGGTCCCATCTCTCACAGTGAGCCACCACTGATATGCCTCATCCCGTAGCAATGATATGGCTCCCTTCAGCTTCTAATCTACGAAACAATCCAAATCATCCATAATCCGTTCCGTAGCCTCTAACCAATACTCAACCATATTCGGGGCTACTCCAGATATGCCCCTAAAGATCTCCGCTCCATTAGCCCAGAGTCGCTCAAAAATAGACCCCCGAATTTCGTTACCCATACTTGCCCTAGCAACCCTTTCCAGAACACGAAGCATTGCCTGAGATAGAGCGTCATCCCCGACACCTCGATCATGAGACTCCACTTCTGTTGCTGGTGGTACCGGTGCATCTGCCGCCGACATATGTCCTGAAGACGAAGTTCCAGCCCGTGTACTACCTCGACCACGTCCACGGCCTTTTTTACGAGCTACTCTCATACTCATGTCGTATTATCTGATTACGAATTTTATGTATCAATTAAATATTTTAGTGTTTATTACCGATGTTTTATGAATAGACAGTAATTCAGAGTTTGGTTTTCACGAAATCGTAGCCTAGCTACAGTCGTAGTCTAGTTATCAAAAATTCCTACAGTTCCAATATCACCTTAACTGGAGTATCATAATAGGGTTTCAGTATAGGCATATAGCTAATAATTTCAGAAACATTCAAAAAATTCAGAATGATACTTACAGACTTGGGCCAAAGATTCGGTGTGCCACCTTCTCAAAATCCAAATTTTAGAATAATGGATGTGCAATCTTTGAAATCATCTATTATAGGAAGAAAAATCTTAAAAACGAATTCCCAAAACAATTTTTCAAAATTTTTTAACCCATTCCACAGCCGAGTTATTGCAACTGGGCTCTGATACCACTAAATGTAACACCCCAAACCTAGCCCAGACGTTATGGCCGAATCCGGCGTGTCACATTGAAGCATATCTGTAAAAGTCATGTTTTAACTAACATCTTCCTTAGTGTTTGAAGAGTATTTTGTTATAGATTAAAGTGAATGGAAGCTGTGCACCAGGTAGGATGTTAGAAAAGAGGAGGTGAGCCAATTAGACTGCTTAAGTACCAAGCTCTCCATGGATCCACTCCTAGACATGCACACCACCATTGCCACACTTTAACTGAGCGATAATTCCGTGAAAACCATTCTGTTTTAAACCATTTGAAATCACTTATTATATTTTGAAAACGCTTTCGTTGCGGAAGCTTTGTCCTGATTCGTGATATTTTAAAATCAGGTAATCTTTTTAAAACGCGCCCTAGAGCTATTCAAATCCAAACATTTAAAACAATATCATAACTAAGCTATCAAAACATATTAAAAGCAATTAAAAATAATTAAAGCGGCCTTATTACAACTTAAAACCCAAAGCAATTAGAGTAAAGAAAAACTGATCCAAACACAAGTAGAAAACCGAGTTTGCAGAACATGTGGCCACTCCAAATCCCTCCCAGCTCCAAGTCCACTATGGTTGGGGGTTACCTGCATGGATAAAGTTAAGGGGTGAGTTTGGAAAACTCAGTGTGTAAAGTAGCCCAACCATAGTCCAGATCAATTCAAACCACAGAAACAGATTAAGCTGGGCCTTAGCCCTATACAGAATTCAGAATAAAGCCCATAGGCCCATAACAGATACAGAACATATATATCATGTATGCCGAAGACCCAACCCATATCCATCCGTATTCACCCTCGTGCCAACCTTACACCATGTGGGGAGACTACTCGACCCACCCATCCGATACACGTCACAAAATTTGTAGCATTGCCTTAGACCCTAAAGTTCTTACCTTCCTGCCAAAATATGGACTAGATCTAGATGTCCAACTGAGTTAATCTTCAAGCCCTTCGCTGTACGCCCCCTTGTCCACGCTAGCGCATACAAAACCAAAATAAAGAGGCAACAATGCCCTTAGTCCCAACGTTAGCCACCCTTAAGGGGTTTCGGCTTTTCCTTAAAACATAAGTAACTAAAGAAGGATTCGAACACTTACCTATATCGTTATGACATTACTCCCGATCTATCAGAGATCCAACCACCGCATTTGAGAAGGAAGAATTATACTCAAGGATTCAGCTTCCGAAGTACCTCGGTGTAGAAAAGTTTCAGTTTTAAAAGAAATAATGAGAGGTTCGGCTTCAATGGAGTTTCGGCTAACCAATTCTTGATAAGGGTTTATGAGGGAGAAAAAAAATGAATCACAAAGGCCAAAAAAACAAGTGATACCTATTTGCTATGGTCGAATGAGTGTATATCGGCATACAAACTCTTCCTAAATTCCAATTCCATGAATTGCTCCTTGATTCTTGGCCAACTCAACGTTTGAATTTCATTCAAACTCCTAACTGATCAGCAGCATCCTTATCCACATCCTTGCACCGCTTCAGCATGCTGCCAAGAGTCCTGATCAGACCCCAACTCCTTCCCCACGTGTGCAGCTAAAACCTAAGCCTTCTGTGCGCGAGGTGAGGCTTGAACCCCAGACCTCCGTCTGCCCTTGCGCCTTCACCCGTGCTACTGGCCACTACACAATGCTTCTTTCTTTACTAATATAGGGTCACAATTAATCTTAAAGCTTATCTGCGGTAGTCCCGGTTCGTTTAAAGATAAAACAAAAACATAGCTCCTTACCAGATCGATCCTCTACCCTTCAGCTACACTACCCGCACCTTACCACCATGCCACTTGCTTGATTGTGTCATCTTTCCTCCCGAGGTAATTATAAGGACTCATTGTGACAATCCCTGGTTGTTAAAAGAAAATTCACATTTGCGCATATTGGGAATTGAACCCCAGCATCCCCTCCTACTACCTAGCGTCTCTAACCACTGGGCCAGGTACTTCCTTTATGCTTAGTTTCTGCCCAACTCATTTATAAGGCCTTACCTGCTGAAGCTTCGGTCTGCTTAAAAATGAAAGAGAAATTTGCCTTCGCAAGGACTCGAACCTGCGCCCTCTCCGCGTGCCTAGCACGCTGCTGCCATTGCGCCACGGGGATCCTTGTGCTAGATTATGCTTGTAACTCCTCTTAAGCCCTATTTTAACCGCAACCTGAATACTTAAATAAAAACAACCATTTGCACGCGCCGTGCCTTGAACCCAGGCACCTCCCATGCCCTCCTAGCGTGCTTAGCCAGTAGGCAAGGTGCTTGTTTATGCTAAAACTCAGCTCAAGTTATTAATAAGGCCTACTGCCCAGATTCCCTTAAGAGGCAAAATTTAAAAATTTTGCTAAAGCTATGGGCCGAGCCTCTGGACCTTTTTCCCCACACTATAAACCCTTCATAAATTATTTAATTACTAAACTAAACATACTAAATAATAATAATAATTAAAACATCCAAATTATTCAGGCCATCTTCTACCCGAACTCGGACTCCAAACCCAATATTTCTAGGCCCAATTTTTGAGGCGCTACAAATTTAGTCAAAGGCTTAGCTATTTTGGAAAAGTCTTTAATAAATCTTCTATAAAACCTGGCATGTCCTAAAAAGCTCCTAATAGCCTTAACCGAATTAGAGGGAGGTAGTTTTCCAATGGTTTTAATTTTAGATTTATCAACCTCAATCCCTCTACTAGAAATTTTATGTCCTAACACAATACCTTCTTGAACCATGAAGTGACATTTTTCCCAGTTCAGCACAAGGTTTGTTTCCTCACATCTTATTAACACTCATTTTTAATTTTTTAAGCAAAGATGGAAAGAGCTATCAAAAATCAAAAAATTATCCATAAATACCTCCATGACGTCTTCTACGAGTTCGTCGAAAATAGCCATCATGCAGCGCTGAAAAGTAGCAAGAGCATTACATAATCCAAAAGGCATTCTACGATAATCAAATGTATTGTATAGACATGTAAATGTCATCTTTTCTTGATCTTTAGGAGCTATTGAGATTTGGAAATAGCTAGAGAGTCTATCTAAAAAGTAGTAGTACATGTGTCCTGACAATCTTTCCAACATTTGGTCAATGAATTGAAGGGGAAAGTGGTCTTTTCTCGTGGCATCATTTAGCTTCCTATAATCAATGCACACTCTTCAACCTGTGACTGTCCTTATTGGGATTAATTCATTCTTATCATTGGATACAATAGTCATTCCTCCTTTCTTAGGAACAACCTGCACTGGACTCACCCAAGAACTGTCAGAAATTAGATAAATAATTCCAGCATCTAGGAGTTTAATTATCTCAGCTTTAACAACTTCCTTCATGTTGGGGTTCAGTCGTCTTTGGGCTGCATTGTTTATATTCATCTTCCATTAAAATTTTGTGGGTGCAAAAAAAAGGGCTGATCCCTTTAATGTTAGAAATTTTCCAAGCTATGGCCCTTTTATGCTCTCTTAATACTTGGAGTAATTCTTCTTTCTCTTTGGGTTGCAAGTTAGATGTAATAATTACTGGTAATATGGAATTATTTCCAAGGAATGCATATTCCAAGTGATCCGGCAATTGTTTAAGTTCTAGTTTGGGGGTTCGTCAATAGAGGGTTTTTGCTTAAGTTCATCTTTTACCTTAATTCCCTCATATTCTGCTAGTTTTGGGGAGGTTTCATTGGAGTTTAGTTCGGTTCCTATTTATAATCATCATCCATCCCCTCTCCTTGGGCGAGACACAGTTCCATCGTGTCCTTGTGTACGATTTCCTAAAAAGAATCTTGAGGAGCATGAACAATAGAGTTGATAAAATAACATAAGTCATCCTGTTCTCTAGAAAATCTCATGACATCATAAATTTTACAAACAATCTCTTTGTCTCCTACTCTAAGTACCAATTTACCATCACCCACATCAATTACCGCTCTCGTAGTGGCTAAAAATGGCCGGCCTAAAATTAAAGGCACCTCAACATCTTCATCCATGTCAAGCACAACGAAATCAACAGGGAATATAAATTTATCTACTTTTATAAGTACGTCCTCTATAATTCCCCTAGGATATTTAACAGATCTATTAGCTAATTGAATACTCATCCTAGTGGGTTTAGGTTCCCCAAGACCAAGTTGTTTAAAGATTTTATATGGCATCAAATTAATGCTGGAGCCTAAATCAGCTAGTGCTTTATCAATATTCAAACTACCAATTAAGCAGGGAATAGTAAAACTTCCTGGATCTTTCAGTTTGGTTTGTAATTTATTTTGGAGTATGGCTGAGCACTCCTCATTAAGTTCCACTATAGATAAGTCTTCAAATTTCTTTTTGTTTGTTAGAACCTCCTTTAAGAATTTTGCATATGTAGGCATCTGTGATATAGCTTCAACAAAAGGTAAGTTAATATGCAGTTGTTTAAAAAGTTCAAGAAATTTATCGAATTATGCATCCATGCGATCTTTCTTCAACTTTGCTGGGTATGGGATTGGTGGTTTATGTTCTTTTGGCATTAGGTTGTCATTGTTTTCGGGTTCGACCTCCTTGCTGTCGGCTTCTTGTGGTGGCTTTTTTTAGATTCAGCTAACACTCTCCCACTCCATAGTGTAACTACTTTCACGTGATCTTTTGGGTTGTTGCTTGACAAGTTACCTTGTGGTCATTCAGAAATCAACTTGGCAAGCTGTCCAATCTGAGTTTCGTGCCCTTAGATCGATGCTTGTTGATTCTTAAGTGCTGTCTCGGTATTCTGAAAATGAGTTTCTAACACTGATATAAACTTTGTGAGCATCTTTTTAAGGTTCAGCTTCTTCTCTTGATGGTAGGGTGGTTGTTGGAAGCCTGGAGGGGGTCTCTGATTGTCTTGGCCTCCCCATGAGAAATTTGGGTGGTTCCTCCAACCTGCATTGTAAGTGTTACTATAAGGATTGTTTTGAGATCGAGGATTGTTACCCAGCTAATTTAACTGCTCGTTGTCCATGTTGTGACCATATGGCGGGTATTCTGAACTGCTTGATCCACCTCCATTTGCTTCGCACTGTATTACTGGGTAAACCTGTGAAGAACTAAGAAAACCATCAATTTTCTTATTCAAGAGTTCTACTTGATTAGAAAGCATGGTGACTGAGTCAACGTTATAAACACCGGTTGTTTTCGTTGGTTTTATCCTCATGACTTGCCACTGATAGTTATTCAGTGACATCTCTTCTATAAATTCCTAGGCAGCTTCAGGTGTTTTATTTTTGATGGTTCCGCTAGAAGTTGCATCAACCATTTGTCGAGTCGAAGGATTTAGGCCATTATGAAAGGTTTGAACTTGTAGCCAAAGTGGTAACCCATGGTGAGGGCATCTTCGCAAAAGATCCTTGTATCTCTCCCATGCATTGTAGAGTGTCTCTAAATCCATCCGCATAAAAGAAGAGATATCGTTACGTAATTTAGCCATTTTAGTTGGCGAAAAATATTTTAATAAGAAATTTTCAGTCATTTGTTCCCAAGTAGTAATTGACCCTCGTGGTAATGAGCTCAACCACTGTTTAGCTTTGTTCTTCAATGAAAAGGGAAACAACCGAAAATGTATGGCATCATCAGAAATGCCATTAATTTTAAATGTATCGCAGAATTCCAGGAAATTTGCCAAGTGAGTGTTTGGATCCTCATCCTACAAACCATCAAAATGAACAAATTGCTGTATCCTTTGAATAGTGTTAGGTTTTAGTTCAAAATTATTCGCAGCAACAGCAGGTCTAACTATACTTGACTCAGTTCCTATCAAATTAAGTTTAGCATAATCATACATAGTGCGTGGAGCAGGATTCTGATTTACTGGATTAATAGCAATCACAGGAGGTATCAGGTTTTCCTAATTTTCAGCCATCTCCTTGGTTGTGGCTTGTATATCATCCTCTTGCTTGTCCTCTGTGTATCTTAAGCTTCGCCTTATTTCTCTTCTGTTTCTGCGAACTGTGCGATCAATTTCTTCGTCAAAAAGTAGTGGTCCTGACGGGTTTCTTCTAGTCATAAACTATAAAAACCTGCCAGGAGAAAGAAAAAGTAAATTAATAAACAATAATAATAAGAATAAAATTAAAGTGCAAGGAAAATAAATGGCTAAAGTAATAAAAATTGAGTGTTCCTAATATCTTAGTTCCCCGGCAACGGCGTAAAAAACTTAATTGTGTTATTTTGTGACAGGTTTTAAATATTTATAACTAATCGTTCTTGAAACTAACTATTATCATGATGTAGGATAGTGTACCTATCGAACAGAAGTATAGTTTTAACAAGACCGGGTTGTCGAACCCAAAGGAACTAAAAGTACTAGAAATGACTGTCTTTTTATTATCTAGCCTAAGAAAAAGGGGGTTTGTTTTAACTAACTAATTAACTAAACTAAGAATTCACAGAAAAATAGAATTGGGGATTACTTTTGGAAAACGATTGAATTAAGATAATACCCAAGGAAGAATCCACCTAGACTTTACTTGTTATTCTGGCTCCAAATCAGACGATTTATTCATTTGACTTGATCTGTAGAAATCCTTAAGTTATATTATTATCTCTCTCGAGACTAACAATGTTTAACCCTAGAATGAATAATTGAAATATCTTTCTAATTAACTTCCTAGGGTTGCATTAACTCGATCTATGGATCCCTTTATTAGGTTTCACCCTAATCTGGCAAAATCTTGTCACTGTATCTCTAGGCGCACAATCAACTCCGCTTAATTATGACAATTGTACTCTTAGACAGGGTCTATTCCTCCTCTGAATAAGAGCGTAACTTGAATAAATATCCTGAAATATCAAAACAAGAATTAAGAACACATAATTAAGAACAAGGCAAATATTTATCATACAATTCAAAAAATAATAACAAGATTCGTCTTAGGTTTCATCCCCCTTAGGTATTTAGGGGATTTAGTTCATAACTAAAAAGGTAAATATCTCAGAAGAATAGTGAATATAAAACATAAAGAAAAACCCAAAACTCCTGAAGGGAAATTGAGGGGAGATATTCAGTCTTGACAGTGAGTCCAGCTTTTGAGATGGATCAATTGGCTTTCCTTGAGCAATTCCTTGCTCCCTCCTCTGTGTGTCTCCTATTCTCCTCCTTTAAGGTGTATTTATAGGCTTTAGAATGCCTAAAAGCCCTCAAAATTAGCCTTTTTCGAATTGGACTTAATTTGGGCTCAGCAGGGACACTCCTATGTGACACGCCCGTGTACGATTTACTTCAGGCCGTGGTCAAGCCTGTTAGAATGGCACAGTCGTGTGGGATTACTTCAGGCCGTGTTCGAGCCTATTAGAATGGCACGGCCGTGTGGTCTACTCGTATGACTCGTGCTTCGATTCTGCCAAATTGACACGGCCGTGTGGTCTACCCGTGTGAGGAAGTCCAGGCCGTGTTGATCTCGTACGTTAGCCCATTTTTCCATTTTTTGGCTCGTTTCTTGTTCCTTTAGCTCTCCTATGATCACCTAAGTATAAAACACGAAATTAAGGCATTAGGAGCATCGAATTCACCAATTCTAAGGAAAAATCATCCATAAAATGCTCTAAGCATTGGGAAAAATATGTAAAAATGATGGTTTATCAAGCTGGAAAGACTATTTACCGTTAGCCGAATTCACTTACAATAATAGTTATCAAGCAAGCATTAGGATGGCTCCATATGAAGCACTGTATGGGGAAAGGTGTCGAACCCCAACATGTTGGACGGAGTTGGACGAACGAAGAGTTTTGGGCCCTGTGTTAGTAGCCGATACTGAGGATAAGGTAAAATTGATTTGGGATCGGTTAAAAGAGGCCTCGGATAGGCAGAAGTCGTAACTTGACCTTAAACGATGGGAGATAGAATATGCAGTGGGGGACTTAGTTTTTTTAAGGTCTCTCCGTGGAAGAAGGTATTAAGGTTTGGATGGAAAGTAAAGTTAAGCCCAAGGTTCATTGGGCCATATCGGGTGGTAAGGCGGATTGGGCCAGTCGCTTACCAGTTGGAGTTACCTCCTGAACTAAGCCAAATCCACGACATGTTTCATGTTTCCATGCGAAGGTGGTATCGTTCGGATCCTTCACATGTCGTGGCAATTTGAAGAAATCGAGGTCAGGCCAGACCTAACTTTCATGGAATAGCCCATACAAATAATTGGTCGAGATGTCAAAGAATTAAAAAGGAAGTCCGTTCCATTAGTCAAAGTACTTTGGCGGAATCACAAGGCTGAGAAGGCTACTTGGGAACCTGAGGAAGCAATGTGACATCAATATCCTCAACCGTTTGAATTAGGTAAAATTTCGAGGATGACATTCCTTTTAGGATGTAGAGTTGTAACGCCCTAAAAATCCCGAAACCTAAAAATCCTGAAATCTTAAATTTTTTCTTTTTGTGCTTAGCAATTCCGGTTAAGTGTTAATTACGCGATGGTAGGTCTTGGTTAAGGTTTAAGTTCGAATCTAAGGGTAAAAGAAATTATAGTTTAATTATTAAAGGAATCCTGAAGGCAAGTGGTTGGGCTTTTAAATAAATATAGGGAAAACTAGCATAAAAAAGCCTTGTGGAGGAGTGGCTAAGGGATGCCACTTAGGGTTTAGGGAGATGGCGTTAGTGGCTAGCAAGGAGATCCAAGGTTTGAATCCTAGCTTAGTATTTTTAGAAGTTTAATTTTGGCCTTCTAGAAGGTTGGAAGTGGCGTGAAAATGGACTCCAAGGGGAGTGTTCAGAAGAGAAATTTGAGGAAAGGATCAAGGGGTTATCAGGGAGAAAAACGAAGAGATGAGAAGGGGGAAGTGATGGAGCCGAATTGGGAACTTGGGCTTAAATAATTCGGCTATAGGGCTATAAATAGGTGTCGAGTGAGAGTTTTCCAGGCTAATGCTGAATTTCCCCTCACCTTATTGCCAGAAACCTTCTTCCCTAAAAGCCGAAAACCCTTTTGTTTTTCTTTCTTTTCTTTCTGTCGATTTCTATTCTTCTCTACACAATTTTCTTTGTTTCACTTAGCCGATTACTTCTTCTACTCTTCTTCTTTAATCTGTACCAAATAAACCTTATTCACCATACTAAGTTTGAAAGTCGAAAAGCCAAATCTCCCAGGGGCCGAATACTCTTTGACCTCTAGTGTAAGTTGCTTTTTCAATTGGTTTTTGCTAAAGTATCGATTATTGTTCCTCACTTCTTCTAATCAGTTTTGGGTAGGAATAGGTATCGAATCCCAGTTTTTGGATACCTGTCGATTTGCTCCTTTGGTAAGGGACTTTGGTAAGTACTCTTAATCTTAGTTGGCCGAATAGTCAGAGTTAAGGAAAGGGGACTTGTGTTGGATAAGAGTCACCTATTATTCTGGTTTCTAATAGTTAAGATTGATGCAGATCTAGGAGTTGATCGTGGTTAGTGATTTAAAAAGGGGCTGTTATACTTACCCCGCAAGGTAAGGTTAAGGTGAGGTTTCAGTTTTAGTAAGGATATATATTAAGCATGCGATTAATTGAAAGGTGATATCAATTGTAGGTTGGTGACTAAGGGAATCACAGCACGCTTACTTACCAGGTGTGTACAAACACTACACACACATATTGAATAGGCAAAAGTCGAAATGCCGAAAAGTCGAAAAGTCGAAAGTTGGGCTACGGTAGTCTTGCGAGTGTGCAAACACTCGTGAGGAGGAAACTGATAGGTTGTTTGAGGCCCATGAGAGATTCCATGGACTTGGGCTGTTATTTGGCCAACCGAGCCAGAATAGGCTTAATGGGCGTGATGGGCTGTTGGGCCCATAATAGGCAAAATTGATATTTGATGCTATGTGATGGAAAATTCATATGTGAGCATTACTATAAATGTGATTTGGGCCTCATGGGCCATATGAATGTGATTTGGGCCTAATGGGCCATATGAATGTGATTTGGGCCTAATAGGCCATATACAGGTGATTTGGGCCTAATGGGCCATATGAATATGATTGGGCTTAATGGGCCAGATACAGGTAGGTGAATTTGGTTGAGCTTTGTAAGGGGTTTTGAGCCTAGTATACGATAAATACATAAGACTTAATTAATCTATTGCGACCGTGGACAAGTCAAAGGGTTAAGGTGTGGCAATAGGTATATGCATGTCTAGGATTGGTTCTAGGGAGAGCTTGGTACTTAAGCGATCTTAATGACTCACCTCCTCTTCTCTGGAATCTTACCTGGTGTATAGTATTCGTTCATCTTAGCTCACAAGATTTATTAACGGGCCAAGGTAAGTAAACCGTAATTAAGGGAAAATTATCGAAATGCCCCTAAGGGCAAAAATGACCAAAATACCCCTAGGTGTTGAATGTAAGTTTTATGGATGTGACATGCATACATATGATATTCTGCTTAGGTTGCATAGGGGTTGGGAATCATGGAATGGAGGAGGTATGTGAGCATCGCATGGTTGCTTGACAATTGTATATCCACCGACAGCTTTTAAGCCAAATCTGTAAATGTAGGTAGTTTCGCAATCGGGCTACCATAGATGTGACGGATAGGTAGGTCGATATTTATATCCCCACATGGTGTAACGGGGGACCGAGCTGGTGTGTAGCGGATGAATTATTGGGATGGGATTGTATTGTATGTTTGATGTATGATGATTTTTGAATGCTTGTTTTTGTCGAGGGTTGTACACACTGAGTTTGCGAAAACTCACCCCCTCTTTTATTTTATTTTTAGGTGATGCTTAGTAGAAGGTTCGATGTTTGAAGGGACTCTGGGTGGCCAGCTAGCAAGACAATTTGGATTTTTTTTTTTCTAAGCATATAAGTTTCTATTTCATTAAGTACTTGTCAGACCTGATTGTAATAGGGCTTCCATTTTGTTAGTAGTTGGATTATTATTTTTATGTGATGTAATTATAAGAAGTTGAACATAGTTTTTTAAGCTATAGTATGTTTTTCTACACTTTCGCAACTAAATTTTAAAATGACATGTTTTCATAAAATCATATGTTTTAAACAAGCGATTGAAAGGAGTTTTTTTAAAGTTAATTAAGGTTTCTTTTATTTTAAGAAGGGTTTTCAATGAAAACATAGTTTTCACTAAAACACTTCAATGTGATGCGCTGATCCGGCCATAACGTTCGGGCCGGGTTTGGGGTGTTACAGTTTATATATGAGCATTCGGCTAAGGTAACATTTATGTATGAAAGTATATGTTATATATATACGAAATTATATTTTTGAGACTAAATGTTATAATGATATGATAATTTGGTTTAGTTTAAATGAGTTGATTATACCATTGAGTTGTTTATTTGACAATGACTTACTAAGCTATAATAGCTTATTGTGTGTGTATGTTTGTCTTTGTTTTATAGATTTTGAAATCAAGTTACGAGCTTGGGGATCGTTAGCACAGTCCATCACACTATCTACTGTTTCGGTACTTTATAAGTTGAACTCAAACTTATGGCATGTATAGGCTAGCCTTGGGTTAATTTATTTTGAATGTGTATGTATTTAAAGCCATACGAAAATGGCTTGATCTTAATGCTAATTTTCTATAATTTAAGTAATTTTGATCATGGTATATATATATATATGTGCGAGTTAAACTTGACATATGAATGATGAATGTGTTTCAGTTGTGGCTTATTATTGATTTATTTAGGATGTGTAATTTGTCTTGTGAATTGGCTTGGAGGTAGAAAACGATGTGTCTTTATATTCGATTAGTGATGTGTAAAACATATACATATGCCTATGATATGTTGTTTGTGGTTTAGTATTTAAAGGTTAAGTTGCTAATGAAATGATTGATTACTATATGAGCTATATATATATTTTGGTAGTAAATTTTGGCTTTGGTATGTAGTTCATTTTGGTAAGCATGTGATTTGATAATGGTGTGACCAATTGAGGTTTGATTTTATAACCGAATAAAGTATTAGTTAATAGGTTGATATATGAAGTTCAAGCTTATTATTATTAAATGCGAATTAGGTATACATTGATATGTTAATTGTGTTCAAAAGTTTAAATGTGGTTATAGTGAATTGCGCATGATTTGGTAAAGAGGAAAAACGATTTGGCTAATTTGATACGGTTTGTTATGGCAAGAAAGAAATATGTTTCATGAATAAATGATTGGTTACTTGGGCTAGCATAATGTGTATAATATTCAAGGTTAAATAATTATGAAATGAAATAATTAGTCAAGGTATTATTAAGTGTGGTGTGATCTTATATGATTAATTCAATAGTTGAATAGATGTGAAGTGAATTGGTCGTGTATTTGTAATCTAGAATAATGTTTAAATATAATTCTTAGCTTGTGAATTTGATATGAAATGAATTGTTATTTGTGTTCGAAAATGGTTAATAATGATATGATGAAATGTGCTTGAACTTGAAAAAAAACTGTTTGCGCCTTTTATATATATTTGGTTGTATATTAAACCGTAAATGTGATTTGCCATAATGCTTTAGTTAAATGTGCTTAAGTATATATATATATATATATCCGAATAGATGTTTTAATTTTCATTAATGTATATAACATGTAAATTTCATATTGACTATTATATCAGTGCCGCATAAATGAATGAAAAGTTTAGTATTGAGATTTGTTTAGTTTGTTGTGTAATTTGCTTTAATAGGTTTTGGATTATGTTTTATTTATGCAATGTTGTGAACAATATGATTTTAAGACTCGATAATCTGATTAAGTTACGAGCATTGATGTGATTAAATTTTAAATTGTGAAATGCAATAAATATCTGTATGAACTATGATGATCGGTAATGCCTCATAACCTAAATTTGGCGACAGATACGGGTTAGGGGTGTTACATTTTATTGGTATCAGAGCTACGATTTAGTTGATTCTAGGACTAACGTAGCGTGTGTGAGTCTATCTATACATGCCATATTATACACTGTGATAGTGTGATGACTTCTGACGTTTGAAAATGTGTTTTCGCATAGTAAATGGATCCCGATAGAGCCGTAGATGATGATGTCGAGAGTATAGCGCATGCTCCCGCACAAAGGACAGCGGCAATTGATTCTCGAATGACTTCGAGTAACCAAGAGGGAGAGGCTAAGCAAGCCTTTTACCAAATGATGAACGATTGGTTTACTCAGTATATCCAGATGAATCCGGCTGTACAACAACCTCCACCCCGATTAATCCTTCTCCGATACCTGTTATGCCTCAAGTGAGTGATTCGTTGAGATTACATAAGCCTTCTGTTGATAAATCCAGAAAACACAGGGCTGAAGAATTCAGAGCTACTGCTGATGATGATGCTGAGTGAGCTGAATTCTAGCTTGATAATACTAGCTGTGTGTCTGATGAGCTATCTTGTACCCCAGATGAATGTTTGAAATGTGCCATATCTTTGCTTCGAGACACCGCATATCACTGGTGGAATACACTAGTATTGGTGGTTCCGAAAGAACAGGTGACTTGGGACTTCTTTCAGACTAAGTTCCATAAGAAATATATCAGCCAGAGATTTATCGACCAGAAGTGCAAAGAATTTCTAGAGTTGAAACAAGGTCAGATGACCGTGACAGAATATGAATAAAATTTTGTGAGACTCAGTCGATATGCCCGAGAGTGTGTTTCAACTGAAGCTATCATGTGTAAAAGATTTGAAGACGGGTTGAACGAAGACACTAAACTGGTAGTTGGCATACTTGAGATAAAAGAATTCGTAGTACTAGTTGAGCGAGCTTGCAAAGCCGAAGAGCTCGGGAAAGAAAAAAGAAAAGCTAACTTTGAAGCTAGAGATTCACATAAGAGATAATCGAATAAGTCATTTCAATCAGCATCAAAGAAGTTTCGAGATGATTTTATCCGTTCTAAGGATACTTCTGGTTATTCTAGACGGGATTGGAATAGACCACCTGTGAGCTCAAGAGCTACCTCAATAGCTAGTGTTGGTAATGTTAGATCGAATCAAGCTAAGTGTAAATATTACAGTAAATGACATCCTGGTAGTTGTAGATTGCATGATCGGGCCTATTTTAAATGTGGATCGACGGATCATTTTGTTCGTGAATGCCCTGAGCTAGCTACCCAAAACACAGTACAGAATGCGAGACCGAGTAATATGTCAGCTTGAGGTAGACCGCCTAAAAATACGGGTAATGTGAGTAGCAGTCAAAGAAGAACTAAAGACACGGTAGTTTGATTTGAGGCTCGTGCACTTGCCAGAGCTTATGCTATATGTGCTCGTGAGGAGGCTTCATCCCAGATGTTATTACTGGTACATTCACTCTCTATGATACTACTGTAATTGCATTGATTGATCCTAGTTTGACCCATTCTTATGTGTGTGAGACCTTAGTATTCAGTAAGACTTTGCCTGTTAAGTCTATTGAGTTTGTAATTAGAGTATCGAACCCCTTGGGCCGGTGCATTATGGTTAACAAAGTATGTAAGAATTGTCCCTTGATGATTCGAGATTTGTGTTTTTTGGCTGATTTGATGTTGTTACCATTCAACGAGTTCAATATAATTCTAGGTATAGACTGGTTGACTTTGCACGATGCTGTCATAAATTGCAAAAGAAAAACTGTTGATTTACGGTGTCAGAATAATGAGATTATTCGGATTGAATCTAATGATCTGAATGGTTTACCGGCATTAATATCTTCGATGTTAGCTCAAAAGTATGTGAGAAAGGGTTGTGAAGCTTACTTTTTATATGTGTTTGACAGTAAAGTTGCTGAAAGAAAAATTGAATCAGTACCAGTTGTGTGCGAGTATTCGGATGTGTTTCCTGAAGAATTGCTAGGTTTGCCACCTATTCGAGAGGTAAAGTTTGGTATTGAGTTAGTACCAGGGACAACTCCGATATCGATAGCTCCTTACAGAATAGCACGTACTGAATTAAAAGAATTAAAAGCTCAGTTGCAAGAATTGACAGATAGAGGTTTCGCGCGACCGAGTTTCTCTCCCTGGGGTGCACTAGTTTTATTTGTGAAAAAGAAAGACGGAACTATGAGAATGTGTGTTGACTATAGATAGCTCAATAAGGTGACTATAAAGAATAAATATCCATTAGCACGAATTGATGACCTGTTTGATCTATTGAAAGGGGCTTCAGTGTTTTCGAAGATAGATTTGAGATTAGGCTACTATCAGTTGCGAGTTAAAGACTCTGATGTGCCTAAGACTGCTTTCCAAATGAGGTACGGACATTATGAGTTTCTGGTTATGCCTTTCAGACTTACTAATGTACCTGCTATTTTCATGGATTTGATGAATTGGATATTCAGATAGTATTTGGATCGGTTTGTGGTTGTTTTCATAGATGATATATTGATCTATTCCCGTGATGAAACCAAGCATGACAAACATCTGAGACTTGTGTTACAGACTTTGCAAGATAAACAATTGTATGCGAAGTTCAGTAAATATGAGTTCTGGTTACACGAAGTCAGTTTTCTTGGCCATGTTGTATCAGCATCGAGTATTCGAGTTGACCTGAGTAAGATTTCAGCTATACTTGGTTGGAAACCTCCGAGAAATGTTTCTAAAGTCTGAAGTTTTCTGGGACTTGCTGACTACTATAGACAGTTCATGAAAGGTTTCTCTATGATTGCAACCTCGATGATAAAGCTACTTCAGAAAGATGTTAAGTTCGAGTGGTCAAAATAGTGCCAGAAAAGTTTTGATCAGTTGAAAGCCCTGCTGATCGAAGCTCCAGTGCCAGTTCAGCCAAAATCAGGTAAAGAATTTGTTATCTATAGTGATGCATCTTTAAATGGTTTGGGCTATATTTTGATGCATGAAGGCAAAGTCATAGCTTATGCTTCGAGACAGTTAAAGCCGCATAAAAAGAACTATCTGACATACGACCTAGAATTGGCAGCTATTGTGTTTACATTGAAGATATGGCATCACTATCCGCTCGATGAGAAATGTCATGTTTATTTTTATCACAAAAGCCTGAAATACTTGATGACTCAAAAAGATCTGAATTTGAGACAACACCGATGGTTAAAGTTGCTAAAAGATTACGAACTTGTGATGGACTACCATCCGAGAAAGGCTAATATTGTTGCTGATGCTCTAAGCCGAAAATCATTGTTTGCTTTGGGTGCAATGAATTTGCATATGGCTATGTCTGATGATGGTATGATAATAGCTGAATTAAAACCAAGACCGTTATTTGTTCAACAAATTTTTTATGCTTAGAAAGTTGATGGTGGTTTGTTAGCAAAGCGAGCTCAATGTGATTGAATGTTGAATCCGAGTTTTTAGTTGATGCTGAGGGTTGTTTGAGGTTCAGAAATCGAATATATGTCCCGAGAAATTTAGATTTGATTCAGATGATTTTAAACGAAGCTCACAGCAGTTGGTTAACTGTTCACCCAGGTAGTACGAAGATGTATAATGATCTGAAACAACTTTACGGGTGGCATGGTATGAAACCAGAAATTTCTGACTTTGTTTTGAAATGTTTAGTTCATCAGCAAGTAAAAGCCCAGCATCAGGTATCTTCTGGGTTGCATCAGCCGATCATGATACTTGAGTGGAAATGGGATAGAGTCACAATGGATTTTTTATCCGGTTTACCGTTGACACTGAGTAAGAAAGATGCAATCTAGGTTATTGTGGATAGATTGACTAAATTGGCTCATTTTGTTTTGGTTCGTACAGATTATTCGATTGACAAGCTTGTTGAGTTATATGTTTCTCAGATTGTGAGATTACACGGTGTGCCTATTTCTATTGTTTCGGATAGAGATCTGAGGTTTACATCACGATTTTGGAAGAAACTACAAGATGCATTAGGAACGAAATTACATGTCAGCACTACTTTCCATCCACAAACAGAAGGTCAGTCCGAATGAGTCATTCAGATACTTGAGGATATGTTGAGATGTTGCATTCTCGAGTTCGAAGGCACGTGGGAACGATACTTAACTCTGATTGAATTTGCGTACAATAATAGTTTAACAACTCGATTTAGACCCTAATCAGAACGGTGGTTTTGAGACCACGAATCCGTGTCAGAAAAATATTTAAAAATTAGTTTCTGTGTTTATTATGTGTGAATTTGTATGTATGAAATTTTCATGATTTAATTTTGTCGTTTGAGTGTCCGATTAAATAAAAGGGCTTAATCGCGTAAAATGAAAATTTGATGGTTAATTGTAAAAGGGCTTAAATGAATGTGTCTTTGTAAGTGTAGGTATTTAAAATGTAATTTGACCATAGTTAAAGGTCATGGACGGTTGTGACCATGCATTTAAAATGGTTTTTTATCTTAAGGTTAAATATGTAAATTATGTAATAATATGTATATAATAAAACATAAAATAATTAAAGCCATGTTATTCATTTTTCTTATGACTGAAACAAAAAGAAAAGAAAAAGAAATAAAGAAGCTTAGGGTTCGACACTTTTGAAGCTTGATTAAGGTATGTGTTTAGCTCGGTTTTTGATAATTTTTACGTTTTTGAGATCGTTGCTAAGTTATCTACAAGACCCATGCTCGAATTTTTGAAATTGGTGAATATTTTGAGTTATGCCATTGATGAATATTTGAGTTTTGTGATGTTAGTTGGTGAAATATGAAAGATATGTGAAAGATTAAAATGTTTTGTATTGGAATTTTTGATGATTTTGATAATTAGGACTAAATTAAAAAAATAATAAATTGAGGGAATAAAATCTAAAATAAATGAAATGTATGGACTTGTATGAATACTAGGAACATTCGGCCTAAGCATGGTGTACACAAATTTTGCATGTTTTGTGTTTTATGCAATTTGGACTAAATTGTAAAAAATGTAAAATGTCAAGGGTAAAATGGTAATTTACCCATTTATGTGTTTTTGGATGAATTTGATTGAATATTTGAGTAAATAAGTTTAATTTATATTAATTTAGATCAAGAAAAAAGAAAATTTGATTTGGATCGGGGGAAAACTAAAGTTGTTGACTAGCCGTCCCGTTCTGTTTTTCATCGTCCGAGGTAAGTTTATAAGCAAATAGATGTACTTAATTTTAATTAAATATGAATTATATATGCTGAATTGAAAAATGCAAATATATATGTGTATTAGTCGAATGTGAATAAGCTTGGCAGAAATGTTTATGAATTCATTTTGACCAAGTTACGACGTTCAAAAGCCCCGTATGAACCTTAGGAATAGCTAGGATACATGTCATGACATAGGATTCCGATATGTGATGTGTGAGTAAGACCATGGCATCGATATATGTGTGCAAGTAAGACTACGTTTTATACGTTGGCATCAATATGTGACTCTGATATATGTGTGTGAATACGACCACGTTTTATACGTTGGCAACAATATGTGACTCCGATATATGTGTGCAAGTAAGACCCTGTCTGGGACAGTGGCATCGATATGTGATTACATGTAAGACCACGTCTGGGACGTTGGCATTTTACGATATATGTGATTATCCGAGTGTCCTATTCAATTTCGAATGGTTCATCGGGCAACGATAGGTTGTGATCGAATGTGCAAAATGAGTTAAAATGATCAGGTATGAATTGGTTTATTACCTACTTGAAATAAGGTAAGTTACTAATGTGAACATGTGTGCCTTGTGAAGTATATTTGGCCATTACTATGTATATGCATATGATATCCCATTTTGATTCAAAAGTATATGTATATGTGTTCATATAATGATATATAGATTTGGAATCAAAAGATATTTTGCCAACCTTTATATATGTGTATTCGGCCATAAGTAAATTTATATGCAAAAGTATATATTTTATGTGAAATCTTAAGATTTTGGTTTAATATGATTATGTTAGTATAATTAGAATTACTTTAAATGAATTGTTCATGTTATTGAATAGTTTATTTGCTTGTGACTTACTAAGCTATAAAAGCTTACTCTGTGTGTGTATATTTGTTTCTGTTTTATATATTTTGGAGCAAGTTATGAGCTCAGGGATTGTCAGTAAAGCCTATCACACTATTGACTGTCTTCAGTATTTTTATAAATGAACTTTTGAATCTATGGCATGTATAGGCTGGAGTATAATTTGAAAGGTTGAATTTTGGTTTATGTATAACTTAAGCCATGTGAAAATGACTTAGCTTCTATGTTTGGAATCGGTTATGTTACATCATGGTTTAATCTGTTTTGGTTATAATGCTTTATGCTATGAACGAATGGAATATGTGATAGGTGTTATAAGCTTTGGAAATGGTTGATGATTTAGGATGAATATGTGGTTGATTCGGCTATGGTATGCATAGATAAAAGTATATGTGAATTTGGTTGTTGTATTTGGTCAATGTGTTAAATGTGTTTTGGCATTAAAGGTTGTTTGGCTATATTTGAACATGATATAAGTTTGTTTGATATGTTTATTACATGGTATGTAAGATTCATGTTTTGAATATATGTCTATTTGTGGTTAATGCCTTACTCTTATGAAGTATAATTTTATATCATGAATTGGTTTGGAAATTGTTGTAATGTATTTGTGATTTAGAAATGATGGTATAAAAGGGTAAAATATTGAATATAAATTGAAGTTGAAATGGCTATATAGACTCATTTGTTAATTGAAAATTTATGAATGTGTAATCAGTTATGTAATTAGCTCAATTTGGAAATTATGTTCAATGTATATGTGCCTGGTGTGCTTGGCCAAATAAATCGGTTTGAGTAATGCTTTAGTTGGTGAATGTGTTTTTGCTATAATGCATATATATATTCAAGTGGGTATTAGTTATTATGAAAAGGATATAATGGCAATGTATGTGTTTATATCTTACGTTGGAATGATTAGTTAATTAGGTACGGTTGATGAAGACAAATGATGAGTATGTTTTATGATTGATTTTGTTAATATTCCTTGTTTGAGGTACGATAATAAAAGACTAAAATATTAGGTTTTATGTTGGTTAGGAAATATGCCTTAAATGTGGTTCGACAAGTGTGCATAATTAGGCCATTATGGGTTTATTTATATGATAATGCTGTATGTAGTATTGAATAATTGTAGACTTAGTTGGGCTATGACATTTTGATTAATATATGTGACTTTTGTGTTGGTATTCAAATGACATATTATTTGAAAGTATTGATCAAATATTTAAGCAGCTGAATTGGTTAAATTGATGATATATTCAATTTATGTTAAGTAGGATATTATATATCTATGTACTGGTGTTATGCAATTGTTGCAGATAAGTAAACAAATGTCATGATGGTATATGTTATTTATATGGAATGAACTGATGTACATTTGCATGTTTTAAAGTATGTGCATATGATTAGTGAGATAATAAGATCTTTTATATTTAATTTATTTGAATGTCATAAATGTTAAAATATACATATATGATTGGCATGTGAAATGAAATATATTTGGTTATGGGTTTAATATTTGATTTTCATGATTTCTTTTGATATTGATTGAATGTAAATTTGGAAGTTATATGAAGTATAGAATCAAAGCATGAAAGTTTGATTTAAAATTTTACTAGATGAATATTACTGAAATGAAAGTTTGTTTTGAGTTGTAGTTGATCGGTAATGCCTCGTAACCCCATTCCGGCGATGGATAGGGTTAGGGATGTTAGAAATAGCTTTCAATCGAGTATCAAAATGGCACCTTACGAGGCTTTGTACGGTCGTAAATGTCATACACCATTGTATTGGACTGAGTTTAGTGAAAACAAGATACACGGGGTTGATTTGATCAGAGAGACTGAAAAGAAAGTGAAAGTAATCCGTGAAAGGCTAAAGGCAGCATCAAATCATCAGAAATCATATACAGACTTGAAACGAAAAGATATAGAGTTTCAGATCGGGGACAAAGTATTTTTGAAAGTATCACCGTGGAAGAAAATACTCATTTTCGGTCGTAAAGGCAAATTGAGTCTGAGATTTATTGGGCCGTATGAGATTATAGAGCATGTCGGGCCAGTTGGTTGTAGACTACTGTTGCCACCTAAGTTAGAAAAGATCCACAACGTATTATATGTTTTGATACTTTGTAGATATCGACTTGATTCCTTACATGTGATTAGTCTATCAGAGATTGAGATTAAGTTTGATATGACATATGAGGAAGAACCGATTCGTATTTTGGCTTGCGAGGTTAAAGAATTGCAAAATAAGAAAATTCTGTTAGTTAAAATACTATGGCATAAACACGGAGTTGAGGAAGCAACGTGAGAGCCAGAGGATGCTATGAAAGAGCGTCATCCGAACCGATTCACTGGAAAGATTTTTGGGGACGAAAATCCCTAAGGGGGGAGAGTTGTAACAACCCGATTTAGACCCTATTCAGAACGGTGGTTTTTGGACCACAAATCCGAGTTAAAAAAATATTTTAAAAATATTTTCTATGTTTATTATGTGTGAATTTATATTCGTGAAATTTTCATACTTTAATTTTATCGTTTGAGTGCCTGATTTAATAAAAGGGCTTAATCGCATAAAATGAAAATTAGATGGTTATTTTTAAAGGGGTTGAATTGATGTTGTCTTTATTTCATGAAGTACTTATGTTGCAATAATACCATTGGAGTTAGTGATGGACTGTTGTATCCTTGATATATATGTTTTAGTTATTAAATTATAAAGGATATTAATGTAAAATGGTAAATAATACATGATATATAAAACATAATTAAAATAAGCTTTCATATATTTTTGTTCTTGCCGAAATAACAAAATAAGAAAAGAAAACAAAGGGTTTAAAGGTTCAGCCATTAGCAAGCTCAATCAAGGTATGTAACTAGCTCGATTTTTTATAATTTTTACGTTTTTGAGATCGTTGTAGTGTAATGTACAAGGCCCATGCTTGAATTTCTAATTTTGATGAATATTCTGAGTTATGCCATTGATGAATATTTGAGTTTTGTGATGTTAGTTGATGAAATATGAAAGATATGTTTTGGATTGATATGTTTTGTATTGGAATTTTTGATGATTTTGAGTAATTAGGACTAAATTGCAAAAATAATAAATTGAGGGACTAAAATGTGAAATAAATGAAATATATGGACTTGTATGAACACAAGGAAGATTCAGCCTAAGCATGATATATTGAAATTTTGCATATTTTGCATTTTGTGCAATAGGGATTAAATTGTAAAAAGTGTAAAATGTCAGGGGTAAAATGGTAATTTTCCCATTTAAGTGTTTTACTAAATTGAGTGAAAATATGTTTGAATGAGTTTAATTTGTATATGTTTAGATCAAGAACCAAAGAAATCAGATTTGGATCGGGGAAAAACTAAAGTTGTCAACTAGCCGTCCCGTTCCGATTTCTATCGTCCGAGGTAAGTTTATAAGCAAATAGATATTGTTAACTTTAAATAAATATGAGTTTTTTATGCTGAAATGAATTATTTGAAAATATATATATGTTATCCAAATGTATATAAGCTTGGGAGTTATGTCAACGAATTTGTTTCGACTGAATTATGATGTCTGGAAGCCCCGTATGAACCATAGGATTCTGATATGTGTATTCGTGTAAGACGATGTCTAGGACGTTGGCATCGATATATGTGGCTACGTGTAAGACCATGTCTGGGACATCGGCATCATATTTGATTCATGTAAAACCCTGTCTGGGATAGTGGCATCGATACGAGATAGCATGTAAGACCACGTCTGAAACGTTGGCATTGTTTGATATATGTGATTATCTGAGTATCCTATTCGATCCCTAATGGTTCAACGGGCAATGATAAGTTGTGACCGAAGTTGTAAAATGAGCTAAAATGATCAAGTATGAGTTAGTTAATTACCTATTTGAAAATAGGGTAAGTTGGTTATTTGATATGAAATAAAAGTATACAAGTTACTAAAGTAAACATATGAGCATGGTATAGTATATTAGGCCATATGATAAGTGTATGTATATGATGTTATATTTTAATTCATGAGCTTGCGTATATGAGTGTAAGTATACTTGGTCTGTAACATCTCGAAATAGTGCCTAAATGGAGTAGTGGTTGCGAAACCACAAATCTGAGATAGAAAAGTTTATTTCGATTAATTTTTATGATATACCGAGTGATTAGATGCATGTGTTAGAGTATTGGTAAGAAACTTTATAAATTGCATGTTTAATTTGCCTATTAGGGCTTATTTGCAGAAGTTGTTGTAACAGCCCAATTTAGGGCCTAAATGGAATGATGGTTTTAGAACCACGAATTCGAAGTCAAAAAATTTATTCCGATTAAGTTTTAAGGTTTATTTATTGATTAAAATATTGTATAAAAATTTCGTTAATTAATTTTATTGATAAAGTGCTTAATTGGACTTTTAGGACTAAATTGCAAAAGTTGCAAAATATGTGTTCTAATTCATAAGTACTTGATTGAAATGGGGATTTAAAGAGGAGGTCCTTAAATGGTAATTAGACCATTATATTTCGTTTGGACAAAAATGGGCATGAATAGGACAAAATTTCAAAGAAAAGACCTTAAGGGCATTTTAGTCATTTGATAATTAAAAGAAATAAAAAGGGAAAATAAAGCCAAAATTGACTCATCTTTTTCATGGAGGCAGAAATTAGCATGGGGGAAGCCATGGCTAGGGTTTTCAAGCTTTCCGAGCTCAATAGTAAGTCTATTCTAGCCTTGTTTTTCAAGTTCTTTACGTTTTTAGAATCCCGGTAACTTGATTAAGCTTATTCTAGCAATAATTTAAGCTAGGGTTCATATTTGGAAAATACCCATAGGTTAAATGTGTTTATTTTGATGTTTTATGGTAGAATATGAAGGCTGAAATTATGTTAAACAACTTTTGCTAAGCGGTTTTAAGCAAAAATGAGTAAAACAGCTTAATCGGTAAAAGTTGTTATTGTTCATAACTATATGTTAGAGTGAGAATTTGATGTTTCCATAGAAGGGAAAAAGAATCAGCATATCATAAAACATAAGAATAAGGGATGAAGTTTAATTCCCGAGCCTAGGGGCAAAAGTGTAAATATGCAAAAGTTTATGGGCAAAATTGTAATTTTTCCAAAGATTGAGTTAAGGACTGTTTTGAATAGTACATTAATTAAATAAGTAAAATACGATGTTTTAGGTCCCAGAAAATGAGATTTGAACCTAGAATGGGAGAAAAATCGAAAATCGAAAAGTTGGTAAAATGGCTGTTTTAGTATCGAGGTAAGTTCATATGTATAATAAGCATTAATTTATGCATGTTTCAATGTAAAATTGATATATTTTCTATGATTTCCGAGGTGTTGAAAGTAAGTATAATTATGATGATTTAAATGTTCAATATTAATTCGACATGGAAATGAGAAAGTATGTAAGTTTGTATGTAAATAATACATTATCTTTATTATGTTTTTATATTTCAGCATATTTTATGTATTGTAGCTGATTTTTGAATCATAATTGACTATTGGAAGTATGGAATCAAGTATTAGAAAGGGAGAGAAATCCCGGTTGAACCTTCGGAAAGATTGGATGATACAGATGGTATGTAGCTAGGTCACATGTATGGTGCTGAGTGCACATCATGTGTACAAGAGAGTTACGAGACATTATGATGTAGCTAGGTCACATGGGTGATACTATATGTACACCATGTAGACAAGAGAGCTATGGGATATATGTAGCTAGGTCGCATGCGTGGTTCCAGGTGAAGGACACCATGTAGACAAGAGAGCTACGAGATAAACTGGCTAGGTCACATGGGTGGTACTAAGTGTTCACCATGTGTACAAGAGAGCCAAAATTATGTGTATAGTCGAGCTAGGTCACATGAGTGGTGCTAAGTCAAGGCCACTATGTGTACAAGAGAGCTTCGATTTTAAAGGTGGGTTGTGTGCGATACCATCGCGTATCTATTATTATTCCGAAGCGTTCAACTGGGAAATTGATTAAATGAAATTGTGTATGACTTTGTGATGATAAGTGTAAGTATATACGTGTGTAACTTATGAGCAATATGCTCGATATGTGATTGGAAATTGGAAAGATTGTTATGGGTAAGTGATGAATACAATTGAAGTGTGAAAGATCAAAATTGACAATAAAACTGTTATGGATAGTTGCAGTGATGTGAATCTAAAAATTTACCAAAAATAGTATAAATTGAATTAGAGACTGAATGAGATATCAAATTAAATATTAATGAGTCTATTTTCATATAACAGAAATATATCAAGCAAACGAATTCTATATTATGAGATATTTAAGTTTTTGAGAGACTTGTTCAGAATGACTACGTGATCCCCTGTTCTGACTTGGAAAAATCACTAAAAATTGTAAACAAATAATTATGGGATATAATTTATATGCTTGAAATCCTTAATGAGTCTAGTTTCAAATAAAATAAACGAGAACATCTTTTAAATTCTGTACGAGGGTAAAATTGATTCGTAGTGAAGGGTGGTCAGAACAGTTGAGCAGTGAAACATGGGTAACTTCAATAAATAAACTGTACTAATTGGCTGGACAAAAAATTTTAAAAATTTTATGGTAAGAATATACGTGAATCTAGTTTCAATAAAAATTAACAGTTTGTAATTTGGAGTTCTGTAGCTCCAGAAATAAATAATTTAGCTGCTGGTACTCTGCTAGACAGCTTATTTTGAACCTGTTTATGATTGTAATAGTGAAAGTATGTGTGTGTTTGTGATGGTAATATTCCGGGAACATATTGTGACTTCATTTAAAGTATGATAATGTATTGTTTATTAATATTTACATACTTACTTACTAAGCTATAATGCTTACTCCCTTCCTTTCCTTTTTCCTATAGTGTCTCAGATGTTAGCTCGAGTTGGAGGTCGCGGAGGTTAAATCACACTATCAAACTATTGATCGATATATAAAGGTTTTAAAGTATTTTTAAGTCTTTGGCATGTATGGAGACTTGTTTAATTGTTACTAAGTTGCTAGGAATTGGCCTAAAATACTGACCTATGTTATTTGAAGTTCTCCATTGTATAAAGTCATTTAATGTAGATAGTCTTGATTATGTTATTAATTAAATGATGCAATTTATGAATGTGCATGCTTGCCTATGTGTGTGGTTGAATTAAAGCATGATATGGGCCTTGTAAGCTCTTTTTAAGGGACAACTTGAATGTGTTTGAAAAAGTTTTAAATTAGAGTGAAATTATGAATCGGTTTTTATACGATGATTAGTGATTAAGTCCAGTAATGCCTCGTACCCTGTTTCGGAGTCGAACACGGGTAAGGGGTGTTACATGGTCACATAATGACATTTTGGTTTCGAGAGTTGAATGATATTTTGTTAATGTTTATATATGAGCATTCGGCCAAGGTAACATTTATGTATGAAAGTATATTTTATATATATATGTTTGAGACTAAATGTGATAATGATATTATAATTGGGTTTAGTTTAAATGAGTCGATTATACCATTGAGTTGTTTATTTGCTTATAACTTACTAAGCTATAATAGCTTCTTGTGTGTGTATGTTTGTCTTTGTTTTATAGATTTTGAAATCAAGTTACGAGCTCGGGGATCGTCAACACAGTCCATCACACTATCTACTATTTTGGTACTTTATAAGTTGAACTCGAACTTATGGGATGTATAGGCTAGCCTTAGGTTAATTTATTTTGAATGTGTATGTATTTAAAGCCATACGAATATGGCTTGATCTCAATGCTAATGTTCTAATATTTAAGTAATTTTGATCATGGTATATATATATGTGCAATTTAAACTTGACATATGAATGATGAATGTGTTTCAGTTGTGGCTTATTATTGATTTATTTAGGATGTGTAATTTGTAATAGTAAATGATGTGTCTTTATATTCAGTTAGTGATGGGTAAAACATATACATATGCCTTGATATGTTGTTTGTGGTTTTGTATTTAAAGGTCAAGTTGCTAGTGAAATGATTGATTACTATATGAGCTATATATATATTTTTTGGTAGTAAATTTTGGCTTTGGTATGTGGTTCATTTTGGTAAGCATGTGATTTGATAACGGTGTGACCAATTGAGGTTTGATTTTATAACTGAATAAAGTATTAGTTAATAGGTTGAAATATGAAGTTCAAGCTTATTATTATTAAATGTAAATTAGGTATACATTGAAATGTTAATTGTGTTCAAAAGTTTAAATGTGGTTATAGTGAATTGCGCATGATTTGGTAAAGAGTTAAAATGATGAATATATGCTTGATTGTGTACTGGCTAATTTGATATGATTTTTGTAACGCCATAAAATATTGAAATCTCGAATTTTCTTTATTTTCGATGTTGATAAAAATTGTGTTTAATATTCTTATCCAAACGATAATTTTAGTAGGTCTTAGCTAAGGTTGAGTTTGAATTAAGAGGTAGAAGAAATTATAATTTAATTATTAAAGGAATCAGGGCTGACAAGTAGGTGGGCTTTTGAATAAATGAAGGAACAATTGGACACAAAAAGGGCCTATGGTGGAGTGGCTAAGTGATGCCACATAAGGTGTAGTGAGGTGACGTTCGTAGCTAGCAAGGGGGTCTAAGGTTTGAATCTTAGCTTAGTATTTTAGAGTTTAATTTTAGCCTTCTAGAAGGATGGAAGTGGCGTTAAGATGAACTCCAAAGGGAGTGTTCAAAAAAGAAAATTAAGGAAAGGATCAAGGGGTTATCAGGGAGAAAAACAACGAGATAAGAAGTGAGGAGTAAGTGAAGCCGAATTGGGAACTTGGGCTTGAAGAATTCGACTATAGTGCTATAAATAGGTGCCGAATGGGAGGGTTGAAAAGCTAATGACGAATTTTCCTTCACTTTGTGCCAGAAACCCTTTTCTCTAAAAAGCCAAAAATTCTTTTTTTTCTTTTATTTTAAAAAGGGTTTTTAATGAAAACACGGTTTTCACTAAAACACTTCAATGTGACACACCAGATTCGACCATAGCGTCTAGACCGGGTTTGGGGTGTTACATTTAGTGGTATCAGAGCCAGGTTGTAAAGCTCGAGCTGTGAAGTGGGCCTTATTATTATTTGGCTTCTTTTGGATTTTAAAAATATTTTGGATCGCGATGCTTTGGAAAAAGAGAAATTTTGCTGAGCGGCACACCGAGTCTCCGACGTCGAACTAAGTAAGTACTTTTATTTTTAAGTTTGTTTAAATTGTTATAGAGTAAATAGTTAGAGGGTTACTTTAGATGATGGTTAGAATGGAACTAAAGCCCATAGGATCTGGAAACTGTAGAGGAATTTTGAAAATGATCTTTTCTTTAAATATTTTCATAAAATATCGGTGTAATTAGTAAACTAACTAAAACTTCATAAAATTTCTAATCTAGATAATACGAGAATCGACGATGAGTACTAGAAGAGGTGCAAGAGGCCATGGCTAAGGCCGCGGAAGCGTTAGGGCTGAATCGTCTGCATCGGGCCATATGCTCGATGTTGGAGTAGAAGAGGCTCCGGCCTCACCGGTGGCTGGGAATGGACCGTATGATTGGGCTGCGGGAGAAGATGCATTGTCGCAGGCAATGCTAAGGATTTTGGTAAGGGTCGCTAGGCCCAATAATGGCAGCGAAAATCGGAGGTCCATTCCGGAAGGACTTCATTTGAATAGGGCTGAGATCTTTAAGGGTGTGGCTGGCGTGGCTCCTAATGTGGCGGAATATTGGTTGGAGGCCACTGAAAGGATAATGGAGGATTTGGACTGCTCACTTGAGCAAAAGTTGAAAGCGGCGGTGTCATTGCTTAGGGAGGAAGCCTATTAGTGGTGGCTGACAGTGAAAGAGGGCACCCAACCGAAGTGGCTCACTTGGGAGTTTTTCAAAACTGCATTCCAAGGGAAGTATGTGGGTGCAAGCTATGTGGATGCTAGGAGGAAGGAGTTCCTGAACTTGACCCAAGGAAACAAATCGATGGCAGAGTATGAGCCAGAGTTTCTACGCCTTAGTAGGTATGCAAGGGTAATGGTGGCAATGGAGTATGAACATTGCGTTAGGTTTGAGGATAGGCTCAGAGATAGCCTCAGGGTACTGATAGCTCCATAAAGGGAACAAGTTTTCTTGGAGTTGGTGGAGAAAGCAAAGATAGCGAAGGAGGTAAAGCGCACTGAGCACCTAAACCGGGAGAAAGAAAGGGGTAAGAATAAGAGGGAAGCTGAGACCCCGGGTGTTGGACAGAGGCCTAGGGCTATGGCTAGAAATAATGGGCCAATTAGAGCAGGACCCCCTACTGCTAATCCAGGGGTGCCACCTTGTGTTGATTATGGGAAAAGGCATGGAGGCGAGTGTTGGAAGAGAATGGGAGCTTGTTTCGCTTGTGGGTCTATGGAGTATAGGATCAAGGATTGCTCTCGAACGCTAGGTCGAGAGCTAGTAGTGGGTCAAGGAGGTGCTCAGCCACAAAGGGGTGGACAACTGCCGCCAAGGGGTCGTGGACAAGCCAGGGGCAGTAACGGCAATAGAGATGGACGCGGAGCACCAGGCGGAAATGCAGGCCATACTGAGGCGAGACAGCCAGCTTTGGTTTATGCTGCTCGTTGTCGAGAAGACGGGGATGCCCCAGATGTGATAACGGGTATGTTCTTTATATATGAGTTATCTTACACAGCCTTGATTGATATTGGATGGACGCATTCATATGTTGCATGCAATAAGACTGAGTCTTTGGGTGATATGTTTGAGATTATTGCTAATGAGATGACTGTGATAAGTCCGTTAGGGCAGCGGTAGGAGTGAATAAGATGTTTAGAGAGGTACCCTTAGTAATCCAAGGGGTTACCTTTTTAGCGAATTTGATGGAACTACCGTTTAGCGAATTTGACTTAATCTTAGGTATGGATTGGCTGGTGAGGCACCGAGCCACTTTAGATTGTGCTGCAAAGTGGATGGTGTTAAGAACGACAGAGGACAAGGAAGTAGTGGTGATTGGTGAACGCTGAAACTATCTGTCGAACATGATTTCGGTGTTAAGGGCTGAGAAGTTAGTACGAAAGGGATGTGAAGTCTTTCCCGAGGAGCTACTTGGGTTGCCACCCAGCAGAGAAGTAGAATTTGGAATTGAGTTGTTAATTGGGACGGCACCGGTGTCTATCACTCCTTATCAGATGGCACCAAAGGAGTTGGTGGAACTTAAGGCACAAATTCAGGAATTGCTAGATCGAGGGTTCATAAGACCAAGTGTGTCCCCATGGGGAGCACCGGTGTTATTCGTGAAAAAGAAGGATGGAACCTTACGAATGTGCATCGATTATTGACAGTTAAATAATTTAACTGTTAAGAACCCTCTACCGAAAATCGATGATCTTTTTTATCAGTTTAGGGGAGCTTCGCTGTTCTCGAAGATTGACCTGCGTTCGGGATATCACCAACTAAGGGTCAAGGAGGCAGATGTTTATAAGATACCTTTCAGAACTCGTTATGAGCACTACGAGTTCTTGGTGATGCCATTCGGGCTGATGAACGCACTTGCCACTTTCATGGATCTCATGAATCGGGTTTTCCAACCCTACTTGGATCGGTTCGTGGTAGTCTTTATAGATGACATTTTGGTGTACTCAAAAGATGAGGATGAGCATGATGCACACTTAAAGATTGTGTTATAGACTTGTATGCCAAATTCAGTAAGTGTGAATTTTGGCTAAGGGAGGTTACTTTTCTAGGACATGTGGTGTCAGCCGAGGGGATTAAGGTGGATCCTCAGAAAATTGAAGCGGTGTTAGACTGAAAAACACCCAAGACGGTATTGGAAATCTGAATTTTTCTGGGCTTGGCAGGATACTATAGGCGGTTTGTTGAGGGCTTTTCCGTAATTGCTGCACATTTAACTAAGTTATTGAGGAAAGGGGAACCGTTTGTTTGGATGGACAAGCAGCAAGAGAGTTTTGGAAAACTTAAGAAAGTTTTAACTGAGGCCCCTATATTGATTCAGCCAGTGCCTGGGAAAGAGTTTACTGTTTATAGTGACGCATCGCATGTAGGCTTAGGTTGCGTATTAATGCAAGAAGGAAAGGTGGTTGCATATGCGTCACGACAACTTAAGACTCACAAGGTGAACTACCCAACTCTTGATTTGGAGCTAGCTGTGGTGGTGTTTGCGCTCAAAATATAGAGGCATTACTTATACAGGGAGAAGTGCATAATCTATTCGGACCACAAGAGTTTGAAGTACCTCCTTACCCAAAAGGAGTTAAAACTTAGGCAACGTAGGTGGGTGGAGTTATTGAAAGATTATGATTGTACGATTGAATACCACCCTGGCAAAGCAAATGTGGTAGCCGATGCATTAAGTCGTAGGGCTAGGTCAGACTTGAGAGCTATGCTCGCCCGTTTAAGCTTGTTGGATGATAGTAGCTTGTTAGCCGAGCTTCAAGTAAAGCCGGTGTGGGTCGAGTAGATAAGGAGTAAGCAATTAGTGGATGAGACTTTGGGTGCTTGCTTTAAACAAGTGGAGAGTGGGGAGACATCAGACTTTGGGATAAATGGTGAAGGAGTATTGTGTTTCTGTGGGAGAATGTGTATACCAAAGGACGATGATCTAAGACAGTCTGATCTACGGGAAGCACATAGTGGTCTCTACGCAATGCATCCTGGTGGAAACAAGATGTATCAGAATTTGCGTGAGCTTTATTGGTGGCCTGGACTTAAGCATGAGGTTATGGAGTTCGTAGGTAAATGCTTGGTTTGTCAAAAGGTGAAAGCGGAACATCAGTTTCCTTCGGGATTGCTTCAGCTAGTGAAGATTCCACTATGGAAGTGGGAAAGGATCACGATGGACTTTGTTAGTGGGCTACCCTTGACGTCTACTAAGAAAGACTCGATATGGGTTATAGTGGATCTGTTAACCAAGCTACCCATTTTGTACCAGTTCGCACCGATTACTCGTTGCAAAAGCTGGCTAGGCTATATGTGGCGGAGATTGTAAGATTGCATGGAGTGCCCATTTTCATAATATCTGATAGGGACCCGCGTTTCACTTCACAATTTTGGAAGAAATTGCATAAGACATTGGGTACTAGGTTGAATTTCAGTACGGCTTTCCACCCTCAAACTGATGGACAGCCAGAAAGGGTGATCCAAGTGTTGGAAGATATGTTTAGGGGATGCGTGATTGAGTTCCGAGGTAGTTGGGAGGACTATTTACCGTTAGCCGAATTCGTTTACAATAATAGTTATCAAGCAAGCATTGGGATGGCTCCGTACGAAGCACTGTATGGGCAAAGGTGTCGAACCCCAACATGTTGGACAGAGTTGGGCAAACGAAGAGTTTTGGGCCCTGAGTTAGTAGTCGATACTGAGGATAAGGTAAAATTGATTTGGGATCGGTTAAAAGAGGCCTCGGATAGGCAGAAGTCGTATACTGACCTTAAACAACGGGAGATAGAGTATGTAGTGGGGGACTTAGTTTTTTTTAAGGTCTCTCCGTGAAAGAAGGTATTCAGGTTTGGACGAAAAAAGAAGTTAAGCCCAAGGTTCATTGGGCCATATCGGGTGGTAAGGCGGATTGGGCCAGTCGCTTACCAGCTGGAGTTACCTCCTGACCTAAGCCAAATCCATGACGTGTTTCATGTTTCCATGCTAAGGAGGTATCGCTCAGATCCTTCCCATGTCGTGGCGGTGGAAGAAATTGAGGTTAGGCCAGACCTGACTTTCGAGGAAGAGCCCATACAAATAATTGGTCGAGATGTCACAGTACTAGAAGGAAGTCCATTCCATTAGTCAAAGTACTTTGGCGGAATCACATGGCTGAGGAGGCTACTTAGGAACCTGAAGAAGTGATGTGATGTCAATATCCTCAACTATTTAAACAAGGTAAATTTCGAGGACGAAATTTTTTTAGGCGGGGTAGAGTTGTAACGCCCCAAAATCCCAAAATCCCGAAATCCTAAATTTTCTTTATTTTTGATGTTGATAAAAATTGTGTTTAATATTCTTATCCAAGCGATAATTTTAGTAGGTCTTAGCTAAGGTTGAGTTTGAATTAAGGGGTAGAATAAATTATAATTTAATTATTAAAAGAATCAGGGCTGACAAGTAGGTAGGCTTTTGAATAAATGAAGAAACTATTGGACACAAAAAGAGCTTGTGGTAGAGTGGCTAAGTGACGCCACATAAGGTGTAGTGAGGTGGCGTTGGTAGCTAGCAAGGGGGTCCAAGGTTCGAATCCTAGCTTAGTATTTTTAGAGTTTAATTTTGGCCTTCTAGAAGGATGGAAGTGGCGTGAAGATGGAATCCAAGTGGAGCGTTTAGAAAAGAAAAGTAAGGAAAGGATCAAAGGGTTATCAGGGAGAAAAACGAGGAGATGAGAAGTGAGGAGTAAGTGGAGCTGAATTGGGAACTTGGGCTTGAATAATTCGGCTATAGAGCTATAAAAAGGTGCCAAATGGGAGGGTTGAAAAGCTAATGGCGAATTTCCCTTCACTTTGTACCAGAAACCCTTTTCTCTAAAAAGCTGAAAACCCTTTTTTTTCTTTTCTTTCTTTGTGCCAAATTCTTATCCCTCATCTACTCAATATTTTCTTTGCCTTAATCGATTCTTCTTCCTCTATTCTTTGGTGCTGAGTAATCAATTGTTGCTAGTCAAATCTTTAAGAGTCGAATACCCTTGGTGCTGCCACTACTCTTTCCACCCAGTCGATTCTAGTGTAATTGTTCGCTCTCCTAATTGGTTTTTGATAAGTACCGAGTATTCGGTCCCTCACTTCTTTCTAATCTACTTTGGTATGGAATTAGTGTCAGATCTCAGTTTTGGATTCTTGTCAATTTGCTCTTCAGATCTGAGAAATACGCGTGTTTAGTGATCAAAGTAAAAGCTAGTAAAGGCTTGGCATTCAGGTAAGGTTAAGGTGAGATTCTGGCTTTTGGTAAAGTAATCGATAAGTAAGTGTGATTAATCTTTGAGTGATATCGATTGTAGGTTTGGGCTAAGGAGATCGCATCACACTTGCTTACCAAGTGTGTACATACACTGCACACACACAAGGAATCGGTAAAAGCCAAAAAGCCGGAAAGCCGAAATGTCGAAAAGCTGAAAGTTTGGTTACGGTAGTCTTGCCAGTGTGCGAACACTCGTAAGAGGGAAACTGATAGGTTGCCTGAGGCCCACGGGCGATTCCGCAGACTTGGGTTGTGATTTGGCTATATGGGCCGAAATAGGCTAAATGGGCCCAATGGGCTGTTGGGCCCATAATAGGCAAAAACTGAATATTGATGCTTTGTGATAGGAATTTGTATGTCAGCATGAATATGAATGTGACTAGGCCTAGTGGGCCATATAAATGTGATTTGGGCCTAATGGGCCATATATAGGTGATTTGGGCCTAATGGGCCATACGAATATGATTGGGCTTAATGGGCCAGATGCAGGTATGTGAAATTGTTAGGCTTTGTAAGGGGTTCTTGGGCCTAGTATATGATATCCACATTAGACTTAATTAATATATTGCGACCGTGGACAAGTCAAAGGGTTAAGGTGTGACAACGGGTGTATGCATGTTTAGGATTGGATCTAGGGAGAGCTTGATACTTAAGCGGTCTTAATGACCCACCTCCTCTTTTCGGGAATCCTAACTGGTGCATAGTATTCATTCATCTTAGCTCATGGGACTTGTTAACGGGCCAAGATAAGTGAAAATCGTAATTAAGGGAAAATTACCGAAATGCCTCTAAGGGCAAAAATGACCAAATTACCCCTAAGTGTTGAATGTAAGTTTTGTGGATGCTACATGCATACATATGATATTCTGCTTAGGTTGCATATGGGTTGGGGATTATAGAACGGAGGAAGTATATGAGGATCGCATGGTTGCTTGACAATCGTGGATCCACCGACGGCTTTTAAAGCCCAATATGTAAATGAAGGTAGTTCTGTAATTGGGCTACCATGGTGTATGGGTTGGGTGGGTCGATATTTATATCCCCACATGGTGTGACGGGGGACGGAGCCGGTGTGTAGCGGATGGATAATTGGATGGGATTGCATTGCATGAATGATGAACAATGAATGATGTTTTTTTTGAATGCTTGTTTTCTTCGAGGGTTGTACACACTGAGTTTGCGAAAACTCACCCCCTTTTTTATTTTATTTTCAGGTGATGCTCAGTAGAAGGTTCAACGTTTGAAGGGACTCTAGGTGGCCAGCTAGCAAGATGATTTGGACTTGGGTTTTTTTAAAGCATTTAAGTTTTTACTTCTTTTTTAAGTATGTTCTAGACTAGATTGTAACAAGGTTTTCATTGTGTTAATATTACTTGAATTATTATTATTTTCAATGTAATTGCGAGAAGTTGAACATGGATTTCTTAAATTATAGTATGTTTTCTACGTTTTCGCAACTAAGTTTCTTTTAATCAGATGTTTTAAAAAAGGCATTCATAACTAAAGGTGTTAATTTTAAAAGTTAATTAGGGTTTCTTTTATTTTGAGAAGGGTTTTCAATGAAAACACGGTTTTCGCTAAAACACTTCAATGTGACACACCAGATTCGACCATAGCGTTTAGGCCAGGTTTAGGGTGTTACAGTTTGTTATGGCAAGAAAGAAATATGTTTCATGAATAAATGATTGGTTACTTGGGCTAGCATAATGTGTATAATATTTAAGGTTAAATAATTATGAAATGGAATAATTAGTCAAGGTATTATTACGTGCGGTATGATCTTATATGATTAATTCAATAGTTGAATAGATGTGAAGTGAATTGGTCATGTATTTGTAATCTAGAATCATGTTTAAATATAATTCTTAGCTTGTGAATTTTATATGAAATGAGTTGTCATTTGTGTTCGAAAATGGTTAATATTGATACGATGAAATGTTCTTAAACTTGAAAAAAAATTTGTTTGCACCTTTTATATATATTTGGTTGTATATTAAACCATAAATGTGATTTGCCATAATGCTTTAGTTAAATGTGCTTAAGTATATATATATTTCTCAATAGATGTTTTAATTTGCATTAATCTACATAACATGTAAATTTCATATTGACTATTATATCAGTGCCGCATAAATGAATGAAAAGTTTAGTATTGAGATTTGTTTAGTTTGATGTGTAATTTGTTTTGATATGTGTTGGATTATGTTTTATTTATGCAATGTTGTGAACAATATGATTTTAAGACTCGATAATTTGATTATGTTACGAGCATTGATGTGATTAAATTTTAAATTGTGAAATGTAATAAATATATGTATGAACTATGATGATCGGTAATGCCTCATAACCCAAATCTGGCGATGGATACAGGTTAGGGGTGTTACACCGATGTGTATACAGGGGCACCGAAGTGCAAAAAAGGGCACCAAAGTGCTAATAGGGGCACCGAAGTGCAAATCCTGTACAAGCACATATTCTAACCCTATTGGCATGCCAATCGTATCCTAGTAGTTACTACGTTCAATCGGGCATTTCATGTAATCCATTACCTTTATACATATTTATCAATCAAGGGAACTTCATTGTTCCCATACACATAATATAATATCAATACATATATTCATATTATGAATGTGCCATCACAAAGATTGTCATCATCCATTATTCGTTTTCATATTTCTCAATACACATATTGTAACAATTCGTAATCATTCCGAAATCACATATATCATATTCATAAATATTCAATATTTTTCAAATAAATCCTTTCGCACCTTATATTCAATTATAATATTTCGTGTTCCAACTCACATTTTAATCATATATAAGTATATTCGTTCATAAATTAGCAACAACATTATACATATATAGGTATGTACAATTCTATATCTACGAACTTACCTGGCTATTTGGTAATTTTCTGTTCTCCTTGATTTGCCACTCGTTCTTGATCTAAATTAAGAATTTCATTCAATTCATTAGTTTAGATAATAAAACAATTTATTTTATGCAATTTAGTCATTTTTACATTTTTACTAAATTGCCTCTAGCATTATACTTTTATTCAATTTAGTCCATGAGCCTAAAACATGAAAATTAACCATTTTTATTGCAAACTCATGCCAATCAAATATTGATAGCATCCATTTCAGCCCATTTTTGCAACAATATTAGACTTAAACTATAACTATTTCAACAATTTAGCCCCTAATCGGTAAATTTATAAAAAATCATTTAACAAAAATACTTTTAAATGCTAACCAACACATCAAATTCATCATTTAGCATCTAAATTCACAAAGATTCATCAATAGAAACATTCAAGATCTTTAACAGTTTCAAAAACAAAGACACAAGTTAGCTAGACCTAGTTGCAACGATCTTAAAAACATTAAAATGATTAGAAACGGGTGAAAAATGACTTACCATGCATGCATTAAAGCATGGTCGAACCTTGGTTCTTCTTGCTATGGTGTTTCGATGTTGAACAACACAAATGAAGGAGAAAACCCTTTTGTTTTCTTATTTAATTAACTTTTATTTCTTTAATTTATCTTTATCTTTTAATAATAATATTATAACATATAAATCACATATAAAATTAAAAGAAAACAAAACTTTAACCGTCCACCAACTTAAGAACGAGTAATTTACCCATTAAGGCCATCCAATTATAATTCTTTAATCAATTAACACCTTTAAACTAATAGCGATTGACATTTTCAACTTTTACGATTTAGTCCTTTTTGCTTAATTAACTATCCAAAACATTACAATTTCTTAATGAAACTTTAATACAACCTTAATAACACTCCGTAAATATTTATAAAAGTATTTACAGCTCTGTTTATAGAAACGAGGTACCGATACCTCATTTTTTAAAACCTCTTGACTTTAGGGTCTTACCACTTAAACTTAAGGAATCATTTATATAACATAAATTACAAACCATATTTGACTCATAAATATTAAATAATAATATTTATGAACTTACTCATCATATTTGTGGCCCCGAAACCACTATTTTTTATACCATTAAAAAAAGGCTATTACATTGGAGGTCTGTGCAAAATTTCATGAACTTCTCTTGAAACTGTATGTCGTTGTCTGTGATAACAGTACGAGGCATACCAAACCTGTAGAATATCGGCTTTCACATAAATGAATCTACTTGCCTCTCTGTTATAGTTTCCAGAGCCTTTGCCTCGATCCATTTGGTAAAGTAGTCAACAGCTACTATAATGAACTTTTTTTGCGCCGTGGCTATGGGGAATATATGAGGATGTCAACCCCCCATGTCACAAAAGGCCAAGGCCCTATCATGATTTGAAGAGATTCTATTTGTTGTCGCTATATTCTGACATTTCTTTGGCATGGGTCACATTTGAGGACCATGCGTTAATCATCTTTATAAATAGTAGGCCAATAATATCATTGTCTAAGTATTTTCTGTGCTAGCAACCTGCCTCCTAGGTGGTCACCGTAAATGCCCTCATGGATTTCTCTTTTGATATACTCAACTTCTGATGGAGAAAGACATTGCAGCAGTAGGTGTGAAAACCCTTTTCTGTATAGCACACCTTCTAGGAGTGTGTATCGTGTTGCCTTTCATTTCTATTTTGCGAGCACTTTTTGGCTTTGGCTTCCCTCTTTACCTTATAGCGTGTGGATTATAGAGATCATCCATGTTTCTTCCTAGGTTCTGGACAGCATTTGGGGAACATCATAGCTCAACGCTTCCTTATGTTTGAGCAGGATTTTTCCTCTCTGCTCAATAGTGGTGGAGGATGCTAACTATTACAGAGCATCTACGTGTGTGTTGTCATTCCTTGGGAGCTATCTGACTTTAGCTTTGTCAAATCCCTTCATCAATTGAATTGCTATTATAAGATATCATTTTAGTGTAGGGTTTTTGACCTCATACTCGTCCTATATTTTCTTTTCCACGAGCTGGGAACTAGTTTGTATGGTCAAGTTCCTAGCACCCAGTTGGCACGCTAATTGTAGTCCTAAGATTAGTGCAACTTATTCGGTAGTGTTGTTTGATGTTTGGAATCCAAATGGCAATCCATATTGCCACTCGTTACCCTCTAGGCCTATCACGAGTGTGCCTACCCTAAATCATGTTCTGGCTACAAAGTTGTCGATGTAAACAATCCAATCTTTCAGTTTACCTATTGTGCACACACTTCCTGGTGTGTTTACTATTGGTAGTATCCAACAACAAAAAGCAGCTTTAGTAAAAAATATAAATAGAGCATTGTTTCTCCGCAAAATGTGAGAATCGTTATAGTGGTAATTTTTATCGCATAATGTGCCCTTCATTAACTTGCTAATTTTCATTAGTATTCACATATAACATTATGTCCGTGAGGCACTTCACTATTCGATGTTTCAAATTACTTTCTATGTTAATTGTTGTGTTTTCATTTTTTTCAAACGAGCACTCTACAATGAAATCTAACAACACTTACCCCTTTATTACCATTCGTGGGGTAAAATCTACTCCAAATTCTACAAGTTTGATGTTCCATTTTGTTATCCTCCCTGGGGTGTCTACCTTGGCGAGCACCTCCTTCATCGACTAGTTAGTAACCATGATGATCGAGTGGGCTAGGAAGTATGGACATAGCTTACGAGCTGAAATGATTAGAGCATGGATGCATTTTTCTATATTTTGTAACTAAGCTCGCCATGCTGAAGGACCTAGCTAGCATAAGACACTAGAAATTGGAGGGTGCCTTTAGATTTGGCCAAGACAGTTGGAATTGTTTCTTCTGAGGCTACTAGGTACAAATGAAGCGTTTCTCCCTTTTCAAGAGACCTTAGAAGTGAGGGGGGAAGTGAGGTACTGCTTTAGTTGTTTGAAGGTGGTTTGATATTCTTCGGTCCATGAGAAAGGTTTCCTCAAAGACTTGAAAAATTGTAGGCACTTGTCTGCCATTCTGGAGACAAATCTGTTCAATGCCACCACCCTACCTGTGCGGTGCTGGATCTTTTTTATAGTTCACAGTGGGGGTACCTCCGTGGTAGCTTGAATCTTTTCTAGGTTCACCTCTATTCCCCTCTTTAATATCATGAAGCTTAAGAACTTGCTAGCTCACACACTGAAGGTACACTTTTTGGGGTTAAGCTTCATGTCGGGCGCCCTAAGTGTCGTGAACGTGTTAGATAGGTCCCGCACATGCTCCTTCATGGATTCACCTTTTACCAGCATATCGTCTATGTATACCTTAAGACCGCGGCCTATCTACTCTTTGAATATCTTGTTTACCAACCTTTTGTAAGTTGTACCCACATTTTTTAGTCCAAATGGCATAACCTGGTAACAAAAGAAACCTTCCTCAGCGATGAAGGTTGTCTTTTCCTGGTCACCTCGGTCTAATAAAATTTGGTTGTAGCTCGAGAAGGCATCCATGAAGCTCATGTACTTATGCCCAATAGAGGTGTCCACTAGGCGATCTATTGATGGCAAGGGGAAACTATCTTTGGGGCATGCCTTATTCAAATTGGTGAAGTCGATACACATCCTCCACTTGCTTTTTGTCTTTTTTACCATTACCATGTTTGAAATCCAATCTGGGTACTCCACTTCCCTGATAAATCCAGTGGCCAACAACTTAGCGACCTCCTATCTTACTGCTTCAATTACGTGTGGTGCAAACTTTCTCTTCTTCTATATCATAGGCTTTGCCTATGGGAGTACATTTAACCTGTACACTATTACCCACGAATCCACGCGTGGCATATCCATTGTGGACCATGCAAAGACATCTGAGTTGCCCCTCAGGCACTCGACCAGTAAAATCTTTTCTTCTTCGTTCAGCACTAATGAAATTGTAACTATTCTTTCTTTATTGTCACAGGATAGAGGTAGGGTCTCCGTGTGCTTCGCTACTTTGGGTTTTGTATCCTTATGTTCTTCCCTCACAACTAGGTCATCCAAGTTAAAGGCTTTCCCTGGCGAGCTTTATCTCTCGATTGGAGGCTGCCTTGCTTGTCTCACAGACAACATGTGCACTGCTTCACTATGCATTGGTCGTGTAACACCCCAAACCCAGCCTGGATGTTATGGCCGAATCTGGTGCATCATATTGAAGTGTTTTAGCGAAAATCGTGTTTTCATTGAAAACCCTTCTTAAAATAAAAGAAACCTTAATTAACTTTAAAAAAACTCCTTTCAATCGCTTATTTAAAGCATATGATTTTATGAAAACATGTCATTTTAAAATTTAGTTGCGAAAGCGTAGAAAAACATACTATAGTTTAAGAAACCATGTTCAACTTCTTATAATTACATCACATAAAAATAATAATCCAACTACTAACAAAATGGAAGCCCTATTACAATCAGGTCTGAAAAGTACTTAATGAAACAGAAACTTATATGCTTAGAAAAAAAACAAGTCCAAATTGTCTTGCTAGCTGGCCACCTAGAGTCCCTACAAACATTGGACCTTCTACTGAGCATCACCTGAAAATAAAATAAAGGAGGGGGTGAGTTTTCGTAAACTTAGTGTTTACAACCCTCGATAAAAACAAGCATTCAAAAATCATCATACATCAAACATGCAATGCAATCCCATCCCAATAATCCATCTGCTACACACCAGCTCCGTCCCCTATCACACCATGTGGGGATATAAATATTGACCGACCCATCTGTCACATCTATGGAATCCCGGTTGCGGAACTACCTACATTTACACATTGGCTTAAAAGCCGTTGGTGGATCCACGATTGTCAAGCAACCATACGATCCTCATATACTTCCTCCGTTCCATGATTCCCAACCCCTATGCAACCTAAACAGAATATCATATGTATGCATGTCACATCCATAAAACTTACATTCAACACCTAAGAGTATTTTGGTCATTTTTGCCCTTAGGGGCATTTCGGTAATTTTCCCTTAATTACGGTTTTCACTTACCTTGGCCCGTTAACAAATCCCGTGAGCTAAGATGAACGAATACTATGCACCAGGTAGGATTCCAGAGAAGAGGAGGTGAGTCATTAAGACCACTTAAGTACCAAGCTCTCCCTAGATCCGATCCTAGACATACATATACCCGTTGCCACACCTTAACCCTTTGACTTGTCCACGGTCACAATAGATTAATTAAGTCTTATGTAGTTATCTATACTAGGCCCAAAACCACTTACAAAGCCCAACCAAATTCACCTACCTGTATCTGGCCCATTAAGCCCAATCATATTCATATGGCCTATTAGGCCCAAATCACTTGTATATGGCCCATTAGGCCCAAATCACATTTATATAGCCCATTAGGCCCAAATCACATTCATATGGCCCATGAGGCCCAAATTACATTTATAGTCATGCTCACATACGAATTTTCCATCACATAGCATCAAATATCAATTTTGCCTATTATGGGCCCAACAGCCCATCAGGCCCATTAAGCCTATTCTGGCCCGGTTGGCCAAATCACAGTCTAAGTCCATGGAATCACCCATGGGCCTCAAACAACCTATTGGTTTCCTCTTCACGAGTGTTTGCACACTCGCAAGACTATCGTAGCCCAACTTTTGACTTTTCAGCATTTCGGCATTTCGGCTTTTAGGCTTTTCGGCATTTCGACTTTTGTTGATTCATTGTGTGTGTGCAGTGTATGTACACACCTAGTAAGTAAGTGTGCTGCGTTTCCCTTAGTCACCAACCTACAAACGATATCACCCTTCAATTAATCGCATGCTTAATACATATCCTTACTAAAATCGAAACCTCACCTTAACCTTACCTTACTCGATAAGTATAACAACCCCTTCCTAAATCACTAACCACGATCAAATCCTAGATCTGCATCAATCTTAACTATTAGAAACCAGAATAATAGGTGACTCATATCCAACATAAGTCCCCTTACCTTAACTCTGACTATTCGGCCAACTAAGATTAAGAGTACTTACCAAAGTCCCTTACCAGAGGAGCAAATTGGTAGGGATCCAAAAATTGGGATTCGATACCTATTCCTACCCAAAACCGATTAGAAAAAGTGAGGAACAATAATCGATACTTTAGCAAAAACAGATTGGAAGAGCAAACACTTACATTAGATTCGGTCAAAGAGTATTCTGCCCTTGGGAGATTTGGCTTTTCGGCTTTCAAACTTAGTATGAATAAGGTTTATTTGGTACAGATTAAAAAAGAAGAGTAGAAGAAGGAATCGGCTAAGTGAAACAAAGAAAATTTTGTAGAGAAGAATAGAAATCGGTAGAAAGAAAAGAAAGAAAAACAAAAGGGTTTTCGGCTTTTAGGGAAGAGGGTTTCTGGCAACAAGGTGAGGGGAAATTCGGCATTAGCCTGGCAAACTCCCACTCGGCACCTATTTATAGCCCTATAGCCAAATTCCTCAAGCCCAAGTTCCAAATTCAGCTCTATCACTTCCCCTTTTCATCTCCTCGTTTTTCTCCCTGATAACCCCTTAATCCTTTCCTCAAATTTCTCTTCTGAACACTCCCCTTGGAGTCCATTTTCACACCACTTCCATCCTTCTAGAAGGCCAAAATTAAACTTCTAAAAATACTAAACTAGGATTCAAACCCTGGATCTCCTTGCTAGCCACTAAAACCACCTCCCTACACCCTAAGTGGCGTCACTTAGCCACTCCTCCACAAGGCTTTTTGATGCTATTTTTCCCTATATTTATTCCCAACCACTTGCCATCAGGGTTCCTTTAATAATTAAACTATAATTTCTTTTACCCCTAGATTCAAACTCAAACCTTGACCAAGACCTACCATTGCGTAATTAACACTTAACCGAAATTGCTAAGCACAAAAAGAAAAAATTTGAGATTTCGGGATTTTCGGGTTTTGGGATTTTTGGGGTGTTATAGGTCGGATCACAAGAAGCCGACACCAATACTTGTTGGGAACTTGATCTTCCTACAATAGGTTGCCATCACCATTTTTGCCATTCGCATGATTGGTCTACCAAAGATAACGTTATATGTCATTGGATGATCGACCACATAGAACTGGACGCATTCTGTAGTTGTGTGTTCACCGTTGCGCAGAGTGATTGACAATGTGACAGTGCCCCATATTTTGACAGGATAGTTCGCGAAGCTTACAAAGGGTTGGCTGTGGATAAGGATTGCTCGTTTAAGCCCATTTTATAAGTGTTGTTTAAATGTTACTAAACATTTATCAAATTTGAAGTTAATTAATATGAATACGTGGTGAACAATGAAGAATGTTAATTAAGCAAATTTTCTATATTTAAAGCAAAATATTACTATATAGAATATGTTAGTTTTTTATCCTTTACGATGTACGGGTTAAGTTGTATGTATCGATTTTAGTATTTTATATTATGTCTTTTAGGCATAAAAACTTATTTGATCCTCCAACTTTTCAAAAAAAAATATTTTTCTTTCATTTAATTTTTTTTGTCCTTTTTAGTCATTAAACTTGTGTTATTTGTCAAATCACCAAAAATGGATCACAAATTTAATATTTGTTAACTTTGTTGATGTTACATACACGTGGATTGCCATGTGGATGTCACGTAAGCAATTAATTATTTTTTGTAATTTAAAAATTAAAAAAATTAAAAAAATTTAATTAAAAAAATTAATAATTGCTAATGTGGCATACACATTAGTAAAGTTAACGTTCCATTTTGGGGTGATTTGACAAATAATACAAGTTTAAGGGCTAAAAGAGGTGAAGAATTAAATGAAGGGCTAAAATGTTTTTTTGTAAAATTAGAGGGCCAAAAAAGTCATTATACCTTTTATACTTATTTGTTAAAAAAATGTTACAAAAATTGTAACATTCAATAAAGCTATTACTGAGAAAATTGAGAAAACAAAAACAAAATAATATAAATGTACTTATAAGAAGATGTGTGGTTAAAATATGCCATAAGTACCTTTACCTTTTGAAAATGTGAAATATAGTCTCAGGATTTTATTTCTAGAAATCTAGTATCACTACCTTTCAGATTTCAAAATTCAAGTCCAATTGTTAACATTGTTAAATTTGTTGGTATGTCACTTTAAAATAATAAAAAAATCTCACTTTGTAGCTATCTACTTAAAAAGATGATGTTGTAATTAGCCTAAATTTAACAAAAAAATTAATAATGTTAACAATTGAACTTGAATTTTGAATTTTGAACAGTAAAAAAACTAAATTCTTGGAAATTAAATCACTGGAACTAAATTCCAAATTTTAGAAAGGTACGACGACTTATGACATATTTTAAGCATAAAATCATCTGAGCTGGTTAGGTAATAATTTACAATAAATGTACTTAAATGACACTTGGTAGTCCAAGTATTTATACCTATTAAAATTATTGTAACGACTTGGTTATTAGTGGTGTCAAAAAATACGATTTTTGAACCTCAATTTTGTAGACTGGGTCTCTGTAAAGGTAAAATAGAAATATTTATGGAGTTATTATGAAAATATGTAGAAGTTTAGTTTAGTAATTTAAGTGAGAAAATAGTTAATTAAAGCTCAATTACTAAATTGTAAAAGTCCAAACGCTATTAAATTTTAAATTTAAAAATGCTTGAGGGCCTAAATAGTAATTATCTGAAGGACCAAAATGATTATTAAACCATTGTTCTTTTAAAGTTAGTGGAAAATGCTAATAATGACCATTTACTTAGTAAAATTATAATTAAGTAATTGTAAATGAGATTAGTTAAATAAGTAATCATAATTAATTAAGTTTAACTAACTACTTAATCTAACTATATATATAATTTTAGGTTGATGGATAGAGGAAATTCATTCATCTTTTTCCTCCACCACTTTCAATTAAAGGAAGAAAGAAAACTTAAGCATTCCTTCAATTTTCTTTGATTTTTTTATGATCATTGGAGCATGATTTAGCTATCCTATGTATCAATTTGTTAAATCGTTAAGGTTTTAGTAATTTGTCATTAGAGATATTGACAATTTAGGACTTAATTAGAAGAAATTGATAGGTAATATTCTTAGATTATAAAAAAAATAATTTTGAAACTGAACTAAACTTGTTAGATAATTTTGTAACATTAGGGACTAAATTAAATAAATTGAAAACCTATCATGAGATTATGCTATGAATAGAAAGTGTAGGGTCTCTAAAAAAATAATGTGGAATCGAATTTCAATATGATATTAGATATAAAAAAATGCATATTTCGTGTAACAACTCGCTCGATGAAGTCTCTATATCTGGTTACTATTTAGCGTATATAGTTGGTAAAATAAGGATAGATATGAGTAAGTAAAATGTTTGTCTTGGCTAAGTATGTAATTATGTGTATTGCACAAGTTGGCAAGCTCTTAGTTATGGTGGGTTCTATGGTTTGACAAACTCTTCTATTAAGTATCCGCCTGACCTAGATGCTTTAGGCGAACTTGTTAAGTTCACAGTTGTTTAGATTTGTTTATTATTTTAGTATGATAATTTGGTTAGCTAAGTTGAGATTTAGTTAGAAATTAACTAGGCTATTGTAGATGATAAGACTTAAATTATGTTAAGTGGACTTAATCACGGGAATCAAAAGAGTTAGTGGAATTATCTAATTTTCCACTAATCTTTATTTTCGAGCTTAAGTATATAAAGATAGTGGTGGTCTTTCTAAACTCTTTTACGTTTTCTTTTTATTCCTTGATTTCCTCTAAAAACTCTTTAAAAACCTAAGTTTAGAAAACCTCTTTGATGAAAGGTTCACCGTATTCAGCTAACTTTTACATTAGTACCAACTCACCGGTAATTACTGATGAACCCTAAGTTACCCTTTAAGTCATTTTTCGAGTTTCTCGTTCTGTATGCATAGATGTTAGAATAATGTGTGAGGAAAGAAACTTCCTGATTTTGGATTGAGCATTGTTGATTCTTGCAAGCATGATCAGATTTGATCGATTGATGATATGATATGTTTAATTATCTTTATTTTAGCTCAAGAAGTTAACAAAGGTCCAAGCGATAAAGGCAAAGGACCTACTTTATAGACTTGTGTTATAGTTTCTAGTGAGTTCCTTCTTACTTTATATGTTGTAATTTTCTTTATTTTATAATTTGTGTAAGGTAAGTAATCCTCCTTTGTAATGGATGAAAGATGTTGTGTGGTGTTGTGTGAATAATGGTTATCCAAAGTCTTTAGTCTGAATGTAGTCTATTTGTGATATAAAGTAAGCGTTATTCTTCATGCATAACCCATTACCATCTGCTTCTAATATGTATGATATGATATGAACTGATATAAGGTGATAGAGATGAAGAGATATGTTTTTTTAGCCCCCGTTAGGGTAACTATGTTGCAAACCAGATTGGCAGATCACTTTCAAATATGTTATTCTGAATGAAAATGATATGAAGAGTTAAAGGGGAGAATGTATGTGAATAAGAATGCATGATATGCTTCTGATTTTGAATTCTGAGTATGTGGCTGCCATGAAAATAGATTTGTCTAAGTTATGTTAAGCTATCATACAATATACGCCCAAGTGATAAGTAAGTTGGCGTATTAAGTTTGTCTGTGTTCTGTATACGCCATTAGGCGTACTATGTGAATGTGTGTAAATCCTTCAAAAAGGTTCAATTACTTTCTAAAATGTTATTTATGATTTTTCGGTGGAGCTCACTAATTTCGTATGAACTTAATTTGTTACCTTTTGCTTTTCAAGCTTGCTGATTGAATGAAGGCTTTGTTAGAAGAATTACGCCAGAGTGCTACTGCTATTATGAGTTGACTATTTTATTTTGTATCATGCATGACTTGCAGGGGTGGCATATAAGTGTATTTGTAAATGATTTGTACTAAGAAATTTTGTTTTAATGGGACTCTATTTTATTAGATTTAGAAATTTTGTTTTAATGGGACTCTATTTTATTAGATTTCCATGAAGCATTAATGCTTAGTTTTAAGTTAAAATATTTTGTTTAATAGAGTTATTACATTTGAACTTATACACCATATGGTTTGTATATTATTTTTAAACTATTGATGTTTTCATTCAAACCTTGGTAAAGTAGTAGCTAATATATTTATTATATTTATAACTTTGTAAGAATTATATAAAGCTTTTGCCAAAATGTTTTAAAGTTAGTTTGATTTTAAGTAGTGACACACCATACTTGGATCCTATTTAAGGGTCTTGTTTAGTGTGTTACAAGTTTTGTATTAGAGTTAATGTTGAGTCGATTCTCGAAAAACTAAAGGCTGAGTTACACCCTCTCATGCATGATATGCCTTTGGCTTATTCCTTGAGCGTGTTAAACTAATTTGAATTTTCTTGTAGCATTGAAAAAGATGTCTAAAGGGTCTAGAGAAGCGACTTGAGAAGAAGTTGAAAGTTATGTGCTTTATGTTCCAGAACATGCACCTACAGTTGGCTTGGGAGTAGTTGGAAATTCTTTCAAGAATGTTTTCTCTATGATGATGACGCAGATGTTTGACCAGTTTATGGGGAATGCTCAAGTGCCCCAGCCTCAGCAACCACAACCATAAATGGCTCACCCATCACAACGTATACCACCAATACCTATTGTTACTCCATATAAAGAAGATCTTGTGACAGAAATTCATAAGAAGGGAGCTAAAGAATTTATGGATGATAAAAGTGATGATCCCACTATGGCTGAGTAGTGGTTGTCTCGAGTTTCTAAGGAATTAAAGGAACTGAAATGTACACTAGAAGACAAGCTCTTGTGTGTTATATCATTACTAGAAGGAGAAGGTTATCAATGGTGGGAAACATTGATTAGTGTGACTCCTAAAGAGATTATTGATTGGGAGTTGTTTCTAGAGAAGTTCAGAGAAAGGTATGTGTACCAGATGTTGTAGAATATATGAAGAAAGAATTTATATATATTACACAAGGAAAGATGTCTGTGATGGAAAATGAACAAGAATTTTTTAGACTCAGTAGATATGTTGAAAACATGTTCCAGTCAGAGAATGAAATGTGTGATAAGTTTAATTGGGAGTAAAAGATGAAATTCGTGCTCTGGTAGCAACTTCTTAATGTAAAAGTTTAGTAGTTATGATAGCCAAAGCTCATAAGATGGAAACAATTACTAGACATTGATGCAAAAACTTTGAAAGAGAAAGGATAAAAAGAAGAATGTCTAGGCCTCCACCTCTAGAAATTTTTAAGAAGCTTATAGATAAATATTTTTCAAATTCAAGAAGAGATTCACAATCTACGAGTTTCAAGCGTGAAGTATTTAGTAGACTAGTTGTGTAACGCCCTAAAATTGGGCCTAGAAGTATTGGGCCTTGAGCATGGGAGCTGTTAGGAGACTGCTCATAATTATTTTAGTTAAGCAAGAAAGTGACATGAATTTCATGTTTACTTTATTGGCTAAGTGATTTGGGTGTGTTTTGGAATGTTTCAGAAGCCTGGGTTCAAGTCTGGGCTTTTGCAAAATTTTAGTTTTTCCTCTTAAGTGAATCTGGACGCTAGCACATAGGTCTTATAATTAATTATGGACGATTTTTATCACAAAAGGAGCCTGTAGTGTGGTGGCAAGGTGTCGTGTAGAGTAACCTTGGGGTCTGAGGTTCGAGTGCTGGTGCAGCATAAAAGAAGTATTTATTTTGCTACACGGGATGGCTGGTACTTGAGTTAGATGGGGACTCTAGGTTTGAATGGGTCTTGAGGATTTTGAATGGGTTGTTGGAGGAGTAAATCAAGGAAGGGGTTGAAAAGGAAATCAACAAGTGGATTATAGAGTGATTTATGGAGGAAAAATAGAAAATTTGAAGGGAGAGAAGAGTGTTATGCCGAATTTGGTCTTTAGGCATTGGGGAAAATTAGTTTTGGGCATTTCTTCTAGGAGTCGTGTTCATTAAGGGTCATTTAGGGGGGTCTATCGGTTTTCTTTGTCTAACGTTTCAAGCCTTTTTCTTCTCATTTTTGGTTTTCACCTTTTGCATTGGGGTTCTTTCTACTCTTTGTTTTCTGAAGCCGAATAACTGCAATTGTTCTGTTCAGGTACCTTTTCAATTCTGGCTTGTTACGTTTTTCCTTTCTCCTCTTATCATTTTGTGTTTAGGCCGATTACCTTAGTGCTTTTGGGTTCGATTTTGGCAAACATTCCTTGACTTATTTTTCTAGTTTTTCCCTCTTCTTCTCTTGGTCGATTCTTGGCTTCTCTCCCTCTCTGTTTCTTTCAATTTTTGGGCAATATTTCTTTCTCTCTTCTATTTCTGATTCTCTTTCTCTCTTTCAACACTGGCTAAATACTCCCTATCCTTTACTCTTAATTTTGTGATACTGGCCGAATTATTTATACCGCTTCATTGTTGTTTTGACTGGGTAATTGTTCTTTAATCTAGCCGTGTAGTACCTTTGCTCTGTCTCTCTCTATATCGGTTGTTATTGCCTTCTTTTGACAACTTCTTCTCTATGCCAATTTTGATAAGGGAACGATTGTCCCATCTGGTACCTCGATTTGAGGGTACACTTTTGGGTGTGCCATTGGAGGTCGGATACCTCTTTCAGCCTTTCATAGTATCACGTTTCGGTAAGTTGCTTTGCACTTGGTTCAAGTTACTTGCGCATATGGTAATGGTTAATAGGTCCATTTGAATGCAGATATTTATCAAGGGGCTGTTATCCGATTTCGTCAACAGTTTTAGTGGGCTAGACCACGCTCGTTAAATCAAGGCAGGTATCAATGATTATTACGATTTAAGCATTAGAAAGGGATGCGTAATCTTGTTGATTAAAGGACTGATTGAGTGCCTTGCTTGGGTAAAGGTTTTGCGCTCGAGGGTTTCTGCGCCTTTTCGCTAGCAAGGTGTGTAACTGTACACCGAAACCTATCTCTGTGAACCGGCAAAAGCTGAAAAACTAAAACTTTAGCATTTGAGGTCACACGAGCGTGCTGAGCCCCTAAATAGTGGGTGATAGACTAAAGAGGCCACCACGAGTGATCTCGTGGGCTTAGGCTGTAATGGGCCACGTTAGGTCCAATGGGCCCATGGCCCATATAGGTGAATCTCACCGTCAGGTGGGGAAGGTTGGACTGGCAATGTCACGTACATGGCTTAGGACGTTACTGGGCCACGATGGGCGGAAAGGGCCATGTGAGCCCATTGGGCTTGTGGGCCCCACATGGATAAAATTCACGTTAGGTGGTAAATACTGGATTGGGCTATGTAGTTTGCATGGTCGTGGTCGTTCTTGGGCTTAGTGGGCCACACGAGCGTGTAGGCCCACTAGGGCTGCACAATAGACCCTGGGCCCAACTACACCGTTATGACTGTTTAGAGTGCACGAGATGACCGTAATGCCCCTATAGGGTAAAATGATCGTAATAACCCTATAGGGTAGAATTACCGTAATACCCCTGTAGGGTAAAATGACTGTAATACCCCTGTATGGTAAAATGACGATTATACCCTTATGTTCCGTATGACTAATGTGCTTATGATCTACATATATGATTGTACTGAGTATGACTTTGCATACACGTAATATTTATGACATGGCATACTGCATGGGGTTGGGACTTTGATATGGAGGAAGTACTGTACTGGTGACTATGTCACATTCACTGTTACTGGTCGCTATGCCACAATTACTGAAACGGTGGCTTTTCCACATTTACTATTTTTGACAGCTATGCTGCATTATTATTACTGGTAGCTTTGCTGCGATATTGGTGTCCTGGCTGGGTGGGTCGATTTATATCCCCACATAGTGTGTTGGTAGGTAAGGGTGGTGTGCTGGCAGGATTTGGGTGGGATGCATAATTGCATTACACTGTACTATTACTGTATAGGGCTAAGGCCTAGACTGTACTGATACTGTATAGGGCTAAGCCTAGACTGTAATGATATTGAATAGGGCTAAGGCCCAAACTATACTGATACTGTATAGGGCTAAAGCCCAGACTGTTTTGCATATTCTGATTTCTATTGTCTGTTAGGGGATTACACACTGAGTTTTCGTAAACTCATCCTTTCTTTTTAACTGTACAGGTAATCCCCAGCCTTAGACGATTTGGTGCTGCGAGGGACTTTGAGGTGGCCACACGACTGTCGTGTCTTGCATTTGACTTTATTGAATTTAAATTTCACTTTTGGGTTTTTAATTTTGTAATAAGGCCGTTTGTGGGTTTTAATTTTTAATTGGGTTTTGGAATATATATTTTTAAACTGCTAGTCTAGGTAAAGACGAGTTTTTAAACCAATTACTATTTTTTTAAAAACACGCATTTTAAACTTCATCGACTTAAAAAGCTTATGCGTCTTTAAATCAATTTAATATAACACTAATGGTTAATAAGGTAAACATTTTGACGAGAACTTTTGTTAAATAATAATAAAAGGATTTAAATTCAGTAATAGATTTTTACTGGAAAGATTAATTTTCGAAAAACACTTCGATGTGACACGCCAAATTCGGCCATAACGTCTAGGTCGAGTTTGGGGTGTTAAAATTTGTGTTTATGGAAAGCTTTGGAGGGTCTAGAGTAATGAGAAATGTTAACTGTGAAAATTGTGGAAGAAGCCATGGAGGAGAATGTTGGAGACATTTTGGGGCATGTTTTGGATGTGGATCCGAAGGTCATTTGGTTAAGGATTGTCCCTTCAAGATGGAAGCAATTATAGAGAAGTTTGTTCGTAGGCCTCAGAAGTTTCAACAAGAGACTAGATTTGGAATGGCAGCAAAGTCTGGCTCAGTGCAATGAGCACCAAGGAAAAATCTTAGTAAGCCAAGTTCTGGAGTGTTTGTCTGAGTGTATGTAATGAAAGAAAAGGAAGATTTTGATCTACCAAAAGTTATAACGGGTAAATTTTCTTTCCTCAGAAACTATATATATGCATTGATAGATCTAGGATCCACTCATTCTTATATTTGTACTAAGGTTGTAGAGGGTTTAGGTCTTGAAGTTGTATATTCTAAAACAAATGTGTTAATAACAAATCCATTGGGTCAGAGTACTGTGGTTATTAAGATGATAAAGAATTGCCTGTTGGTGTTTGGTGAATACATATTCTTGGCAGACTTGTTGTTACTGAGTTTGATGCTATCTTGGGATTGGATTGGCTGACTAGACATAATACTATGGTAAACTGTCATGCTAAGTTGACTTATGAGGGTAAGAAAGTATTAATGCCTAACATACAGTCTGGTTTGGAAATAGAATAATTTCTACTGTACCCGCTAGAAAATTGATATTTAAGGGCGTAGGTGCTTATTTGGCATACATTATGGATTCATCTAAATCAAGAAAAGACATTAGTCAAGTTCTAGTAGTAAGGGAATTTTTAGATGTGTTTCTAGGAGAGCTTCCAAGGATGCCATCTGAGAGAGAAGTAGAGTTTTCAATTGAGTTGGAATCTGGTACAACACCTATCTCTTGTACTCCCTACAGAATGGCACCGTTAAAACTAAAAGAGTTGAAAGCACAATTGCAATATCTGTTGGATAGGGGATCTATAAGATCGAGTGTGTCACCATGGGGTGGGCCAATTCTGTTTTTAAAGAAGAAAGATGGAACACTACGCTAATGTATATATTATCCCCATTTGAATAAGGTAACTATATAGAATAAGTATCCTCTACCTAGAACTGAAGATTTGTTTGATTAGTTGTATGGGGCTACAGTTTTCTCTAAGAATGAAGCTGATCATGAGGAATATTTGAGAATTGTATTGAGAATATTACATGAAAGTCAGTTATATGCCAAATTTAGAATGTGAATTCTGGTTGAGAGAAGTATATGTTCTGGGCCATGTGATATCTGCTAAAGGTATTAAAGTAGATCTTGATAAGGTGAAAGCAATACTTGAATGAAATCCGCCTAAAAATGTCATTGAAGTTCATAGCTTTTTGACGCTAGTAGTGTAACACCCCTAAACTCAATCACCGGTAGAACGTACGGACCAGCACCCAAAACACAATAACCCCTAATGACATGTCATTTGTGTCCTAATCTATTCCTAAGGTTCAATCAAGATTTCACGCGTAGCCAATTGTTCGTCGAACATTTCCGTAAGGTTGTATTCATCAATAATACAATTATTAAGCATTTAAAACACAATTATATTAATGTTTATTAACATACGAACTTATCTCGAATTTATACGGAGAGAAACGAGCTATCAATCCACTATTTTGTTTTTCCCCCGACCTAATTCCGAACTTCGCTTTTCTTTATATATATATAATCAAATTTAACTTATTTAATTATCATTGTATTCCATTTAATCCAAATTTCATATTATGGAAATTTTACACTTTTGCCCTTAAACTTTAGACTTCTTTACAATTTAGTCCCTAACTCATAAAAATGCAATTTTATGCAATTAAGCCCACACCCATGCTAGCCGAATATCACTTATACTCATAGCAGCCCATATATTTCATTATTTCACACATTTACCACACAATTTATCACATTTCTCAATTTAATCCCTAATTAACAATTTTATCAAAAATCACTTAACAAATGTTGTTTATCTAACAACAACCATCCATTTTCTATCATCAAACACCGAAAAACATACATATTCATCAATGGTAAAACCCTATACTTTTAACAGTTTCACAAATTAGTCCCTGGGCTGGCTAGATTAAGCTACAACAACTTTGAAAACATAAAAATCATTAAAAACTGAGTCAAAAATCACTTACATGTGTACCAAGAATGGCCAAATGTTTGGATGGTCTTTAATGGCTTCCTAGTCTAAATTTCAGTTGACGAAATGAAGAAGAAAGATGATACCTTTCTTTTTCTTACTTTAATTTTAATTTATTTTGTTATTTACTGAATTAACCTTATCATTAAACCATTAATATCACTTAATTGATGTCCATCTTTGTCCAATCAAATAAAAAATAGACTAATTACCACTTAAGGACCTCCACTATAAAGTTCTATAGCTATTAGACACCTTTAGCTAATAGAACTCAACTTTTACACTTTACGCAATTTAGTCCTTTTTATCGAATTGAGCATTCAAACGATAAAATTTCTTAACTAAAGTTTTACACAATTATAATATCATGTTGTAGACATCAAAATATTAATATAAATATTTTGACCCCAGATTTGTTATCCTGAAACCACTGTTCTGATTTGACTAAAAATGGGCTGTTATAAGTAGGCTATTACTAAAGGTTTGTGGAAGGCTTTTCAATGTTGGCGACTCCTCTCACTAGACTGTTGAAAAAGAAAGAAAGGTTTGAGTGGACTGATGAGTGTCAGCAAAGTTTTGAGTAGTTGAAAGCAATATTGACTGAAGCTCCAATTTTAACACAGCCAGAGTCTAGTACAATATACTATTTATTTTGATACATCTTTGAATGGGCTTCGATGTCTGCTTATACAGAAGAGTAAGTTTATAGCATATGCATCATGATAATTTAAAACTCGTGAGAAGAACTATCCAACCCATGATTTGGAGCTGACAGTACTAGTATTGAAATTAAAGATACGAAGACACTATCTGTATGGACAAAAGTGTCTTGTATTATCTGATCATAAGAGTTTGATGTATATGTTGACACATAAATAGTTGAATCTATGCTAAAGACGTTGGATGAAACTACTGAAAGATTATGATTTGGCTATAGAGTATCACCATAGAAAAACAAATGTTGTAGTTGATGCTTTGAGTAGAAAAGCAATGGCAACATTAATATAACTATGAGCAAAAATGAGTATATTTGGTGATAAATAATTATTGGCAGAGTTCAATGTTAAGCTAATTTTTCTCTCTCAAATTATGGAAAGGTAGTTGAAAGATACACAATGTGATATGTATAAGCAACATATGATGTCTAGTAATGCAACAAATTTCAGTATGGGTAGAAATGGTGAACTACGATTCAGGGAAAGAATTTATGTACCCGTTGGGAATGACTTAAGAAAAGAACTACTAAGGGAAGCTCATCAGGGACCATTTTCACTCCATCGAAGAAGTATCAAGATGTATAGAGATTTGAAAAGCTTATACTAGTGGCCTGGAATGAAGAGAGAATTCACAAAATATGTTTCAACCTATTTGACTTGAGAAAGAGTTAAAGCAGAACATCAAGTTCCCTCGGGTAAGTTATATCCTATAGAGATAGTAGAACATAAATAGGATAAACGTACCATGGATTTTATGTCAAGGCTACCTCTCAGTCCTTCAAAGAAGAATTCAGTTTGGTGATAATAATTGGCTTACTAAGTCAACTCATTTTCTACTAGTGCAAACTACTTATACTATGGAAAGATTAGCTGAGCGCTATATTTCAGAGATAGTGCACTTGTATGGAATTCTTTCTTCTATAGTTTTAGACAAAGATCTAAGGTTTACTTTAAGATTCTGGAAGCAATTATATGGATCATTGGAAACTAAGTTGCAATTCAGTATTGCATTCCACCCTCAGACAAATGGTTAGTCTAAAAAAGTCATTCAATTTCTAGAGGATAAGTTAAGAAGTTGTGTAATTAACTTTGGGCTATATACGGTAGAAGGTGTAGAATGCCCACTTGTTGGATGGAGCTTAGTGAAAGAAAATTTTTAGGTCTTAAGTTAGAGCGTGAAATAGAATAAAAAGTCTTTGTCATTTGTAGTCAAAGCTACGCAGAATCGTTAGAAAGCCTATTCTAATTTGAAGAGGAAAGAGATTTCTTTTGAGGTTGGTGATAAAGTGTTCTTAAAAGTTTCTCCTTAGAAGAAGATTATAAGAATTGGTTAGAAAGGAAAGTTGAGTCCACGATTTTTAAGACCATATGAAGTCTTAAAGCAAGTTGGACCAGTGACTTATAGATTGGCTTTACCTTCAAAGTTGTTAAATATTCATAATGTGTTTCATGTGTCCATATTGAAAAGATGTAGATCAAATCCAAACCATATTGTGCAAACTGAAGACTTAGAGGTAGACCGAATTTTTCTTATGAAGAAGAGCCTATTTGTATCTTGATAATAGAGGTGAAAGAGCTTTGAAATAAGAGGATTGCTTTGGTTAATGTATTATGGAGAAATCATAACACAAAATAGGCTACGAGGGAAAGGATTTTTTTAATGAAAGAGCAGTATCCTCAGCTATTCACAGGTATGAATTTTTAGGAAAAAATTTTCTAAGTGGGGGAGAATTGTAATAGCCCGCCTGGCAAAAATCAATACTCTAACCTATTGACTGGTAAGATTTTCGGGGACGAAAATCCCTAAAGGGGAGAGAGTTGTAATAGCCTGGTTTTAGCTTAAACCGGAATAGTTATTTCGGGACCACAAATCTGAGGTCATAAAATTATTTTTGGTGTTTATGGTATGAAATTAGATATGTGTGAAAGTTTCGTGTGCTAATTTTATTATTTAAGTGGTTAATTTGAGAAAAGGACTAAATTTCATAAAATGCAAAAGTTGCATTCTATTTGATAAAGGTGTCTAATTGCTATGGTTTATTAAATGAAAGGTCCTTATGTTGATATTAGACCATTAATAGTGGAATTTGACACAAATGAGCATATATTAAGTGATTTTATAATGGTTTCATTAAGGGTAAAATGGTAAACTATGTATTAATGATAATTAAAATAAAATAAAAGCCATTTTCTGTCAAATTTTGTAATGCCCCAAAATTTATCTTTTTGATCCTGTTAAAATGTGGCACACAAGTGTGTATTTGCTTCAATGGTTAAGTGTTCTGGGTGTCTATGAGAGGTCCCAGGTTCAAGCCTCGTCTTGGAAATAGTTTGGAATTTTTCTAAATAAAGCCTTAACCTTGTTTAGTAGGCTTTTATTTAATTGGTTGTGGATATATATCAGAATGGGCTTGCTGGTCTGGTGGTTAAGTGGAGTGTTAGTTTGCTGGAGGTCCAATGTTTAATTCCCTGCGTAGGCAATGATGATAATTTTTGCTCGGTTTCTTAGAATAGTTTCAGTGGTGTTAGAGTTTTGAGCAGTGGGGAGTTGGGTGAGTGATTTTAGGAGAGATTTGGGGGATATAGGGGTTATCTGTTTAGTTTAATTTATTTTCTTTGTCCCATTTTCTCTCTCCTACCGAATTTCTTACTCAGGTTTTGATGTTTCTTCTCTAAAATCTCCTATCCCTTTTCTTCTCTGCTAATTTTCATTTTTCTTCTCTTGTTCTTGTTCGATTTTCCTCTAACTTGACTCTCTCTCTTGTACAATGTTGATTGCATTTGAATCAATAAGTTAGGTAAGGTGGTTTGCTTTCATTCGTTAATTTTGTCATTAATACGTGTTGTTATTGCCGATTAGGTGGTGATTCGGGGTCTTGAAATCGCTTGACAGAGACTTGGTTCTGTTAGAATTACTGTTGATTCGACAGAAGGTAAGGTCTAATTGTTTAATGGAGGTATAGCCCATTTTGAATTCGATTTAGTTTGGTTTAAAAATAGCTAATTAAGTGCTTTGTTGGTCAATCTTAGGTGTCGTAAGGTTCAGGAGCATTTTCACTGCAAAACAACATAAGGTGTGTACCCAAAAATGTAGAAAACGAGGTTTCAATGAAATTCAAAAACCTCACTATCGATGCCACACAAGCATGTGGTTGCCCTTGTGGTAGGCCGTGTGCCATAACACGGGCGTGTGATCGATGAAGCCAGGCCGTGCGCACTAGACACGGTCGACACGGTCGTGTGATGGCTAGGTAGGCCATGTGCGACACATAAGCTAGATTGATTTGGGCTGTGTGGGCCCACACGGGTAATCCACATGGGCATGTTGGAATTTGGGCCAGGCTGTGTGATCCATACGGGCCAAGGCCAATCTGGGCGTGTGGGCCACATGGGCGTGTGAGCCTATTTTTACTAAAATGTTTGTTAAGGTTGCACGAGTCACCCAAGTTGACTGTGAACCTTCCATAGGGTCGGTAAGCACTACTTAGACCCTTATCTGTGTGAAATTGATTATGTGAATTATGTACCGAGCATGTTATATATAAGCATGTATACTAAACTGTATGTGTATCTGGTAGACCTATGATAGCATGACATTCCATTATATGTTGCATTACATTAAGGTGGGTGATATTATTTGGAGGAAGCGTACTGAAAGGCTCTTTAGCCTAATATATTGCCAGCTCAGCTGTAAACTATTGTTGTGCCATATTCGGTACTATCTAGATTGTAGGGATGGGCGGGTTGATTTAATCCCCAAATGGAGTGTAGGGTTGGACGAAGATGGTGTGTAAAAGCTGGTGGGTAGGACTTTGTTATTGAATACTGTACATATGTTACTGATACTGTGATGGGCTAAGGCTTATGCATGACTGATACTAATACTGTAATGGGCTAAGGCCCAACTACCACTGATACTGAAAAGGGCTTAGGCCCATACTATGTATAATTGTATACTATTGTTTGATTTCTGTGGGATTACACACAGAGTTTACGTAAACTCACCCTCTTTGTTTAATATGCATAGGTAATTCCCAAACTTGACGGATCAGTATAGTGGGGGACTCAATGGTGGCCACGCGTATTTTAAACTATTTTAACTTCCACTTTGGTATTTTAATTCTTAGTTATTTTCTGGGTTAATTTTTATGTACAATAGGCTTTTGGATTGGTTGACTTTATGTTGGATTTTAAACTGTTTATGGGTTTTTAAACTGCAAAACTCAACGAACAAATAATTTTCTCTAAAATAAAAGGGGTTTTTCCTAAAATTGACGGATTTACCTAATTAACTCAGTTTTCCATAAATTAAATGATTTCTTAAAGCTTCCGTAATGAATTGAGTTTTAAAACAATCGATTAAGTAGTAAGCGATTTTGGAGTTAACAAGAGTAAACGAATGAAAATGGTTTTATCGTAATAACTGAGTTTCAACTCGCTATCATGTAACATCGCCAGTTCCAGCCATAACATTTAGGTCGAGTTTGGAGTGTTACAAATTTCATCACCTAGCCAATTGTTAAAGAAGGAAGAAGCTGGCCAAGTTATAATTGAAGGTCTATTTTTGTTTCATTTTTGATGATTTTTACGTTTTTGTTGTAACACCCCGAACCCAGCCTGGACGTTATGGTTGAATCTAGCGACGTCACATTGAAGTGTTTTTCGTAAAGCGAGATACTGTTGAAAAAAACCCATTCTCTATTTAAATTGTTTGTGCGATCTTAAAGGCGTTCGTTTAGGTACAAAATGTGAGTTGTTTGCAAAAATTTATTAATATTAAAACGTCCCTATTATATTTTTAAAAATGTTATTCATTTCCAAAAATGTCATGTTATAGCGGAAGCCATTTAAAACAGTTGCGTACTTGCGTTCACTTGTAAGAACATTGTTTCCTTTGAAAACTCGTGTTTTCCTAACACTAGCAGTTATAAACCAAAGCAATTAAAAACCCAAATTAAAGTTAAAATCCATAGAGGCCTTATTATAGTAAAAATACCCAAATAAAAAATAAAACTACTTATAAATTAAAAGTTAAAAATGGAAACAAGAGTGGTTGTGTGGCCACCCTCGAGTCCCTCGAAGCACCGATTCGCCCATGGCTGGGGATTACCTGCACAATTAACAGATGGGTGAGTTTACGAAAACTTAGTGTGTAATCCCATAATAGCAAACAATCAGAGTAAGCACAACTTGGGCCTAACCCTTACAGTCTCAGTTAGGGCCTTAGCCCATTTTATTATTAACAGTGGCAATATCAGTTTGGGCTTTAGCCCAACTCAATACATAATCACTCATGTGTTTGGGCCTTGGCCCATTGCAGTAACAATAAAATATGCAGAAACAGTAATAAGTGCAGTAACAGTAAGCAGTATGCAAGTCCTACCCATCAAGCCTCTACACTCCATCTCCGACCAACCCAACACTCCATGTGGGGATATAATCAACCCACCAATCCCTACACTCCAAAATTAGTGCTAGTTGCGGCACTAAACAGTATTTGCAGTAGAGCTGCCAGTAATAGGCTTTAAGCCATCAGTGATTTACAGTAGAGCTGCCAGTACAGTACACTTCCTCCAATCATATATAACCCATCCCCATGCAATGCATCATGCAACGTGCCATGTCATAACATAATATTATTCATGTACTCACTACAATTACAAATAGCATGCTAAAATATAAACATACATCACATAGAGGCAAAACAATCATCTTACCATATAAGGGTAAAATAGTCATTTTACCTTACGGGGGTATTATAGTCATTTTACCCTACAGGGGTATTATAGTCATTTTACCCTATAGGGGTATTTCGATAATTTTACCCTATGGGGTATCTCGATCATTTTACCCTATGGGGGTATTTCGTTCATTTTACCTTATGGGGGTATTTCGATCATTTTACCCTATGGGGGTATTTCGTTCATTTTACCCTATGGGGTTATTTCGGTCATTTTACCCTATAGGGTTATTTCGATCATTTTACCCTATAGGGGTATTTCGGTCATTTTATCCTATGAGGGTATTTCAGTTATTTTACCCTATGGGGTTATTTCAGTCATTTTATCCTACGACGTATTTCTGTCATTTTACCCTACAGGCATATTTAAGTCATTTTACCCTACAGGCGTATTTTAGTCATTTTGCCTTATAGGGGTATTTTGGTCATTTTAACCTATTGGGGTATTTCGGCCCAACATGGCCCAAAACGGCTTATGCCCATGAGATTGCCCATGGTGGCCTCTCGTAATCCAGTACCCATGTTTATGCGTTTGGTTACCACACAAGCAATTGCACGCCCATGTGGCATCAACGATCCTATTTTCTAGCTTTTGCCGATTTACGGTTAAGACAGTGATTACACACCTGTTTAGAAAAACACGCACGTAGCCCCTTGAGCATTCCCAACCTTGATCCAAACCACAAACATTCCATTAGTCTCAAGGTAAATAAATTAATACTACTCCTTTCCATAATATTAATCCAAAAGATCAATTGTCACATACCTTGTTTCGAACCTCCAAGCCTCTACATACCTAAACCGTTGATCAAGACTGATCTTTCCTCCTTCTTCGGTTATTATCTGCATATCAACCAAATCTATTAACCTTGATCATATTGTCCGCACAACCGATTGAACCAAGCGTAAATTACTAACTGAAAAGTAAAACCGTCTCTAGAGAAGGGAAGTAGTTGTTCTATTTCCACAACGATCACCCCATGCGACAGAGGCAGAGGCTTAGCATAAACTACCCCTAGCAAGCATCGGTAGTAAAGAATACATTAGATGGGGACCATCAACACGATAGAGAAACAAAAAGGAAAGAATAATGATGTGCACTTAAAACAAGAGCTAGACTTACCCATGCAAAATCGGTTGAAAGAATGACCATAGAAACGACGAATAGCAACGAAGGGAAAGTTGACACAGTGGGGGTAAGAGAGGCAAGAGTATTCGGCCATGTATTATGATTGAGAGAGAGAGAAGATGAGAAGGGAATCGGTCAAGCACCAAGAATTAAAAGCTGAAGAATATGAGAGATGGGAGTAGAGGGAACATTCGGCCAAGGAGAACAACAAACAACAAAAAAGTGTTTGACCGGAGGGTAGGGTAAAGAGCAAAGGTTCCAAAAGAAAAAGAGAGAGGAGTAGAGAAGAAGCAAAGACACAAAAGGAAATGGCGAAAACCGTAAGATAGAGAGGGAGAGAAAAGCTTTATTCGGCTATCCAAAACCTAGAGTGAAAGGAACCCCCAAACAAATGATAGGAATCAAAAATAAGGAGAGGGAGTACCAAAGCTGAATTCTTCTTGTGCCAACATTCAAATTTGGCACCAACTCCCTTCCACTTCAAATCCCTTTGATTTCCTCCTAAAAACTCTTCTCATATCTCTCCTCAACTCCCTCCTACAATCCATCCATGACCAATTCAAACTCCACTCCATTCTACAGTGTTTCACTCAAACTCTAGTACCTCCTATAGCCAACAGTAAAAATAATCTCCATTTGCACAAGCAAGGATTCGAACCTCAGACCACTAGCACATTCTACATGCCACCATCCACTAGACCTGCAAGCTTTTTATGTCATACTTTACCAAAATAAACTTATAACCCTACTGGCCAAAGATAGGGGTTTTATCCTCAAAAACCAAAATTTTGTGGAAGCCAGGGCCTGAACCCATGACTTCCCTTACACTCCCAGAGCACACAACCACTAAGCCAAACATACAATTGTGTCACTTCCTTATACAATTAAATATTTATGAGTAGCTTTCCAATTGCTCCCACGCTCAAGACCTAATACTTCTAGGCCCAAATTTGAGTCGTTACAATTCACCCCTCCTTAAAGAAATTTCGTCCCCGAAATTTCCCACTATCAGAATGGTCACATAACACAGGCTACACCACCATGCTCCCGCAGCGTACTCTAGTTCCAAAACATTCCCATACTTAACTTGAATGTTTCCAGTACAGTCTATAAATATACTAGGGCAGTGGTCAATCCAATACTTAGCCGCGCGATCATGAGACCCAGCTCGAGCACCTCCATGGCTCCACCGCAGCTTTTTGTACCCCTCCTACGAGTACTTCTAGTGTTCAAAATCAAATTGTGTCTTTATCTAAATTAACAATTTTATGCAGATCAGTTTACAGTTCCAGTTGTTTATTAACAGGTATCTTATGGAAAAACAATATCAGTATTTAAGAGTTTGTTTTTAGTAGTGCGCCCGCTCATCGATGATGTCTCTTGGTTTTGCTATAGTTTCAGTATACCCTACTAAAGATTTTGCAGTACTACCCACAGTAGTCTCAGTAATCCTACTTATGGTAGTTTCAGTTAAAAATCAAAATACAGTTTTCAGAGAGAACTTACAGGATCAGCGTGGAGACTCAGTTTACCACATATTCAATATAACATTTCAAAGCACTTCAAATCATTTAAAACAGTTCTTTTAGAAATTCACATCTAAAAACCCAATCCACAGCCGAGTTTTGCAACCTGGCTCTGATACCACTAAGTGTAACAATGCAAACCCAACCTGGATGTTGTTGCCAAATCTGGAAGTGTCACATTAAAGTGTTTTTTGCAAAGTGAGATACTATTGAAAAAAACCCATTCTCTATTTAAACTGTTTGTGCAATCTTAAAGGTATTCGTTTAGGTTCAAAATGTGAATTGTTTGGAAAAAGTTATTCATATTAAAATGTCCCTATTATATTTTTAAAAACGTTATTCATTTCCAAAAATATCATGTTATAGCGGAAGCTTTTTAAAGCAGTTGCATACTTGTGCTCACTTGTAAGAACATTGTCTCCTGTAAAACTCGTGTTTTCCTAACACTAGCAGTTATAAAGCAAAGCAATTAAAAAACCCAAATTAAAGTTAAAATCCATAGAGGCCTTATTACAGTAAAAATACCCAAATAAAAAATAAAACTACTTATAAATTAAAAGTTAAAATTGGAAACAAGAGCAGTTGTGTGGCCACCCTCACGTCCCTCGAAGCACCAATCTGCCTATGGCTGGGGATTACTTGCAAAATTAATAGATGGGTGAGTTTACAAAAACTCAGTGTGTAATCCCATAATAGCAATCAATCAGAGTAAGCACAACTTGGGCCTAAGCCCTTTCAGTCTCAGTTAGGGCCTTAGCCCATTTTATTATTAACAGTGGAAATATCAGTTTGGGCTTTAGCCCAACTCAATACAGAATCACTCATGTGTTTGGGCCTTGGCCAATTGCAGTAACAATGTAATAGCCCGATTTAGACCCTAATTGGAACGGAGGTTTCGAGACCACGAATCCGAGTCAGAAAAATACTTAAATATTATTTTTTGTGTTTATTCTATGTGAATTTGTAGTGTGAAAGTTTCGTATGAAAATTTGATTGTTTGTGTGCTTAATTTAATAAAAGGACTTAATTGCGTAAAATAAAAATTTGATGGTTAAATGTGAAAGTGCCTAATTGTTGTTGTCTTTATAATATGAAGTCTCTATGATGCAATATTACCAATTTTTAGAGGGTGGACGATTATAACCATGATTTATAATAGTTTAAAATTTTAGTTTAACTGTTAAATTAGTAAAAATGTAAAAAAAATATGTATTACAATAAAACATAAAATAAAACATCCATGCATTTGTTCATCCATTTGATCGAATATAAAAAAGAAAAAGAGAAAGAAAGAGTTTGCAAAGTTTGGCCCTTGTTTTCTTCAAATTAGGTATGTAATTTGTTCGGTTTTCGATAATTTTTACGTTTTTTAGATCGTTGCTTCGAATACTATCCGATCCATGGTAGATTTTATGATTTTGATGGAAGTTTTGAGTTGTGCCATTGATGAATATTTGTGTTTTGTGATGTTTGATGATGAAATATTAAAAATATGTTTTAGATTAACATGTTTTGTATTTGAGTTTTTAATGATTTTGAGTAATTAGGACTGAATTGCAAAAATAATAAATTGAGGGACTAAAATGAAAAATAAATGAAATGTGTGTATTTATATGTGCTAGATGAACATTCGGCCTAAGCATGTTGAATGGAGATTTTGTGTATTTTGTGTTTTATGCAATTAGGACTAATTTGTAAAAGTATGAAATATTAGGGGTAAAATGGTAATTTGCCAATTTATGTGTTGTTGGAGTAAATTGAATGAAATTGTGTTTGAATAAGATTAATTTGAAATTGTATAGATCAAGAACAAAAGAAATTGGACTTGGATCAGGGAAAAGCAAAAATAGTCGAATAGTCGATTTACATTGTTCGTCGATATCCGAGGCAAGATTTTAAGCAATTAAACATCATTTTTCTTGAATGTAACTTAGGTTAATATGCTGTTTTGGAAACTATAGACTCATAAAAGAGCTAGCCGAATGTGTTTAAACATAGAAATATTGTATTTGAGTTTAATTCGACTTAGTTATGTCATTTGAAAGTCCGTATGATCGATATGGAATTATCAGGAGTTTTTGTTATATGAATTGTGTACGAAACAGCTTTATAATAGTGATATTTGAGCTTTGAGCCTAGCAAGCCTTGTGCTGGTAAATGTAATTGGGTTTTATGCCTAGTAGGCTTCTTGTCCGTGAATGAAAATCAGACCTTGAGTCTAGCAGGCCTTGTGCCGGTGTGTGATTCAGGCTTATGCCTAGTAGGTTTATGCCGGTGATTTATTTTCAAGCCTATGCCTATAAGACTTCATGTTGATGTGATAATTGAGCAAGTAAACTGAGCTAAATGATTTTGTATATTCGGCATATAGGTATGTACATATGTGATGTTATTTTTGAATTTGTATATTCGGCCATATAGGTATGTACATATATGATATTATATTTAATCTTGTATACTCGACCAAATGAGTGAGGTTGGTATATGAAGTTGAGTTTGATTCATGAGTATATATATTTGAATATAAGCATACTTGATATAATGTTATTTTGGGAATGAAAAGTTGAATGATATTATCTAAATGTGAAATATTAGCATTTGGCCAAGGTAACTTATTTGTGTAAAAGTATAAGTTATAAATAAATAAATGAGATGATATGTTCGAGATAAAGTATAACATTAATGTTATAATTTGGCTTGTTTAAAATGTTTTGATTATTCTTTTGAATGGTTAAATTTGCTTATGACTTACTAAGGTAAGTTAGCTTACTCTGTGTGTGTTTTTGTTACTCTGTTTTATAGATTTTGTTGTAAGTTACGAGCTAGGGGATCGTCAGCAAAGTTCACCACACTATCCACAGCTTTGGTATTTAAATCATCGAACTTAAATTATGGCATGTATAGGCTGAATTGTGTTTCGAAGTGATGAATCTTGGTTTTGTATAAAAGCCATGCGAAAATGGCTTATTTAAACGTTTGAATTCGATTATGATTTGATCATGGCATAAGTCCACTTTAGTTACTATGATATGTGACATGAATGAATGATGTTTGTGATATTTATTTTGTGTGTATAAGTTGGTTGGTGATTTCGGTTATATGCATATAATTGACTTTGTTATGTCTTAAATCGTTTCGAAATGTTTGTTACATGGCATGACATATTTATGTTTTAAACATGTCTATAGGTGGTTAATGTCTTGTAATGATAGATATAATCACATTTGATTAATACATACTTTTGGTTATATGTTAGAATGAGATAAAGAATATGGATGATCAATGGTTCAGCATTTATATACATGTTTATGCGATTTATGGTTGGGTATAATACTTATAGTTATGCATATGTGTGGTTTTGGTTTGAGCATATGTCAAAAATGTAACCCAAATATATGATGTATGTATAGTTTCTATATATTTTGGTCTTATGAAATATGATAGTTATTAAACATGTTTAAGAAGATCATGTGTTTGTTAGATAAGAATCAAAACATATGCATGATAAGTATTCGGTGTTCACTTATGGACCAAATTAATGATATGTTAATTGAGCTTTTATAAGTTGTTATATATATTATGGTTGATAAGTATGCACATGGTCAATGTAAATTAAGTCTAATAATCTAATAATGAAATTATTATTGTATACATGTTATGTATTGTATAAATTGTTTTGATAAATTTTGGATTATGTTAAATTAAGTTGTGTTGTGATTGATATGATTATTTAAGATTTGGTATTTGATTATGTTATAAGCGTTGACGTGATAAAAACTTTGTGATGTAATTTATAACGCGTATTTATTTGAATCGTTGTAACACCCCAAACTCGGCCCAGATGTTATGGCCGAATCCGGCATGTTACATTGAAGTATTTTAGCAAAAATCGTGTTTTCATTGAAAACCCTTCTTAAAATAAAAGAAACCTTAATTAACTTAAAAAAACTCCTTTCAATCACTTGTTTAAAACATATGATTTTATGAAAACATGTCATTTTAAAATTTAGCTGCAGAAACGTAGAAAACATACTATAATTTAGGAAATCCATGTTCAACTTTTCGTATTTACAACAAAAATAATAATAATAATTCAAGTAATAATAACATAATGAAATCTTGCTACAATCTGGTCTGAAACATACTTAATAAAATAAAAACTTACATGCTTAAAAAAAAAAAACCAAGTCCAAATTATCTTGCTAGCTGGCCACTCAGACTCCCTCCAAACATCGAACCTTCTACTAAGCATCACTTGAAAATAAAATAAAAGAGGGGGTGAGTTTTCGTAAACTCAGTGTGTACAACCCTCAACACAAAAAAAACAAGCATTCCAAAAACCATCATACATCAAACATGCAATGCAATCCCATCCAAAGTATCCATCCACTACACACCAGCTCCGTCCCCCGTCACACCATGTGGGGATATAAATATCGACCCACCCAACCGACACACCAATGGTAGCCCGGTTGCAGAAATAATTTCATTTACATATTCGGCTTTAAAAGCCGTCGGTGGATCCACGATTGTCAAGCAACCATGCATATGTAACCTAAGCAAAATATCATATGTATGCATGTCACATCCATAAAACTTACGTTCAACATCTAGGGGTATTTTGGTCATTTTCGCTCTTAGGGGCATTTCGATAATTTTTCCTTTATTACGGTTTTCACTTACCTTGGCCCGTTAACAAATCCTGTGAGCTAAGATGAATGAATACTATGCACCAAGTAGGATTCCAGAGAAGAGGAGATGGGTCATTAAGACCGCTTAAGTACCAAGCTCTCCCTAAATGCAATCCTAGACATGCATATACCCGTTGCCACACCTTAACCCTATGACTTGTCCACGGTCACAATATATTAATTATGTTTTATGTAGTTATCATATACTAGGCCCAAAATCCCTTACAAAGCCCAAACAAATTCACATACCTGTATCTGGCCCATTATGCCCAATCATATTCATGTGGCCCATTAGGCCCAAATCACCTGTATATGGCCCATTAGGGCCAAATCACATTTATATGGCTCGTTAGGCCCAATCACATTCATATTCATGCTCACATGCGAATTTTTATCACATAGCATCAATTATCAATTTTGCCTATTATGGGCCCAAGAACCCATCAGGCCCATTAAGCCTATTCTGGCCCAGCTGGCCAATTCATAGCCCAAGCCCATGGAATCGCCCATGGGGCCTCAGACAACCTATCATTTTCCTCCTCATGAGTGTTCGCGCGCTTGCAAGACTACCATAGCAAAATTTTTGGCTTTTCGACATTTTTACTTTTCGGCTTTTGCTGATTCATTGTGTGTGCAATGTATGTACACACCTGGTAAGTAAGCGTGCTACGATTCCCTTAGTCACCAACCTACAAACGATATCATCCTTCAATTAATCGCATGCTTAATACATATCTTTACTAAAACTGAAACCTCACCTTAACCTTACCTTGCGCGATAAGTATAACAACCCCTTCTTAAATCACTAACCACGACCAGCTCCTAGATCTACAACAATATTAACTATTAAAACCAGAATAATAGGTGACTCATATCCAACACAAGTCCCATTACTTTAACTACGAACATTCGACCACTTTAGCCAATGGAAGAGGAATACTTGCCAAAACTGCAACACCTAAGGAGCAATTCGGCAATGCACTAAGATTCGAGATCCGATACTAATTCCCTACCACAGTTGATTAGAAAGAGTGAGGGAAGAACAGTGTAATAGATTCATAGCAAAACCGATTGGAAGAGAAACACTTACACTAGATTCGGTCAAAGGGTATACGGCCCTTGAGAGATTCAGCTTTTTAGCTTTCAAACTTAGTATGGTGAATAAGGTTTATTTGGTACGGATAAAAGAAGAAGAGTAGTAGAAGAAATCGGCAAAGATATTGTATAGAGGAGAATAGAAATAGGCAGAAAGAAAAGAAAGAAAAACAAAAGGGTTTTCAGCTTTTTAGAGAAAGGGGTTTCTGCCAACAAGGTGAAGAAGAATTTCGCCAGTAGCCTGGCAACCTTGTATTCGGCCCCTATTTATAGCCCTTATAGCCAAATTTTCCATGCCCAATTCCCAATTCAGCTCCATCACTTCTCCCTTCTCATCTCCTCATTTTTCTCCCTGATAACCCCTTGATCCTTTCCTCAAATCTCTTCTAAACACTCCCCTTGGAGTCCAGCTTCACGCCACTTCCATTCTTCTAGGAGGCCAAAATTAAACTTCTAAAAATACTAAGCTAGGATTTGAACATTGGATCTCCTTGCTAGCTACTAATTCCACCTCCCTACTCCCTAAGTGGCGTCACTTAGCCACTCCTCCACAAAGCTTTTTGATGCCATTTTTCCCCTATTTCTATTTAAAAGCCCAACTACTTGCCAACAAGGTCCTTTTAATTATTAACACATACTTTCCTTTTCCCCTAAGTTCGAACTTAAACCTTAGCCAAGATCTACTAGTACCTACTTAACTGAAAATACCTAGCACCTTTTTTTATCAGAATCGAAAAAAGAAAAAAATTCAGGATTTCAGGATTTTTTGGGTTTCGGGATTTTTAGGGCGTTACAATCGTAAAATAGTCAGTAATGCCTCATAACCCTAATTCGGCAATGGATGTGGGCTAGGGGTGTTACAAACAATAAACAATGCGATAATTGATAAAGTGCAGTGCGATAAGAAATGTGATGTAGTAACAAGATGGCGATATGCAAGTCCTACCCATCTAGCCTTTACACTCCATCTCTGACCAACCCAACACTCCACGTGGGGGTATAATCAACCCACCCATCCCTACACTCCAAAATTAGCGCTGGTTGCAGTACTAAACAGTATTTGCAGCAGAGCTGCCAGTAATAGGCTTTAAGCCATCAATGATTTGCAACAGAGCTGCCAGCATAGTACACTACCTCCAATCATATATAACCCATCCCCATGCAATGCATCATGCAACGTGTCATGTCATAACTTAATATTATTCATATACTCAGTACAGTTACAAATAGCATGTGATACAAACTCAGATATGGATGTCACGAGTCGTGTTGTTGCCCAATCGTTTAAATTGGGTAAGATTGACAATTTGTAAAAATAGGCTTAAGGTGGTTGAAGGTTAAGTTAAAAGGACAGGTTTCAAAAAGATGAAAGAAACAATGATAGATGGTAGGCTGGATCTTAAGAATGAACCAACACAATAGATTCGTGTTGACCCGAAACTTAGAAAGCAATTAGGCTGAAAAGGGTGATGGAAAGAATGATAAGGATCATTTGATAGTAAACCTCGACCCACTATCTACAAAGATAAGAACTTCGGTATGGTGAACACCACACTTGGATACAAGTGATAAGTTCGAAAAATAAACAAAATTGACGCCACAAGGGTTGCTTGATAAGCCAACTCTGTCTTTGGAGAACAATGGGAGTTGAACACTCACAAAGTAATAAGATATTATCAAATTCATCAAAAAAGGTCCTTTTACAAAGGCTGTTTTCTCCTATTTATAGTGCTAGAATAGGCTAGACAAATAGTCACAAGAATTCATCTTAATGTGCTAATTAAAAACTGAAATAAAGTTCAAGTCTTTTGACAGTCTTGAACCAAATAACTTCACTTTTGAATTCTCGTCAATTCAGCTAAATGAATGACCATAAATGCTTGAAAGATGACTCTTGAATTGTCCCTTGGCTGGCCGAATAGACACCAGCTCCTTAAAGGCATTTTAAATGTTTTGAATTAATTTTTGAAGTAGCAAAAAATGGCTGGTAGATGAAGAGGTTGCTGCTAAAATAAAAGGATGGTGTAATTCTCCTTAAAGCTCCTTAAATGATGTATAAAACCTCATTTGTAATAGCCCCCTTGCTTGTAACCGAAAATGACTTGAAAAGCCACTTTATTGAATGTGTAACAACCTTGAATTGTAATAGCTATGAGCTGAAGAGTTACCTGCATTTAAACACATTAAATTGAACTTATTAAACACATTTAAGCACTTATTGAACATTCACTCATTAAAACTTAACTTAGATAAATGGGCTAAAGCCTATGCAACAATTATTCCAACAACAAGTTAAATTAATAGAAGCATAATTAATGCATCAATAAATAATCCTAGTAGCTAGATTAATTAAGAGCAACACTTATTAAATGAAGTTTAGCAAAAACAATCATCTTACCATATAAGGGCAAAACAGTCATTTTACCCTATGGGGGTATTTCAGTCATTTTACCCTACGAGGGTATTTCAGTCATTTTATATTATAAGGGTATTTCGGTCATTTTACCCTATGGAGATATTTCGATCATTTTACCCTATGGAGATATTTCGGTCATTTTACCCTATGGGGGTATTTCGGTCATTTTACCCTATGGGGGTATTCCGGTCATTTTGCCTTATAGGGGTATTTTGGTCATTTTACCCTATTGGGGTATTTCGGCCCAACATGACCCAAAACGGCCTATGCCCATGAGATCGCCCATGGTGGCCTCTCGTAATCCAGTACCCATGTTTATGCGTTTGGTTACCACACGAGCAATCGCACGCCCATGTGGCATCAATGATCCTATTTTCTAGCTTTTGCCGATTTACGGTTAAGACAGTGATTACACACCTGTTTAGAAAAACACGCACGTAGCCCCTTGAGCATTCCCAACCTTGATCCGAACCACAAACATTCCATTAGTGTCAAGGTAAATAAATTAATACTACTCCTTTCCATAATATTAATCCAAAAGATCAATTGTCACATACCTTGTTTCGAACCCCCAAGCCTCTACATACCTAAACCGTTGATCAAGAATGATCTTTCCCGCTTCTTCGGTTATTATCTGCATGTCAACCAAATCTATTAACCTTGATCATATTGTTCGCACAACTGATTGAACTAAGCGTAAATTACTAACTAAAAAGTAAAATCGTTTCTAGAGAAGGGAAGTAGTCGTTCTATTTCCACAACGATCACCCCATGCGACAGAGGTAGAGGTTTAGCACAAACTACCCCTAGCAAGCATCGGTAGTAAAGAATACATTAGATGAGGACTATCAACACGATAGAGAAACAAAAAGGAAAGAATAAAAATGTGCACTTAAGACAAGAGCTAGACTTACCCATGCAAAATCGGTGAAAAGAATAACCATAGAAACGACGAATAGCAACGACGGGAAAGTCGACACAGTGAGGGTAAGAGAGGCAAGAGTATTTAGCCATGTATTATGATTGAGAGAGAGAGAAGATAAGAAGAGAATCGTTCAGGCACTATGTAACACCCAGAATTTTGGCCTAGAAGTATTGGGCCTTGAGTATGGGTTCATAAGGAGGTTGTATATAAGTAATTAATTGTGCAAGGAAATGACACAATTAAATGTCTGCTTTGGTGGTTAATGGTCCTGAGAAGTGTTGGAGAAATCTTGGATTCAAACTTGGGCTTTAGCAAAAAAATTGGTATTAAGTGAATAAAACCCTGGATGCTTGCATGATGGCCTTTTAAACTATTATGTTAAGTAAATGACACAAGGAAGCTTGTGGTCTAGTGGTTGTGGCGTCATTAAGGTTGTAAGGGAGCCTAGGTTCAAGTCTTGGCTCTTACAATTCATTTTAGTTTTTCTCTTAAGTGAATCTAGACGCTGGCACATATGTCTTAAAGTTAATTATGGACGTTTTTACCACAAAAAGAGCCTGTGGTGGAGTGGCAAAGTGGCGTGTTGTGCAACTGTGAGGTTTGAGGTTCAAGTCTTGGGATGCGCAGTGGAGTATTTTATTTTGCTATTTGAGCTGTGTAGGAGGTGGAGTTGGACTGGAACCCTGTGGTTGAAGTGGTCATAAGAATGAGGAATTTTCTTAATGGTTGAAAGTAATCCCACATCGGGAAGCTAACATGAGAATTGACAGATGAGTTGGCGAGGAAGACTCAATACAGGATGTGCCAAGGTTGGTGATCGTGGACTTTGGCGCGTTCTCATGAATAGGTGTGTATTTGCACCCTTCTTTGTTGGAAGTCTGCAAAAGCCGAAAAGCTAAAACTTTGGTATTTGAGGCTTCACGAGTGTGCGATAGCTCGTGTGGTAAATCGAGCCCACAGATCAGGGGTGATAGACTGTAGAGACCACCACAAGTGTTCTCGTGCACTAGGGCCGAATTAGGCCGTGTGGGATTACTGGGCTCGTGGGCCCACACAAATAAAATCTGCAATAAGTGATAAATATTGGACTGGGCTATGTAGGTCACATAGCCTTAGCTAAATTGGGTTAAATGGGCCACACAATTGTGTGGGCCTACTAGGGCCAAGTAGTGGGCCTTAGGCCCATTTGCATCGTTATGTATGTTTAGGTCATTTAAGTCACTTGAGGCGACGGTAGACTTTTTGTTGGGTCGTAAATACCCCTGGTTTGTAAAATTACCGAAATACCCTCGACTTGTAAAATTACCAAAATACCCCCAATTTGTAAAGTTATCGAAATACTCTTGATTTGTAAAATTATCAAAATACCCCCAGTTTGTAAAGTTACCAAAATACCCTCAATTTGTAAAATTATCGAAATACCCTCAGTTTGTAAAGTTACCGAAATACCCTCGATTTGTAAAATTATCGAAATACCCCCAGTTTTTAAAATTACTGAAATACCCTCTGTTTGTAAAATTATCGAAATACCCCTGTAGGGTAAGATGACTATTTTGCCCTTGTGGGTAAATGACTGACTTGGACTATGAATTTGATTAATTTCACTGTGATTGTATGACTGTGATTTAACTGACTTGACTGTGGTTGTAAAACTGATATGCTTTTAATATACGTTTAAATGATTGTTACTGAGTATGGCCATTTTGCATACACGTGTGATGATTGAGCATGACATACACGACATATTGCATGGGGTTGGGACATTGATATGGAGAAAGTACTGTTCTGATAGGATCGTACGGGTCGCATGAGACGACTGTGGATCCAGTATTGATCTGTTAAGGTCGCACGGGTCGCACGAGACGATTGTGGACCTATGGACGGCTTAGTGCCGCTTAATCTGTTTATGGCTCTGTGACAACCTAAATATGGCTCTGTGCTATCTTGATTATGGCTTTGTGCCAATCGTATTTACCTGTGGCTATGTGCCTATCATATTTATTGATGACTCTATGTCGATCATATTTACCCATGCCTGTGTGATGATTATATTACTGTCCCTGATGGCTATGTACCGAACTTATTACAGTTACCAATGGCTTTGTGCCAATTATAATACCACTACTGAAGGCTTAAAGTTGTATATATACTAGCAGCTTTACTGCGATTTTGGTTAGTGCTGCAACTGATGCTAACATTGTAAGTGTAGGGATGGCGTGGGTGAGTTATTCCCCACAGGTAGTGCAGGATTGGACAGAGGCAAGTGTAGGGTTGGATGGGATAGCATGCATCCATGCATTCACACATTTTGTTTTGTAACTGAGATGGGCTAGGCCCAATTGATTCTGTTATGGGCTGTGACCCAAATGATATTATAATGGACTTTGGCCCACGTATCTTTGTAAGTTGGACCGCATCTTTACTACTATTAAAGGGCTCGCCCGCATCGCTTTTTGTTTCAGATGCTAATTGTTTACTCTAGAATGAGGATTATACACTAATTTTTCTTAAACTCACCCAGTTTTTAATTGTGCAGGTAATCCCCAGCTTTAGGTGGTTCGGTGTTACGAGGGACTCGGAGATGGCCACACAGTGCTTATGTTTTCAGATTTGTTTATTTACTTTTGTGTAATTTTTTTTAATTGGGTTGTACTAAGGCCTCTCTTAATCCTGGTTTTTATTTTACTTTGGGATTTTATTTACTATGTTTTATAATGGTTAGAAAAACAACAACTGTTTTCAAAACACTACGCTTTCGCTACTTAACTTTTAAACATCATGTTTTCATAAATCCGTTACTTTTAGAATTAGCTTCCGCAAAGTAAAAAGGAATTTTGGAAAAAAAATTAAAAAGTTTTCAATGTACTACATTTTAAATAAGAAGGGCTTCTAATGAAAACATAGTTTTCGAAAAACACTTTAATGTGACACGCCAGATTCGGGTCTAACTTCTGGGTCAGGTTTGGGGTGCTTCATTTAGTGGTATCAGAGTCAAGTTGTAAAACTTGGCTGTGGAATGGGTTTTAAAATTGGATTTCTGAAATAGTTTTTTCAAAAAGGTTCAAAAAGATTTGAAGTATTTGAAATGTTTTTCTGAATATTTTACTAAAAGTGTGGTTACCGAGTCTCCGGCACCGAATCCGTAAGTTTTCTATTAGACTGTACTTAAAGTTAGATTTTGTATTTATTCAATGTATGTTCTGGAAATTAGATTTTGTTTAAGTTAGCGACAATACTGTGATGGATTCCAAAGGGAAGCAAGGTCGCGAGGAGTTGCCCGTCTCCTTGGAACATGAGATGGTTCAGGAAACTATAGTCAAGGTAAGTCCGCCAACTTCGAGTAACAATAACTCGGAGCTTGGTATAGAGGCACTGACCCGATTGGTAAGGGAATTGCTAGAAGAAGTGTTCGACGCAAGAGTTAAGGCGTATGGTGAAACATTTCAGGCTAGGCGCTTAGAGTGCAGCAGAAAGAGGGATCACAGTCCTCTGAAGCAGGAGCCCCATTCTGTGAAACGCGTTAAGACACGTCTAAACTTTTCAGCTTGAGAGCATTACAAAAGGCGCCATCTGGGTGAATGCTGGAGGAAGTCAGGAGCATATCTCAGATACGGGTTTAAGGAGCATCAGATTCGGGATTGCACAGTTCCTTTTAAGTTAGGTGTGTTTTGTTTGGATGTGATGTTTGAATATAGAAATTGTATGCATGTATGGTAAATATATGTTTGCTTCTGTGGTTAGATGTTTGGTTGGGTGTGAGACATTTTGAGATTAAGTTAAAAGTGTATTAGTGTAGTTTGGAACTAGAGTGTGCAGCGAGAGCATAGTGGTGTAGGTTGAGCTAAGCGCTTGTTCAGATAGTTGGAAGTTTCAAGGATAAAATTTTTTTAAGGCAGGTACAAATGTATCACCCCAAACATGGGCCTATAAGTATTAGGCCTATAAGGAGGTTGTATATAAGTATTTAATTGTGCTAGGAAATGACACAATTAAATGTCTTCTTTGGTGGTTAATGGCCCTAAGAAGTGTTGGAGAAATCTTGGGTTCAAACCTAGGCTTTAGCAAATATTTTGGTATTAAGTGAATAAAACCCTAGATGCTTGGATATGGCCTTTTAAATTATTGTGTTAAGTAAATGACACAAGGAAGCTTGTGGTTTAGTGGTTGTGGTGTCATTAAGGTTGCAAGAGAACCTAAGTTCAAGTCTTGGCTCTTACAATTCATTTTGGTTTTTCTCTTAAGTGAATCTAGACACTGGCACATATGTCTTAAAGTTAATTATGGATGTTATCACAAAAAGAGCCTATGGTAGAATGGCAAGGTGGCGTGTTGTGCAACTATGAGGTTTGAGGTTCAAGTCTCGGGATGTGCAGTGGAGTATTTATTTTGCTATTTGAACTGTGTAGGAGGTGGAGTTGGACTAGAACTCTGTGGTTGAAGTGGTCATAAGAATGAGGAATTTTCCTAATGGTTGAAAGTAATCCCACATCGGGAAGCTAACATGAGAATTGGTGAGAAGCTGTCTTTAAATAGAGCGAACCAGATGAGTTGGTGAGGAAGACTCAATACAGGATGTGCCAAGGTTGGTGACCGTGGACTTCGGCGCGTTCTCATGAACAGGTGTGTATTCGCGGCCTTCTTTGTTGGAAGTCAACAAAAGTCGAAAAGACAAAACTTCGGTATTTGTGGCTTTACGAGCGTGCGATCGCTCGTGTGGTAAATCGAGCCCACAGATCAGGGGCGGTAGATTGTAGAGACCACCACGAGAGTTCTCGTGCACTGAGCTATTCTGGGCCTTAATGGGCCATGTGGGCTCATTGGGCTCGTGGGCCAACACAGATAAAATCTGAGATAAGTGATAAATATTGGACTAGGCTATGTAGGTCACATAGCCGTAGCTAAATTGGGTTAAATGGGCCACACGAGTGTGTGGGCCTACTTGGGTTGAGTAATGGGCCTTAGGCCCATTTGCACCGTTATGTGTGTTTAGGTCATTTAAGTAGCTCGAGGCAACGGTGGACTTTCTGTTGGGTCGTAAATACCCCAATTTATAAAATTACCGAAATACCCCCAGTTTGTAAAATTATCGAAAGACCCTCGGTTTGTAAAGTTATTGATATACTCTTGATTTGCAAAATTACCAGAATACCCCCGATTTGTAAAATTATCGAAATATCCCCAGTTTGTAAAGTTACTGAAATACTCTTGATTTGTAAAATTATCGAAATACCCCCAGTTTGTAAAGTTACCGAAATACCCTCGATTTGTAAAATTATAAAAATACCCCCAGTTTGTAAAGTTATCAAAATACCCTCAATTTGTAAAATTATCGAAATACCCCCAGTTTATAAAATTACCGAAATACCCTCAGTTTGTAAAATTACTGAAATACCCCTGTAGGGTAAGATGACTGTTTTGCCCTTGAGGGTAAATGACTGACTTGGACTATGAATTTAACTGATTTGACTGTGATTGTATGACTTTGATTTAACTAACTTGATTGTGGTTGTAAAACTGATATGCTTTTAATATACGTTTAAATGATTATTACTGAGTATGGCCATTTTGCATACACGTGCGATGATTGAGCATGACATACACGACATATTGCATGGGGCTGGGGCAATGATATGGAGGAAGTACTATTCTGATAGGATCGCACGGGTCGCATGAGACGACTGTGGATCCAGTATTGATCTGTTAAGGTCACACGGGTCGCACAAGACGACTGTGGACCTATGGACGACTTAGTGTCGCTTAATCTGTTTATGGCTCTATGCCAGCCTAAATATGGCTCTGTGCTATCTTGATTATGGCTTTGTGCCAATCGTAATTACCTGTGGCTATGTGCCTATCATATTTATTGATGACTTTATGTCGATCATATTTACCCATGGCTGTGTGCCGATTATATTACTGTTGCTGATGGCTATGTGCCAAACTTATTCCAGTTACCAATGGTTTTGTGCCAATTATAATACCACTACTGAAGGCTTAAATCCGTATATATACTAGCAACTTTGCTGCGATTTCAGTTAGTGCTGCAACCGATGCTAACATTGTAAGTGTAGGGATGGTGTGGGTGAGTTATTCCCCACAGGTAGTGCAGGGTTGGACGGAGGCAAGTGCAGGGTTGGATGGGATAGCATGCATCCATGCATTCACACATTTTGTTTTGAAACTAAGATGGGCTAGGCCCAATTGATTCTGTTATGGGCTGTGACCCAAATGATATTTTAATGGGCTTTGGCCCACGTATGCTCTGTATTGGACTGTACTGTTACTATTAAAGGGCTCTAGCCCAGACTGTTTCTGTTTCTTTATACTAACTGTTACTCTAGAAAGTGGATTACACACTGAGTTTTCATAAACTCACCCTATTTTTAATTGTGTAGGTAATCCCCAATGTTAGATGGTTCGGTGCTGCGAGGGACTCGGAGATGGCTATACACTGCTTATGTTTTCAGATTTGTTTATTTACTGTTGTGTATTTTTTTAATTGGGATGTAATAAGGCCACTCTTAATCCTGGTTTTTATTTTACTTTGGGATTTTATTTACTATATTTTATAATGGTTAGAAGTAGATCTTGATTTTCCAAAACAACAACTGTTTTCAAAACACTACGTTTTCGCTACTTAACTTTTAAACATCATGTTTTCGTAAATCAGTTACTTTTAGAATTAACTTCCACAAAGTAAAAAGGAATTTTGGAAATAAAATAAAGAAGTTTTCAATGTACTACATTTTAAATGAGAAGGGTTTCTAATGAAAATATAGTTTTCGAAAAACACTTTAATGTGACACGCCAGATTCGGGTTTAACTTCTGGGTCAGGTTTGGGGTGCTACATTTAGTGGTATCAGAGTCAAGTTGTAAAACTTGGCTGTGGAATGGGTTTTAAAATTGGATTTCTGAAATAGTTTTTTCAAAAAGGTTCAAAAATATTTGAATTATTTGAAATGTTTTTCTGAATATTTTTCTGAAAGTGTGGTTACCGAGTCTCCGGCACCGAATCCGTAAGTTTTCTGTTAGACTGTACTTAAAGTTAGATTTTGTATTTATTCAGTGTATGTTCTGGAAATCAGATTTTGTTTAAGTTAGCAGCAGTACTGTGATGGATTCTAAAGGCAAGCAAGGTCGCGAGGAGTTGCCTGTCTCCGTGGAACAAGAGATAGTTCAGGAAACTGTACTCAAGGTAAGTCCGCCAACTTCGAGTAACAATAACCCGAAGCTTGGTATAGAGGCACTGACCCTGTAACACCCCAAACTCATTCCAGACGTTATGGCCAGATCTGACGTATCACATTGAAGTTTTTAAGAAAACCCATGCCTCTTTCAACGTCCTTCTTATTGTTTTAAAAGATAATCTTTGCCAAGTTCATAAAGTGAATGGAAGCTGTGCACCAGGTAGGTATCCTAAACAGAGTAGGTGAGCCATGAAGGCTGCTTAAGTACCAAGCTCTTGCCTGGATCCAATCCTAGACATGCCCACAACCATTGCCACACTTTGGTGCGAGGTTAGGTTTTGGAAAGAAACGAGTTGGAATTCATTTAAGTAGATATTTTTGATAAACCGATTAGTTACATCGTTGCGCTACTTTGAAAAAAAGTATCACTTTGAAAACGCGCCCTAAGTCTAACCCATTTTGAATTATTATCAGTAAAATATAGAGTATAAAATAAAATAATCCCAGAAAGATAATTAAAATGGCCTTATTACAACCCAAAACCAAATAATAATAATAAATTTAAAAAAAATCGGTTACTTATTGCAAAGTTCGAAAGCGATCATCACGGCCACTCTGAATCCCCTCTGGCTCCAAGTCTCCACATCTAGGCTCACCTGCAAGTTTCAGGAAAAGGGGTGAGTTTGGAAACTCAGTGTGCAACAAGCCCCTTTCAGAGCCCAAACTAATATCGACATCTTTGGGCCTAAGCCCTAATTCGATCTCGACATATCTTGGGCCAAGCCTTTTCATAAATCATATCATCGGGCCGAAGCCTTTATCAGAAACGGTATGGCCCATAGGCCCATTTCAATATCACATGTAATACCAATGAATGTATGCAAGCCCCTTTTGGGAGACTCATCGAACCCACCATCCGCTACTCTCCACCCGTACCAACCAAGCTCTCCATGTGGGAATAACTCAACCCACCCAACCATACTCTCCACTGGCGGCATAAGATAGTCATGATATCATATAACCGGAGGCCTAGCCTCTTTTAATAACTGGGGCAAAGCCCTTTTTGATAAACTGGGGCAAAGCCCTTTAAGCACTTCCTCCATTTATATAAAACCCAACCCATGCATATAATGAGTATTTCATAGCATATCATGTGCATCTCATAACATATCATGTATAACAATATCTCATCCATCATATTCATAATTAAACCCTAGGGGGTATAATGGTCTTTTTTACCTAGGGGCAAAATAGTCATTTTTCATATTACAAGGGTAATTTCGTAATTTTACCAATTATTAGGGTTTTCCATGTTCATTAACAATTATCAATATTTCCGAGTGTTTAAACAATGATCTTTAACCCACTTTATCAAATTCGGGCTTTTGGGCCCAAAACCCCTAATGGGCCCTACGAATGCCGATTTAGCCCACTAAGCCCACTTAACCCAAATTTTACAATAGTACTAACCGTGTTAACATGCAACTTTTCCAAATTTCATTTTCTATCAATTTTACCCAAATGGGCTCGAAAGCCCATTGGGCCCAATTCTAGCCCATTGAGGCCCAACTTACCATCGCGCACAACATTGCGCTCCTACCTGTTCCATCGACCCAAACACTGATCTTATCGAATTTATCGCATCTATAACCAAACGCAAAATCACAAGTTCCCGAAATGCCAGAATTTTAGCATTTCGGCTTTTTAGCGAATATTAATCTAAGCTACTCCGAGGGTTGTTACACACCTGTTTTGTGACCTTTGCTAACAAAGTCTCCCACGACAACCTACAATTAATCACCACCATTCTTAGTTTACAAATCATACTTATCAAATCCAAAATCCTCCTTACCATAGTCGGCCAAAGAACCCCTAATGGTCATAGATCACTTACCTTCACAGGGTCCGATGATTCGATCCAAGCTTATCCAAACTGATACTCCAATCTTTGCTGCTCCTCCAAAGTTGTCTATTTCACTACACAAACCATAAAAGTCGAATGAAAAAGGCCCAGTGAGACCTATACCTCAAATCAATAACCTCCCTAAACTATAGGGGTTTTAGCTTTTCTTAATATTTACACTACTGAATCGATTTGGAAAACAAGTACTTACCACAGTATTCCCTTCTGCACTGCTTAGACCCAAAGTAGACTCAGGCCTCAACCACTTAGCAGCTTTCGAATCCTAGAGGTCTACAGGTTTGGCTATGCCCCTAGAACTAAAGTATTTTGGCTTTTAGGACCAAGAAAAAGAAATGGTGTGATGGCTTTGTATTGGTGTTGCCGTCGGGGACTTTTAGAGTTTAGTGGATGAAGGGATTGATCACAACAAAAGGAGAGAAAAGAAGGATGCTGGTCTAAGTGAAATCGGCACAACCACTTCAAAAGTTTCGGCTCTTGTGGCTATTCGACAAAGGTGATAAAAGGAAAGAAAGTAGTTGTTTGGTTTTGGCAAAAGAAGAAAAAGAAAGAAAAAAAAGGATGAAAGGAATGGTGATTTCGGCTAGAGAAGAAAAGAAAGAAAAGAAATAACCCTATGATGTTTAAACAAAAGAAAACGGCACAACTAAAGCCCCTAATGCCGAAATACTAACCTACAACCCCCAGGTCGATTTCTCCTCCCTAATTCCCACTATTCGGCCAGCACTAAGCCTCCATTCAAATCCCTAAAATCTCTCCCCTTATCACTCCTAAGTTCATGCCTTTGACTGATTCAAACTCTCTCTAATAGAGTTCCATTCGACTTCAAACTCCTGCATGCTCAAGACACAAAAATAACAGCACAATTGCCAGCTTAGTGAATCGAACATTGGCCTTCCCCCAACCACTTACACGCCACTTTTTAGCTCCTTAATAGCGTCACTTAACCAATTTGCCAGGGGCTCTCTTGTGTTACATTTTACCCACATCTTTTAATAAGGCCACCTATCCAATGCCCCTAACTCCTTAAGTCCAAAATTCAAAAATTCTATCGGGTTTTGGCCAACACATGGGCCTTCCGTAGGCCCATTCACACAATCCAATTATGAATTTCACAACCAAATACCAAATTTTAAAAATTTTACCAAATTCTCAAAAATTACGAAAATCCCAAAAATCAGGGTGTTACAACTCTACCCTCCTTAATGAAATTTCGGCCTCGAAATTTTACCTAATCCAAACAGTTGAGGGTATTGTTGACGCATCGCCTCCTCTGACTCCCAAGTAGCTTCTTCTTTGCCATGATTTCTCCAAAGTACCTTCACCAATGGAACTGACTTTCTTCTCAACACCTTGACGTCATGATCAAGTATCTGCATAGGTTCTTCTTTGAAGGTCAAATCCGACTGTACCTCAATTTCTGCAACTGGCACGATATGAGTAGGGTCAGAACGATATCGCCGTAGCATGGACACATGAAAGACATCATGAATACGATCTAACTCTGGAGGTAACTCTAGCTGATAAGCCACCGGCCCTATCCGCTTAAGGATCCGATAAGGCCTAATGAACTGTGGACTCAACTTGCCCTTCCTACCAAACCTCAATATCTTCTTCCAAGGCGAAACCTTCAAAAAGACCATGTCCCCTAAAGCATACTCAATATCCTTACGCTTCAGATCAGCATAAGACTTTTGTCGATCCGTTGCCTTCTTTAACCGATTCCTGATCACCTTAACTTTGTCTTCAGTATCCGCTACTAACTCCGGTCCAAGTACTTGCCTTTCCCCCAACTCTGCTCAACAAGTAGGCGAACGACACCTTTGCCCATACAGTGCCTCGTAAGGATCCATCTGAATACTTTCTTGGTAACTGTTGTTATACGCGAACTCCGCCAACGGCAAGTAATCCTCCCAACTGCCCCTAAAGTCGATAACACAACCCCTCAACATATCTTCTAGAATCTGAATGACCCTCTCTGACTGCCCATCCGACTGAGGGTGAAAAGCCGTACTAAAATCCAATCGCGTTCCCAACGCCTCATGCAACCTCTACCAAAACCGAGATGTAAACCTTGGGTCTCAGTTAGAAATTATCGATACTGGCACCCCATGCAACCGCACTATCTCTGCCACATACAACTTGGCCAACCTCTAAAGTGAGTAATCGGTTCGGACAGGTATGAAATGGGCAGATTTCGTCAGCCTATCCACAATCACCCAAATTGAGTCCTTCTTGGAAGGTGTCAGTGGCAGACCACTCACAAAATCCATGGTTACCCTTTTCCACTTCCAAAGTGGTATCTTCACAAGCTGTAACAATCCTGAAGGCAGTTGATGCTCGGCCTTTACTTGCTGACACGTCAAACATTTTCCCACAAATTCGGTTACTTCTCTCTTAAGCCCAGGCCACCAGTATAGCTCTCACAAATCTCGATACAACTTACTCCCTCCTGGATGCATAGCACAAGGTCCACCATGAGCCTCTCTCAAAATCATCAATCTCAAATCAGAGTCCTTCGGCATACAAATTCTTCCTCGAAAACAAAGAACCCCATCACCATTTAATCCAAAGTCTAAATTCTCCCCCTTCTCAGCTTGCTGAAACCGAGCAACCAACGACTCATCCACCAACTGTTGCTTCTTAATCTACTCCACCCAAGTCAGTCTTACTTGTAACTCTACCAATAAGCTTCCATTGTCATACAAGCTTAAGCGAGCAAACATTGCCTTTAATTCTACCACAGTCCTTTGACTCAACGCATCAACCACGACATTTGCCTTACCTGGATGGTACTCAATCGAACAGTCATAGTCCTTTAACAACTCTATCCACCTTCGCTATCTAAGATTCAGCTCCTTTTGAGTCAGCAAGTACTTAAGACTCTTATGATCCGTATAGATAATGCATCTCTCCCCATACAAGTAGTGCCTCCATTCTTAAGCACAAAGATCACCACTTCTAATTCCAAGTCATGAGTAGGATAGTTTACCTCATGAGGCTTAAGCTATCGTGAAGCATAAGCTACCACTTTACCCTCTTGTATCAACACACACCCCAAACCTACATGTGACACGTCACTGTACACAGTGAAATCCTTACCAGACTCTGGCTGAATCAACACTAGTGCCTCAGTCAGAACCTTCTTTAACTTCTCAAAAGCCTCTTGCTGCTTATTTGTCCAAACAAACAGTGCTCCTTTTCTTATAAGTTTCATTAATGGCATTGCCAACACAGAAAATCCTTCCACAAATCTTCGATAATAACCTGCCAACCCTAGAAAACTTTGGATTTCTGTTACTGACCTCGGTGGCTTCCACTCCAAAATCGCCTCAATCTTCTGAGGGTCTACCTTGATCCCCTCAGTAGACACAACATGCCCCAAGGAAGTTACTTCATTCAACCAAAACTCGCACTTACTGAACTTTGTATAGAGTTGCTTTTCCCTTAGCACTTGCAGCGCAAAATGAAGATGCTCATCATGCTTCTCTTCCGTTTCCGAGAACACCAAGATATCATCGATAAAAATGACTATGAACTGATCCAAGTACGGCTGAAATACCCGATTCATCAAATCCATGAATGCTGCCGGTGCATTAGTCAAACCAAAGGGCATAACCAGAAACTCATAGTGACCATATCGAGTTTTGAATGCCGTCTTATGAATATCCTCTTCTTTGACTCTCAACTGATGATATCCTGATCGAAGGTCGATCTTAGAAAATACTGAACCTCCTCTCAGTTGGTCGTACAGATCGTCGATTCTTGGCAAAGGATACTTGTTCTTGATTGTTAGTTTGCTCAACTGCCAATAATCAATACACATCCGCATGGTCCCATCTTTCTTCTTTACGAACAACACTGGTGCGCCCCACGGAGAAACACTTGGTCTTATAAACCCTCTATCTAATAGTTCTTGAATCTGAGCTTTCAATTCCACCAACTCCTTTGGTGCCATCCGGTATGGTACAATGGACACTGGAGCTGTTCCAGGTAACAAGTCGATTCCGAACTCGACTTCTCTATTCGGAGGTAGTCCAGGAAGCTCCTCAGGAAAAACATCTTGAAATTCTTTGATGGTCCTAACTGACTCCTTAGTCATCCCCTCAGGTTCAGCTTGACTCACAAATGCAAAAAACACCTCACAACCTTTCCGAATCAACTTCTCAGCCCTTAAAGCCGATACAACATTGGACAAATAGTTCCTTCGCTCCCCTATGACCATTCTCTCCTCATCCTCGGTAGTTCTTAGCACCATTCTCTTAATAGCACAATCCAACGTCGCCCTATGCTTAGTTAGCCAGTCCATTCCCAAAATAAGATCAAATTCCCCAAATGCCAGCTCTATCAAATCTCCTACAAATATCCTATCTTGTGTCTCTAAAGGCACCTCCCTAAAGAGTTTATCTACCTTAACCGAGTGTCCCAAAGGACTTATCACTGATACCCCACTCACAGTCTCCATAAGAAGTACACCCAACATCCCAGATATATTACAGGCAACATACGAATGAGTGGAACCAACATTAATCAAAGCAGTATAAGGCGTGCTATGAATGAAGAACGTATCGGTTATAACATCAGGAGCATCACCCTCCTCACGATGCCGTGCAGCATAAACCAATGCCGGCTGTCGAGCTTCAGCATGTCCAGCACCCCTACCAGGTGCCTCACGTCCTCGTCCATTACCATTACCACCTCTACCTGGCCCACGGCCTCTCTGTGGTGGTGGTCCTCCTCGCAGCGGTTGGACACCTCTTTGCTCTGCAACTTGATCCTGAGCTGCTCTCCGAGGACACTCTCTGAACTTATGTTCCTTTGACCCCTATCGAAAACATGCTCCAGTTCGTTTTCAGCACTCCCCCATATGCATTGTGCCATAGTCCCTGCAAGTCTGCGGCCTAAGGGTATTCACCGAAACTGCTTGAACCGGTTCCTCCATTTTAGCTCTTTTAACATTTCTATATGTAGCACCCGAGGGTCCAGAATCCCTCCTGAATCTGGGTTGATCCCTCTCACGATTCTGTCGTTCAGTTCGTTTTACTTCCTCGGCTATCTTAGCCTTTTCTACCAACGCAGCGAAATCACGCTCCCTCTGTGGAGCTATCAGCACCCTAAGCTCATCGCGGAGGCCATCCTCAAATCGAACACCGCTCTCATATTCGGTCGCAACTATCCCGCTAGCATATCGACTCAGCCTCAAGAATTCTGCCTCATACTCCGCAATAGTCTTATTACCCTGAGCCATATTCAAAAATTCCTTTCGACGGGCATCCACATAACTAGGTCCAACATACCTTCCCTTAAAAACAGTCTTGAACAGTTCCCAGGTTACTCGTTCGATCGAGGTACTCTCCCTTACAGTGATCCACCATTGGTATGCCTCATCTCGTAGCAACGACACGGCCCCCTTCAGCTTTTGCTCCACAGAGCAATCTAGGTTGTCCATAATCTGCTCTGTTGCCTTTAGCAAATATTCAGCCACGTTTGGGGCTGCTCCAGATACGCCCCTAAAAACCTCTGCTCCGTTAGCCCGGAGTCGCTCAGAGATGGATTCCCTATTCACTATCCCAATGCTAGCTCTAGCAACCCTTTCCAAAACCCTTAACATCGCTTGGGACAAAGCATCGTCCCCCGCAGCCCGATCATGTAACCCAGCCTCAGTTGCCTGTGGCACGGATGCCTCCTCAACTGGCCTATGCCCTGAGGATGAAGATTCAGCTTGCACCCTTGGCAACCACGTTCGCGGCTTCGTCTACGAGTTTCTCTTGTACTCATATCGAATTATCTATCTACGAATTTTATGACATTAGTTTAATATTTCAGTTGTTTATTACGAGATATCTTATTGGCATATAGCAGTTCAGGGATTGTTTTCGCAACGTCGTAGCCTAGATACAGTCTCAATCCTACTGTTTTACAGCTCTACCCTATCTAAAGTATCATAGTAGGGTCTCAGTTCTATCTATAGTATCATACCACACGGTGTAAAAGAAAGTACACTTACAGACTTGGTGCCGGGGATTTAGTGTGCCACTTCTTTCTCCAATCCATTTGAAACTTAAAAAAACATATATTTGGTCACAGAAAATAAGTCAAAAGAGAGTTTCTTTTTAGAATTTAAAAATTGATTAAAAATACCTTTGTTTTGAAATTATTGATTTTAAACCCCTTTAAAACCCACAGCCGAGTCGTTGCAACTTGGCTCTAATACCACTAAATGTAACACCCCAAACTCAGCCTAGACATTATGGCCGGATCCAACGTATCACATTGAAGGTTTTAAGAAAACCCATGCCTCTTTCAATATCCTTCTTAGTGTTTTAAAAGATAATCTTTGCTAAGTTCATAAAGTGAATGGAAGTTGTGCACCAGGTAGGTATCCGAAACAGAGGAGGTGAGCCATGAAGGCTGCTTAAGTACCAAGCTCTTACCTAGATCCAATCCTAGACATGCCTACAACCATTGCCACACTTTGGTGCGAGGTTAGGTTTTGAAAAAAAAAACGAGTTGGAATTCACTTAAGTAGATATTTTTGATAAACAGATTAGTTGCATCGTTGTGCTATTTTGAAAACAAGTATCATTTTGAAAACGCGCCCTAAGTCTAACCCATTTTGAATTATTATTAGTAAAATATAGAGTATAAAATAAAATAATCCCAGAAAGATAATTAAAATGGCCTTATTACAACCTAAAACCAAATAATAATAAATTAAAAAAATCGGTTACTTATTGCAAAGTTCGAAAGCGATCATCACGGCCACTCTGAATCCCCTCCGGCTCCAAGTCTCCATATCAAGGCTCACCTGCAAGGTTAAGGAAAAGGGGTGAGTTTGGAAACTCAGTGTGCAACAAGCCCCTTTCAGAGCCCAAACTAATATCAGCATACTGGGCCTAAGCCCTAATTCAGTCTCGACATATATTGGGCCAAAGCCTTTCGTTGAACGGTTACTAGGCCGAAGCCTTTTCATAAATCATATCACTGGGCCAAAGCCTTTACTGTAAACGGTATGGCCTATAGGCCCATTTCAATATCACATGTAATACCAAGGAATGTATGCAAGCCCCTTTTGGGGAGACTACTCAACCCACCATCCGCTACTTTCCACCCGTACCAACCAAGCTCTCCATGTGGGGAATAACTCAACCCACCCAACCATACTCTCCACTGGCAGCATAGCTGCTTTATCATATAACTAGAGGCCTGGCCCCTTTTAATAACTAGGGCAAAGCCCTTTTTGATAAACTGGGGCAAAGCCCTTTAAGCACTTCCTCCATTTATATAAAACCCAACCCATGCATATAATGATTATTTCATAGCATATCATGTGCATCACATAACATATCATGTATAACAATATCTCATGCATCATATTCATAATTAAACCCTAGGGGGTATAATGGTCTTTTTTACCTAGGGGCAAAATAGTCATTTTTATATTACAAGGGTAATTTCGTAATTTTACCAATTATCAGGGTTTTCCATGTTCATTAAAAATTATCAATATTTCTGAGTGTCTCAACAATGATCTTTAACCCACTTTATCAAATTCGGGCTTTTGGGCCCAAAACCCCTAATGGGCTCTACGAATGCCGATTTAGCCCACTAAGCCCACTTAACCCAAATTTTACAACAGAACTAACCGTGTTAACATGCAACTTTTCCAAATTTCATTTTCTATCAATTTTACCCAAATGGGCCCGAAAGCCCATTGGGCCCAATTCTAGCCCATTGAGGCCTAACTTACCATCGTGCACAACATTGCGCTCTTGCCTGTTCCATCGACCCAAACACCGATCTTATCGAATTTATAACATCTATAACCAAACGCAAAATCACAAGTTCCCGAAATGCTGGAATTTTAGCATTTCGGCTTTTCAGCGAATATTAATCTAAGCTACTCCGAGGGTTGTTACACACCTGTTTTATGACGTTTGCTAACAAAGTCTCCCATGAGAACCTACAATTAATCACCACCATTCTTAGTTTACAAATCATACTTATCAAATCCAAAATCCTCCTTACCATAGTCGGCCAAAGAACCCCTAATGGCCATAGATCACTTACCTTCACAAGGTCCGATGATTCGATCCAAGCTTATCCAAACTAATACTCCAAGCCTTGCTGCTCCTCCAAAGTTGTCTATTTCACTACACAAACCATAAAAATCGAATGAAAAAGACCCAGTGAGACCTATACCTCAAATCGATAACCTTCCTAAACTATAGGGGGTTTCGGCTTTTCTTAATATTTACACTACTAAAACGATATGGAAAACGAGTACTTACCATAGTCTTCCCTTCTGCACTGCTTAGACCCAAAGTAGACTTAGCCCTCAACCAGCTAGCAGCCTTCGAATCCTAGAGGTCTGCAGGTTCGGCTATGCCCCTAGAACTAAGTTATTTCGGCTTTTAGGACCAAGAAAAAGAAATGGTGTGATGGCTTTGTATTGGTGTTGCCGTCGGGGACTTTTAGAGTTTAGTGGATGAAGGGATTGATCACAACAAAAGACGAGAAAAGAAGGATGCTGGTCTAAGTGAAATCGGCACAACCACTTCAAAAGTTTTGGCTCTTGTGGCTATTCGGCAAGGGTAATAAAAGGAAAGAAAGTAGTTGTTTGTTTTTGGAAAAAGAAGAGAAAGAAAGAGAGAAAAAAAGGATGAAAGGAATAGTGATTTCAGATAGAGAAGAAAAGGAAGAAAGGAAATAACCCTATGATGTTTAAACAAAAGAAAACGGCACAACTAAAGCCCCTAATGCCGAAATACTAACCAACAACCCCTAAGCCGATTTCTCCTCCCTAATTCCCACTATTCGGCCAACACTAAGCCTCCATTCAAATCCCTAAAATCTCTCCCCTTATCACTCCTAAGTTCATGCTTTGACTGATTCAAACTCTCTTCAATAGAGTTCCATTCGACTTCAAACTCCTGCATGCTCAAGACACAAAAATAACAGCACAATTGCCAGCTTAGTGAATCGAACCTTGGCCTTCCCCCAACCACTTACACGCCACTTTTTAGCTCCTTAATAGCGTCAGTTAACCAGTTTTCCAGGGGCTCTCTTGTGTTACATTTTACCTACATCTTTTAATAAGGCCACCTATCCAATGCCCCTAACTCCTTAAGTCCAAAATTCAAAAATTCTACCGGGTTTTGGCCAACACATGGGCCTTCCATAGGCCCATTTACACACTCCAATTATGAAATTTACAATCAAATACCAAATTTTAAAACTTTTACCAAATTCTCTAAAATTACGAAAATCCCAAAAATTAGGGTGTTACAGACCCGGTTGGTATGGGAAGTGCTAGAAGAAGTGTTCGATGCAAGAGTTAAGGCGTATGGTGAAACATTTCAGGCTAGGTGATTGGAGTGCAACAGAAAGAGGGATCACAGTCCTCTAAAGCAGGAGCCCCATTCTGTGAAACGCGTTAAGACACGTCTAAAATTTTTGGCTTACGAGCATCACAAAAGGCGCCATCCGGGTGAATGCTGGAGGAAGTCAGGAGCGTGTCTCAGATACGGGTTTAAGGAGCATTGGGTTTGGGATTGCACAGTTCCTTTTAAGTCAGGTGTGTTTTGTTTGGATGTGATGTTTGAATATAGAAATTGTATGCATGTGTGGTAAATATATGTTTGGTTCTGTGGTTAGAGATGTTTGGTTGGGTGTGAGATGTTTTGAGATTAAGTTAAAAGTATATTGGTGTAGTTTGGAACTAGAGTGTGCAGCGAGAGCGTAGTGGTGTAGGTTGAGCTAAGCGCTTCTTCAGATAGTTAGAAATTTCAAGGACGAAATTTCTTTAAAGGGGTAGAATTGTAACACCCCGAATTTGGGCCTAGAAGTATTGGGCCTTGAGTATGGGTCCGTAAGGAGGTTGTATATAAGTATTTAATTGTGCTAGAAAATGACACAATTAAATTTCTGCTTTGGTGGTTAATGGCCCTAAGAAGTGTTGGAGAAATCTTGGGTTCAAACCTGGGCTTTAGCAAAATTTTTGGTATTAAGTGAATAAAACCCTGGATGCTTGGATATGGCCTTTTAAATTATTGTGTTAAGTAAATGACACAAGGAAGCTTATGGTCTAGTGGTTGTGGTGTCATTAAGGTTGCAAGGGAGCCTAGGTTCAAGTCTTGGCTCTTACAATTCATTTTGGTTTTTCTCTTAAGTGAATCTAGACGCTGGCACATATGTTTGAAAGTTAATTATGGACGTTATCACAAAAAGAGCCTGTGGTAGAGTCGCAAGGTGGCGTGTTGTACAACTGTGAGGTTTTAGGTTCAAGTCTTGGGATGTGTAGTGGAGTATTTATTTTGCTATTTGAACTGTGTAGGAGGTGGAGTTAGACTAGAACTCTATGGTTGAAGTGGTCATAAGAATGAGGAATTTTCCTAATGGTTGAAAGTAATCTCACATTGGGAAGCTAACATGAGAATTGGTGAGAAGCTGTCTTTAAATAGAGCGAACTAGATGAGTTGGTGAGGAAGACTCAATACAGGATGTGCCAAGGTTGGTGACTGCGGACTTCGGCGCATTCTCATGAACAGGTGTGTATTCACGGCCTTTTTTGTTGGAAGACAACAAAAGTCGAAAAGCCAAAACTTCGGTATTTGAGGCTTCACGAGCGTGCGATCACTCGTGTGGTAATCGAGCCCGCAGATCAGGGGCGATAGACTGTAGAGACCACCACGAGCGTTCTTGTGCACTAGGGCTATTCTGGGCCTCGATGGGCCGTGTGGGCTCATTGGGCTCATGGGCCAACACAGATAAAATCTAAAATAAGTGATAAATATTGGACTAGGCTATGTAGGTCACATAGCCGTAGTTAAATTGGCTTAAATGGGCCAGATGAGCGTGTGGGCCTACATAGACTGAGTAATGGGCCTTAGGCCCATTTGCACCGTTATGTCAATTGAGGTCATTTAAGTAGCTCGATAAGACAGTGGATTTTTTGTTGGGTCGTAAATAACCCTGTTTTATAAAATTACCGAAATACCCCCAATTTGTAAAATTATCGAAATACCCCTAGTTTGTAAAGTTATTGAAATACTCTCGATTTGTAAAATTAACAAAATACCCCCGATTTGTAAAATTACTAAAATACCCCTAGTTTGTAAAGTTACCGAAATACTTTTGATTTGTAAAATTATCGAAATACCCCCAGTTTGTAAAGTTACCGAAATACCCTCGATTTGTAAAATTATCAAAATACCCCCAGTTTGTAAAGTTATCAAAATACCCTCGATTTGTAAAATTATTGAAATACCCCCAGTTTATAAAATTACCAAAATACCCTCAGTTTGTAAAATTATCGAAATACCCTTGTAGGGTAAAATGACTGTTTTGCCCTTGAGGGTAAATGACTGACTTTGACTATGAATTTGACTGATTTGACTGTGATTTAACTAACTTGACTGTGGTTGTGAAACTGATATGCTTTTAATTTACGTTTAAATGATTATTACTGAGTATGGCCATTTTACATACACGTATGATGATTGAGCATGACATACACGACATATTGCATGGGGTTGGGGCATTGATATGGAGGAAGTACTGTTATGATAGGATCGCACAGGTCGCATGAGACGACTGTGGATCCAGTATTGATCTATTAAGGTCGCACGGGTTGCATGAGACGACTGTGGATCCAGTATTGATCTGTTAAGGTCACACGGGTCGTACAAGACGACTATAGACCTATGGACGACTTAGTGTCGCTTAATCTATTTGTGGCTCTATGCCAACCTAAATATGGCTCTGTGCTATCTTGATTATAGCTTTGTGCCAATTGTAATTACCTGTGGCTATGTGCCTATCATATTTATTGATGACTTTATGTCGATCATATTTACCCATGGCTGTGTGTCGTTTATATTATTATCGCTGATGGCTATGTGCCAAACTTATTACAGTTACCAATGGTTTTGTGCCAATTATAATACCACTACTGAAGGCTTAAATCCGTATATATACTAGCAGCTTTGCTACGATTTCAATTAGTGCTGCAACCAGTGCTAACATTGTAAGTGTAGGGATGGTGTGGGTGAGTTATTCCCCACAGGTAGTGTAGGGTTGAATGGAGGCAAGTGCAGGGCTGGATGGGATAGCTGTATCCATGCATTCACACATTTTGTTTTGTAACTAAAATGGGCTAGGCCCAATTAATTCTGTTATGGGCTGTGACCCAAATGATATTGTAATGGGCTTTCGCCGACATATGCTCTGAGTTGGACTATACTGTTACTGTTAAAGGGCTCTAGCCCAGACTGTTTCTGTTTCTGTATACTAACTGTTACTCTAGAAAGTGGATTACACACTGAGTTTTCATAAACTCACCTCGTTTTTAATTGTGTAGGTAATCCCAACGTTAGGTGGTTCGATGCTGCGAGGGAGTCGGAGATGGCTATACACTGCTTATGTTTTCAGATTTGTTTATTTACTATTGTGTATTTTTTTTAATTGGGATGTAATAAGGCCTTTCTTAATCCTGGTTTTTATTTTACTTTGGGGTTTTAGTTACTATGTTTTATAATGGTTAGAAGTAGATCGCGGTTTTCCAAAACAACAACTGTTTTCAAAATACTACATTTTCGCAACTTAACTTTTAAACATCATGTTTTTGTAAATCGGTTACTTTTAGAATTAGCTTCCGCAAAGGAAAAGGGAATTTTGGAAATAAAATTAAGAAGTTTTCAATGTACTACATTTTAAATAAGAAGGGCTTCTAATGAAAACATAGTTTTCGAAAAACACTTTAATGTGACACGCCAGATTCGGGTCTAACTTCTGGGTCAGGTTTGGGGTGCTTTATTTAGTGGTATCAGAGTCAAGGAGAACAACAAACAATAGAAAAGTGTCTGACCAGAGGGTAGGTAAAAAAGCAAAAGTGCCAAAAAAAATGAGTGAGGAGTAGAGAATAAGCAAAGACACAAAAGAAAATGCCCAAAACCGTAAGATAGAGAGGGAGAGAAAAGCAATATTTGGCCATTCAAAACTCAAAGTGAAAAGAGCCCCCAAACAATTGATAGGAACTGAAAATGAGGGAGAGAGAGTACCAAAGCTGAATTCTTCTTGTGGCAACATTCAAATTCGACACTAACTCCCTTCCACTTCAAATTCCCTTCATTTTTTCCTAAAAAATCTCCTCATATCTCTCCTCAACTCCCTCCTACAATCCCTCCATGACCAATTCAAACTCTACTCCACTCTGTAGTGTTTCACTCAAACTCTACTACCTCTTATAGCCAACAGTAAAAATAATCTCCATTTGCACAAGCAAGGATTCAAACCTTAGACCAATAGCACACTCCATACGCCACCATCCACTAGACCAGTAGGCTTTTTATATCATACTTTACCAAAATAAACTTATAACCCTACTGGCCAAAGATAAGGGTTTTCTCCTCAAAAGCCAAAATTTTGTGGAAGCTAGGGCTTGAACCCATGACTTCCCAAACACTCCCAGAGCACACAACCACTAAGCCAAAAACACAATTGTGTCACTTCCTTGCACAATTAAATATTTATGAGTAGCTTTCCAACTGCTCCCACGCTCAAGACCTAATACTTCTAGGCCCAAATTTGGGGCATTACATTTGTGATCGTTGCTTCGAGTACTAGCTAGCCCATACCTTAAATTTTTAGCTTGTTAGTGATTTTGAAAAATACCATTGATGAATCTATGAGTTTTATGATGGCTGATGATGGATTATGCGAGCTTGGTGTTTGATATACATGTTTTGTAAAGTGATTTTTGACAAAAGTGTCAATTAGGGATTAATTTGAGAAAAGTGTAAATTGAGGGGTTAAATTGTGAAATAAGTGAAAAATATAGGCTACTAGGGACCTATAGAGAATTTAGCTAAGCATGGGTCACATTGAATTTTGTGAATTTTGTGTATTTATGAAATAGGGACTAAATTGAATAAATGTGAAACTTTAGGGGCTAAAGTGTAGAAATGACCAAATATGTGTTTTTGGACTAAATTGAAAAATTATGTGATTAAATGAGTTGAATTTGTTATAATATAGATCAAGATAAGAGAAACCTGCAATGCCCCGATTTTTGGGCCTAAAAGTATTGGGCCTTGAGTCTGGGTTCGGGTAGAAGACGACCCGAATAAATGGGATGATTTAATTATTATTATTATTATTATTTAGTATGTTTAGTTACTAATTAAATAAATTACGAAGGGTTTATGGTGTGGGAAAAAGTCCGGGGCTCGGCCCATAGCTTTAGCAAAATTCTTAAATTTTGCCTCTTAAGGAAATCTAGGCATAAGGCCTTAAAAATAAGTTGGGTAGAAACTGGGCATAAAAGAATGCCTAGCCCAGTGTTTAGGCACACTGGACAGTAGGAAGGAAGGCTGGGGTTCGATTCCTAGTGTGCGCAAACATGTTTTTAAGTTAAGGGCTGTCGCAGGCAAGCCTTAAGAGTTGTTGGGGCTAACTCATGTCATAATAAGGATCTCAGCCCAGTGGCAAGGGATGTTAGAAGGCTGAAGGGTACCCCAGTTCGAGGCACGGGGTACGCGAGACGTTTATTTTTTTAAGCAAACTGGTTGAACTAAAATAGGCTTTAAAAGAATTCGCGAACGGAGTATGCCACAAGGAGCGCTTGTGGCACAGTGGTAGTAGCGTATGTGTGTGTTTAGAAGGCCGCAGGTTCGAGATGTATAACAGGAAAAATTTCCTTTTTATTTCGCAAGTAACCAAGGCTTCGGAAGGAATAGATTAAGATTAACTGTGACCCTATTATGGTGTAAAGGAAAGCTTGGTGCAGTGGCCAGCAGCAGGATGTGGAGCGCAAGGACAGGAGGAGGTCTAGAGTTCGAGTTGCTGTGCGCGCGAAGGACCAATTTTGCTGCTCACGTGGGGGAGAGTTAGAGTTTGACCGAAACTCTTCTAGCAGTGGCTTGAGTCGGTCAAGCGGTGGACTGCTGCTAATGGTGCAAGGAATTTGGATGGGACTTAAATTGATGGTGGCTGAAATTAAGGAGAAAAACATGGAATTTAAGAGTCAGGAAGGAATTGTGCCGAAATTGTTCTTTTAATTTTAGGCTTTTATGAGTTATTTCCTTCTTGTTCATCTCTTCTTCATCAAGAACCGAACCTATCTTCTTCTACTCTTCTCTTCTCTTTTTACTCACCTTTTCTCTCGATTAAAGATAGCCTATTACCCTTAAAAGTCGAAACCCGAATTTCCTTGGAAGCCGATTGTTTCTCTTGGCCGAATCTTTTACCCTCTTTATTCCAATCTTTCAAGAGCCGAAAACCCTCAACTCTCTCATCCATTACTGATTATTTTCTCTTCTTCATAAAACTTCTTTTCATCTCTTTTATATTAAAGCCGAACCTTAACCTCTCATCTGCCGATAATCTCTTCTATTTTGGTAACCCATTCTTCTATTTTCTTCTTAAACCGAATTAAGCATACCTTAGAATAGGTTCTAGAAGACGAATCTCTATTGTTATCTCCTCTCTTCTATTTTCTTTTCACTTCCTCTCCTCTTCATCCATATCTCTCACATCTTGTTAGCCGAATTTCTTTGTGGCCGAATCCTCTATTCTTTCCTTAGAAGCCAAAACCTTCATAAGTCATAGTGATTCGGGAATTAATATCTAGTTCTATTCTCTACTCGCATTTTAAGATTGGATTCACTGTGGATCTGAGATTGGGGAAGTATTGGAAACGCTCTTAACAAGTACATCGTTGGTGGTAAGTACTCAAAATCCTATTTCCATTCTTTATTTCGGGATTTAAAGAAAAGCCGAAAACCCCTATATGCAAAGGGTGCCTGTCGACTAAACTAAAAGGGTTTAGTGGTGTTATTTGATTTGTTTTGCTCTATTGTGGATTAAAGGCTACTGATCGAGGGCTTGAATCATTGGAATGACTAGATTTAGATCTAGTCCATATTCCGGCAAAGGTAAGAACTTTAGTGCCTAAGGTGTTAATGGTCGATTATTGGTAAGGGGATTTGTATATAAGTTGTTATGAATTCATAGTTTAACGTGTTAGTAACTAATTGTAGGCAACTCATGTGTGGAACTCGTCAACGTTTCATCGTAAAATAGGTGTGTAAACGACACCCACTTATAGTCTAGATCGACAAAAGCTGAAAAGTCGAAACGCCGAAGAGCCGGTATTTTGTGAACTTGCGAGCGTGCGAGCGTGCGAGCGCTCATGAGATAGTTTGTTTGTTAATCCTGGTAATCTCAAGCGGTAAGATTACAGAGTGCGCAATTTCGTGCACTTCAGTATACTTGGGCTTAATGGGCCGAAATTGGGTTAATGGGCCAACGGGCCCAATTCAATAAAAATACTCGGTAAGTGTTTCTGTTAATACCTTAATGGCTGTAATATGCATGAAAACCTTAACATAGTAAATTTACTAGAATACCCCTAAGTATGAATATTACCATTATACCCCTTGGGTTAATTCTGTTTGAAACCCATGATATTATGTTTTTGTATGCTATATGCCATGACATGCATATCTGTTGCATGGGATTTTGGATCTATTGATGGAAGAACCCGTTCTGGTGGCTATGCCACAAATATCTGTTTCTGGTGGCTATGCCACAAATATCTATTTCTGGTGGCTATGCCACAAATATCTGTTCTGGTGGCTCTGCCATGATATTTGTATCTCGTGACTTTATCACAATATCTGTTCTGGCAGCCATGCTGCAAATTCTGTGGTGTGTAGCAGATGGGTGGGTCGAGTTGTCTCCCCACATGGTGTAAGGTTGGTACAGGGGTGTATACGGATGGATATGGGTTGGGTTTCTGCATACATGCATAATATATGTTTTGTTACTGTAATGGGCTTAAGGGCCACACTGATTTCTGAATAGGGCTAAAGCCCAATTAATTCTATTTTTGATAGGGCTTAGGCCCAGTAAAGCTTGAACCGATTTAGGCTCTAGTTGGGTTTACTTTGCACACTGAGTTTTCCAAACTCATCCCTTAATTCCATCCATGCAGAAAATCCCTAACCATAGTGGACTTGGAGCCGTGAGGGATTCAAAGTGGCCACATGTTCTGCAAATTTTCTTTTCTTCATGTGTTTTGATCAGCACTTATTTTCTTTAATTGTTTTGGGTTTTTAAGTTGTAACAAGGCCACTTTATTTATTTTTAATTATTCTTAGTATGTTTTCTTAGCTTGGATATGATATTGTTTTGATTTTTTGAAATTGAATAGCTCTAGGGCGCATTTTAAAAAGGTTACTTGATTTCAAAATATCGCGTTAGCAAAGCAAAGCTTCCCCAACGAAAACTTTTCAAAATTAATAACCTTTTCAAATGGTTTTAAACGAATTGGTTTTCCCTGAACAATCACTCAGTTAAAGTGTGGCAATGGTTGTGTGCATGCCTAGGATTGGATCAGTGGAGAGCTAGGTACTTAAGCAGTCTAATTGACTCACCTCCTCTTTTCTGGCATCCTACCTGATGCACAGCTTCCATTCATTTTAATCTATAACGAGGATATTCTTTAAACACTAAGAAAGACTTTAGATAAAACGTGACTTTCCTAATAACGCTACAATGTGACACGCCGAATTTGGTCATAACGTCTGGGTCGGGTTTGGGGTGTTACAGAACCCAGACTTAGATCGAGGCAAGAATAAAGTACTCGAATAATCGACTAGTTTTGTTATTTTTATGTTTGAAGTAAGTTCGCACGTGATAAACATTGTTACAATTATGTTTTTAATGCTTTAATAATGCATAAATTGTATATATACGACTTTGATGGTGTACAACGTCAATTTGACTACATTTGGCACTTAGTGTGCATTTCGAGATAGCTTCAGCTATAAATAGCACTTAGTGTGCCAATTGAAATAGCTTCGGATATATGTGGCACTAAGTGTGTGATAATAAGATAGCTTCTGTTTAATGTGATAGCACTAAGTGTGCGATATAATTATAGCTTCGGCTAATCATTTTGGCACTAAGTATGCGAGTTCCTTAAGTATTAAAGAATTTTCAGATGGATTAACGTATTGAACAAAGAGGTGAAAATGTAATAATTAAATACGGGAGAGTACAGGTACGTATGATACTTATGTGGTAGTTAATACTATGTGTAGATGGATCTATATATATATGATAAATGGTCATGGGTTAGAATTGAGTGATGATATGAGACTTATTAGTACAAACTTACTAAGCTATGAAGCTTACTGTGTGTTATTTGTTTGTGTTTTATAGATTATCAAAACTAACTCAGACTCGGGGATCATCGGGAAACGTCATCACACTATCGATCATCTCGTTGGTACTTTTGGAAGCTTTGAATATATGGTATATGGCATGTATAAGCTAGTGTCATTTTGGCATGTTTTTGAGTTATGATATTAGCCATGAGATTTGGCTTGTAAATGTGATGTATATAATGTATTATATGTTGGCTTATTTTGGTATGTTTTCCATAGTTGTGGATATAGCTAAATGGTTGTTCATTTGGTTAGTTGTTAATGCTTGAAAGATGGTATGTTGTGGCTTGATTATAAGATGTTGTGATGGAATGTTTTGTGATATTAAAATAGGAGATAAAATGTTGAGAAAATGCATAAAAGAGATAAATGCAATAGTTGGTTTTGACATAATGTTTCAATATGATTTTTGTCATAGTTTTGAGTATTAAAATGGTTGTGTATAAGATGACATGTTTTGTGTATTAAATGGCATGTCTTGGTTGCCTTTGAATGTTTATAAATGATGTAATTTGTTGTGGTTTAGGTGTGCTTGAGAAGGGTGGCAAATTGGCTTTGCAAATGACCTATTTTTGTCCACGCGGGCAGAGACACGGGCGTGTGTCTCAACCGTGTGCGACACACAGTCATGTTATATGGCTATGTGTCCCCTAGGGTACCCTTTCGAATTAGGTCAATATACCCTACAGGATTGACATGGCTTAGACGCACAGGCATGTCTATTGGCCGTGTGTGGCACATAGGCTGGCACATGGGCGTGTGGCCAACTGTGTGGCCAAGTCAGTAACCTCCCTAATTTTCCCACGGCCATGGCACACGGGCATGTCTTCAGCCGTGTGGTGCAAGTTAGTATGTATGCCCTGTTTTCACATGGCCTGTGACATGGGTGTGTCTAGTAGCCGTGTGAGGCACACAGCCTGTTCATATGGGCGTTTGACCTTTAAATGTTGAAAAATTTTCAAAGTTTCTCAAAGTTTAGAAATGTTATCGGTTTAGTCTCGAACCACTTCTAAGCATGTTTTAAGGTCTCATAGAGCTTTATAAGGAACAATGTGAATGATTTGGTTGGATTTTATATATGAATGCATAATTGTATATGTTATGTATGTGAACGATGTGTATTGATCGGTAATACCTAGTAACCCTATTTTAGCGACGGATACGGGTTAGGGTTGCTGCAACATCAAACTCATCAAATGGAAAGAACATCAAGTCAGCCTCTAATCATCAAATGACATTTCTTACATACTTTGTCAACTAAAACATGCTTACCTAAATGGTTTGACACCTTAATCAAAAATTTGGTGAACTCGACAGGCAATTTCTTATTCTTTATGAAGTTCATACAAACATTCAAATGAGTAGATCCAAGATCAATCAATGCAATAATGTCAGTATCATAAAAAGAAAAAGTACCAGTAATAACATCAGGAGACGTCGCTTCTTCACGAGCACGGATGGCATAGGTTCTCGCCGGTGTTCGAGCTTCAGATCTCATAGCTATGTCTTCCGTCACACCCTTACTACTAGCTCCATTACCAATATTCCTCGGGGACCTTCCTCTTGAAGCAGTATTACTAAGCCTTAAACTTTGAAATTTCTCTTTCTCTGCCATCTCAGGGAAATCTCGGATAAAATGCTCTTGAGAGCCACACTTGAAACATGCCCACTCATTCACCTTACACTCACCAGGATGACGTCTACTACACTACTGACATTCGGGTCTATTAGACCTTTCATTGCCCACACTCGCCATTGAGGTGGCTTGAGATTTTAAACTCGAATGTTGCTTCTCACGATCTCTACGTGAATATCCCACTGAAACATTCAAATGGGAATACATCTCTTTCAATTTTTTAGATTAAGATGGAAATGAATTACTCATCGGTCTCTTTCTTGAGTCTCTAGCTTCAAGATCAGCTTTCCTCTTCTCTTTGTTCAATTCTTCAGCCTTACAAGCCCGTTCAACCAATACCAAATTTTCGTGGGCGAATATTTACTCTTTTTCTAGTTCAGTTGTCGGGTTAACCCATGACCTCTCAGAATCAGAATAAAAAGAAATGCAGTGGTCTCTGGTTTGTTCCACCATCCTCCCCGATAAATCATTAGGATTCGTTTTCAATAGAATCCTCCGTATTCACGAGTTCCGTCATCCCCATCGCTCTCGATTAATGCTTAGGTCTGAATTCTCCAATGGAGCCTTAATTTTTCAGCTCTAAGATCCCAACTAACACACGAATGTATTCATTCAATCTATTCTTAAATCTCTTGCACATAATGGCCTTGGTGGAGACACACTCCCGAGCATACTTACTCAATCTGACAAACTCTCGCTCATACTCAGTTACTGTTATACGACCTTGCTTCAACTCAAGAAATTCCTTACGTTTTTTATCGATGAATCTTTGGCTAATATACTTCTTCCGAAACTCTTCTTGAAAGAAGTCCCACGTAACCCTTTCTCTTGGCAACACCGATACCAGTGTATTCCTCCAATGGTACGCAGAATCTCTCAAAATCGAGATAGCATACTTTAAGCACTCATCTGGTGTGCAAGACAACTCATCAAATACTCTGATGGAGTTTTCGAGCCAAAACTCAGCTCTCTCAGCATCATCATCCACATTAGCTCGGAAATCTTCAACCCCATGCTTTCTCATCTTATCAACCGGGGACTTATTCATTCTTACAAAGTCCACACCTTGTGGTGCAACGGGAACTGATCGAGGAATGGGTAAGGGTGGAAGAGGTTGGGCATTTGGATTTGTTTGAACAAATTTCGTATACCACTCATTCATCATGTAAAGAAAGGCTTCCCTCTCTCCTTCCCCTTCACTAACCATAGGTGGTCTACTATCAGATGACGCTGCCCCTTAAGTGGGAGTCAGTGCATTACTTTCTACTTCATTAGCCTCAGCTCGATTAGGATCCATTATTATATGAGTCATCACACTATCACGGTTATTTTATGGCATGTATAGCTAGACTCATACACACACTATGTTAGTTTGAGAATCAAGTAAATCTAGCTCTGATACCACTAAATTTAACTCTCTTTACCTGTATTCGATGTCGAAACAGGGTACGAGGCATTACTAAACTTAAACTCAATCAAACATTCAAAACCGTGACATAAATTTCCACTCAAATTTAAAACTATTCATAAATATTCATATCGTCCCTTAAACAAGCCTACGAAGCTCAAAACATGCATTAGGAGTGGTTCGGGTCTGAACCAAGGACTTTAGAAAGCTTTCCAAAACTTAGAATTTTTTTCATAAAATAGGGGTCACAGCCCATGTGGCTTGGGAAATGCCAGTGTGGCTTGGGACACGCCCGTGTCGCTAACCTGTGTAACTCTCTGTTTATGATGTTATCAACAATTTAGGGTCACACGGCCAAGGCACACGCCCGTGTGGGCAATTTGTGTAACACCCCTAGCCCGTGTCCGTCGCCGGATTAAGGTTAAGAGGCATTACAGAACATTTTACAGTTCATATAAACATGCATTATATATATTACAAATCAAAATTTTAATCGCATTAATGCTTACAACTTAATCAAATATTAAGTCTAAATTAATTATGTCATTCACAACACAGCTCAAATAAAACATAATCCAAAATGTATCAAAACAATTTATACATATACAGAACATATAATACACTAATAACTTCATTACTAAATATTAAATCTATTTTTATATAAGTCAAGCACATACTTATACAAGCAACCACACATCATTTACTTACATACAAAAGATACATTCTATAATAAATAATTATATATATATCATCAACTCAAATAATTACACTACTCAAATTACTAACCAAAATTTACCAATAATGTACCACTAGGAACCGAAACTTTCTTATCCATATTTATTGATTTCGGTTAACTAACAAACCACATAGTCAAACATATTCTTTTACTTCACTCAATAATCATATACCAAATACATCTCATATAAATGACATATATTTTAATTTACTAAAGCATTACATGATATAACATGATACACATCCATTATTATTTTATAACTAATACACATGATCAAAACCATTAGACATATATATATCCAATAGATTATGTACCTGCATATATATTTACCACATTATAAACCAAGGCATACTAATATAATCAAGAACCAAATTACAAGTCAAGTAACTACCTTATTTTATTTTCAGCAAATAACCGTACATATTTAACAACTAAACTTAATTATTTAAAATCAACTTCACATAAGTATCTAATCTTAGATTGAACCACATTCAAATTATCCAAATATTCCATATATATATATACTTATTAAGGCCAATACATTAATACCCCATCCAAAGTCATTAATCAATTTCAATACTCAAAACACATATCATAAATGCCTCTCATCCATAGCACATAGCATGATAATCAAAATGAGCTCAAACCATAATTTAACCAAAAACAAACTCAAGCATAATAATTAAGCCATTTTCAATACATAAAACACCTACCACGAACATCATCTATACATAGTACTTATCACTTCAACTAAAACAAATTTAACCCACAATCAAGCATAATCGAATTATCAAAACCAAGCTTACTAAACATTATAACTAAGCACACATAAGACCAAGTCTAAGCATAATTAGCAAGCCATTTTCGCATGGCTTTAAATACATAACCAAATTCCACATTTCAAAAATATGTTCCAACCTATACATGCCATAGTTCAAGTTCAACTATTTAAATACCAAAATAGTAGATAGTGTGATGAACTTTGCTGACGATCCTCGAGCTCGTAACTTGATCCAAAATCTATAAAACAGAAACACACATATACACAGAGTAAGGTTTTATAGCTTAGTAAGTTGTAAACAAATAAACAACCCAGTGATATAATCAATTCATTTTAAACTAATTGAATTATATTAACAATACCATTAATTAGTCTCAAACTACAAATTTCATATACTATACATTTTCATACTCAATTTCTACCTTGGCCGAATGCTCACATAATCAAATTAACCACATGCTATTCAACTTTCAAAGTCAAAATGTCATTATGCTACCAAATATACATGTACTCATATACACAAACTCAAAAATCATTATAAAACATCATGTACATATATTAATTATTTGGCCGAATATACATACTATAATCACATTTATCCTTCATTTGCACCAAATACAATTTGTAACAAATAATCAAGTTACTCACTTACCTTATTTCAAATAGGTAACAAGCTAGTTCATACCTGGTCATTTAGCTCGTTTTACACATTCGATCACACTTATCGTTGCCTAATGAACCGTTCGGAATTGGATAGGACACTTGGATAATCACACATATCGTATAATGCTAATGTTCCAGACGTGGTCTTACATGTAATCACATATCGATGCCACTGTCCCAGACAGGGTCTTACTCGCACACAAATATCAGAGTCACATATCGATGCCAACGTATAAATGTGGTTTTACTCGCACACGTATATCGAAGTCACATATCGAAGCCATGGTCTTACACGCACATCACATATTGGAATCCTATGTCATGACATATGTATCTTAGCTATTCTTAAGGTTCATACGGGACTTTCGAATGTTGTATCTCGATCAAAATGAATGCTTGAACATGGTTACCAAACTTATACACATTCGGCAATAGCATATATAAATTCATATATTTTATTTCAGCATATATACTTTGTATTTAATTAAAATTAAGTACGTCTATTTGCTTATAAACTTACCTCGGACAATGAAAAATTAGAACGAAACGGCTAGTCGACAACTTTAATTTCCCCCAATCCAAATCTGATTTTCTCTTTTCTTGATCTAAATTAATATAAATTAAACTTATTTAATCAAATATTCAATCAAATTCATCCAAAAACACATAAATGGGAAAATTACCATTTTACCCCTGACATTTTACACTTTTTACAATTTAATCCAAATTGCACAAAACACAAAACATGCAAAATTTTCACACATCATGCTTAGGCCGAATATTCCTACTGTTCATACAAGTCCATACATTTCATTTATTTCACATTTTAGTCCCTCAATTTATTATTTTTGCAATTTAGTCCTAATTACTCAAAATCATCAAAAACTCCAATACACAACTTGTTAATATAAAACATATCTTTCATATTTCATCATCAAACAACAAAAATCACAAGCTCTCATCAATGAAATAACTCAAAATATTCATCAAAATCAAAAATTAAAGCATGGGTCTTGAAGATTACTTAGCAACGATCTCAAAAACGTAAAAATTATCAAAAACCAGGCTAGTTACATACCTTGATTGAACTTCCGAAGTGTTGAATACCCTAGCTTCTTTTTCTTTTCTTTCTTTAATTTGTTTCTGTCATAAGAAGAAAATAATGAATATAGCTTTAATTTATGTTTTATTATAACATATATAAGTTATTAACTATTTTACAAATTTAACCTTTTAAATTTTATATAAAACCATTATAACATATGCCTATCACTGTCCACCCTTTTTTTAATGGGATAATTGCAACATAAAGGCTTCTATTTATAAAGCCAAATGCAATTCAACCTATTTTAAAAATAACCACTAAATTTTTATTTTACGCGATTAAGTCCTTTTATTTAATCGGATACTCAAACGATAAAATTAAAGTACGAAAATTTCGCAAATATAAATTCACACAAAATAAACAAAGAAAATATTTTTTAAATATTTTTTGACTCGGATTCGTGGTCTCGAAACCACCGTTTCGACTAGGGTCTATGTAACGCCCCGAATTTGGGCCTAGAAGTATTGGGCCTTGAGTATGGGTCCGTAAGGGGGTTGTTTATAAGTATTTAATTGTGCAAGGAAATGACACAATTAAATGTCTGCTATGGTGGTTAATGGCCCTGAGAAGTGTTGGAGAAATCTTGGGTTCGAACCTGGGCTTTAGCAAAAATTTTGGTTTTAAGTGAATAAAACCCTGGATGCTTGGATGATGGCCTTTTAAGTTATTGTGTTAAATAAATGACACAAGGAAGCATGTGGTCTAGTGGTTGTGGCGTCATTAAGGTTGTAAGGGAGCCTGGGTTCAAGTCGTAGGTCTTGCAATTTATTTTGGTTTTTCTTTTAAAGGAACTTGGACTTTGGCCTATAGGCCTTATAATTAATTAAGGATAAAATATGACACAGAAAGAGCTTGTGGTGGAGTGGCATGGTGGCGTCTTGTGTAATTGTGAGGTTTGAGGTTCAAGTCTTAGGATGCACAGTGGAGTATTTATTTTGCTATTTGAGCTGTGTAGGAGGTGGAGTTGGACTAGAACTTTGTGGTTGAAGTGATCATAAGAATGAGGAATTTTCCTAATGGTTGAAAGTAATCCCACATCGGCAAGCTAACATGAGAATTTGTGAGAAGATGGCTTTAAATAGATCAAACTAGATGAGTTGGTGAGGAGGAAAGTGATTAAGACTCAATGCAGGATGTGCCAAGGTTGGTGATCGTAGTCTTCGGCGCGTTCTCATAAACAGGTGTGTATTCACGCCGTTCTTTGTTGGAAGTCGGCAAAAGTCGAAAAGCCAAAACTTTAGCATTTGAGGCCTCAAGAGCGTGCAATCGCTCATGGGGTAAACCAAACCCACAAACCGTGGGCGATAGACTGTAGAGGCCACCAGGAGCACTCTCGTGGTCTTGGGCTGTTTTGGGCCTTGTGGGGTTGTGGGCCTACACGGATAAAATGTATGTGATGCGGTAAGTGTTGTTTGACGATCGCATAGCTGTGGTTGTTTCGGGGCTAAATGGGCCACACGAGTGTGTGGGCCCACTTGGGCAGAGTATGGGTCTTAGGCCCATTTACACCGTTAGGTCTGTTTAGGTTACTTAAGTCGCTCAAGGCGACGGTGGACCTTCTGTTGGGTCGTTAAGACAACGATTTGTAAAATTACCAAAATACCCTCAGTTTGTAAAACTATCGAAATACCCTCGATTTGTAAAATAACCGTAATAGCCTTATTGGGCAGAATGACCGTAATACCCTTATAGGGCAGAATGATCGAAATACCCTTGTAGTGTAAAATTACTGAAATAACCCTGTAGGGTAAAAAGGACTATTTTGCCCTTGTGGGTAAATGACTGACTTGGACTATGAATTTGACTGATTTGACTGTGATTGTGTGACTATGTTTTAACTAACTTGACGGTGGTTGTACGACTGATATGCTTTTAATATATGTTTAATTGATTGTTACTGAGCATGACCATTTTGCATACACGTGTGATGATTGAGCATGACATACACGACATATTGCATTGGGGTTGGGTTTCTAATTTGGAGGATGTTTTGTACTAGTGGCTTTGCCACGTTTTATTGTTCTGGTGGCTTTGCCACGTATTCTGATATTAGTGGCTACGCCACGTTTACCGCTATTAGTAGTTTTGTTGCGTTACTATTAACTGTTACGCTGCGATATTGGTGAGGTGGCTGGACGGGTCGATTTAATCCCCACATGGTGAGTTGGTTGGTACAGGTGGTGAGCAGGATGGATTCGGTTGGGTTGCATACCTGTATTGTGATTATATTGTTTTGGGCATGGGCCCACACTGTCACTGCATAGGGCTTAGGCCCAGATTGTACTGTTATTAAATAGGGCTCAGGCCTAGACCATTACTGTATGTACTGTTACTGTTTGACTGATAGGGGATTACACACTGAGTTTTCATAAACTCACCCCGTTTATTAACTGTACAGGTAATCACCAGCATTAGGAGGATCGGTGCTGCAAGAGACTCGGAGGTGGCCACACAACTGCTATTGTTTTTGATTTTCTTTTAAGTTATCTATTTACAAGTACTTATATTTGATCTGGATTGTAATAAGGCCTCTTTTAATTTTTGGTTCTAAATTTGGAATTTTATATATTGTTTTATAACTGCTGGAGTAGAACACGATTTTTCCAAAATAATAATTATTTTTCAAAACATCACATTTCCGCAACCCTTTAAATTAAGCTTCTGTAGCAAATAAAGTTTTAAAGGCTTTAGTAAACCAACATAAACTAAGGTTTTCACAGGTTTTAAAATGGCCAGAGGTTTTAAATAGCAAGAAGGGTTTTCAATGAGAACATGGTTTTTGAAAAACACTTCAATGTGACACGCTAGATTCGGGCCTAACTTTTAGGCTGGGTTTGGGGTGTTACAGTCTAAATCGGGCTGTTACAATTTAATTTTTATAATTTTCCCTAAAATAGGTGCAGACTTCACACGCCCTGGGAACACGCCCATGTCCCTGGGCTGTGTCCTTCACACAACTGAGACACGCGGCCATGTCTTTGCCTGTATGGCCAATTCAAAGCTAAAATTTACAATACAGGGGACACACGACCGGATCACACACCCATAGGGCAAGCCATGTGTCACACACGGCTAAGATATATGCCCGTGTATCTACTCGTGTGAACACAAATAAGACTATTTACAAAGCCTTTTTGCCACCCTTACTTGCACCAACCTACACAACATCAAACCTCACCAATCCAAGCATATACACACATAACAAATTCAGCCACAACCAAGACATCTACACATCAATTACATGTTATTTTTTATCACATACAACATCTCATACTTATCATCACAAATCATGCAATAACCATATCCATGAAAGGCATCATCATATGTATATATACTTAACCAATATTAGCCAATACCAAATGGCCATTTACAAAATGAATAAATTACCATTACAAACCAACATATTTGGCCAAATCAATAATGACACATATCACAAAAGGACCAAGTCCCTATACATGCCATAACTCAAAATAATAGAATCATAAGTACCCAAAACAATAATTTGATAGTGTGAATGGATCTCTGACCATCTTCGATCCCTGAGCTGGCTTGGTGACACTAAAAAACGAGGAAAAAGAAAGAGGAGGAGTAAGGTTTAAAAGCTTAGTAAGTTTCTATGCAAATAATAGGCATCATAAACACATTATAACATATACATTTAACATGAGGTAAATTATCATAAATGTCATTGTAAATTTTACAATCCAATCATGACATGGATATTATATAAAACTTTAACATCATACTTACACAAACATAACCTTACCGAGGGATTCATCACATACTGAACTCATCAAGCATAAGTTTTACGTCCATACCTGTACCAACTTGCAACATACCATGGTCTTTCGTAACATTAACATTTCCGTCACGTTTCCCGTTGAACCACTTGGAACACTAAAGGATACTCAGGATGTCTCACACACATGGTAATATACCAATACCATATCCCAGATATGGTCTTACATGGGATCTCATATTGATTCCAATAGCCCAGCTATGGTCTTACATGAAATCTCATACCGATGCCATATCCTAGATATTGTCTTACACGTAAACTCTAATAACCCTAATGTCATGACATTCGTATCCTAATTATTCCTAAGGTTCAATCGGGATATTTCTCACTTGTCAACTTTATTAAACTCCTCCGAAGAGTCAATCATCAATTCATACAATAATAAAACATTTAAAGCATAAATAATAATGCATCATTTACATACGAACTTACCTCGGTAAAAAAAAGTAAAAATGGATCTAATCGTTTATAACCTTGTTTTTCCCCCCGATCAAGGTCTGAACTTTGTTTATCTTGATCTATAATAGCAAATTTAGCTTATTTAATTATCACATTACTCAATTCAGCCCAAAAATCATACTATGACAAAATTATAATTTTGCCCCTAGGTTTTTAAAATGAAATGTATTCAATTTCTTTGTTATCCAAGCCTAGCCGACCCACAGACATGCTCATATTAGCCTACCATTTTCATCAAATTAGATTTTTACTACACAATTTACAACTTTGACAAATAGGTCCCTTTTAGGTATTTTCATGAAAAATCACCTAGTAAAAGTTGTTTATTACACATCAAACTTTCATTTTCTACCATTAAACATCAAAATACATGCATGTCATACATGGTTAAATTTTTAAATATGAACCCTACTTCAAAATAATGGTAGAAATGGAAAGATTGGGTGAGTACGACTTCAAAAATGTAAAAAACATTAAAAACGGGGCTAGCATGCACTTACTATCAAGCTTGAAAGTTGAAGAAACCCTAGCTATGGTGTCTTGAAAATTTTGGCTAAGGGAGGAAGAAGATGGACAAAATTTTGACTTGATTTTCCCATTTTATTCTTTTATTTACCAAATGACCAAAATGCCCTTTTGGCCTTTCTTTGAAATTTTATCTCTCCATGCCCATTTTTGTCCACTAACTTAACAAATGGTCTAATTACCATCCAGCGACCTCTAATTTACAATCTCATATCAATTGGACACCTCTAACATGTAGAACTCAACTTTTGCACTTTTTACGATTTAGTCCTTTTGACTAAATGGAGTGCCCAAATGTCAAAATTTTCGAATGAAATTTTCACAAAATCATTTTGTGAAACTATAGACCATGAAAATATGATAAAAACAAGATTTACTATGTCAGATTTGTGGCCCTGAAACCACTGTTCTGACTAGCCCTAAAATCGGGTTGTTACAAGGTCCTAAAAGTTTTAGGGGTGTTTTAGGAATTTTAGACTAAAAGTGTTCAAAATTTTGCCACATGGTTTATCGGTAATGATTTCGACTATGATTTTTAGAAAAATGAAATCAATTTTTGAAAAAAAATTTAGAAACCTTTAATTTTAGAAAAAGAACTGATTTGTAATAGGGTCAAAATTGTGAGCATTTCTATTACAGTTTTACCAAATTTCAAATTTGAACCTAAAACCCCTCATTCCCAACTTATTTTTCACGGTAGTTTTCTCCCTTTTTGCTAGTGTTGTTATCCCTTGCTTTCACAAACTCAAAAAACTCAATTTTGATCTCCAAGCATAATCCTCTTGGTTTCCATCATTCCCCAAATATTAAACCTTCATATATCTTCAAGAAAACATCCAAAATTCCATTGATTTCATTATCTTCTTCATATGTGGGTTTCTCGGGTTTGCATCAAAAACTTGTTATTCATTCCATGAAAGGTAACCATTCACTTTCTTATAGGCTTTTAATTTTATCAGGTCTTCGAAACTAAATTTTTCATTATTAAATCGCATGTTTTAATTAAAAGTGAAAAATAGAGTCCTTAATGGTGGATTTTATATTTTTCAGTAAAGATGTGATTTCAAAGTTTTAATCAATAGGTTCTGATATAATTAAGAAGTTTTTAAACTTGTTTTGAAGTATCATTAAGGATTTCTTGGGTTTTAATGAATTTTTAGGAAAATAGCCATAAACATGTCGAAAAAGTCAATACTATAAACTGAGTATTTTGGTGTAGTTAAACATTGGGAATTAGTCGTAGGTGAATTATAAGATGAAATGAATTAGTTTTAGGTGAAAAGGCTGAGTATAGACTGAGATATTCGAATGCAAAGATTGCTATGTTTAAGATTATGACTACATGAGAGAATAGTTTTAGGCTTATGTTTTTGATTGTTTGTTCTTAGCTGATTTTTGAATTTATTGTTGTGCGAATTGTTGTGTTGAAGTTCCGGATTTGCTAGGACCATCTACGAGATAGGAAAGGCTAGTTTGAGATTTTGGCATTTCAACGAGATCATAGTGCTGAATGTTTAGACTAACTGCTTGTGGACATGATTCAATGTGTTATTCGAGAATTTAGTGTAACACCCTTACCCCGAATCCGTTGTTGGAATAGGGTTACAGAGCATTATCGTAAAATCATAACTTAAAAAATTCAATTCCAAACATTTTATAAAACATAGCATAATTAATTCAATCACATTCATATCATCCTTAATTCGAGCCCTTGTGGCCTTAGAAACACTTTAGAAATGATTAGGGTCTAAATCAAAATCATTTAGAACTTTATGAAAAAGATATGAAATTTCATACTGTAGGGGTCACACGGCTGTATGGCCAGGCCGTGTGACTCACACGGCTGAGACAAACGCCCGTGTCTCAGGCTGCGTGGACATTCAAAATAGGGACACACGGTCGTGTCCCAGCCCGTGTTTGTGCCCGTGTAACTCTCTGACTTGGGTCACACTGCCAAGCCACATGCCTGTGTGCTAGGCTGTGTAACTCTCGAAATGGCCTCACACCCCTGTGTACCAGGCTGTGTGCTAAGCCATGTAATTGCCTAGCTTGCAACCCTTTGAAACCTACAGAGGACACACGGCCATGTCGCGTAGCCGTGTATCACACACAGTTGAGACACACGCCCTTTTCTTAGGCTGTGGACAAGAAATTGACCAATTTCAAGCCCTTTCTTTCGCTCAACTCAAGCACACACCTACGAGTCACTTGCACATACAATGAAGCTTTAAAACATACCTAAAACATGCATAATAAAACAAATTCAGTAGGTAATTTATCCATACAACTAATATGCCAAATGCACCTCAATCACAAATCATAAAGTCAACCTAAACATAAGCATATTTATCCATGAATGGACCATACACAAGTACCTATTTCCATACCAAGCAGTATCACAATTGACCATATAAAAAGTCACAATCCAACATACTAAATTGGTCATTCAAAATATACCATCACTTGACCATTTCAACACCAACCATTTAAGCATCAAAATGCCAAAAGTTCACCAACCATAATACCACATATATACATGTCAAACATAATAGCTAGATCATTAATATAAGTTCACCTATACAAGCCATTATAACCATGACTAAAACATCAGAATCTACTGATATATCTATTGGATAGTGTGATAGGTCTCTGATGAGATTCCAAATTGAACAAGCTTTTGATTATCTATAAAAACATAGGATAGAAAACTACGTATGCATATAATGCTTAGTAAGTTCGTATAACATAAAATATAACTTACCATTTCATTACATAGCATTAAAATCTAACATGATATAATCCAACTAGTAGCTTGGCACAAGCCTAATCACGAATAACAACACATGTTAGCATACTTGAACATAGTTCATATGAATTTAACATAGATAACCATTACACTTGAATATAATTCAATTGAAATTATCATCTTCCATAACATAACAATTTTTCCATGTATCTCACCATTTCAATCTTTTTCATAAATACATATCTTGGTTCATATTGAAAACTTACTATTTCCTTTCCAATTCATGCTTGTTGAACCATTTAGAATATCATCGGATACGCGGGAAAGCTCACACGAAGTGTGTTAAACATATAGTCGTAACATTTTCCTTTCCTTTACATCGTTGCTCACACGAGCTATGAAATGGGCCTACTCACACGAATTTTGGGTTAGAATGTAAGCTACGCAATGCTGCTCACATGAGCTGTGGAGTATCCACAACAACATCAGAAGGTCATTCAAGACCGGTACCCGAAACATGAAAACCTTAATGACATGTCATTTGTATCCTACAAATTCTTAAGGTTCAAATGGGGCTCAATAGTCATCGCAACATTGTTGGATTACATTAATTAATTACATAATAATTAACAATTTACATATAGCTCAAAAGATAGTATTAAAACATGACACAATTACACGAACTTACCTCAATGATAAAGGCGTAAAAATAGAGTCGACTAATCCAAAGCTTTATCTTTACCCCAATCTAATCTATACAAGGTCTAACTTGATCTAAATAGATAAATTCAATCTATTTAATATTTATTCAATTCAAAATTCATACATTTGCAAAATTACACTTTTGCCCCTATTATTATGATTTCTTTATAAATTAGTCCTTAAGCACGTAAATTGAAATTCATGCAATTTCATCCACTTACTATGCTAGCCGAATTAAATATAATCCCATAGAAACTAAAACAAATCATTATTTTACAATTTCACCATGTATTTTACATATTTTACAAATAAATCCCTAATTAACATTTTCAACAAAAAATCACTTTACAAAAGTTGTGTGTTTATCAACAAAGATTCATTTTCTTCCATCAAACATCAAAAATCACATGAATACCTTCATGGAAAAACCCTAACCCTTTAACAATTTTGCAAATTAGCCCCTAGGCTAGCTAAAATAAGCCACAAGGATTCCGTAAACATAAAAATCATTAAAAAGGGGACAAAAATCACTTACATGCAAGCCAGAGATTGAACCAAATGCTTCAAAGCCCTAAACGTGTTCTTTCTTCTTAAATTTCGATGGAGGAAGAAGATGAATGAAGTAAAATGGATTTTGTTTTATTAATTTTAACCTTAATTACCTATTTACCTTTATACCCTTTAAATACTTTAATAATTTCCATAAAACCAAACTCATAAATGTCCACTAACACAAAAATTTTATGATTACCACCAAAGTACTCTTATATTAAGGTTATATAACTATTAGTTGCCTTTAGCTACAAGAAATCTACTTTTACACCTTTTACAATTTAGTCTTTATGACTTAATTAAACATGCAAACAGTAAACTTTCTTAACGAAGTTTTTATACGACACTATTAATGTAACATCCCATACCTGTAAGCCACGCCAGGGCGAAGTATAAGGCATTACCTAACTTGGCCTTATGCATTCGAACGACTTTAAGTCACCAGGACTCGGTCCAAATTTAAAACTTTTTCAATTTCTACCTTAAACTTCTATTTTTGAGCCTACGAGCCCCAAATCGACTATTGAAAATTATCCGGGACCATTTCGGGTCCTGAAACCAATCTTAGGAAAATTGCCTATAAAATAGGGCACACACCTTTGTGGAAGGGTGACACGCCTGTGTGGCCATTTCGACATGGTCGTGCTGATGGGTCGTATGGCTTACACGGTCGAAGCACTCTGGGACACGCCCGTGTCCCACACCTGTATGGAATTAAATTTTAAATCTCACCTATAGGGGTTTTCACACGGCCAGACACACTCCCGTGTCTATGGCCCGCGTCCCTCACACGGCTACAACACGCCCGTGTCTTAGCCCATGTACAAAAACCTTGGTATTCTATTTCTAATGTCATACGACCCTGGCTCATGCCCGTGTACTAGGTCGTGTCCTCCACACGGCTAAGACACACGGCCGTGTCTCTGCCCGTGTATTTAATACCATGCATACTGACTTGAAATTTTTACGTGTAGGGGACACACGGTCAGACCACACGCCCATGGGGTTGACCGTGTAGGCAATATAAGTCTATCTATCAAGACTCATTGTCACTCTTGCATAACTATTTCCATACAATTACCAACCAATACCAAAACAAACACAACTTCTATAATCAAATCAACCACAATAGACATTCATTCAACCATGAAGATGCATCTTTTATAAACTCAACATGAATGTTAGCCATCCTTCAAGACTTAATGCAAAGTGTGGGATCTACCTCAAGCCAACAAATTTGGCCAATTCACAAGACACAAAATAATAAGGTCTAGCCCTACACATGCTATACTCAAAAATATAAATCCAACTATACCGAATGTTTCGGCTGATAGTGTGATCGATATCTCTGACTTTCGGTGATCCTTGAGCTATTTAGGCGGCACTGAAAGGAAATAGAAAGGAAAGGGAGTAAGCATAAAGCTTAGTAAGTTGCATATAAATAAATATACAACAACAAATTTATCAATGATCATCATGCTCATGACACAAAGGTGGGCATAAGCACACTTACTCATTTCCATCCATACAGGTCTCATATACTATATTGAGCTCATTTCTCATAAGTACCAATTAGGTACCTGTACCACTCACAACACGGTTTTACCTTCCTATTTAGCTCACAATCATAATTTTCACCGTTAAACCATTCGGAACTCTACCGAATATTTCATAAGCCTCAAACATGGGGTAAGGTGCCGATATCATGTCCTAGACATGGTCTTACACTAGCTCTCACATATCCGTGTCGATGCCATGTCCCAGACATGGTCTTACACTGACACATCTCGTAGCTGATGCATGTCCCAAGCATGTCTTACACTAGCTTATGTCCCAAGGCCAATACATGTCCTAGACATGTCTTACAGTGGCACTCGTCTCAATGCTGATGCATGTCCCAGACATGGTCTTACACTGGCTCTCATAATGTGGCCGATGCATGTCCCAGACATATCTTACACTAGCCCACAATAATCCATATGTCATGGCATGAATATCCGATTTACTTCCTAATATTCCAACGGAATTTCTACTATCTCATTTATCGTCACACATTTTCAATTCCAAAATCAAGCAATTCATGCTATAATATTTCAAGCACATACAATAACAACGTATTTGTATTGTTTACATACAACTTACCTCGGATTACAAAACGTACACGACTAGTCAGTTCAGTTAATTTGTTTGGCCTTCCCCCGGTCTAGGTTCGGATTCGGTAAATCTTGATCTATAATAGCAAAATGCACTTATTTAGCCACTAAACAAAATTCGGCAATCTAAAATTCACTTCTTAGGTAAAATGACCATTTTGCCCCTAGACCTTGACAAAATGATCATTTTGCCCCTATGCTCAAAAATCGATTTTTATCAAATTTCTTCGTATCTCAAGCCTATTCGAACCCTTTTTACTCTTATAGCAACTCCAAAATCCTACTATTTCACACTCTTATCACCTATTTTGCAACTTATGCAAAATAGTCCCTTTAGGTGTTTTCATGCTAACACCCTTCACAAAAATTGTTTAAAATACAACTAGGACTCATATTCTTCCATAAAAAATCAACAAATATCACAAATTCATTCATGGAAAACCCTAAACTCTTAATCATTTTGCAAAATAGACCCCTCATTTGAAAGCTCATGCTTCAAGGGTCTCAAAAATACAAAAATCATCAACAAAGGACATGAAAATCACTTACTTATGAGTCAACAAAGTGGCTGAAAATTTTGAGCTTCCAAACCCCTTTCAATGGTTGATTGTCAGTGGTGTATATGAGAAGAAAAGAAAAGATGACAACTTTTATTTATTTTAATCAATTTGCTAATGTCATCAAAACCCAACACTTTGACTAATTGATTCTCTTGTCTCATGGCCAGCTATGCTTTCTTTTAAGGGTCTATTTTCCCTTTAAAGACCCTTAAATTTGGTTCTCTAGCTATTTGATACCTTTAACTATTAATCTAGAACTTTTACATTTTATGCGATTTAGTCCTTTTTCGCAATTGGGCTCACAAACATCAAAATTAACTCACCAAATTTTTCATGGACTATTATATACATGCTATGACTACAAAATAATAATAAAATAATATCTTTAACTTTAGATTTGTGGTCCCGAGACCACTATTCTAACTAGGCCCTAAATCGAGCTTTTATAATTAACATACTGTAGACATTAAAATAAAAAAATAAATATTTTCACATTGGATTTGTGGTCCCAAAACCACTATTTTGATCTCACTGAAAACATGTTGTTACAACTCTCCTCCTAAAGGAATTTTCATCCCTGAAAATCTTACTAGAAGTTCGGGTCTTGCGCTTTCATATCTTCTTCCGGTTCCCAGGTGGCCTCCTCTATACCATGTCATTGCCAAAGGAATTTTACTAAAGCTATGCTTTTATTTCTCAATTCCTTAACCTCTCATGCTAAAATTCTTATTAATTCTTCACTATACATCATATCAGGCTGAATCTCGGCACCAACAGGTGAGATAACATATGAAGGGTCTAATCGGTACCGTCGTAACAGAGATACATGAAACACATTATGGATCTTTTCTAACTCTGATGGAAAAGCTAATTAGTAAGCTACTGGCTCAATTATTTTAGTGATCTCATACGGCTCGATAAAATGTGGACTAAGCTTTCCTTTACGACCAAACTGTAGGGCTTTCTTCCTGAGTGAGACTTTCAGAAACACTTTATCGCCAATTTGAAATTCAATATCTTTTTAATTCAAATCCGCGTAAGATTTATGTTGATCTGAAGCTGCTTTCAAACTGTCTCGAATCACTTTAACCTTTTCTTCAGTTTCTTATACCAAATCAACCCCGTCAAGCTTTTTCTTACTGAGCTCAATCCAATACAATGGAGTTTGACATTTTCGACCATACAAAGCTTTATACGGTGTCATTTTTATACTTGATTAATAACTGTTGTTGTATGAAAATTCAACTAATGGTAGAAATCTTTCCCAGTTGCCTTTGAACTCTAAAACACAACATCGAAGCATGTCTTTGAGTATTTGAATCACTCGCTTAGATTGACCATTGGTTTGAGGATTAAACGTAGTACTAAAATGCAAACAAGTATCTAAAGCCTCATGCAACTTGCTTTAAAATCATGACGTAAACCTCGGATCAATATCAGAAAAGATAGAAACTGTCACCTTATGCAATCTGACAATCTTAGTAACATATAACTCAACTAATCTCTCAAGAGAATAATCTGTACGTACTAGAATAAAATCTACGGACTTCATCAGACAATAAAAAATGACCCAAATTATAACTTTCTTTCTTGGAGACAAAGGCAATCCCAATACAAAATCTATCGTGACACGCTCCCATTTCCACTCTGTAATCATCACTGGTTGTAACAAACCAGAAGGTACCTGATGTTCAGCTTTAACTTGCTGAGACACTAAATATCTCGATACAAACTCAGAAATCTCTCATTTCATACCTGGCCACCAATACATTTGTTTCAAATCGTTGTACACCTTATTACTATCAGGATGAACAGATAAGCTACTATTATGAGCTTCCTTTAAAATCTTCTGAACAAGATCAAAATTTCTTGGAACGTAAATTCTGCCTTTGAAGTGCAAACTATCATCAGAGCCAATCTGAAAATTTGAATCAAGAGTTGATTCAATTCATTTTCGTTTAGCTACCAACACATCATTGTATTTCTGAGATTCACAAATTCCCTTACTTGTAAGGATCAATGATTCAATCTTGGATGTTGAAGAATATTTCTCACCTGCGCCAAGATATTTCATAGATTTGAATAAATTAAAGGTTAACTGATCATCTTGTACTCATATGGTGGGTTCCCCTTTTTAGACATCTACCAATATTCTCCCAATTGCCAAAAATGTCCTTCCTAGAATAATAAAGACTATCACATCCCACATTTTTATTATTAGTGACGCAATAATAAAAACAAAGAAGTGAAGTGGTCTAGTGGTTTTGTGCTCCTAAGCTATCCTAGAGGTCCTAAGTTCAAGTCTCATTGCTATCATCTTTTTATGTAAATTTGAACACATTTTCCCATGTGAATTATATGCTTGTTGTCCACCCCTCTTGTTACCATACTAGGAGGATTTTTTCCCTTTTAAAGAGTCAAACTTACCATAAGTTGAGGTAACATAATCCCTTTTTTACTCTATGTCTCCCTCTCTTGTCATTTCTTCCCAGCATTGTCATAGAAGAGGTTCCCTGAACCTAGACTAGGTTGACAACCCTTTCCCCTCACTCCCTACCTCTCATTATCATCCCCTTTTCCCTCTCTTTCATATTTTTCTTTTTCCTTTCCTTTCTCATCCATTTTTTCTCTCTTTTTACTAGCTAACATTTTTTTCATTCTTCATTTTTGTTTCATTCCGCCACTGTGACCAGCCCTATCACCACCAATCACTGTACCCTTTTAGTCTCTATAGCTCTTCCTCCTCTTTCTGCTCCCGTCACCACTACTGACTATTGGGCTTTTCCTTTTTTTCAACTTATTTCTTTTCCATTCTTTTTATTATGGTTGACTTTATACCCTCTTTGTTTTAATAATTCTTTTAGATCACCCAACTCTACAATCTCGTATCTATATTGATCCAACGACCATCTCAAATTGATTAAGTTGTGTAACTGTAGGTTATTCGATCATTAACTTCTCCTCTTAATGTTTTCCTCTATTGGCCAAATGGTATATTGGCCATGGAAGTTATTTTTCTTTATTTAAGTGTTAATATGATCACTTATGTCCTTTGAAGGTCCAATCGATAACAATAGGAGAAATCTTTAACTTTGGATTATATATCATTGATTCAAGTGTGCAAACCATGGGGAAAGTGTCTGATGAGATTTTAGTATTAACCTTTAGTTGTAAGACCCTAAAATAGGGCCTAAGAGTTTTAAGGGTATTTTAGGAATTTTGGCCTAGATGAGCTTGAAATTTCGTAAGGTTGTTACTCAATAATGTTTTCGACTATGTCATCTTAATTATTAAATCAATTTTTGAAAAAGTGTTCCAGAAACCCTTAATTTTGAGAAAGGGCTAATTTGTAACAAAGTCAAAATAGTAGGCATTTATGTTGCAGTTTTACCATTTTGTAAAATTGAACCTATTTCTTCCCTATCAACATGTTTTCATGTTAGATTCCCTTCCCCTTCATTATGCTTGCCGCCCCATGCTTATTCCTTGGTATTTTACTCAATTTTTTATTCCCAAACCACAATACATTGATTCCCTATCATTCACAAGCCATTTACCATCATAAATCTATAAGGAATGTAACGCCCCGTACCCGAGACGGTTGCCGGAGTCGAACATGAGGTGTTAACAGACTTAATTCATTGCTTAAACAGCTCAAACAATTTAATTTTAGAAATTCCAGACAAGTTGGTTAACTGCATCACAGTGGCTTAAAAATTCATATCTCGAGCTCTGAAACTCAAAATCAAGATCCGTAAATTTTCCTTAAAACTAGACTCATATATCTACTAATTTTTTTCTAGAATTTTTTGGCTAGACCAATTAGTATAGTTTATTAGTTAAAGTCTCCCCTGTTTCAGGGTTTGACTGCTCTGACCTCTGTGTATTACGAATCAGATATCTCTCTGTAAAGAATTTCAATGACTATGAAGTTTGTTTCTCTTAAAACTAGACTCAATAACAAATCTGTACATATATATTATGACTTATAATAATTTTTATACAATTTATGGTAAATTTCCAAAATCAGAACAGGGGATCCATAAATCACTCTGACCCTGTTTCACAAAAATTTAAACATCTCATAAAATATAACTCATATACTTGTTTCGTTTCTTCCATAAAAAAATAGACTCATAGTTCTTCAATTCCATATTTTATTCATCATCTAATTATATCTCTACTATTTTTAATGATTTTTCAAATTCACGTCACTACTGATGTCTGAATCTTTTTTATGGTAAATTTTACCTATTTCATGGTTTCCATGGATTAACTAGCAATTTGACATACATAACACCAAATATGATCATAATTAGCCATTCCAATGGCTAATCATTACCAAGCATGTTTTATACTACTCAATAACCATATCATAAAACCATATATACACAATGATTATAATGCTATACATGCCATACTCAAAATATACAAGCCATTATGCCAAGATGGTATATGGATAGTGTGAGCGTGCCTCCGACCGTTTCCGATTTCCGAGCTGGCTTGTCAACACTACAAGAAATGAAAAGGAGGGAGTAAGCATAAACGCTTAGTAAGTTCACATGCAAATAGCAAGTAACATAACCATATAAGCAAACATAAAACATTATTTGCATAATCATCACCAAGACATTCATATCATATTTTCATTTATCATCTTACCATATTGTTGTTATATCGATTTTTCAACCCGAGGGTTAAGTACATACCTGTTCAAAGTATCCATTTCATAACACTTACCAATACGTCCCTTTCATCTTGAGTATTCCTCCATTTGAGTAGAACTTTACCCGTTGAACACATCGGAATATAATTCGGATACATGGAAAGTTTGCACATAAGTGCCACATATGTAGCCAAGCTACTATGTAACCCGCCCATAAACGAACTCAGACTCAACTCAACGAGCTCGGGCGTTCGCATCCATAAGTGAACTCAGACTCAACTCAACGAGCTCGGATGCCTAGTTACATTTCACGAACTCGGACTCAACTCAACGAGTTCGGACATTCGCATCCATAAGTGAACTCGGACTCAACTCAACGAGTTCGGATGCCCAAATATCCTAGTGACATGTCACTTGTATCCTAATCCATTCCTAAGGTTCAACGGGACCTTTTTCCCAATCATGTGTCTCAACCATCTTCTGCGAAATACCGATCATCGATACTCTAGTAGTATTTCACATTTTCCAAGTATATCACATAATTTGACATATTATCAAACAATTATCACGAGTATAATATTTCATAATAATTATCATATCATTTAAATAATATAAAAACATTTAAAATAATAACTATGTTACCAACATTTACATATGAACTTACCTCGTATGCGAAAATGGTTACTTTTACCATTTCGTCCACAACTTGGTATTTTCCCCATTTTAGCCCAAATTTCAGTTTTCCTTGCTCTATCATTTAAAATATAGTCTAATTAGGACTCATATTATTCAAATTGACCCAAAATCATATTTTGGAAAAAATACAATTTTGCCCCTAAACTTTTGCATATTTACACTTTTGCCCCAAAGCTCGTAAATTAAACTTCAGCCTATTTTCTTATGTTTTATGACATGCTGATCATTTTTCCCTTCTATGGCAACATCAAATTCTCACTCTAACATGTACTTATGACTATTAGGTATTTTTACCGATTAAGCCCTTTTGCTCATTTTCACTTAAAACCGAGTAGCACAAGTTGTCTAACATAATTTAAAACCTCATATTCTATCATAAAACACCAAAATACACAAATTTCAAATATGGGTATTTTTCCAAATATAAACCCTAGGTTAAATTATTGCTAGCATAAGCTAAATCGAGCTACCGGGACTCTAAAAACGTAAAGAACTTGAAAAACGGGGCTAGAATGGACTTACAATCGAGCTTGGAAGCTTGAAAAACCCTAGCCATGGTTTCTCCTTGCTATATCTGGCCATGGGGTTGAAGATGAGCAAAATTGGCTTTTAATTTTGTATTTTAATTCATTTTACCCCTAAATGACCAAAATGCCCTTACTACTAAACTTTCCAAAAATTCCATCCATGTCCAATTTTTGTCCATAAACTTAGAAATTTGTAAAATTCTATTTAAGACCTCCTAATTAATATTTCAAAACAATTTCATACTAGAAACTTCTAGAATGCAAGTTTTGCAAATTATTCGATTTAGTCCCTAATTTCAATTTAAGCACTTTATGCATAAAATTTCTTCACGAAATTTTCACACAATCATGCAATCATATCATAAACATCAAAATAATTATAAAATAATTATTTCTATCTCAAATTTTGTGGTCACAAAACCACTATTCCGACTAGGCCCAAAATTAGGATATTACAACTCTCCCCCCCTTTAGGGATTTTCGTCCCCGAAAATCTTACCAAAAAAGTTGTCTTCACTTTTAATCTCATTTTCGGTGCCGAAGAACTTTCACTTAGACTGTACCTCCAATACATCTCTTTAATTTCTCATATGATCTGAAAGCTTACATCTCAACTCTCAACTGTTCTTAAATTTTCAACCCTTCTCAGTTTCCCATGATATCATGACAAAAAATCCGGATCTTAACTTATTAATAGAGACCGGAATTCCAAGAAACCCAACAATCAAAGAGACCTGAATTTCCATGAATCTGATGAGTAGGAATTCATTCAATACAGATATGATTTATAGATCTCACCAAACATTTAACAATAGGATACATCACATTTTCCTCTTTCTGCCATGGAAATAATTCTGATATGGCCTCAAGAATAATCCTTCTCATTTCCATCCCAATATCAACATTGACAAGGATAATTTTGATAGATCCCAATGCTCAGCTTTAATCCCTTTAACAACTCCGATTTTATGTAACATCGAATGCTATAAACTATCACATTACCTCACTGTCTTGAAACACATCACAATTCATACAACAGTATATTACTGAAAGTCAGGAAGTCTTTACTCAATGTAGACTAGTCTAGTTCAGACGCTTCGGCTACCAACATTCTCATCTATCCAAACTTTGTCAACATGTAATAAACTTTTCAGTTTTCACAAAATGAAAACCTTATCATTCGTAGTGACTTTAACTAATATCAAACTTTTTCTAATAAATATACACTTCTCGTTCAGACTATTTACTCTTTTATCCGTACAAAATGAAATTCTATTATCAGACTTGGGAAAAATAATCCTGAAATAATTGTCGCATGAAATCTTTCAAATAGATAATTCACCATACCGACTGAAACTCGCGCTTTTATCACTTATGCCTTTACTGATGTCAAATCCTTACACAGAAATTAGAAAAAAAACCCCAATACTAAAATCACCACATTACCAAGATCAAATTAGAAGTATAGTCATATTTGACATGATTATCATGGGCTGAAGAACGCACTTCGAACACGAGTCATAATTGACAAATTATGGAACAAAGATAACAAGAAAACCGAATAAAGAAATCCAAAATAGAGAAATCCAGAATAAAGAAATCCAGAATAAAGAAACCCAAGATGCAATACTATGCTGGAGAATCGAAAACCAAGCCGGAGAATCGAAAACCAAACTCATAGAGAAAATACGGAATACCCCGATAATTCTTCAAAGAAAGAAAGTCCAAAAGAAAACATCATTTAATCCCACTGGAATCAAATATAACAAGAACAACATATCTTCCCATACATATATATCAGATGAAGCATCAAGTAGAAGAAACAGAATCATAATATCATATGTATTCTCTCATCAATTCTTATCGATTTAAATGAAATAGAATACTCGATGAAATAGAGCAATATAAATTATAAACCAGTCGGACTACCAATGCTTTCATCCAACACCGGATTAAAAGACATTCCCATATAACAAGAATTTCTTCAAGATCAATAGCCATAGAAATATTTCAAGACGGGTAAACACATAGAACATCTCAAAAGAGACCGCTAAATCTGTCTAGTCATAACTATCACACTCGGATAGTTCACATTTCAAATATCATTTCCCCAACTAGTTCTGCCACACAAATTTCATATTAAACCATTCACTAAAGAAGGCCATTCTGAATAAATTTCGATTTACACTTTTCTCGACCTTGCACTGAGAGTAATTCGGTTTACCAAGGAGAATTCCTTTTCTAATCGGGACAATGCATAATTCCAATAATCTTTACGTCAATCCGATACTTTCTTGGCTCGACTTTACTTATCAGCTCATTTTCAATCTCGATCATACTTATAATTATTCTATCATCAACTCTTTGGGTTCTCAACCGGAAACTTATTCAATACAAATCTCATGAAATTCCATTATAAGTATCATTTCGGTAAGGAGGAGGGGTTGTAGGACCTCTGACTCGACTTTCTTATACATACACATATGACACAACTTCCATCATCATAGCAACATCATCAAAATCATGTCATTCATTCATGTTGGCTTACACCAATTTTCCTATTGTCCCATTTAGACAATATACTTACGCATACATTCTATGTTTTCTAGATAGCTTTACTTATCCATTCATTTAATTAAATTAAGTCATGCTCATGACATCATATAAGGCCAAACAAACATAGATATTTGCACCACAATCATAACTTTCATTTCGTGCATCATCATATACATATCATTACAATCATATAATTCAGTCCAACAATTTAACACAGATAAGTTCATCTCATTATAATCCTTTATCTCATAAAAATTATATATCATTAGCATTCATCAACATTCGACGTCCAAATCAAAACACGGACATTTTCATTCATATCATAATATTATGACTTTTATTCATACCTCTACTACTTTCTATTTATTCCGTTCATCTTATCAAGTAAGCCATATACACTACATCATATGAGCATTAAGCAAATATGAATATTTATCACATATGTATCATAAACCTTTATTCATACTTTTCTGAACTGAGACTTATCATAATCATAATTTTACTCAAATATCTTCACATAACATTGAACATGGTCAGCGCAACTCGGTTGGAGAGTATCCTGTCTAAATAATACGGTACTCATACGCGTCGGAAGACATCACACTATCACAGATCAGTGGCATGTATTGCTAAACTTTTACACATGCTAGGTTAGTCCGAGAACTGACTAAACCTGCTCTGATACCACCAAATGTAATGCCCCGTACTCGAGACGATTTTCGGAGTCGAACACAAGGTGTTAACAGACTTAATTCATTGCTTAAACAACTCAAACAATTTAATTTTAGAAATTCCAGACAAGCTGGCTAACTGCGTCACAGTCGCTTAAAAATTCATATCTCGAGATCTGAGACTCAAAATCAAGATCTGTAAATTTTCCCTGAAACTATACTTATATATATATTTACTAATTTTTTTATAGAATTTTTTGGCTAGGCCAATTAGTACAGTTTATTAGTTAAAGTCTCCTCTATTTCAGGGTTTGACTGCTCTGACCTCTGTGTATTACGAATCAGATATCTCTCTGTACAGAATTTCAATGACTATGAAGTTTGTTTCTATTAAAACTACACTCAATAATAAATCTATACATAAAAATTACGACTTATAATTATTTTTATACAATTTATGGTAAATTTCCAAAGTCAGAACAGGGGATCCAGAAATCGCTCTGGCCTTGTTTCACAAAAATTTAAACATCTCATAAAATATAACTCATATACCTGTTTCGTTTCTTCCATATGAAAATAGACTCATAGTTATTCAATTCCATATTTTATTCATCATCTAATTATATCTCTATTATTTTTAATGATTTTTCAAATTCACGTCACTACTGATGTCTGAATCTATTTTATGGTAAATTTTACCTATTTCATGGTTTCCATGGATTAACTAGCAATTTGACATACATAACACCAAATATGATCATAATTAGCCATTCCGATGGCTAATCATTACCAAGCATTTTTATACTACTCAATAACCATATCATAAGACCATTTATACAAAATGATTATAATGCTATACATGCCATACTCAAAATATACAAGCCATTATGCCAAGATGGTATACGGATAGTGTGAGCTCCCTCCACTGTTCCCGATTTTCGAGCTGGCTTGTCAACACTACAAGGAATGAAAAGGAGGGAGTAAGCATAAATGCTTAGTAAGTTCACATGCAAATAGCAAGTAACATAACCATATAAGCAAACATAAAACATTATTTGCATAATCATCACCAAGACATTCATATCATATTTTCATTTATCATCTTACCATATTGTTGTTATATCGATTTTTCAACCCGGGGGTTAGGTACATACCTGTTCAAAGTATCCATTTCATAACACTTACCAATACGTCCCTTTCATCTTGAGTATTCCTCCATTTGAGTAGAACTTTACCCGTTGAACACATCGGAATATAATTCGGATACATGGAAAGTTTGCACATAAGTGCCACATATGCAGCCAAGCTACTATGTAACCCGCCCATAAACGAACTCGGACTCAACTCAACGAGCTCGGGCGTTCGCATCCATAAGTGAACTCGGACTCAACTCAACGAGCTCGGATGCCTAGTTACATTTCACGAACTCAGACTCAACTCAACGAGTTCAGACATTCGCATCCATAAGTGAACTCGGACTCAACTCAACGAGTTCGGATGCCCAAATATCCCAGTGACATGTCACTTGTATCCTAATCCATTCCTAAGGTTCAACGGGACCTTTTTTCCAATCATGTGTCTCAACCATCTTTTACGGAATACCGATACCGATACTCGGTAGTATTTCACATTTTCCAAGTATATCACATAATTTGACATATTATCAAACAATTATCACGAGTATAATATTTCATAATAATTATCATATCATTTAAATAATATAAAAACATTTAAAATAATAACTATGTTACCAACATTTACATATGAACTTACCTCGTATGCGAAAATGGTTACTTTTACCATTTCGTCCACAACTTGGTATTTTCCCCATTTTAGCCCAAATTTCAGTTTTCCTTTCTCTATCATTTAAAATATAGTCTAATTAGGAATCACATTATTCAAATTGACCCAAAATCATATTTTGGAAAAAATACAATTTTGCCCCTAAACTTTTGCATATTTACACTTTTGCCCCAAAGCTCGTAAATTAAACTTCAGCCTATTTTCTTATGTTTTATGACATGCTGATCATTTTTCCCTTCTATGGCAACATCAAATTCTCACTCTAACTTGTACTTATGACTATTAGGTATTTTTACCGATTAAGCCCTTTTGCTCGTTTTCACTTAAAACCGAGTAGCACAAGTTGTCTAACATAATTTAAAACCTCATATTATATCATAAAACACCAAAATACACAAATTTCAGATATGGGTATTTTTCCAAATATAAACCCTAGGTTAAATTATTGCTAGCATAAGCTAAATCGAGCTACCGGGACTCTAAAAACGTAAAGAACTTGAAAAACGGGGCTAGAATGGACTTACAATCGAGCTTGGAAGCTTGAAAAACCCTAGCCATGGTTTCTCCTTGCTATATTCAGCCATGGGGTTGAAGATGAGCAAATTTGGCTTTTAATTTTGTATTTTAATTCATTTTACCCCTAAATGACCAAAATGCCCTTACTACTAAACTTTCCAAAAATTCCATCCATGTCCAATTTTTGTCCATAAACTTAGAAATTGGTAAAATTTCTATTTAAGACCTCCTAATTAATATTTCAAAACAATTTCATACTAGAAGCTTCTAGAATGCAAGTTTTGCAAATTATTCGATTTAGTCCCTAATTTCAATTTAAGCACTTTATGCATAAAATTTCTTCACGAAATTTTCACACAATCATGCAATCATATCATAAACATCAAAATAATTATAAAATAATTATTTCTATCTCAAATTTTGTGGTCACAAAACCACTATTCCGACTAGTCCCAAAATCAGGATATTACAAGGAAAACACCCAAAACTCCATAGATTCCATCATCATCTTCAAACGTGGGTTTTTCAAATTTTCATCAGAACTTGTTCATTCTTTCAACACAAGCAATAATTCATGTATCCATTGGTTTTTAATATTATTTATACTCTTAAACTAAATTATTAGCCCTCAAATCGCATGTTTTATATAAAAGCCAAAAATCATACCACTAATGGTGGATTTTAGGATTTGAGTCAAAAATTGGTTTCAAGGTGTTTTTAAACTTTTTTTAGCATGAATAGAAGTTTTTTAAAATTATTTTGAAGTTTCGTTAATGATTTCTCATGTTTTAATACATTTTGTGAAAATTGCCTAAAAAAGATGTCGAAAAATGTCGATACCATGAAATAAGACAATTTGTCTAGTTTGAAGGTTGTGAATTAGGCATAGATGATTAATTAGATGAATGAAACTGAATTCAGGAAAAAAGATTTTGTGTGGACCTAGATATTAAAATTTAAAGTTCTTATGCTAATAGTTAAAATTTAAAGATTGGGTGTATGGAATTGCTACTCATAAACATGACTCATGTGTTATTTGGGAATTTAGATGTAGTCTAAACCCCTACTCTAAGTTTTGAGTGTAAGTTTTCTTGAATCTATCAGTATTTTGTGGCTGTGTATTGTGCATGAAATGTGATAATTGAGTATGTGATTATTGTATAAAGTGCAATTGTATACATAAAGTAAATGTGTAATATATATGTTATATGACTTTGCTAGTGTTTTGAAAAAGATGCTAATATGCAGTGATAGTGCACAGTTAATTGGTCAGTAATATGCGTTGTTTTTGGATATTTTGGCCTTGTGATCTTGGAACCAGTGGATATACTTGGCATGCTATAAGATTATGAGTACTCACTTATATGTAATTTTTTGGGGCATTGAGGCCCTTGGACATGTTTGGAGGGATAAGGGAATAAGAGCTAAGCTCCATTCAACGGGAAATGTGAGGGGAATTAAGGAGAGCGTTAGCTATATGCTTTACTTTTGGGACATGTTTAGCTTTATGAGTCTATGTGGTGTAATGGAGATCCGTGTATCCAATGTGTGATGATAGAGTTTACTACATGTTTCATAATCCAAGTTCCATCTTATCATATTTTATGTAATTGTGTGCAATATGTTCTATGCTTGAATGAGTATATATATGTGTTATGAGAATGACCTATTAGACGATGCATGAGTTAATTGTATATATGCTAAACTTAAGAATGAGGAACTTGTGAGCAATTGATTGGTTGTGTTACATGATGACATGTTTGTGTTGTAGAAATTCTTGCATTCTCTGAGCTTGTTGAAGCTCACTCACTCATTTCAACCTATGCAGATTAGTGACGTCACGGTTTGGGCGATGTGGCTCCCGAGAGAGTGATCCAAGGAAGGCTGGTTGTTATTGTGGGTGCTCTATTATTTATATTCATATTGGGAAATAAGGCAATGTGGTAGACTTGTTTAGTGCAATGATATGTTTGGGTTACTTACCGACTTTGTTATTCCATTTTTGGAAATTTGTGAGTTTATATGTTTGCTTATGTTCATGAACTTTAACGATGGCTTGATGTATCATGTTGGGACTCGTTTAGATGATTCAAACTGATAAATTTAGCCTTAGGATGATTATTTACCAAAGCAAGTGATGCATGATACTTAGAATCTTATTTGGAATGAGTTCATTGCATGTGTATAAAGCATTTTGATGTCCACGGGTAGAGGTATTGATATTTAGGATTTAAAATTGATACCTCTTTGCTTTAAAACGTGTAGGGAGTCAAAATAGAATTTGGTATTGATACATTACCTTGAGTATCGATACTAAGGACTAAAGTATCGATATTTTATGGTAGGTACCGATAATATTCAATAATTAGGATTTTTGTATGAGAAATAATATGCTTATTTGGTATCATTTTTCCAAGTGGTATCGATACCTACGAACATTTTTTTGATTTTTTGCTAAATGACTCTTATGCATGTTTCTAACTGTATGTAAGACTGATTAACAAATAATTTGCATGTAACAATGTTAATTAACTATTTGGACAACTTAAAACTTATTCGGTTTAACAAAATATGATCGTTTTGCTTGGATCTAGTTTCCCAATTAGTGTATATAAGACGAGACTATAACAGCCCGTTTTTGGGGTTAATCAAAATAGTGGTTTCAGGACCACAATCTAAATTCAAAATATTTATTTTAATATTTTATTATGGTTTACAGCATGATAGAATTATTGTGTGAAAATTTCATAAAAAATTTTTACCGTTTAAAGGGTTAATTCGGTAAAAAGGACTAAATTGCGTAAAGCATAAAAGTTGCATTCTATAAGCTAAAGGTGTCAAAAAGCTATGAAACTTCAAATTTAGGGTCCTTATGTGATAAATGGACCATTAATTAGATAGTGGATGATGTGGTTTGGCATTTGGTTGTAAATATTAATTTTTATTTAGGTTAATATGGTGATTGATGTTTAAAATGATAATTATAATAAAACAAAATGTGTATTTTGCATTCATCTTCTCCAACAAGAGAAACTCAGCCAAATTCTTGAAGAAAAATAAGGCTAGGGTTCGGCACTTCTTTTCTCTATCAATTGGGTATGTATTTTACTCTATTTTTAATGATTTTTACGTTTTTGAGATCATTGCTTTGTAATCTAGCTAGCCGGTACCTCCAATTTCAAAACTGTTAAAGTATTTGGATGATGCCATTGTTGAATGTTTGATTATTTTGATGTTTAATGATAGAAAATAAATCTTTGATGTTAGATTAATGAGTTTTGTTAAGTGAATTTTAGTAAAAATGTCAATTTTGGACTAAATTGTGAAGTATGATAAATTGTGGGGTAAAAGTGTGAATAAATGAAAAATATGGGTTGTTATAAGCATGTATGAAATTCGGCTAGCTTGGGCTATGATGAAATTGATTAAATTTGCATTTTTTGAGCTTATGGACTAATTTGTAAAAAGGTCAAAAGTGTAGAGGTAAAATAGTAATTTTATCAAAATATGAAATTGGGTTAAAATGAATAGAATATGAATTGAAATAACTGAATTTGATTGATTAGATCAAGTTAAGCCTCGTACGAGTCTATATTAAGGGAAAAACAAAATTTCAGACTAGTCGATCCATTTCAACATTTTGACGATCAAGGTAAGTTTTTATGCTAATAAACGTAGTTAAATTGTGTTATAAATGCTTATTCATTATTGAGTTGAATTGAATGCTGAATGGTCATGATGACGAGTAAGAATTCACAGAGTTATGACATTCAAAAGTCCTGTACGAACCTAGGAATATTATAGGATACAAATGTCATGACATTAGAATTATAGAGATGTGATTACATGTAAGACCATGTCTAGGACATTGGCATTCTAATGTGATTACGTGTTAGACCATGTCTGGGACATTAGCATCGTTATATGATTTCATGTAAGACCCTGTCAGGGACAGTGGCATCGATATGTGATAACATGTAAGACCATATCTGGGATATGGCATTGTATGAGCTTTATGTGATTTTTGAGTATCCTTAATGATTCTGAATGGTTCAATGGGCACAATCAAGACGAGAAGGAAAGTATAATTGAATTAAGTGATACAGGTTCGTACAGAACTTATATGAGAATCAAATGAAGGTAATTTGGTAAGTTTTTAGTGTATCATTAAGATTTGAACCCCTAATCTCTTGGCTACACTATACGTCCTTTGCCACCAAGCCACAAACGCCTTCGTGTCGTTTATCTTCCCCAATTAATAATAAAGTCTTTTTGCCGACCTCCAAGTTATCTAAAAGAAAAACCCACAACTTTTGCTCATGCTACGACTTGAACCCAGCACCTCTCCTTACTCCTAACGCCATCATGCCGCTGGGCCAAACACATCCTTGTGTCGAATTTCAACCTAACATATTTATAAAGCCTAAACACTAGCTTCTCCACAAAACTTATGCGCAATAAAAAAATTTCGCCAAGGCCAAGACTTGAACCCTGGACCTCTTGCTTACTACCCACGCCTTTTGCCACTAGGCCACATGCTTCCTTGTGTCAGATTTTACCAGGCCTTATTAATAAGCCTTCCACTTAATGCTTAGGATTCTTTAGAAAAAAATGCAAAAATTTGCTAAAGCCTTGGATTGAACCCAGGACTTTTCCCACACTACCTACCTTTCCTAAATTACTTAACAATTAAACTAAACACACAATTATAAAATATTTAAACACATTTCTTTTATTCTAGCCGCCTTCTAACCGATCCCAAGCCCAAGGCCCATTACTTCTAGGCCCAAATTCAAGGTGTTACAATGATTGTGGATGATGTTTATGAATTATTTGTAAAATGTTTCAATTTGTCTGGTAACGCCTTTAACCCTAGTCCGATGATAGATACGGGTTAGGGGTGTTACATTTGGTTGGTATCATAGCTATAGTTTAGTTGATTTTAGGACTAACGTAATGTATGTGAGTCTAGCTATACATGCCATATTTACGAACTGCGATAGTGTGATGAATCCTAACAATGAAAATATGTTTTTATATAGCAAATGGATCCTAAACGAGCTATAACTGACAATGTCGAGACTAATGCGCCTGCTCTTGCTCAAGGGACACTGCCATCTGATTCTAGACGGGCTACTAGTAGCCACGAAGGAGAGGCTAAATAAGCCTTCTATCAAATGAAGAATGATTGTTTCACCAAATATATCTGAACTAATCCAGCTGTGCCACAACCTTCATCCCCGGTTAATCCTCCGCAAGTCCCTGTTATGCCACAAGCTAATCTAATCTAGTTGAATAAGCCTCCGATTGATAAAATTAGAAAATATGGGGTAGAAGAATTCCGTGCTACTACTAATGTTGATGCTGAGAGAGCCGAGTTCTAGTTAGAGAATACAATACGAGTATTCGATGAATTATCATTGACTCTGGAAGAATGCTTAAAATATGTCATTTCACTTTTGAAGGATACAGTGTATCATTGGTGGAAGACGTTGATATCTGTAGTTTCGAAAGAACGAGTTACTTGGGATTTCTTCCAAGCTGAATTTCAAAAGACGTACATCAATCAGAGATTCATCGATCAAAAATGCAAAGAGTTTCTTGAGCTAAAACAAAACTGTATGTCTATTACAGAATATGAGTGAGAATTTGTGAGGCTGAGTCAATATACATAAGAATGTGTCTCGACTGAAGCAATTATGTGTAAGAGATTGGAGGATGGCTTGAATGAAGACATCAAATTATTAGTCAGGATTCTAGAGATAAAAGAGTTTTTTGTACTTGTTGAACGAGCATATAAAGTTGAAGAGCTCGAGAAAGAGAAAAGGAAAGCTGATTTAGAAGCTAGATGTGAGAAAGAGATCTGCAAATAAATCATTTCAATCTGTGTCAAAGAAGTTCTGAGATGATTATAGTCGTTCAAAGGCTAATGTGGGGCATTCTAGTAGAGATCGTGCTAGATAGCATTTGAGCTTCAGAGCTCCAGCTACATCTGTTGCAAGTGTTGGAAATATCAGATCTGATCGAGCTGAGTGTAAACATAGTGGCAAAAGACATTTTGGCAATTGTAGATTGTATGATTGGGCTTGTTTCAAATGTAGATCTTTAGATCACTTTATCCGAGATTGTCCTGAGTTTGTTGAATAAGAGATAACACAAAATTCGAGACTGAGTAACACCTCAACTCGAGGTAGACTACCAAAAAATACGAGAAATGTGAGTGGCAGCCAGGGAGGGACTAAAGATACTACTGCTAGATCCGAGGCTCTCACACCTGCCAGAGCCTATGCCATTTGAGCTCATGAGGAAGCTTCATCTCTAGATGTTATTACTGGTACTTTCACTCTTTATGATACTTCTGTAATTGTTAATTGATCCAGGATCGACGCATTCGTATATATGCATAAATTTATTATCTAGTAAGACTTTGCCTGTAGAGTCTACTGAATTTGTGATTAGTGTATCGAATCCCTTAGGTAAAAGTTTTTTAGTTGACAAAGTCTGCAAGAATTGTCCGTTAATGTTTTGAGACATTTTTTTTGGGCCGATCTGATGTTATTACCTTTTGATGAGTTTGATATAATTTTGGGTATGGATTGGTTGACTTTGCACGATGCTATTGTGAATTGCAAATGAAAAACTATTGATTTAAGATGCAAGAATGATGAAATAGTCCAAATTGAATCCAGTGATTTGAATGGGTTACCGGCTGTAATTTCGTCAATTGAAGCTCTAAGTATTGTGAGAAAAGGCTGTGAAGCTTACTTTGCTTATTTGATTGATTCGAAAGTAACCGAAAAGAAAGTGGAATCAGTGTCTATTGTCTGTTAATTTCCTGATGTATTTCTTGAAGAACTTCCAAGATTACCTCCGATTCGAGAAGAAGAATTTGGCATTGAGTTAGTACTGGGAAGTACACTGATTTCGATAGCTCCATATAGAATGGCTCTGACCGAGTTAAAGGAATTAAAGTCTCAGTTGCAAGAATTGACTGATAGAGGATTCGCAAGACCGAGTTTCTCACCTTGGGGTGCACCAGTTCTATTAGTGAAAAAGAAAGACGGTAGAATGAGAATGTGCATTGATTATCGTCATTTGAATAAAGTAACTATCAAGAACAAATACCCTCTGCCCTGAATTGATGATTTGTTTGATCAGTTGAAAGGAGCTATCTTGTTTTCAAAGATAGATCTGAGATCGGGCTATTATCAGTTGCGAGTAAAAGATTCCAACATTCCAAAAACTACTTTTCGAACGAGGTACGAACACTATGAATTCTTAGTTATGCCTTTCGGATTAACCAATACACCTGTTATCTTTATAGATTTGATAAATCAAATATTCAGACCGTACTTGGATCACTTTGTTGTTGTATTCATTGATGACATTTTGATTTATTCATATGATGAAACCGAACATGCCGAACATTTGAGAATAGTGCTACAAACTTTGCTAGATAAGCAATTGTATGCAAAGTTTAGCAAATGTGAATTCTGGTTATAGGAAGTCGGTTTCTTGGGCCATATAGTATTAGCATTAAGTATCTGAGTTGATCCGAGCAAAATTTTAGCTATTTTGGATTGGAAGCCTCCGAGAAATGTTTCAGAAGTTCGCAGTTTTCTTGGATTTGCTAGTTATTATCGAAGGTTTGTAAAAGGCTTTTCGATGATCATGACTCCGTTGATGAAACTACTCCAGAAGGATGTGAAATTTAAATGGTCTGAAAAGTGTAAGAGAAGCTTTGATCAGTTGTAAGCCCTATTAACTGAAACTCTGGTGCTAATACAACCAGAATCGGGTAAAGAATTTGTGATCTATAGTGATGCTTCATTGAACGGGCTGGGTTGTGTTTTGATGTAGAAAGGCAAAGCCATAGCCTATGCTTTGAGACAGTTAAAGCCACACGAAAAGAGCTATCCGACGCATGACCATGAGTTAGTTGTGATTGTATTTGCTTTGAAGATTTGGCGCCACTATTTGTTTGGTGAGAAATATCATGTATATTTAGATCATAAGAGTTTGAAATATCTGATGACTCAAAAAGATTTGAACTTTCTATAGAGAAGATGGCTAGAACTGCTAAAAGACTACGAGCTTGTTATCGATTATCATCCAGGAAAAGCAAATGTTGTTACCGATGCTTTGAGTCAGAAATCATTATTTGTACTGCGTGCGATGAATGCTCAATTGTGTACGTCTAATGATGGTTCGATTTTAGCTTAATTGAAAGTGATACAGTTGTTTTTACAACAAATTATTGATGCTTAAAAGGTTGATAATGAGATAATAGCAAAACAAGCTCAGTGTGATTTAAATTTTGATTTAGAATTTAGAGTTGATGATAATAATTATTTGAGATTCCAAGATCGGATTTCTGTTCCAAGAAATTCAGATTGATTCAGATGATTTTGAACAAAGCTCACAATAGTCAATTATCTATATATCCAGGTAGTACGAAAATGTATAACGATCTGAAACAACTTTACTGCTGGTCTGGAATGAAAAGAGATATCTCTGACTTTGTTTCAAAATATTTGATCTGTCAACAAGTTAAAGCTGAACATCAAGTGCCATCCAGTTTGTTACAATCGATTATGATTCCGGAATGGAAATAGGATAGAGTGATGATCGATTTTATTTCGGATTTGGCACTATCTCTGCAGAAGAAAGATGGTATTTGGGTTGTGGTTGATCGATTAACTAAATCAGCTCATTTTATTCCATTACGATCTGATTACGCACTTGATAAATTAGCTGAGTTATACATTTATGATATTGTGAGATTGCACAGAGTGCCATTGTCTATTATGTCAGGTAGAGATCCGAGATTCACACCACGGTTTTGGAAGAAACTACAAGAGGCTTTAGGTACGAAATTGCATTTCAGTACTGATTTTCACCCGCAGACGGATGGACAATCCGAGTGGATTATTCAGATACTCGAGGATAAGTTAAGATGTTGCATTCTTGAGCTTGAAGGTACGTGGGAACAGTATCTGCCATTGATTGAATTTGCATACAATAATAGTTTTCAATTGAGCATTAAAATGGCACTGTGAAGCCTTATATGGTAGAAAATGCCATACACCATTGTATTGGTCAGAACTTAGTGAGAATAAGATTCACGGAGTTGATTTGATAAAAGAGACTGAATAGAAAGTAAAAGTGATCCGAGAAAGTTTGAAAACAGCTTCTGATCGTCAGAAATCTTATGCAGATTTGAAACGAAAAGATATTGAATTTGAGATCGGTGTCAAAGTGTTTCTGAAAGTATCTCTGTGGAAGAAAGTACTTTGATTTGGTAGAAAAGGGAAATTGAGTCCGAGGTTCATCGGGCCATATGAGATTATCGAGCGTATCGGGCCAGTTGCTTATCAATTGTTGTTGCCACCTGAGTTAAAAAAGATTCACAATGTATTTCACGTATCGATGCTTCGATGATACAGATCTGATCCTTCACATGTAATTTCTCCATCTGAGATTGAGATATAGTCCGATATGACCTATGAAGAAGAAAAGATTTGTATCTTATCACACGAGGTTAAAGAATTGAAAAATAAGAAAATTTCGTTAGTTAAAGTGATGTGGCATTGACATGGTATTGAAGAGGCTACGTGGGAGCCTAAAGATGCTATGAGACAACAATATCTGAGTCTGTTCAACGGTAAGATTTTCGGGGACGAAAATCCTTAAGGGGGAAAGTTGTAACAGCCAGGTTTTGTAACGCCCTGATTTTCGAGACTTTTCGAGATTTCTGTGAGTTTTGGTAAATCTTGATTTTTGGTATGATCTGATTATATAAACCATGTTTAAGAATGTTAGTGGGCCTCTAGAAGGCCCAAGTCTAAGTTAAAACCTGTAGATTTAATAAATTTTGATTTTAAAAGAGAAGGGGGTTCTGGTGTATTGGGCTTTTAAGATTAAATTGGTAGAATAGGCCACAAGAAGACCTGTGGTAAAGTGGCAGGGTGACACCACTAAGGTGCTAAAAGGTGGCGTGTGGAAGTCAATGGGGAGCTAAGGTTCAAGTCACAAGGTAAGCAAATAAAGGTATTATTTTTCTTATGAGCAGGAATGGTATGTGATGGAACTCAGGTGAAACTCTATCAGGAAGAATTTGAGTTGTTCAGGGGATTGAGTAAAGGAGGGATAAGGGTAGAAAATCAAGGAGTCTGAGTAGGAAGTAAGAGTTGGTCGTATAGGGGACTCTGTAAGTGCAAATTCGGTTAAGTCTCTTAGTGATTGCAATCTTGGCATTTGGGTTAGTGGTTGCCAAATTCTTTTTGTGCATTTTCGGGATTTGTTTGGTCATTCTTCTGTTTTACCGAAATAGGGTAGGGTACTTTAGGTTCTTCTCTTTTTCTTTCTTTTTCTAGAAGCCGAAACCTACACTCTACACTTGTGCCGACTTGTGTAAGACAAAAACTATCATCCTTTCTTTTCTTCAAAGCCGAATTCTCTCATCTTCTCCCCTCTTCTTTTCTCTTTTCTTATCGACCCTCATCTTCTTCACCTTTGTTTTCCCTCAAAACCAAATACCTGCTACCGATTTCTCCTTAGCCGAACCTATATCCTCCATATTTCTCTTCTTCTTTTCCTCATTAACCCCTATCAAAGCTGGTTAGCCGAATCCCCTTTGAAGCTGAACCTCTCATCCTTTCTTTCAAACTGAAACTTTTCTACACTAAGGTACTTCAGAAGTCGAATCTTTGATTATACTTTTTTCTTCTTGTGCGGTGGTTGGATCTATAGTAGATCGGGAGTAGTTTCATAACGTTTTAGGTAAGTGCTCGAATCTTTCATTAGTTACTTACGTTTTAAGGTGAAAGACGAAATCCCTATCAACTAGGGGTGGCTAACGTTTGGACTAAGGGCGTATTGGTTTCTTAATTTTGGTTTTGTGTGCACTAGTGTGGACAAGGGGACATTCAACAAAGGGCTTTGAAGGCTAACACTGTTGGACATCTAGATCTAGTCCAAATTTCGGCAAAGGTAAGAACTTTAGGGCCTAAGGTGTTAATGGCCGAATATGGTAAGGAGTTTAATATATGATAGTTATTGAATTGTAGTCTAACATATGGGTAACCGATTGTAGGATATCGTAAGGGGATCCCATCGTCAATTCGTCGCAAAACAGGTGTGTAAACGACAAGACTAGATCGGCAAAAGCTAATGTAATATCCTGATTTTGGGCCTAGTCGGAATACTGGTTTTGTGACCACAAAATCCGAGATTGAAATAATTATTTTATAATTATTTTGATGTTTATGATATGATTGCATGATTGTGTGAATATTTCGTGATGAAATCCTATGCCTAAAGTGCTTAAATTGAAATTAGGGACTAAATCGAATAATTTGCAAAACTTGCATTCTAGAAGTTTCTAGTATGAAATTGTTTTGAAATATTAATTAGGAGGTATTAAATAGCAATTTTACCAATTTCTAAGTTTATGGACAAAAATTGGACATGGATGGAATTTTTGGAAAGTTTAGTAGTAAGGGCATTTTGGTCATTTAGGGGTAAAATGAATTAAAATACAAAATTAAAAGCAAATTTTGCTCATCTTCTTCACCATGGCCGAATATAGCAAGGAGAAACCATGGCTAGGGTTTTCAAGCTTCCAAGCTCGATTGTAAGTCCATTCTAGCCCCGTTTTTCAAGTTCTTTATGTTTTTGAAGTCCCGGTAGCTCAATTTAGCTTATGCTAGCAATAATTTAACCTAGGGTTTATATTTGGAAAAATACCCATAGGTGAAATTTGTGTATTTTGGTGTTTTATGATAGAATATGAGGTTTTAAATTATGTTAGACAACTTGTGCTACTCGGTTTTAAGTGAAAACGAGCAAAAGGGCTTAATCGGTAAAAATACCTAATAGTCATAAGTACATGTTAGAGTGAGAATTTGATGTTTCCATAAAAGGGAAAAATGATCAGCATGTCATAAAATATAAGAAAATAGGCTGAAGTTTAATTTATGAGCTTTGGGGCAAAAGTGTAAATATGCAAAAGTTTAGGGGCAAAATTGTAATTTTTCCAAAATATGATTTTGGGTCAATTTGAATAATGTGAGTCCTAATTAGACTATATTTTAAATGATAGAGCAAGGAAAATTGAAATTCGAGCTAAAATGGAGAAAATACCAAGTTGTGGATGAAATGGTAAAAGTAGCCATTTTCGCATACTAGGTAAGTTCATATGTAAATGTTGGTAACATAGTTATTATTTTAAATGTTTTTATATTATTTAAATGATATGATAATTATTATGAAATATTATACTCGTGATAATTGTTTGATAATATGTCAAATTATGTGATATACTTGGAAAATGTGAAATACTACCGAGTATCGGTATCGGTATTTCGTAAAAGATGGTTGAGACACATGATTGGGAAAAAGGTCCCGTTGAACCTTAGGAATGGATTAGGATACAAGTGACATGTCACTGGCATATTTGGGCATCCGAACTCATTGAGTTGAGTCCGAGTTCACTTATGGATGCGAATGTCCGAACTTGTTGAGTTGAGTCTGAGTTCGTGAAATGTAACTAGGCATCCGAGCTCGTTGAGTTGAGTCCGAGTTCACTTATGGATGCGAACGCCCGAGCTCGTTGAGTTGAGTCCGAGTTCGCTTATGGGCGGCTTACATAGTAGCTTGGCTACATATGTGGCACTTATGTGCAAACTTTTCATGTATCTGAATTATATTCCGATGTGTTCAACGGGTAAAGTTCTACTCAAATGGAGGAATACTCAAGATGAAAGGGACGTATTGGTAAGTGTTGTGAAATGGATACTTTGAATAGGTATGTACTTAACCCTCGGGTTGAAAAATCTATATAACAACAATATGGTAAGATGATAAATGAAAATATGATATGAATGTCTTGGTGATGATTATGCAAATGATGTTTTATGTTTGCTTATATGGTTATGTTACTTGCTATTTGCATGTGAACTTACTAAGCATTTATGCTTACTCCTCCTTTTCATTCCTTGTAGTGTTGACAAGCCAGCTCGTAAATCGAACGGCCTGAGGCACGCTCACACTATCCGTATACCATCTTGGCATAATGGCTTGTATATTTTGAGTATGGCATGTATAGCATTATAATCATTTTGTATATATGGTCTTATGATATGGTTATTGAGTAGCATAAAAATGCTTGGTAATGATTAGCCATTGGAATGGCTAATTATGATCATATTTGGTGTTATGTATGTCAAATTGCAAGTTAATCCATGGAAACCATGAAATAGGTAAAATTTACCATAAAATAGATTCAGACAGCAGTAGTGATGTGACTTTGAAAAATCATTAAAAATAGTAGAGATATAATTAGATGATGAACAAAACATGGAATTGAATAATTATGAGTCTATTTTCATATGGAAGAAACGAAACAGGTATATGAGTTATATTTTATGAGATGTTTAAATTTTTGTGAAACAGGGCCAGAGCAATTTCTGGATCCCCTGTTCTGGCTTTGGAAATTCACCATAAATTGTATAAAAATAATTAGAAGTCATAATTTATATGTACATATTTCTTATTGAGTTTAGTTTTAATAGAAACAAACTTCATAGTCATTTAAATTCTGTACAGAGAGATATCTGATTCGTAATACACAGAGGTCAGAGCAGTCGAACCCTGAAACAGGGGAGACTTTAACTAATAAACTAAACTAATTGGCCTAGCCAAAAATTCTAGAAAAAAAATTAGTAAATAGATATATGAGTCTAGTTTCAGGAAAAATTTATGGAATTGGATTTTGAGTTTCAGAACTCGAGATATGAATTTTTAAGCGACTCTGACGCAGTTAGCCAGCTTGTTTGGAATTTCTAAAATTAAATTGTTTGAGCTGTTTAAGCAATGAATTAAGTCTATTAACACCTCGTGTTCGACTCCGGCAACGGTCTCGGGTTCAGGGCGTTACAGCTAAAAAGCTGAAATACTGAAGAGCCGGCATTTTGTGAACTTGCGAGCATGCGAGTGCTCGTGAGATAGTTGTTTGTTAATCTTGGAAATCTCAAGCGGTAAGATTGCAGAATGCACAATTTTGTGCACTTCGGTATACTTGGACTTAATGGGCCGAAATCGAGTTAATGGGCCAATGGGCCCAATTCTATAAAAATGCTCGATAAGTGTTTCTGGTAATATGGTAATGGCTGTAATATGCATGAAAACCCTAAAATAGTAAATTTACTAAAATACCCCTAAGTATGAAAATTACCATTATACCCCTAGGTGCAAAGTGACCATTATACCCCTAGGGTTAATTTTGCCTAGAATGCATGATATTCTGATTCTGTATATTGTATGCCATGATATGTATGTCTGTTGCATGGGATATGGGTTATATTGATGGAGGAAGCGTTCTGGTGGCTATGCCACAAATATCTGTCCTGGTGGCTATGCCACAAATATCTATATCTGGTGACTCTGTCACAATATCTGTTCTGGTAGCCATGCTGCAAATTCTGTGGTTTGTAGCGGATGGGTGGGTCGAGTTATCTCCCCACATGGTGTAAGGTTGGTACGGGGGTGTATACGGATGGATATGGATTGGGTTTTCTGCATACATGATATATCTGTTCTATATCTGTTATGGGCCTATGGGCTTCATTCTGAATTCTGTATAGGGTTAAGGCCCAACTTAATCTGTTTCTGTGGTTTGAACTGATTTGGACTATGGTTGGGTTATTTTACACACTGAGTTTTCCAAACTCACCTCTTAATTTCATCCATGCAAGAAATCCCCAACCATAGTGGACTTGAAGCTGTGAGGGATTCGGAGTGGCCACATATTCTGCAAATTTGGTTCTCTTAATGTGTTTTGACCAGCCTTTACTTACTTTAACTATTTAGGGTTTTAAGTTGTAATAAGGCCGCTCGTAAATTTTATGGTTTTATTAATTGTTTTACTTATACTTGATTTAAACTGTTAGGTTCAGGTTGTGTGGGTTTTTGTTCAAAATTAATAAACGTTTTCAAAACACAACGAGCGTAACAAATGGATAACCTAAAGTCTTAATTAATTGGTGTTTTTTTTCTTCTTAGTCAACAATTAACCATTGTTTTACAAAATCACCCTAATTACCTTAAACAAAGAACACAATCAACCGTAAGTCAATGTGACACGTCAGACTTGACCATAACGTCTAGGCTGGGTTTGGGGTGTTACATTTAGTGGTATCAGAGCCAAGTTGCAACAACTCGGCTGCGGAATGGGTCTAATAATAATAATATGTTTTTTTAGAAATTTTAAATAAAACAAAGATTTTCGAAAATCACTCTGGGAATTCGTTTTTTTAATATTTTCTTTCTACAATAAATGATTTCAAAGATTGCAAATTCGATTTTCTAAAATTTGGATTCTGAGAAGGTGGCACATCGAACCTCCAGCCTAAGTCTGTAAGTATCATACTGAATTTTTCTGAATGTTTTTGAATTATCAGCTATATGCCTATACTGAAACCCTATTATGATACTCTGGTTAGGGTGATACTAAAACTGTTGGAATTTTGACAAGTAGACTAAGACAGTAGCTAGGCTATGATTCCGCGAAAAACAAACTCTGAATTACTGTCTGTTCATAAAACATCTGTAATAAACACTGAAATATATAATTGATGCATAAAATTCGTAATCAGATAATACAATATGAGTACGAGAGCAGCTCGTGGAAGAGGCCGTGGATGTGGTCGAGGTAGTGCACGGGCTGGATCTTCATCTTCAAGACATATGCCGGCAGTAGATGCACCGGTACCACCGGCAACAGAAGTGGAGTCTCATGATCGAGGTGCCAGGGATGACGCTCTATCTCAAGCAATGCTTCATGTTCTGGAAATAGTTGTCGGGGTAAGTACGGGTAACAGAATTCGAGGATCTATTTCTGAGCGACTCTGGGCTAATGGAGCGGAGATCTTTAGAGGCGTATTTGGTGTAGCCCCGAATGTGGCTGAATATTGGTTAGAGGCCACGGAACATATTATGGATGATTTGGACTGTTCTGTAGAGTAGAAGCTGAAGGAAGCCATATCATTGCTACGAGATGAGGCTTATCAGTGGTGACTCACTGTGAGAGATGGGACCCCAATTGACAGGGTGACTTGGGAGCTGTTTAAGACGGCTTTCAAGGGAAAATAAGTTGGGGCGAGTTATGTAGACGCCCGCAGGAAAGAATTTCTGAATCTGGTTCAAGGGGGTAAGACAGTTGCTGAGCGAGGCTGAGCCGGTATGCCGTTGGGATAGTCGCTACAAAGTATGAACATAGTGTGCGCTTCGAGGATGGTCTTAGAGATGAACTTAGGGTGCTGATTGCTCCGTAAAGGGAGCGTGACTTTTCTGCTTTGGTGGAGAAAGCTAAGATAGCTGAGGAGGTGAAGCATACTAAAAGACAGAATCGTGAGAAGGATCGAAACCGTTTTCGAAGAGATTCAGGACCTTCGGATAGTGCAAATAGGAATGTTAAAAGAGCAAGAGCGGAAGGGCCAGTTCGAGCAGTTTCGATGAGTATTGTTAGACCGCAAGTTTGTGGAAACTGTGGTAAGGTACATCTGGGCGAGTGTAGGAGACGTTCTAGTGCTTGTTTTCGGTGCAGATCTATAGAGCATAAAGTCAAGGACTGTCCTCAAAAAATAGATCAGGTTCAAGTTGCAGAACAGAGGGTTGCTCTACTAATGAGAGGTGGACCACAACCACCGAGAGGACGTGGATAAGGTAGGGGCGGTAATGGAAATGGTCGGGGTCGAGGAGCACTTGGCAGGGGTACCGAAAATGCTGAGGCTCGTCAGCCAGCGTTAGTGTATGCAGCTCGTCGTTGAGAGGAGGGTGATGCACCCGACGTCATAACTGGTACGTTCTTGATTTCTAGCATGCCGTACACTGCTTTGATAGATATTGGATCTACTCATTCGTATGTTACATGTGCCATATTTGGGTCGTTGGGTGTGCACTCTGAGGAGACTGTGAGTGGGGTATCGATACTAAGTCTTTTGGGCCACTCGGTTAGGGTAGAAAAACTGTATAGAGACGTGCCTTTAGAAACTCAAGGTAAGATTTTCTCTGGAGACTTGATGGAGTTACCGTTCGAAAAATTTGACCTCATTCTGGGAATGGACTGGCTTGTTAAGCATAGGGCAACTCTGGATTGTGCTGCTAAGCGAATGGTGTTAAAAATCGCAGAGGGTGAGGAGGTTATGGTGATAGGTGAGCGAAGGGATTATTTGTCCAATGTGGTGTCGGCGTTGAGAACTGAGAAGTGGATTCGTAAGGGTTGTGAGGCTTATTTGGCATTTGTAAGTCATTTGGAGACTGGGGGTCTGACGGTGGATAAGGTTAGAACTATTAAGGAATTCCAAGATATTTTTCCAGAGGAGTTTCTGGGATTGCCTCCGAACCGAGAAGTCGAGTTTGGAATCGACTTGTTGCCTGGAATGCCACCAGTGTCCATCGCACCATACAGGATGGCACTGAAAGAGTTAGTGGAGCTAAAAGCACAGATTCAAGAGTTGTTGGATAGAGGCTTTATTAGGCCAAGTGTGTCTCCGTGGGGAGCACCAGTGTTGTTTGTGAAAAAACGGGATGGGACGATGCGGATGTGTATCAATTATCGACAGTTGAACAAACTGACGATTGAGAATAAGTACCCTCTGCCAAGAATCGACGATCTGTTTGACCAACTTAGAGGAGCTTCGGTATTCTCCAAGATCGATCTTCAATCTGGATATCATCAGTTAAGGGTCAAGGAGGAAGATATTCATAAGACGGCATTCAAGACTCGGTATGGTCATTACGAGTTTCTGGTTATGCCATTTGGACTGATGAGCGCTCCTGCAGCATTCATGGATTTGATGAATCATGTATTCCAACCATTTTTGGATCGATTCACAGTCATTTTTATTGACGATATTCTGGTATATTCTGAAACTGAAGAGAAGCATGTTGAGCATCTTCGCATTGTGCTGCAAGTGTTCAGGGAGAAGGAACTTTATGTGAAATTCAGTAAGTGTGAATTCTGGTTGAGGGAGGTAACCTTTTTAGGTCATGTTGTCTCTGCTGAGGGGATCAAGGTGGACCCTCGAAAGATTGAAGCGATTCTGGAGTCGAAGCCACCTAGGTCGGTGTCGAAAATTCAGAGTTTCCTAGGTTTGGTAGGGTACTACAGAAGGTTTGTGGAAGGTTTTTCTGTGTTGGTAGCACCATTGACAAAGCTTATAAGAAAATGAGCACCGTTTGTTTGGATCGAGAAGCAGCAGGAAGCTTTTGAGAAATGGAAGAAAGTTCTGACTGAGGCACCTGTATTAATTCAGCCAAAGTCTGGGAAGGATTTTACCGTGTACAGTGACGCATCACATGTGGGTTTGGGCTGTGTGTTGATGCAAGAGGGTAAAGTAGTTGCTTATGCATCGCGACAGCTTAAGCCTCACGAAGTAAGCTATAAAGTGGTTGCTTATGCATCACGACAGCTTAAGCCTCACGAAGTAAGCTATCCTATTCACGATTTAGAATTGGCAGCAGTAATCTTGGCACTTAAGATTTGGAGACACTACTTGTACGGAAAAAGGAGTGTCATATACACGGATCATAAGAGTCTTAAGTACTTGTTGACTCAGAAGGAGCTAAACCTTAGGCAACAAAGATGGATAGAGTTGCTTAAGGATTATGACTGTTCGATTGAGTATCACCCAGGCAAGGCTAATATGGTAGCCGATGCCCTAAGCCGTATAGCTGTATCTGATCTAAGAGCAATGTTTGCTCGTCTGAGTCTATATGATGATGGTAGTTTGTTGGCTGAGTTACAAGTAAGGCCAACCTGGGTGGATCAAATTAGGGAAAAGAAGTTGAAGGATGAGTCTTTAGTTTATCGATTCCAACAAGTTAAGAAAGGGGAAACTTCTGAGTTTGGGTTGAATAGTAAAGGAGTTCTGTGTTTTCGAGGAAGAGTTTGCATTTCGAAGGACTCTAACTTAAGGCAGTCAATACTGAAAGAAGCTCATGGAGGACTTTGTGCTATGCATCTTGGAGGGAATAAGTTGTATCGCGACTTGCGAGAATTGTATTGGTGGCCTAGGCTTAAATGAGAAGTAACGGAGTTTGTAGGGAAATGTCTGACATGCCAGCAAGTGAAAGCTGAGCATCAACTACCTTTCGGACTTTTACAGCCAGTGAAGATACCACTTTGGAAGTGGGAGAAGGTAACCATGGATTTTATGAGTGGGCTACCCTTAACACCAATGAAGAAGGACTCGGTTTGGGTGATTGTGGATAGGTTGACCAAATCTACTCATTTCATACCTGTCCGCACTAATTATTCACTTCAGAAGTTAGCTAAGTTGTATGTGGCGGAGATCGTTCGACTTCATGGAGTCCCAGTCTCAATCATTTCTGACCGAGATCCTAGGTTCATATCTCGGTTCTGGCAAAAGTTACATGAGGCGTTGGGAACGCGATTGAACTTTAGCACGGCTTTTCATCCTTAGACTGATGGTCAATCGAAAAGGGTCATTTAGATTTTGGAAGACATGTTGAGGGGATGCGTTATTAACTTCTGAGGTAGTTGGGAAGATTACTTGCCATTGGCAGAGTTTGCATATAACAACAGTTATCAGGCAAGTATCCGAATGGCACCGTATGAAGCGCTGTATGGACGTAGGTGTCGTACACCTAGTTGTTGGACTGAATTAGGAGAATGACAAGTTCTTGGACCTGAGTTGGTAGCGAATACTGAAAATAAGGTCAGAATAATTAGAGATCGGTTAAAAAAAGCATCTGATAGGCAAAAGTCATATGCAGATTTGAAGCATAAGGAGATTGAGTACTCAGTGGGTGATATGGTCTTCTTGAAGGTTTTTCCTTGGAAGAAGATATTAAGGTTTGGCAAGAAGGGCAAGTTGAGTCCACGGTTCATCGGGCCTTATCGGGTTCTTATGCGAGTAAGTCCAGTGGCTTACCAATTGGAATTACCTTCGGAGTTAGACAGGATTCACGATGTTTTTCACGTCTTCATGTTAAAGCGATATCGTTTTGACCCTACTCATGTCGTGCCGATTGCAGAGATTGAAGTGCAGCCTGATTTGACTTTCGAGGAAGAGCCTGTGCAGATATTGGATCGAGATGTTAAGGTTCTAAGAAGGAAGTCAGTTCCACTAGTAAAGGTACTCTGGCGTAATCATGGCAGAGAGGAAGCTACTTGGGAACCAGAAGAGGCGATGCGTCAACAATACCCTTATCTGTTTGGATCAGGTAAATTTCGAGGACGAAATTTATTTAAGGAGGGTAGAGTTGTAACGCCCTAATTTTTGGGACTTTTCGGGATTTCTGTGAGTTTTGGTGAATCTTGATTTCTGGTATGATCTGATTGTATAAATCATGTTTAAGAATGTTAGTGGGTCTCTAGAAGGCCCAAGTCTAAGTTAAAACCTAGTAGATTTAATAAATTTTGATTTTAAAATAGAAGGGGGTTTTGGTGTATTGGGCTTTTAAGATTAAATTGGTAGAATAGGCCATATGAAGACCTATGGTGAAGTGGCAGGGTGACGCCACTGAGGTGCTAAAAGGTGGCGTGTGGAAGTCAAGGGGGAGCTAAGGTTCAAGTCACAAGGTAAGCAAATAAAGGTATTATTTTTTTTATGAGCACAAATGGTATGTGATGGAACTCAGGTGAAACTCTGTCAGGAAGAGTTTGAGTTGTTCAGGGGATTGTGTAAAGGAGGGATAAGGGGAGAAAATCAAGCAGTGTGAGTAGGAAGCAAGAGTTGGCCGTATAAGGGACTCTATAAGTGCAAATTCGGCTAGGTCTCTTAGTGGTTGCAACCTCGGCATTTGGGTTAGTGGTAGCCGAATTCTTTTTGTGCATTTTCGGGATTTGTTTGGTCATTCTCCTGTTTTGTCGAAATAGGGTAGGGTACTTTAGGTTCTTCTCTTTTTCTTTCTTTTGCTAGAAGCCGAAACCTATACTCTACACTTGTGTCGACTTGTGTAAGACAAAAACTTTCATCCTTTCTTTTCTTCAAAATTGAATTCTCTCATCTTCTCCCCTCTTCTTTTCTCTTTTCTTATCAACCCTCATCTTCTTCACCTTTGTTTTCCCTCAAAACCAAATACCTGCTACCGATTTGTCCTTAGTCGAACCTATATCCTCTATATTTCTCTTCTTCTTTTCCTCATTAACCCCTATCAAAGCTGGTTAGCCGAATCCCCTTTGAAGCCGAACCTCTCATCCTTTCTTTCAAACAGAAACTTTTCTACACTAAGGTACTTCAGAAGTCGAATCTTTGATTATACTCTTCTCTTCTTGTGCGGTGGTTGGATCTACAGTAGATCGGGAGTAGTGTCATAATGTTTTAGGTAAGTGCTCGAATCTTTCATTAGTTACTCATGTTTTAAGATAAAAGCCGAAATCCCTATCAACTAGGGGTGGCTAATGTTTGGAATAAGGGTGTATTGGCTTCTTTATTTTGGTTTTGTGTGCGCTAGTATGGACAAGGGGACATTCAGCAAAGGGTTTTGAAGGTAACAACTTTAGGGCCTAAGGTGTTAATGGCCGAATATGGGAAGGAGTTTAATACATGATATTTATTAACTTGTAGTCTAACATACGGGTAACCGATTGTAAGATATCGTAAGGGGATCCCGTCATCAATTCATCGCAAAATAGGTGTGTAAACGACACCCACTTATAGACTAGATCGGTAAAAGCTGAAAAGCCGAAATGCCGAAGAGCCGGCATTTTGTGAACTTGCGAGCGTGCGAGCGCTCGTGAGATAGTTGTTTGTTAATCCTGGAAATCTCAAGCGGTAAGATTGTAGAGTGCGCAATTTCGTGCACTTCGGTATACTTGAGCTTAATGGGCCGAAATAGGGTTAATGGGCAAACGGGCCCAATTCGATAAAAACACTCGATAAGTGTTTTTGTTAATACGGTAATGGCTGTAATATGCATGAAAATTCTAAAATAGTAAATTTACTAAAATACCCCTAAGTATGATTACCATTATTCCCCCAGGTGCAAAGTGACCGTTATACCCCTAGGGTTAATTTTGCCTGGAATGCATGATATTCTGATTCTGTTTGTTGTATGCCATGACATGTATATCTGTTGCATGAGATATGGGTTATATTGATGGAGGAAGCGTTCTGGTGGCTATGCCATAAATATCTGTATCTGGTGACTCCGTCACAATATTTGTTCTAAAAGCCATGCTGCAAATTTTGTGGTGTGTAGCAGATGGGTGGGTCGAGTTGTCTCCCCACGTGGTGTAAGGTTGGTACGGGGGTGTATAAGGATGTATATGGGCTGGGTTTTCTACATACATGATATATCTGTTATGTATCTGTTATGGGCCTATAGGCTTCATTCTGAATTTTGTATTGGGATAAGGCCCAACTTAATCTGTTTCTGTGGTTTGAACTGATGTGGACTATGGTTGTGGTTTGAACTGATGTGGACTATGGTTGGGTTATTTTACACACTGAGTTTTCTAAACTCACCCCTTAATTTCATCCATGCAGGAAATCCCCAACCATAGTGGACTTGGAGCTGTGAGGGATTCGGAGTGGCCACATGTTCTGCAAATTTGGTTCTCTTCATGTGTTTTGACCAGCCTTTACTTACTTTAATTGTTTAGGGTTTTAAGTTGTAATAAGGCCGCTCGTAAATTTTATGGTTTTATTAATTGTTTTACTTGTACTCGATTTAAACTGTTAGATTCAGGTTGTGTGGGTTTTTGTTCAAAATTAATAAACATTTTCAAAACACAACGAGCGTAACAAATGGATAACCTAAAGTCTTAATTAATTGGTGTTTTTTTTCTTCTTAGTCAACAATTAACCATTGTTTTACAAAATCACCCTGATTACCTTAAACAAAGAACACAATCAACCGTAAGTCAATGTGACACGTCAGACTTGGCCATAACGTCTAGGCTGGGTTTGGGGTGTTACAGGTTTAGACCCTAGTCAGAATAGTCATTTTGAGACCACAAATCTAAGTCAGAAAAATATTTTAATATTTTTTCTGTGTTTATTATATGTGAATTAGTATGTGTGAGAATTTCGTATGAAAATTTAATTGTTTGTATGCTCAATTTGATAAAAGGACCTAATCGCGTAAAATGTAAAAGTGGCATTCTGTTTGTTAAAGTGCTTGATTGCTATGTTCTTGTAAATGAGAGGTCCTTATGTTGTTAATATACCATTTATATTGTCAGTGGACATTTATGACCTTAATTTTAATGTTTTAAATGTTTATAATGCAAGGGTAAAATGGTAATTGATGAATTAATATATGATTAATAAAACAAAATGCGTGAAATTAGCCATTTTGTTCATCATAGTGCCGAAAATATCAAAGAAAAGAAAGAAAAAGGATTCCTAGGGTTCGGCCTTGATTTTTTTTATTAAGGTATGAGTTTTGTACCATTTTTGATAATTTTTACGATTTTGTGATCATTGCTTTGTGTTTTACTAATGTAACACCCCGAACTCGGCCTGAACGTTATGGCCAAATCTGACGATGTCACATTGAAGTGTTTTTCGTAAAGCGTCATATCATTTAAAAAGCCCAATGTTTATTTAGCCTCTTTGTGTGATCTAGAAAATAATTTTAAAACTTGCGTCACTATCAAAAGTATTTACTTTAAAACGTTATTAATCTTAAAATCTGTTTATTGCGGAAGCTTTTGAAACGGTTTTGCGTATTCGTGGTATTTTGGTAAATCATGCATATCTTTTGAAAACCCGCATCCTACTACTAGCAGACATAAATCAAAATAAATAAAACCCCAAAATTAAAAATTATAGAGGCCTTATTACATAAATATACCCAAATAAAACTACTTATAAATTAAAATTCCAATAATGAAGCAAGAGCGGTTGTGTGGCCACCTTTGAGTCCCTTGTAGCACCGATCCGCCTAAGACAGGGGATTACCTGTACAGTTAAAATAGATTGGTGAGTTTACAAAAACTCAATGTGTAATCCGTTAAAAAACAAGCAGTCAAAACATACAGTGGGCAAAAATAGTCTGGGCCTAAGCCCATTTCAAGATGCTGATGGCAATATCGATTAGGGCCTTGGCCCATTCTGATGCTGATATCGGTGTGGGGTGTGGCCCATTTCAATACGAAAGCAGATCATGCAACAAGAACTGCATGTAGTAAACAAATGATATATACAAGATATGATGAATTAGTGCAAATATGCAAGTCCTACCCAACCAGCCTCTACACTCCACTTCGTCCAGCCCTACACTCCATGTGGGGAAAAAAATCAACCCACCCATCCCTACACTCCAAAATTAGCACCGGTTACGGCACTAAATAGTATTTGCAGTAGAGCTGCTAATATAATAGGCTTAGAGCCATCAGTGATTTGCAGCAGAGCTGCCAGTACAGTACACTTCCTCCAAATATAATAAACCCATCCCCATGCAATGCATCATACCATCATGTCATGTCATATCATAAAATCATACATGCATCCACTACAGTTTAAATAGCATGTTAAAATATAAACATACATCACATAGGGGCAAAGCAATCATCTTACCATATAAGGGCAAGACAACAATTTTACCACATAAGGGCAAAACGGTCATTTTACCACATAAGGGCAAAACAGTCATTTTACCACATAAGGGCAAAACAGTCATTTTACGACATAAGGGCAAAATAGTCATTTTACCATATAAGGGAAAAATAGTTATTTTACCACATAAGGGCAAAACGATCATTTTACCACATACGGGCAAAACGGTCATTTTACTACATAAAGGCAAAAGGGTAATTTTACCGTACAGGGGTATTACAGTCATTTTACCACATAAGGGCAAAACGATCATTTTACCCTACGGGGGTATTATAGTCATTTTATCCTACAGGGGTAATATAGTCATTTTATTGATTAAGGGTCCAGGTAAACTTACCGACCCAACAGAAGGTCACAGTCGTCTCGGGTGACCCGTGCAACCTTAACAGTCAAATAGTAAAAAATGGGCCCAAGGCCCATTGTGCGACCCGTGTGGGCCCACACGCCCGTGTGGCCCACAAAGTCCAAAAATGAGCTTGGCCGTGTGAATTACACAACTTGGCCCAATAATCTCCACATGTCCGTGTGGTTTACCCGTGGCTCGTCGGCCCTACACAGCTCATTTCTGCCCATCGTGGCCCAAACCAGCCTAAACCCATGAAATCGCTCGTAGTGGCCTCTACGATCTAACGCCCACGATTTACACGTTCGATTTACCACACGAGCGAGCGCCCGCTCGTGTAGGTTCAACGATCCAATATTTCAGTTTTTTCCATTTTACGAGTAGAGGTAGTGTTTTACACACCTGTTAGGATTCTAAGTTCGCAACCCCTCCTGAGATGAATTGTACCTAAAACAATGATCATTCATATCCAATGTTAGTCATGTTCGGAACCAATCCCATAAACAATCGACTTATATTTGTTGCTTATCTTATTGCTCTCAACTACAAGATGTAGCCTACGGTTCCAAAGATAGTCCCTGTATGTTATGATTAATAACTGCCAACCACCATTTGATAGGACCAAATATTAGAAACTTAGAAAATTAATAGACAACGGCACTTCAAATGATTGAGGCAGAAACAAATTCCACTCTCACCAAAAGCTTACCGCCCCTAGCAAAGTCGACAGAGAGAGCAATGAAGAATTGGCATAGTGGAGCACCAATAGTACTCGGTCAAGAAGGGACAAAGGGTATTCGGTTTAAGCAGCAAAAGAGGAAAGCCTGATGTAAAGAGTAGAGAGGAAGAAAGAGAGAGACCATACGGTAATAGTAGCAAGGTACAATCGTTGAAACCCAAAAGAGTTGATAAGGGGGAAAGAGAAGAGTTTTCGGCCAAAGACAAACAAAAAGGTAAATGCTAATATCTGATGGGGAAAGGGAGAGCATGAAGGCTCGCCAAAGGTAAAGAAATTCAAGAGAAGAAAAGTGAGGGTGAAGAGAAAGCCGATCAACCCAAACATAATATTGGCGAGCCAAAAACCAAAAGAAGAAAAATGCAGAGGAATAAAATGCTCGAATTGTCAAGGTAGTAATTGGCCTCATAACAAAAATGAAATTAAGCAAAAAGGGTAGTTACTAAAATGGAAAGCACTTCTTAGTCTCAAAGCCTTATTCTAGATGTTGGGAGTTCACAATCAGTACCTCTCTCATGGAAACCCGAATGCCTTGAGTGCCTACCATCCTATTCGGCACTCACTCTTCCACATCTCTCATTCCACATTTTCCTTCCATAACCCCTCCTAAAATCCCTCCTATTCACCAATTCAAACAACTGAAATCCCCCATAATCCTCTCCATAGATTCGGCTAACAACAGCAAACTTATTCAAACTTATTCAAATTCTTGGTGTTTCGGTCAAACACAACTTCCTCTCATAGCCATCAATAAAAATAATTTCCATTTGCAAAAGCAGGGATTTGAACCTCAAACCATTAGCACATTTCACATGCCTTTATCCACTAGAATAGCAAGCTCATTCTGTCATGTTTTAACAAATTTTACTCATAACTCTACTGACCAAAGATAGGGGTTTTATCCTTAAAAAGAAAAATTTTGCACAAGACAAGGCTTGAACCCAAGACTTCTCAGACACTCCCAGAACACTCAGAACACTTAACCACTGAGGCAGATAGATATTTATGTCACTTTCTTGCACAACTACATATTTATGTACCGCCTCTCAACTGTACCCATACTCAAGACCTAATACTTCTAAGCCCAATTTCGGGGCGTTAAAACTAAGCCCATGCCTCAATTTTTTATTTTGATGATGATTTTGAAATATTCCATTGATGAAATTGTGAGATTTATGAAGTTAGATGATAGAAAATGAAAGATATGTGTTAGATTAATATGTTTTGTCTTTGAATTTTTGATGAATTTGAGTAATTTGGACTAAATTGTAAAAATGAGATTTTAAGGGACTAAAATGTAAAATAAATGAAATATATGGGCTTATATGAACTCTATGTATATTCGGCTAAGCAAGTGTGTATGGAAATTTGGTGTATTTTTTGATTTTATGAATTAGGGACTAAAATGTCAAAATTAAAAATGTGAGGGCTAATTTGAAAAATGCCCTAAATATGTATATATGAATTGATTTGAATGAATGTGTGATTGAATAAGTCAAATTTGAATTTATATAGATCAAGAACAAAAGAGAATGGAATTAGATCAGGGGAAGTCGAAAGTCGTTGAGTAGTCGACTCCGTTCAGTAAAATCCGTACGAGGTAAGTTCATATACAAATAAATGTGTTTGTAATAGTTTATTTATGCTTATATGCTATTGAACTATGATGAATGGCTTATTGAATTGAATATGTGATATTCGAGAGAATATCAACAAAGTTCTAACGTCTGAAAAGCCCCGTACGAACCAAAGGAATATTTAGGATACATATGTCATGACATAGGATCCAATATGTGTTTTCATGTAAGACAAGGTCTGGGACATTGGCATCAACTTATGATTTACATGTAAGACCATGTTTGGGACATCGACATCGTATTTGATTTCGTGTAAGACCCTATCTGAGACAGTGGCATCAATATTTGATTACATGTAAGACCACGTCTAGGACGTTGGCATTGTACGAGCTTTTCGAGTTATCCATGTATTCTTATGATTCTGAACAGTTCAACGGGCATTCCAAGAAAAGAATGAATATATGAAATGTGTAACCGAATCAGGTACATTTGAAATGTATACTATGTTTGAAAACAAAAGGTAAGTACATGTGCAACTGATGATATATGATATAAGTATGAGAAAATATACTATATGAGCAAATAAATTGGGATTGTGTGAATTGTATATGAACTATGTAGTAAGTGATAGTATTTGGCCATGAATTACATGAATGGTTTAGTTTATAATTGTGTTATATGATAAGTTTATTTGTATATGGCTTACTAAGATATTAAAAGCTTACTTTGTGTGTCTTTCAACTGTTTTATAGATATTGTAGCTACCGGGAGCTCAGGGATCGTTGAGGATCATCACCACACTATTGAACTTCTTTTTGGTACCTTTTGAAAATGTGAATATTAAAGTATGGCATGTATAGGCTAGAAGTACTTTGATTATAAATTGTGATGTATATATTTAGCCATGTGATATGGCTTGGTTTTCGTTGTGATTATGATTTGATTTTGATATATGAAATGTGATGCAATACGATCAACATTATGTGTTTGTGAATGGCCAAGAGATTTGGTATGTTTTTCGCTTAAGGAATGAGATGATTTGGTGTATGTTACAAGCATGAAATTTTTGTTAATGAAATGGCATGAATGTTGAATGTTTTGGTTGTGAATTGGATGAAAATTTGGTATAAAATGATGTTGATTTGATGCTTGTAAGGAGGACCCAAAATGGATGGCAAATTGGCCTTGTAAATGGCCTATTTTTGCCCACACGGGTGTGTGTCTCAGCCGTGTTGCTCAAGGGCCATTTAAATAAGCCTGGGCAGACCACACAGTTGCACACACACGGGCATGTGCCAGGCCGTGTGGCCAAGTTAGTTTCAACCACGGGCTTGACACACAAGAGTGTGGTCAGTTGTGTGGCTAAGTTAGTAGCCTCCCTAATTTTCACAGGGGTTATTGGAGCGATCGTATTCCTCTTTGCACTCGAGTATAGGTAACATGACCCTTATTTAGCACATGTTGATCTTTGGTGCATGATTTGTGTTGTAGGATGTTGACTGATTGCTTATTGTCCCTTATCTTTAGTTTTGGTTTTCAATAAGCCAACATATAATGATTCAAGCTATATGTTTTTGCAATATTCATTAATAGATTTTGTTGGTAACGCATTCATTCGACAAAGAGGGTGTAATCAATATTCGTCAGTGGATTAGGGAATTAAGTCACACTCGTTCAATCAAGGCAAGTATCTAATATTTGGGATTAAGTGTTAAAGAGGAGGGTGATTAACCCTAGTATCAAGTGATTAATGGATTATCTTGATTGAATGTAGGTTTGGGGAATTGTTGAACTAAACACACGTTACGCAACAGGTGTGTACTCACACTACGATAACTATTAAACGGCAAAAGCCAGAAAACTTGTCCTTAGACACTATATGAGCATACACTCGCTCGTGTGGTGATCCGAACACTTAAAACGTGGGCATTTGACAGTAGAGGCCAACATGAGCGATTTCATGGGCTTAGGCCATTCTGAGCCACGTTGGGCCAAAATGGGTCGTGTGGGCCCCACGGTCTCGGGGGCCCACACGAGTAAACCACACGGACGTGTGGAGATTATTGGGTCAGGCTATGTAGTTTGCACGGTGAAGGCCATTCTTTTTGGGCTTATTGGGCCACACAGGCCGAATTATGGGCTTTGGGCCCATTTTCATTGATTGACTGTTAAAGTTGCATGGGTCGCTCGAGATGACTGTGGACCTACTGTTGGGTCAGTAAGTATACTTAGATCTCGTACTGATGAAATTACTGTTATACCTCTATGAGGTAAAATAACTAATATGCCCCTATGACTTGTATGACTGTATTCGAGCATGACATTTTTGCATAGACATATGATATTATGACTGACATGTCGCATGGGGGTAGGTTTTATATATTTGGAGGAAGTGTACTATACTGGCAGCTCTGCTGCATATACTGTTTAGTGCCGCAACCGGTGTTATATTGTGGAGTGTAGGGATGGGTGGGTCGATTTTATCCCCACATGGAGTGTAGGGCTAGACAGAGTGGAGTGTAGAGGATGGATGGGTAGGACTCTTACTGTAATGGGCTAAGGCCCACACTACTACTGATACCGTATTGGGCTAAGGCCCTAACTGTTACTGGACTATTACTGAAACGGACTTAGGCCCAAACATTTGCCTATTGTATGACTGATAGTTTGTTTAAAAAAAGATTACACACTAAGTTTTCATAAACTCACCCTTCTGCCTTCTTGTGTAGGTAATCCTTAGGCAGGTCGGTGCTGCGAGGGATTCGATAGAGGCCACACAACTACTTTTGCTACTGTTTTAAACTTTTAATCTTTAAGCTATTTTTTGGCGTATTTGCTATGTAATAAGCCCTCTATAAATTTTTACTTTAACTTGGGGTTTACTTTGATTTATATCTGCTAGTTGTAGGACACGAATTTTTAAAAAGATAAATATTTTTCAAAACATCACGCTATTACAACATATTTCAAAGCTTCCGCTTAACAACCTAAAATGATTAAACTTTTGCTAAACCTTCTTGAATTTTTAACAATGATAAAGATACCTAAAAGTTTTGTAAAAGATCACTACGAGGGTTTTGATATAGTATGGACTTTTCAAACGGAGCGATGATTTTCAAAACACACTTCAATGTGACATCGCAGATTTGGCCATAACATCTAGGTCGGGTTTGGGGTGTTACATTTAGTGGTATCAGAGCCAGTTTACAAAACTCAGCTATGGAATTGGGTTTTCTCCTTTAAAACTTTAAACTTCGAAAGAGAACTGTTTCAAATGATTTAAAAATATTTGGATGTATTTTACTGAATGTGTGGTACACCGAGTCTTCGACGCTGACCCTGTAAGTCCTCTGAAACTATTACTTGTGTACATTGAAATACTGAGATTACTGTAGGCAATAGACTGTACTGAAAAACTTTGTTAAGGTAACCTAAAACTGTAGTAAGACTGTGCTCCGTGAAAATAAGAACTCTAAATTATTGATACTGTTTTTCATAAAACATCCGTTAATAAACATTGGAACTGTAAAACTGATGCATAAAACTGTTAATACAGATAAAGCATAATTCGATATGAGCACTAGAGGTACTCGTGGAAGGGGTACAATAGGCCGCGGCGAAGGCCGTGGGGATGTTCGGGTTGGATCTTCAGCATCATGTCATATGCCTAAAAATGAAGTAGGGAGGCACCAGCTTCGCTTGTAACTGAAACTGGGTCACACGATCGTGCAGCTAGGGATGACGCACTATCCCAAGCTATGTTGCTAATTTTGGAAAGGGTCGCTGGGCCTAATACTGGTACAGTGGGCTATAGGTCGGTGACGAAATGACTCAGGTCTAATGGGGCTGAGATCTTTAGAGGTATCACTGGAGTTGCCTTTAATGTGGCTGAATATTGGATTGAGGCCACAGAGAGGATCATGGATGACCTCAACTGCACCCTAGAGCAGAAATTCAAAGGTACAGTGTCGTTGCTACGAGATGAAGCCTACCAGTGGTGGCTTATAGTGAAAGAGGGTACTCAGCCTGACCGGTTGACTTGGGAAATTTTCAAAATTCCTTTCCAAGGGAAATATGTCAGTGCTAGTTATGTGGATGCTCGAAGGAGAGAATTTTTAAATTTGACTTAAGGGGACAAATCAGTAGCGGAATATGAGTCTGAGTTTTTACGACTTAGCCGTTATGCGCGTGGGATGGTGGCAACTGAGTATGAGCGTTGTATTCATTTCAAAGATGGCCACACAGATAATCTGCGAGTTTTGATAGCTCCACAGAGGAAACGAGATTTTGCTGTGTCAGTGGAAAAGGCAAAGATCGCTGAGGATGTGAAGCGCACTGAGCGCCAGAATCGTTAGAAGGACAGGGGAAGGAACAAGAGGGTTTGGGAGCCCTTAAGTTCAGATGTAGGGCTTAAGAAGAAGGCCAAATTTGATGGGCCGGCCAGAGTTGGGACTACTATTGCTGCTACTGGACGCAGTCTTGTGCTGATTGTGGGAGACACCATCAGGGCGAGTGTTGGAAAGGGTTAGGGGCATGTTTGAGGTGCGGATCTATGGAGCACCGTGTTAGATATTGTCCATAGAGGCCCGATCAGATGTAAGCTATGGGTATGGGTACTGTGCAGCCGTCGAGAGGTGTTCAGTAGCCACCGAGAGGCCGAGGTCAAGCCCGAGGTGGAAATGGTATGGGCCGTGGTTGTGGAGCACTGGGCAGAGGTGCTGGTTATATTAAGGCAAGACAGCCAACTCTAGTTTACACTACACATCGCCGAGAGGACGGAGACACTCCAGATGTTATTACAGGTACGTTCTTTATTCATAATGTACCTTATATTGCATCAATTGATGTTGGATCTACGCACTCTTATATAGCATGCACTGTATCTGAGACTTTGGGTGTGATGGTTGAGAACGCTACGAGTGAGGTTACTATGTTAAGTCCATTAGGGCAGGCAGTGAGAGTGAATAAACTGTTTAAGGATGTACCTTTGGAGGTTCAAGGAATGATCTTTTTGGAGGATTTAATGGAACTTCCTTTTGGAGAATTCGATTTAATATTAGGAATGGACTGGCTGGTTAAGCATCAAGTGAATTTGGATTGTGCTGCAAAACAAGTGGTACTGAAAACTACAAAGGGTGATGAGGTAGTTGTGATTGGGGAGCGTAAAAATTATCTTTCAAATGTGATTTTAGCACTTAGGGCTGATAAATTGGTTCGTAAGGGTTGTGAGGCGTAGCTAGCCTATATCGGTGCTTCTGATTCTGAAGTTTTGTCTGTTAAAGATATCAGAACGGTTAAGGATTTTTCAGATGTTTTTCCTGATGAGCTACTTGGGGTACCTCCTAACCATGAAGTGGAGTTTAGGATTGAGCTCTTGTCGGGTACAGCTCCGATGTCCATCGCCCCTTATCGAATGGCACCGAAGGAGCTTATAGAGCTTAAAGATCAAATTCAAGAGTTACTGGATCGAAGGTTCATTCACCAGAGTGTGTCTCCGTGGGGAGAACCAGTGTTATTTGTGTAAAAGAAGGATGGAACCATGCGTATGTGTATCGATTACTGGCAACTGAACAAATTGACTATTAAGAACAAGTACCCCCTACCGAGGATTGACGATCTATTCGACCAGTTCCTTGAAGCTTCAGTCTTTTCTAAAATTGATCTCTGATCGGGGTATCATCAACTGAGATTTAAGGAGACTGATGTTTACAAAACTGTAATTAGGACTCGCTATGGTCATTACGAGTTCCTAGTGATGGCGTTTGGATTAACGAATGCACCAGCAGCTTTTATGGATTTGATGAACCGAGTGTTCTAGCCCTACCTGGACCGGTTCGTAGTGGTGTTTATAGATGACATTCTGTTGTATTCGAGAACTGAAGATGTTTACAGTATACATCTTTGATTTGTCCTGTAGATTTTAAGGGAGAAGCAACTGTATGCTAAATTCAGTAAATGCAAGTTCTGGTTACGTGAGGTAACATTTCTAGGCCATATGGTATCTGTTGAGGGGATTAGGGTTGATCCTCGAAAAATAGAAGCTGGTATAGATTGAAAGTAGCTTAAGTTAGTATCTGAAATTCAAAGTTTTCTGGGTCTCGCAGGGTATTATAGACGTTTTGTGGAAGGGTTTTCGTTGGTTGCTGCACCTTTGACTAAGTTGTTGCGTAAAGGGGTGCCGTTTAATGGACTGATAAATAGCAAGAGAGTTTTGAGAAATTTAAAAAGGTTCTGACTGAGGCCCTTGCCTTAATACAGCTAGAGCTTAGGAAAGAATTCACTGTTTATAGCGATGCATCACATGGTGGTTTAGGATGTGTGTTGATGCAAGAGGGTAAGGTAGTGGCTTATGCATCTCGTCAGCTTAAGACGCATGAAGCAAACTATTCGACACATGACTTGGAGTTGGCTGCAGTGGTTTTTACACTAAAAATTTGGAGGCATTATTTGTACGGTGAGAAGTGTATTATCTATACAGATCATAATGGGCTCAAGTATCTCCTCACTTAGAAGGAGTTAAATCTTAGGCAGCGTAGGTGGATTGAGCTGCTTAAGGATTATGATTGATCGATTGAGTACCATCTTGGTAAAGCCAACGTAGTGGCCGACGCACTGAGCCGTACGACTGTGACTGATCTGAGGGTGATGTTTGCTAGTCTCAGCTTATTCGATGATGGTATTCTGTTGCCAGAACTACAGGTTAGACCGACGTGGACTGAATAAATTAAGGGTACACAGTTGGAGGATGAGTCACTAGGTCCTCATTTTGGAAAGATAGAGAGTGGGGTGATAAATCGTCATTTATACATATTTTTACCCCATGCTTAGCCCACGTTATGGATGAATTTTTCTTAGAATTGGTGAATTTGATGCTCTTAATGCCTTAATTTCATGTTTTATACTTAGGTGAGCTTAGGAGGGTAAAAGGAACGAGAAACAGACCAAAAATGGAGAATATGGGCCAACGTGAAAAATCAACACGGCCTGGACTTCCTCACACGGGCAGACCACATAGCCGTTTCAATTTGGCAGAACCGAAGCACGACTCACACGGGTAGACCACACGTTCGTGCTATTTTAACAGGCTTGACCACGGCCTGAAGTAATAGTACACGGGCGTGTCCCTGTCGAGCCTAAGTTAAGTCCAATTCAAAAAAGGCTAATTTTGAGGGCTTTTAGGCATTCTAAAGCCTATAAATACACCACAAAGGAGGAGAAAAAGTGGAGACACATAAGAGGCAGCAATGAATTGCTCAAGGAAAGCTGATTAATCCATCTCAGAAGCCGGATTCACTGTCAAGATTGAAAATCTCCCTTGAATTCCCCTTCAGGAGTTTTGGGTTTTTCTTTATGTTTTATATCCACTATTCTTCTAAGATGTTTTTCTTTTTAGTTATGAACTAAATCCCTTAAATACCTAAAGGGGATGAAACCTAAGACAGATCTTGTTATTATTATTTTCTGAATTCTATGATAAATATTTGACTTGTTCTTAATTATGTATTCGTCATTCTTGTTTTAATATTCCAAGATATTGATTCAAGTTAAGCTCTTATGCAGAGGAGGAATAGAACCTGTCTAAGAGTACATTTGTCATAATTAAGCGGAGTTGATTGCGCGCCTAGAGATAGGGTGACAAGATTTTGCCAGATTAGGGTGAAACGTAATAAGGGGATCCATAGATCGAGTTAATGCAACCCTAGGAAGTTAATTAGAAAGAGATTTCAATTATTCAACCTAGGGTTAGACGTTGTTAGTCTCGAGAGATATAATAAAATAACTTAGGGATTTCTACGGATCAAGTCAAATGAATAAATCATCCGATTTAGAGTCAAATAACAAGTGAAGTCTAGGTGGATTTTTCCTTAGGTATTGTCTTAATTCAATCATTTTCCAAAAGTAATCCCCCAATTCTATTTTCAGTGAATTCTTAGTTTAGTTAATTAGTTAGTTAAAACAAACCCCCTTATTCTTAGGCTAGATAATAAAAAGACAGTCATTACTAGTACTTTTAGTTCCTTTGGGTTTGACAATCCAGTCTTGCTAAAACTATACTACTGTTTGATAGGTACACTTGCCTACATCGTGATAATAGTTAGTTTCAAGAACGATTAATTATAAATATTTAAAACATGTCACAAAATAATACAATCAAGTTTTTGGCGCCGTTGCCGGGGAACTAAGATATTAGGAACACCCAATTTTTATTACTTTAGCCATTTATTTTCCTTGCAAGTTAATTTTATTTTTATTATTTATTAATTTACTTTTTCTTTCTCTTAGCAGGTTTTTATAGTTTATGTCTAGAAGAAACCCGTCAGGACCACTACTTTTTGACGAAGCAATTGATTGTACAGTTTGTAGAAACCGAAGAGAAATAAGACGAAGCCTAAGATATATAGAGGAAGAGGAAGAGGACGATATACAAGCTACAACCGAGGAGATGGATAAAAATTAGGAAAACCTGATACCTCCTGCGATTGCTATTAATCTAGTAAATCAGAATCCTGCTCCACGCACTATGTATGATTATGCTAAACCTTCTTTAACAGGAACTGAATCGAGTATAATTAGACCTGCTGTAGCTGCAAATACTTTTGAACTAAAACCTAACACAATTCAAATGATACAGCAACTTGTTCAGTTTGATGGTTTGCAGGACGAGGATCCCAATGCTCACTTGGCAAACTTTTTAGAACTATGTGATACATTTAAAATCAATGGCGTTCCTGATGATGTCATACGTCTTCGGTTGTTTCCCTTTTCATTGAGGAACAAAGCTAAACAGTGGTTGAGCTTGTTACCACGAGGGTCAATTACTACTTGGGAACAAATGACCAAAAAGTTCTTATTAAAATATTTTTCGCCAGCTAAAACGGCCAAATTACGTAATGATATCTCCTCTTTTGTGCAGATGGATTTAGAGACACTCTACAATGCATGGGAGAGATACAAGGATCTTTTACGAAGATGCCCTCACCATGGGTTACCACTCTGGCTACAAGTTCAAACCTTTCATAATGGCCTGAATCCTTCTACTCGACAAATGGTTGACGCAGCTGCTGGCGAAACCATCAACAATAAAACACCTGAAGCTACCATGAATTTATAGAGGAGATGCCACTGAATAACTATCAGTGGCAAGTCATGAGGACAAAACCAATGAAAACAGCCAGTGTTTATAATGTCAAATCGGTCACCATGCTCTCTAATCAGGTAGAACTCTTAAATAAGAAAATTGATGGTTTTCTTAGTTCTTTACAGGTTCACCCAGTAATGTAGTGCGAAGCAAATGAAGGTGGATCGAGTAGTTCAGAATACCCGCCCTATGGTCACAAAAAGGAAATTGAGCAGTTAAATTACATGGGTAACAATCCTTGATCTCAAAAAAATCTTTATAGTAACACTTACAATGCAGGTTGGAGGAACCACCCAAATTTCTCATGGGGAGGCCAAGACAATCAGAGACCCCTTCCAAGCTTCCAACAACCACCCTAACAACAAGAGAAGAAGCCAAACCTTGAAGAGATGCTCACAAAGTTTATATCGGTGTCAGAAACTCATTTTTAGAATATCGAGACAGCACTTAAGAATCAACAAGCATCGATCCAAGGGCTCGAAACTCAGATTGGATAGCTTGCCAAGTTGATTTCTGAATTACCATAAGGTAGCTTGCCAAGCAACACAGAATCGAATCCAAGGGAGCAACTCAATGCGATTACTAGTCAAGATGAGGAAAGGTTAGTCACACCTGAACCAGAACCAAGGCAAGATACTAAGATAAGCAAAGGTAAAGGTGAGGTATACCACAAAGAACTGAAACTGGAAAGTACAGAATACAAACCTCGTGTGCCATACCCTAACACGACAAGAAAAGACCACTCAGATGAACAATTTGGTAAATTCCTTAAATTCTTAAAAAAATTACACATTAACTTACCATTTATTGAAGCTATATCACAGATGCCAAACACAATGAAATTTTTAAAGGAGCTTTTAGCAAATAAGCGAAAGTTGGACGAGGAGTCGCATGTGGAGCTAAATACAGTTTGCTCATCTATTCTACAGAATAAGCTACCTAAAAAATTAAAAGATCCAATGAGTTTTACAATTCCTTGCTTAATTTGTAGTTTAGATGTTAATAATGCATTAGCTGATTTAGGGGCTAGTATTAACGTTATGCCCTACAAAATGTTCAAACAATTAGGTCTTGGGAAACCCAAACAGACTAGAATGAGCATACAATTAGCAGATAAAACTATAAGATTTCCTAGGGGTATTATTGAAGATGTGCTAGTTAAAATCGATAAATTTTTATTTCTCGTTGACTTCATTATTCTAGACATAGAGGAGGATAGTAACACTCCTTTGATTTTAGGAAGGCCCTTTTTAGCAACTGCTAAAACGATTATTGATGTTTGCAAAGGTGAGGTCACACTTCGTGTGGGAGATGAAACAATCACTCTTTAAGCTCGCAATTCTGGCAACACATCAAAAATTGAAGGTGATCGTCTAAACCATTCTACTAAAACTGACAATATGGTGCAACCTACTTTACAAGAAATGAGTCTGAAAGAAGTACATGAGCCATTCTCAAGCAATAGTAGAGGACCTCTATTCATAAAGATCGAAGGCTACAAATTGAGGAGCTAGATGAATGGTGAATGTAGAAACCAAGAACACTCGATAAAAAAAACTATCCAGAACGAGCTCAATACCTTTCCAAATTAACTTAAGGTTGGAGATAAAATTTTATTAGAAACAACAGATCCTAACATTGTCACTACCAAACCAAATGAAGAAGCTCCTCTTACAGTATTTAGTATTTTCCCATTCGGTACAGTCGAGGTAAGTCATCCTAAGTTCGGCACTTTTAAGGTAAACAACACTTGTCTAAAACCTTATTTTGATAAGATGGGTAGCAGGAATGAGTAGTATAAACTCCTCGAACCACCATGACAATTCAATGGAGAGGTAAGTCGAGCTTAGACTATAAATAAGCGCTTCTCAGGAGGCAACCCGAGCACTAACAATATTAATTTCTTTAAATTTAGTATTTAACACCTAACTTACTAACGGAGATCTTGAATACAGGTTTTCCACACAGACACGGCCAGGCACATGGGCGTGCTGAGGATCGTGTGGAAACAGGGCAGAGATTTTTCCCAAACACGGGCTACGATAAAACGACAAGACCATGCGATATGGCCGTGGGTGAGCCTACCAAAATAACACGGGTGTTCGACACGCCCGTGCCTTAGAACTGTGGTTGAGCTTGAGAAAATAACATGGGCGTTTGACACACCCGTGTCCTATAACCGTGGTCGAACCTATCAAATTAACACGGGCGTGGGCCTACATACACGAGTGTGGGAGAAGTGAACGAAGCTAGACACGGTCATGCGACCATAGGTGTGGGAGAAGTGAATGAAGCCAGACACGGTCATGCGACACGGCCGTGGGCAGAATGCCAAACGTACCGAAATTCAAAAATATGAAACACACAGGCTAAAATTAGGGAACACGAGCGTGTTCCCTGGCCGTGTGCCCCAAAATCTATAAATAGGCTGCACTATTCATTGTCTTCTTCACCTAAAATCCCTAACCCTAGCTGCTGCAAGTCCACACGCTTGCCCCGCCACGCCCGTGCGCCGCTTCCAACCCTATTTTTGGCGCTCATTCTCCCCTTTCTAGCTTTTGTTTACTCTTTTCCCTTTAATTGCACTCATTTTTCATGCTATTTATCATAGCAATCTGCATTTTATATGTTATTTTTATCTTTCTATCACTCAAAATTCATTATCTAAAATAGTTATCATCTTTTTCATGTGAATTTCTTACTCATTACATGATTTCCCTGCCCCATTGACTAGTTTAAAGTAATTATTCATAGTTAGAATAACAGACATACTCATGCATTTTGTGTCGACATGTTTCATCCGTCAAGTATGATTGGATTCCATGAAATTCTCTACCATTCTTATTGTTTTGGTTAAGTTATTAGTCTTAGTAGTTGTGGCTAAAATTATGATTTTTATTTTATTTTAATTTTTGTCTTTATTTTACTTTGACCATTCCTCAAGATGAATTAATGGTTTTTATTGTAGGTACAATGTCGTCTTCATGAAAAAAGAAAACCGCCGTCCCCACTTTAAAGAGAAGGAAGGGGGCGTCATCTTCCTCGGGTCCTATCGCGGAAATTTGCCACCCTTTTTGCAGTTCCCCATTGGGCCCCAAGAAGAACTTTACCAAATAATCCGGGCCTGCCCTTTAACTGCAGGTCGCTGCATCGACTGGACTGCAGTAGAACAAGTTCAATTGGCTGATGTGATTCGGACCCTCCTAACCACCGACCCTTGGGAGCTTTTCCTTGGGATCATCGAGTCGACGTATCTCGAGCTTACGATGGAACTATGCTCAACGTTTCATCTTCAGACCGTAATGACAAATTACGATGATCCTAGCACAGTCCAATTTTAGCTAGGCGAATTAGTCCGCCTACTAAGCGTCTCAGAATTTGGTACTGCATTGGGCTTATATACAGAGGAATTCAAGGAGGAAAATGACTTAGATTCTCTCAACTGTCAACCACCATTCTCCCTCACGGTGTTGGGGCGCACTCGTACCACATTCGGCCACCTACGACCCCAGTTGCTCCAAGGCATCAGCTCTCCCTCCATCCTTGAGGTATTTACATTTGATTCTATCTCACACCTTGACAGGGTGGAGAGAGAGCACCGACATCGTCACCACCAACGGCGTCTAATACTTATGGTGTATGTCGCACGGGCACGTCTTCGACCACGCCTACTTTATCACTCTTGCCATTCATCACCAGTCAGAGTGACATCGGAAATGGGTCATCTCCATTGGGCCCTATGTGACACGACTGGTGCCACACTTTGGGCTCTTCAACACCGCAACCCAAGAATCATCCTTGACCCTCATTGGCCAGATGTCTCCACAAGGTATCTCGAGCATGCTAAGCATAAGGATGATCGAAAAGTGCCAAGGAACTTACCCTCCTCAGTATCACCTCACCCAATCCACCAAGGAAGAGGCCCCCGAGGACATTACTGATGATGTCCCTCCACAGAACGAAGACCCACCGTCTCAGCCACCACGTCTCTCTCGTGCAGTTCATGCAGCGGCTTCATACACTAACATCTCTAAGCACCTTACATGATTTGAGCAGCAATGTTTTCAACGATTTGATCACATTGATATGACTTTACATCAAATTTGTCAGCATTTTCACATCTCATCGCCACCCCCACCTTGCGAACCATCTAACAATGAAGATGTTTAAAAACTTTCATTAATTATTTTATTTTATGTTTTTACTTTTATTTTATCTTTAGACTCCTTTTTATTTTTCCTTACGCCTATCTTTATTAGATTTTATAATTTTTATTTTACAATGACCAACTTCAGCTATTCCATTACGAGTAATTTTGTTTCCTTAAATTTCTTTAAAAAAGTTCCTGATTGTCACAACTATAAAAGAGCTCCTAAGCTCATCCTCACATAGGAACTAAAAACTTCACCGGGAAAGGACTTATGGACTAATGAACCTCTACCACCACTGGAGTATCCTTCTCCACTCTCACGCCATTTATTCTCCAAAAACTCCAGTTCAAGGAATTCTTTCAACATTCAGGAAGTTTCACTTCTCTCCTTATCTTATGATCATAAATTTATCTTTTTCAATATATCTATCTTTGTACATTGGGGACAATGTACATCTTAAGTGTGGGGGGTATTTTATATCACCATTAGAATATGTCTTATTCTCACGTCAATTACTCATATCACTATTAGAATGAATTTTAATTAACTTCATGATTTTTATTGATATGTCTTGAATTAAAACATAGGCATTTATGCATTGATTGTTTAAACTTTAAGACATTAGGGAATCAAGCATGATAAGTTGATTTTTGAAGAATTAAAAACTTCTGGGTTGTTTCTCTAAGTCTAGGTATTATCTTGAGTTGGAATTCACAAGTTTAAACATCAAAAAGCCATAAATTTTGTGAGATTTTGAGCCTTCAAGAGCATCTATTAATTCCTTTATGCTCACTTTCATTATGAGTGCGTCAATATGGAACTGTTATTCTAGAACTTGCTTGATTATGCATGTAAAGGCCACACTATTTGATTTGATATGTCAAGATGATAGAGGCACTTAGGATTAACCCACTCATGCCATGAAAAGCCTACCTCCACGATTAACCCTTAGTAAACCTTGTTGAGCTAACAACCCATTTCTTGCATTACCCTTAACACTAACCCTTAACCCATTATTGTTGAAATCCCCTCAATTAAATTGATCCCTATTTTTGTCGAGATTTGAATTGAATAAATTCCTTAGCTATGTCCTGTTCTAAATAGTTGTTATTTGACTTGTTCTTTAAAAAAAACGTGTATACATATAGGTAGTAGTGATCTTTTGAGCTAAAGTAGTTAAATTCTATATTCCGAGAAGAAGCTCACTTGTAATCAACTGATGACCAGTCATTTCTCTAGTTAGGCAATTTTTCAATTCAATCTCGATTCTAACCCTTTCTTCCAGCTTGTGACCACACCCTTTAACCAAAGCCACGTTACAACCCTCTAAAGACCTTTTGATTGATGTTTCATCTCAATTTATAGTGGTGGAGATTTGATTTTCATGCAAGCCTATGGTAATGACTTTTTATTATTGACTATTGAGTGCTTCATTTATTATCCTTAAACACCTCGAGTGATTTGAGTGAATCTTTAGTGAGGATGTGAAACTTTGTGATATTTTGAATCAAAGGTAATTTCTTAGATGAGGGGAGACACCTATGTTTTCATGATAAAATGCTTAACTTGGAATGTTTGAAACTTTGATGTTCTTTTAGTCAAATTTTCAATGTTTGATTACGTATGGATTATTTTGAGGCATTATCGATAGAAATTATAAGTTAAGAAGAATTTGTTTTGATTATGAGATGAGGATTTTGCTTGAGGACAAGCAAATGCTTAAGTGTGGGGGTATTTGATAAACCATCATTTATACATATTTTTACCCCATGCTTAGCATATTTTATGGATGATTTTTCCTTAGAAATGGTGAATTTGATGCTCCTAATGCCTTAATTTCATGTTTTATACTTAGGTGAGCTTAGGAGAGTAAAAGGAACGAGAAATGGCCAAAAACGGAGAAAATAGGCCAACATACGAAATCAACACGGCCTGGACTTCCTCACACGGGTAGACCACATGGTCGTGTTAATTTGGTAGAATCGAAGCACGACTCACACGGGTAGACCACACGCCCGTGCTATTTTAACAGGCTTGACCACGACCTGAAGTAATCGTACACGGGCGTGTCCCTACTGAGCCCAAGTTGAGTCCAATTTGAAAAAAGGCTAATTTTGAGGGCTTTTAGGCATTCTAAAGCCTATAAATACACCACAAAGGAGGAGAAAAAGAGAGACACACAGGAGGAAGCAAGGAATTGCTCAAGGAAAGTCGATTGATCCATCTCAGAAGCTGGATTCACCACCAAGACTGAAGATCTCCCTTCAATTCCCTTTCAGGAGTTTTGGGTTTTTCTTTATGTTTTATATTCACTATTCTTTTGAGATGTTTTTCTTTTTAGTTATAGACTAAATCCCCTAAATACCTAAGGGGGATGAAACCTAAGACAGATCTTGTTATTATTATTTTCTGAATTGTATGATAAATATTTGTCTTGTTCTTAATTATCAGTTCGTCATTCTTGTTTTGATATTACAGGATATTGATTCAAGCTAAGCTCTTATGCAGAGGAGGAATAGACCATGTCTAAGAGTACATTTGTCATAATTAAGCGGAGTTGATTGCGCGCCTAGAGATAGGGTGACAAGATTTTGCCGGATTAGGGTGAAACCTAATAAGGGGATCCATACATCGAGTTAATGCAACCCTAGGAAGTTAATTAGAAAGAGATTTCAATTATTCAACCTAAGGTTAGACGTTGTTAGTCTCGAGAGAGATAATAATATAACTTAGGGATTTCTACGGATCAAGTCAAATGAATAAATCGTCTGATTCAAAGTCAAATAACAAGTGAAGTCTAAGTGGATTTTTCCTTAGGTATTGTCTTAATTCGATCGTTTTCCAAAAGTAATCCCCCAATTCTATTTTCTGTGAAATCTTAGTTTAGTTAATTAGTTAGTTAAAACAAACCCCCTAATTCTTAGGCTAGATAGTAAAAAGACAGTCATTACTAGTCCTTTTAGTTCCTTTGGGTTCGACAATTCAGTCTTGCTAAAACTATACTACTATTCGATAGGTACACTTGCCTACATCATGATAATAGTTAGTTTCAAGAATGATTAATTATAATTATTTAAAACCTATCACAAAATAACACGATCATGGGGAAACTTTAGATTTTGGACTGAATAGCGAAGGGGTACTCTATTTCCGTGGGAGAGCCTGTGTACTAAAGGATACTAATCTGAGGCAGTCAATATTGTAGGAGGCGTATAGTAGTCCTTATGCTATGCATCCTGGCAGAAATAAGATGTATCGTGACATTCGTGAGTTATATTGGTGGTCTGGTCTTAAACAAGAAGTTATCGACTTCGTGGGTAAATGCCTTACTTGTCAGTAGGTTAAGGCTGAACACCAGTTTCCTTCAGGGTTGCTTCATCCATTTAAGATTTCGCTTTGAAAGTGGGAGAGAGTAACTATAGACTTTGTTAGTGGACTGCCTTTAACACCTACTAAGAAAGATTTAGTATGGGTCATCGTGGATTGATTGACCAAGTCTTCCCATTTCATACCTGTTCGTACCGATTACTCATTATAGAAATTGGCTAAGTTGTATGTATCTGAAATAGTGAGACTAGATGGGGTACCAGTGTCCATATATCTTATAGAAATCCTCGCTTCACGTCTCGATTTTGGAAAAAGTTACACGAACCTTTGGGTAAAAGGTTTGTAACGCCCCGAATTTTGGGCCTAGAAGTTTTAAGTCTTGAGTGGGTGCAGTTAGGAGACTGCACATAAATATTTAATTGTGTAAGGAAGTGACACAATTGTGTGTTTGGCTTAGTGGTTGTATGCTCTGAAAGTGTCTAGGAAGCCATGGGTTCAAGTCCTAGCTTCCACAAAATTTTGGTTTTTTGAGGATAAAACCCCTATCTTTGGCGAGTAGGGTTATAAGTTTATTTTGGTAAAGTATGACATAAAAAGCCTACTGGTCTAGTGGATAGTAGCGTGTGGAGTGTGCTAGTAGTCTGAGGTTCGAATCCCTATTTGTACAAATGGAGGTTATTTTTGCTGCTGGCCATGGGAGGAAGTTGTGTTTGACCGAAACACCAAGAGTTTGAACAGATTTGAATGGGGTTATTGTTAGCCAAATTTGAGGAGAGGTTTTTAGGGGATTTCGATTGTTTGAATTGGTGGACAGGAGGAAATTTAGGAGAAAATCAAGGGGATGGGAAGTGGAGAGAGTGTTGGAGCCGAATTAGGAATGTTGGCACTTGTGAGTTCGGTTTTGGGGAGTTTAAATATTGGTTTTGATGTTTTGCTCTTCAATTTATTTTTGGCTCTTCTTTTATTTTTATTTTCAATTCTTTTCTATCATTGGAGAATATCGAGTGCAAGGGTTATTGGTCGTGTGTTGGTACTTTCTGGTATTTTTCTTCTACACTTTACATTTTTGCTCTCCCTTACTTTTTAGCAAATTGCTTTCTCTCGTGCTTTCTTTTCATGCTTGGCCAAATACTTCTCTCTTACCTCTCAAATTCTGCCATCATCTAACTCCTAGCTCATGACTAACTCCTCCCCCTCTTAATCTCCATTAGTTCTCTCTGGTCGAACATTGTAAAGCTTATTTCAAGGTGCTTCTCTTTTTGTCTTTCTTTTCTCCTACTACCATTCTTTTTCCCTTTTTCTTCTTCTCCTCCTCTTCTCTGAAGCTGAACATTTCTTTCCCGATTTCATTCTTCTTTCCTCTGTTGGACCGAATACGATACTCCCTCTCTCTCCAAAAGTCATTTTCGTTCTTTTTGCTTTGGCCGAACCTCTTTGATTGTCTGTTGTTGAAAGTTATTTGAGTTACTGGTAAGGGTATGTTTCAATCGGTTTATTGTTTCTTTTCTAGTCGAATTTCTATTTAGTCTACTGCCAAGTTTCAGTCTTCCCTTTTCTTTATCTTTGGGCCTAAATATATGTTTATTTATTCTAATATCTTATGATCTGTTTAATCTTGCTAGGGCTGTGGATTCTATTTAGGAAGTTTAGGCCGGTTACTCTTCTCATTGCCAATGGTCTTTCCACTTTTGAGGTAAGTGCTTTAAGTAAGATGGGTTTTATTAGACTTTAAATACTTATGAGTCAATTGAATGTTTCCTATGAAGGTCGAAGTTTTGAAGTGGTACGTGGGTGTTAAGTCAGTAAGGATCTGCGATTGTTGGTTTGGTAAGTGACAGTGAATCGAAAGAATCCTTTTCAGTATTGTGGTTTGGATTAATGATGGTTTTAGGCTAATGAAGGATTGTTGTTAATCATACGTGCTTGGATCTCAGAAGCGTTTCGACTACAATACCATATCAAGTGTGTGTAACATTGCCATTGGATGTGAAACTGCAAAGGCTGGAAAGCCGAAAAGCCGAAAGGCTGAAAAGCCAGAAAGTAGGTTGTCGACACCATACGGGCGTGTAGGTGCCCGTGTGGCAGGCCGTGTAACCAAACATGGCTGCGTGGTCAACGAGATGGCCATGAGCTTTTTCATGGGCTGAAACAATATTGGCCCATTTTGGGCCGAACTGGGCCATGTGGGCCCAAATGGTTTGTGGGCCCCACACGGAATCGATCTCACAAATGTGTGGTTACTATTGTGGTAGGCTATGTGAACCACATGGCTAAGGCCAATTTGGGCTATATGAGACATACAAGTGTGTGAGCCCACATGGGCCCGCACTATGGGCTGTATGCCCATTATCACTAATTCACTGTTAAGGTTGCACGGATCGCCCGAGACGACTGTGACCTTCTGTTAGGTCGATTATCGATAAAATGACTATTTTTCCCTTATAGGGTAAAATGATCGAAATACCCCTGTAGGGTAAAAAGACCGAAATACCTCCATGGGGTAAAATGACTGTAATACTCCTGTAAGGCAAAATGATTGATTTGTTCTACGATATGTATGACTGTATTTGAGCATGCCACGTTATATGTATGTTGCATCCATGTATGATATTATGTTGCATTGCATGGGGTGGGATATATGATTTTGGAGGAAGTGTACTGTACTGATATGGTCACACAGGTCGCGGAAGACGGCTGTGGACCTACTGATGGCTTTAAGCCTACTATACTGGCAGCTTGCTGCAATACTAATTTAGTATCGTAACCAGTACGACTTGGTGTATAGGGATGGGTGGGTCGATTTAATCCCCATATGGTGTTTAGGGTTGGTACAAAGATGGTGTGTAGAGGCTGGATTGGGTAGGATTTTCTGATTGCATAATGCACTAATTCTGTAATGGGCTCAGGCCCAGACTCCTACTGTTACTGGAATGGGCTAAGGCCCTAACTGAAACTAAGGGCTTAGTCCCAAATTATGTTTACTCTAGCTATATGCTTTTATGGGATTTCACACACTGAGTTTTCATAAACTCACCCATCTATTATCTGTGCAGGAAATCCTCAGGCTTAGATGGATCGATGTGACGAAGGACTCAGAGGTGGCCACTCGACGAAGCTTTCTTTTAATATTATAATTGAGATTTTATTTTGGGTATTTTTATGAAAAAGGCCTCTTTAAAGTTTTAGTTTTAAATTTGGGGGATTATATTTGTTTTGCTTAAATACTGCTAGCAGTAGGAAGTGAGTTTTCAAAAGATAATCGTTTTCAAAACCATCACAAATACATAACTCGTTCTCAAAGCTTTCGCAAACAACAAACCGTTTACAAAAGTAGTAACATTTTATTTAAAAGCAACCTTTAAAAGTACAAGAACTACATTATGAAGGAGAAATAGCACTTTAAATTAGTTTCTTTTTCAATCTATACAAAAAGGCGAGCTAAAGAAGGGGTTTTTAAATGACAAGTCTTAGATTTCGAAAAACACTTCAATGTGACATCGCCAGATTCGGCCATAACGTCCAGGCTGGGTTTGAGGTGTTACAAGGTTGGACTTTAGTACTGCGTTCCATCCTCAGACAGATGGTAATTCGGAGAGGGTGATTCAAATGCTGGTGGACATGTTAAGAAGTTGTGTGATTGACTTCCGAGCCAGTAAAGAGGACTATATGCCATTAGCAGAGTTTGCATATAATAATAGCTACCAGTCTAGCATACAGATGGCAGTCTAGCATACAGATGGCACCTTTTGAGGCACTATAAGGTCCTAGGTGTCGTACTCCTTCGTGTTGGACTGAGTTGGGTGAGCAGTGTGTTTTAGGTCCTGAATTGATTTCTGATACTGAGGATAAAGTTAGACTAATTCGGGATCGACTAAAGGTAGTATCAGACAGACAGAAGCTGTACGCGGATCTGAAGTGTAAGGAGATTGAGTATTCTATGGGGGACTTAGTTTTTCTCAAGGTCTCGCCATGGAAAAAGATACTAAAGTTTGGACAGAAAGGCAAGTTAAACCCTAGGTTTATTGGGCCTTACAGCATATTGAAACGTGTGGGATCGGTTGCCTATCAACTTGACTTACCTCCAGAGTTGGATCTGATTCATGATGTGTTCCACGTCTCTATGCTGAGGCAATATCGTTTTGATCCTACACACATCGTCTCGACTGAGGAGATTGAGGTTAGGTCAGATGTAACAACCCAAACCCGGCCTAGAAGTTAGACCCGAATCTAGCGTGTCACATTGAAGTGTTTTTTGAAAACCATGTTTTCATTAGAAACCCTTCTTATTTAAAACATAGTACATTGAAAACTTCTTAATTTTATTTCCAAAATTCCTTTCTACTTTGCAAAAGCTAATTCTAAAAGTAACCGATTTACGAAAATGTGATGTTTAAAAGTTAAGTTGCGAAAGCATTTTGAAAATGTTGCAGAAACATAGTGTTTGAAAACAGTTCTTATTTTGGAAAACCGTGTCATACTTCTAACAGATATTAGACATACTAAATAAACTTTCCAAATAAAAAGCTAAGGAAATAAAGAGGCCTTATGACAACCCAAATCAAAAACCAAAGTGTTTAACTAAATGAACAAAATAGAAAAACATGTGCATTTGTGTGGTCGTCTCCGAGTCCCTCTGCAACACCGATCCACCTAACACTGGGGATTACCTGCACGGTTAATAAACGGGGTGAGTTTATGAAAACTCAATGTGTAATCCCCTTACTAAAGTAACAGTTAGTATACAGAAACAAAAATAGAAACAGTCTAGGCCAGAGCCTGTTAATAGTAATAATATAGTCTAGTTCAGAGCATACGTGGGCCAAAGCCTATTACAATATCATTTGGGTCACAGCCCATAACAGAATCAATTGGGCCCACTTCTAATAATGAGCATGTAATGTGTGAATGCATGGATGCATGCTATCCCATCCCAATAATCCAACGATACATATCAACTCCGTCCCCCGGTACACATTATGCAGGGATATAAATATCGACCCACCCATCCGATACACAGCAATGGTAGCCCAGTTGCGGTACTACCTTCATTGCAGCAAAGCTTCTAATCGTATATTGGGCTTAAAAAGCCTTCAGTAATGGTATTATAATTGGCACAAAGCCATCGGTAACTGTATTATGTTTGGAACATAGCCATCAGCGACGGTAATACAGTCGGCACACAGCCTTGGGTAAATATGATCCACACAGAGTCATCCGTAAGTATGTTAGGCACATAGCCACAGGTAAATACGTTTGGCACAAAGCCATAGTCAAGATGGCATAGAGCCATTTTTAGGTTGGCACAAAGCCATAATCAGATCAAGCGGCACTAAGCCGTCGTCAATAATCATATAGTGGCACATAACCTTTGGCAAATACGTTTGGCATACAGCCATAATCAGGTTGGCACAGAGCCATATGTAGGTTGGCGCAAAGCCATAATCAGAATAATTGGCTTTAAGCCATCGGTAGCTGTATCATGTCAGGCACATAGCCATCAGCAACGGTAATACAGCTGGCACACAACCTCGGGTAAATATGATCGACACAGAGTCGTCAATAATCATATGTTGGGCTTAAAAGCCACCAGTGGATCCATGGTCGTCAAACAACCATGCAATCCTTAATCGGTGGATCCACGGTCATCAAGAAACCATGCGATCCTCAATTTCTTCCTCCGTTTCATAAACCCCACCCATGTACAACATAATATTATATGAATGCGGCAAATATACACACGACACACAAAATCATACAAATCACAGCCACAACAGTCCAATCGCTATCATATATTCTTAGTCAAAACATAGTCAAGTCAATCAAATTGTATTATCAGTGAGTCATATGCCTTAGAGGGGCAGAACGGTCTTTTTACCTATTAGGGGTATTTTAGTCATTTCACCCTACAATGGTGTTTTGATAAATCTACAAACCAAGGGTATTTCGGTAATTTTGCAAACCAATGGTATTTCTGTAATTTTTAAAAGTTAAGGGTATTTCTGTAATTTCATAAATTAGGGTTATTTCTATAATTTTCCAAATCAAAGGTGTTTCGATAATTTTCCAAATTAGAGGTATTTTGATAACTTTACAAATCGAGGGTATTTCGATAATTTTACAAGTCGAGGGTATTTTGGTGATTTTACAGGTCGAGGGTATTTCAATAATTTTACAAATCCGGGGTACTTCGGTAATTTTATAAATTGAGGATATTTTGGTAATTTTATAACTCGAGGGTATTTCAGTAATTTTACAAGTCGAGGGTATTTTGGTAATTTTACAAACTGGACATATTCCGATAATTTTACAAATCAAATCTATTTCGGTAATTTTACAACTTGGGGGTATTTTGGTAATTTTACAAATCGAGGGTATTTTAGTAATTTTATAAATCGAGGGTCTTAACGACCCAATAGAAGGTCCATCGTCGCCTCGAGCAACTTAAGTAACCTAAACAGACATATAGGTGCAAATGGGCCTAAGGCCCATTACTCGGCCTAAGTGGGCCCACACGCTAGTGTCCCCCATTTAGCCCAACTACTTCCTACCTAACAATTAGATTTACACAAGCGGGCCCACGGGCCCATTGGGCCACTTTGGCCCGTCAAGGCCCAGTACACGAGAACGCTCGTGGCGACCTCTACAGTCTATTGCTCATGATTTGTGGGCTCGATTACCACACGAGCGATCGCATGCTCGTGAAGCCTCAAATGCCAAAGTTTTGGCTTTTAGGCTTTTGCCGACTTCTAACAAAGAAGGGCGTGAATACGCACCTGTTTATGAGAACGCGTCGAAGTCCACGATCACCAACCTTGGCACATCCTGCAATGAGTCTTCTTCCCCAACTCATCTAGTTCGCTCTATTTAAAGCCAGCTTCTCGCCAATTCTCATGTTAGTTTCCCGATTTGGGATTACTTTCAACCATTAGGAAAATTTCTCATTCTTATGACCACTTCAACCACAGAGTTCCAGTCCAACTCCACCTCCTACACAACTCAAATAGAAAAATAAATACTCCACTGCCCATCCCAAGGCTTGAACCTTAGACCTCACAGTTACACAACATGCCACTTTGCCACTTCACCACAGGCTCTTTCTATGTTAAAAACGTCCATAATTAACTTTAAGATATATGTGCCAGCGTCCATATCCACTTAAGAGAAAAACCAAAATGAATTGTAAGAGTCAAGACTTGAACCTAGGCTCCCTTGCAGTTTTAATCACGCCACTGCCACTAGGCCACAAGCTTCCTTGTGTCATTTATTTAACACAATAACTTAAAAGGCCATCATCAAAGCATCCAGGGTTTTATTCACTTAATACCAAAATTTTTGCTAAAGCCCAGGTTTAAACCCAAGATTTCTCCAACACTTCTCAGGGTTATTAACCACAAAAGTAGACATTTAATTGTGTCATTTCCTTGCACAATTAAATACTTATATACAACCTCCTTACGGACCCATACTCAAGGCCTAATAATTCTAGGCCCAAATTTGAGGTGTTACAATTCTACCCTCCTTAAAGAAATTTTGTCCTTGAAATTTCTAACTATTTGAACAAGCACTGTAACATCTCGAAATAGGGCCTAAATGGAATAATAGTTGCGAAACCACAAATTTGAGATAGAAAAGTTTATTTCGGTTAATTTTTATGATTTACCGAGTGATTAGAAGCATGTGTTAGAGTATTGATAAGAAATTTTATAGATTGTATGTTTAATTTGCCTATTAGGGCTTATTTGCAGAAGTTGCTGTAATAGCCTGATTTAGGGCCTAAACGGAATTATGGTTTTAGAACCACGAATTCGAAGTCAAAAAATTTATTCTGATTAAGTTTTAAGGTTTATTTATTGATTAAAATATTGTGTAAAAATATCGTTAAGTAATTTTACTGATAAAGTGCTTAATTGGACTTTTAGGACTAAATTGCAAAAGTTGTAAAATGTGTTCTAATTCATAAGTACTTGATTGAAATGGGGGTTTAAAGAGGAGGTCCTTAAATGGTAATTAGACCATTATATTTCGTTTGGACAAAAATGGGCATGAATAGGACAAAATTTTAAAGAAAGGCCTTAAGGGCATTTTAGTCATTTGGTAATTAAAAGAACTAAAAAGGGAAAATAAAGCCAAAATTGACTCATATTTTTCATGGAGGCTGAAATTAGCGTGGGGGAAGTCATTTCTAGGGTTTTCAAGCTTTCCAAGCTCAATAGTAAGCCCATTCTGGCCCCGTTTTTCAAGTTCTTTACGTTTTTGAAATCCCGTTAACTTGATTAAGCTTATTCTAGCAATAATTTAAGTTAGGGTTCATATTTGGAAAAATACCCGTACGTGAAATGTATTTATTTTGATGTTTTATGGTAGAATATGAAAGCTTAAATTATGTTAAACAACTTTTGCTAAGCGGTTTTAAGCAAAAATGAGCAAAACGGCTTAATCGGTAAAAGTTGTTATTGTTCATAACTATGTGTTAGAGTGAGAATTTGATGTTTCCACAGAAGGGAAAAATTATTAGCGTGTCATAAAACATAAGAATAAGGGATGAAGTTTAATTCCCGAGCCTAGGGGCAAAAGTGTAAATATGCAAAAGTTTAGGGCAAAATTGTAATTTTGCCAAAGTTTGAGTTAAGGACTGTTTTGAATAGTACATTAATTAAATAAGTAAAATATGATGTTTTAGATCCCGAAAAATGAGATTTAGACCTAGAATGGGAGAATACGTGGGCCAAAGCCTATTACAATATCATTTGGGTCACAGCCCATAACAGAATCAATTGGGCCCAGCCCATACCAATAACAGAACAGAATGTGTGAATGCATGGATGCATGCTATCCCATCCCAATAATCCAACCGATACATATCAACTCCGTCCCCCGGTACACATTATGTGGGGATATAAATATCGACCCACCCATTCGATACACATCAATGGTAGCCCGGTTGCAGTACTACCTTCATTGCAACAAAGCTGCTAATCATATATTGGGCTTAAAAATCCTTCAGTAGTGGTATTATAATTGGCACAAAGCGATCGGTAACTGTATTATGTTTGGCATATAGCCATCAGCGACGGTAATACAGTCGGCACATGGCCTTGGGTAAATATGATCCACACAGAGTCATCTATAAGAATGTTAGGCACATAGCCACAGGTAAATACGTTTGGCACAAAGCCATAGTCAAGATGGCACAGAGCCATTTTTAGGTTGCCACAATGCCACAATCAAATTAAGCGGCACTAAGTCGTCGTCAATAATCATATAGTGGCACATAGTTTTTGGCAAATACGTCTGGCACATAGCCATAATCAGGTTGGCACAGAGCCATATGTAGGTTGGCATAAAGCCATAATCAGAATAATTGGCTTTAAGCCATCGGTAGCTATATCATGTTAGGCACATAGCCATCAGCAACGGTAATATAGTCGGCACACAGCCTCGGGTAAATGTGATCGACACAGAGTCGTCAATAATCATATATTGGGCTTAAAAGCCACCGGTGGATCCACGATCATCAAGCAACCATGCGATCCTTAATCGGTGGACCCACGGTCGTCAAGCAACCATGCGATCCTCAATTTCTTTCTCCGTTTCATAAACCCCACTCATGTGCAACATAATATTATATGAATTCAGGAAATATACATACGGCACACAAAATCATACAAATCACAGTCACAACAGTCCAATCACAGTCATACATTCTCAGTCAAAACATAGTCAAATCAATCAAATTGTATTATCAGTGAGTCATATACCTTAGAGGGGCAGAACGGTCTTTTTACCTATTAGGGGTATTTTTGTCATTTCACCCTACAAGGGTGTTTTGGTAAATCTACAAACTAATGGTATTTTGGTAATTTTGCAAACCAATGATATTTCTGTAATTTTTAAAAGTCAAACATATTTCTATAATTTTTGAAAGTCAAGGGTATTTCTGTAATTTCGTAAATTAGGGTTATTTCGGTAACTTTCCAAATTAGAGGTACTTTGGTAATTTTACAAATTGAGGGTATTTCGGTAATTTTACAAGTCGAGGGTATTTCGATAATTTTACAGGTCGAGGGTATTTCGATAATTCTACAAATCGGGGGTATCGGGGGTCTTAACGACCCAACAAGAGGTCCTCCGTCACCTCGAGCAACTTAAGTAACCTAAACAGACATATCGGTACAAATGGGCCTAAGGCCCATTACTCGGCCCAAGTGGGCCCACATGCTAGTATGACCCATTTAGCCCAACTACTTCCTACCTAACAATTAGATTTACACAAGCGGGCTGAGCACACGAGAACGCTCCTGGCGGCCTCTACAGTCTATAGCCCATGATTTGTGGCCTCGGTTACCACACGAGCGATCGCACGCTCGTGAAGCCTCAAATGCCGAAGTTTTGGCTTTTTGGCTTTTGCTGACTTCTAACAAAGAAGGGCGTGAATACACACTTGTTTATGAGAACGCGTCAAAGTCCAATATCACCAACCTTGGCACATCCTGCAATAAGTCTTCCTCCCCAGCTCATCTAGTTCGCTCTATTCAAAGCCAGCTTCTCACCAATTCTTATGTTAGCTTCCCGATGTGGGATTACTTTCAACCATTAGGAAAATTCCTCATTCTTATTCAACCATAGAGTTCTAGTCCAACTCTACCTCTTACACAGCTCAAATAGCAAAATAAATACTCCACTGCGTATCCCAAGACTTGAACCTTAGACCTTACAGTTACACAACATGCCACTTTGCCACTCCACCACAGGCTCTTTCTGTGTTAAAAACGTCCATAATTAACTTTAAGACATATGTGCCAGCGTCCAGATTCACTTAAGAGAAAAACCAAAATGAATTGTAAGAGCCAAGATTTGAACCTAGGCTCCCTTGCAGTCTTAATCACGCCACTACCACTAGGCCACAAGCTTCCTTGTGTCATTTATTTAACATAATAACTTAAAAGGCCATCATCTAAGCATCTAGGGTTTTATTCACTTAATACCAAATTTTTTGCTAAAGCCCAGGTTTGAACCCAAGATTTCTCCAACACTTATCAGGGCCATTAACCACCAAAGTAGACATTTAATTGTATCATTTCCTTGCATAATTAAATACTTATATACAACCTTCTTAGGGACCCATACTCAAGGCCCAATACTTCTAGGCCCAAATTTGGGGTGTTACACCAGATCTGGCCTTTGAGGAAGAGCCGGTTCAGATTTTGGACCATGATATGAAGGTTCTATGGAGGAAGTCAGTTCCACTGGTTAAGGTACTATAGCGTAATCACAGTTTAAAGGAAGTCACGTGGGAGCCTAAGGAGACGATGCGACAATAATACCCTAATCTATTTTGATCAGGTAAATTTTGAGGCTAAAATTTCTTTTAGGGCGTAGAGTTGTAACGCCCCAAATCTTAAGTGATTAAATTTGTATCTTATGTTTCATATTGGCTTGCTTGCTTTAATGGGTAAGTGCTCTGGGAGTTGTCTGAAAAGTCTTGGGTTCAAGCCTGGGCATGAGCAAAAGTTTTGTTTTTTTTTAAGGAATTAGCCCTGTCTTTAGTCAATAGGTTTCTTATATTAATGTGGTTATTTCTTGCATAAAAAGCCTGTTGGTTAAGGGGATGTGTGGCGTGTTGATGAAGCTAGAGTACAGGGGTTCGAATCCAAGTGGAAGGCGGTAAAGTGTTTTTATTTTGCTGTAAGCATGATGGAGGTGTTTGAGGTTGGCCGAAACTCTGAAGAGCTTGAAAAGGGTTCAAATTGGAAGGGTGAGAGATTGTAGGAGGGATTTGGGGAGTGGATTGTGGGATGAGGGAGTAGTGGTGCTGAAATGGGATTCTTTTCAACCATTTGGTTACCTTGGGAGTCTCTAGCCATTTGATCATGCTTTTCCCCCATTTGCCGAATTCTTTGTGGTCTTTTGCCGAATATGTTTTTCTACTCTCTTGAATTCTTCTTTTCTTCCCACTTTTTTCCCTTCTATTGTAACATCCGGAAAATAAGGCCTAGTAAGAATAGTAGTTTCGAGACCATAAATCCAACGTTAAAATATTTGTCTTATGATTATTACGAGGTCTAGAATACGAAAATATGCATGTGCTAAAGTTTCATTAAGAAATTCGAAGTATAAGGTGTCTAATTGGAAATTAGGGACCAAATTGAATAAGTTGTAAAACTTGGGTTCTAGAAACAGTTTGTATGAAATTTCTTTGGATTATTAATTAGAGGTCCTTAAAGAGTAATTTTCCCAATTTCTATGTTTTTGAACAAAAATGGGCATGCATGGAAAATTTGGAAAGGTTAGTAAGGAAAGGCATTTTGGTCATTTGGTTAATTAATGTAATAAAAAGGGAAAATCAAGCAAAAATTAGCCATTTTCTTCTCCATAGCTACTGAAATTTGCATGTTCTCCATAGCTAGGGTTTTCAACATTTCAAGCTTGATAGTAAGTCAATCTTAGCCTCGTTTTTAATATTATTCATATTTTTGAGATCCTCGTAACATGCTCTTTCTATTTCTACCCATATCTCAAGCTAGGGTTCATGTTTAGAAAATTACCATGCATTAGATGCTTGTTCTTTGATGATTTATGGAGGAATATGAAAGTTTAAAGGATGGTAAACAACTTTTACTAGGTAGTTTTTCATGGAAATGGCTTAAAGGACCATTTTATAAAAGTTGTAAAAATGGGTAGAAAAATGTGAAATGAGGGAAAATTGTGGGCTGCTATGAGTATGAAAAATATTCGGCTAGGCTTGGGTAACCTAGAAATTACATGCATTTCATTATACGAGCCTTAGGACTAAATTATAAAAGTTGTGAGAGGTTAGGGACAAATTGGTCATTTTGCTCTAGGATGGGTGTTAGGCTGGAATTGAATAATGTGAGATGTTAATAATTTATTTTTACTGATATAGACCTCGAGGAACCAATTCTAGAGGTCGACCGTGAAAAACAAAATGTTTCGAAATAACCAAAATACAAATCTGAAACGACTACTAGGTAAGTTCGTGTAACTCGAATGTAGACTATTTAAATACATTAAAAATGCATATTCCTGTATCATTTTAAATGGTGATTTACAATGTAAATAATTCATGAAAATTGATGATATGGTAAAATGTCTCGGTTGAATAAAAAGGGTTATTTGATGGATATGCTATTCTTACATGACACGAGATCCTGCATGTGTTGCAGAAAAGGATTTAGCCCAGACGAGTAATCCGATGATCTCAAATAGAAAGGATCTAGCCTGGACGGGTGTTCCTAAAGTGATCTAGCCTCCCAAAGAATATGTGTGCATTATGGATTTAGCCCGGACGGGTAATCCGATTAGGGTCTGAATTTAGCCTGGACTGGTAATTTAAATCTGAGCTCAGTAATAGTGTTTTTTTTGTTACAAGGGATTTAGCCTAGACTGGTAATCCCGCCGTAAGATGTGAGGTTCGCAGGAGTGCGTGCTTGAAAATGATCACTTGTATGATTTGACGGTAAATGGGCTATCCATTGAGATTCTCGAGAAATTCAACGTGATTAAAATGAGGAATGAGAATGGAAATTCTTGAATTGATGAGCTCATCTAGATTAACGTTATAATATTTTAACATGAGACTAACTTGATGATTTAAGTGCATGTGATAGGAAACTATCCTATACTTGTTAGAATGTATGACTAATATGGTTGTATGCTAAATAACCGATAAGTTTACCTTCCTGTTATTCAAACTTACTAAGCATGTAAATGGTTACCCCCTTCCATTTTCCCTGTCTTACAGAGCTCGTGGACTCGTGAAGGTTGGAAGACAATTGGAGAAAGTCATCACACTATCAACTAGTTCCGCTTTGGTATATAGATACTTTTATTTTGTTCAATGGCATGTATAGGGTTTTTGGTTATTTTGTTGTATGTGTCATTTGGCTAGCCAATTTAAGGGCTTAAATGATATACATATTCTTTTGTATATGGCCATGAGATATGGCTCATATTGATGTAGGTTGTAAACCTACTAATGATGCATGTTTATGTTTAGATATTTCATGAGATATGATGATGAGGTTTATCATGGATGGATGCTTGAAATGGGACATAATAATTTGAGAGTGGACATAGCATATAATGGTATATGGTTATAATATGGCCTAAATGTAAAATGTGCTATGTTAATCCCTCAAACGAAAAGGATAATCTAGCATGTACTAAGCCGATGAGATGAGGCTAACATGCAATGAGTTATGCCAAGGTTGTTTAAAAGTATAATTAGGCTATGTTATATACCATTGAAGTCTATAAGTGTGTATGGATGTTAGAGGGTGACCAAAGGCTTGGAAAATAGCCCTAAAAAGGTCCACATGGGTAGACACACGGGCATGTGTCTAGGTCATATGTGACACACGGTTAGCCGCCATTGGCGTGTTGCCTGGCTGTGTGTCCCCTGAACTTATAATTTTAGGTCAGTATGCATGGTAGTAAACACACAGGCAAAGGCATGGCCGTGTGTCTCAACCATGTGGAGGACACGACCTAGCACACGGGCTTGTGCCTTGGCCGTGTGCCTCACAATGAATGATGATGTCATAAACAGATTGTCTGAGTTTTTGGACACGGGCGTGTCTAAACCATGTGAGAGACACAAGCCAGAGACACGGGCGTGTGCTTGGTCGTGTGAAAACCCTATAGGTTCAAAATGAAAAAATAAATCCAATAATTCAACACGGGTGAGGGACACGGGTGTGTTCCCAAGGACACGAGTGTGTGCTAGCCTCCATACGGGCGTGTGAGGCATAACCCTAGGAACTTTACTAAAATTTTCTATAGTTTTCGGTTTAGTCTCAGATCGATTTAATGTATGTTTTGGACCTTGTAGGTCCATAATAGGGACACTATGATGTTGTTTGATTGGTTTTAAATTAGAATAAAATTTTATAACCCGTAATTTCCAAAATGTCTGAGTATGTGTCCGGTAATACCTCGTACTTTGTCTCGATCTCGGGTATAAGTAAAGGGTGTTACATTTAGTGGTATCAGAGCTACAGTTTAGTTGATTCTCAAACTAACATAGTAGGTAACGAGTTTAGCTATACATGCCATTATACAAATTTTGATAGTGTGACATCTCCTAAATTTTAATCGAATTTGAATATAGTAAATGTCTTCATATCAAGCCCAAGATGAGTCCGAGGGAGTCGAGAGCCATGCTCCAACTTCTGTACAGTAAGCTGTTTCTAGTAGTAGTAGAAGGTCTATGTCTAAAGGCCAGGAAGAGGCGAGAGCAGCCTTTTTCTATATGATGGATGAGTGGTTTGGGGAATACTTGCGAAACCGCCCTGAAATACCATGTCCACCTCCACCTTCTAACCGACCTGGTGAAATACCAAGGGTTGTTGAACCAGTGAGAATTGGTAAGGCCCCAGTGGATAAACTTAGGAAATACAGGGCTGAAGAGTTTAGGGCTAAGGTTGAGGATGATGCCGAACGAGCTGAGTTCTGGCTCAAAAATACTGTGCGAGTTTTGGATGAATTGTCATGTACACTCGAGGAGTGCTTAAAGTGTGATGTATCTCTTCTGAAAGATACTGCATACCATCGGTGGGAGATGGTGTCCTCAGTGGTACCAAAGAAAGACGTTACGTGGGAGTTCTTCCAAGCTGAGTTTAAAAAGAAATACATCAGTCAAAGGTTCTTGGACTCGAAGCGAAAGGAGTTCTTGCAACTCAATCAAGGAAATAAGACCGTATCAGAATATGAAAGAAAATTCATAAGGTTGAGTCAGTATGCAATAGAATGCATCCACTTAGAGGTAGAAATGTGTAAGCATTTCAAGGAAGGCTAGAATGAAGAAATTAAATTGTTGATCGAGATCCTTGAGATACGAGAATTTGACGCATTAGCTGATCAGGCCAAGAAGGCTGAATATCTAAATAATGGAAGAAAGCAAGCTAAGAGAGAAGCTCAAGTTTCGAGTAAAGGGTCTAGCAACAGAGCACACTCCTTCCCCACAAAGAAATTGAGAAGTCATCAAGAACACTCCACTTCATCGGTAGGATATTCGGGTAAAGCAAGAAGCTCCAAGTGATATAACCCGAAGTCTTTTTCCCCTATGGTAACTAGTGTGGGAAGTGTAGATGATCAAAAGCCAAAGTGTAAAAGCTGCAACAAATTTCACTTCGGAGAGTGCCAAATGAAGAGTGGTGTAACACCCCAAACCCGTATTCGTCGCTGGACTAAGGTTACGAGGCATTACTGAACAAAAATAAAATTTCAAACATTCACATATTCATACAATTCGTACTCATAAATATATATAGTACATGGCTAATTAAATATTAAACATACTTTATTTATCATATTACTATTACGAATCATACCTCAAAATTTAACTGAATTTATGCCTTTCAAATAATCACATTTTCATTAACAAATATAAAAATACGCATATACTTTCATTATATACCCAAACCATCATTCGAACTAACAATCAAAGTACATGTATATACATACACATAATTATCAATTTTGCAAAAATGCATATAATATTCATGGTGTACTATTACATAAAATCATTATTCAAATGGTCATTTATCAATGTCTCACTTACAAGCATTATTAAACAATAAAATCTCAATAATTCACCATTAATAAACTTATAACTAATTATAGTACTTATACATTTTTCCATACAAACCAAACTAAACGAATCTTTGCATATTCGAATATAGGCATGCCTCATATCATGCATTTCTAGTATACATCAAACTTGCTAACACCTGAGCTCATGTTTATAAATGAATAAACATACATCAAAATTAAACCATCAACCCATATTTATTTATAATTAAACATATCAAAACCAAGCGACCAACCACAGCAATTTCCACTTATCATTTCAAGCTATTACCAACACATATAATTCCATCCACATTTACTTTTCATTCACTTCACATATCATAATAATCAAAATGAGATAAACCATTGCCAAACATAACCCTATCCAAACTTTAAAGATAAGCCATATTCACATGGCTCAATATATATACATATTCAAAGTTGAACAAAATACATATTAGCCTATACATGCCATAAGTTCGAAAATATATTTTTAATAGTACCGAAAGTTGACAATAGTGTGGATGACTTCGATAACAATCCCTGAGCTCGTAACTTACAACCAAAATCTATAAAACAAAGTAACAAAACACACAGAGTAAGCTAACTTAGCTTAGTAAGCTTTAAGCACAATAAACAACTCAATGAATAATCAAAACATTCAACTAACCGAATTATATCAATAATATTACACATTAACACATTAAAATACCTTGGCCAAATGTTCAAAATCAAATATATGTCACCATGTATATATATATTTTTCCTATGTAGCCGATTATACAAGAACAAATATATTTTCACATTGGCACTTACATGTATGGCTGAATACACAAAATTCTTTATGGACTCACATGTGGCCGAATATATAAAAGTTAGATAAAACATAATATGTAACCTATAGTTAAAATTAAATAAAACATCACACATAGCCGAATATGCACATTCAAAATAACTTCATATATGACCGAATACACAAATTCAATATAAACTCACATGTAATCGAATATTCAAGTTCAATATAAGCTCACATATACTTACCTATGTGGCCGAATATATATAATGTCATTCAACTCAATTTCACTTGCTCAATATCCATAGTAACTTGAACTCTTATAATCATAGACTTGAAAACAAATCACCGGTATAAAACCTGCTAGGCATAAGCCTAAATTACACACCGGCACAAGGCCTGCTAGACTCAAGGTCTGATATTTATTCACCGGCACTAAGCCTGCTAGGCACAAAGCCCGATCAAAGTCACCAGCCCAAGGCTTGTTAGGCTCAAAGCCCGAATATCACAAACATAAAATCATTCCACAATGCATTTCATATATCGAATCGTATAATACTCCATGTAACACATACGCACTTTTAGAGGTTTTGATATCATTCAAATACAACTCAATCACATTAATTCATTGATATTTCTCATTCGGCTAACATAATATAGATTATAAAGTATGAATTATCATAGTAAATCATTCTCTGTTCAAAATAAACCATGTTTAATTGCTTAAAAACTTACCTCAGATATTGACGGACGTTATAAATCGGCTCTTCGACTATTTTTGTTTTTCCTCGATCCAAGTCCAATTTCCTTTGTTCTTGATCTATATAATTTAAAATTAACCTCATTTAAATACAATTTCATTCAATTTAATCCAACAACACTTAGATGGGAAAATTACCATTTTACCCCTAATATTTCATACTTTTTCAATTTAGTCCAAATTGCACAAAACACAAAACACACCAAATCTCACAAAAACATAGTTGAGCCGAATTTTCAACATACTCATACTAGTTCATATATTTCATTTATTTCACATTTTAGTCCCTCAATTTATTATTTTTGCAATTTAATCTTAATAACTCAAAATCATCAAAAACTTAAATACAAAACATGTTAATCTAAAATATATTTTTGATATTTCATCATCAAACATCACAAAACACAATTATTCATCATTGGCATAACACAAAATATTTACCAAAATCAAAAATTCGAGCATGGGTCGGGTAGTATTCGAAGCAACGATCTCAAAAACGTAAAAATTATCAAAAACTGAAACAAAACATACCTTAAAATTGAATCAACAATGGTCGAATACCTTGGTTCTTTTTTTTTCTTCCTTCTTTTATTTTCGGCAAATAAAAAGTATGAATGCTTGGCTTTCTTATTATTATTTTTATGTTTTAATATATTATATGTTAACTTTTATCATGTTTTACTTATTTAACCTTATAAATATAATAACATAAACATATATTTTATGGTTATATTCGACTATCACTAAATTAATGGATTATTTGCAAAATAAATACTCCATATGAAAAAGCCACTATCAAATCAACCTTTATGATTTAAACTATCAAGTTTTCAACTTACGCGATTAAGTCCTTTTATCAAATTAATCACACAAACACACAAATTTTCGTACGAAATTTTCACACATGCAAATTCACATATAATAAACACGAATAATAATATTTAAATATTTTTCCAACTCAAATTCATGGTCTCGAAACCACCGTTTCGATTAGGGTCTAAATCGGACTGTTACAAGTGGTGCGTGTTTTAGATGTGAGTCTCTTGACCACTTTCTCAGAGACTGCCCAGAGCGAACTAATAAAGAGGTTGAGTTAGCCCTGCAGCCAAGTGCTCCTATTTCTCGTGGTAGACCCCCGAGACATCCCGGGAGTGTAAGTTCCAGTCGAACTATTGCTAAAGATGCTACTGCAAAATCAGAGGCTTGAGCCCCGGTAAAAACTTATGCAATACGCGCTCGAGAGGAAACCTCTGCTCCCGGTGTCATCACGGGTACATTTTCTATCTACAATACTCGTGTCATTGCCTTAATTGATCCAGGATCAACCTATTCGTACATTTTCATGAAATTGGTGTCTAGCATAGATATGTCTATAGAGCCTACAGAATTTGTGATTAAGCTGTCAAACCCTCTAAGCAAGTCAGTCCAAGTTGATAAAGTCTATAAGAATTTTCCCTTGATGATTCAAGGTTATTGTTTTTCTGCTAACCTTATATTATTGCCATTCGATGAGTTTGATGTAATACTTGGCATGGATTGGTTAGCTGTGCATGATGTAATCGTAAATTGTGGTAGCAAGTATATCGAATTGAAATGCTCAGATGGTGAGATTGTCTGGATTGATTCAAGTGAGTTGGATACTCTACCGGCTGTGATTACTTCAATTATGGCTCAAAGGTATATGAGAAAAGGATATGAAGCCTACCTTACTTTCGTGTTGAATACTAAAGAATCTGAGCTGAAGTTAGAATCGGTACCGATAGTATGTGAGTATCTGGATGTGTTTCCGAAAGAGCTACCTGGATTACCTCCTATTAGAGAAGTAGAGTTTGGTATTGAGCTAGTGCCTTGGACAGCTCCTATCTCTATTGCTCAATATAGGATGGCGACAACCGAACTGAAAGAGTTAAAAGCACAGCTACATGAACTGACAGATAAAGGTTTTGCAAGACCGAGCTTTTTATCTTGGGGTGCTCCCGTATTATTCGTGAAAAAGAAAGATGGTTCGATGAGGCTATGCACAGATTATCGACAACTTAATAAGGTAACTATCAAGAACAAGTATCCTTTGCCAAGGATCGACGACTTGTTTGATCAATTAAGGGGAGCCACAATGTTTTCTAAAATAGATCTGAGATCCGGTTACTACTAGTTGTGAGTTAAAGGGTCAGACGTGCCTAAGATCGCTTTCAGGATGAGGTATGGTCATTTCGAGGTCCTAGTCATGCCTTTTGGTCTAACGAATGCCCCAGTCACATTTATGGACTTAATGAATCGTGTTTTCTGACCATACTTGGACAAGTTTGTTGTGGTATTCATTGACGATATTTTGATCTATTCTCGTAATGAGTCTAAACATGCTGAACATTTGAGGATTGTTTTACAGACCTTGCAAGACAAGAAATTGTATGCTAAGTTCAGCAAAAGCGATTTTTGGCTCCAAGAGGTAGGATTCTTGGGTCACATTGTTTCGATTGAAGGCATCCGAGTTGATCCAAGTAAGATATTTGCTATTGTCGAGTGGAAGCCGTCGAAGAATGTAATCGAGGTTTGAAGCTTTTTGGGCTTAGCTGGGAACTATCGACGCTTTGTGAAAGGATTTTAGATGATTGCAACTCCTTTGACGAGGTTGCTGCAAAAAGATGTCAAGTTTGAATGGTCAGAAAAGTGTCAGCAGAGTTTCGAGAAATTAAAGACATTGCTGACTAAAGCTCCAGTGTTAGTGCAACCTGAACCGAGAAAGGAATTCGTGGTCTATAGTGATGCGTCCTTGAATGGACTAGGTTGCGTGCTTATGCAAGAGGCCAGGGTGATAGCCTATGCTTCTAGACAATTAAAGCCACACAAAAAGAATTATCCGACACATGACTTGGAGCTTGCCACCATCATCTTTGCCTTGAAAATTTAGAGACACCATTTGTATGGTGAGGCATGCCGTGTATTCACTGATCACAAGAGCTTAAAGTACTTGATGACTCAAAGGGAATTGAATCTGAGACAATAGAGATGGTTAGAGTTGATTAAAGATTTTGAACTGATAATTGATTATCACCCAGGAAAGGCGAATGTGGTCACTGATGCACTAGGCAGGAAATCTTTGTTTGCTTTGAGAGCCTTGAACACAAAGTTGTCATTGTCTAAAGATGGTTCGATCTTAGCAGAGTTAAGGGCTAGGCCAACATTTCTTCAGGAAATATGTGATGCCCAGATCAATGATAGTGACCTGCAAGCTAAGAGAACTCAATGCGAGTCAGGCATTGAATTAGATTTTTGAATCAGTCCCGATGGTTGTCTGATGTTTAGAGACAGGATCTATGTATCGAGAGACAACGAGCTTATTTGGAAAGTTTTACAAGAGGCACATGATAGCCATTTGTCTTTTTATCCGGGAAGTACCAAGATGTACAATGATTTGAAGAAAATGTACTGGTGGAATGGCATGAAAAGAGACGTCTTCGAATCTGTATTGAAATGCTTGATATGTCAGCAAGTCAAGGCTGAAAACCAAGTATCTTCAGGTTTGTTATAGCCTGTGATGGTCCCCGAGTGGAAGCGGGATAGGATTACTATGGATTTTGTGACGGGATTACCATTAAACCCGAAAAAGAAAGATGTTGTTTGGGTTATAGTTGATAGGCTAATGAAGTCGGCTCACTTCATCCCAGTGCAGACCGATTATTCTCTCGACAGATTGACCGACTTGTACATATTCGAGATTCTGAGATTACACGGGGTACCGTTGTCGATTATCTTAGACAGAGACCTGAGATTCACTTCGAGATTTTGGATATAAGTGGAATGAAAAAAATGTGCAAGTGTACACAATCGCAACAAGTAATAAAGTGACAAGTAAATGCCGAGTTATCGTACCCACAAGGACTGTAAAAAGAATTATTTATGAAATTAATTGTAAATACTTTGGTGAGGTAAAAATAATTTAGTGAGGTAAAAAAGAATTATTAATGAATTATTTATGAAATTTTAACAATTCAAGCAGGCAGAACATAATCAACCCAACACAAACTTAATTTAAGCTAAATTGATTAAAATAACCATTTCAATAGCATAAATATTCATAAACATGTTCATCAAAAGAATAACAAAAGTTAAAGAGATAGGGAACAAGAAGCAAATCTGATGTTTCTCCGTACCTTGACTAGTTGCTCCGTCCTTCGGTCTTCGTTGCCCTCGGCTATCAAGGTGGCTTATGAACACCTAATTTCTGCTCAAAAATGGCTAATGAGAGCCTCTTTCCCAAGATAATAAATCGGCACTTGAACAAAAAGGGAAATGGGATAAAAAAAATAGAGAGAAAAGTGAGAGAGGAGAAGAAAGAATGAGAGAATGTTGTGGGATTGAAGGATGGCTTTTATAGCTGATTGTGGCTTCTAAAAATAGCAAATTCCAGCAGCCAAAGAGCCCCTCTATGGCCAGCCATCTACTTGGAAAAAGTTGAGACTTTCAACTTTTCTAAAAATAGCATGGGGCAAATCTACAAAGCCACAATTAAAGGTGGGGTTTGAATGCAATTTGGAAGACTTTCAAGGGAATTTTTGCAAGCATATTTAATCAGCTAAAATGCTGATTTGGGTCAGCATATGGATGGTTCTGGGCTGCCCAATTAGTGGCTGGTTCGGCTCACTCAATTTGGTTCGACCAGTGCAGTTCAACTGGACCTTTTCTCCATAATTAATTAAAAATAATTTATTTAACCCAAATTAAATGGAGAATAAATTAAAATTAATTAAATTATGAATTAATACATATTTCTGGACAGTCTTAGGCTGGAAATTAATGTGCCTCGACACTTCAAATTGCTTCTCGATTTTGTGCTTTCAGTAGTGTCAACCGAGCCAATTTTCGCCCTTTGCGTGAATCTGTCGAAAATAGTCAAAATTAATCAAAATTAAGTATAAAATTACCTAAAATTCACCATGTTCATATTTTTAGCACAATTTAATTATTTTTCGACAAGAATTTAACCAGATTTGCACAGATTTAAGTAAAAATAGGTATGAAAAAGTATATAAATTTTTGTGTTTCCACACCCCCCAACTTAATTCATTGCTTGTCCCAAGTAATGCACAAATTTTGAAAAGAATTTATCGGAAACACTTTTGAAAAACTCCTTTAGAACAACATTCTCCCTAAAATTATGAATTTGATATACTCATGCTCAAAAATAAGAAATATGATGGTTATGCTACTTAAGTATAGCATTCAAAATTTAGACAAAATGCTATTGTAACAAAGACATGTTAACCCTTACCAATTTGATTTTTAATCCTTTATTTAAGACTAAGCTACAATCAAAAGCTTAACTTATGTCTTCATATGTTGATCGTAGCAATTTCTCTCCACTAATGTAGGTAGCATTAGGACTTTGAATCAGTAGGTCTTTATCAAGGTTGTAACGTGGCTAGGCTAGGGGTAGGTGAAAGATGGATAAATTTTGGCTTAAAACCCTAGACTCAACGTCAATCGAACCTTCGAAATTTTTACCTTCGATGCACCAACTTGACTTTCATATGCTCTTTTGTACATCTCTTTCAAATACATGTGCTCTTTTTTTTTTATTTAAGCTAACACGAGCACTGACTTTGTGTACTGCAATTCTCGAGCAATTGATACTTCTTTTTAACTCCCCCAAACTTATTTTTGAAGAACATTTTGAATAGTACTGAGTCTAGTGTTTGGGACAATTTTAAGATCATTAAGCGAAAAGTAATAGCTAAATATTGCAAGGGTCGAAATAAAATTAGGCCGTATAGTCTCAAAGTTGGGTTTCAAAGGATAAAATTTACCATGGTGGGCTTGAAAGGCTCAAACGGTCCAAACAATAGTTGCCTAAATCATTTCCAATGTTCGATGCTCCCTAGGATTTCACCTCAAGAAATTACTAAGTCAATTCTAAAGACTTAAACTTTCATACATACCTTTCCTAAAGAACTAAAAATATTATGGTACGAATTTGCATGCTTTATTTAAAAATACATTAATGTCATTATTAAGCTAACATAATAATATATTGAAATAATAGAACTTTATTCATACTTAAGTTTAGCATACTTAACAAAATTCAAATCTTTGAACAAAATATATCCTAATCATAATTAAAAGAAAATATTTATTCTAAGTGGAAATTTTTCTGAGTGGAAATTTTGGTCCCCCCAACTTAAAATGAACAATGTCCTCATTGTTTAAAGTGAATAAATACTATACACCAGGTAGGATTCTAGAAAAGAGAAGGTGAGTCAATTTGACTACTTAAGTACCAAGCCCTCCCTGAATCCAATCCTAGACATTTATATATCTATTGTCACACTTTATATTTTGTGACTTGTTCATATTTACTCATAATTTCCATCTCTTGTTTTATTATGCAAAAATAAAAATTCCTAATTAAACTTAATTCTAAAAATAATCTACAAACAAAAATAAAGTCAAGATCCCTCCCTTTTATTTATTTGTAGATCCTTCCGAATTGGACTCATCTTTTGCTCCATCATTATTGCCTTTGCATGAACTGCTTCCCTCCTTCTTTGATAATAAACTCCATGATTCAAATATGGAATCTGGGAACTCAGGCACAAAAATAAACGCGTCATCCCTTATTTTTTAATATCTCTAGTAAGCTTGTTGCGGCCATTGCATATGTTGCATTAAGTCCATCAATTTTGATAGCTTATCTCAAAGGTCTGGGCTAGGCAGTTGAGCTCTAAACATTGAAGTTTCAACATCAGGTCTAGCTTCTGGCTCCACTGATTCTACCTTATCAGGGACTCCAAATGATTGCATCGTGGGATCTTCTTCTTTATCAGGGTCCTCAAGTTCCTCACTTTCTTCAACTCGTTGCTATAGAACTGAGTCTCCAGCTACTTGGTAGAGGTCCCAATCTGTGATTGTGCCTTGTCTATACCCTGTTTTCCTTATATTTGCAAGAATTTAAGCTTTTAAGCATAAAATTGTTATTGTAAATGGGAAGTGAGCAGGGCTAGAGCGTTTAATGGCACAATTCTGTATTTCCCTCAAGATGATCTTTCCCACATCAATGGTCTTGCCAGTTAGGATCGAGTACAATAAGACCATTCGCTCTAACGAGATTGTAGTCCCGTGTGAGCTAGGCATAAGGCTGAATCGGATGAAGTAAAGCCATACCTTCGTGAGTGGCGTCAAGTATTCTCTTCGACAAGTTTGGATTCCTTGTTTTGACACAGTCCACGTAGAACCCTGAACTGTCAGTTCCTCGAGAATTTCTTGCAAATTCTCAGGCTTGATATTGCTCATTAATGTGGAATATTCATCTTTTTCAAAATCAGGTAATTCAAAGAACTCATTAATAGCATTTGAATTTATCGACACCTTGATTTCGTGAACTGGAACTTCTGTCATCTCGCTTAAAGTTAAATTCGCATAGAACTCATGAACTAGCTTCTCATCCACACTAGGTCTCTTTTCACAAAATAGTTCCCAATTGAGGGTTTCAGCAACTTGACGAATACGTGCCATAAAGTCTCCGTAGTTGCTTTCCTTTAATGTAAAGCCTTTCTCTGGATGCATCTGTTGATTTTTGAAGATAATTTCGTATTTCAGTTTGGCTTCTTCATAGTGGAACTTGTTTTGTGTTTCATCAATTTGAGCGGAAGCACGAGTTCTCTTGCGAGGCATGTTTAACCTGATCATAAAATGGAAAAATTATTTTCTCAAAAAATTTTTAATAATTCAATAAATTGAAAAATTAACTAATTGAAAAAAATAAAAATTAAGAGAAAATTAAGTCTTACTACCCTTTTTTTAAAAAAAATATAAGAACTCTTAAAAACAATAAAAATAATAATTATGAAGAAAAATATGGCAATTTAAAAGAAGGGTTGGAAGGCTTGGCTAAAGGGCTTGGTGTGCAAGGTGGCTAGGTGCTTGGATGGATGGTGCGTGTGGGAGCAGCAATGCAGCAAGGAGCCTTTCGCAGCAAGCTTGGCGTGGGCACTAAGGCGCTCGGTGCTCGTGCATTGTTGCCTGGAGTAGTAGGCATGCGCGGATGGAAGCCTTGGAGCAGGACTCGGCCTAGACAGCTGTTGGGCAGGAGCAGTAGGCGCGTGCGGATGAAGGCTTGGCACGTGCTAAGGCTGGAGCAATAGGCGTGCGATGGAGCTGGACGTGCAGCGGTCTGCTAGGCGTGTGTTGGTTAGTCAGCTGGGCTAGGCTTGCAGCACTTAAGGGTTTGGTGTTTTGGGGTTTTGAAGATGAATGAATGGAGGGAACAAGGTTGATGGTATTTATAGATGGAAAAAAAATATTTGTAGTAGAATCCTTAGAAAATTTTAATGAAAAAAAAAAACCTAAGTTCTAATTCTACTCAAAATTTAACAACAATTAATAATTAAATATATGTATATGAAATTATCAATTACCATTAATTTATTAAGATAACCATAAAATAAAATTAAAATACAATTAATCCTAATTCTAAGCTAAGTTGATAAAAATTAATATATAAATTATAATAAATATAATTATATATTAAGGTTTATCAAATTAATAATATTAAAAATATTTATTCTAGATGCTTTTTTGGCAATATTTACAAGGAGAAGCACCTAGCTTTTATTGTTTATAAAAAGAGCAATCAAAATTTAGAAATAATTCAATTAAGTCCCTAAACTTAATGAAAATTTAAAATTGAGTTGCAAATTAAAACGTGGATCAAAATTGACCCTTTTATTTGAAAAACTAAAAATTTATTTTTTTCCATTTAGGGGATAATTTCTTAGGAAATTATGTCAAAATAAATTGCCAGGAAAGATTGGAGGGGTCACAAGTGATTCCGCTTAAGTTCCACTTTCCTAGACAGAATTTATTTAAACATACTAAACCCGAAAATATACCCTAAATCATTTATTAAAAAATAAAAATGAGAAATTAAGTATCTGATAAAATGAACGAGATTTCATCTCGTTCAATTTTATCTCCCCAATAATGTTTCAGGCGCTGAGCATTAACTCGGAAATTACCTCCCTTACCTTGGAGTTCAACAACTCCATATGGATAGACCTGATGAATCGTAAATGGACCGGACCAATGTGATTTTAGCTTACCTGGGAAGAACCTTAGTCTGGAATTGAACAACAAGACTTGCTGACCTGCTTCAAATTCTTGAACTCGAATGTGTTTGTCATGCCATTTCTTGAGTCTTTCTTTAAGTAATTTGGCATTTTCATATAAGAACATTCGGAACTCTTCAAACTCATTAAGTTGGAACATCCATTTCTCTTTCACGAGCTTAGGATCCAAATTAAGCTATTGAAGAGCCCAATAAGCTTTGTGTTCTAACTCCAAGGGTAGATGACATGCTTTCCCAAAGACCAACCTGTAAGGTGACATCCCTAAAGGTGTCTTGTATGTTGTTCTGTAAGCCCACAAAGCATCATCTAGCCTTTTGAACCAATCTCGTCGGTTCGAGCAAACTACCTTCTCAAGTATGCCTTTGATCTCCTTATTTGCCAGTTCAGCTTGCCCATTCGTCTGCGGATGGAAAGCTGTTGCAACCTTGTGTTTCACTCCGTGCTTGTCTAATAACCATTTTAACCACTTGTTCACAAAGTGGTACCCTTCATCACTAATGATAGCTTTTGGGGTTCCAAACCTTGTGAACACGTGTTTCTCCAAGAACTTCATTACAACCTTCGCATCGTTTGTCGGATAAGCTTCAGCCTTGACCCACTTGGACACATAGTCTACTGCTACCAATATATACTTGTGACCAAAAGACGGAGGGAAAGGACCAAGAAAGTCAATACCTCATACATCAAACAATTCTACCTCAATGATGTTTGTTCGAGGCATATCATTTCTGTTGGTGACATTTTCGACCCTTTGACATCGATATCATAGCTCTTTACATACGCATATGCATCCTTGAATAGTGTTGGCCAAAAGAATCCAGCTTGCAATACTTTGGCCGCCATACGAGTACCTCCGAAGTGTCCACCCCTCGGAGCTGAGTGACAATGGTATGAAATCTTTTGTACTTCATCTTCTGCCACGCATCTCCTAATCATCTGATCTGCACACTTTTGAAACAAATATGGCTCTTCCTAGAAATAGTACTTCACATCGTGAAGAAACTTTCTCCTTTGTTGATACGTCTTATCAATTGGCATCAAACCACAAGCTAAATAGTTAGCGATATCAGCAAACAAAGGGGTATTATGGACATGACTTACCTTTAGTATGTGTTCATCTGGAAATGTTTCCTGAATTGGTAAAATAAGAAAATTCCCTTCTTGCGGCTCCAATCTGGACAAGTGATCTACTACTTGGTTTTCTACTCCCTTTCGATCTTGAATTTCTAGATTGAACTCTTAAAGTAGAAGCACCCACCAGATCAGTCTTAGCTTAGCATCTTTCTTGGCAAGTAAGTACTTAATTGCCAAGTGGTCCATATAGACAGTCACTTTGGTACCTACAAAATAGGATCGAAAATTGTCAAAAGTAAATACAATAGCAAGTAACTCTTTTTCTGTTACCGTATAGTTCAGTTGAGCTCCTATAAGAGTCCGACTTGCATAGTAGATAGGATGAAAAACTTTGTTCCTTCGCTAGCCCATGACAGCTCCTATCGCGAAGTCACTTGCATCACACATTAATTTAAATGGAAAATCCCAGTCTAGTGTGACGATTATAGGTGCCATAACTAATCGACTCTTCAAATCCTTGAAAGCTCTTAAGCATTCATTATCGAATTTGAACATCGTGTCCTTCTCTAATAATTTGCATAAGGGTTTAGCAATTTTGGAGAAGTCTTTGATAAATCTTCGATAGAAACTGGAATGGCCCAAAAAGCTCCTAACACCCTTTACAGATGTTGGTGGTGGAAGCTTCTCAATAATTCTACCTTCACTTTATTTACCTCGATCCCTGTCTCGTTATCCGATGCCCTAGAACAATTCCTTCTTGTACCATGAAATGGCACTTCTCCCAGTTAAGTATGAGGTTCGTTTCTTTGCATCACCTTAGTACCTTAGCTAGATTGGCTACGCAGTCATCATAAGTATCTCCGAGTACTGAAAAGTCATCCATAAAAACTTCCAAGTACTTCTCAACCATGTCAGTAAAAATAGACATCATACATCTTTAAAATGTAGCAGGTGCATTACATAAACCAAATGGCATGCGTCTAAATGCAAATGTACCGTACGGGGACATGAACGTTGTCTTGTATTGAACTTTCGGTGCTACTGTAATCTAATTATACCTCGAGTATCCATTGAGAAAACACTAATAGTCTTGCCTCGTGAGTCTATCCAGCATCTGGTCCAAGAACGGCAAAGGAAAGTGATCTTTCATAGTCGCCTTGTTCAGCTTCCGGTAATCGATGCAAATCCTCCATCCTATAACTATTCTAGTTGGTATCAACTCATTATTCTAGTTCTCTATGACTGCGATACCTCCCTTCTTTGGCACGCACTGGACTGGACTTACCCATAAACTGTCTGAGATGGGATAAATGATACCCGCATCTAACCACTTGATAATCTTCTTTTTCACCATGTCCTTCATGATGGGGTTCACTCTTCGTTGTCCATCAATCATCCCTTTTTTGCCATCTTTCAAGATAATCTTATGCATGCATACAGATGGTCTAATACCGCGAATATCGACTATGGTCCATCCGATAACCTTCTTGAATTGTTCAAGACTAAGATAAGTTTCTCTTCTTGCTCAATAGTCAATTCTGCTGAAACAATCACAGGCAGAGTAGAAGCATTACCTAAATAAACATATTTTAAATGTGAAGGTAATACCTTGAGTTCTAATTTAGGTGGTTCCTTGATTGACGCTTTTGGTTGGGCCTCTTCTCTAACTCAAAAGATTTAAAACTGGATTTGCGGATTAAATCCCCTTTGATTAGCCTCTAGCAAAGCTAAGTACTCATCCTCCTCTTCATCATTTGGAGGGTTCGATATCAAAATTCTTTCCAGTGGATCCTCAACAGAGTTGAGTTCCTTTTCCACTATGAAATCCTCTAAGTCGGATACTGCTGAACAATCATCAATCACGTCAAGAAATCGCATAGACTTAAAAACATTAAATGTTACCTGATCATCCTGAACACGCATCGTAAGCTCGCCCTTCTGCACATCAATAAGGGTCCTTCCGGTTGCTAAGAATGGTCTTCCTAGGATAATTGGTACTTCTTTGTCTGCTTCAAAATCTAGAATTACAAAGTCAGTAGGAAAGATGTGTAACACCCCTTACCCGAGACCGTCACCGGAGTCGAGCATGAGGGGTTACCGGACTTAGCTTACTAATTCGGGGCATAAAAATTTGCATTTAAAATTAATCTAGTTTCATTTATTCAATATGTCCTTAAAAAGGGTCCTCAAGACCCTAACACATGAAATTGAAACGGTTCGGGAACAAACCGGAATCAATAAAAATTTTTCGATCACTTAAACAAATCAAAACAATTTATTTCATCTTTCATAAATAAACTGTCCATCTACGTCATAGTCACTAAATAAATCATAAAACGAGTTACGAAACTCAAAATTAAAATCCGTAAATTTTATCTGAAACTAGACTCATATATATTCTTATTAAATTTATTTCATAATTTTTGGTCTATCCAATTAGTACATTTTATTAGTTAAAGTTTCCCATGTTTCAGTGTTCGACTGCTCTGACCTCTGCTAACTAAAAATTAATTTTCTCCCTGTAAAAAATTCAAATAACCATTTCATTTATTTATATTAAAATTAGACTCAATAATTAATCTATACATATAAATTATAACTCCTAATTGGTTTTGTACAATTTTTAGTGAATTTCTAAATTCAGAATAGGGGATTCAGAAATCACTCTGACCCTGTCTCACCAAAATTTAAATATCTCATAAAATACAACTCCTTTATTTACTCTGTTTCTTTCATATGAAAATGGACTTAATAATATTTAATTATATATCTCATTCACTATCTAAATATATTTCTCCAATTTTTAGTGATTTTTCAAATTCATGTCATTACTGCTATCTGATACCTTATGAAAGATATTCAGTCCATCAGAATAGAAGTTAAAGAGGGTATTTATGCTCGTCGTGTCCTTTATATGGAAATCAGAGGCCAGGGGGCCGTTCCCTTGACTCGTACTGATGAGAATTTGACTCCGCGCGAAATTGAACAAAAAGCTGCTGAATTGGCCTATTTTTTGCGTGTACCGATTGAAGTCTTTTGAAATGAATTGCAGAATAAAAGCTTTCTCGCCGGGAGGAAAAAGCTCAATCCAAGAATCCTCTTTTTTCTATAGCAGAACTAAACTGAAGTTTCTTCAGAATGCCCATTCAAACCAAAGCGGACGTATACGGAAGAGTCATAACATAAAAAAACAGTTTTTTTGTCCACAAAAATCGTTTTTTATGCGTCTGTAAATGTAAAACCGCTCAACTTAATTCAGTAACAAAATAAGCAAGAAATCGAAATACTGGATTCATCTCATATATCAAATCGAAATAAAGACTTTCGCTTTTTATTTGCAATATTTGGAGTTGATACGTTAGATACAGATAGATCATATCTTGTAAATTTTCTCTACTTTTCTTTTCTCAATCGGCCTTTAAAGCTAATTTCACCTTTTTCATGATTTCCATGGAATAACTAGCATTTAGGCATATATAACACCAAACATGTCCTTGATTAGCCATTTCAATAGCTAATAATTATCAAGCATTTACATACCATTCATTAGCCATATCATAAGATCATACACACAAAATGGCTACGATGTTATACATGCCATACTCAAAATGAAACGTCTAGCTATACCAAAATAATCCTTGTGATAGTGTGCCCAGACCTCCGACGTACTTTACGATCCCCGAGTTAGCTTGACAAAACTATAAAAAGAAGGAAAATAAAGGGGGTAAGTATTAAGCTTAGTAAGTTTGCATGCAAATAAATAACAACATTCATAAGAATTATCTTACTACTTGGCATGATACTACTTAATGCAACTTCATTAATTGTCATAGACATATTTTAAACTTCTTCACTTACTCACTTACTTAAATACTTACTTACTTAATCAAATTTATTAATACATTTTACTTACCTTTTTCCTTATCAAGCATACATGAACATTATATACTTACCTTTGCTCTTCTAGCATGAACTTGTCTTATCTTTTTAGTATAACTCGTCTTACCTTACCTTACCTTGATATTCTCTTTAAATTTTCTCGTTGAACCACTTGGAATACTAAGGATACACGGGTACCTTACCATTGCCATGACTTGTCATGGTCTTACATGGTATCCTTTTGAAACTTACCATTGCCATGTCTCGACATGGTCTTACATGGTACCCTTGCCTTATGAACTCACCAATGCCATGCCTTGGCATGGTCTTACATGGTATCCTTAAACCCTAATGTCATGGCATTTGTATCCTACACATTTTTAAGGTTCAACTGGGACTTTCTGAAGTTACTTCTCCGTCAATTCATGCTTGAGTCTTCTTTGAATAATTTCATAAAATAAATATAAACATGCTGGAAATTAACAACATTAACATAAAATAATAGAATATTGCATTTATTTACCGCAAACTTACCTAAAAACAAAATACGATCAACTATATCGATTTCGTCCACTATCTTTTTCTTTCCCCGTCTAACTCGAGATTTCATTCTTCTTGATCTATAATAACAAATTTAGCTTATTTAATACTCATATTTATTAAAACAGTCCTTGACTCAAACTTTGGCAAAATTACACTTTTGCCCCAAGGCTCAGAAATTAAAATTCATCCTATTTTCTTATGTTTTATGACATGATGGTCATTTTTCCCTTCTATGGAAACATCAAATTCTCACTCTAACATGTACTTATGAACATTAGGTATTTTTACCAATTATATCGTTTTACTCGTTTTCACATAAAATCGCTTAGCAAAAGTTGTTTAACACAATTTCAAGCTTCATATTCTACCATAAAACATCAAAATGAACACATTTCACCTATGGGTATTTTTCCAAATATAAACCCTAGGTTAAATTATTGCTAGAATAAGCTTAATTAAGTTACTAGACTTCAAAAACGTAAAGAACATTAAAAAAGGGGCTTGGAGTCACTTACTATGGAGCTTGGAAGCTTGAAACAAACCCTAGCTATGGAGAACCCTTAAAATTTCGGCCTAATGAAGAATATGAGCACATTTTTTCCATCTTTTTCCCTTTTTAATTCTTTTATTTACAAAATGACTAAAATACCCTTCATTAAAACTTTAGATATTTTTACCTATGTATGTCCATTTTTGTCCATGAAAACCTAATGGTCTAATTATCATTTAAGGACCTCTACTTCAATTATGCTCTTCAATTTAATCCTTTAGCATCTAAAACTCATATTTATCAACTTTTGCAATTAAGCCCTAGTAGGCAAATTAAATATGCTATCTATAAAATTTTCCATCGATACTCTAACACATGCATCTAATCACTCGGTAAATTATAAAAATTAATCGAAATAAAATTTTCTATCTTGGATTCATGGTTTCGGAACCACTGTTCCATTTTTGGGATGTTACAAGATGAATTTATCTACATATACCAATATATCCTCAATTTTTCCTTCTAAATGTGCTAAGGATCGATCTGCTAGTTGAAGTGTAACCGTAGTAGGTCTAACTTCACCTATCCCCAACTTCTAAATATTGACATAGGTATCAAGTTTATACTTGCACCCAAGTCACATAGTGCCTTACCACAATATGTTGCTCCAATGTTGCAAGGTATGGTAAAACATCCAGGATCCTTCAGCTTTGGGGGTAGTTTGTCTTGACTATATGGGCCACATCCCTTTGTCAAAGCTATCGTCTCAAATTCTCCAAGTTTTTGCTTCTTGGACAGGATATCCTTCATGAATTTAATGTAGTTCCGCATTTGCTCAAGTGCTTAAACCAACGAGATGTTGATATAAAGTTGCTTGAGTACATCAAGGAACTTCTTGAATTGAATTTCCTGTTTCTCCTTCTGAAGACTTTGAGGGTAGGGTGGTGAACGTTTCATTACTGGAATTGGTACTGCTTGATTTGTCTTTGGTGGCAATTTTGCATCTAACGCAGTTGTTACTTGATTAGAATTAACTGGTACTGAGGTTACCTCATCAGATTTTACAGGTTCTGGTTCTGGTGAAACTGGAATTTCAACACTCAGTTGAACTTCTTCTGAATCTTGAGTCTCAGCTGGCTCCTTCTCAACTTCGATAGTGTTAGGCTCTACTATCTTTTCGCTTCTCAATGTCAGTGCTTTGCAATGTTCCTTCCCTGGATTCCTCAGATTCTCTGTAGTACTAGGTAAAGTACCTTATGGTCAGTTTTTGAGTTCAGTTGCAAGCTGGCTCATCTGGTTCTCCAAGTTCTTTAATGTAGCTGCTTGGCTTTGAATTAAGGCATCATTCTTCACCATGTAAGCCTTCAATAGATTCTCTAGGCTATCAGATGATTCAACTTGAACTGGTTTCTGAACTTGTTGGGAAAAACTAGGTGGTTGGGTTACTCTAGGTTAGGCGTAGTTGTTACTGGTTTTAGCCCCTTGGTTACTCTAAGAAAAATTTAGGCGGTTTTGCCACGATGGGTTATAGAAGTTGGATTGCAGTCCTTGCCTTCCTCGATTTTGGTTCTGGTTACCCATGTAATATATGAATTTGGGGTTCGATGGATATTCTTCAAACAAATGTCCTTCCCCACAATAGAGGCAGACTTTATTCTCAAATTGATTCGATGGCTGGGCTGCAAAACTATTAGACCCATTAGTGGTAATATTCTTAAGCATTGAGGATATTGCAGATACCTGAGATGTGAATGAAGTGAGAGCGTCCACTTCATGTATTCTAGCGACTCGTCTTCCTGACACAGCTCAATTAGTTGGCCATTGATAATTGTTACTGGCAATCCTCTCAATGATTTCGTAAGCCTCATTGTAAAACTTAGAAAGAAGAGCTCCATTAGCGAAGGTGTCCACTACCATCCTCGCGTAAGCATTGAGACCATTATAAAATGTCTCAAGTTGGATGCAATCTGGGATTCCGTGATGAGGACATTTCTGTAATAATTCTTTGTATCATTCTCATGCCTCATACAAGGACTCATCATCCATTTGTTGGAAGGCAGTGATCTCGTTCCTCAACTTAGCATTCTTGCTTGGTGGGAAATACTTCATGAGGAATCTTTTAGCTAACTCTTGCCATGTGGAAATTGAGTTTGGTGGCAATGAGTTCAACCAGGCTCGAGCTCTGTCCCTTAGTGAGTAGAGAATAGCTTCAATCGTAATGCATCTTCGGTTACTTCGGCTAATTTGAAAGAGTCACTCACCTTCATAAATAGTCTTAAATGAAGATGAGGATCTTTGGTAGGCATTCCATTGAATTGGCCCACTATCTGAAGCATCTAGAACATGACTGGCTTCAGCTCAAATTGTTGTGCCTCAATTTCGGGTTTCCTAATACCTAGATTAAGATCATTAAACACTGGCATGACATATTGTCTTAAAGCTTTATCCCTATCATCAGCAATAAGGATAGAATTTTGAACAAGGTTTGCTCCATTTCCTTGATTCATATTTTCGAAATTCATTCCTTCAGTCCTTCTCTGATTCGCTTGTCTTTTTCGTTATTGATAGGTTCGTTCTATCTCAGGGTCTACAGGGAGTAAGTCAATAATCTGGTCAATACTCATAAACACTTGTAATAATCACAGAAAAATTAAGTAAAAATTTAAACAAGAAAATAAACCAAAATGTAAAACTAACAAATTCACAAATAATGGTTTTTTTTAAAACAGTCCCCGGTAACGACACCAAAAACTTGGAACGACGAAAATGTGCAAGTGTACACAATCGCAACAAGTAATAAAGTGACAAGTAAATGTCGAGTTATCGTACCCACAGGGACTGTAAAAAGAATTATTTATGAAATTAATTGTAAACACTTTGGTGAGGTAAAAATAATTTGGTCTTAAAAGATGGTCAAAAAAACTATTTAAAAACTAAGTAATTAATTAAAATAAAGGAGTTCTAATGCACAATTTCAAATAAAATTGAATCAAGATAACATACTTGTGTTGGATTAATTACAATTCTTTAACTTACAATTATTAAACTAATGTTTATATTGCTACGAATAAATTCACGACAACTCAGTAATTTGCTAACTACTGCTCATACATACTTATTAAATTAATCAACCTCTTGGACATTTTTCAATGTCAATCCAAGCGGTTAATCAATCTTCACAAGCATATAAAAGATTAAGTGAGGTAACAGGGTATTTCTACCTTGAAACAGTTTAATAACAAAAATCTTGCAAGTTATGCATGGCATATGTATCGCCGAATACAATGCTAATTTAAACTTTAGCTACCTTAGAAGAATGAACATGCACTGATTAAGCATTGTGTCTATTAATTATAATTTCAATACAATTTAATAATTAATTCATTAGTTATTTAACAATTATATTGTAAGAATAACTTAGGCATGATTTTACTTAACCAAGCAATTTACCGAGGCCTATAACAGCATAAACATCATTTTAACAATTCAAGCAGGTAGAATATAATCAACCCAACACAAAATTAATTTAAGCTAAATTGATTAAAATAACCATTTCAATAGCATAAATATTCATAAACATGTTCTTCAAAACAACAACAAAAGTTAAAGAGATAGGGAACAAGAAGCAAATCTAGTGTTTCTCTGTGGCTTGACTAGTTGCTCCGTCCTTCGTTCTTCGCTGCCCTCGGCTATCAAGGTGGCTTATGAACACCTAATTGCTGCTCCAAAATGGCTGATGAGAGCCTCTTTCCCAAGAAAAGAAATCGGCACTTGAACAAAAAGGGAAATGGGATAAAAAAAATGGAGAGAAAAGTGAGAGAGGAGAAGAGAGAATGAGAGAATATTGTGGGATTGAGGGATGGTTTGAATGATCAGAAAGGGGTGAATTTTATAGCTTATTGTGGCTGCTAAAAATAGAAAATTCCAGCAGCCAAAAATCCCCCCTATGGCCAGCCATCTACTTGGCAAAAGTTGAGACTTTCGACTTTGATAAAAATAGCCTGGGGCAAATCTACAAAGCCACAATTAAAGGTGGGGTTTGAATGCAATTTGGAAGTCTTTCAATGGCCTTTTTGCAAGCATATTTAATCAGATAAAATGCTGATTTGGGTCAGCATATGGATGGTTCCAGGCTGCCCAATTAGCGGCTGGTTCGGCTCACTCAATTTGGTTCGACCAGTGCGGTTCAACTAGACCCTTTCTCCATAATTAATTAAAAATAATTTATTTAACCCAAATTAAATGGGGAATAAATTAAAATTAATTAAATTATGAATTAATACACATTTCTGGACTGTCTTAGGCTGGAAATTAATGTGCCTCGATACTTCAAATTGCTTCTCGATTTTGTGCTTTCAACAGTGTCAGCCGAGCCAATTTTCGCCCTTTGCACGAATCTGTCAAAAATAGTCAAAATTAATCAAAATTAAGTATAAAATTAACTAAAATTCACCATGTTCATATTTTTAACACAATTTAATTATTTCATAATATTTAATTATTTTTCGACAAGAATTTAACCGGATTTGCATGAATTTAATTAAAAATGGGTATGAAAAAGTATATAAATTTTTGTGTTTCCAACAAGATTGAGCTTTAGCATGGCTTTCCACCCACAGACTGATGGTCAGTCTGAACGGACGATTCAGATTCTTGAGAACATGTTGTAATGTTGCATCCTTGAATTTCAAGGTAGTTGGGAAAAATACTTACCATTGGTGGAATTCGCCTACAACAGTAGTTTCCAAACGAGTTTGAAAATGGCACCTTATCAGGCCTTGTATGGCAGGAAGCACTGTATTGGATAGAACTCAAAGGAAACCAGATTTATAGGGTTGACCTAGTTAAGGAAACTGAGGAAAAGGTTAAAGTGATACGGGATTGCTTAAAAGCGACATCAGATAGGCAGAAGTCGTATCCTAATCTGAAAAGAAAAGAGATTGAGTTTCAAGTGGGAGATAAAGTGTTCTTGAAAGTGTCTCCATGGAAAAAGGTATTGAGATTCAGCCAGAAAGTCAAATTGTGTCCGCGATTTATTGGACCATACGAGATCACCAAGAGAGTTGGACTATTAGCCTACCGTTTAACATTGCCTCCCAAATTGGAAAGGAATCATGATGTATTCCATGTATCCATGTTGCGTAGATATAGATCAGACCCCTCTCACATGATTTCACCGATGAAGGTTGAGATTAGACCAGATATGACTTATGGTGAGGAACCGGTTAAGATTTTGGCTCTAGAAGTCAAACGGTTGAGGAACAAGGGTATTTCCTTGGTAAAAGTATTATGGCATAGACATGGATTGGAAGAAGCCACATGGGAACCTGAAGAAACCATGAAGAGCCAATATCTGATTTGATGTATGTTTTGGACCTTGTAGGTCCATAATAGGGACACTATGATGTTGTTTGATTGGTTTTAAAATAGAATAAAAATTTATAACTCGTAATTTCTGAAATGTCTGAGTATGTGTCTGGTAACGCCTTGTACTTTGTCCCAGTCTTGGGTACGGGTAAGGGGTGTTACATTTGTTCTCTTAATTGTTCGGCTTTTTGCTCCTGGATTAACCGATTCACTTCTTTTCTCTATCTTCCCATACTCTGGCCGAATATTGTAAGGCTTATTTTGTGTGGCTTTTTCCTCAAGTCTTTCTCTTCTTCCACCACCATTTTTCTTTTACGTCTATTGTGTTACCGAATATTAGTTCTTTCTCTCCCTTTGGTTTTGATTTGTGGGCAATCTTGTTAACTCCCCTACTAATTTCCTTTCTCCATTCTTCTTCTTTTCTCTCGCAGGCATTCGTAGGTTTGATATTGTGTAGTAAGCCTTCTGCCCTTTTGGCTCTTCTTCTCTTTTGGCCGATTCTCACCTCCTCTCTATTTTTGGTAGTGCCCTTTTGGTTTTTAAAAGTTCTCGAGGAGTGAAGGTGCTTACAGGGGTTATTGGAGCGATCGTATTCCTCTCTGCACTCGAGTATAGGTAACGTGACCCTTATTTAGCACATGTTGATATTTGGTGCATGATTTGTGTTATAGGATGTTGACCGATTGCTTACTATCCCTTATCTTTAGTTTTTGTTTTCAATAAGCCAATATATAATAATTCAATCTATATGTTTTTGCAATCTTCATTAATAGATTTTGCTGGTAACGCAGTCATTCAACAAAGAGGGTGTAATCAATATTCGTCAATGGATTAGCGAATTAAGTCACACTCATTCAATCAAGGCAAGTATCAAATATTTGGGATTAAGTGTTAAAGAGGAGGGTGATTAAACCTAGTATCAAGTGATTAACAGAATATCTTGATTGAATGTAGGTTTGGGAACTGTTGAACTAGACGCACATTTCGCAACAGGTGTGTAATCACACTATGATAACTGTTAAACGACAAAAGCCAAAAAACTTATCCTTAGACGCTATACGAGCATGCGCTCGCTCGTGTGGTGATCTGAACATTTAAAACGTGGGCGTTTGACAGTAGAGGCTACCATGATTGATTTCATGGGCTTAGGTTATTTTGGGCCACGTTGGGCTGAAATGGGTTGTGTGGGCCCCATGAGCTCGTCGGCCCACACAGGTAAACCACACGGATGTGTGGAGATTATTGGGCCAGGCTGTGTAGTGGGCTTATTGGGCCACACGGGCATGTGGGCCTACACTGGCTAGATTGTGGGATTTGGGCTCATTTTCAGTGATTGACTATTAAGGTTGCACGGATCGCCCGAGATGACTATGGACCTACTGTTGGGTCGATAAGTATACTAAGATCCCATACTGATGAAATGACTGTTATACCCTTCTGAGATAAAATGACTGATATGCCCCTATGACTTGTATGACTGTATTTGAGCATGACGTTTTTGCATACACGTATGATATTATGACTTGACATGTCGCATGGGGTGGGTTTTATATATTTGGAGGAAGTGTCTCAGATCTTGGCGACTCTGCTTTGCATATCTTATACCGCTTAGTCTTGTGCGTGTGCTATATTGTGGAGTGTAGGGATGGGTGAGTCGATTTTATCCCCACATAGAGTGTAGGGCTGGACGGAGTGGATTGTAGAGGATGGATGGGTAGGACTTCTGTTTGCATTTCTGTTACTGTTACTGTAATGGGCTAAGGCCCACACTGCTACTGATACTGTATTGGGCTAAGGCCCTAACTATTACTGGACTGTTACTGAAACGGGCTTAGGCCGAGACTGTATTTGCCTATTGTATTATTGATTGTTTGTTTAATAAGGGATTGCATACTAAGTTTTCATAAAATCACCCTTCTGCCTTCCTGTACAAGTAATCCTTAGGCGGGTCAGTGTTGCGAGGGATTTCAATAGAGGCCACACAACTGCTTTTGCTATTGTTTTAAACTTTTAATCTTTAAGCTATTTTATTTGGGGTATTTGCTATGTAATAAGGCCTCTTTAAATTTTTACTTTAACTTGGGGTTTACTTAATTTGATTTATATCTGCTAGTTGTAGGACGTGAATTTTCAAAAAGATAAATATTTTTCAAAACATCACGCTATTACAACATATTTCAAAAAGCTTTCGCAATAAGCTTTATTTTTAAAGTGTAATAACAACCTGAAATGATTAAACTTTTGCTAAACCTTCTTAAGTTTTTAACAGCGATAAAGATACCTAAAATTTTTGTAAAAGATCACTACGAGGGTTGTAACACTCTAAACCCGGCCCAAACGCTATGGCCGAATCTAGTGTGTCACATTGAAGTGTTTTAGCGAAAACCGTGTTTTCATTGAAAACCCTTCTTAAAATAAAAGAAACCTTAATTAAAAAAACACATTTCAGTTGCGAAAACCTTGTTTGAAACATTTGATTTAAGAAAACTTATCATTTAAAATTTTAATTGCGGAAACGTAGAAAACATACTATAATTTAGGAAACCCATGTTCAACTTCTTGTAAATTACAATGAAAATAATAATAATAATTCAAGTAATAATAACATAATGAAAACCTTATTACAATCTGATCTGAAACATACTTAATTAAATAAAAACTTATATGCTTGAAAAAAAGAAGTCCAAATTGTCTTGCTAGCTGGCCACCCAGAGTCCCTTCAAACATCGAACCTTCTACTGAGCATCACCTGAGAATGAAATAAAAGAGGGGGTGAGTTTTCATAAACTCAATGTGTACAACCCTCGAAGAAAACAAGCATTCAAATAAAACATCATTCATCGTTCATCATTCATGCAATGCAATCCCATCCAATTATCCATCCGCTACACACCGGCTCCGTCCCCCGTCACACCATGTGGGGATATAAATATCGACCCACCCAACCCACACACCATGGTAGCCCGGTTGCAGAACTACCTTCATTTACATATTAGGCTTTAAAAGCCATCGGTGGATCCACGATTGTCAAGCAACCATACCATCCTCATATACTTCCTCCGTTCCATAATTCCCAACCCATATGCAACCTAAGCAGAATATCATATGTATGTATGTCGCATCCACAAAACTTACATTCAACACCTAGGGGTATTTTGGTCATTTTCTCCCTTAGGGGCATTTTAGTAATTTTCCTTTAATTACGGTTTTCACTTATCTTGGCCCATTAACAAGTCCCGTGAGCTAAGATGAATGATTACTATGCACCAGGTAGGATTCCAAAAAAGTGGAGGTGGGTCATTAAGACCGCTTATGTACCAAGCTCTCCATAGATCCAATCCTAGACATACATATACCCGTTGCCACACCTTAACCCTTTGACTTGTCCACGGTTGCAATATATTAATTAAGTCTTATGTGGATATCCTATACTAGGCCTAAAAACCCCTTACAAAGCCTAACAATTTCACATACCTGCATCTGGCCCATTAAGCCCAATCATATTCGTATGGCCCATTAGGCCCAACCACATTCATATTCATGCTCACATACAAATTCCTATCACAAAGCATCAATATTCAGTTTTTGCCTATTATGGGCCCAACAGCCCACTGGGCACATTTAGCCCATTCCGGCCTATATGGCCAAATCACAACCGAAGTCCACGAAATCGCCCGTGGGCCTCAGGAAACCTGTCAATTTCCCCCTTACGAGTGTTCGTGCACTCACAAGACTATCGTAGCCAAACTTTTGGCTTTTCGGCTTTTCTACTTTTCGGCTTTTATCGATTCATTGTGTGTGCAGTGTATGTACACACCTGGTAAGCAAGCGTGATACGATCTCCTTAGCCCAAACCTAAAATTGATATCACTCAAATATTAATCACACGTACTTATCAATTACTTTACCAAAAGCCGGAATCTCACCTTAACCTTACCTGAACGCCAAACCTTTACTAGCTTTTACTTTGATCACTAAACACGCGTATTTCTCAGATCTGAAGAGCAAATCGGTAGGAATCCAAAACTAAGATCTAAAACTAATTCCCTACAAAAGTTGATTAGAAAGAAGTGAGGGACCGAATACTCGATACTTATTAAAAATCGATTGGGAAAGCGAATACTTACACTAGAATCGTCTGGGTGGAAAGAGTTGTGGCAGCACCAAGGGTATTCGACTCTTAGAGATTTGAATGGCAACAATTGATTACTCAGCACCATAGAAGAGAGGAAGAATAATCGGCTAAAGCAAAGAAAATATTGAGTAGAGGAGGGATAAGAATTCGGCACAAAGAAAGAAAAGAAAAAAGGGTTTTCGGTTTTTTAGAGAAAAGGGTTTTTGGCACAAAGTGAAGGGAAATTCGTCATTAGCTTTTCAACCCTCCCATTCGACACCTATTTATAGCCCTATAGCTGAATTCTTCAAGCCCAAGTTCTCAATTTGGCTTTACTTACTCCTCACTTCTCATCTCCTCCTTTTTTTCCTGATAACCCCTTAATCCTTTCCTTAATTTTCTCTTCTGAACACTCCCCTTGGAGTCCATCTTCATGCCACTTCCATCCTTCTAGAAGGCCAAAATTAAACTCTAAAAAATATTAAGCTAGGATTCAAACCTTGGACCCCTTTGCTAGCTACTAACGCCACCTCACTACACCTTATGTGACGTCACTTAGCCACTCAGCCACAGGCTCTTTTTGTGTCTAATTGTTTCTTCATTTATTCAAAAGCCCACCTACTTGTCAGCCCTAATTCTTTTAATAATTAAATTATAATTTCTTCTACCCCTTTATTCAAACTCAAACCTTAATTAATACCTACTATAATTATCACTTGACTTAGAGTATAAAACATAATTTTTATCAAAACCGAAAACAAAGAAAGTTCGGGATTTCAGGATTTTTGGGTTTCGAGATTTTTAGGTTTTGGGAATTTGGGATTTTTGGGGCGTTACAAGTGTTTTGATATAGTGCGAATATTTCAAACAGATCGATGGTTTTCAAAACACACTTTAATATGACATCGCAGATTCAACCATAACGTCTAGGCTGGGTTTGGGGTGCTACATACATGGGGTGCCAACTTCTATTATTTTGGATAGAGATTTGAGGTTTATGTCGCGATTTTGGAAGAAATTGCAAGAAGCTTTGGATAGACGATTGCACTTTAGTACTGCATTTCATCCTCAAATGGACGGTCAGTCTGAGAGAATAATTCAGATTCTCGAAGATATGCTTTGTTGTTTTGTTTTAGAGTTTGAAGGTAATTGGGAAAAGCATTTACCGTTGGTTGAATTCGTGTATAACAATAGTTTTCAATCGAGTATAAAGATGGCACTGTATGAAGCTCTATATGGTCGTAAATGCTGAACTCCATTGTACTGGACCGAGCTTAGTGAGAAAAAGATTCACGGGGTTGATTTGATTAGAGAGACCGAAGATAAAGTGAAAGTAATTTGCGACAATTTGAAAGTAGCTTAAGACCAGCAGAAATCATATGCAGATTTGAGACGTAAAGACATTGAATTTCAAATCTGTGATAGAGTGTTTCTAAAAGTATCTCCATGGAGGAAGATTCTTCATTTTGGTCGCAAAGGAAAATTAAGTCTGCGATTTATCAGACCGTATGAGATTATTGAGAGAATAGGGTCAGTGGGATATCAGCTAGCTTTACTGTCAAAATTAGAAAAGATCCATAATGTGTATCATGTGTTGATGTTATGACGGTATCGATCAGATCCGTTGCATATCATTTCTCTGGCAGATATTGAAATTTAGCCTGATATGTCGTATAGCAAAGAACCGATCAAAATTCTGGCTCGAGAGATTAAAAAGTTAATAAATAAAAGCATAGCTCTAGTGAAAGTTCTATGGCAATGTCACAGTGTTGAGGAGGCTACATGGGAACCTGAGGAAGCTATGAGAAAATAGTACCCTAACCTATTTTCTGGTAAGATTTTCAGGGACGAAAATTCCTAATGGGGGAGAGTTGTAACAACCCGTTTTTAGTCAAATCAGAACAGTGGTTTTGGGACCACAAATATATGGTTGAAATATTTATTTTATTATTATGAGGTCTACAGCATGATAGTATGATTGTATGAAATTTTTGTTAAGAAATTTTATTGTTTGAATGTTCAATTCGATAAAAAGGACTAAATCACGTAAAGTGTAAAAGTTGAGTTCCATTAGCTAAAGGTGTCTAGTAGCTATGGAACATTAAAGTGGAGGTCCTGAAGTGATAATTTGACCATTTGTGTGGTTAGTGGATATTCATGTTAAGGTTTGTTTGAAATTTTGAATGTTTTTAAAGGTTAAAAATGTAAATGAGTAATTAAGTTTAAATTAAATAAAATAAACATTTCTTCATCTTCATCCATATTCCACCACTGAAATTAAAGAAAAAAAGACACCATTTTAGGGCTTGAGCATTCGACAAGCTTTTTCTTAGCATGTAAGTGATTTTTACTCAGTTTTTAATGATTTCTATGTTTTTGGAGTCGTTGTAGCTTAATCTAGCTAGCCCAGAGACTAATTTGAAAAATTGTTAAAGGTTTAGGGTTTTACCTTTGATGAATATGTGTGTATTTTGATGTTTAATGATAGAACATAAATGGTTGTTGTTAGATAAACAACATTTGTTAAGTGATTTTTCATAAAATTGTCAATTAGGGATTAAATTGAGAAATGTAAAAATTATGTGGTAAATGTGGGAAATAAATAGAATACAGGGCTTGATAGGGACTTAATTGATATTTGATTACCATGGGTATAAGTTGAATTGCATGAATTTGCATTTTTATAAGCTAGGGGCTAAATTGTAAATATTTTAAAATATTAAGGGTAAAAGTGTAATTTTGCCATAATATAAAATTTGGATTAAATTTAATAGAATGATAATTAAATAAGTTAAATTTAATTATATATAGATCAAGAAAAGCGAAGTTTAGAATTAGATGAGGGGAAAACAAGATGGTTGATTGATATCTTGTTTCTCTCCGTATAAATTCGAGATAAGTTCGCATGTTAATAAGCATTAATATAATTGTGTTTTAAATGCTTTATGATTGTATTGTTGATGAATACAACCTTATGGAAATGTTTGATGAAAATTAGGCAATGTTTAAATCCTAGTTGAACCTGAGGAATAGATAGGATACAAATGACATGTCATTAAGGGTTATTATGTTTGGGTGCTGGTCCAAACGTTCTACCAGTGGCTGAGTTATTCAGCACGGGTTGCGGACCCTTGTCAGCATGTGTGAGCAGCACTGTGTATGATATGAACTCGGTTGTAGATGTTTCAAGTCATATTAGTTTGCCCGATCGTGAAATGGTAAGGTTATGTTCGTTTCAAGTTAAATGGAAAAGTTAGAATATATGGACTCAAACAAGGTTCAAAATAAGATGGCTAAATACAGAAATGGATAGTTTGGCTAAGGGCCAAGAATGAACCAACAATCTTGGAATAGTTGACCCACATCTCAAAGTAGCTCTTAGGTGGATTTTGGGTTAGGAAAAATCAGTAAAAACCTTGACCCGCTATCAAAAAGTGATAGGAACCAAAGGTATATGAATGCCACACCAAAAGTGATAAGTTCGATTTAGAAAAGGGAAAGAATGACACAATAAGACAACTTGATAAGTTAATTTAGACCCAAAAAGAACTATGAGAATTGGATATCTCACAAAATTCAATTTAAACATAAATTTAGCAAAAAAAATCATTCAAATAAGCTGATCACAATGTATTTATAATGCTAACTAATGCCTAGCCGAATAGTCACTTGGATTCAGCTTAAATGAGCTGATTTAATGATCTTGAATGCTTAGGTTGGAAGAATTCATTCTTGAACAGCCAAAGAGTTTAGAATAAGCTATAAATTCTCCCTTGGGCAGTCGAATAGACACCATCAATATTGATGAAATTTTTGGGCACACAAACAGACCATGGTGTGAACATTAAGAGGCAATCGGTTATGGAATGTGAAAAAGATTCATGAACTGAATGGCCATGTGTGAACACTTCTTCGTCCATTGCTATTCTTGAACAACTCCTTGGAGAAGAGGAATAGGTTCGAATTAAATGGTGCATAATGCTCTCTTTAAATGTTGTCCAAGTACATAACTGACATAACTGATTCCAACTGAATAGTCACCTACAAGCATTAATTAACATTCAGCCAAAAACAACTTAATAAGCTTAATTAATAGACTTAATTAATAAACATATTTAACACTTAACTAACTTAATTAATAAACTTAAAAACACATTAGCAGTAATTTATTCCAGCAACTCAATTATTAACTAAGATGAGTTTAAATAAAAATAAAGTTCAGCTTGCAATAAATTGCAAGGGATGCCTATTGAGCTGATTCAAGCATAATCAATGGATTCAACTACTTGCTCTCCACAAACTCGATCAACACAGTTTACTAACGCATCTTGGAACCTCTTAGCACGAGACCGAGTTATAGATCCTTGTGGCAACTCAACAAGTTTGGTGGCAACTTCTCTAACTAGGGTCGCATCATCCCTACTCTTTGAGGCGATTTGTCCCCAAATCGTTGCCTACATCAAAAAGGGATAAATCAGCAACGTTAAAAGTATCACTAACCCCATACTCACCAAGTAAGTCTAACTTAAAAGCATTATCGCTAATCCATTCCAAGAGTCGAAAAGGATCATCTCCCCTTGGCTAAAGTTTGGACCGTCTTTGAGCTGGAAATCTCTCCTTACGTATGTGAATCCAAACCCAGTCAACAGGTTCAAACGTCACTTGTTTACGTCCCTTGTTGACTTTACAAGCACATTGCTCGGTTTTTCGTTCAATATTATCCCTAACTCGTTGATGCAATTATTTCACAAATTCTACCTTTTTCTTTCCATCTACATGCACCAACTGATCAGAGGGTAAAGGCAACAAATCCAATGGAGTTAAGGGATTAAAACTATACACTACCTCAAATGGTGAATACTTAATAGCCAAGTGTACCGATCGATTGTACGCGAATTCAATATGGGGCAGACACTCCTCCCAAGTCTTTAGATTCTTTCGAATAATTGCCCGCAGTAATATTAACAAAACCCAATTAACGACCTCCATTTGACCGTAGGTTTGAGGATGGCTCGTTGTTGAAAATAACAGCTTGGTGCCAAGCTTGCCCCATAAGGTCCTCCAAAAGTGGCTGAGGAAGTTGGTATCTCGGTCGAAAACGATAGTCCTCGAAACTCCATGCAGCCGTACAATCTCTCTAAAAAACAGATTAGCAACATTTAAGCCATCATCAGATTTATTACATGCAATAAAATGAGTCATTTTTAGAAATCTATCGACTACAACAAACACAGAGTCTTTTCCATTCTTTGTCCTAGGAAGCCCTAGAACAAAATCCATAGAAATATCAATCCATGGTGCTTCCGGAATCGGCAACAGAGTATAAAGTCCATGTGGCTAAATCCTTGATTTCGCCTTTTTGCAAGCAATACAATGCTCGCACACTTTAGCCACGTCTCATTTCATCTTTGGCCAACAGAAGTGTTCTTGAAGTACAGCCAAAGACTTGGCTATGCCGAAGTGACCAATTAAACCCCCGCTATGCGCTTCCTGAACGAACACGTCTCTAATTGATCCTTGGGGTATGCACAACTTGTTTTCTCGGAAAAGGAATTCGTTTTGCTGAAAATACCTATCATATGCACCTTGCACACATAGGTTGTAAATTTCTCCAAAATAAGATTCATCAGCATATAAATCCTTCAAATAAGCAAATCCAAGCAATTTAATATCCAAACAGTTTATAAGAGCATACCTACGCGATAGTGCATCCGCAACGATATTTTCCTTACCTTGCTTATGTTTAATCACATAAGGAAAGGATTCTAAGAATTCGACCCATTTGGCGTATTGTTTGTTGAGCTTAGTTTGCCCTCTCAACTGCTTCAAGGCCTCATGGTCCATGTGTATAACAAACTCCTTTGGCCAAAGGTAATGCTGTCACGTCTCTAATGCACGTATCAACGCGTACATTTCCTTGTCATAGGTAGGGTAGTTGAGTGTAGCCCCGTTAAGTTTCTCACTAGCATAAGCCACCGGATGCCCATCTTGTGTTAAAACCGCACCTATACCTATACCAGAGGCATCACATTGTTGAAATCCGGTAAACACAAAAGTGGAGCATTAGTTAAACAATCTTTGATTTTAATAAAAGCATATTCTTGTTCATCAAACCAAATGAAAGGAGAATTTTTTTTGATAATACCAGTTAATGGGGTAGCAAGAGTGCTAAAGTTCGGCACAAACCTCCTATAGAAGCTTGCAAGGCCATGAAAGCTTCTAACTTGGCTAATGTTGATCGGGAGTGGCCATTCTTGTATCGCCTTAATCTTGTCATGATCCACCTCGAGGCCACTCACACTTACAACGAAACCTAGAAAAATAACTTTGTCAGTACAAAAGCTAATTTCTTAAGGTTTACATACAAGACTTCATTTTGCAAAACCTCCAAAATAGCACGCAGATGTTCAAGATGATCAGATAAGGATTTACTATAAATTAAAATATCGTCAAAATAAACTACACAAAAACGACAATGAAAGACCTCAAAACGTGGTTCATCAACCTCATGAAAGTACTCAGGGCATTGGTGAGGCCGAATTGTAATACCCCGAAAATTTTTACAGTAAGATATTATCCTTGATATAGTAAAATAAGAAAATAAAGTGACAAAAAGGAAAATTTTGAGTTGTGTCAACCTTGGGAAGTATATTATGATATATTAATTCAAGAAAGGACTAAATTGTGAAGATGAGAAAAGTCTTGTTGCACAAGAGTAAATACTCAAAATTTGAGGGGTTAAACTGTAAATATGAAAAAGTTGAAGGACCAATAGTGCAAATATTTTAAGGGTAGAATGATCTAGAAACTAAGGAAAATGGATGAATTAGGACCAAACTGAATAAGGTGAAAAATCATGAGGGACTAAATGGTAATTTTACCAAATTAAGTGATGACTCAAAGATGGAATTCTAAAAGATCATGAAGGAAAAAATGGTCAATTAGTAAGAGAGAGAATTCTAGAATGTAATGATTATGTTGATGATATTTTAAATTAATTAATTAGATAAATATTATTTTATTAATATTTTAATGAGATATTTATTATTATTTATTATTATTTATTTAGTATATAAGGAAGGAAAGATGAAGAATTCTCATCATCTTTCCATGCATATGCATGCAAACGTTTGAAGAGAAGAAAAGAAAGAAAGTTTTCTTTTCTTTACAATTTAGTCCTTCCACCAAAATTTTATTATTTTCACCTAGAAATCAAAAGAATTTCCATAGCTACCAAGAGAGAAAAATGTTAAGGAGACTATGGGGAGTTAGAATATCAAATTGGATTCAAGGAATAGAAGCTGGAGGAGAGAGAAAATGAAGATGAAGATTAGAATAAGGTAAGAACATCATGACTTCAATATATTTTTAAGTTTGATATTATTGAAAAAACATGGGATTGATGTTAATGTAGAGTTTTCTTACATAATGTCCTATATTCTTGATATGTTAGTGAAGATAAAATAAGAGAAAGTGATGAGAAATAGTGTAGAAAAAGAAAATAAGGGTGTTATAAAAATGGTAATTAATATCTTGCACTAAAACAGTTTTGGACAGCAGCAGTAGTCTAACTTTGAAAAATCATCAAAAATTGTAGAAATATAATTATAGAATGAATAAAATATGAAATTAAATCTTATTAAGTCTAGTTTCTTATAGAAGAAATTAGGTAAGCAATGGAATTGTAAATCATGAGATATAATAAATTTTGTAAAACAATGTCAGAATGATTTTGGGTTCCCCTGTTCTGACTTTGGAAAATCATCAAAAATTGGATAAAAATAATTATGGGCTTAAATTTATATTTTTAGAATTATGGATGGGTCTATTTTTAATAGAAATAAACTAGAACATTATTTGAATTTTGTACAAGGAGATAATTAATTTTTAGTGAAGAAGGGTCAGAACTGTCAGACAGCAGAACAGAGGTGATTTTAAAGAATAAACTGTACTTATTGGCTAAACTAAAAATTCTTAAAATTTCATGGTAAGAATATATATAAGTCTAGTTTCAGGTAAAATTAGCAGATCTTAATTTTGAGTTCTATAACTCCAGATATAATTAATTTAGTGACTATGACACAGATGGACAGCTTGAATATTCATAAAAATAAATAATAAAAATTATAGATAATGTTACTTACAAGTGTGTTATATACATTAAGGGTGTGGAATGGAGAGGAGGAGGAGGAAAAATATGTATGAATATTCATCTAGCATGGGTAATTTGCATGTTTTAGGCTCAGGGACTAAATTGAATAAAAGTAAAACTTTATAGGCAATTTTGTAAAAATATCAAAAATGATCAAATTGCATGAAATGAATTATTTTATTATTTAAATTACAAAATTGAATGAAATTATTAATTTAGTTCAAGATCGGGGGAAAACATGTTTTAGGGATTAAATTGAAAAGCATTGAAATTATGGAAAGTTTTGATATTTTATAGAATTCATGGACTGTTATCAATATGTATGAGAATAATAGCTGGAAATAAGAATTAAATTGCAAGAATTTTATTTTCTTGACCCTAAGAGCATTAATTAAATACATTAGAATATGAAACGCACGAAAATGATGATCAAATTTATTTATAAAGATCCGGACGACTCAAATACAAGACTTGACTGTGAAAAAGAAAAGATATCGGATTAATGAAATTGTAAACACAAACAAGCAATGAGGTAAGTTTGTGTAACTTGAATTGTATTTTTAAATACTTGAAATATGTGGTTATGTGATGAAAATATGATTTGAATGTTTAATACATGATAATTGATGAAATATTGATAATATTCGATATAAACTGAAAATAAATCCCGGTCAAATGGAATGTAATTCAATGGATCATTGGAAAAGGAATTGAAGGTAAAAAGGATCTAGCCCGGACAGGTGATCCTATTCTGATATAGCCCTCCCGAAGAATACGTGTAAAATGGATTTAGCCTGGACGGGTAATCCAAATTAGGGTCTGAATTTAGCCTGGACTGGTAATTCAGATCCAAGTTCATTAGAGTAATTTTCGTTGCAGGGGATTTAGCCTGGACTGGTAATCCCGACAATACTCTATGAGTTTATATTACAGGGGATTTAGCCTGGATTGGTAATCCCGCTGTAAGGATGAGGTCCGCGGGAGTGTGCTTTCTGACATGATATGAAATGACTAAGACCATGGTTGAAAGATATCATGGCAACATGATATGAAATGACTAAAACCATGGTTGAAAGATACCATGGCAACATGATATGAAATGTGTAAGACCATGGTTGAAAGATACCATGGCAACTTGATGAGGAATGAGTAAGACCATGGTTGAAAGATACCATGGCAACGTGATATGAAATGAATAAGACCATGGTTGAAAGATACCATGGCAACGTGACATGAAATGAACAAGACTATGGTTGAAAGATACCATGGCAACAAGACAGAAAATGAGTAAGACCATAGTTGAAAGACACTATGGCATCATGTCAAAGATAAATAAGACTGTGGATGGGAGACGCTATGACATCTATTAAACAATTGATATTCAGGTAATATATATCAGATGACGAATGGATATATCAAATGGTAGTGTGAAATGTTTACAAGAACTGGTCATATGGAAATATATATATACAAAATAGTTGTATGAAATAATTATGAAGATAGATAAACGAAATAAGTATAAGTACATGGAATATAATTTATGTTAAGTTTGATATAAACTATTACCGGAATAAATATACATAAAATATGTGGAAATGATGGAGCATGAAATATTGATATAATGAAATGATTGATATATATTTATGAAGAAACGGTAAAAGAATGATATGTTTCATGACATGTACATATATGATTATCTTTGATATGTTGATACAAGGAAATTATGTAAGTAAAGATAATTATTAAACTCAAGTGTGACATGTCGAGAAAATAAGTATATCAATGTTGAATTTATATGAAATATGTGCAAGTATACTAACAATGATGTTATTTCACGCTTAGACAAGTGCCAAGCTATTGATTGAATGGTAACATGTTTAAGGAGCATTGAAATGGTAAGTACTTAGATGAAAATATAATTTAAGATTTTACGAAAAAGAAAAAGAAAATAAAAAATTATGTGATTCCGATTTAATTCTGGTTGGTTTCTAATGTATGTTTGGGGCTTCAAGGGCCCAATAGAGAGACGTTATGATTATTTTCAAAATATGAATAATAAATAACTTAGAATTATCTAAAAATGTTCAGTAAACTCCGGTAATACCTCGTACCCTTTTCCGGCAATGGATACGGGTAGGGGTGTTACACGAATGGCATCACTAGCCACTCATACAAATCGTATTTGGTCTTGAACGTGGTTTTCCACTTGTCCCCTCCTGCATGCGAATTTGATGATAGCCACTTTTCAGATCGATCTTAGAGAACAATTTAGCACCACTAAGCTCATCTAACATTTCATCGAGTCTAGGGATGGAATGATAGTATTTGACAGTAATCTTGTTGATGGCTCGATAATCTACGCACATCCTCCATGCACCATTCTTTTTAGGCACTAACAAAATGGGTACCGCGCATGGACTTAGGCTCTCTCGTATATAACCTTTCTCCATTAACTTTGCTACTTGTCATTGGAACTCTTTAGTTTCCTTGGGGTTACTTTAGTAAGTTGGTTGATTCGAAATTATAGCCCAGGGAACGAAGTCTATTTGGTGTTCGATACCTCGGAGAGGGGGCAACCCACTAGGCACTTCTTCCTGGAAAACATCCTCATATTCCTGAAGTAACGAAATAATAGAAGAAGGCAAAGAATTATCAAGTTCGTTAACATCAAATAAACATTCCTTGTACATAAGTACAAGCACAGGCTGGCGCATCAACAAAGACTTTCTTATTTTCTCTTTTCCTCGCAAATACGCTTACGTTATCACTCTCGTTTTCTTTTTGACTTGCTTTTGCCTCTCGTGCTTTTACCTCCACTCTTTCATCCTTTCCTTTCTTTTTTTCGTTTTTCTTTTCTTTCTCTTGTTCAATTTTTTTCTTGTACTTTTTCTTTTACCTTTTCTATAGATTCTTTCAATTTCAATTGATCTTGGTACACTTATTTTGGGGTAAGTGGGGCTAAGGTTACATTTTTGCCTAGTGTTTAAACGTATAATGATTTGTGTAACCGTCATAGATCACGCGTCTATCGAACTGTCATGGACACCCCAAAAGGAGATGTCCCGCATGCATGGGAACAATATCGCACACCATTTCATCTTGGTACTTCCCGATGGAAAACGCTACCACCGCTTGCTTCATCATTTTAAGCTCGCCTCCATCATTCAACCATTGTAACTTATATGGAGTTGGGTGTTTGGTTGTGGCCAAACCGAGCTTTTCCACCAACATGCTACTTGCGACGTTAGTGTAGCTTCCGCTGTCGATGATCATACTACACACCTTACCTTGGATGTGGCACTGGGTGTGGAAAATATTCTTTCTTTGTTGTTCGATTTCATCACTTTGAATGATAAGACTTCGCTTCACCACAAGGATTTCACCTTCAACCGGTAACTCTAACTCTTCTTCTTCATCAGATGGCATCTCGGGATCATTTTCATTCTCTTCCTCAGATTCGATTTCGCCGTCAACCCTTGCCACCATAACTCGCCAATTGGGACATTGGCTAGCTATGTGCCCCCTGCCTTGACACTTGAAACATTTTATGTCTCTCGTGCGATTTGGCACCGGCTTATTTTTATTTTGACTTGACTTGCCAACAGGCTGATTGGATTTAGCTTCTACAACCGGCTTCTTTGTTCGAACAGGGGGTTTGTTGACTCCTTGGCTCTATTTGTTAGTAGAGGGATTGGTGTAGGATCGACTAACTCCCTTTCGTTTGAGTTGTTTTTCAACTCTTATCGCCATGTAGACCATGTCCATCACTTCAACATAGTGTTGCAATTCAACTATGTTGGCGATGTCACGGTTTAGGCCCGTAAGGAATCGGGTCATTGTCGCTTCTCGATCCTCCTCGGTATCAGCCCAGGTCATTTCTATCTCCATTTCTTTATAATAGTCTTCAACGCTTCTATTGCCTTGAGTAAGGCTTTGGAGTCCTTGATAAAGATCCCGATGGTAGTACAAAGGGATAAATCATTTTCGCATGACCAACTTCATTTTAGCCTAAGTAGAGATGGGTCTTTCACCATTTTATCTTTGACTCGTCACAAGCTGGTCCCACACACAATGGCATAATCTGAGAACTCGATTGCCGCGAGCTTTACCTTTTTTCTCTTCGAATAATTATGGCATTCGAAGACGAGCTCGATCTTCTTTTCCCATTCCAAATAAGCTTCGAGATCACTCTTACCTTAGAATGGTAGGATCATCATCTTAATATTCTTAAGGTTGTCATCGGGATGGTCTCGACCTCTAGGGCCCTGATTTTGTTGGCGACCGTGTTGGCATACACTTCGAGTGGAAGAGTGGTTACTTTCTTACTCGCTTAATTCATAAGGATCTTCTCAGTTTTGGTTAGGACACCCATGCCCACACCTTGCAACTTTAGGAGTTTTTTTACGTGGCTCTTGGGTTTCGACTCGAAATAGTTGATCTCTGATGAGCTCAATTTTACGATCGAATAGCCTTTTCATTTCTCACATGAGTGCTTGAAAGGTAAGATCTGGCACACCTCCCCCAACGTTTCTTACAGGATGGAACCCAACTCCCTTATTTGGATTTCTTTCTGAACTTTACGACATTTTTTACAGTCACAACAAAAACTCACCAATTCTCTCACAAAGAAAATCACTCACACTTGGCTTTTTCTACACTCGGATGAGCTCACAACCCTCGTGCCTTTTTCCATTTACTCCACCTCTCTAAGTTCTTAAAGGGACTAGTTAGACTTAGAAGCAGTCGTTGTGGGTCGGTTGGCAAAATTGATGTATGGTTTTGGTAGGAATATTGTAGGACAAAGAGGGTAGGCTTGAAACAAAGAAATAGAAAGGGTTGAGTGTGGCCGAATAGTAAGATATTGAATGGATGTTTCAGGCAACAAGCAGAATTTCAATTCAGCAACAAGAACTTGAACACTTTTTTTTAATTTAAAATTTTTTATTCAATTACAAAATGGTAAATTTCAATAAACTCTTTGAATTCACGAATTTTTTTATAGAATCTACAATACCGTTTCGTCAAAAATACCGATTCTTACTCCAATTCAACTAGCTCTGATACCAAATGATACGAACTCGATTGTAGATGTTACGAGTCGTATTAGTTTGCCGGATCGTGAAATGGTAAGGTTATGTTCGTTTCAAGTTAAATGGAAAAGTTAGAATACTTGGACTCAAACAGGGTTCAAAATAAGATGGCTAAATACATAAATGGATAGTTTAGCTAAGGGTTGAGAATGAACCAATAATATTAGAATAGTTGACCCAAATCTCAAAGTAGCTCTTAGGTTGATTTTGGGTTAGGAAAAATCAGCAAAAACCTTGGCGCGCTATCAAAAAGTGATGGAACCAAAGGTATATGAATGCCACACCAAAGGTGATAAGTTCAGTTTAGCAAAGAGAAAGAATAACGCTTCAAGACAACTTGATAAGTCAATTCAGACCCGAAAAGAACTATGAGAATTGGATATCTCACAAGTTTCAATTTAAACATAAATTTAGCAAAAAAGTCACTTAAACAACCTGATCACAATGTATTTATAACGCTAACTAATGCCTAGCCGAATAGTCACTTGGATTTAGCTTAAATGAGCTGATTTAATGAGCTTGAATGCTTAGGCTAGAAGAATTCATTCTTGAGCAGCCAAAGAGATTAGAATAAGCTTTAAATTCTCCCTTCGGTAGTCGAATAGACACTAGCAATATTGATGACATTTTTAGGCGCACAAACAAACCATTGTGTGAACATTAAGAGGCAATCGGTTATGGAATGTGAAAAAGATTCATGAACTGAATGGCAATGTGTGAACACTCTCTTTTCCATTGCTATTCTTGAATAGCTCCTTGGAAAAGAGGAATAGGTTCGAATTAAATGGTGCATAATGCTCTCTTTAAATGTTGTCCAAGTACATAACTGACATAACTGATTCTAGCTAAATAGTCACCTATAAGCATTAATTAACATTTAGCCAAAAACAACTTAATAAGCTTAATTAATAGACTTAATTAATAAACACATTTAACAATAATTTATTCCAGCAACTCAATTATTAACTAAGATGAGTTTAATTAAAAATAAAGTTCAGCTTGCAATAAATTGCAAGGGATGCCTATTGAGCTGGTCCAAGCATAATCAATGGATTCAGCTACTTGCTCTCCCCAAACTCGATCAACACAGCTTACTAACGCATCTTGGAACCTCTTAGCACGAGACCAAGTTATAGGTCCTTGTGGCAGCTTAACAGGTTCGGTGGCAACTTCCCTAACTAGGGTCGCATCAGTGTAGCTACGTCTTGACCATCAGCTTGTGTGAGCAAACTCGTTGATAGCTCAAGAGTGAGCATTATATGAGATATGAGATTAAGATGGCTTTGACCTTGTATTGGCATTTAAGGTGCGAGATTCTTGAGTATCCAATATTATTCCAAATGGTTAAATGGGTATATCGAAGATATGAAATGTTGAGAGATAGATACGCATCAGTACAGGTATGTACGGAAAACATATGAGCATTGAATCCATGAAATTTGTGAGTTCATGATTACTTTTATGAATGAAGATATGTTAACCTTGTGATTAAATGGTTTTGTAGTATATTATGTTTATACTACTTGAATGGTGAATGAATGGTAAGTTTTTCTTACTAACTATATGAGCTTACTAAGCTTTATAGCTTACTCTATTTACCTTTTCATGTTTTATAGTGATTATCGAAGCTTGCTCGGATTGGGAGTTGTCAGAGACCTCATCACACTATCCCACTATCGTTTTGGTACTTTTGAATTTATGTATTCAGTTATATGGCATGTATAAGAGTTGTGGTTAATATGGTTTATATGTTCATAATGGATTTAGCCGAGTGATTTGGTTTGTAAATAAAGTATGTTTTGGTTATGTGTATAACCATGTGATTTGGCTTATTTTGGTATATTTGGTTATGTATATATATGTGAAAATGACCTTTCATGATGTGGTTTAAAATTGATATATGAATGCTTGTTGTGGATTGATATTTTGAGTACCAAATGGTGGAATTTTGAGATATGGTATGCTTGTGGCTTTAGGCAAGATAATGCATATATGAAGTTAAACATTTAGGTGATTTGTGAATGTGAAATCGGTATGATTTGAATTGGAAAAACATGATGTTATGAGTCATATAGTTGTTGGTATGAAACTAGCATGATTTAAGCTTAGATGAGATTGGTTTGAATGCCTATTGATGCTATGTTTTATGCCATTTGATTTGTGTAGGTGAATGCAAATTTGGGTGAGAAAGATAGCTTGGTAAATAGCCTATTTTTGTCCCCACAGGTAGAGACACAGGCGTGTGTCTCAGCCGTGTGTGACACACGGTCTGGTGACACGGCCGTGTGGTCCCTGATGTTTATTCAGAAATTAAGTCAGTATGCTCTACACGGTCCAGCACACGGGTGTGTGACTTGGCCGTGTGGCATAAGTTAGTATACACAACAGGTTTGGCACGGCCTAGCACATGGCCTGGAACATGGACGTGTGTGGCCATTTCAAAAGGTACACAGGCTAGCCACACAAGTGTGTGGTTGGCTGTGTGACCCAAGTCTAAGAGTTACATGGGTTGGACACGGGCTAGGACACGGCCATGTGATCCCATTTCGAATATCCACACGGCCTGTGACACGGGGCCCGTATTTTAAAAATTTTTCTTTATTTTCTAAAAATTTCCTGAGTTATCGGTTGAGTCTCGAACCACTTCTAATGCATGATTTGGGCCTCGTAAGCTCGTATTAGGGACTGTATAATTGATTGTGAATGACTTTTATTTGGAAATGAAATATGTATGTGAAATGTATGTTTGTTTAAGTAATAAGTCTGATAATGCTCCGTAACCCTATTCCAACTATGAATACGGGTTAGGGGTGTTACACATGACTTGTGTATGGCATGGCTTTACTAACAGCAGTAGAATATATAGCTCAATTAAAGATTTAATGATATCCTCTCATTGGCATTGTGTGGATTGATAAATATAGAACGTTTCCATAGGTTGCTTGTTCTCGAACGAGCAATTTATCACAATCATTTTTTGACAGTGATCATATTAATCATTTAGAAGACACAATTGTGATAATGAGATAGAATAGGATTGTATTTAGTGAATAGATTTAACTCAAATAAGTTAAGGATATCATATGAGGGTAACACGCACATGATGAGGTCATTGGACAAAGCAGTTGGATGAATTACTTTCGTAAAGAGTATACAATAAGGAGTTTTCAATCATTGTACTTCTTGTGGATTGACTCCATGATTAAGTAATTGTGAATTATCAAAATGATGCTTCTAGACACAATTGCAATTACTAGAGCCTAATTATATATGTCTGATTGGTCCCTTCACTAGCTCAACAAAAACTCGATCGGACTACATTTGAATCAGAAGAAAATACTATGACTTTGGAAATAATTTAATTGAGTCGATTTATTCTATGTGGAATTAAATTAGGTGGTCGTGAGAATTGTTCAACTAGAGAATTTTGATTAAAGAATTTTCTTGAAAATTTAATTTGGAAAGTCTAAGTGATTTTTGGGAAAATTAATTTTGATCAAGTAAAATTAAATTAATCAAATTAATTAAAATTAACACGACATTTTTGGAAATTATTTTTAAGTCAGATAATTGGCCCAATGGGTAATTCAACTTAAAAATTGGACTTGATATTGTAAATTGGGCACAGGAGCCCAAAACTGAGTCCAAGACCCAAAAATTGGTCGAACTGGGCCCTATATGTGAAATCGAGTTGATGGTCCAATCGGTGACTAGACCGAACCTATCGGGTCATCACTAACCCAGACCAAATCGGCAGTAACCAAACCAACTTGAGGTGTCGTAAAGGTGTCGCACCTGCATTATCGGACACGGCGGTGCTTGGTCTTCGATGATTGAGTAGTGGAAGAGTTGCACTCATACTAGGACTCTACCAGAGAATTTGATTTCAAATTAACTATTCAAAAAACAATAATAGTTTAATAGTTTAATATTAAATTTAACTTAATACTAATCTTAACAGTATTTTATTATTTTAATATTAAAGTGATTATCTTAATATTAAATTAAATTTAATGTTTATCTAATATTTAATAAGATTAAATTTAATATTAAAGTGATTAAATTTAATTATAGTTAAAACTCTCTAAACTTTCCCTATATAAAGAGAGCCTTGGGTCATTATTTTACACACACACTTGAATTCAAGAGAAAGTTGTAGAGAGAAAATTTTATGAAGAGATTATTTCATAAAATTTCTAGAGATATTTTTTTGATTGACAACTTGACCCAAAAGTTTAGAGAAATTATGAAATTACCCCACTAGTAATTTTTGTGAAAACTTTTATGATTGAAGTGAGCCCACACTAGGTAGATGTGAGCTTGAGGATAGAGGAGAAGACTACTCGGTCAAAGCATTTATCCTAGACGAATTGAAAAGGTACAATTTTGAATAATTGTTTATTACTTTAGATATCACAACCAAAATCTTATTTTGGAAAAAAATTATAACTTTATTTTTTCCCTAAATTTATTTTCCGTTACATTTTCCAAACTCATTTTTTCCAATTATGTGTTTTGGAGATCCGTTTATCTAATGAGCATATAATTTGACTATGTTTCATATTCAGAAATTGCCAATATATCATGTTGTGTATGAAAATTGTGTTATATGTGAATTGTTCAAGTTTGTTCAAATCCTTACATGTTTGGTGTGTTTACTTGTGTTGTATACATGTGTACTCATTGAACTTTACATAGCTCACACTCTTTACTTTACCTTGTAGATAAATAGTTCGTGAGTTAGTAAGGAGGGTGGTAAATCGATGATCCATCGCAACGCATTTTTTTATAGTATCTGTGTTGAGCTTTTAAACTCTGAAATGAAGGCAATGTGGGTCGTTCTAAGGGTTTAGTACAAAAATTAGACTTAGACTTTTTAAATAAAATTTTCAATGGTTTTAAATGGACATTATGGATTGCTTGATTTTTTGGATTTTCTTTGAACATTATAATTGCTTGCTTGATTGCTTTTATGGATGGTTTTAATTACTTGTTTAATGTGATGATAATTAAATGAACTAACAATTTTTTGCAACTAAGGGAGACCACCGAGAATTAAGGTACACCTTATACCTTCTGATTGTGCGAATAAAATAATTAATTTAGGAAAGCATGCAGTTAGGTCTAATTTCCTATATAAATTATTCTACAATTGTGTGGTGTGTATGGTTGGTTGGTGTGGTTCGTAAAGTTTTAAATGCAGAGTCACCTCGATGGCTAATGTGATGTTCAAAATTCGAGTCGAACTATCCTGGTTAGGTTTGGGGTGTCACAACTAGAACAAAAATCATTCACTTACCCGACACAAGAAAAATTCAAGCGATGAAAACACACCATACCAACACAAATTGAATTAGCAAAAGAAATAAAGAAGGCAACAAAAATCGAGCAGAATAGTAATTTTGGTGAAAAAAATAAAGTAAAGAAGATTGGAATTGGAACAAAAGAAAATAATAAAATAATAAAATAAATAAAATAAACTAGAACAAATGAAAAAGATGAGGTGGCTAACTAGGGAAAGAGAGAAAAAAGTGTAGGAAGTGGGTGAGAAATTTAGGGTATAATTCCTGTAACACCCCTAACCCATATCTGTCGTTGGAATGGGGTTGTGAGGCATTACTGAACAAAAGCACAATTCTGAATATACTCATAATAATTCAAATTATAATCATATAAATATAAAGCATATAACTAATTAAATATTAAACATACATTAAAAATAAATCATATTACGTATGTGCAAATCATATGTTCAACACTCTACTGATAATCGAATACCTAATTAAAAATCAAGAATTTAACTTTTAATTCTTTACATGCACATCTTACATCAATTAGGACAATTCACATGGTAATTTGTTCATTAACATAAATGTCATAGACAAATTCACCGAATGATTATATATGAATATGTATACATTTTATGAATCAATAATCACATTATGCATATTGAACTATATCAAATTTAGATTATTGCCGAACCATCATTGCTTAAACATATCAAGCTTAACTCACATACCAAAATAAATAAACCCGAATCATCTACATGCAAATAATTACCATTCAAGACACAAATAACGATTTAGAGTACCCTTAAATCTCATGATAATTAACATGTCTAAATTGCACAAAAGCAACCAAACTAATTAGTTATGATTCGGTCATCAAATTAATCTTCCGAATAATTTTTAAAATACAAATGCATATTTATATTAAACCAAGACATCATATACATAGGTATATAAGTGTAAAGGGAAAATCATCAATCAGCATATATATTAATTAAATTTAACATCTCATTAAATCTACTTGCCAACCGAAATAAACTACTACCATCTTTTTAAGTCATAACAGAATTACAGTGACATGTATCACTCGAATATACACGTATTTATACAGCAAATTCACGTACACCAACTAGAGCTTTATTCAAACCGATTTATTTAGCCAAGCACACACACACATATATATACAAAGAACATAATCTCCAAGTAGTGCTAATTACAAAACCGATTACACATTGTAACTATCATCACCACAAAACTGATTCAAAACATATAATACCTAACACATATAACTTACAATTCAAAACATATAGCATTTAACCAAAATAGATTAAACCGTGCCCAAACATAATTAAATTCAAGCTTAGAAATAAAGCCATTTTCGCATAGCTTAAATTATACAAAACCACAATTCCACATTCAAGACACATTCCAGCCTATACATGCCATAATTCGAGTTTAACTTATAAAGGTACCAAAATAGTAGATAGTATGATGAGCTTTGCTGACGATCCCCAAGCTTGTAGCTTGATCCAAAATCTATAAAACAGAGTAAACAAGAACACACAGAGTAAGCTAACTTAGCTTAGTAAGCCATAAGCAAATAAACAACTCAATAATTTAGTCAGCTCATATTAACTAAACGAATTACATTAACATTACCATGCTTGACCTCAAACCTACAAATTCCATAAATAATACATTTTTCATAGACAATTATCCACCTAAGCCAAATACTCACATAGTCATTTAACACATTATAAGTCAAATTCTAAACCAAATAGTCATAATAAACCATACATCCATTTACTATTATATGCAAACTTAAGAATCATTAAATGACAACACATGTATAATTGTTACCTATATGGCCGAATATACCAAACCATATATGCACATATTTAAGAAACATTTCAATGATACACAAATTATTCATTCACAAGCCGAATACACATACCAAATACACATAAATTCTTCATTTGCATTGTACATGATTTACAACAAATATCCATAGTACTTTCTTACCTTATCTCAAGTAGATATTAAGTTAATACATACCTGGCCATTTAACTCGCATTACACATCCGTACACGATTTACCTTTGCTCAATGAACCATTCGGAATTGGATAGGACACTAGGATAATCACATAAATCGCACAATGCCAACGTCCCAGACGTGGTCTTACATGTAGCTACATATCGATGCCTCTGTCCTAGACAGGGTCTTACTCGTAAACACATATCGGAATCACATATCAATGCCATGGTCTTACTCGCACACATGTATCAGAATCCTATGTCATGACATATGTATCCTAACTATTCCTAAGGTTTATACCGGACTTTTGGACGTCGTAACTCAGGCGAAACAATTGCATGAACATAGTTACAATGGTTATACACATTCGGCATTAGCACATATTAATTTATATATTTCATTTCAACATATAAACTTTGCATTTAATTAAAGTTTAGTACGTCTATTTGCTTATAAACTTACCTCGGACGATACAAAACGGAATGGGATAGCTAGTCAACAACTTTCGCTTTCCCCCGATCCAAGTCCAATTTCTTTGGTTCTTGATCTAAACATATTCAAATTAAGCTCATTCAAACATATTTTCATTCAATTTAGTCCAAAAACACATAAATGGAAAAATTACCATTTTACCCCTAAAATTTACACTTTTTACAATTTAGTCATTTTTGCACAAAATACACAAAATTTCAGCTTACCCTTGTTGAGTTGAATTTTACCCACTCTCAAACAAGTCCATATATTCAATTTATTTCACATTTTAGTCCCTCAAATTATTATTTTTTCAATTTAGTCCCAATAACTCAAAATCATCAAAAACTCCAATACAAAATATGTTAATCTAAAACATATCTTTCATATTTCATCGTCAAACAACAAAAATCACAAGCTCTCAACAATCATATAAGTCAAAATACTCATCATAATTAAAAATTCAAGCATGGGTTTTGTAGTACTCGAAGCAACGATCTCAAAAACGTAAGAATTATCAAAAACCGAGCTGAACACTTACCTTGATTGAGGTTGAATGAAGCCGAACCCTGGTTCTTTTTCTTTTTATTTCTTATTTATGTTTTTGGTGGATGATAATATAAGAACATAACTTAATTTATTTTTATGTTATATGATATATAATAACTTAACATTTATTTTACCTTTTTAACCTTAGTTAAAAACATTATACTTTCACTTATAAATGTCCATTACCGTCCACCCATTTTAATAATGGACTAATAATCTCATAAAGGCCATTTAAAAAGCCAAGTGCAATTCAGTCCCTTTTAGAAATAACCAGCTAATTTTCATTTTACGCGATTGAGTCCTTTTATTTAATCGGACACCTAAACGACAAAATTAAATCACGAAAACTTCACAGATATAAATTCACAAAAAATAAACACAAAATATAATTTTTAAATATTTTTTTGACTCAAATTCGTGGTCCCGAAACCACAGTTCCGATTAGGGTCTAAATCGGGCTGTTACAATTGCAAAGTAAATCACACCAAATCCACTCTCTCAAATCCAACCAAAACTCTTTCCTATGGACAACCCCTACTAAAATTTAACACAAAAAGAAATATTTCCCATTTACCTCTATGAGGATTCAAACACGGAACCTTAAGCAAACAACCAATACACTCAACTACTAAACCAAATGAAATTTCTTAACAATTTTAACAATTTAAATCTAAGAAATTTGGGGCGTTACAAAATAGCTTGGTGGATACAGTTATAGTATCACCTGCATGCATGTATGCCAATTTCCATACTTAACCTTTCATTCTAGTTTTGGGCGGACACTTTCAGAATATTAGGACATTCACTTATACGCCAATAGTAATACTTAACGTATCAGCTTCCACTTCACTACTTTGCTAAGTTTAGATATTATAGACAATATTTCATTATCATTTTCTTCATATAACCCCAAAGATGCCTCTCAAAGGGGTACCTCTACAGAGTTCATTTCTTACGATTTTTCTCTTCAAACAAACCCTTAACATTTTCCCAGAATAGATGTTCACAGACAGATACTTACTATATAGATTCATGTTTGACAGATTCCCAAGCTGAGTTTCAAACTATCAGTATACCCAAAAAATTGTAACCTAGTTCAACCCAACACCTGCTTATATTAGTAATGAACTGTCCATATCTGTAACACCCTTAACCCCGTATCCAGCGCTGGAATAGGGTTATAAGTCATTACCAATCAATACACATCATTCATATACATCTATGCATTCATATATAAAACCCATCCAACATATTCACATTGTCCCTTATAAGGCTCTGCGAGGCCTTAAAACATGCTTAGAAGAGGTTCGAGACTAAACCGATAACATTTGAAAACTTTGGGAAACTTAGACAATTTTCATACATTTAAGGGTCACACGCCCATGTGAACAGGCCGTGTGCCTCACACGACAACTAGACACACCCGTGTCACAGGTCGTGTGAAAATAAGGCATACATACTGACTTGCACCACATGGCCGAGGACACGCCCGTGTGCCATGGCCATGGGAAATTTGGAGGGGTTACTGACTTGGGTCACACGGCTGGCCACACGCCCATGTGCCAACCCGTGTGTTACACACAGCCAGAAGACACGCCCATGTCTTCAGACTGTGTCAAACCTATATGGTATATTGACTTAAATTCGAAATGTACCTTAGGGGACACACAGCCATGTAGCATGACCGTGTGTCGCACAGGGCGGAGACACACGCCCATGTCTCTGCCCATGTGGACAAAAATAGGCTATTTGCAAAGCCAATTTGTCACCCTTTTCTCATACACACTTAACAACCAAAATGGTACCAATTCATGCCATTTTATAATCAACCATTTCACTACTCAAATTCATAACCAAAACATACCAAATCAATATGCCAAAATCATAAAACTTACATAACTTCTAAATGCAATTCCTCATCATCTTATCATCTATTTCATGCTTCAAAACATACCATTTTATCATCTCAAAACCAAGCCACAACATGCCATTTTTCAACATTAATACACCAATTGACAAATAGCTATACAAACAAACATATAACCATCATAAAATATACCAAAACATAAGACCATATATATACATCACATATATCAGTTATCAAACACATAATTCAATCTAACTTGAATGGCCATACACACCATCATTTACAAGCCAAATCTCATGGCTAATACCATAACTCAAAACATACCAAGATGACACTAGGCTATACATGTCATATACCAAATATACAAAGCTTCAAAAATACCAACAAGATGATCAATAGTGTGACGATATTCTTGATGACCCTTGAGTCTGAGCTAGCTTTGATTTATCTATAAAACAAGGAAAGAACACACAAAGTAAGCTTTAAAAGCTTAGTAAGCCATATGCAAATAAATTATCACATGAATAATATCATTTCCATCAAATGGAAACTATAAGTAAACATTTATAAGATCACAAACCTTTCTCATAATACACATATTCATTATTATAATTGAATTCATCACATACTTCCGTTCCATTACTCGTATGAATCTTGTACGTACCTGAGTCATTCAACTTATTCACACATTCTTTCCCGACTTGACTTTGCTCGTTGAACCATTCAGAATCTTTAAAGATACTCAGAAATCACAATAGCTCGTACAAAGCCATATCCCAGATATGGTCTTACATGTCGTCACATATCGATGCCACTGTCCCAGATAGGGTCTTACACGAAACCGAATAATGATACACATAATCACAATACAATGCCAATGTCCCAGACATGGTCTTACATGTAATCACATCTCAGTAACCTAATGTTTTGACATTCGTATCCTATACTATTCCTAAGGTTCGTACAGGACTTTTGATGTCATAACTTCGTCGATTCTTGCTCGTATTTGCTCATTCAAAAATCATAGAAATTCAATGACAAATAAACACATATAATTCAATTTAAAAGTATTTATTTGCATACAAACTTACCTTGTATTGAGAATAAATGGACTGGATCGACTATTTGACAACTTTTGATTTCCCCCGATATAAATCTGATTTCTTTCTTTCAGGATTTATATGAATTCAAAATTAACTAATTTATTCATTGATTCAATCAATTAAGTCAAAAAACACATATTTAAGCTAATTTGCATTTTGGCCCTAAACTTTCACATTTTTTTATAATTTAGTCATTATTTCACTAAACAAAAAATTCATGAAATTTCATTAAACCCAAGCCTAGCTAAATTTCATATAGGTCCTTAGCAGCCCACATCTTTCTTTTATTTCACATTTCAACCCTTCAATTTATGAATTTCACCATTTAATCCCTAATATGCATTTTTACTCAAAATCACTTTACAAAACATAGATATCTTTCACTAAGCTTTCATAATTCATCATCAATCATTCAAAAACACATGAATTCATCAATGGGAACTTTCAAAACATTAATCATTTTTTCAAATTAGTCCCTAGACTAGCTAGTACTCAGAGCAACGATCACAAAAACGTAGAAATCATCAAAAACCGAACAAAAATCACATACCAATTTGTTCATGCAATTGTCGAACCCTTAAACTCAACAATGGCTTCTTCTTCCTTTGAATTTTGGTGAAAAAGATGACAAAATCCACTAATTTTTATCATTTGTTTCATTTAATTAGCCATTAATATACAAATTACTATAATAACCTATAATTAAACATTATAGTTCATCCAATTTATGACCATATTCGTCCATCCTATTAGCCAAAGGTAAAATAACATCATAAGAACTTCCAAATTAATAACTCATAGCAATTAAGCACTTTAAACAAATAGAATGCAACTTTTACATTTTACGCGATTTAGTCCTTTCATGAAATTAAACACTCAAACGCTAAAATTATTTCACGAATTTTTCACACATATATAATCACATCTATAAACACCAAAAATAATATTAAAATAATATTTTGACCTCAAATTTGTGGTTCTGAAATCACTGTTCTGATTTAGCAAAAATTGGGCTATTACAACTCTCCCCGTTAGGGATTTTCGTCCTCGAAAATCTTACCAATGAATAGGTTTGAATATTGCTTTCTCATAGGATCCTCGGGTTCCCACATAGCTTATTCAACCCTGTGTCAATGCCATAAGACTCTCACTAATGCCATTTTCTTATTTCTCAGCTCTTTGATCACACGAGCTAAAATTCGAATCGATTCTTCACTGTACGACAAATCTGACTGAGTTTCAACTTCAAAAGGAGAAATAACATGTGAAGGGTCGGATTTGTATCTTCCTAGCTTCGATACATGGAATACATTATGAACTTTCTCTAATTCTGAAGGTAATGCTAAACGATATGCCACTGGACCTATTCTTTCAATGATCTCATACGGCCCGATAAATCTCGGACTCAATTTGCCTTTACAACTGAACCGAAGTATTTTCTTCCACAGAGATACTTTCAAAAACACTTTATCCTCGATTTGAAACTCAATATCTTTCTTCTTTAAGTCTATGTATGATTTTTAACGATCTGACGCTGCTTTTAGACTATCACGAATTACTTTCACTTTCTGTTCAGTCTCTTTAATCAAATCGACCCCAAGAATCTTATTCTCGCTAAGTTCAGTCCAATACAACGGTGTTTGACACTTTCGACCGTATAAACCTTCATATGGTGCCATTTTAATACTTTGATTGAAAACTGTTGTTATAAGCAAATTCAATCAACGACAAATACTTTTCGCACATACCTTCGAACACAAGAATGCAACATCTCAACATATCCTCGAGTATCTGTATAACTCGCTCAGATTGACCATCCATCTGTGGGTGAAGTGCGGTACCAAAATGTAGTTTGAACCCAATACATCTTGCAGTTTCTTCCAAAACCCCGATGTGAACCTCGGATCTCTATCCAAAATAATAGAAATAGGTACTCCGTGTAATCTCACAACCTCGGAAATATACAACTTAGCTAACTTTTCAAGCGAATAGTTTGTTCGTACTGGAATGAAATGAGTTGATTTTGTCAATTTGTCAAAATAACCTAGATCGCATCTTTCTTTCTCGGAGATAAGGGCAATCCCGACACAAAATCCATAGTCACTTTATCCCATTTCCACTCGGGAATCATAATAGGCTGTAAAAAACCTGAGGGTGCTTGATGCTCAGCTTTGACTTGCTAACAAATCAAACATTTCGAAACAAATTCCAAAATATCACATTTTATACCAGGTCACCAATAAAGCTGTTTTAAATCATTATACATTTTCGTGCTTCCAAGATGAACAGATAAACGACTACTATATGCTTCGTTAAAAATCATTCGAATCAACTCTGAATTTCTCGGACCATTCAAACTTTACATCTTTTTGAAGCAATCTCATCAACGAAGTCGTAATCATCAAAAAGCCTTTCACAAATCGTTTATAATAGCCGGTGAGTCCTAGAAAACTATGGGCCTCAAATACATTTTTCGGAGGCTTCCAATCCATTATTGCAGAAATCTTACTCGAATCGACTCTGATACCCAATGATGACACAATATGCCCCAAAAAACCAAACTCGCACAACTAGAATTCACATTTACTGAACTTTGCATATAACTACTTATCACGCAGAGTCTGCAATACAATTCTCAAATGCTCAGCATGTTCAGATTCATTTTACGAATAAATCAAAATATCATCTATGAACACAACAACAAATTGATCTAGGTACGGTCTGAAAATTCGGTTCATTAAGTCCATAAAGACTGCAGGAGCATTCTTTAGTCCAAAATGCATAACTAAAAATTCAGAATGATCATACCTCGTTCTAAAAGCTTTCTTTGGCACATCAGAGTTTATAACTCGCAACTGCTAATAACCCGATCTCAAATCTATCTTTGAAAACATTGTAGCCTCTTCTAACTGATCAAACAAATCATCCATTCTAGGTAGAGGATACTTATTCTTGACCATCACTTTGTTAAGCTATCGGTAGTCTATACACATTCTCATCATGCCATCTTTCTTTTTCACAAACAACACAAGAGCACCCCAGGGCAAGAAACTCGGTCTTGCAAACCCTCTGTCAGTCAACTATTGTAACTTAGATTTTAATTCTTTTAATTTTGTTGGAGTCATTTGATACAGAGCTATAGATATCGGAGTTGTTCCCAGCACTAACTCAGTGTCAAACTCACCTTCTTGGATTGGTGGTAAACCCAGTAAATCTTCAGGAAACACATCCGGGTATTTACACACAACAAGCACATAAGAAAAGTAAGCTTCATAACCCTTTTCTCACATATTTATGAGCTAACATTGAAGAAATCACTACTAGTAAACCTTTCAAATCATCTGACTCCATTCAGATAATTTCATTATTCTGACATCTCAGATCAATTGTCTTTCTTTTATAATTCACTATAGCATCATGTAGCGTTAGACAATCCATACCCAAAATTATATCAAATTCATCAAATGGTAACAACATCAGATCAGCCGGGAAACAGAAATATCGAATCATCAACGGATAGTTCTTGCACACTTTATCAACCAACACACACTTGCCTAAGGGGTTCGATACTCTAATTACAAATTCAGTAGACTCTACCGGAAAAGTCTTACTGGATACTAAATTCACACATATATACGAATGAGTTGATCCTAGATCTATCAATGCAATAACTTTAGTATCATAGAGAGTAAAAGTACTGGTGATAACATCTAGAGATGACGCTTCTTCGCAAGCGTCAATAGCGTAGGCTCGTGCAGGTGCTCTGGCTTCAGACCTCACCGTAAAGTCTTTGGGCGTTCTCTGACTACCACTAACATTAACAGCATTTCTGGGTGTTCTACCTCTAGCTGCAGTGTTACTTAGCCTCGTGTTTTGTACTGTATCTTGCTCAGCCAACTCAGGACAATTATGAATGAAATGATCTAATGATCCACATTTAAAACAGGCTCGATCATTCAATCTACAATCACCTATAAGCCATTTTCCACAATGTCTACACTCGGGTCGGTTTTGTCTCATAGTGCCAACACTGGCAATAGATGTAGATTCTCACAGGTTGCTTTTCACGATCCCTAATTGAATGTCCCACTGATGCATTAGAACGATTAAATGAATCTCATAATTTCTTTGATGAAGATTGATACGGCTTACTCATTGATCTCTTTCTTGAGTTTTTAGCTTCTGAATCTGCTTTTCTCTTTTCTTTTCTGAGATCCTCAACTTTACAGGCTCTTTCAACTAAAATGATGAATTCTTTCAATTCAAGAATCCCGAGTAACAATTTTATATCCTCTTTCAGTCCATCAACGAACCTTTTACACATGATCTCCTCAGTAGAAACATATTCCTTGGCATATTTGCTCAATCATACAAATTCTCTTTCGTACTCGGTCACAGTTATCTGACCTTGTTTTAATTCTAGAAACTCTTTATGCTTTTGATCGAGAAATCTTTAACTTATGTACTTCTTTTGAAACTCAGATTGAAAGAACTCCCAGGTAACCCGTTCTCTAGGGACCACAGATATCAACGTTTTCTACCAATGGTACGCATTATCTATAAGTAAAGATACCACACATTTGATACATTCTTCAGGAGTAGAAGACAACTCATCGAATACTCAGATAGTATTCTCGAGCCAAAACTCAGCTCTCTCAGCATCATCATCAATGGTAGCCCTATACTCCTCAGCCCCTTATTTTTGAATCTTATCTACCGGTGACTTTGTAATATCCTGATTTTGGGCCTAGTCGGAATAGTGGTTTTTTGACCACAAAATCCGAGATAGAAATAATTATTTTATAATTATTTTGATGTTTATGATATGATTGCATGATTGTGTAAAAATTTCGTGATGAAATCCTATGCCTAAAGTGCTTAAATTGAAATTAGGGACTAAATCAAATAATTTGCAAAACTTGCATTCTAGAAGTTTCTAGTATGAAATTGTTTTGAAATATTAATTAGGAGGTCTTAAATAGAATTTTACCAATTTCTAAGTTTATGGACAAAAATTGGACATGGATGGAATTTTTGGAAAGTTTAGTAGTAAGGGCATTTTGGTCATTTAGGGGTAAAATGAATTAAAATACAAAATTAAAAGCCAATTTTGCTCATCTTCTTCACCATGGCCGAATATAGCAAGGAGAAACCATGGCTAGGGTTTTTCAAGCTTCCAAGCTCGATTGTAAGTCCATTCTAGCCCCGTTTTTCAAGTTCTTTACGTTTTTGGAGTCCAGTAGCTCGATTTAGCTTATGCTAGCAATAATTTAACCTAGGGTTTATATTTGGAAAAATACCCATAGGTGAAATTTGTGTATTTTGGTGTTTTATGATAGAATATGAGGTTTTAAATTATCTTAGACAACTTGTGCTACTCGGTTTTAAGTGAAAACAAGCAAAAGGGCTTAATCAGTAAAAATACCTAATAGTCATAAGTACATGTTAGAGTGAGAATTTGATGTTGTCATAGAAGGGAAAAATGATCAGCATGTCATAAAACATAAGAAAATAGGCTGAAGTTTAATTTACGAGATTTGGGGCAAAAGTGTAAATATGCAAAAGTTTAGGGGAAAAATTGTAATTTGTCCAAAATATTATTTTGGGTCAATTTGAATAATGTGAGTCCTAATTAGACTATATTTTAAATGATAGAGCAAGGAAAACTGAAATTCGGGCTAAAATGGGGAAAATACCAAGTTGTGGACGAAATGGTAAAAGTAGCCATTTTCGCATACTAGGTAAGTTCATGTGTAAATAATGTAGCATAATTGTTATTTTTAAGTTATTGTTGTTAATTATATGATATGCTGATTTTTATCATGAAATATATGCTTTGTAGTTATTTTCAAAAAAATGCAAATTATGTGAGCTACTTGTTAAATATAAATTGTTACCGAGTATTGGTTTCGGTATTCTACGGAAGACGGCAAGGATATGTGTTCAAGGAAAATCCCGTTTGAACCTTAGGAATAGATTAGGATACAAGTGACATGTCACTAGGATGGTTAGGCATCCGAACTCGTTGAGTTGAGTCTGAGTTCACTTATGGATGCAAATGTCCGAACTCGTTGAGTTGAGTCCGAGTTCGTGAGATGTAACTAGGCATCCGAGCTCGTTGAGTTGAGTCCGAGTTCACTTATGGATGCGAACACCCGAGCTCGTTGATTTGAGTCCAAGTTCGCTTATGGGCGGGTTACATAGTAGCTTGGCTACATATGTGGCACTTATGTGCAAACTTTCCATGTATCCGAATTATATTCCGATGTGTTCAACGGGTAAAGTTCTACTCAAATGGAGGAATACTCAAGATGAAAGGGACGTATTGGTAAGTGCTGTGAAATGGATACTTTGAACAGGTATGTACTTAACCCTCGGGTTGAAAAATCGATATAACAACAATATGGTAAGATGATAAATGAAAATATGATATGAATGTCTTGGTGATGATTATGCAAATGATGTTTTATGTTTGCTTATTTGGTTATGTTACTTGCTATTTGCATGTGAACTTACTAAGCATTTATGCTTACTCCCTCCTTTTCATTCCTTGTAGTGTTGACAAGCCAGCTCGTGTCGAGAACGGTCGGAGGCACGCTCGCACTATCCGTATACCATCTTGGCATAATGGCTTGTATATTTTGAGTATGGCATGTATAGCATTATAATCATTTTGTATATATGGTCTTATGATATGGTTATTGAGTAGTATAAAAATGCTTGGTAATGATTATCCATTGGAATGGCTAATTATGATCATATTTGGTGTTATGTATGTCAAATTGCTAGTTAATCCATGGAAACCATGAAATAGGTAAAATTTACCATAAAATAGATTCAGACAGCAGTAGTGACGTGAATTTGAAAAATCATTAAAAATAGTATAGATATAATTAGATGATGAATAAAATATGGAATTGAAGAATTATGAGTCTATTTTTATATCGAAGAAACGAAACAGGTATATGAGTTATATTTTATGAGATGTTTAAATTTTTGTGAAATAGGGCCAGAGCAATTTCTGGATCCCCTGTTCTGACTTTGGAAATTCACCATAAATTGTATAAAAATAATTAGAAGTCATAATTTATATGTACAGATTTCTTATTGAGTCTAGTTTTAATAGAAATAAACTTCATAGTCAATGAAATTCTTTACAGAGAGATATCTAATTCGGAATACACAGAGGTCAGAGTAGTCGAACCCTGAAACAGGGGAGAATTTAACTAATAAACTGTACTAATTGGCCCAGCTAAAAATTCTAGAAAAAAATTAGTAAATAGATATATGAGTATATTTTCAGGGAAAATTGGAAGAATTGAATTTTGAGTTTCCTAACTGGAGATATGAAATTTTAAGCGACTGTGATGCAGATTGCTAGTTTAACTGGAAATTTTAAAAATAAATTGTTTGAACTGTTTAAGTAATGAATTAAGTCTGTTAACACCTCGTATTCGACCCCAGCGACGGTCTCGGGTACGGGGCATTACAAACTTACTCAGTTGAATCAGATTTATAACTTGAGGATTAATAGGGATTTGTTGAGGAATAGGTGGGGTGGAGGTTGTTAAGCAGCCGGATTCAATCGAACGAACTCTGTAAACTACTCACTCATCATCTAGAAGAAGGCTTGCTTAGCCTCTCCCCATTGACTACTTGAAATCGGCTTAGAATTAGCTGGTGATACCCCTTGAGCAGGATCGGCGTATTACTTTCCACATCATTGACTATTCCTCATTCGAGATCCATTTACTATACGTAAAACACATTTTAACTATCAGGAATCATCATACTATCGCAGTTATATATATGGCATGTATAGCTAGACTCTCGCTACGTTAGTCCTGGAATCAACTAAACCATAGCTCTGATACCAATAAAATGTAACACCCCTAACCCATACCCGACACTGAAATAGGGTAACGAGGCATTACCAATCAATACACATTATTTACATAAATTTATGCATTCATATATAAAACCCATCCAACACATTCATATTGTCCCTTATACGGCTCTACGAGGCCTCAAAACATGCTTCAAAGAGGTTCAGAACTAAATCGATAACATTTGAAAATTTTGAGAAACTTAGAAAATTTTCATGCATTTAAGGGTCACGCGCCCATGTGAACAGGCCGTGTGCCTCACATGACCACCAGAAACGTCTGTGTCACAAGCCGTGTGAAAACAGGGCATACATATTGACTTACACCACACGGCCGAGGACACGCTCGTGTGCCATGGCCGTGGGAAATCTGGAGGGGTTACTAACTTGGGTCACACGGCCGGCCACACGCCCATGTGCCAACCCGTGTGTTACACACGGCAAGTAAACACACCCGTGTGTATATACTGTGTCAAACCTGTAGGGTATACTGATTTAAATTCGAAGGGTACCCCAGGGGATACACGGTCGTGTAGCATGATCGTCTATCGTACACGGCTGAGACACACGCCCATGGCTCTGCCCATGTGGACAAAAATAGGCTATTTGCAAAGCCAATTTGCCACCCTTTTCTCATGCACACTTAGCAACCAAAATGGTACCAATTCAAACCATTTTATAATCAACCATTTCACTACTCAAATCATAACCAAAACATACCAAATCAATATGCCAAAATCATTAAACTTACATAACTTCTAAATGCATTTCCTCATCATCTTATCATCTATTTCATGCTTCAAAACATACCATTTCATCATCTCAAAACCAAGCCACAACATGTCATCTTTTCAACATTAATACATAACAAATAGCTATACAAACAAACATATAACCATCATAAAATATGCTGAAACATAAGACCATATATATACATCACATATATCACTTATCAAACACATAATTCAATCTAACTTAAATGGCCATACATACCATCATTTACAAGTCAAATCTCATGGCTAATACCATAACTCAAAACATACCAAGATGACAATAGCCTATACGTGCCATATACCAAATATACAAAGTTTCAAAAACACTAACAAGATGATCAATAGTGTGACGATGTTCTTGATGACCCCCGAGTCCGAGCTAGCTTCGATTTATCTATAAAACAAAGAAAGGACACACAAAGTAAGCTTTAAAAGCTTAGTAAGCCATATACAAACAAATTATCACATGAATCAATATCATTTCCCTCAAATGGCAACTATAAGTAAACATTTATAAGATCACAAACCTACATATTCATTATCATAATTGAATTCATCAAATACTTCATTTTCATTACTCATATGAATCTCGTATGTACCTGAGCCATTTAACTCATTCACACATTCATTCTCAACTTGACTTTGCTCGTTGAACCATTTGAAATCATTAAGGATACTCGAAAATCACAGTAGCTCGTACAAAGCCATATCCCAGATATGGTCTTACATGTCGTCACATATCGATGCCACTATTCCAAACAGGGTCTTACACGAAATCGAATAACGATGCCAATGTCCCAGACATGGTCTTACATGTAATCACAATACAATGCCAATGTCCCAGACATGGTCTTACATGTAATCACATATTAATAACCTAATGTCATGACGTTCGTATCCTATACTATTCCTAATGTTCATACGGGACTTTTGGATGTAGTAACTTCATCAATTCTTGCTCATATTTGCTCGTTCAACAATCATAGCAATTCAATGACAAATGAACACATATAATTCAATTTAAAGGTATTTATTTGCATATGAACTTACGTCGTATTAAGAATAAACAGACTAGATCGACTATTTGACAACTTTCAATTTCCCCCGATCTGAATTCGAATCCTTTCTTTCATGATCTATATGAATTCAAAATTAACTTATTTATTCACTGATTTAATCAATTTAGTCCAAAAACACATATTTAAGCTAATTTGCACTTTGGCCCTAAACTTTCACATTTTTTATAATTTAGTCCTTATTTCACTAAACACAAAATTCATGAAATTTCATTAAACCCAAGCCTAGCTGAATTTTATATAGGTCCCTAGCAGCCCATATTTTTCTTTTATTTTATATTTCAACCCTTCAATTTACAAATTTCACCATTTAATCCCTAATATACATTTTTACTCAAAATCAGTTTACAAAACATAGATATCTTTCACTAAGCTTTCATAATTCATCATCAATCATTCAAAAACACATGAATTCATCAATGGAAACTTTCAAAACATTAAGCAGTTTTGCAAATTAGTCCCAGGGCTAGCTAGTACTTAGAGCAACGATCACAAAAACATAGAAATCCTCAAAAATCGAACAAAAATCCCATACCAATTTGTTCATGCAATTGCCGAACCCTTAAACTCAACAATGGCTTCTTCTTCCTTTGAATTTCGATGAAAAAGACAAACTCCATTAATTTTTATCATTTGTTTTATTTAATTAGCCATTGATATACAAATTACTATAATAACCTTTAATTAAACATTATAATTTATCCAATTTATGACCATATTCGTCCATCCCATTAGCCAAAGGTAAAATAACATCATAAGGACTTCAAATTAATAACTCATAGAAATTAAGCACTTTAAACGAATAGAATGCAGCTTTTGCATTTTATGCAATTTAGTCCTTTCATCAAATTAAGCACTCAAACGCTAAAATTATTTCACGAATTTTTCACACATATATAATCACATACTATAAACACTAAAAATAATATTAATATAATTTTTTGACCTTGAATTTGTGGTTCTGAAACCACTTTTCTAATTTAGATAAAACCGGGTTGTTACAATATCATTTAGAAGAATTTCCCACATCTTTGTTACAAAAAAAAAAAAAGAAAACCCAAGATGACAAACAACTAAGATTTCATAAGATTCCAGAAGGTGACAGGATATTATTCAAATATGTTGGATACTCGATGACACAAATTTTAATTCTTTTTAGTGAAGGCGAACTCAACTGACGAATACTTATCTCTTTTTATAACTATGAATACATCTATTTTTTAAATTGGAAGATTAATATGGCAAATACACTCATTAACAATACAGATACATATTTTCTCCTAGAGACTTACCTTAAACTCTTCAAATACATTACTGAACCAATCAAACCAATTTAACTTCATAAATATCATATTCATATCATAGAGTTTCCTGTCAAAGGACTGCTAGAACTTACCACGAAGGTGAATTTCCATATTCTAACACACAAACATCATTGAATGCACCAATGAAATGAAACAGAATTTGCCACAAAGGCCATACAAAATATGCCATAAAGGTTTAATAGATCATGCCACGCAAGCAACGTATAGAATCTCGTTTTGACTATCCCGACTGACTTTCACAAAATGTGTTATAGGTTTCTCCCTCATGGACTTATACATATTTTCATGTCGTGATCTTCCAGCCCAGTTTACATATTACCAAAGGCATCACTATGAATATTCATATCATCATATCATGCAATGGGTCTCAGCCACATGGACTTACACATTCTCATGACGTGATCTACCAGTCCAGCCTTCATCAGACTAGAGGCATCACCATGAGTGTTTTCATATCATACTATGCCATGGGTGTCAGCCACATGGTCATACACTTATTTCCATATCATGATCTACCAGTCTGATTACCAATATGACTGCCCTACTAGAAACATCATAAAGGGACATTTTACTCATCATTCTTTTACTTATAGTTGCTCACATGTTCGATTTGTACTTTCCTCTATCAAGTTTTACCTACATACTTACAATTCAACTTTCTATTCATACATATCATTCTCGCGCGTATAGCATCTTTATTATACTTCATACACTTACCAGTTATCTGAGATATCACTATTTGTTATATATACATCTATTTGAATAGTTCACATACAAGACTCAGAGTAAAGACTCACTTGGTACTCAATTAAACTGTGGCTCAATGCTCCAGATTCGAACATCCATCTCAAACCAAAAGCCACAACTATTTGAAGAACATAAATTCACTATTAAAACCCATTTATACTAACATCTTAATCATAAATAACCCCTATGCAAGGCCTTATATTCATAACTTACTATTTATGTAACTCTTATTGACCTTACTCTTTCAAAAAATTAACATGCAGAGCTATATTACTTATTAGGAGGTGGAACAACCACTGATTAAATTAAGATCCTTAACTTCCAGATTAATATGGAAAAAATAACATTTAAATTTAAGAAAGGAATCAAAGAGTAATATTTTAAAGTAAGAAGAAACTCCCTCATGAAACCTTCTGACACATCTATATACCTAATTTCCACTTAGTGGAACATAACAAGTGTCACTTGAATCCAAAATTTGTCCTTCTTAGTGGCATACAAATTTCAAAAGAAACATAAATGAGAATCCTGTAGAATTGATATTTGACCAGTCAATCTAGTTTGCTTGTAACCAAATTGCCTTACAGAACCAATTCAGCACAATGCTCAGGTAACTGGGCAAATCATAGTTTTGGCTGTAACTTTCACTGACTTACTTCGCTTGATATATCCTTATATTATTAGATAATAAAATAACCTAAAACATTTATTTACCTCTACGACATGTACTATATGTCATATTCCAATTCACCAAAAGGTTGTAACATAGCAAATTACATTTATGCTAAACATATAACTTTACAACTCTACGCCAGATTCTTGGACCCGCTAGATTTGGGGTATGAAATTTTAACAAAAAAACTCACAATCCCTCAAGATACCAAATGATGTTAAATGATATCAAAACAACACACTTGAAAATTTTCTTTACTTTTGTACTTTTTTTGAACTATTTTTTTTTGCTCACTTCAATTTTTTTTTACTTTCGCCTCTTATCTTTTTTCTTTGCTATGGAATATATATTTTTTTAAACTATTTTTTAAACTTTTTTATGAATATCGAAAATTAAAATATGATACATGAATAGAAATTTAGCTCTGATACCAAATGACACATGTTCGTAATCGGATGTTGATTACAAGAACACTTTGCTGTCTGATCATTCTAAACAAGTATGAAAAATAAGTTTAAGTAAAGACAAAACTTTCGATCCTAAGACAAACCCAAAAATGAACCAAAGTTATAAAGGAACATGACCAAATTTCTATAATTTTCATAACAGAAACGAAAGCTAAAAAGGAAAAAAACTGTGACCTACTATCTATAAGGAGATAGGAACCAATAGTATAGGTAATCGCCACACTCACAGACAGAGATGAGGAGGGGAGTGATAAGGTCAAGAGGTTGTGAACACCACAAGGTAGAGTCTTGATAAGTTCATATAAAAGTGTTCTTAAAAAACAAAAGAGAATAAATCTCACAAAGTTTTATAATAAGCAAAGTTGTTAAAATGCTTACAAATAACAACTATTTATAAAAATAACCTAAGTAGATGAATGGCCACAAACCATCCATTAATGAGTACATGCATAATAGCATCCATATATGAACCAAAATAAATACGTCAACCTTATTATTCAATAAACTTGTTGAAGAGTCACATTCATCTTCCCTTATCCATCCATGCATGTATCTTCAAATACATGAATATTTCAATTCAGTGAATCTTTCTTTTTGATGTGCATGCATGTTTATGTTCAAATTGAATGGTCCAAAAATGTCCCCCTTGGTTGTGCATGTATATGGATTCCCCTCTTGCTGATATATCTCTTTGGTTCAATGTGCTGCATAATCGTACAAGCCCCTTTGGACGTGCATGCATTTGGGAAGTGCATAAATATGTTGAAAAGTCACATTTAATCCCTTTTGTGTCATCATCCATGCATAAAGAATGATCCATCGAATTCGGTCATGAATGTATGTGCTTGGAATGTTGAATTTGGGCGTGGAATGTGAAGAGACATATGACCTTAAGTGAGTGCATGAACTCTTAAGTCTTAAGCATTCTTCCATACATGTATTTGAAGAGGAAGTCGAAACGTCATAAGATGATATGTGGTCAACCAAATGAACCCAAAAAACTATAAGTAAAACTCCATTATGTTCAAAAAGAAGAAACTTAAACATAAGTAAAAACGCAAATGAATTCTGAGGAAAGGACTCTTGGAACAGATGACAATATTTGACACAAAGAATGAAATGCTAGGAATGCATAAATACATAGAAAATAACCAAGTTGAGACGTAGGAAATAATGAACCAAGCATAAACAATATGAAGACATAAAATCTATAGAAGCAAAGTAAATATATGACAAAAAGAACTCAACGCATGAAATGTAACATATATGAAATAGAGCATAAGATTTGAAATTTGATGTTTCATCTTGAACTTGGGTTTCCTATATTGGACCATAATAATTGGGTTTAGTCTATGGTTGGCTTCCTTAGGCCCTATTTCTCTAAAGAAATGTCCATTAAGATCCATGAATTGGACAAAGGTATAATTTAACCTTTTAATTCGTGGCCCATTAAAGAGAGATGATTGGAATTTGGTCCAATCAAGCATTCACTTAGCCAGATAATTATATGATACGACCATGCACGTATTTGTTATTATCTTATAATTACAAGTTTTATAGCCTGTCAATCAAATATAATTTACATACCTAATTGAAAATATAACAAAAATTTTGTGGATGGTTAAGGGTTCAATCATATTAAAATTTATAGATTTATCGGTTTTAAATTGCAAAACAAAATTTGAAGATAAATTGTGATGTTATACAATATATTATTTTTTAACCTTAAGTAATACATTCTTTCAAAATGGTTGTAAAATAAATGGTGGTGCTAATTTGTAAGAGATATTTCGCAAATGAATAAATTCCAAGGCTGAATTTTTTAAAATATGGATTTGATATCATTGACAATAAACAAATTTATGATCTTAATATTTTTACCGAAAATGTAGGTCTAAATTAAAGTATTGAGTTCGATATTTAGTTGTACAATACCCCTTTTTTCATTTCCATCAATATTTGGCAATAATTAAAATAATAACAATTATATATGAAAATTAAATCTGATTTTTTTTCATAAAATGCATGGTAAGAGTGGAAAATCTACAATAAAATAAATGAAAATAAAAATATTATATAAAATCTTCATACTATCTATAAATAATGATATTCACATAAGAAATCCAAAACTTTTTATCACAATAGAAAATTGTTTTCTCAATATTTTTGCTCTACACTAATTGATTTGGTGGCAATGGAATGAGAAACTTTGCAAAGAGAACAATGTTCGGCTCTTCCTTTAAAATATTTTGTTAGAATTTTTTATTACTTTTCTATATTTTAATATACATTTTTATTTTTTTAATCTGATTACCAGCTTACCTACTTTAAATTTTTAAAGAATTTTTTTAATATATACACCTCTTCACAATTACAGCAACATATTTGCGGTTAACAATAATATGTCTCTTAATTACTGAAGTAAGTATTATTAAAAATTTATTTTTGAAACAACTTATTTATTATTTTCTTTTTAAATTTTAAGTAAAACTTAAACTTTTTCAAAATCTAGCATATCAAAAAAGAAGTTTAAGGAAACATTGATAGAAAATTAAAATTTTGAATCAACGATCTTAACTACATTCAATTCATATTTACATGAAAAAATTCGAAAACATATTTAAATTGTTTCTAAAATTTTTAAATGATTATGAAAATATTTTAATAAATCAAAACCAATTTGTTTATCGCATGGATGAAAAAAATTAATTTATATAATATTTGAATATTTTAATTGACATAAATTACTTTTCAATTAATATATATTTATTTTATTTGAATAATTGTTGTCTCAAATAAAGTGAACTTTCTATGAGTTTAATTGTTTTTAATTTCCAATTTCCAATTACACATAAAAAGAAAATGAAGGTTTTTTTTTTCTTTTCTTTTAGCTTGATGGTCAACCACGACTGCTTTGCCCAGATAGTTCAAGTTTTTGAGAGTTCTGTGTCATCTATTTGGTTTCATATTTTTATGTGTTTTAACTTTTTAAATGGATAATATTAATTTTAGTTATGTTTCTTATTTAATTGCATTTAAGCTTTAAATTTAAATTTATTAATACTATAATTGTGTGATAATATTACTTTAGTGTATTATAAGGGTTCATTTACATATAATAGTAATAATTATGAATCTATATTTCTAATATAGTTATCAATATAAATGTATATGTTATCATCATTAGCATAAAATATAGAGTAAATTAAACTGGAGTTCAGTCACTTTAATTTTTTTTTGTTAATTTAATTACTCCCGTTAAAAAAATTGACAAAAATAGTCACTCAACCGTTAAACCCATAATAGATTACTGATTGGACCTGAATAAAAGGGGAAATTATTTTTTTATTTCCTTTAAAAATTACAAAATTTCAGCTAACACCATTCCTATACATGCAAAGTTTATTTTATACTTAAGCAAAGGAAAAGACAACAATTTACCATAGTTTTGCTCTCTAAGACATTGTCACCGTCATCGTCTCCGCTCCGTCGTCTTTCACCTGAACAAGAAAACTCTGTCATGGTTTCTGCCCTCATAAACATCATCACTGGTTTAGTACCCTCCTCTTCCTCCACTGTTGATATCGTTGTTGACTTCGGTTCGGATTTTGGTATCATGGTTGGAGTCAGGGGTTCTTAAAATATAATAATTAATGAAATTCAAACTCTAATAGTTTCTGGAGTGCTAGTGAATTCTTAGTTTTAGTTTTATTATTGTGTTGCAATTTTGTTTCTTGCTTTTCTTTTTTGAGAAATTTTCAAATATAAAGGAAGAAAAAAGAGGGATCACTTTCTAAAACACGAGTAAATCCTATCTCATGCTCTGTGCCTTTGCCAAAAATTCATGCATTACCTCCCTTCAAGGGTGTGTGTTCCTGAGTAAAAACTTCAAAAAAATAATGCAAAGAAACAATCATAAAAATTACAAGGCAGACATAAATCATAGTAGTGAATAAAATAAATAAACCAAAATAACAAATATATATATAATTGAGTTCAATATCAAGCCACCCAAATAATGTGTTTTCCCAATTTGCTTTACCTCTATTTTTTTAAAAAATGAAAATCATGGCAGAATTTTCTTGTTCAGGTGAGAGATGATGGAGTAGAGATAGTGATGACGTCATAGAGGGCAAAGTTATGGTAAATCATTATTTTTTCTTTGCCTAAGCATAAAAATTTAAAATTTTGTGGGTAGAACAATGGTGTTAATTGAAATTTTATTAATTTTAAAGAGTTAAAAAAATAAATTTTCTTTTCTTTAAACAAGTATAGTCAATAATCTATTAAGGTAAGAGTTTAACCACTGAGAGACCATTTAAATTAATTTTTATAACAATAGTAATTAAATTAATAAAAATAATTAAAATAAAAACAACACTATTTTAAAATCACTTTTAATATAATTTACCTTAAAATATATCAACATATGAATTAGTTAAATTTACATAAAATTATTAGCAAAATAACACATAATCATTACTTTTTATATTAAAATTCAATACAATAAATATGTAGTTAAGTAAAGTGAATTTCACATATAAAATATACAAACTTAACATAAGTACAAAAGAATACAAATGAAATTAGATATAATCTTATAACGAAATTATGGACTTTAAAGAATGTATATGATAGCGAAATAATTTTTTTAAATTTATAATTTGCATTTAAATTATTTCTAAAGAATAAAATACTCATTCATGTATCTCTAAATTTAGAAGAGACATTTATTACTTTTACTGTCTTAATTTATAATTTCAAATTTATTATTTTAAATAGTTGATTAGAAAATCTATAAAAAATATAAAATGAACTACATTTATCTATGATGTTATTCATAAATTTATTAAAAAAATTACAAGTAAGCATACATTTTACCAGCTACGTCACCATTGCTCTAGCCGAAGGGGCAATGACGCCGTCCACTCCATAAAAAGGAAAAAAAAAAAAAACACTTGGACAATTTCAAACATTCATAAATCACGAACCCAGTCATCATTTTTCCCTAAAATATATACTATATATAGCCAAAGTTTACTAAATCATTTTCTTCCCACATTAAATTATACGCTTTTATTTCCCTTGACTTGCTCTCTTTAAATACTTGTTGTCCCCCTTTTGTTCATTGCTGGAAAATACAATAATAATGCTATTAATATTTTCCTCCATCTGCCGGCATTTTTGTCCTCTTAACTTTCCTTGTATTCTCCCTACTTGGTTTCAAAATTCTAAATGGATTCATCAGATTTTCCTACAAGTAGATCACCTAGAAAAGAACTTCAAGGACCTCGGCCGGCTCCTTTGAAGGTCCGTAAAGACTCGTACAAGATCAAGAAACCTCCATTGGCACCACAACCACTGCTGCAGCAGCAGCAACAACAACAACCAATCCAGATAAGGCCTCCCGTAATCATCTACACTGTGTCGCCAAAGGTGATCCATACTAACCCTAGCGACTTCATGAACCTAGTGCAACGCCTTACAGGATCAACATCATCATCGTCTTCGGGATCTTCAACGCTTCCGCCATCAACATCCGATCACCCAATATTCAGTGATACTACCAGTGGTGCGATCTCACCAGCAGCAAGGTTTGCTACAATAGAGAAAACCAAGCCACCTGCAGAAGGGAAACGACAACAAATTTATGAAGAAAACTATGGATTTGTACAAGGCATAGAGATGAATCCTGGAGTTGAAAGGACAAGCTTTTTTCCTGGGATTTTGTCTCCTGGGCCAACCTCACTGCCTCGGATATCACCAAACTTCTTCTCACCAGCGTCTGATCCAAACTCAATCGGTTTCTTCCATGATTTGAGCCCGGTTCTTCATGGGAATAGGAACTTCATAGAAGGTAGTTTCATGCCTAGTCCTTCAAGCTTTAATATTTCACCTTTTTCCATACCGTCTCCTACTACTCCATCAATAGACCTTTTCAACAATTTCTTTGACCTTTAAAGAAAATTTTTTTCTTTAGGAAGATATACAAATAGAAATTCATTTCCCTTTGATCTATGGGGTTTCTGAAGATGTTTATTGGAGTGGTGGATATTGGATTTTTCTGCAACTTGAATTAATGGTGAAGGTTGAGGATTGAACTAGAAATTTGATATGCGTATTTTGGTAGGTTTGAAACTTCTTAATTGCCTTCATGTGGTGGGCCTTCTGATAGGCAGATCTGCCTCAAAAAATACTGTGATACCCATCTATCTTTTTTCTTCTTTTTTTCTCTCTTTATCTGATACAAAATTTTATTTCTCCGCAATGTTGATGTAATTTCAAAGCATTAAAAATTGGTTTTCTTATCGTTATTCTTTTTTCTTGATTTATTGCAAATATTGTGTTTCTAGCTTTTAAAATATCAGATATTTTAATTTGTTTCTTAAAATATCACACACACATATATATTCGATATATGATTAGAAGGAACTAAAAGATACTGGTTAAAGATTACATCATAATTAATAAAGATTACATCATAATTAATTTTAGTACAATTAAATAATTTAATTATAAGATCAATGTCATTAAGTTTTATATCCAACTTAACCTAATTAATAAACTTCAAAAAAGAAAAAAAATTTACCTATTATAAATTAAATATTAGATCCAAGTGCAAAGTGCGCTACTAGAAAACAAGATTTATATTATAAGTTTTTATTAAATGTTTTTTTTTCTTAATATTTGTTAAGGCCATTTTATGTTAAATGTAATAATTGATCATTTAATTTGATAAGTAGGAAACTCGCGAAATTCTTATATTAGTTATAACATGATTTCAATAATTTCTGGATCAAAAAGTCAAATACAACACTTTAGCTATTGAGTTATATTTTTTTTATAATTATCTTTTTATTATTTTATTGCTAAGAAATCGGGGAGCAGTTAAATAAGAGCTATCATCCTTTCTAAGATCAATTTGCCATTAATTTATTAATAAGATTTGAAAACTTTAAACGTATGAAATTTTAAAAAAAAAGTTAGATTTTTGGTTAGCATAATTCCGCTTCAAATATTAGCAGAGTAATTAAATTGAAGTGTACGCATTAAGGTAACAATTAAACTCTCTTGAAATTAAAAAAATTGTAATTTCTTTTCATCAAAAAAAAATTATAACTTCTTAAATTTGTTTAATTGATAGAGTGTAATTACATCGTAATTGTTAATTTCTTATTTTATAATTGTGATTACACAGTTAAATAATTTATATTTTAAAAATAATAATTACTATAAAAAATTATTAGTACTGTTATACCCCTCTAGCTTGGGAAACGTGACAATATGAGAAGTGATCGAAGATACACTCATGGACAGCTCTCCGTTCTCTATCATTCAAGAGCTCACTAGGTTACCAATGTCCCGAAAGGTCTACTTATACACAACCTCTCGATTTCTCTAGGAGGATCCTGATTGCTTATCTCTGCGAGTGAACCATGCACTCCCTTTGGAATAGCCTTGCCTACTTGCCTTTATGAATAGACTGTTCCTCAAGCTACTCATTCTTCTGTTAAGAACATGACTTTTAGGCTACCAAACCCTATTTGAACATAACAACCCTAGATTATAGTTCAAAATGAACAACAAAATGAGTCTCATCACAAACATCCCCCGTGCACTTCGCAATGATGACAACATCGCCAAGCATGAAACCTCCACTATATACCCCTAACTCAATGGAGAAGAGATAAACTCTTAAGCATTTTAGCCACCCTATAGTCCATTTTCAGCCTCCTTGCTCACTTACATCATTTGGTCCTCTGTCAAGTAGGGTGAACCGATCGTTGTCAGCACCACCATATCCTCCTCATTATCTCTTCCCTTGTTTATACCCCACATCAATAATTGGTGCGATGAGCATGGACTATTACCATAGCTTTCTTAGATTGATGCTTCCCTAAACCCAACAAACCTAATCAACTCTACCAACTCCACAATCTCTTCTACTCCGACAAACCCCATCAACTCGACCAACCCTGAATCCACCTTCAGCTTGAACTCTACTTAGAATGCACCTTCTACGTGATCATTGAACCCACTTCTTTAATCAACCTCTCATCTTTTGCCATCTCTTGCACAGCTCATGGTAGCACTTAACGTTGCATTGGTCTCCAATCCAACTGCATCTATCCCTCCCAGAATGTAACTCCCTGAATTTTGGGCTTAGAAGAATTGGGCCTTGGGTTTAGGAGCGCCTAAAATTTTTAAGTGCAAGAAAGTGACACAAATTGCATGTTGGCTTCAGTGGCTAAGTATTTGGGCATATTTTAGAGTGTTGGAGAAGTCCTGGGTTCAAACCTGGGCTTTAGCTAAATTTTTTATTTAAGTGAATAAAACCCTTGGTACTTAGAAGTAAGCCTTTTAAATAATTAAGATTAAAATGTGACACAGGATGAGCTTGTAGTCTAGTGGTTGTGGCGTTATTAAGGTGGTAAGGGAGCTTGAGTTCGAGTCACTCTATGCACAAATGAGTATTTATTTTACTCCTTTGTTGTGTGAGGAGATTGGGGAGAAAATCAAGGGAGGTTGAGGTGTGGGAGAGGAGTGTGCCGTTTTTGAACTGTAAAGCACTTAGGAATTTCGGTTTCGAGAAGTTAGTGTTTTTTTTCGGGTTTGTAACATCTTGGGTTTTTTTCTTTCTTCTTTTGTTCTCTAAAAGCCGATTAGTGCAAAAAGAGTTTCTGATAGTGTCTTTTCCCTTTGCTGGTTTCGGTTGTACACTCTTCTTCAAGTTTCTCGACTCTCATCTTTTTGCCTCTTTTACTCTCCTCCGTCTAAAACTATTTCGCTTTCTTTCTCTTTAAACTGAATACATACTTCCTCCCTTACTCAAACTCTATCCTTTTTTTTCATTTATTACTTTTGTAGCCTGGAGACTGTGGCCGATTTAATTATTCTTCTTCTCTTTCCTTTCTCAATTGCTTTCTCTCTGGACCGATTGTTTTTAAACCCTTTTTCCTCTCTCAACATTTTCGATTTTGACAAGTTTTTGTCTTGGCCGATTATTGTTTGGTTCCTCTGTGAAAGCAACTTTTTTTCCCTTCCTTTTTTTTAGTCTATCGTTTTTCCTAGGGTTGCTGCTGGAAGTTGGGGATTATTGCTAAGTTAGAACGCTCCCTTGTTCTCTGTTATTGTCGATATTCCATCGTACTTCTACCCCCACTGTGCCGAAATTCCTCTTTTGCCTTCTCTGCTGACTTTGAATTCTATTCGGTTCTACGTTCGAGACTTCGGTGAGTATGTGTTTCGCTAAAGATCAATTGTTTTCAAAAATATATGTTAATAGGAGGTTCGATTCGTTTGTAGATATTAATCAAGGAGTGGGTAATCACTCTTGATCAACAGTTTGGTATGAATATTCATTGGCTCAAGCAAGGGTAGGTGGTTGTGGTTTAAGTGACTAAGTATATTGATTAAGGCTGGTTGTATTCCCATTGACATGCGATTAATCGTGTGTTTTGAATGGATATAGGTTTTTGTACTCGAGGACTATTCGCATTGTTTTCGCAAACAGGTGTGTAACCACACCCTTCATTGCTGTAGATCGACAAAAGCCGAAAAGCCGAAAGAACGACAACGGTTACTACAAGAGCGCGCGAACGCACGTGTGGAAAATCTGATGCAATAGTAGAGGCCACCATGAGCGAACTCATGGGATGTAGCCGTAATGGGCCTCGTTGGGCCAAAATGGGCCGTGTGGACCCAATGGGCTCGTGGGCCCCACACAGATTAAATCCATGGTAAGTGATAAATATTGGATTGGGCTATGCAAGTCACGTAGCCGTAACAGAATTTGGGCTAAATGGGCCACACGAGCTTGTAGGCCCACTTGGGCTAAGTAATGGGCCTTGGGCCCATTTACACTGTTATGATCATTTAGGTTATTTGTGTCACATGTGGCGACTGTAGACCTTCGGGGAGATCTTTATTTGAGATGAAACCCCAAAATAGGTAAAATGATTGTTATGCCCCCGAAGGGCAAAATGACTAGAATGCCCTTACATGTTATATGATTATTATTGTGTGCCATTTATGATATGTTTGCATTCATGTGATATTATGCTGTATGGGGGACGGGATCATTGATTTGGAGGAAGTATATGATTTGTTAGGGTCGTATGGTCACCTGACGACTGTGGATCCACCGACGGCTTAAAGCCATTATGTGATTGGCAGTTATACTACGAAACTGGTTAGTGTCGCAACTGGTGCTACATCAGGAGTGTAGGGATGGGTGGGTCGATTAAATCCCCACAAGAGTGTAGGGTTGGACGGGATACGAAGTGCAGGGTTGGTTGGGTATTTGTGCATTGCATAATCCGATTTTGATTGTGACATAGGCTCAGGCCCAACTGAGGCTACTATAGGCTAAGGCCCAAGTGCCACCGTTATTGTAATGAGTTTAGGCCTAAATTGATGTGATGCATGCTTTATGATCGATGAGGGTTGTACACACTGAGTTTTCGTAAACTCACCCCCTCTTTTAAATTTTTCAAGTAATCCTCAATAAGTGGTTCGACGTATGGGAGGACTCGGAGGTAGCCACACTACGAATAGTTTTAAATTTTCATATTTTCTTTTACATTACTTAAATTACTTTCTCTTTGGGTTTTGAATGTAATAAGGCCTTTTCTCTAATTTTCTAGCTTTTAATTTGGGGGTTTTTAACTATTATGATTTATTTCAATTAAAAGTAGAGCGCGATTTTTCCAAAATCATCTCTGTTTTCAAAACATCACGTTTTCACTATATTGTTGAAATGCTTCCGCAACAAACATGTTTTTAAAAGTAAGGCTGGTTTAAAATGGTTAACAAATAATTAAGTTAACTTTAGAATTAAACAAAGGGGGCTTTTCTCTTTCAAGCGAGATTTATAATAAGACAAAGTTTTTCGAAAAAGCATTTTAATGTGACACGCTAGATTCGGTCATAACGTCTAGGCCGGATTTGGGGTGTTACACAGAATCTTAGTTCAACCAACTACTGCAGAAACTAGCCTGTTGGAAAAAATGGTTTAGGAAATAGTGTTTTTAAGCGTAGTGGAAGTTTTAAAATTTTTCTTTAAAACTAAACCATTGCAATATTTATAGCAAAAAACTTATCGGAATTATGCATATGCTTTGAATGAGGAAATTTCATGTCAATTTTAGCTTTCTATCAAACGACCTTTTACGTTATTCTCGAGCCACGAATTACCTTGTGTAACACCCCTTACCCATGTCCGATGCCGGAACAAGGTACGAGGCATTACCAGATTTAATCGTTCACAAACATGCAAAAACCAGGCTACAGAATTTCATTCATATCAAAAATTTTCATACACATGCATAATGTCTCATTCATGGGCCTACGAAGCCCTAAACATGCATTGAAAGTAGTTAGGGACTAAACCGAGAACCTTAAAAAGTTTTGGGAATACTTAGAAAATTTTTCCATGACACAAGGTCACACGCCCGTGTCCTCAAGCCGTTTAACTCTCTGACTATGATGTCAGTGAATAATTTGAACCATAATGCCAAGCCACATGCCTGTGTGCTAAGGCCGTGTTCCCCCACACGGTTGAGACACACGGCTGTGCCTCAGCCCGTGTGGCCAACACTTAGGCTATTTTCCAAGCCTTTAAGTTACCTTTAATCCTTCACATCTTTATTTCCATATTACAGAATTAATTCATGGCCATGACCATTTAGATTTGGCCATAAAACATTCATTATGCACATATGTCTTAATACCAATCATGCATACCTTATAAGCATAATCACATCACAAGCACTAGAACTTAGCATGGATAGATAGATTTACAAACCATAATCACTATGAGCCACACCTCATGGCCATATATAAGTAACTCAATATAAGCCAATACTTTTACCTAATCATAGTAACGGCTAACATAAAAACTAAGTCCCTATACATGCCACTCACACGAAACGCTTAACATATATGGGTCAATACTTCAAAGGCGATGGCTTGATAGTGTGATGCTACCTCCGACGATCTCCAACCCCGAGCTAACCTGTCAACACTAAAGAAAAGGAAAGGAAAGGAGTAAGCTTTATAGCTTAGTAAGACCGTATGAAAATAATAAGCAATTTATCAACTTTCTTCTCAAGGTAATACAACCATATTTGTACTTTTATTTATGTTCAGGTCAAGTAGTTTTCTCGAGCCACAATCATTAAATTATTTATATTTGAAGCTACAAAACTCCAAATTAAGTTATGATAATTTTACCGAAAACTAGACTCACATATCTTCTTACCATAAAATTTTCAGAATTTTTTATCCATCCAATAAGTATAATTTATTCTTTAAAGTCACCCCTTTTTTGTTGTCTGATAGTTCCGACCCCTCTTCACTTAAAATTAATTATCTTCTCATACGGGATTCAAATGATATTCCCTTTTGTCTCTTTTAAAAATATATTCATTAAGGATTCTAAAAATATAAATTATAACCCTTAATTATGTTTTACAATTTTTAATGATTTTCCCAAATCGTAACAGGGGATTTCAAAATCATTCTGACTCTGTCTCACAACAATTCAAATATCTCATAACATAGACTTATTTTTCTTACATAGTTTCTTTTATATGAAACTAGACTCAATAAGCTTTAATTTAGTATTTTATTCAGCCTCTAATTCGATTTTCACAATTTTTGGTGGATTTTTAAAGTCAAACTGCTGCTGTTGTCCAAAATTGTTTCAATTCTAATTTTATCTCTTCATAATTATCTGTAAATAGGCTTTTATGCCAATGAATTTATCTTTCCATATTCATTAGGCCACAAGGTGAAGTGGTAAACATATCATGTCCCAATTTAATTCGACCTAAAAGCCTCATACATAACCATCAATCAAATTTACGACATAATTACCCACCATAGGTATCGACCTAATATTTACAAGGTCGTCACAAAGTCATTCTCATAAGTATGACTTACTCACTTACATTCTTATGAAAAGTCCAATATGCATCGAGCTCATCACTCATGAATTTTTAGTACATACATGTACCCTTTCAACATGATCATAAACGTAGCTTACTCATTTTCATAACTTGAACTTACTTGTATCATTCTTACCATCAGGGCAACATAACTAGACTCATATCTCATGAGCTCGAATAAGAACCTGTACCACTCACAACATGATTATATCCTTCCATATCATTATCATGAGCCTTAAAATAACCCGTGAACCCTTTTGGAATACTAATGGATATCCGATAAGCCTCACACAAGAGGGTGAATTGCTGATGCCATGTCCAAGACATAGTCTTACACTGGCTCACATGTCGAGGCCGATGCCATGTCCTAGACATGGTTTTACACTAGCTCACATGTTGAGGCCGATGCCATGTCCTAGACATGGTCTTACACTAGCTCTCATCTCAATGCTGAGGCCATGTCCAACATGGTCTTACACTGGCTCTCATATGGTGGCAGACGACATGTCCCAGATATGGTCTTACACTGGATCATAATCAACGCCGATGCCATGTCCAACATGGTTTTACATTATCTCTCTTATGGTGGCCGACGCCATGTCCAACATGGTCTTACACTGGCTCACAGTCAACGCTGATGCCATGTCCAATATGGTCTTACATTGGTATACGAAATGTGGCTGATGCCATGTCTCGGACATGGTCTTACACTAGCTCACATGTCACCCGAAATGTCATGGCATGGATATCCAATCTATTCCTCAGTTCAATCGGGACTCTACTACATTAAATTTCATCATGCATTTTCAATCATATTACACAAAATTAATCATTCAACACATAAAAATGATAAAGTTACCTTACTTATGTACAACTTACACGTTTCAATGAATATCATATTCCATCCAATTTCCAATGTATTCAATCATCACATAAATGTTATGAACATTTGGCATCACTTTCTCATACTCAATATCATCAACATATAATTTAATACAATCATAGCAAGATAAATTTCAAGTATATTAACAATAACATGGATAACATGCTTATTTAGTCACACGGACTTACCTCGAATGAAATTTCAGCTAATTATTCCATTTTAGTCCTTAACCTCGTACCTTCCGATTTAAGCTTGAATCTCAATTTTCTTGATCTAAAATAATAAAATCCACTACTTTAATCATCATATTAACCAATACACTTCATAATTTATACTTTGGCAAAATGACTATTGTGCCCCTGGACTTTCACAAAATTTACGATTTTGCCCCTAGGCTCATAAAATGATTTTTATCAAATTTTCTCACTAACCAAGACTAGCCGAATTATTTTTATAGTAGAAGCAGCCCAAAATTTCAATTATTTCTCACACTTATCACTCATTTTATAAACTTTACAAAATGGTTCATTTGAGGTGTTTTCATGAAAATCCTTTCACAAAAGTTGTTTATTAAACAACCAAGATTCATTTTCTTTCACAAAGTTTCAGCAAATATTAAAAATTATCCCATGGAAAAACCCTATACTTTCAACCATTTTGCAAAATAGTCCTCTCATTAGCTAGCTCATGCTACAAGGGTCCTAAAAATGCAAAAAATCATCAAGAAAGGCTATCTAAATCACTTACTTGCAAGGAATATAAGTGGCTGATATTTTTGAGATTTCAAAACCCCCTATCTGTTGGTATTTTCGGTGGAGAAGAAGATGAGGAAAAGATGATATCATTCTCTCTTTATTTTATTTTATTTCTAGCCAATTTAGTCACCAAAACTCACCTAACTTTGACAACTTTCTTCTTTTTGTCTCTATAATTTAAAGTCCTATTTGCACTTTAAAGACCCCAAATTATGGTTTTCTAGCTATTTAACACATTTGGATAGAAAAACAAAACTTTTTTCCTTTATGCGATTTAGTCATTTTTCTTAATTAAGCTCACAAACACTAAAATTAATTCACCAAAATTTCATGCACTTATATAATCATGCTATGTTACATAAAATAATATTAAAAATAATTTCTTAGACCTCAGATTTGTGGTTTCATAACCACTATTCTGACTAGGCCCAAAATCGGCATGTTACTATTCTCCCCCTTTAGGGATTTTCTTCCTCGAAAATCTCATCAGAAAAGAGATTAGGGTATCGTTCTTGTAGTTTACCCTATCTTGACAAGGAGTCCTCTTCGAGGTGATACTTTCATGATCACTCTGTCATCGACCATCACATTCTGATAGTTCTCAGTCCTACAAAGAAGACATCACTCCAGCTTTACAATTTAGCTAAATCAAGCATGAATGATCATGTAGCCAACACTCACAAAATGAACAAAGGTTTTCCATTCAATTGTCTGTAACATTGCATCCTCCACATTCTTGGAATCAAGGACCATGTGACTTTATTCATCGAACAAACAAAGTAACCAATTTCTCAACACCGACACACTAGTAGTCGACTCTAAGTCACTCATTGAGCAACTCTTTTAAAGAGATTTTAACTGTTCGAAAACATAAACTATCACTTTACATTCTTATTTTAGAACACATTCCAATCCATTCTATAGTGCATTACTTACAAATCACGAATTCTCTAATCAATTTAAACAGAGCTCAAAACTAGTGCTTCCATTAATAACACTTTCAACTGTTATTTTTTGATTTTACTAATATGCAATAGACCAGCTCATTCAAATGAAAACAATTTAGTCGATTTCAAATACCAAATAATAGCATATCAAAATACTCTTTTCTTCATGCTATTGACTAACTCAAACATACAATATTTTACAACTCCTTTAGCATTTTAATCGAAACCTTCACGACTGCATTTGCTCAAGGAAGACAAAATATCCTAATTGAATTCACTAACTTCAATTAGACTTTCCTGGGAAAAAAGCTTTCATAGAGTTTGAGCCTGAACTTTCACTATTTTTACCCTTGCCGAGGTCAATTCTTTTCATGAAAAGTAGAGGAATTCTGATATTAAAAGCATTACATTCTCATGATCGAATCAGGATTACACCTATATCAAGCATAGCTATCATAAGCCAATGAATACACATACTAGATGTCCGAGAACCTAACTCATAAGAAAAACAATAAGGGTCTTGATGATTCCTCAGAGAAAACCGGAAGAAATCAACACTCACATGTTCTGAAATCAATCGTAATAGGGGTAATATATATATTCCAAATATACAAGTACAAAGCAAAACAACTTTCGGTAGAAATAGAAGAGTAGTCTCATATAAATTTTCATCATCCACTCGTATTCCAACATAATAGAATAAAACTCTATAAAGAAAGATGAAACATGCGGGTCATCAATCGACCTGACCAATAGTGCTTCCATCTAACCCTTTAATCAGCTAGCATTCTCATGCGATAAGAATTTTATTAGAAACAAATGATCACATATATCTCTGAGGATGAATGAAGGTATAAATTACTCAAGAGAGATCATTGTAATCTCTCCAATCACAACTGTCATACTTAGACATCTTTACGATTCAAATTTCCTTTCTTTGACTAATTCTATCAACACGAATCCCATATTACCCCATTCGCCAACGGAAATTAATTCGGAAGAAATTCCAACAAATGCACACTTTAATCATCATACCTGAAGGAGTCGATTAGCCGAGATTAATTTTCTTCTTTAACAGTGACATTGCAAAAATTCGAATGGTGTTTAGAATAATCTGACACCTTTTTTTGAAATTGTATTCATTTCCCAAACTATTTTCAATCCTGGTCAATTATTAGTTAATCTACTATCGAACCCTTTAATCTCTCACTTGTGAGCATATTCAACACACTTCACGTGAAATTTTGTTGCAAATTACCACATTAGTAAGGGGATGAGGTTGTGAGGCCTCGAACTTGACTTTCATAATAACACACATATGTCTTAGCATTCATCACTAATGTAATACCATCGTAATCACTTAGTTCATTCCAAACAAATTATGTAACACCCCTAACCCGTATCTATCGCTAGAATAGGGTTACGAGGTATTACTGGACAAGACACAAATTTCGAACAATCGTATACGTACACTTGCTCAAACTCTTAAAACAATCAAATATTAACATATATAACTAATTTAAATTCTTTACGAATCATATGATAACATTTTTCAAACATATATCCAGTTATATAATTCATAAGCAAATAGTGCCCAATATATCTTTTTACCACATAGCATAAGCGTATATCAAAGATATTATAAATAATTCAATCAATTATTACAAACATGAATTATATAAAGTAAACATATTTAAGTACATATCATTTTTAGTAAAACTCTATTCGGCACAATAAGGATATAATAAATTTAACCAAATCATTCCTGGCATAAATACATTACTATATATATATATGGTTTCAAATAGCTAAATCATAAACAAGTCTACTTATAAGTTCATCTAAATAGATTGCGCAAGAGTAAAAGGTCCTGTATCAATTTAAACATATATTAAAAGAACACTGAATGGTCTAACCATTAAAGTACATATAACCATTCACATTCACCTATTTTGCATAAAAACAATCATGATTCCTTATAACTTAAATTACTATTCATTTGGTCATTTTACAAAGCCTTAGCCGAATGTAATCATGCTTATTACTTATGTTTATTTTAATGTCTACTTTTAACTTTACTCAATCACATTACATGCATGTAATGTCACATAGAATCAAATCCATATACTAACCATAATTTGCATTTCACATTAAACACATCACAAATATGTATATATAAACATATAACATAGCAAACACTTGTTTAATACTTTTAAATACCAAAACCGAATCTAAACATGTTAATATCACTTATTTGGAAAAATAACAAAGGTTATATTCAATACCAATTCAATGATTACATTTTTGGGTAAGCATATATAAATATATATATCAAACCAACACATCATATGCTTATATAAATATAAGTGCCGAATCATGATTAATTTACTAACATAATTCATATTCATTTCTTCACTTAATGAAAGCATATTGAACTCACTTTTATCACATGCCATAACCGAATCACCTTGTTACCAAAATACATGGAAAAAATAAATAAAACATGTTTCACACACATACATATATATATATACATAACATTTCCGAATCATCAATTCAATAATTTCATTACCTAATTTCAACATTTAACTGAATACACTCATCAACCAAATTAAATCATTACTATCAAATACAAGACATAGTTGAATCATTAAACAATAGGTAACATATCAAGCATAATTCATACTTATATATATATCATAACCGATTCAACCAAACCAAATAAAATCATCATTTGAGCATAGCATACAAACCAAACTTAGCAAAAACAAGAACCATGATCAAGATATCAAATACTTATATATCAAATTAGCCATTTTCGCATGGCATATTATATACAACTCTTCAAACATATCCGAAAAGTAGTTAGCCTATACATGCCATAGGTTAAAAATTTAGCTTTTAAAAATACCGATAAATAGATGATAATGTGATAGACTTCACTGACGACCCCTGAGCTCGTAACTAGTCTCCAAAATCTATAAAACATAAGCAAACATACACACACAGTAAGCTATCACAGCTTAGTAAATCATAAGCAAATAGTAAATCATAAGCAAATAAACATCTCAATGACATAATCAACTCAATTTAACCAAACCAATTCATGCTATCATAATCACATTTAATCTCAAACTTGCAAATTCATATACAACATATACATTTATGTATCAACTTTAACTTGGTCAAAATACATATATATCCATTATCAAAGTTATCATTTACTCCCAAGGTCATAATATCATCATATAGACGAATATATATACACATTCATATATGTATACACATGTTTCACACTTTAATATCACATACTTATATCATTTTACCGAATATAGATTTGCATTCAATATACATATAACCAACTTTATAACGTGATTCATATCATCACTTCAAATACCAAATCTAAACTTAATTTCAATACATTAGCTAACAAATACCTGTACCTTTTAATTCAATTTCGCATTTGGTCTTTACTTAACATTGCCCGTTGAATCATTTAGAATTAAATAAGATACTTGGATAGTCACACATATCATACAATGCCAACGTCCTAGACGTGGTCTTACACGTAATTACATATCGATGCCACTGTCCCAGACAGGGTCTTACTTGTAAACACATATCGGAATCACCTATCGATGCCAATGTATTAAATGTGGTCTAAGTCACACACACATATCGGAATCACATATTGATGCCAACGTATTAAACGTGGTCTTACTCGCACACACATATCGGAATCACATATCGATGCCAATGTATTAAACGTGGTCTTACCCGTAATCACATTTCGATGCCAATGTCCCAGACATGGTCTTACACGTAAACACATATCGATGCCAACATCCCAGATGTGGTCTTCCACGTAATCATATATTGATGCCAATGTCCCAGACGTGGTCTTACACGTAATCACATATGTAACACCCCTAACCCGTATCCGTCGCCAGACTAGGGTTAAGAGGCATTACTAAACAAAAACATAATTCTGAACATTCACATATTCAAACAAATTATATTCGTAAATTTAAACACATGTATAATTGAATATTTAATATACATTATTAATCATATTGCATTTACGAATCATATCTCAAATAATAAGATTTTCATTAACAAATATAAAATTATGCATATATTATTATTACAAACCAAACCATTATAGCAAACATCATTCGAACACACAAACAAGTACATGTATATTTATATACATATAATTAACATGTACTAAAAATTCTTATAATTTCCTTAGTGTATTATTAAACAATTCACTATTCATTTGGTCAATTTTCATCTTATTAACCGAATAGGTATATCACTATCATTGTTTTCCTGTCAACTTTGTTTCATCACAAAAATTTATACAATCATACATGAAAACATGTATATACATCCTATAAGTTACATTTTACCTGCAAACCGAACTAAACTAACCTATGCATATTCGATCATATGCATGTCTCATACCATGCAATTTCAAATATACATTAAACATGTTTAACATTCAAGCTCATATTTATAAATGAATAAGCATACACAAAAAAAAAAAAAAATCAAGTCGTCAAACCCTATTTGTTCATATATATATACATATCAAAACTGAATGATCAACCACAACCAATTCTACTAATCACTTTAAACTATTTCCAACACATATGACACCATTCACATTTACTTTTCATTTCATTTCACATAACATTATAATCAAAACAAAATAAACCATTACCAAACATAACCAAAACCAAGCTTTAGAGTTAAGCCATATTCGCATGGCTCAATTTACACATATTCAAAGTTGAACAAAATACATATTAGCCTATACATGCCAAAAGTTTGAAGATAAACTTTTAAAAAAAATATCGAAAGTTGACGATAGTGTGGATGACTTCGGTCACGATCCCCGAGCTCGTAACTTACAACCAAAATCTATAAAACAGAGTAACAAAAACACACAGGGTAAGCTAACTTAGCTTAGTAAGCCTTAAACAAATTAAACAACTCAATGAATAATCAAAACATTCAAACTAACCAAATTATGTTCATAATGTTATACTTCATCTTAATAAAATACCTTGACGAATGTTCACAATCAATTATATAACATCACATAAATATTTCCTATAAGCCAATTAAACAAGATCAAATATTTCATCACATAATCATTTACTTGTACGGCCAAATACACAAGATTTATTATAACTTCACATGTGACCAAATATAAGAGATATATAAAACATCACTTATAACTTATAGTTCAATTTCAATATATCATCACTTATGGCCGAATGTGCACACACAAGACAACTTCACATATAACCGAATATACCAGTTCAAAATAAGCTCACATATACTCACCTTTTTGGTAAAACATATATAATGCAATTTAGCTCAATTTCACTTGCTCAATATTCATAATAACTTACATACTCATAATCATAGACTTGAAAACAAATCGCCGGTATAAAACCTGCTAGGCATAAGCCTGAATTACACACCGGCACAAGGCCTGCTAGACTCAAGGTCTGATATTTATTCACCGGCACTAAGCCTACTAGGCACAAAGCCCGATCAAAGTCACCAGCCCAAGGCTTGCTAGGCTCAAAGCCCGAACATCACAAACATAAAATCATTCCACAACGCATTTCATATATCGAATCGTATAATACTCCATGTATCACATACACACTTTCAGAGGTTTTGATATCATTCAAATACAACTCAATCACATTAATTCATTTATATTTCTCATTCGGCTAACATAATAATACATTATAAAATAGAATTATCATAGTAAATTGTTCTATGTTCAAAATAAACCATGTTTAATTGTTTAGAGACTTACCTCAGATATCGACGGACGTTACGAATCGGCTATTCGACTATTTTTGTTTTTCCCCGATCTAAGTCCGATTTCCTTTGTTCTTGATCTATATAATTTTAAATTAACCTCATTTAAATACAATTTCATTCAATTTAATCCAACAACACATAAATAGGCAAATTACCATTTTACCCCTGATATTTCATACTTTTACAATTTAGTCCTAATTGCACAAAACACAAAATACACCAAATCTCATAACAACATAGTTGGGCCGAATGTTCCATGTAATCGTACTAATCCATATATATCATCTATTTCACATTTTAGTCCCTCAATTTATTATTTTTGCAATTTAATCCTAATAGCTCAAAATTATCAAAAACTCCAATATAAAACATGTTAATCTAAAACATATTTTTTGATATTTCATCATCAAACATCACAAAACACAATTATTCATCAATGACATAACACAAAATATTCACCAAAATAAAAAATTCAAGCATGGGTCGGGTAGTATTCGAAGCAACGATCTCAAAAACGTAGAAATCATCAAAAACTGAAACAAAAACATACCTTTAAATTGAACCAACAATGGCCAAATACCTTGTTTCTTTTTTTCTTTTCTTTCTTCTTTTATTTTCGGCAATGACAAAGTATGAATGCATGGCTTTCTTATTTTTTTATGTTTTAATATATTATATGTTAACATTTAACATATTTTACTTTTTTTAACCTTATAAAAATAATATCATAAACATATACATTAAGGTACATTCGGCCATCACAAAAATAAAGGATTATTTGCAACATAAATACTCCATATTAAAAAGCCACTATCAAATCAACCTTCATGATTTAAACTATCAAGTTTTCAACTTACACGATTAAGTTTTTTTTATCAAATTAATCACACAAACAATCAAATTTTCGTACGAAATTTTCACACATGCAAATTCACATATAATAAACACGAATAATAATATTTAGATATTTTTCCTACTCAGATTCATGGTCCCAAAACCACCGTTCCGATTAGGGTCTAAGTCAGACTGTTACAACATATCGATGCCAACGTCCTAGACGTGGTCTGACACGTAATCACATATCGATGCCAATGTCCCAGACGTGGTCTTACACGTAATCACATATCTATACCAACTCAAAAATGTACCATTATAAAATCAGATTATAAGATCATATAACTCACAAATCATACCACAATCAAATTTTTCATTATTTAGTGCCGATTCATAACTTACTAATAATCATTACAATTATTTATAGATCACATATATTAAAATTTAACATCTATTTGCTTATAAACTTACCTCGAACAATGACTATCGAAATGGAACAACTATTCAATAACTTTGGTTTTCCCCCGATCTTGTAACAGCCCAATTTTGGGCCTAGTCGGAATAGTGGATTCGGAACCACTATTTCGAGGCCAAAGAAAATTATTTTGATGTTATTTTATATGTTGTAATGTGATTTTATAAGTGCATGTTAATTTTGGTATATTAATTTTAGCAGTTTCTAGTCCAATTTCGAAAAAGGACTAAATCGTGTAAAAGGTAAAAGTTGTGTTTTGATGCCTAAAAGTGTTAAATTTCTTTTATCTTAAATTGGGGGTCTTTAAAGTGAAATTAGGCCATTGAAAGTGTGATGGCCAGCCAAGGGAGACACAATGGTCAAAAAGCCAAAATTTGTGGCTTTTAGGTGACTAAATTGGCTAAAAATAGAATAAAAGAAAGAAAAGAAAGATCTCATCTTTTCTTCATCTTCTCTCCACCGAAAATAGCAGCAAAGAAAGGGTTTAGAAGCTGGAAATTTTCAGCAAAGGAACTCCCATGCTAGTAAGTGATTTTCAATGTCTTTCTTGATGATTTTTACATTTTTGGAACCCCCAAAGCATGAGCTTTCAAATGAGGGGACAATTTTCCAAAATGATTAAGAGTCTAGGGTTTTTCCATGAAAGTATATGTGTTGTTTTCTGAGTTTTTATGAAAGAATATGAGTCTTGGTAGTGTTATAAACAACCTTTATGAAAGAAGTTTGCATGAAAACACTTAAAATGGGGTATTTTGCAAAGTTGTAAAAAAATTTGTAAATGTGTGAAATAGTTGAAATTATGAGTTGCTATAGATATAAAAATGGTTTGTCTAGGCTTAATGAGTAGGAAAATGTGATAAAAATCATTTTACGAGCCTAGGGGCAATTTGGTAATTTTGGCAAAGTATAGGGGAAAAATAAAAATTTTTTGCCAAAATGTGTCATTAGACTAATTTTATTAGTATAGTGTTTTAATAAGTTAAATGTGATGTCATAGATGATGAAAAACGAGATTCGGGCTTAGAACTAGAAAAAACGAGTCGTATGATAATAATAATGCAAAGTTATGTTTGAATTACATTCCTTATTAATATTGCATATATTATATGATTTAATATATTGGAAGATTGATGGACTATGATGTTTTTTCGAAACGAGTAAGTTGGTATGAAAGTAATTTATCAACTTCATTATCATATGCTTAATACTTGATATTGTACGAAATATGGATATATGCCTTATTTGGAATTGAGTTGTGATGATTCAATGAAAATGTGATGATATGTGTGCTAGTATAAGACCATGCCCGGGACATGGCATCGGCATTGACATGAGACCTTGTATAAGACCATATCCGAGATATGGCAACGATAAGTGGATCCATGTAAGACCATGTATGGGACATGGCTTTGGTATTCTATTTGGTGATGATAATTCCAAAAATCCTTTAGCATCCTGAGTGTTCGACGGGTAATGTAATGGATGATGTGATGAAAGCTCTAAGTAAAGCATGTTAAAGAAGGTATGATTATATACTTTATTATGAAATAGTGCAGGTATGTATGCAAAACTCATGGGAAATGATTCGGTCTATGATGCACCTCTGGTAAGGTTGCAAATAATTAAGTCATGTTGTAACGCTCCCTTACCCGAGACCATCGCCGGAGTCGAGTATGGGACATTACTAAACTTATTTTAGCATTTAAACAAGTTCAAACAATTCTCATAGTAAATTGTCCATCTACGTTACAGTCACTAAAAACATCATATCTCGAGTTACAAAACTCGAAATCAAATTTCGTAAATTTTCCCTGAAACTAGACACATATATCTACTTACTAATTTTTTTTAGAATTTTTGGCTTGGCCAATTAGTATAATTTATTAGTTAAAGTCTACCCTATTTCAGGGTTCAGCTACTCTGACCCCTGTCTATTACGTATGAGATATCTCCTTGTACAGAGTTTAAATGACTATTCCATTTGTTTCTCATAAAACTAGACTCAATAAGGATTTCATACATGTAAAGTAAAACTCCTAATTGTTTTTGTACAATTTATGGTGAATTTCTAAATTCAAAATAGGGGATTTAGAGATCGCTCTGACCCTATTCCACCAAAACTTAAATATCTCATAAAATATAACTCATTTACCTGTTTTGTTTCTTCCATATGAAAATAGACTCATCAAGCTTCGAGTCCACAATTTATTCATCATTTAATTCCATTTCTACTAATTTTAGTGATTTTTAAAATTCATGTCACTACTGCTGACTGATTCTGTTTTGTGGCCAATTTTACCTTTCCAAGGATTTTCATGGTTTAGTTAAGACATAAAGCATACATGTTATCATATATAAACTTGATTAGTCATTCCAAAAGCTAATCATTCTCAAAAATTTCTATTCCATCCGTGGGCCATATCGTAAGATTATACACACAAAATGATTGGAATGCTATATATGCCATATTTCCAAAAATTACAAGTCATTATACCGCAATTGTCCAGTGATAGTGTGAGCGTGCCTCCGACCATCCCGATCTCCAAATTGACTTGTCAAAACTACAAAGAATGAAAAGGAGGGAGTAAGCATAGATGCTTAGTAAGTCCATATGCAAATAACAAATAACTTAACAAAGCAACTGTACCAACCAACATTAGCATAATATCACCAAAACATATACCACATTTCTATTCATTACTCATCATCTTACCATATTATTGTTGTCGTATCAAGTCTCAACCCGAGGGTTGAGTACATACCTGTCCAAAGTGCCTATTCCACAACACTTACCAATACATCACTTGCATCTTGAGTATTCTTCCATTTTACTAGAATTTTACCCGTTAAACACATCGGAATATAATTCGGATACATGGAAAGTTTGCACATAAGTGCCACATATGTAGCCAAGCTACCATGTAACCCGCCCATAAGTGAACTTGGACTCAACTCAATGAGCTGGAGCGTTTGCATCCATAAGTGAACTCAGACTCAACTCAACGAGTTCGGACATTTGCATCCATAAGTGAATTCGGACTCGACTCAACGAGTTTGGATGCCTCATAATTCTCACGAACTCGGAACGTAACTCAACGAGTTCGGATCTCAATTTCCTAGTGACATGTCTCACGTATCCTAATCTATTCCTAATGTTCAAACGAGCTTTTTCTCGATTACACATCTTTGCCGTCTTCCATAGAATGTCGAAATCGATACTCGGTAACAATTCATATTTATCAAGTAGCATACATAATTTGAATATTACTCAATAATAACCAAAAAGCATAAAATTTCATAATATTAATCATCATATCATATAAATATCATTAAATTACTTAAAATGAAAATTATGTTACCACATTTACACATGAACTTACCTCGGTACAATATGTAAGAAATCAATCCTATTCCTCAGAAACTTTATTTTTCCCTCGATCACGACTTGAATCTCGTTTCTCTTGATCTATAATAACAAATTTATCTTATTTAATACTCACATTTATTAAAACATTCATTGACTCAAACTTTGGCAAAATTACATTTTTGCCCCTAAACTTTTGTATATTTACACTTTTGCCCCAAAGCTCGAAAATTAAACTTCATCCTATTTTCTTATGTTTTATGACATGATGATCATTTTTTTCTTCTATAGCAACATCAAATTCACACTCTATCATGTATTTATGAACATTAGGTATTTTTACCGATTTTGTCGTTTTACTCGTTTTCACGTAAAATCGCTTAGCAAAAGTTGTTTAACACAATTTCAAGTTTCATATTCTACCATAAAACATTAAAATAAACACATTTCACCTATGGGTATTTTTCCAAATATAAACCCTAGGTTAAATTATTGCTAGAATAAGCTAAATTAAGTTATCGGGACTCCAAAAACGTAAAGAACATTAAAAACGGGGCTTGGAATCACTTATTATGGAGCTTGGAAGCTTGAAACAAACCATATCTATGGAGAACCCTTGAAATTTCGTCCTAATGAAGAAGATGGACATATTTTTCCATCTTTTTCCTTTTTTTTAATCTTTTAATTACCAAATGACTAAAATACCCTTCATTACTAAACTTTCAAAATTTCCATCCATGTCCAATTTTTGTCCAAAACTTAGAAATTGATCAAATTTCTATTTAAGGTATCTTAAATATTATTCCAAAGCAATTTCATACTAAAAACTTCTAGAATGCAAGTTTTGCAACTTATTCAATTTAGTCCCTAATTTCAAATTAATCACTTTATGCGTAGAATTTCTTCACGAAATTTTCACACAATCAGCCAATCATATCATAGACCTCAAAATAATCATAAAATAATTATTTCTCTCTCAAATTTGTGGTCTTAAAACCACTATTCCGATTAGGCCCTAATTCGGGATATCAAAACTCTCCCCCTTTAAGGATTTTCGTCCCCGAAAATCTTACCGGTAAATAGGTGTGGGTATTGATTCCTCATAGTTTCCTCGGGCTCCCATGTAGCCTCTTCTACTCCGTGCTTTTGCCATAATACTTTCACGAGAGCGATGCTTTTATTTCTTAGTTGCTTGACCTCCCGAGCTAAAATATTAATCGGTTCTTCATTGTAAGTCATATTTAGTTGTAGTTCAATTTCCGTCAGTGAAATTACATGTGAAGGATCCGAACGATACCGACATAACATAGATACATGGAACACATCATGAATCTTCTCTAATTCCGGTGGTAGTGCTAACCGATATGCTACTGGTCCAATTCTTTCAATTATCTCATACGGTCCAATGAAACGTAGACTCAGTTTACCTTTCCGACCGAATATGAGAATCTTCTTCCACGGAGACACTTTTAAAAACACTTTATCACCAACTTGGAACTCAATCTCTTTTCGTTTCAAATCCGCATAGGATTTCTATCTGTCCGAAGTAGCTTTCAAACAATCTCGAATCACTTTCACCTTTTTTTTTCGGTTTCCTTAATTAGATCAACTCCGTAGATTTGATTTTCTTTAAGTTCGGTCCAATATAGTGGCGTTCGACACTTACGACCGTACAATGCTTCATAAGGTGCCATTTTCAAACTTGTTTGATAACTGTTATTATAAGCAAATTCTACCAGCGGTAAGTACCTTTTCAAACTACCTTGAAATTCTAATATATAACATCTGAGCATGTCTTCAAGAATCTGAATTACTCTCTCTGATTGTCCATCAGTCTGTGGATGGAAGGCAGTGCTAAAATTTAACTCCGTACCTAATGCTTCTTGCAGTTTTTGCCTAAATCGCGAAGTAAACCTTGAATCTCTATCCGAAATAATCGACAACGGTACTCCGTGAAGTCTAACAATCTCACTGACATACAATTCAGCCAATTTATCAAGAGAATAATTAGTACTTACCGAAATAAAATGAGTTGATTTAGTCAATCTGTCGACAATTACCCAGATGGCATCTTTCTTCTTCATAGTTAATGGCAATCCTGACACAAAGTCCATGGTAATTTGATCCTACTTCCATTCGGGAATTATGATAGGCTGAAGTAGACCCGAAGGCACTTGATGTTCAGCTTTTACTTATTGACAAATCATACATTTCGATAGAAACTGGGAAATATCTCTTTTCATTCTGTTCCACCAATATATTTTCTTCAAATCATTGTACATTTTTGTACTGCCCGGATGCATTGACAAACTACCACTGTGTGCTTCGTGTAAGATTTTCTGAATCAACTTATCATTCTTTGGTACACAAATCTGATCTTTAAACATCAAGTAACCATCAGAATCGATTCTGAAATCTGATCCCGTATCAGTTTCACATTGCTTTCTCTTGGCTTGCAAATCTTGATCATTTTTCTGAGCTTCACAAATCTCTTGTAAAAACATCAGTCTTGCTCTCAACTCTGCTAGAATCGAACCATCATCAGATATTGCCAACTGAGTATTCATATCTCTCAAAGCAAATAACGACTTTCTACTCAAGGCATCGGCAACCACATTTGCTTTCCTCGGATGATAGTCAATCACAAGCTCGTAATCTTTCAATAATTCTAACCATCTCCGCTGTCTCAAATTCAAGTATTTTTGTGACACCAAGTACTTGAGACTTTTGTGGTCGGAATATATTCGGGACTTTTCACCATACAAATAATGTCACCAAATCTTCAAAGCAAACACTATAGCAGCTAGTTCCAAATCATGAGTCAGATAATTCCTTTCATGAGGTTTTAACTGCCTCGAAGCATAAGCCACAACCTTTCCTTCTTGCATAAGTACACATCCCACTCCATTTAGAGAAGCATCACTATACACCACAAATTCTTTACCTGACTCGGGTTGTACCAACACTGGTGCTTCAGTCAGTAACTTTTTCAATTTCTCAAAACTCTATTGACATTCTTCCGTCCACTCGAATTTAACATCCTTTTGAAGCAGTCTAGTCATAGGAGCCTTTCACAAATCGTCGATAATAACCAACTAGACCCAAGAAACTTCTAACCTCAGTCACATTCTTCAGTGGTTTCCAATTAATAATAGCCGAAATTTTACTGGGATCAACCCGTATACCATCACCTGAGACAATATGGCCCAAGAATTCGACTTCTCGAAGCCAAAACTCACTTTTACTAAACTTGGCATACAACTGTTTATCTCTCAAAGTTTGCAAAACTATTCTCAAATGCTTAGCATGTTCTGTTTCATCCTTCGAATAGATCAAGATATCATAAATAAATACCACAACAAACTTGTCCAAGTATGGCCGAAATATGCAGTTCATTAAATCCATAAACACAGCAGGAGCATTTGTCAAACGAAATGGCATAACTAGAAATTCATAATGGCCGTACCTTGTTCTAAAAGCAGTTTTAGGCACATCTGATTCTTTTACTCACAACTGGTAGTACCCAGACCTCAAGTCAATCTTTGAGAACCATGTCGCTCATTTCAACTGATCGAATAAATCATCAATTCTTGGCAACGGATACTTGTTCTTGACTGTCACCTTATTTAATTGCCGATAGTCTACACACAATCTCATTGAACCATCATTCTTTTTCACAAATAATACAGGAGCACCCCAAGGTGAAAAACTCAGTCTCACAAAACCTTTGTCAGTCAACTCTTGCAACTGTGACTTCAATTCTTTTAACTCTGTTGGTGCCATTCTATATAGAGCAATCCAGATCGGAGTTGTTCCCGGTATCAACTCAATACCAAATTCTACTTCTCTGAAAGGAGGCAAACCTGACAACTCTTCTGGAAATACATCCGCAAATTCACATACAATCGGCACTAATTCAATTTTCTTCTCAAATTCTTTTGTATTCAATACATACGCCAAATAAGCTTCATAACCCTTTTTCAAATATCTCTGAGCTGACATTGAAGTAATCACACTACGCAATGCCTCTAATTCGTCTATTTCAACCCGCAAAATTTTACCATTTTCACTTCAATTCAATAACTTTCTGTCTACAATTTACTATAGTATCATGCAATGTTAACCAATCCATACCCAAAATGACATCAAATTCATCAAACGGCAACAACATCAAGTCGGCTGGAAAATAATGACCCCTATTCATCAAAGGACATTTCTTGCATACTTTATCAACTATGACACATTTGCCTAACGAGTTCGACACTTTAACCATAAATTTCGTAGACTCAACAGGTATGTTCATATTAGACATCAATTTCATGCACACATAAGAATGAGTAGAACCAGGGTCGATCAAAGCAATAACATTAATATCATAAAGAGAGAAAGTACCGATAATCACGTCGGGAGACGAAGCATCTTTACGCACCCTTATGGCATAAGCTCTAGTTGGAGCTCTAGCTTTAGAATTAATCGCTGAATCTCTAACTATATTCTTGCTGCTTACCTTATTCCCAACTCTTCTCGAAGATCTTCCTCTCGAAATTGCACTATTAGGTTTTGTACTCTGAAATTTTTCTTTCTCATTCATCTCCGGACAATCTTTAATGAAATGATCTGGAGAACCGCACCGGTAATAGGATCTATCATTAATTCTACATCGACCAAAATGACTTCTACCACATCTTTGGCACTCGGGTCCAACAAGTCTAGAATTTCCCAAGTCACTTTCTCTTTCGGCACCACTGAAATCAATGTCTTCCACCAATAATAAGCCGAATCTCTCAACAAGGATATGGCACATTTCAAGCACTCTTCAGGTGTACAAGACAACTCATCAAATACCCAAATAGAATTCTCGAGCCAAAATTCTGTTTTCTCAGCATCATCATCAACATTTGCTCTGAATTCTTCGGCCCCTTGCTTGCGAATTCTGTCAACTGGGGTTCTATGAAATTTCATCAGATCTATACATTGAGGCATCAGGGGTGCAGGTTGAGGAATCAGGAGAGGTGGGGGAGGTTGAGCATTCGGGTTCGTACGAACGAAGTCGGTGAACCATGCATTCATCATCTGGAGAAAGGCTTCCCGAGCCCATTCTCCTCCTCCTTGACAAATAGTAGGAGGTTGACTTTCAGTCGGTACTGCCCCTTCATCAGGAGCTGATGCATTGCTCTCTACATCATCAACCACAGTTGGATCGGGCTCCATTTACTAAAAAAATCATTTAAAAAAAATCAGTAGTCATCACACTATCACAATATATAAATATGGCATGTATAGAAAAATCCATACTTACACCACGTTAGTCCAAGAACCGACTAAACCTACTCTGATACCACCAAATGTAATTCCCCCTTACCCGAGACCATCACTGGAGTCGAGTATGAGACATTACTAAACTTATTTTAGCATTTAAACAAGTTCAAACAATTCTCATAGTAAACTGTCCATCTACGTTACAGTCGCTAAAAAAATCATATCTCGAGTTACAAAACTCAAAATCAAATTCCGTAAATTTTCCCTAAAACTAGAATCATATATCTACTTACTAAATTTTTTACAGAATTTTTTGCTTGGCCAATTAGTACAATTTATTAGTTAAAGTCCCCCTATTTCAGGGTTCAGCTACTCTGACCCCTATGTATTACGTATCAGATATCTCCTTCTAAAGAGTTTAAATGACTATTCCGTTTATTTCTCATAAAACTAGACTCAATAAGGATTTCATACATGTAAAGTAAAACTCCTAATTGTTTTTGTAAAATTTATGGTGAATTTCTAAAGTCAGAACAGGGGATTCAGAGATCGCTCTGACCCTATTCCACCAAAACTTAAATATCTCATACAATATAACACATTTACCTGTTTTTTTTCTTCCATATGAAAATAGGCTCATCAAGCTTCGATTCCACGATTTATTCATCATTTAATTCTATTTTTAATATTTTTAGTGATTTTTCAAATTCACGTCACTGCTATTGACTGATTCTATTTTGTGGCCAATTTTACCTTTCCAAGGATTTTCATGGTTTAGTTAAGACATAAAGCATACATGTTATCATATATAAACTTGATTAGCCATTCCAATAGCTAATCATTCTCAAACATTTCCATTCTATCCGTGGGCCATATCGTAAGATTATACACACAAAATGATTGGAATGCTATATATGCCATATTTCCAAAAATTACAAGTCATTATACCGCAATTGTCCAGTGATAGTGTGAGCGTGCCTCCGACCATCCCGATCTCCAAATTGACTTGTCAAAACTACAAAGAATGAAAAGGAGGGAGTAAGCATAGATTCTTAGTAAGTCCATATGCAAATAACAAATAACTTAACAAAGCAACTGTACCAACCAACATTAGCATAATATCACCAAAACATATACCACATTTCTATTCATTATTCATCATCTTACCATATTATTGTTGTCGTATCAAGTCTCAACCCGAGGGTTGAGTACATACCTGTCCAAAGTGCCCATTCCACAACACTTACCAATACGTCACTTGCATCTTGAGTATTCTTCCATTTTACTAGAATTTTACCCGTTGAACACATCGGAATATAATTCGGATACATGAAAAGTTTGCACATAAGTGCCACATATGTAGCCAAGCTACCATGTAACCCGCCCATAAGCGAAATTGGACTCAACTCAACGAGCTCGGATGCCTAGTTACATTTCACAAACTCGGACTCAACTCAACGATTTCGGACGTTTGCATCCATAAGTGAACTCAGACTCGACTCAACGAGTTTAGATGCCTCATAATTCTCACGAACTCGGAACGCAACTCATCGAGTTCGGATCTCAATTTCCTAGTGACATGTCACTTGTATCCTAATCTATTCCTAATATTCAAACGAGCTTTTTCTCGATTACATATCTTTGTCGTCTTCCACAGAATGTCGAAACCGATAGTCGGTAACAATTCATATTTATCAAGTAGCATACATAATTTGAATATTACTCAATAATAACCACAAAGCATAATATTTCATAATATTAATCATCATATCATATAAATATCATTAAATTACTTAAAATGAAAATTATGTTACCACATTTACACATGAACTTACCTCGGTACAATATGTTAGAAATCAAGCCTATTCCTCGGAAACTTTATTTTTCCCTCGATCACGACTTGAATCTTGTTTCTCTTGATCTATAATAAAAAATTTAGCTTATTTAATACTCGCATTTATTAAAACAGTCATTGACTCAAACTTTGGCAAAATTATATTTTTGCCCCTAAACTTTTGCATATTTATACTTTTTCCCCAAAGCTTGAAAATTAAAATTCATCCTATTTTCTTATGTTTTATGACATGCTTATCATTTTTCCCTTCTATAGCAACATCAAATTCACACTCTATCATGTATTTATGAACATTAGGTATTTTTACCGATTTTGTCGTTTTACTCGTTTTCACGTAAAATCGCTTAGCAAAAGTTGTTTAACACAATTTCAAGTTTCATATTCTACCATAAAACATCAAAATAAACAAATTTCAAAACATCAAAATAAACACATTTCATCTATGGTTATTTTTCCAAATATAAACCCTAGGTTAAATTATTGCTAGAATAAGCTAAATCAAGTTACCGAGACTCCAAAAACGTAAAGAACATTAAAAACGGGGCTTGGAATCACTTACTATGGAGCTTGGAAGCTTGAAACAAACCCTAGCTATGGAGAACCCTTGAAATTTCGAGCTAATGAAGAAGATGGACATATTTTGCCATCTTTTTCCTTTTTTTTTTTAATCTTTTAATTACCAAATGACTAAAATACCCTTCATTACTAAACTTTCAAAATTTCCATCCATGTCCAATTTTTGTCCAAAACTTAGAAATTGGTCAAATTTCTATTTAAGGTATCTTAATTATTATTCCAAAGCAATTTCATACTAAAAACTTCTAGAATGCAAGTTTTGCAACTTATTCAGTCTAGTCCCTAATTTCAAATTAATCACTTTATGCATAGAATTTCTTCACGAAATTTTCACTCAATCATGCAATCATATCATAGACCTCAAAATAATTATAAAATAATTATTTCTTTCTCAGATTTTTGGTCCCGAAACCACTATTCCGATTAGGCCCTAATTTGGGATATCACACATGTTTATGAGAATGATTTTGTAATGACCTTATGGTTATGGGTCTATGTTCATGATGTATATAGTATTTGGTGAATACTATAAAAATGGCATGATTTGGAATAAGTCTTTGATACTTGATGACATTGAGATGATGGGTCCATGCTTATGATGCATAGCTATGTGTTCTTACTATGATAGATGAAATGATGTTGTATTAATTTGGTGAACAATAATTGTGAATGAGTAAATTAGCCTTGACAGTTTTGGGCTACTGCAGTAGTGTAAATTTGAAAATACACTAAAAATAGTGGAAAATGATTTAGAGGTTGAATAAAATAGAGAATTAAAGCTTGTTGAGTCTAGTTTTATATAAAAGAAACCATGTAAGTAAAAGAATTTTCTATAATGAGATATTTGAAGTTGAGTGAGATAGAGTCAGAATGACTTCGAAATCCCCTGTTTTGATTTGAGAAAATCACTATAAATTGTAAAAAAATATTTATTAGTTATAATTTATATTTTTAGAATCCCTAATGAGTCTATTTTCAATTTAATTGAACGAAAATATTATTCAAGTCCTGTGCTATTATATAATTGAACTGTAGTGCAGAAGGGTTGGAACTGTCAGACAGTGAATCAGGGGTAACTTTGAGAAATAAACTGTACTATTTGGCTAAACCAAAAATTTTGGAAATTTTATGGTAGAAAGATACATGAGTCTAGTTTCAAGGAAAATTAACAGAACTTAATTTTGAGTTTTGTAGCTCCAGATATAAATATTTTATTGACTACTGTACAATAAGATAGCTTATCATGAACTTGAGAATATGTTGGGAATATTGATAAAAACACGTTAATGAGTTGCTTATTGTTCTCATATGAACTTATTAAGTGTAGATCTTACCCCCTTCCTTTCCCATTTTCTCTAGTGTTGCCAGGTTAGCTCGGGTTGGAGTTCGTCGGAGATATTATCACACTGTCAAGCTATCACCATTGGCGTAAGTGATTTCAAGTACTTTGAGTCTATGACATGTATAGGAGTTTAAATATTTGAATGTGTGATATTTGTTTTAGCCAAACGTATTGGCTTACTTTAGCTATTGAGGTCGTAAACCTATTTATATATGCATGCATGTGATATGGTCTTATGTGATGAGTTTATAATGATTATGGCATTAATATGGTAAAGATGTGAATAAAATCTATGATATCTATTGCATGAAAAATTGACATGATCATAACATGTTTATGGACATTTAAGTGCCCATGTATGCCTTGTTGTATGCTATTGTATAAGTATGTGTGCGTATGTTGTGAGGGTGACAAAATGGCTTGGAAAATAGCCTTGTATTTGTACACACGGGTAGACGCACGAGCGTGTGTCTAGGCCGTGTATGACACATGGTCTGCCCACATGGGCGTGTGACCCAGTCGTGTGTTCCCTGCACCTTGGAAATTCAAGTCAGTTTTGCGTGGTAGTAAACACATGGGCAGAGACACGATCGTGCGTCTCAACCGTGTAGTGGACATGGCCTAACACACGGGCGTGTGCCTTGGCCGTGTGTCTTCTTTTGTTCATGACCAAATGGACAGAGAGTTGCACGGGTGAGGGACACAGGCGTGTCCCAATGAACACTAGGTCGTGTGGTGCACACGGGCAACCAACACAGCCGTGTCAAAATGATCACACAGGCGTGTGCCCTATACCCATACGGGCGTGTAGAGCCTTAAAGCATGAATTTTCCAAGTTTTTCTTAAGTTCTCGGTTTGGTTTTGAACCACACCGAATGTATGTTTTGGGCCTAGTAAGCCCTTTTAAGATGCTGAATGCATGTGAAATGAAAAGTATTAAATTCGAACAAAATTTCAGGGCCAGTTTGGTATGAAAGTGCTTGAGTTAAGTCCAGTAGCATGTCGAACCCTATCCCGACATCGGATACGAGTGAGGGGTGTTACATTTAGTGGTATCAGAGCTATGGTTTAGTCGCCTCTAGGACTAACATAGCGTAACTAAGTCTAGCTATACATGCCATAGTACTACTCGTGATAGTGTGATATCTCCCGACGCTAACGAAACTGTTTGCGAAGACAGGAAAGACTTCCAACTGAGCAAATCTTATTATTGATAGAAGTAATATTTAGATGATTGAAACGTGCTTGTGATATGTTTAAATTTGGAAAGGTATGAAAATAAATCCATGATTTTTTTACATGAATTAATACTCAATTTGTGATAATCATAAGTTAAAGAATGTGGAATCGTGGAATGAAATGAAAGTTAAGTTGTGATAAGCTCTTTTATGCATGTTAGTATTCATACGATGTTATGTGCCTAACTCTTTTGGCCAAGTGATTATGAAAAGAAAAAAAAATAACTTGAGATGACATAATGTGTGTATAAGTGCTTCTATTGAATGCTGCGTAATCAGTATGTACATGTGATTGACATTTATGTTTAATTTCTGAATTAAAGATGTCATAAATGTTATGATAGCATGAAAACTAAAATGAAAGATCAAATTGAGTAGAATGCTGGAATTGAGTACGATCGTTCGATTATGAATTGGCGGATAAGACCATGGTTGGACCATGGCAGTAAACTTGATACGTGCGCTAGTGTATGACATGTCTGGGACATGCATCGGCCTCGAGATATGCATGCTAGTGTATGACCATGTATGGGACATGGCGTTGGCTTAATATGTGTCAGTGTAAGACCTGTCTGGGACACGACATCGACATAGATGGATGAGAGCTAATACAAGACCATAGTTGGACTATGGCATCAAGTGAATGATGTACTCAAGACCGTAAGACGTTCTCTAATTTGGTAAATGTTGGTAAGTAAAATAAGGCTAAGTGTTGAAACTTTATTAGACATTAATGATGGTTCGAGTAAAAGAAATGAAAATTTATATTGTGATAAGTTCACTGATGTTTGGCTAGTATTCATATAAAATAAAGTTGCATGTGTTACTAAGTTTATTCTTTATTATTTCTGGTTTTCTCTAAGGGGACGTTCAAATCTTCTTTATTATTTTCTTCTGGGTTATACTCTCGGATTTCTGGTATGGTATTATATCTAGAATTCTTTATCATGGTTTCTCCTATCGTTCTTATTTTGAGAATTATCGAACCTGGCTTATTCTTAAGTGTATTCTTTGACTTGCGATAATAGTTTCTATTATGATTATGCTTCTGGTTTAATCATAGAAGTGTGGGAATTCTAGTATCTGAATTTCCCTAATCTTCGTGTAAAGAACTATTTTTAGTAAAGGTAAATTAAGTTATATGCATTTAAGTTTATTTTCTGGTCCGAGAATAATGTTGTGCAATTACAGTTAAATAGACATACAACTTGAAATGAAGAAATTTTATTCTTATAAGTATGATACGGAAACAAATTAGTGGGACTTTTATCATTCGAGAGATGTTGTTATAAGTAAAGTTGTCCTGATTAATAAAGAGACCACATCTATGAAGTTGGAATCATTTGATTCATGTTAGTAAAGTTTCTAAACAGTTGATGACCAGAGTATGGAAATATGGCTATAAATGGTAAATTAAACAAGTATTGCATTATTCGACTTTTAATTTGGAATTACAGAGAGGATTTGATTTTTGGTTTCTGTTACTATTATTTCAGAGTAAGATTTGAGTATTGAGAAACTCTGGGTTATACGGAGAATTGAGTACAGAGTTTACAACAGTATCTTGTCTATTCTTCCAAAGGATGTTGAATTGTCTATAGGGTAAAGCCGAATATCAAATGAATTCGAGATTATTACTATCAGTGATGACAGTGGGAAGAAAAAGAGAAAGGGCTATTATGAATTTCGTATCAGGATATCTCTCATCCCCAGGACAAAGAGAGATGCCAATTGGATTATGATGGATTGATGATGAAAGTCCATATGATTATTTTTGTATGTGCAGATATATTATTCGACAGATTTGGCTAAGTTATATGTTTCTGAGTTTATAGTTTTTAGAATATTAATCTCCAGTATTTCGAATTGAGCCTAAGGTTTATACCACAAAAATGGAAAGGCTACAGGAAATCTTGAGTATGAGACTGAATTGATATGTAATTTTGAGAAAGGGGTAAAAGTGACTCGTGAAAGTTGAAAGCAACTTCTTCTGGTAAGATTTTCGGGGACGAAAATCCCTAAATGGGGGAAGAATTGTAACAGCCCAATTTTGGGCCTAGTCGGAAAAATGGATTTGGAATCACTATTCTGAGGCCAAAGAAAAATATTTTGATGTTATTGTATGTGTTGTAATGTGATTTTATAAGTTCATGTTAATTTTGGTATATTATTTTTAGCAATTTCTAGTCCAATTTCGAAAAAGAACAAAATCACGTAAATGGTAAAAGTTGTGTTTTGATGCCTAAAGGTGTTAAATTACTTTGTATCTTAAGTTAGGGGTCTTTAAAGTTAAATTAGGCCATTGAAAGTGTGATGGCCGGCCAAGGGAGACAAAATGGTCAAAAAGCCAAAATTTATGGCTTTTAGGTGACTAAATTGGCTAAAAATAGAATAAAATAAAGAAAAGAAAGATCTCATCTTTTCTTCATCCTCTCTCCACCAAAAATAGCAGCAATGAAAGGGTTTAGAAGCTAGAAAATTTCAGCAAAGGAACTCCCATGCTAGTAAGTAATTTTAATGTCTTTCTTGATAATTTTTACATTTTTGGAACCCCTAAAGCACGAGCTTTCAAACGAGGGGACTATTTTGCAAAATGATTAAGAGTCTAAGGTTTTGCCATGAAAGCATATGTGACAACCTTTATGAAAGAAGTTTGCATGAAAACATCTAAAATTGGGTATTTTACAAAGTTGTAAAACAAGCTGTAAATGTGTGAAATAGTTGAAATTATGAGTTGCTATAATTATGAAAATGGTTTTTATAGGCTTAATGAGTAATAAAATGTGATAAAAATCATTTTACGAGCCTAGGGGCAATTTTGTAAGTTTGGAAAAGTATAGGGGCAAAATAAAAAATTTTGCCAAAAAGTGTCATTGGACTAATTTGATTAGTATATTGTTTTAATAAGTTAAATATGATGTCATAGATGATGAAAAACGAGATTTGGACTTAGAACGAGGAAAAACGAGAAATTGATGTTTAGGCCTCTTTTACCAATTTGGTGTCGAGGTAAGTTCGTATGATAATAATAATGCAAAGTTATGTTTGAATTACATTCCTTATTAATATTTCATATATTATATGATTTAATATATTGGAAGATTGATGGAATATGATGTTTTTTTGAAACGAGTAAGTTGGTATGAAAGTAATTTATCAACTTCATTATCATGTGCTTAATACTTGATATTGTACGAAATATGGATATATGCCTTATTTGGAATTGAGTTGTGATGATTCAATGAAAATGTGATGATATGTGTGCTAGTATAAGACCATGCCCGGGACATGGCATCGGCACTGACATGAGACATTGTATAAGACCATATCCAGGATATGGCAACGATAAGTGGATCCATGTAAGACCATGTATGGGACATGGCTTTGGTATTCTATTTGGTGTATGATAATTCTGAACATCTTTTAGCATCCTGAGTGTTCAACGGGTAATGTAATGGATGATGTGATGAAAGCTCTAAGTAAAGCACGTTAAAGAAGGTATGATTATATACTTTATTATGAAATAGTACAGGTATGTATGCAGAACTCATGAGAAATGATTCGGTCTATGATGCACCTTTGTTAAGGTTGCAAATAAGTAAGTCATGTTTATGAGAATGATTTTGTAATGACCTTGTGGTTATGGTTCTATGTTCATGATGTATATAGTACTTAGTGAATACTATGAAATTGGCATGATTTGGAATAAGTCTTTAATACTTGATGACATTGAGATTATGGGTCCATGCCTATGATGCATAGCTATGTGTTCTTACCATGATAGATGAAATGATGTTGTATTAATTTGTGAACAATAATTTTGAATGAGTAAATTAGCCTAGACAATTTTGGGCTACTGCAGTAGTGTAACTTTGAAAATACACTAAAAATAGTGGAAAATGAGTTAGAGGCAGAATAAAATATGGATTTAAAGCTTGTTGAGTCTAGTTTCTTATAAAAGAAACTATATAAGCAAAAGAATTTCCTATAATGAGATATTTGAAGTTGTGAGAGGTAGATTCAGAATGAATTTGAAATCCCCTATTCTGATTTGAGAAAATCATTATAAGCTGTAAAAAAAATATTTATTTGTTATAATTTATATTTTTATAATCCTTAATGAGTATATTTTCAATATAATTGGATGAGAACATTATTCGAGTTCTGTGCTATGAGATAATGGAACTTTAGTGCATAAGGGTCAGAACTGTTAGACAGTGAATCGGGGGTAACTTTGAGGAATAAACTATACTATTTGGCTAAACCAAAAATTTTGGAAATTTTATGGTAGAAATGTACATGAGTTTAGTTTCAAGAAAAATTAACAGAACCTAATTTAGAGTTTTTTAGCTCCAGATATAAGTATTTTATTGACTACTGTACAATAAGATAGCTTATCATGAACTTGAGAATATGTTGGGAACATTGATAAAAACACGTTAATGAGTTGCTTCTTATTCTCATATGAACTTATTAAGTGTAAAGCTTACCCCCTTCCTTTCCCATGTTCTCTAGTGTTGCCAGGTTAGCTCGGATTTGAGTTCGTCAGAGATATTATCAAACTGTTAAGCTATCGCCATTGGCGTAAGTGATTTCAAGTACTTTGAGTCTATGGCATGTATAGGAGTTTAAATATTTGAATGTGTGATATTTGTTTTAGCCAAACGTATCAGCTTACTTTAGCTATTGAGGCTGTAAACCTATTTATATATGCATGCATGTGCTATGGTCTTATGTGATGAGTTTATAATGATTATGGCATGAATATGGTAAATATGTGAATAAAATCTATGATATATGTTGCATGAAAAATTGACATGATCATAACATGTTTATGGACGTTTAAGTGCCCATGTATGCCTTGTTGTATGCTATTGTATAACTATGTGTGCGTATGTTGTGAGGGTGACAAAATGGCTTGGAAAATAACCTTGTATTTGTCCACATGAGTAGACGCACGAGCGTGTGTCTAGGCCGTGTGTGACACATGGTCTGCCCACATGGGCGTGTGACCCGGTCTTGTGTTCCCTGCACCTTGGAAATTCAAGTCAGTTTTGCATGGTAGTAAACACACGGGCAGAGACACGGCTGTGTGTCTCAACCGTGTTGTGGACATGGCCTAGCACACGGGCGTGTGCCTTGGCCGTGTGTCTTCTTTTGTTCATGACCAAATGGACAGAGAGTTACACGGGTGAGAGACATGGGCGTGTCCCAATGAACACTAGGCCGTGTGGTACGCATGGGCAACGAACACGGCCATGCCAAAATGATCACACGGGCGTGTGCCCTCTACCCACACGGGCGTGTAGAGCCTTAAAGCATGAATTTTCCAAGTTTTTCTTAAGTTCTCAATTGGTTCCAAACCACCCTGAATGTATGTTTTGGGCCTAGTAAGCCCGTTTAAGATACTGTATGCATGTGAAATGAAAATTTTTAAATTCGAATGAAATTTCATTGCCAGTTTGGTATGAAAGTGCTTGAGCTAAGTTCGGTAGCATCTCCAACCTTGTCCTGGCGTCGGATATGAGTGAGGGGCGTTACAGATCCAAATTTGATTTCTTTGGTTCTTGATCTAAACATAGTCAAATTAAACTTATTCAAACACAAATTCATTCAATTTATTCCGGAAACATATAAATGGGAAAATTACCATTTTGCCCCTAATATTTTACACTTTTTACAATTTAGTCCAAATTGCACAAAACACAAAACATGCAAAATTTGCACACACCATGCTTAGGCCAAATGTTACCCATGCTCATACAAGTCCATACATTTAATTTATTTCACATTTTAGTCCCTCAATTTATTATTTTTGCAATTTAGCCCTAATTACTCAAATTCATCAAAAATTCCAATACAAAACATATTAATCCAAAACACATCTTTCACAATTCATCAACTAACATCACAAAACTCAATTATTCATCAATGGCATAACTCAAAATATTCATCAAAATCAGAAATTCAAGCATGGGCTTTGTACATTACACTTTATGCGGTTAAGCCATTTTTTACTAAATCGGCATCCAAATAGTAAAATTAAAACACGAAAAATTAACACATATAAATTCACACATAATAAACACAGAAAAAATTTTTAAATATTTTTTTAACTCAGATTCGTTGTCTCGAAATCACCGTTCTGAACAGGGTCTAAATCGGGTTGTTACAACTCTCCCCCCTTAGGGATTTTCGTCCCTGAAAATCTTACCGCCGAATAGGTTTGGATAATGTTCTCTTACAGTATCTTTCTTACTCGGTGACAAACGTAAACCCAATACAAAATCCATTGTCCCACTATCCCATTTCTACTCGGGAATCATAATAGATTATAACAAATCAGATGACACTTGATGTTCAAGTTTATCTTGCTAACATATCAACCATTTTGAAACAAAGTCAAAAATATTTCTTTCATCCTAGATCACCAATAATGTTGTTTCAGATCATTATACATTTTCATACTACCCGGGTGAACAGATAATCAACTGCTATGAGTTTCATTCAAAATCATCTAAATCAAGTCTGAATTTCTCAGAACACATATTCGATTTTTGAATCCCAGACAACTCTCAGTATCAAATTGGAATTTGAATCAACATTCAAATCACATTGAGCTCGCTTTGCTAACAAATTATTATCGACTTTCTGAGCCTCTGAAATCTGTTTAATAAATGAAGGTCGTGCTTTTAACTCAACTATTATCAAACCCTCATCAGACATAGCCATATGCTCGTTCATTGCACGCAGAGCAAACAGATATTTTCGGCTTAAAGCATCCACAAGAACATTAGCCTTTCCCAGGTGGTAGTCAATTATAAGCTCATAATCTTTTAGCAACTCTAACCATCGTCGCTGTATCAAATTTAGATCTTTCTGAGTCATCAAATATTTCAAGCTTTTGTGATCATAATAAACGTGACATTTCTCACCGAACAGGTAGTGACGCCATATTTTCAATGTAAACACGATAGTTGCCAATTCTAGATCATGTGTCGAATAGTTTTTTTTGTGAGGTTTTAAATGTCTCGAGGCATAAGCTATGACTTTGCTTTCCTACATCAAAACACAACCCAAACCATTCAAAGATGCATCACTATAAATAACAAATTCTTTACTCGATTGTAGCTAAACTAGCACTAGAGCTTCGTTCAACAGAGCTTTCAATTCTTTTAATTTGGTCGGTGCCATTCTATACGGAACTATCGATATCGGAGTCATCCCAAACACTAACACAATACCAAACTCTACCTCTCGAATCAGTGGCAAACCCGGTAATTCTTCAGGTGACACATCCGGATACTTACACACAACTGGTACTAATTCAATTTTCTTTTCAGTCACTTTAGAATAAAGCACATAAGCAAAGTAAGCTTTACAACTCTTTCTCACATATTTCTGAGCTAACATCAAAGATATCACTGTCGGTAAACCATTCAGATCATTAGACTCAATCCGATTAATGTCATCATTTTGGCATCTCAAATCAATAGTCTTTCATTTGTAGTTTACAATAGCATTGTGCAAAGTCAACCAATCCATACCCAGAATTATATCAAACTCGTCAAATAGCAACAACATCAAATCAGCCGGAAAATATGAATCTCGAACCATCAATGGACAATTCTTACACATTTTGTCAACTAGAATACACTGGCCCAAGGGTTCGATATTCTAATCACAAACTCAGCAGACTCTATAGGCAAAGTCCTACTGGATACTAAGGTCTCACATACATAAGAATGAGTCAAACCAAGATCAATCAATGCAATTACACTAGTATCATAGAGAGTGAATATACCAGTAATAACGTTTGGGGTTGAAGCCTACTCGCGAGCGCGAATAGCATAAGCTCTGGCAGGTGCATGAGCCTCAGATCGAACTGCTATGTCTTTAGTTCCTTTCTGACTGCTACTCACATTACCCGTATTTCTGGGTGGTCTACCTCGAGCTGACATGTTACTCAGTCTCACACTCTGTATGATATTTTGCTTGGCTAACATAGGGCACTCACGAATGAAATGATCCATCGACCCACATTTAAAACAGGACTGATCAAGTAATCTATAGTTTTCAGGATGTCGTTTACCACAATGCTTGCACTTAGGTGGATTCAGCCAGATATTACCAATAGTAGCAATCAAAATGGCTCGTGAACTCACATGTGGTCTGTCTCGATCACATCTGGAAAAACTCGCAGTATTCTTTGATCGGCTAAAATCATCCCTGAATTTCTTCGATGCTGACAGAAATGTCTTACCCGATGATCTCTTACGGGAATCTCTGGCTTCAAAATTAACTTTTCTTTTCTTTTCTTTTCATATAACTTGGGAAGTTATAGGAACTTGAAGGGGTGGAGGTTGTTGAGCAGCCAGATTCATCCGAACGAACTCCATGAACCACTCATTCATTAGCTGGAAGAAGGCTTGCTTAGCCTCTCCCTCTATACTACTTGAAATCCGCCTAGAATCAGTCGGCATTGCCCCCTAAGTAGGAGCGGGCGTATTGCTTTTTACATCATCCGTTATGGCTCGATCGAGATCTATTAACAATAAGAAAACACATTTTTAATTATTAGGAATCATCACACTATCGTAGTTTATAATTATGGCATGGATAGCTAGACTCACACACGCTATGTTAGTCCTAGAATTGGCTAAATCGTAGCTTTGATACCAATTAAATGTAACACTACTAACTCGTATCGGTCGTCGGAATAGGGTTACGAGGTATTACCGGACAAGACACAAATTTCAAACAATCGTATGCGTACACTTGCTCAAACTCTTAAAACAATCAAATATTAACATGTATAACTAATTTAAATTCTTTACGAATCATATCATAACATTTTTCAAACATATATCCAGTTATATAATTTATAAGCAAATAGTGCCCATTATATCTTTTTACCACATAGCATAAGCGCATATCAAAGATATTATAAATAATTCAATCAATTATTACAAACAAGAATTATATAAAGTAAGCATATTTAAATACATATAATTTTTAGCAAAACTCTATTTGGCACAATAAGAATATAATAAATTTAACCAAATCATTCATGGTATAAATACATTACTATATATATATGGTTTCAAATGGCTAAATCATAAACAAGTCTACTTATAAGTTCATCTAAATAGATTGTGCAAGACTAAAAGGTCTTGTATCAATTTAAACATATATTAAAAGAACACCGAATTGTCTAACCATCAAAGTACATATAACCATTCACATTCACCTATTTTGCATAAAAACAATCATGATTCCTTATAACTTAAATTACTATTCAGTCGGTCATTTTACAAAGCCTTAGCCAAATGAAATCATGCTTATTACTTATGTTTATTTTAATGTCTACTTTTAACTTTACTCAATCACATTACGTGCATGTAATGTCACATAGAATCAAATCCATATATTAACCATAATTTGCATTTCACATCAAACACATAAAAAATATGTATATATATACATATAACATAACAAACACTTGTTTAATACTTGTAAATACCAAAACTGAATCTAAACATGTTAATATCACTTATCTGCAAAAATAACAAATGTCATATTCAATACCAATTCAATGATTACATTTTTGGATAGGCACATATAAATATATATATCAAACCAACACATCATATGCTTATATATATATAAGTGCCGAATCATGATTAACTTACTAACATAATTCATATTCATTTCTTCACTTAATGAAAGCATATTGAACTCACTTTTATCAAATCCATAATCGAATCATCTTGTTACCAAAATACATGGTAAAACTAAATAAAACATGTTTCGTATATATATACACATAACATTGCCGAATCATCAATTCAATAATTTCATTACCTAAATTGAACATTTAATTGAATACACTCTTCAACCAAATTAAATCATTACTATCAAATACAAGACATATCCGAATAATTAAACAATAGGTAACATATCAAGCATAATTCATACTTACATATATATCATAGCCGATTCAAAAAAACCAAATAAAATCATCATTTGAGCGTAGCATATAAACCAAACTTAGCAAAAACAAGAACCATGATCAAGATATCAAATACTTATATATCAAATTAGCCATTTTCGCATGGCATATTATATACAACTCTTCAAACATATCCGAAAAGTAGTTAGCCTATACATGCCATAGGTTAAAAATTTAGCTTTTAAAAATACCGATAAATAGACGATAATGTGATAGACTTCACTGACGACCCCTGAGCTCGTAACTAGTCTCCAAAATCTATAAAACATAAGCAAACATACACACACAGTAAGCTATCACAGGTTAGTAAATCATAAGCAAATAGTAAATCATAAGCAAATAAACATCTCAATGACATAATCAACTCAATTTAACCAAACCAATTCATGCTATCATAATCACATTTAATCTCAAACTTGCAAATTCATATTCAACATATACATTCATGTATCAACTTTAACTTGGCCAAAATACATATATATCCATTATCAAAGTTATCATTTACTTCCAAGGTCATAATATCATCATATAGAAAAATATATATACTCATTCATATATGTATACACATGTTTTACACTTTAATGTCACATATTTATATCATTTTGCCGAATATAGATTTGCATTTAGTATACATATAACCAACTTTATAACATGATTCATATCATCACTTCAAATACCAACACTTACCTTAATTTCAATACATTAGCTAACAAATACTTGTACCTTTTAATTTGATTTCGCATTTAGTCTTTACTTAAGATTGCCTGTTGAATCATTTGGAATTAAATAGGATACTCGTATTGTAATATCTTGATTTTGGGCCTAGTCGGAATAGTGGTTTTGTGACCACAAAATCTGAGATAGAAATAATTATTTTATAATTATTTTGTTGTTTATGATATGATTGCATGATTGTGTGAAAATTTCGTGATGAAATCCTATGCCTAAATTGCTTAAATTGAAATTAGGGACTAAATCGAATAATGTGAAAAACTTGCATTCTAGAAGTTTCTAGTATGAAATTATTTTGAAATATTAATTAGGAGGTCTTAAATATAAATTTTACCAATTTCTAAGTTTATGGACAAAAATTGGACATGGATGGAATTTTTGGAAAGTTTAGTAGTAAGGGCATTTTGGTCATTTAGGGGTAAAATGAATTAAAATACAAAATTAAAAGCCAATTTAGCTCATCTTCTTCACCATGGCCGAATATAGCAAGGAGAAACCATGAATAGGGTTTTTCAAGCTTCCAAGCTCGATTGTAAGTCCATTCTAGCCCCGTTTTTCAAGTTCTTTACGTTTTTAGAGTCCCGGTAGCTCGATTTAGCTTATGCTAGCAATAATTTAACCTAGGGTTTATATTTGGAAAAATACCCATAGGTGAAATTTGTGTATTTTGTTGTTTTATGATAGAATATGAGGTTTTAAATTATGTTAGACAACTTGTGTTACTCGGTTTTAAGTGAAAACGAGCAAAAGGGCTTAATCGGTAAAAATACCTAATAGTCATAAGTACAGGTTAGAGTGAGAATTTGATGTTGCCATAGAAGGGAAAAATGATCATCATGTCATAAAACATAAGAAAATAGGCTGAAGTTTAATTTACAAGCTTTGGGGAAAAAGTGTAAATATGCAAAAGTTTAGGGGCAAAATTGTAATTTTTCCAAAATATGATTTTGGGTCAATTTGAATAATGTGAGTCCTAATTAGACTATATTTTAAATGATAGAGCAAGGAAAACTAAAATTCGGGCTAAAATGGGGAAAATACCAAGTTGTGGACGAAATGGTAAAAGTAGCCATTATCGCATACTAGGTAAGTTCATGTGTAAATAATGTAGCATAATTGTTATTTTTAAGTTATTGATGTTAATTATATGATATGATGATTTTTATCATGAAATATAAGCTTTGTGGTTATTTTCGAATAAAATGTAAATTATGTGAGCTACTTGTTAAATATAAATTGTTACCGAGTATTGGTTTCGGTATTCTACGGAAGACGGTAAGGATATGTGTTCGAGGAAAATCCCGTTTGAACTTTAGGAATAGATTAGGATACAAGTGACATGTCACTAGGATGGTTGAGCATCCGAACTCGTTGAGTTGAGTACGAGTTCACTTATGGATGCGAATGTCCGAACTCATTGAGTTGAGTCCGAGTTCGTGAGATGTAACTAGGCATCCGAGCTCATTGAGTTGAGTCCGAGTTCACTTAGGGACGGGTTACATGATTGCTTGATTACATTTGTAGCACTTATGTGCAAATTATCCATGTATCCGAGTTATATTCCGATATGTTCAACGGGTAAAGTTCTACTCAAATGGAGGAATACTCAAGATGAAAGGGACGTATTGGTAAGTGTTGTGAAATGGATACTTTGAACAGGTATGTACTTAACCCTCGGGTTGAAAAATCGATATAACAACAATATGGTAAGATGATAAATGAAAATATGATATGAATGTCTTGGTGATGATTATGCAAATGATGTTTTATGTTTGCTTATATGGTTATGTTACTTGCTATTTGCATGTGAACTTACTAAGCATTTATGCTTACTCCCTCCTTTTCATTCCTTGTAGTGTTGATAAGCCACTCGAAAATCGGAACGGCTCTGAGGCACGCTCACACTATCCGTATACCATCTTGGCATAATGGCTTGTATATTTTGAGTATGGCATATATAGCATTATAATCATTTTGTAAATATGGTCTTATGATATGGTTATTGAGTAGTATAAAAATGCTTGGTAATGATTAGCCATCGGAATGGCTAATTATGATCATATTTGGTGTTATGTATGTCAAATTGCTAGTTAATCCATGAAAACCATGAAATAGGTAAAATTTACCATAAAATAGATTCAGACAGCAGTAGTGACGTGAAATTGAAAAATCATTAAAAATAGTAGAGATATAATTAGATGATGAATAAAACATGGAATTGAAGAACTATGAGTCTATTTTCATATGGAAGAAACGAAACAGGTATATGAGTTATATTTTATGAGATGTTTAAATTTTTGTGAAACAGGGCCAGAGCAATTTCTGGATCCCCTGTTCTGACTTTGGAAATTCACCATAAATTGTATAAAAATAATTAGAAGTCATAATTTATATGTACAGATTTTTTATTGAGTCTAGTTTTAAGAGAAACAAACTTCATAGTCATTGAAATTATTTACAGAGAGATATCTGATTCGTAATACACAGAGGTCAGAGCAGTCAAACCCTGAAACAGGGAGACTTTAACTAATAAACTGTACTAGTTGGCCTAGACAAAAATTCTAGAAAAAAATTAGTAAATAGATATATGAGTCTCGTTTCAGGGAAAATTTATGAAATTGGATTTTGAGTTTTGTAACTCGAGATATGAATTTTTAAGCGACTATGACGCAGATTGCTAGTTTGACTGGAAATTTTAAAAATAAATTGTTTGAGCTGTTTAAGTAATGAATTAAGTCTGTTAACACCTCGTATTCGATTCCAGCGACGGTATAGGGTACGGGGCGTTACACGTATAGTCGCACATATAATACAATGCCAACGTCCCAAACATGGTCTTGCATGTAATTACATATTGATTACACTATCCTAGACAGGGTCTTACTCGTAAACACATATCGGAATCACCTATCGATCCAACATATGAAAAGTGGTGTTACTCGTACACACATATCAGAATCACATATCGATGCCAACGTATTAAACGTGGTCTTACTTTCACACACATATCGGAATCACATATCGATGCCAATGTATTAAACGTGGTCTTACTCGTAATCACATATCGATACCTACGTCCCAAATATGGTCTTACACGTAAACACATATCGATGCCAACGTCCCAAACGTGCTCTTACACGTAATCACATATCGATGCCAACGTCCCAGACGTGGTCTTACAGATAATCACATATCGATGCCCATGTCCCAGATGTGGTCTTACACGTAATCACATATCGATGCGAACTAAAAAATGTACTATTATAAAACCGAATTATAAGATCATATTACTCACAAATCATACCAAAATCACATTTTTCATTACTCAATGCCGATTCATAACTTACTAATAATCATTACAATTATTTATAGATCACATATATTGAAATTTAACAACATCTGTTTGCTTATAAACTTGCCTCGAACAATGACGATCGGAACGAAACGACTATTCAATAACTTTGGTTTTCCTCCGATCCAAATTTGATTTCTTTGGTTCTTGATCTAAACATATTCAAATTAAACTTATTAAAACAAAAATTCTTTCAATTTAGTCCGAAAACACATAAATGGGAAAATTACCATTTTGCTCCTGACATTTTACACTTTTTACAATTTAGTCCAAATTGTACAAAACACAAAACATGCAAAATTTACACACACCATGCTTAGGTTGAATGTTACCCATGCTCATAAAAGTCTGTACATTTCATTTATTTCACATTTTAGTCCCTCAATTTATTATTTTTGCAATTTAACCCTAATTACTCAAATTCATCAAAAATTCCAATACAAAACATATTAATCCAAAACATATCTTTCATAATTCATCAACTAACATCACAAAACTCAATTATTCATCATTGGCATAACTCAAAATATTCATCAAAATCAGAAAGTCAAGCATGGGCTTTGTACATTACACTATAACAATCTTATGAAACAATGGTCGAATATGGCTTTCTTTTCTTTTTCTTTTCCTTTAGCTAATTTTGGCTACCAAAAGATGAACATGCATGGCTTTTATTATTTTATGATTTATATTATATAACATTATTATCATTTTACCTATTTAACCTTCGTTATAAAATAATAAACCATTATAAACCATGCCTTTAACCGTCCAACTCATTTATTTATGGCCTAATTGCATTATAAGTGCTTCATATTAATAAGACAAGTTCAATTAAGCACTTTCATATTTAACTATTAACTTTTCACTTTATGCGATTAAGCCTTTTTTTACTAAATTGGCATCCAAACAGTAAAATTAAAACACGAAAAATTAACACATATAAATTCACACATAATAAACACAGAAAATAATTTTTAAATATTTTTCTGACTCAGATTCGTTGTCCCGAAACTACTGTTCTGAATAGGGTCTAAATCGGGCTGTTACAAATTAACACACTTATTTATTATACAAATGTTTTCTGTCATCCACAATTTCAAACAATGAATTTACTTACTCGAGCTCAATATTAATATCTAATTAAATTCCAACACTTAGCTTCCATTTTTCTTATTGACATTCGTCAAATTAGAGAACACTTTACGGTTTTGTGTACGTCATTTACTTGATGCCATAGTCCAAATCAGGTCTTACACAAAATCACAATGCCATAGCCCAACTATGGTCTTACATGTCATACTTTGCCATGGTCCAACCATGGTATTATCCGTCAATTCCTCATTGAACGATCGTACTCATTTCCTGCATTCTACTCAATTTGATCTTCCAATTCAATTTTTATACTATTATAATATTCATGGTTCAATAACAAAGACATAAAATAAAACATCATATTATCTCTAATTTAACAATTAAACATAAAATTCTACCATATTAACATATTGATTACACTTACTCAAGCAAGTGTACATAAACACACATTTCGTCTATTTGAGTAAATTTGCTTACCATATTCACTTAATCAAATATGTTGAGCACATAATATCATATGCATGCCAAGCAAACACGGATAGGCTTATCACCATATAAACTTTCATTTTATTCTACGTTTCCACATTTTTCAACTCATAGTTATCACACTTCGTACATTCACACATACATATCATGAACTTCTATTCATACCTTTCTGAGTTTCGTCTCATCATAATTGCACTTTATTTGAATACTTTAGCATCATTATCTACGTGATCGGGTGTAGCTTGGTTGGAGAGTACCTTTATCTAAACAAGATAGTTCTCATTTGTGTCAGGAGACATCACACTATCACAAATATATGGCATGTATAGCTAGACTCTTACATGTGCTAGGTTAGTTTGAGAACCGACTAAACCATAACTCTGATACCATTAAATGTAACACTTCTTACACGTGTCTGACGCTAGAACAGGGTACGAGGCATTACCAAATTTAATCATTCACAAACATGCAAAAATCAGGTTATAAAATTTCATTCGTATAAAAAATTTTCATACACATGCATAATGTCCCATTCATGGGCCTACGAAGCCCTAAACATGCATTGAAAGTAGTTAGGGACTAAACCGAGAACTTTAAAAAGTTTTGGAAAAACTTAGAAAATTTTTCCATGACACAAGGTCATACGCCCATGTGGACACAGGGACACGCCCGTGTGCCTTCGACGTGCTCGTATCCTCAGGCCTTGTAACTCTCTGACTATGATGTCAACAAATAATTTAATCCACATGGCCAAGCCACACGCTCGTGTGCTAAGGCCGTGTTCCCCCACACGGTTGAGACACACGGCATGTCTCACCCCGTGTGGCCAACACTTAGGCTATTTTCCAAGCCTTTAAGTTACCCTTAATCCTTCACATCTTTATTTCCATATTACACAATTAATTCATGGCCATGACCATTTAGATTTGGTCATAAAACATTCATCATGCACATATATCTTAATACCAATTATGCATGCCTTACAAGCATAATCACATCAAGAGCACTAGAACTTAGCACGGATAGATAGATTTAATCACTATGAGCCACACCTCATGGCCATATATAAGTAACTCAATTGATGTGAACCCGATCTTATCATGTGACGACCCAACGCCGCCACATTGAGAATGGCCTAAGCTCGAGTGGCCCAAGTGCAAAATAAAGTTTGATTTCTGTTCAATGAGCTCATTTGCTCATTCCTTGAGATTAATGTAGCTCGATCTAGCTCGTTTAAGCTCAACTCAGCTTCATGATAGTTCGTTGAGCTTGAGGACATGATATTTAATTTTCATGCATATTTTAGTAGTTGGAATAAAATTACTAAGTTAGTAATTTAGTTCAGCTGGAATAAAATAGAATTTTCATGTGTTTAAATTTTGATCATTTAATTAGCATAAGTATGTTTAAGTTAGTGCATTATTTTAGTGTGACATAGTTACTGCATGATTTTAATGTGTGTTAGCTGAATTAATGTGCAGGTATTATTTTGTCTTAGTTTTAACGTGTTTTAAATGTGTTAGCTGAATTTAATGGATTAAAATTGTCCCAAGCTTTAGCAAGTTAATTTGTCTTAGTTTGTGCATAACTTTAATGTGTCAATAACAAGACGTATTTAATTGTTTTGTCTAGCTGAACATGGCATTGATGGTTAATTAAGCTGTCCAACCGAATTAAAGTTGTCTTAAGGCTGCCAAATTTTAATGTGTCTTGAGCTAACTTAATTTGATGTGCAGGCAATCATATTGCTTGGACAAAATTTAATTGGTGCTTAGTTCTGCTGACCAGCAAGCAAGGTGCATTGGACGACATTTAATGAGGAAGCATGCATCTTGCATGTTCTTGGACGGCATTTAAGAAAGGAGATGCTGATTGGAGTTTTCCATGTGCCTTTTTCATGTAGCTTAAAAGGTCCTTGAGTGAATTAATACAGCTGCTATTTATCTTCTCCATGTGACTTTCATGAAACATTAAGAGCCACTGATACGAACCTGGTCGCGTCATGTTACAATTCAACTCTACAACATCGAGCATGGCCTAAGCTCGAGGGGCCTAATTGCAAAATGAGGCCTATTCTCAGCTTGTTCAGCTCAAATTTTCTCATCTCCAGCTCAATGAGTTTGTTTGCTCATTCAACGAGCTTGACTCAGCTTAAATAAGCTCGTTTGAGCTCATCTTTAAATTCTAATTCTTGTGTTTTATTAAGCTGGAATAAATTAGTTAATTCATTTTAATTAAGTTAGTTAATTAGTTAAGGTTTAATAATTTTTTTCAAATCTAGACATTTTTAATTTATTATATTAAAATATGTTTAATATGTCTAGCTTATGACATAAATTTAATGTGTCTAATTTAGAACAAATTAATTAGCTGCTGCTAATTTAATTTGTCCAGCCGCATGACATAAATTGGTCTTGATTTAATTGTTGCCGATTTTAATGTGTCTTAACTCTTTTAATTGCTGTTTTACTTTGCAGTAAATACAAGCATGGGACAACACTAAAAAGGAGCTGAAGCATTAAAGGAAAGCATGCTAGTTGACGGATTTAATGAGTTGCTGGTTGACAAATTTAATATGTCCTAACTCATTTAAGTGTTGTTTAAATTTGCAGCAGATACATGCATGGATTGGCCTAGGAAAGAGCTGAATCAACATCTTTTTTCAGCTGACTTTTTCATGCACAACAACAGCCATGAAGAGTTAATTTTACAGCTGTAGCATTTAATTCCCTCTAAATAACGCATTGGGCATTACAATGGACACCTTTTTCTTCACCAAGTAATCAGCTGAATGGGGCTGGCCTTTGAAGTCTTCCAAACTGAATTAAAAGCTCCATTGACCGTCCAGCTAACCAAGGCACCGTCTAGCTGCAAGCATGCCTTTGGCCGAATATACCAAGGGCCATTTTGAGCTCATTCATTACTCTAGTTGTTGAGAAAGCTTCCAGGAAACTTCCAAGTTGTTTCTTAGCAATTTCTAGCAGAATTTAAGTGTCTAATGAGCTACCTAAGAGACCATTCGGCTAGCTCTTAATCTGCCTATAAATAGTTGTTCAAACTATTGTAAAAGGGACTTTATGCCGAATTTATGCTAAATTGCTATTTTGTGAGAGTCCTCACTCTTGTTATTCTCCAAAGACTGACCTGACTTATCAAGTGATCCTTGTGGCATCAACCCGTCTTTGTTATCGAACTTATCACTTTGTTACCAAAGTGTGGCATTCACTTATACCGAAGGTTCCTATTAATCTTGATAGAGGGTCTCGATCTTCAACTTGTCCTTTAAACGTTCCATTGCCATTGTTTCTTTCACTAAGCGTTCATATAAGTTTCGAGTTAACACATCAATATTGTTTAGTTCCTACTTGAACCTTAGCCGAACCGTATCCCTATTCCATAACTGATTTTGCTATTTCTTTTTTGAATTTTCCTTCTTTGAATTTTCTTAGCCTATTTGCAAACCGTTTGAAGCTTACCCAATTTATCGATTAGGAAAAACTTTACAACTCAATTCTTAACCGAGGTGAGCATATATCATTTGGTATCAGAGCTGGCTAAATTAAGGTGAGAATCATTATTTTTGGTATTCCCAGGATTGTAATTTAGTAAAAAAAGGGAAAAAATCGTACCAAAAAAAGAAGAATATACATATATAGTAAAAAAAAAAGAGGTTGAAATATTAAAAAAAAGAATACAAAAATTCGAAATTAAAAAAAAAAGAAGTGAAAAAAAAATTGTGTTTCAAAGAGTTTTCTGCCCGAGATTTCATCACTCATTTTAAAACCAAAAACACCACATTTCTACCTGCCCATTTCTTTTTTTCAAGCCTTCCTATTCGTCCCACATAACTTTCCCATCTAACCAGCATTAATTTTTTTTTTTGCAAGCCGCCCCACAAACGGACATTGATTTGTCTAAGTAGTCTGCGGAGAACCTCGAGAGGCGAACTTGAGCGAAAAAAGGCACGAGTGTGTGGTGATATTATTCGAGAGTGTAAAATCCGAAATTTAGAGGATTTTTCTTTTTAAGAGAATTTGTGAGGTTTATGTTGGTGAGTTTTTCATTTTTTGTTTAATCATTTTTTTTGTCCATCCATTCAATCATGAATAAAGAAGTGTTTTCAGAATCCGATTATCAATATTTGATGAATGAGATGGGTAGAATCGTGAACTCCAAATTTGACCAGTTGCATGAGCGATTGGATTGAATCGAGAAAAGAGACCAACGAGAACAACTTTCTTCAAGTCAAAAGATGGAGTCAAGGTCGTTACAGAGACACGTATTTGATGATCACTTGAGGAGAGACTCATACCAAGATTTTTATTCTTCAAAAAAGCTGAGACGGTATGAAGCAAACCGTGAATTTGAAACCTTTCAAGGATATCAACGAGAAAGTAGAAATCTCTCTTCAAGTGCCTTAAAGTGTTCATATACGGAGGAATCTTCACGAAGAAGTGAATGTGTTTTGTCTAAGTATTCGCCCATGGAAATTCATTCCCGAAGAGACGCATATCATGACTACTATTCATAAAGGAATTCAAGGTGGAGTAAAGCAAACATCAAGTTTGAATCCTATTACAGTGACGAACGAGAAGATCCAAGTAATTCTTTGTATGTGCAAAGGTATTCACCTATGAAGATTCAATCTCGTAAAGACAACCATATTTCGTATGTAGATCCTTCATATCTTTCCCAATGAAAGGCTTTTCATTTTGACCCTTTTCTGTTATCTTCTTCATGTAATAAAATCGAAAAAACAATTGAAAGAAGAAAAGAAAAAGAGAGACTGTGAAAAAGAAAATGAGAATGAGAAAAAGAAAAAGAACTTGGTCAAGAAAAGAAAATTGAAAATAAGAGTGAGTATGAAGAAAGAAAGAAAAATGATCAAGAAATAAGTCTTTTTGAAAAAGAAAGTGAGTTCGAAAAAGAAGCGAGTGGAAATGAAGAACGAAAGTAAGAAAAAGCGAAGAGTGTTTCAACTAACCTAACTACAAGATCTCCTTGTATTGTTTCTTCTTTTCAGGTTTCTGAAGATCCTATTGACAAGCTACAACTTCTTTATCTTCCTAAAGAGAGACGATTTCAGATGATTGAGAAAGGTAATATCAAAGTTGACGATAGTCACAAGTGCTAAAAAGTAAGCAAGGTAAGGAATCCCTAGCAATCGAGTCTCGACAATCAGGTTTGAAAGTTGTTTATAAAATTTCCGATGACTTAATCTTTGAACGATCTCCTTATTTTGATTGGGTTAATTGTTATTCACTGTTTGTGGATGATAAAATTGTTTTGAGTGGGGGAATAAAACATTGTTCACTTGATGTGTTTTGCATTGAAAAATCTGTTGATATTGTTAGATTGAATCAACAAATGCAAAATGTAATCATGCGTGATGACGAGTTTTCACGTAAAACACTTAATTTGCTTGAATGTAATGGTAGTGTGAATTCTCAACATCTTTGTGCGAATTTCTCTTATTTGTGCAAGTCTGTTTGGAAGAGTTTCAAGGAGTTTGATTGTTTACATATTTTTTTACTTAAATCATTTTCATATGACATGTGTGATTTATTGGTGAAAACAAATTTCTTGCAGAACTTTGGAACAAGTGACCAAAACTATGTGTTCAAGCCCGGCGCATGTTCTCTTAAGTTATTGCCAAGCCTAGGTGAGCATCGCAATTGTATTTCGAATAAATATGTTGACCTTTTCTGCGTACTCTGACTTTTATCATCTTATTCAAAGACAAAAGTTGAGAATTTATTTGGCATGCAAAATCAAATTTTTGACCCTAGAAATTGCTCTATAGTAGGGTTTAAAGGATTCGAGAATGTTTTGCATGATTATAACTTATAATTGCTTCATAATCCTTCTATGTTGTTGTCCATGGAACTTTCAAGTCAAAATGATATGGTAAGTGGAAACTTTGCTTTCGATCTTGGAGATTATTGTTTTATATCATTTGGCATCAAGTTGTTCAAATGGGTTGAGTTAAGTATTTTTGTTGTCCAAGATCATAATTCTCGAACTCTTAATGATTCAATTCTGACATCTATGCTTGACCCTTGTATCCATTGTGAAACGCTAAGGTCGATTTCCATTATCAATCTCGGTATTGGTTCATTTGTTCAAGTTATGAATAAAAACTCGAAAAGTTCCTTTGTGCTTAACCTTCATCGTTTCAATAACTTATTTTATTCTTTTGTAGGTAACGATGTGAGGTGGTACCCTCCTAAAGAGGGAGGGCATGGAAATAACCTATTTCTTTCTCAAACCATTCATGGTTCCATGGGTTTTGGAAATATCTTCGTCCCAATCACGAACAAATTGGTTTGTGATTTTGAAAAAAAATTTCTCGACCAAGTGGCCCGATTTGAGGACAAATCGTCTTCAAGAGGGAGGGAATAATGCGAACCTGGTCGTGTCATGTTACAATTCAACTTGACAACATCGAGCATGGCCTAAGCTCAAGGGGCCTAAGTGCAAAATGAGGCCTAACCTCAACTTGTTCAGCTCAAATTTTCTCATCCCCAGCTCAATGAGTTCGTGTGCTCATTCAACGAGCTTAATTCAACTTAAATAAGCCCGTTTGAGCTCATCTTTAAATTCTAATTCTTGCGTTTTATTAAGCTGGAATAAATTAGTTAATTCGTTTTAATTAAGTTAGTTAATTAGTTAAGGTTTAATAAATTTGTTCAAATCTGGACATTATTAATTTAGTATATTAAATATGTCTAATATTAAGATATGTTTAATATGTCTAGCTTAGGACATAAATTTAATGTGTCTAGTTTAGAACAAATTAATTAGCTGCTGCTAATTTAATTTATCTAGCCGCATGACATAAATTGGTCTTGATTTAATTGCTGTTGATTTTAATGTGTCTTAACTCTTTTAATTGTTGTTTTACTTTGCAGTAAATGCAAGCATGGGACGGCATTAAAAAAGAGCTGAAACATTAAAGGAAAGCATGCTGGTTGATGGATTTAATGAGCTGCTGGTTGACGAATTTAATACGCCCTAACTCATTTAAGTGTTGTTTAAATTTGCAACAGATACATGCAAGGATCGGCCTAGGAAAGAGCTGAATCAACATCCTTTTTCAGCTGACTTTTTCGTGCACAGCAACAACCATGAAGAGTTAATTTTTTAGCTGCAGCATTTAATTCCTTTTAAATGACACCTTGTGTAACACCCCAAACCTGGCCCAGACGTTATGGCCGAATTTGGTGTGTCACATTGAAGTGTTTTAGCGAAAATCGTGTTTTCATTGAAAACCCTTCTTAAAATAAAAGAAACCTTAATTAACTTTAAAAAAACTCCTTTAATCACTTGTTTAAAATATATGATTTTACGAAAACATGTCATTTTAAAATTTAATTGCGAAAATGTAGAAAACATACTATAATTTAGGAAACCCATGTTCAACATCTTGTAATTACATTGAAAATAATAATAATAATTCAAGTAATAATAACATAATGAAACCTTGTTACAATCTGGTCTGAAACATACTTAATAAAATAAAAAACTTATATGATTAAAAAAAACCAAGTGCAAATTATCTTGCTAGTTGGCCACCCAAAGTCCCTCCAAACAACGAACCTTCTACTGAGCATCGCCTGAAAATAAAATAAAAGAGGGGGTGGGTTTTCGCAAACTCAGTGTGTACAACCTTCGAAGAAAATAAGTATTAAAAAAAACATCATTCATCATTCATGCAATGCAATCCCATCCACATTATCCATCCGCTACACACCAGCTCCATCCCCCGTCACACCATGTGGGGATATAAATATCGACCCACCTAACCCACACACCATGGTAGCCCGGTTGTGGAACTACCTTCATTTACATATTTGGCTTTAAAACCCGTCGGTGGATCCACGATTATCAAGCAACCATGCGATCCTCATATACTTCCTCCGTTCCGTAATTCCCAACCCATATGAAACCTAAGAAGAATATCATATGTATGCATGTCACATCCATAAAACTTACATTCAGCACCTAGGGGTATTCTGGTCATTTTTTCCCTTAGGGGCATTTTGGTAATTTTCCCTCAATTACGGTTTTCACTTATCTTGGCCCGTTAACAAGTCCCGTGAGCTAAGATGAACGAATACTATGCATTAGGTAGGATTCCAGAAAAGAGGAGGTGGGTCATTAAGACCACTTAAATACCAAGCTCTCCCTAAATCTAATCCTAGACATGCATATACCCGTTGCCACACCTTAACACTTTGACTTGCCCACGGTCGCAATATATTAATTAAGTTTTATGTGGATATCATATAATAGGCCCAAAAACCCCTTACAAAGCCTAACAATTTCACATATCTATATTTGGCCCATTAAGCCCAATCATATTCATATGGCCCATTAGGCCCAAATCATATTTATATGGCCCGTTAGACCCAGTCACATTTATATCCATGCTCACATACAAATTCCTATCACATAGCATCAATATTTAGTTTTGCCTATTATGGGCCCAACAACCCATCGGGCCCATTTAGCCCATTCCTGCCCATATAGCCAAATCACAACCCAAGTCCACGGAATCACCCGTGGGCCTTAGGAAACCTACCAGTTTCCCCCTTACGAGTGTTCGCACACTTGCAAGACTACCGTAGCCAAACTTTCGACTTTTTGACATTTCGACATTTCGGCTTTTCAGCTTTTGCCGATCTACTTATGTGTGCAGTGTATGTACACAACTGGTAAGAAAACGTGATGCGATTCCCTTAGTCGCCAACCTACAAACGATATCACCCTTCAATTAATCGCATGCTTAATACTTATTTACTCAAAAACCGAAACCTCACCTTAACCTTACCTTGAGCCCAATCCTTAATCGCTTTTTCCTTGATCACGTATTTCCTAGATCTGCACAAATCTTAACTATTAAAACCCGAATAATAGGTGACTCTTATCCGACACAAGTCTACTTACCATAGCTATGACCATTCGGCCACCCTAGCCAATGGGAGAAGAATACTTACCAAAACCGCAACACCTTAAGGAGCAATTCGGCAGAGAGCTAAAAACCAAGATCCGATAATAATTCCCTACCAAAGTTGATTAGAAAGAGTGAGGGACAATAATTGATACTAAACAAAGAAAACCGATTGGAAGAGCAACACTTACACTAGATTCGGTCAAAAAGTATTCGGCCCTTAGAAGATTCGGTTTTTTAGCTTTTCAAACTAAGTATGGTGAATAAGGTTTATTTGGTATAGATTAAAGAAGAAGAGTAGTAGAAGAAATCGGCTAAGTGAAACAGAGAAGAATAGAAATCGACAGAAAGAAAAGAAAGAAAGACAAAAGGGTTTTCAGCTTTTTGGATCTTGAAAGGAAAAGGGTTTCTAGCAACAAGGTGAAGAAGAATTTCGGCAGTAGCCTGGCAACCCTATATTTGGCCCGTATTTATAGCCCTTATAGCGAATTTTCCATGCCAAATTCCCAATTCGGCTCCATCACTTCTCCCTTCTCATCTTCTCATTTTTCTCCTTAATAACCCCTTGATCTTTTCCTTAATTTTCTCTTCTGAACACTTCCCTTGGAGTCCATCTTCACGCCACTTCCATCCTTCTAGAAGGCCAAAATTAAACTCTAAAAATACTAAGCTAGGATTCGAACCTTGGACCCTCTTGCTAGCTACTAATGCCACCTCACTACACCTCATGTGGCGTCACTTAGCCACTCCACCACAGGCTCTTTTTGTGTCCAATTGTTTCTTCATTTATTCAAAAGCCCACCTACTTGTCAGCCTTGATTCTTTTAATAATTAAATTATAATTTCTTCTACCCCTTAATTTGAACTCAACCTTAGCTAAGACTTATTAAAATTATCGCTTGGATAAGAATATTAAACATAATTTTTATCATAATCGAAAATAAAAAAAATTCAGGATTTTGGGACTTTTGGGTTTCGAGATTTTTGGGGCATTACACCTTGGGCATTACAATGGACACCTGTTTCTTCACTAAGTAATCAGCTGAATGAGGTTGGCCTTTGAAGTCTTCCAAGCTAAATTAAAAGCTATGCCTTTGGCCGAACATACCAAGGGCCATTTTGAGCTCATTTATTACTCCAGCTGTTGAGGAAGCTTCTAGAAAACTTCCAAATTGTTTCTTAGCAATTCCCCGCAGAATTTAAGTGTCTAATAAGCTACCTAAGAGACCATTCGGCTAGCTCTTAATCTTCCTATAAATAGTTTTTCAAACTATTGTAAAAGGGACTTTATGCCGAATTTATGCTAAATTGTTATTTTGTGAGAGTGTTCACTGTTGTTATTCTCCAAAGACTGACATGACTTATCAAGTGATCCTTGTGGCGTCAACCCGTCTTTGTTATCGAACTTATCACTTTGTTGCCAAAGTGTGGTGTTCACTCATACCGAAGGTTTCTATCAATCTTGATAGAGGGTCTCGGTCTTCAACCTATCCTTTAAACATTCCATTGCCATTCTTTCTTTCACTAAGCATTCATATAAGTTTCGGGTTAACACATCAATATTGTGTTAGTTCCTTCTTGAACCTTAGTCGAACCATATCCCTATTCCATAACCTATTTTTCTATTTCTTTTTTGAATTTTCCTTCTTTGAATTTTCTTAGCCTATTTGCAAACCGTCTAAAGCTTACCCAATTTATTGATCGGGCAAAACTTTACGACCCAATTCTTAATTGAGGCGAGCGTATATCAGCCACTCATCGAGAACACCATTAGCCACACTTATTCACCATATTCAGCTACATGATTTCTTTGACTTTCGGTGTTCCCAAGCTAAAATTATTAAGGCACCAAGACTGTTCAGCTAATCGAAGCAGCCAACTCATTACCGTGCACTCTTTTGGCCGAATTTCTTAGAACTATACAGCTCAAATTTAATTTCCAACTGTTAGAACCTTCAAAGAAGCTCCAAAGAAACTTCATGGAAATTTCTATCTCATTTGAGCTGATTAAAGTTGACCTTTTATATGCTTATGTGCCTGTTCGGCTATCCCTTAGTTTTTAGCTACAAATATGTGTTAATTTCATTTTTTAAAGGTTACTCAATTTTAGAATTTGTCACTTTTATGAACTTTTTTGTTCTAGTTAGAATTCAATTCTCTTTATTCACCTCAAGACTGATTTGACTTATCAAAAATTTGTCTCATCGTGTCTGTCTTTCCTTGTTATCCCAAACTTATCACCTTTGTTGGTGTGGTGTTCAATATTATACCTTTGGTTCCTATCACTCTTGATAGCGAGTCAAGGTTCTTGTTATTTTCCTAAATTAAAATTCATCTAAATGCCATTTTTGAGACTCAGGTCAACAATCTTAATATTGTTGGTTCATTCTTCGGCCTTAGCTGTTTAACCCATACACCATTCAACTATCTTAAAACCCTCTTTTGAAACCCTTGTAAGCCTATTTCCTTACTTTGTTCCAGCCTTCTTTGAACGAGCCAAGACTTACCTAATTTACGATCGGGCAACTAATACAACTTAAATCACTCCTGAGAGAGTTCGTATCATTTGGTATCAGAGCTGGTTAAATTGAGGTAAGAATTGACATTTTTGATATTCCCGGGATTGCATTTTAGCAAAAAAAATTCAAAAAAATTTGAAAAAATTTCAAAAAAAAGGAAAAAAAATATATATTTGAAGTGTAAAATTCAAAAATAGTAAAAAAAATTACGAAAATATTTAAAAAAAAGGAAAAAAAGTGAAGTTGTTATACAAGATTTCTGCATGAAATTCCTTCATTCCTTTCTAATACCAAACAACCACACCTTCATCCTCTTTTTTTTGTTTTTGTTTTCTAGCCTACCCTTGTTCCAACAACATTTTCTACCCAAACCAAACATCATTTTTGTAAGCCGACTCCATACCGATGACTGCTAAGTCTAAGTAGTCCATTGTGAATCAAAAGAGGCGAATAGAACGCAAAAAGACATTAGTGTGTGGTGAGATTATTCGAGTGTGTAAAAGCCAAAATTGTGAGAATTTTTCTTTTTGAGAGAAAGTGTGAGGTTTGCGTGAGTAAACACCTTGTTCCGAAATACTGAAAGTGATGTAATTATGATAATGATCTGTTAGACCCAACATATCAAGAATTTATTCACGAGGTGGGTCAAATGCTCCAAAGACGACTAAAACTAATACGAGAACGTTTGGAACATATCAAAGAAAGAGCCCAAACGTATTGAAGTACTGTAAATAAAAAGACAGAGACAAGATCATCATGTAGACACGTATCCAATGATTATTCAAGGATAGACTCATACCGAGGTTATTATTCATCAAAGAAGTCGAGTCGGTATGAAACAAACCATGAATTTGAAACCTTTCGAGGCCACCAACAAGAAGGTAGAAATTCTTCTTCAAACGCTTCAAAGTATTCCTCTACGGAGAAGTCCAAATGAAGAAGTGAGCATGGTTCGTATGCATCCAAGTCTTTGCTCATGAAAGGTCATCCCTGAAGAGATCCATATCATGATTCCAATTCAACAAGAAATTTGAGACAAAGCGAAGGAAGCTTTGAGTTTGAACCCTATTACGGTAACGAACGAGAAGGTCTAAGTAATTCTTCGTATGCACAAAGGTATTCATCCACGAAGATTCAAGCTCAAAAAGATATTCATATCTCATACCTGGATCCTTCATGTCTTTCCCAACAAAAAAGTTTCTCATTTTGAATCTCTTAAGTTATCTCCCTCTTGTAATAAAATTGAAAAAGCATATGAGAAAGAATTTGAAAGAAAAAAAGAAATGAAAGAGAAAGAGTGTGAAAGAGAGCAAAAAGAGAATGAGAAAAAGAAAAACTAAATTGAAAAAGAAAAAGAAATTGATTAAGAAAAGAAAATTGAAAAAGAGAGTGAGTATAAAGAAAGAAAGAAAAATGAGCAAGAAGTGAGTGTTGTTGAAAGCGAACGTGAGTTAGAAAAAAAAACCAATGGAAGAGATGAGAGAGAACAAGAAAAAGTGAGTGTTGTTTCTACTAACCCACATGTAAGTTGTCCTTGTACTATTTCTCATTTTCAGGTTTCTGAAGAATCATGTGACAAGTTCCAACTGCAATACTTCCCTGATGTGAGACGCTTTCATTGATCGAAAAAGGTAAGGTCGAAGGTGGAATCCAACCACAAGTGCTTAAAGGTAAGGAATTTTTAGCAACTGAGCCACGACAAACAGGTTTGAAAGTTGTCGATAAAAGTTTTGATGACTTCATTTTTAAAAGATCTCCTTATTTTAAAACAGTTACTCATTATTCTTTGTTTGTGGTTGATAAATTTGTTCTAAGTGGAAGCATGAGAAGTTGTTTTCTTGATTTGTTTTGTGATGAAAAATCTGTTGATGTTGTTCGATTAGATCGACAAACACCAAATATGATCTTGCGTGATAACGAGTTTTCACGAAAAGTGTTTAAGTTGTTTGACTGTGGTGATTATGTGAATCATCTCATGCCTTGTGTGACATCCTTGAATTTTGCCAATTCTGTCCTGATGAATGTAAAGAGTTTTGATTATTTGATTATGTATATGCACAAATCGTTTTGGATCGGCATGTTTGATTTAATGACAAAAATGAAACCTTTGCTACACTTTGGAATAAGTAAACAAACTCGTGTGTTCAAACGTAGAATTTACTATTTTGGTTTGTATTGTGGGAAACTCAAGCACCCTAAACTTTGTGTGAACACTTTGTATGATGCCTGATCTTTGACTACGGAAATGAAATTTGGCAATTTTGATTACAACTTAAAATCGTTCCTTGGTTATTTTATGTGGTTGTACATGAAATTCATGTTTCCTCTCGAAAAGGTAAGATCAACTCATGCTTTTAACCCTTGTATCAATTCATACGTCCAATGTGTGAATAACATATCAACATGTCCCTTTGAGTCCATCGTCTATGGTGACATTAGCCTCTTTCATTATTGTGAACGCAACACTTTGAAAAACGCAAGTCGTCTTTGTGTTTCATCATCATTTCAGGTTAGTCGAAATAAAAAGTTTGTTCATCACTACATTTCCAAGAAGAGAATGTTTATGTTGGTTGAAAAAGGTAAACTCGATCTTCATTGCCCTATTCCCAATGGTAAGCAAGGTGAGAATTCTTTATTCCTTAACCCACTCCATTTGAATCGTATTGACAACTTTTCTCATGACTTGCGTTTTAAAAAGGATCCGTCTATTGATGTGATCAATTGTTATTCTTTGATAGATGATAGCATGTTTGTCTTAAAAAATGGTAAGGCGAGTATTCCCATTGGAAATTGTGATATTGGTGAGTTTGTTAGTAAGGTAAAAACCAATCGGCAATTGCAAGGTTTAATTATGCAAGATCTTGAATCATATGAAACTTCTCACTATGATGAAAATTTGCACCCATTGAGTTGCTGTGTGAAATTAATTTGCTTGAACAATGATGTGTGGATGAGATCCGAGATTTATGAACATTTGGAAACATTTCTCTTGGACCATTTATTCGATAACACCTTGGAATGTAAGATGTTTCGATTATTTGATCACGCATGCTTTGCACGAATGATGTTTAGACTAGATAGTTGTTTGGATAAATTCTTGTTGCATGCTGATTATAACTTGAGATCGAGTCTTATGCCTTCTTTGTTGCCGAATATGAAGACCAATTCAAAAAAGGTAAGACCGACTTTTATTTTTGATCTCGAAATTGGTTTATTTGTTCATATTGTGAATAAAATTTTGGAAGGTTCCTTTGTGTTTAACCTTCATCGAGTCACTAATTTGTTTTATTCTTTTGTAGGTGACGATGTAAGGTGGTACCCTCCTAAAGAGGTAGGGTATGCAAATGACCTTTTTTCTTTCCGAGCCATTTGAGGTTCTCGAAATGTTGATGTTGATTTTTTCTGGATCATGAACAAAAGGGTTTGTAATCTTGAAAATTTTTTCTTGAGCAAGTGGCCTGATTTTGAGGACAAATCGTCTTCAAGAGAGAGGGAATGATGCGAACCCGGCCTCATCATGTGACGACCCAACTCTACCACATCGGGAATGGCCTAAGCTCGAGGGGCCTAAGTGTAAAATACTGTTTGATTTCAGTTCAACGAGCTCAAATCAACGTATTTCTAGCTCAATAAGCTCATTTGCTCATTCCTTGAGATTAATGTAGCTCAGTCTAGCTCGCTTGAGCTCAACTCAGCTTCATGATAGTTCGTTGAGCTTGAGAACATGATATTTAAATTTTCATGAATATTTTAGTAGCTGGAATAAAATTATTAAGTTAGTAATTTAGTTCAGCTGGAATAAAATAGAATTATAATATGTTTAAATTATGATCATTTAATTAGCTTAAATATGTTTAAGTTAGTGCATTATTTTAATGTGACAGAGTTACTACATGATTTTAATGTGTGTTAGTCGGATTAATGTGCAGGTATTATTTTGTCTTAGTTTTAACATGTTTTAAATGTGTCAGCTGAATTTAATGGATTAAAATTGTCCTAAGCTTCAGCAAGTTAATTTGTCTTAGTTTGTGCTTAACTTTTATGTGTTAAGAATAGGACATATTTAATTATTTTGTCCAGCTGAACATGGCATTGATGGTTAATTAAGCTGTCCAGCTGAATTAAAGTTGTCTTAAGGCTACCAAATTTTAATGTGTCTTGAGCTGACTTAATTTGATGTGCAGGTATATTGCTTGGACCAAATTTAATTGGTGCTTAATTCAGCTGACCAACAAGCAAGGTGCATTGAAAGACATTTAATGAGGAAGCATGCATCTTGCATGTTCATGGATGGCATTTAAGAAAGGAGCTACTGATTGGAGTTTTCCATGTGCCTTTTTCGTGTAGCTTAAAAGGTCCTTGAGTGAATTAATACAGCTGCTACTATTTATCTTCTCTATGTGACTTTCATGAAACATTAAGAGCCACTCATCGAGAACACCATCAGCCACACTTATTCACCATATTTGGCTACATTATTTCTTTGACTTTCGGTGTGCCCAAGCTAAAATTATTAAGGCATCAAGACTGTTCAGCTAACCGAAGCAGCCAACTCATTACCATGCACTCTTTTGGCTGAATTTCTTAGAACTATATAGCTCAAATTTAATTTCCAGCTACTAGAACCTTCAAAGAAGCCCCAAGGAAACTTCATGGAAATTTCCAGCTCATTTGAGCTGATTAAAGCTGACCTTTTATATGCTTATGTTCCTATTCGGCTATCCCTTAGTTTTTAGCTATAAATATGTGTTAATTTTATTTTGTAAAGGTTACTCAATTTTAGACTTTGTCACTTTTATGAACTTTATTGTTCTAGTGAGAATTCAATTCACTTTATTCACTTTAAGACTACTTTGACTTATCAGGAATTCGTCTCGTGGCGTCTATCTTTCCTTGTTATCCTGAAGTTATCACCTTTGTTGGTGTGGAGTTCAATATTATACCTTTGGTTCCTATCACTCTTGAAAGCGGGTCAAGGTTCTTGTTATTTTCCTAAATCAAAATTCATCTAAGTGCCATTTTTGAGACTCGGGTCAATAATCTTAATATTGTTGGTTCATTCTCCGACCTTAGTCATTTATCCCATACACCATTTAACTATCTTAAAACCCTCTTTTGAAACCCTTGTGAGCTTATTTCCTTGCTTTTTTCCAATGTTCTTCGAACGAGCCAAGACTTACCCAATTTACGATCGGGCAACTAATACAACTCAAACCACTCTCGAGATGAGTTCATATCATCAATGTAAGCCAATACCTTTGGCTAATCATAATAACGACTAACATAAAAACTAAGTCCCTATACATGCCACTCACATGAAACACTTGACATATATGGGTCAATACTTCAAAGGCGATGGCTTGATAGTGTGATACTGCCTTCGACGATCTCCAACCCCGAGCTAACCTGTCAACTCTAAAGGAAAGAAAGGGAAAGGAGTAAGCTTTATAACTTAGTAAGACCGTATGAAAATAATAAGCAGTTTATCAACTTGCTTCTCAAGGTAATACAACCATATTTGTACTTTTATTTATGTTCTGTTCAAGCTGTTTTCTCGAGTCATAGTCATTAAATTATTTATATCTAGACCTATGGAACTCCAATTTAAGTTCCTCTAATTTTTCCTGAAACTAGACTCACATATCTTCTTACCATAAAATTTTCAAAATTTTTGATCTGACCAATAAGTACAGTTTATTCTTTAAAGTCACCCCTATTTTGCTGTTTGATAGTTCTGACCCCTCTTCGCTAAAAGATAATTATCTCCTCATACGGGATTTATATGATGTTCCATTTTGTCTCTTTTGAAAATATATTCATTAAGGATTCTAATCATATTAATTATAACCCTTAATTATTTTTGTACAATTTTTAATGATTTTCCCAAATCGGAATAGGGGATTTTGAAATCATTCTGACTCTGTCTCACAACAATTCAAATATCTCATAACATGGACTTATTTTGCTTACATAGATCCTTTTATATGAAACTAGACTCAATAAGCTTTAATTTAATATTTTATTCAGCCTCTAATTCGATTTCCACAATATTTGGTGGATTTTTAAATTCAGACTGCTGCTGTCCAAAACTGTTTCATTGCTAATGTTACCTCTTCATAATTATCTTTAAATAGGCTTTTATGCCAATCAATTTCTCTTTCCATATTCATTAGGCCACAAGGTGAAGGGGTAAACATATCATGTCCCAATTTAATTCGACCTAAAAGCCTCATACATAATCATCAATCAAATTTATGACATAATTACCCACCATAGGTATCGACCTAATATTTACAAGGTCGTCACAAAGTCATTCTCATAAGTATGACTTACTCATTTACATTCTTACGAAAAGTCCAATATGCATTGAGCTCATCACTCATAAATTTTTAGTACATACCTGTACCCTTTCAACATGATCATAAACATAGCTTACTCATTTTCATAGCTAGAACTTACTCGTATCATTCTTACCATCAGGGCAACATAACTAGACTCATATCTCATGAGTTCGAATAAGAACCTGTACCACTCACAACATGATTATATCCTCCCATATCATTATCATGAGCCTTAAAATAACCCGTGAACCCTTTTGGAATACTAATGGATATCCAGTAAGCCTCACACAAGAGGGTGAATTGCCGATGCCATGTCCCAGACATGGTCTTCACTGGCTCACATGTCGAGGCCGATGCCATGTCCCAGACATGGTCTTACACTAGCTCTTGTCTCAATGCCAAGGCCATGTCCAACATGGTCTTACACTGGCTCTCATATGGTGGCCGATGCCATGTCCCAGACATGGTCTTACACTGGCTCACAATCAACACCGATGCCATGTCCAACATGGTCTTACACTAGCTCTCATAATCAATGTTGATTCCATGTCCAACATGGTCTTACATTGGCTCTCATATGGTGGCTGACGCCATGTCCAACATGGTCTTACACTGGCTCATAGTCAACACTGATGCCATGTCCAACATGGTCTTACACTGGTATACGAAATGTGACCGATGCCATGTCCCAAACATGGTCTTACACTAGCTCACATGTCACCCCAAATGTCATGGCATGGATATCCAATCTATTCCTCGGTTCAATCGGGACTCTACTACATTAAATTTCATCATGCATTTTCAATCATATTACGCAAAATTAATCATTCAACACATAAAAATGATAAAGTTACCTTACTTACGTACAACTTACACGTTTCAATGGAATATCATATTCCATCCAATTTCCAATGTATTCAATCATCACATAAATGTTATTAACATTTGGCATCACTTTCTCATACTCAATATTATCAACATATAATTTAATACAATCATAGCAAGATAAATTTCAAGTATATTAACAATAACATGGATAACATGCTTATTTAGTCACACGGACTTACCTCGAATGAAATTTCGACTAATTATTCCATTTTAGTCTATAACCTCGTATCTTCCGATTTAAGCTCAAATCTTGATTTTCTTGATCTAAAATAATAAAATCACTATTTTAATCCTCAGATTAACCAAAACATTTTATAATTTATACTTTGGTAAAATAACTATTTTGCCCCTAGGCTTTCACAAAATTTAAGATTTTGCCCCTAGGCTCGTATAACGATTTCTATCAAAATTTTTCACTAACCAAGCCTAGTCAAATTATTTTTATACTAGAAGCAGCCCAAAATTTCAATTATTTCTCACACTTATCACTCATTTTATAAACTTTACAAAATGGTTCATTTGAGGTGTTTTCATGAAATCCTTTTACAAAAGTTGTTTATTAAACAACCAAGATTCATTTTCTTTCACAAAGTTTCAACAAATATTACAAATGCTCTCATGGCAAAATCCTAGACTTTCAACCATTTTGCAAAATAGTCCCCTCATTAGTTAGCTCATGCTACAAGGGTCTTAAAAATGCAAAAATCATCAAGAAAGGCTATCTAAATCACTTACTTGCAAGGGATTTTTAACAGTCTGGTTTTGACCCTAGTCAAAATAGTGGTTTCGGGACCACATATCCGAGTCAAAAAATATTTTAATATTATTTTCTATGCCTTTTATAAGTGCGTTGACATGTGTGAAAGTCTCATGTGAAAATTTAACTGTTTGTGTGCTTAATTTGCAAAAAGGACCTAATCGCATAAAATGTAAAAGCTGTGTGCTGGTTGTTAAAATGCTTATTTGATGTGGCTTTTTAATTTGATGTGGCTTTTTAAGTATAAAGTCCTTATGATACAATTGGACCATTGTACTTATGCATGGACAAGTATAGACATTAGTAGGTCGATTTTTATATATTAATAATAAGAGCAAAGTTGGTAAATGGCATATAAAGTGTAATAAAATAAAACAAACATATTTCATCCATTTTTCTTTAGTGTTCATCCACTGAAAATAGGAAAGAAAAACCTAAGTTGAATAAATTTAAGTTTCGGCACTCATTTTGGCTTAATTGAGGTATGTTTTTGTTTCGTTTTTGATAATTTCTACGTTTTTGAGATCGTTGCTTTGTGTTTTGTAAAACCCATAGCTCAATTTTTAATTTTTTTGATGATTTTGAAATATTCCAATGATGAAACTATGAGTGTTGTGATGTTAGTAGATGAATTATGGAAGCTTGATGTTGGGTTTAAATGTTTTGTCTTTGGATTTTTTGATGAAATTGAGTATCCTGGGCTAAATTGTGAAAATGTTATTTTGAGGGACTAAAATGTGAAATAAGTGAAATGTGTGGACTAGTATGATTACTAGGAGGATTCGACTAAGCTTGTAAATATGCAAATTTTGTGTATTTTGTGTTTTTGTGAATTAAGGACTAAAGTGTCGAAATGTGAAAATATAAGGGCTATTTTACAAAATACCCTAATTGTGTGTATATGGACTATGTTGAATGATTTGGTGAATAAAAGGATTAATTTTGAATACTTATAGATCAAGAAAAGAGGAATTCAGATTTAGATCGAGGGAAGTCGAAGATTATAGAATAAACATTCGAGTCGACAACTTCGAGTACGAGGTAATTTCGTATGTGATAAATGATGTTAAAGTTATGTTTTAATGCGATACAATGCATAAATTGTATAGATATTTGATTACGGTTTGAGTACGATGATATTTCACTATGCTTAGCACTAAGTGTGTGGTTTAATTTAGCTTCGGCTACAAATGGCACTAAGTGTGCGAGTTGGAATAGCTTCGACTATATAAGGCACTAAGTGTGTGTTACTAACTTAGCTTCGGTTAATTATAATGGCACTAAGTGTGCAGAATCATTTTAGTTTCGGCTAACCTTTACGGCAATAAGTGTGCGGATGTTTAACGTACGAATGATTGACTGAAAGTCTTCTAATATTCAATAGAAGGTGAGTATGTAAGCGAATAAGTATGGAAAGCTTGAGGTATGTATGATACCTAAGTAGTAGATGATAATATGTGTGTTAAGTTCATGGAATTAATATGGTGATATGGATTGAAATTATGTAAATACTTATGTGTTGATATGCTATGTTTTATTTATTGTTGATGATTTTAGTAGGATCTTACTAAGCTTTTGGAAAGCTTAATTTGTGTATGTTTGCATTGTTTTATAGATATCGAAGCTACCGCAAGCTCGGGGATCATCAAGGATCATCATCACACTATCGAACCTTAATTTGGTACTTTTGCAAATGCATATTTATGAAGTATGGCATGTATAGGCTAGTAGTTGTGGAATGGTGTTTTGTGATATTTATACTTAGCCATGTGATTTGGCTAAGTTATGCTTGAACTCATAGTTGATGATGGTTTATGGTATGTGATGTTTTTATGCAATTGTGGTATGGTTTAAATGGACAAAAGAAATGGAAAGTGTTGGTAAGTTTTGGTAGATTTTAGTATGAGATTGAATGATGCATGAAAAGATATTCTAATTATACTCTTGACATATATTTTGACATAGATTGGTAAGACTTGCAAGTATGGCTTTGGGTGACTATCATATGAAATGATTGGTTTATGCTTTGGTGTTGAAATTGGCTGAAATGGTGATATAAATCTGCTTGTTTCCTTGGCTTGTAGGATGACCAAATTAGGGTGGCAAATTGGCTATTCTAATGGCCTGTTTTTGTCCACACGAGCAGAGACACGGGCATGTGTCTCAACCGTGTGTGACACACGGCCAAGTTGCACGGTCGTGTATCTCTTGGGGTACCCTTCAATTGTAAGTCAGGTTCACACACGGGCTAGACACACGGGCATGTGGTCTGGTCATGTGACCCTAATTGGTATGCTGACGTCACAAACAGAATAACCCCTATCTTTGGCACGGCCTAGCATACGGCCAGGACATGGGCATGTGCATAGCACATGGGTTGGACACACGGGGGTGTGGTCTGGCCATGTGAGCAAGTCAGTAGCTATGCCCTGTTTTGCCACGGTTTTGACAAACGGGCGTGTCCTTACCGTGTAAGGCATACGACCTGTTCACATGGGCGTGTGACCTTTTAAAAGTAGAAAAGTTTTATAAGTTCTGAAACTTTTGTATGTTATCAATTTGGTCCTGAATGCATGTTTAAGCATTGTATACTCAGTTATATGTGAATATTGAATGTGAATAAATGACTTCTATTAGTAATGAGATGATATTTGATGTGTAGTGGTTCTAATTTGAGTGATGAGTCTGGTAATGCCTGTTAACCTATTCCGGAAACGGTTACGGGTCAGGGGTGTTACATTTTATTGGTATCAGCGCTATGATTTAGTCGGTTCTAGGACTACCATAGCGTATTTGAGTTTAGCTATACATGCCATATTTATGAATTGCGATAGTGTGATGAATCTTGACGTTGAAATGTGCTTTTATATAGTGAATGGATCCCGAAAGAGCTGTAACGAACGATGTTGAAAGTAATGCACCTGGTCCCGCGCAAGGGACGGTGCAAGCTAATTCTCAATCGACTACGAGTAGCCGTGATAGTGAGGCTAAACAAGCCTTCTATCAGATGATGAATGATTGGTTCACCCAATATATTAGAACCAATCCGGCTGTACAACAACCTCCACCTCGATTAATCCTCTTCAAACTCCTGTTATGCCACCAGTAAATCTGATACAGTTGAGTAGACCACCAGTTGATAAGATTAGAAAACACGGGGCTGAAGAGTTCCGAGCTACAATAAGTGATGATGTTGAAAAAGCCGAGTTCTGGTTAGAGAACACAATAAGAGTGTTTGATAAGTTGTCTTTGAGTCCTGGGGAATGCATAAAATGTGTTGTTTCTTTCTTGAGAGATATGGTGTATCATTGGTGGAAGACTTTGACATTCGTGGTTCCGAGTGAACGAGTTACCTGGGATTTTTTCCAAGCTGAATTTCGGAAGAAATATATCAGTCAGTGATTCATTGATCAGAAACGCAAAGAGTTTTTTGAGCTTAAACAAGGCTGAATGCCGGTCATGAAATACGAGCAGGAATTTGTAAGGCTGAGTCAATATGCTTGTGAATGTGTATCTACGGAAGAAATAATGTGTAAGAGATTTGAAGACGGCTTGAATGAAGATATTCATTTGCTAGTTGAGATCCTGGAAATCAAAGAATTTGTAGTGCTTGTTGAATGAGCATGTAAAGCTGAAGATCTTAGAAAAGAGAAAAGAAAGGTTGAATTTGAAGCTAGAGAGGTACGAAAGAGGCCTTCGAGCAAATCGTTTCAATCTGGATCCAAGAAGTTTAGAGATGATAGCAGTCGTTTAAAGACTAGTATGGGACCTCAGACCAGAGATCATGTTAGGTCGCAGTCGAATTTCAAATCTTCAGCTACATCTGTTGCCAGTGTTGATAATGTAAAGAATGGAAAGCCTGAGTGTGATCAGTGTGGAAGACGACATTTCGGTGAATGCTGGGGAAAAAATATTAACTGAGCTTATTTTAGTTGTGGTTCAAGAAATAATTTTATAAAAGATTGCCCAGATTTACTTGAAAAATATAATGTTCAGAATCCAAGGCAGAATGGTAATGTTTCTTGAGGTAGACCTCCTAGAAATTTGGGAAATGTGAGCGGTAGTCAAAGAGGAATGAAAGACACAGCTGTGAGATCTGAGGCTCGTGCGCCTGCCAGAGCCTATGCTATCAAAGCTCGCGAGGAAGCTTCATCACCAAATGTGATTACGGGTATATTTACTCTCTATGATAATTCTGTGATTGCTTTGATAGATCTTAGATCGACACATTCATATATATGTATGAACTTAGTGAACAGTAAGACTTTGCCTATAAAGTCTTCTGAATTTGTAATTAGACTTTCGAACCCCCTAAGTAGATGTGTTCTGGTTGATAAAGTCTGCAAGAAGGAAAAGTTATTGCTTATGCTTCGAGACAGTTGAAGCCGCACGAAAAGAACTATCCAATGCACAATCTTGAGTTAGCTGCGATTGTGTTTGCCTTAAAGATTTAGCGCCATTACTTGTTCGGTAAGAAATGTCATGTATATTTAGATCATAAGATTTTGAAGTATTTGATGACTCAGAAAGACTTAAATCTGCGATAGAGAAGATGGTTAGAACTGCTAAAAGATTACGAACTTGTGATTGATTATCATCTGGGAAAAGCAAACGTTGTTACTGATGCCTTGAGTCGAAAATCGTTGTTTGCTTTGCATGCAATGAATGCTCATTTCGTTCTATCTGATGATGGTTCAGTTTTAGCTGATTTAAAAGCGAGACCTTTGTTTTTACAATAGATTATTGAAGTTCAAAAGATTGATAATTAGATTTTAGCTAAACGAGCTCAGTATGATGTAGAGCCTGATTCAGAATTCAGAGTTGATAAAGATGATTGCTTGAGATTTTGAGATTAAATTTGTATTTCGAGGAATCCAAAGTTAATTCAAATGATTCTGAGTGAAGCTCACAATAGTCGTTTATCTGTGTATCTGGGTAGTACGAAAATGTATAATGATTTGAAACAACATTATTGGTGGTTTGGAATGAAAAGAGATATCTCTTATTTTGTTTCTAAATGTTTGATATATCAGCAAGTTAAAGCTAAACATCAGGTGCCATCTGGTTTGCTACAACCGGTTATGGTTCCAGAGTGGAAATGGGATCCAGTGACTATGGACTTTATTTCGAGTTTGCCCCTGTCTCTGAGAAAGAAAGATACAATTTGGGTTGTAGTTGATCAATTGACAAAATCAGCTCATTTTATTCTGATTCGATTTGATTACTCACTTGCTAAATTAGTTGAGTTATACATTTCTGATATTGTGAAATTGCATGGTGTGCCATTGTCGATAGTGTCAGATAGAGACCCGAGATTTACATCACAATTTTGGAAGAAGTTGCAAGATGCATTAGGTACTAAATTGCACTTTAGTACTACTTTTCATCCGCAAATAGACGGTCAATCTGACTGGATTATTTAGATACTCAAGGATATGTTGAGATGTTGCATTCTTGAGTTTGAATTACGTGGGAACAATATCTACCTTTGATTGAATTCGCATATAATAATATTTTTCAGTCAAGCATTAAAATGGCACCATACAAGGCTTTATATGGTCGTAAATGTCGTACACCTTTGTATTGGACCGAGCTCAACGAAAACAAGATTCACGGGGTTGAATTGATAAAAGAAACCGAGCAGAAAGTAAAAGTAGTCCAAGATAGTTTGAAAGCAGCTTCTGATCGTCAGAAATCATATGTGGATTTGAAAAGAAAAGACATTGAGTTTGAGATCGGTGATAAAGTGTTTTTGAAAGTATCTCCATGGAAGAAAGTGCTTCGGTTTGGTAGAAAAGGCAAGTTGAGTCCGAGGTTCATCGAGTCGTATGAGATTACCGAGCGTATTGGGCTGATTGTATATAGATTGTTGTTGTCACCAGAATTAGAAAAGATTCATAATGTGTTTCACGTATCGATGCTTCGAAAGTACAAATCCGATCCTTCGCATGTGATTCCTCCGTCTGAGATCGAAATTTAGTTTAATATGACTTACGAAGAAAAGTCGATCCGAATCTTAGCTCGGGAGGTTAAAGAGTTGCGAAATAAGAAAATTCCATTTGTAAAATTAATGTGGCATCGACATGGAATTGAAGAGACTACGTGGGAGCCCGAAGATACCATAAGACAGCAATATCCAAATCTATTTAATGATAAGATTTTCGGGGACAAAAATCCCTAAGAGAGAGAATTATAATAGTTTGATTTTGACCCTAGTCAGAATAGTGGTTTCGGGACCACATATCTGAGTTAAAAAAATATTTTAATATTATTTTCTGTGCCTTTTATAAGTGCATTGACATGTGTGAAAGTCTTATGTGAAAATTTAACTGTTTGTGTGCTTAATTTGCAAAAAGGACCTAATCGCGTAAAATGTAAAAGCTGTGTGCTGGTTGTTAAAGTGCTTATTTGATGTAGCTTTTTAAGTATGAAGTCCTTATGATGCAATTGGACAAGCATAGAAATTAGTAGGTGGATTTTAATATGTTAATAATAAGGGCAAAGTTGGTAAATGGCATATAATGTGTAATAAAATAAAATAAAACATATTTCATCCATTTTTCATTAGTGTTCATCCACTGAAAATAGGAAAGAAAAACCTAAGTTGAAGAACTTTAAGTTTCGACAATTATTTTGGCTTAATTGAGGTATGTTTTTGTTTCGTTTTTGATAATTTCTACGTTTTTGATATCGTTGCTCTCTATTTTATAAAACCCATACCTCAATTTCTAATTTTGGTGATGATTTTGAAATGTTCCATTGATGAAACTATGAGTTTTGTGATGTTAATAGATGAATTGTGGAAGCTTGATGTTGGGTTTAAATGTTTTGTCTTTGGATTTTTTGATGAAATTGAGTATCCTGGGATAAATTATGAAAATGTTATTTTAAGGGACTAAAATGTGAAATAAGTGAAATGTGTGGACTAGTATGAGTACTAGGAGGATTCGTCTAAGCTTGCAAATATGTAAATTTTGTGTATTTTGTGTTTTTGTGAATTAAGGACTAAAGTGTCAAAATGTGAAAATATAAGGGCTATTTTACAAAATACCCTAATTGTGTGTATATGGACTATGTTGAATGATTTGGTGAATAAAAGGATTAATTTTGAATACTTATAGATCAAGAAAAGAGGAATTCAGATTTAGATCGAGGGAAGTCGAAGATTATAGAATAAACATTCGAGTCGACAACTTCGAGTACGAGGTAATTTAAATGCGTGATAAATGATGTTAAAGTTATGTTTTAATGCGATACAATGCATAAATTGTATAGATATTTGATTACGATTTGAGTACGATGATATTTCACTATGCTTAGCACTAAGTGTGTGGTTTAATTTAGCTTCGGCTACAAATGGCACTAAGTGTGCGAGTTGGAATAGCTTCGACTATATAAGGCATTAAGTGTGTGTTACTAACTTAGCTTCGGTTAATTATAATGGCACTAAGTGTGCAGAATCATTTTAGTTTCGGCTAACCTTTACGGCAATAAGTGTGCGGATGTTTAACGTACGAATGATTGACTGAAAGTCTTCTAATATTCAATGGAAGGTGAGTATGTAAGCGAATAAGTATGGAAAGCTTGAGGTATGTATGATACCTAAGTAGTAGATGATAATATGTGTGTTAAGTTCATGGAATTAATATGGTGATATGGATTGAAATTATGTAAATACTTATGTGTTGATATGCTATGTTTTATTTATTGTTGATGATTTTAGTAGGATCTTACTAAGCTTTTGGAAAGCTTAATTTGTGTATGTTTGCATTGTTTTATAGATAGCGAAGCTACCGCAAGCTCGGGGATCATCAAGGATCATCATCACACTATCGAACTTTAATTTGGTACTTTTGCAAATGCATATTTATGAAGTATGGCATGTATAGGCTAGTAGTTGTGGAATGGTGTTTTGTGATATTTATACTTAGCCATGTGATTTGGCTAAGTTATGCTTGAACTCATAGTTGATGATGGTTTATGGTATGTGATGTTTTTATGCAATTGTGGTATGGTTTAAATGGACAAAAGAAATGGAAAGTGTTGGTAAGTTTTGGTAGATTTTAGTATGAGATTGAATGATGCATGAAAAGAAATTCTTGTTATACTTTTGACATATGTTTTGACATAGATTGGTAAGACTTGCAAGTATGGCTTTGGGTGACTATCATATGAAATGATTGGTTTATGCTTTGGTGTTGAAATTGGCTGAAATGGTTATATAAATATCCTTGTTTCCTTGGCTATTAGGATGACCAAATTAGGGTGGCAAATTGGCTATTCTAATGGCTTGTTTTCACCACATGGGCAGAGACACGGGCAAGTGTCTCAGCCTGTGCGACACACACCATGTTGCACGGTCGTATGTCCCCTGGGGTACCCTTCAATTCTAAGTCAAGTTTACACACGAGCTAGACAGACGGGCGTGTGGTCTGGCCGTCTGACCCTAATTGGTATACTGATGTCACAAACAGAATACCCCTTATCTTTGGCACGACCTAGCACATGGCTAGGACACGGGCGTGTGCATAGCACACGGGCTGGACACGCGGGAGTTTGGTCTGGCCGTGTGAGCAAGTCAGTAGCTATGGCTTGTTTTGCCACGGTTTTGACACATGGGTGTGTCTTGACCGTGTAAGGCACACGGCCTGTTCACATGGGTGTGTGACCTTTTAAAAGTAGAAAAGTTTTATAAGTTTTGTAACATTTGTATGTTATCAATTTGGTCCTGAATGCATGTTTAAGCATTGTATACTCAGTTACATGTAAATATTTAATGTGAATGAATTACTTCTATTTTTAATGAGATGATATTTGATGTGTAGTGGTTCTGATTTGAGTGATGAGTCCGATAATGCCTCTTAACCTATTCCGGCAACGGTTATGGGTTAGGGGTGTTACAGGATATAAGTGGCTGATATTTTTGAGCTTTCAAAACCCCCTATTTTTTGGTATTTTTGGTGGAGAAGAAGATGAGAAAAAGACGATATCATTCTCTCTATATTTTATTTTATTTCTAGCCAATTTAGTCACCAAAACTCACCTAACTTTGACAACTTTCTTCTTTTTCTCTTTATGGCCGGCCACAACTAATTTAAAGTCCTATTTGCACTTTAAAGACCCCTAATTATGGTTCTCTAGCTATTTAACACATTTGGCTAGCAATACAAAACTTTTGCCCTTTATGCGATTTAGTCTTTTTTCTCAATTAAGCTCAGAAACAATAAAATTAATTCACCAAAATTTTCATGCACTTATATAATCATGCTATGACACATAAAATAATATTAAAAATAATTTTTCAGACCTCGGATTTGTGGTTCCGTAACCACTGTTCTAACTAGGCCAAGAATCGAGCTGTTACACCTTGAGTGTGGGCTCAAGTAACACAAACCAAATCATAGAATAAAAACTTTTTTTTAGTTTTCAATAGAAAAGTTGATTCTCTCTATAATTGGAATTATGAGTTTTCCTAGAAAATAGAATTTATTTTTTAAAATAAGTTTTCATTATTTTTTGACAGAATAACGATGTACATGAAGCACATGAATAGTTCAATACATAGTTTCTATTTATAAAGAATCAATACAAGAGTTTTGTTCGAATAAAGCCCGATTAAATAATAATTTAATAGAAAATACAACTTATACTCTAAGTAGAAGTATATAGGGGCGACACCCCTTAATTTCACCAGGGTTTGCTACTCCTATCATGCACCATAGCCTTATTGGATCCTTCATGTATTGGGTCAAATTGTATGTTTTATCTAGACTTAGTGAGAAAATGCATTCACCAGGAATAGTGATACATGTGTTCGATTTCACATACTAATTAAGCTAAATATTTATTAATTAATTAAAAAATGCATAGTTCAATTAATTAATTAAGTACTAATTAAACTAAATCATAACTCGATTGAATTGTTATTAACCTTACCCAAAAATACCTTCTCAGTTTCATCCTGACCAAGGATTACCGCAAAGATACCATTTTGGTCTCACTTGGAAGCACAACAAGACCAAATCAGTGCACAATAGAATACCCTTTTGGTCTCATCTGCCTAAATATTCTACTAGAGGCGTCAATTCTAATATACTAATAATTTGGGAAAAATGGAATAGCAACTCACAATCGAATCAAAATCAAAACCAGTCAAATAAGTGATTCATGAAAGCACATAAACTCATTCTCATTAATATACACAATTGATAAAGTTAATGATAAAAGAATATATAGAAATGAGATTGAAGGGGAGAAATTTCTCATTGATAAATCTGATGGATCTTGAAGCCTTGAATCTTCTTTGAACGCAAAGTTCAATTGAGGAACTAGAACTTCAATCTACCAACAAAAATAAAATAACATTTAAACTAAAAAAAAACAATGCAAAGTTAATCTAAGAGAAAACCTAACTGTAACGCCCTAAAAAACCCTTAATATTTATTTTCATATGTTTGTGTTACACAAATGCATGCCTGCTTCAGTGGTTAAGTGTCTTGGTAAGTGTTTGAGAAGTCTTGGGTTCAAGCCTTGGCTTGTGCAAAAGTTTTGTTTTTAAATGAATAAACCCCTGTCTTTAGTCAGTAGGTTCTTAAATAAATATGGGTATAACATGATGGAAAGGGCCTGCTGGTCTAGGGGATAAGTGGCGTGTTACTGTTACCTGAGAGCTAAGGTTTGAGTCCTGATATGTGCAAAGGGGTGTTTTATTTTGCTGCTAGGGCTATGTGGGAGTTTTAGTCAACCCAAACTACTGAAGAGTTGTAGTGGAATTTAAATTAGGTGGTTGAGGGAGGAGTCGACAGTTTTGAATGATTTGGGGAGAAAAATAGGGGAATTTGAAGGTAGTGGAAGAGTGGGTGCCGAATTTGAACTCCTGCCTCTCAGTTTTTCGGCTTTGGTTAGTATTTTCTTTCCATTTTCGGTTTCTGTCAAGTTTTTTTTTCACTTCTTGGGGTCAAACATTGCTAGGAGACTATTCGGGTATTCTTCGTTTTCGTTGTTTCGACTTTACTTTTCCCTACAACTTTCCTTTGCTTATCAATTTGCTCTTCTTCCCATACTCCTCTAACAGACATTCTCTCCCTTTTCTCTTTGGCCGAATGCCTTTTCTCTCCCTCTCTCAATATTTTTGGTTTTAACAATTCCCACTTTTCATCTTATTATTTTGGTCGAATACTCCTTCTCTCCCTCTCTCTATTCTTTTGATTTTGGCAATTGTTCTTTGACCAATCGGGTTTGGGTGCACACGATTATTTTCTCCCTCTCTCTCTATCTCTCTCTCTCTGCCATAATAGTTTTCACCTAACATCTTTCTTTGCTGCTGATTATTGCTAGGGGTGCAGTTGTTCTATCTTTTGCCTCTGTCATATCGTGTGCCTTTGGCTTTCGTTTTGGGTGTGGGTCGATTGCTTCTTTCTCCTATTCTGAGTTTTGCATGTTCGGTAAGTTGATATATATTTGGTTCAAACTATTTGAGTGAACAATAATGGTTAAGGTTAATAAGATTCGGTTGGAAAGCAGGTAATCTGTAAGGGCTAGTAATAAGTTTTTTGCAACGGTTTAAGTGTGCGAAGCTTCTATCGTTCAATCAAGGCAATTGATAATTAATCTTTTGGATAAGTGTTATAAGAGGGTTTGTTTAATCGTATTGATAAGTGACTAATGGTGTGTCATGATTGAATATAGGTTGGAGTACTCGAAAACGGTGTGCACACTTTTCGCAGCTAGGTGTGTAAAAACACTACCCTTAATCATAAATCGGCAAAAAGTTGAAAAGTATGAATAGTTGACACCACACTGGCGTGCAACTACCCGTCTGGTAGCCCGTGTGACTAAACATGGGCGTATGATTGACGAGGCCGACCAAGTGCGAATTCATGGGTTGGGCCGTGTGGGCCCTACGGGTATGTGGGCCCTACATTGGTGAACCACACGAACGTGTGGAAATTATTGGGCCAGGTTGTGTAATACATACGGCCAAGGCCAATTTGGGCTGTGTGGGCCCACATGGGCCCATAATATGGGTCGTGGGTCCATTTTCACTGTTTGACTGTTAAGGTTGCACGGGTCACCCGAGACGACAGTGGACCTACTGCTGGGTCGATATGTTTACCTAGACCCCCAATTTTGATAAAATGACTATTTTGCCCCTATGTAATGTATGGATCTATATTCATGTATGACTGTATTTTAGCATACCATTTTTAAACTGTACTGAGTACATGTATAACATTATGATATGACATGACATGTTGCATGATGCGTTGCATAGGGATGGGTTTTAATATGATTGGAGCAAGTGTACTGTACTAGCAGCTCTGTTGCAAATATTGTTTAGTGCCGCAAGCGGTGCTACTTGGAGTGTAGGGATGGGTGGGTTGATTATATCCTCACATTGAGTGTAGGGTTGGACGGAGATGGAGTGTAGAGGCTAGTTGGGTAGGATTTCCTGATTGCATGTCTATACCGTTATTGTCATTGAGATGGGCTTAGGCCCAAACTGATATTGATATTGTAATAGGCTAAGGCCCTAATTGAAACTGAACCATTATTGAAACGGGCTTGGGCCCAGACTGTATTTGCTCACTGTCTGGTTGTTTGATATGGGATTACACACGGAGTTTTCATAAACTCACCCTTCATTAATAACTGCATGGTAATCCCAGCCTTAGGTGGATCAAGGTTTGCGAGGACTCAAAGGTGGCCACACAATCGCATATACTTTCATGTTTGTTTTTAATTATAAGTAAATTTAATTTTGGGTATTTTTATTGCAATAAGGGATTTATGGATTTTTACTTTAATTTGAGATTTTTTATTTGTTTAGGTTAATAATTGCTAGGAGTAGGAAAAAACGCAAGTTTTCAAAAAGATAAATGTTTTAACAAAGATACCACGAATACGAAACCTGTTTTAAGAGCTTCCGCAATAAGTGACATTTTAAAAATTAATAATGTTTTAATCTGAATAACTTTTTGACAATGACTTACAATTTGAAAATGAACAGCACGGCTTAGGATCATCATTAAGATCACCTAAAGAGGTTAAATAGAAAAGAGTGTTTTCTATGACATCACACTTTACAAAAAACACTTTTATGTGACATCGCCAGATTCAGCCATAACATACAGGCCGAGTTTGGGGTATTACATTTAGTGGTATCAGAGTCAGGTTACAAAACTCAGCTGTGGATTTAAGTTTCTTTTAAAACTTGGAATTTCTAAAAGAATTATTTCAAATGATTTGAAGTATTTTGAAATGTTTTATTGAATGTGTGGTACACCGAGTCTTCGGCGTCGATTCTGTAAGTCTTTTGAAACTGTTGTTTGTTTAAACTCAAATACTGAGACTACTGTAGGTAATAGACTATACTGAAACACTCTAGTTAGGGTCAACTAAAAACTATAGTAAGAATGCGATCTACAAAAACGAACTCTGAATTACTAATACTGTTTTCAATAAAATATTCGTTAATAAACACTGGAACTGTGAACTAATGCATAAAACTGTTAATACAAATAAAACGTAATTCGATAATGAGCATCAGAGGTACTCGCGAAAGGGGTACAAGTGGCCGCGGCGGAGGCCGTGGAGGTGCTCGAGCTGGGTCTTCGTCATCTAGCCACATGCCTAACGTAAAAACTAAGGAGGCACCAGTTTCACCTGAGATTGAGACTGGGTCCCATGGTTGTGCAGCTGGGGATGTCGCGCTATCCCAAGCCATGTTACGGATTCTGGAGAGGGTCGCTAGGCCGAATACTGGTGCTGTGGGCCTTGGGTCAGTTATAAAATGACTCTGGTCTAATGGAGCTGAGATTTTTAGGGGTATTGCTGGAGTTTCCCCTAATGTGGCTAAGTATTGGATTGAAGCCACAGAGAGGACCATGGACGATCTCGACTGCACTTCTGAGCAGAAACTAAAGGGTGTAATGTCACTATTGAGAGATGAGGCTTACCAGTGGTGGCTTACGGTTAAATAGGGCACTCAACCCGATCGACTATCCTTGGAATTTTTCAAGACTACTTTTTAGGGAAAGTATATTGGTGCTAGTTATGTGGATGCTCGAAGGAGAGAGTTTCTGAATCTGACTCAGAGGGATAGATCAGTGGTTGAATATGAGGCTGAATTTTTATGATTAAGCCGTTATGTTCGAGAGATGGTGGCAATTGAGTACGATCGATGTGTTTGTTTCGAGGATGGTCTCAGGGATAGTTTATAGATTCTGATAGCTCCATAGAAGGAGCGAGATTTTGCAGCATTAGTTGATAAAGCGAAGATCGCCAAGGAGGTGAATCACGTTAAGCGTCTGAACTGTGAGAGGGAGAGAGGTAGGGACAAGAGGGATTCGGAGCCCTCGACTTCCTTTCTGAGGCCTAAAAAAAAGGCTAGAGTTGATGGGCCGGTCAGAGTTAGGGCCCCTGTTACTGCTGCTGGACCTCAGCCTTGTACTGGTTGTGGGAGACGCCATCAGGGCGAGTGCTGCAAAAAGGATTAGGGCATGTTTGAGATGCAGATCATTGGAGCACTGTATCAGAGAGTGTCCATGGAGGCCTGATTGGATGCAAGCTATAGGTTTGCGTACTATACAGCCACCGAGGGGTGTTCAGCAGTCCGCAGGAGGCTGTGGTTAGGCCAGTGGTGGTAATGGTTTGGGCCGTGGTCAAAGGGCACCGGGCAGAGGTGCTGGGCATACTGAGGCGAGGCAACTAGCTCTAGTTTATGCTGTACATCACTGAGAGAATGAAGATGCTCTAAATGTTATCACGGGTACGTTCTTTATCTTTAATGTACCATATATTGCACTGATAGATATAGGACCTGCTCACTCCTATATAGCTTGTACTGTGTTTGAGGCTTTGGGTATCTTGGTTGAGAGCACTACGAGTGAGGTTACTGTGCTGAGTCCTTTGGGGCAGTTGGTAAGGGTAAATAAACTGTTCAGAGATGCGCCTTTGGAGGTTCAAAGGGTTATCTTTTTGGCAGATTTGATGGAACTCTCTTTTGGAGAATTTGATTTAATACTAGGAATGGACTAGCTGGTTAAACATCGGGTGAGCTTGGATTGTGCTACTAAACAGATGGTACTGAGAACTGTGGAGGATGATGAGGTAGTAGTAGTTGAGGAACGTCGAAATTACTTGTCAAATGTGATTTTTGAATTAAGGGCCGAGAAGTTGGTTCGTAAGGGTTGTGAGGCGTACTTGACATACATTAGTGTTTCAGATTCTGGGGATTCTTCTGTTAAAGATATCAGAACGGTTAAAGACTTTTCGTATGTCTTTCCTGATGAGCTACTTGGGTTACCTCCAAACCGTGAAGTTGAGTTTGGGATTTAGCTCTTGCCTAGTATAGCTCCGGTGTCTATTGCCCCTTATAGAATGGCACCGAAGGAGCTTGTGGAGCTTAAAGCTCAGATTTAAGAGTTGCTAGATCGTGGGTTCATCCGCCCTAGTATGTCTCCGTGGGGAGCACTAGTTTTGTTTGTGAAAAAGAAGGATCGATCTATGCATATGTGCATTGATTACAGGTAATTGAATAAATTGACCATTAAGAATAAATACCCCCTACCGAGGATAGATGATCTATTTGACAAATTTTGAAGACCTTCGGTTTTATCTAAGATTGAAGTTCGATCTGGGTACAATCAACTGAGGATCAAAGAGATTAATGTATGCAAGACAGTGTTTAAGACTCGTTATGGTCGTTACGAGTTCCTAGTGATGTCGTTTGGATTGACGAATGCACCAGTGGCTTTTATGGATCTGATGAACCGAGTGTTCTAGTCCTATCTAGATCAGTTCGTCGTGGTTTTTATTGATGACATCCTGGTATATTCGAGGACTGAGAACGAACATGATGAACATCTCCGAGTGGTTCTGCAGATTCTGAGGGAGAAATAATTGTATGCCAAATTTAGTAAATGTGAGTTCTAGTTACGAAAGGTTACATTTTTGGGCCATGTGGTATCTGCTGAAGGGATTAGGGTTGATCCTCGAAAGATTGAGGCCGTTTTGGAGTGGAAATCACCTAAGACTCTATCTAAGATCTGTAGTTTTCTAGGACTAGCAGGGTATTGTCGACGGTTTGTAGAGGGGTTTTCACTGATTGCAATGCCTTTGACTAAGTTGTTACGTAAGGGGGTGCCATTTAACTAGACTGATGCACAGTAGAAGAGCTTCGAGAAGCTTAAGAAGGCTCTGACTGAGGTCCTTGTCTTGATTCAGCCTGAGTCAGGAAAGAGTTCACTATTTACAGCTATGCATCAGATGTTGGTTTGGGATGTGTGTTGATGCAAGAGGGGAAGGTGGTAGCATATGTGTCTCATCAGTTTAAGACTCATGAAGTGAATTAACTGATGCATGACTTGGAGTTGGTCGCAGTGGTATTCGAACTAAAAATTTGGAGCCATTATCTGTAGGGTGAGAAGTGTATCATCTACACTAATCACAAAGCCTCAAATATCCTCTCACTCAGAAGGAGATAAATCTTAGGCAGCGTAGATGGATTGAGCTGCTTAAAGACTATGACTGTACGATCGAATACCATCTTGGAAAGGCCAATATGGTGGCGGATACACTGAGCCGTAGGGCCATGACTGATCTGGAGATAATGTTTGCTTGCCTCAGTTTATTTGATGATGGTAGCTTGTTGGCTGAGCTTCAAATTAAACCAACATGGATTGAGCAGATTAAGATTAAGGGTAAATAGTTGAAGGACAAGTCACTGGGTCTTTGTTTTCGAAAGGTTGAGAGTGGTAATACTGTGGATTTTAGGCTGAATAGCGAAGGGGTACTCTATTTTTGTGGGAGAATTTGTGTACCGAAGGATACTGATTTGAGGTAGTCTATACTGCGAGAGGTGCATAGTAGTCCTTATGCTATGCATCCAAGTGGGAATAAGATGTACAGAGACCTACATGAGTTATATTAGTGGCCGGGTCTTAAGCGTGAAGCTACTGATTTCGTGGGTAAATGTCTGACTTGCCAGCAGGTTAAGGCTAGATATCAGTTACCTTCAGGGTTGCTTCGGCCAGTTAAAATTCCACTTTGTTAGTGGGCTGCCCCTAATGCCTACTAAGAAGGATTCAGTATGAATCATCATGGATCGATTGACTAAATCTTCCTATTTCATACCCATTCGTATTGATTACACTTTCCAGAAGTTGGGTAAACTGTATATGTCTTAGATAGTGAGACTGCATGGGGTACCGGATTCAATAATATCTAATAGGGATCCTCGCTTCACGTCTCATGTAACATCTCGAAATAGGGCCTAAATGGAATAGTGGTTGCGAAACCACAAATCTGAGATAGAAAAGTTTATTTCGATTAATTTTTATGATTTACCGAGTGATTAGATGCATGTGTTAGAGTATTGATAGGAAATTTTATAGATTTCATGTTTAATTTGCCTATTAGGGCTTATTTGCATAAGTTGCTGTAACAGCCCGATTTAGGGCCTAAACAGAACGATGGTTTTAGAACCATGAATTCGAAGTTGAAAAATTTATTCCGATTAAGTTTTAAGGTTTATTTATTGATTAAAATATTGTGTAAAAATATCGTCAAGTAATTTTACTGATAAAGTGCTTAATTGAACTTTTAGGACTAAATTGCAAAAGTTGCAAAATATGTGTTCTAATTCATAAGTACTTGATTGAAATGGGGGTTTAAAGAGGAGGTCCTTAAATGGTAATTAGACCATTATATTTCGTTTGGACAAAATGGGCATGAATAGGACAAAATTTTAAAGAAAGGCCTTAAGGGCATTTTAGTCATTTGGTAATTAAAAGAAATAAAAAGGGAAAATATAGCCAAAATTGACTCATCGTTTTCATGGAGGCCGAAATTAGCATGGGGAAAGCCATGGCTAGGGTTTTCAAGCTTTCCAAGCTCAATAGTAAGTCCGTTCTATCCCCGTTTTTCAAGTTCTTTATGTTTTTGGAATCCCAGTAACTTGATTAAGTTTATTCTAGCAATAATTTAAGCTAGGGTTCATATTTGGAAAAATACCCATAGGTGAAATATGTTTATTTTGATGTTTTATGGTAGAATATGAAGGCTGAAATTATGTTAAACAACTTTTGCTAAGCGATTTTAAGCAAAAATGAGTAAAACGGCTTAATCGGTAAAAGTTGTTATTGTTCATAACTATGTGTTAGAGTGAGACTTTGATGTTGCCATAGAAGGGAAAACTGATCAGCATGACATAAAACATAAGAATAAGGGATGAAGTTTAATTATCGAGCCTAGGGGCAAAAGTGTAAATATGCAAAAGTTTAGGGGCAAAATTATAATTTTTCCAAAGTTTGAGTTAAGGTCTGTTTGAATAGTACATTAATTAAATAAGTAAAATAGGATGTTTTAGATCCCAAAAAACGAGATTTGAACCTAGAATGGGAGGAAAATCGAAAATCGAGAAAGTTGGTAAAATGGCCGTTTTAGTATTGAGGTAAGTTCATATGTATAATAAGCATTAATTTATGCATGTTTCAAAGGAAAATTGATATATTTACTATAATTTCCGAGGTGTTGAAAGTAAGTATAATTATGATGATTTAAATGTTCAATATTAAGTCGACATGGAAATGAGAAAGTATGTAAGTTTGTATGTAAATAATACATTATCTTTATTATGTTTTTATATTGTAGCTGATTTTTGAATCATAATTGACTATTGGAAGCATGGAATCAAGTATTAGAAAGAGAGAGAAATCCTGGTTGAACCTTCGGAAAGATTGGATGATAGAGATGGTATGTAGCTAGGTCACATGTATGGTGCTGAGCACACATCATGTGTACAAGAGAGTTACGAGACATTATGATGTAGCTAGGTTGCATGGGTGATACTATGTGTACACCATGTAGACAAGAGAGCTACGAGATAAATTGGCTAGGTCACATGGGTGGTACTAAGTGTTCACCATGTGTATAAGAGAGCCAAAATTATGTGTACAATCGAGCTAGGTCACATGAGTGGTGCTAAGTGAAGGCCACTATGTGTACAAGAGAGCTTCGATTTTAAAGGTGGGTGTGTGTGTATACCATCACAGATCTCATATTATTCAAGCATTCAACTGTGAAATTGATTAAATGAAATTGTGTATGACTTTGTGATGATAAGTGTAAGTATATACGTGCGTAACTTATGAGCAATATGCTCGACATGTGATTGAAAATTGGAAAGATTGTTATGGGTAAGTGATGAATACAATTGAAGTGTAAAAGATCAAAATTGACAATAAAACTGTTATGGATAGTTGCAGTGACGTGAATCTAAAAATTTACCAAAAATAGTAGAAATTGAATAAGAGACTAAATGAGATATAAAATTAAATATTAATGAGTCTATTTTCATATAGCAGAAACAGAGCAAGCAAAGGAATTCTATATTATGAGATATTTAAGTTTTTGAGAGACTGGTTCAGAATGATTACGTGATCCCCTGTTTTGACTTGGAAAAATCATTAAAAATTGTAAAAAAATAATTAGGGAATATAATTTATATGCTTGAAATCCTTAATGAGTATAGTTTCAAATGAAATAAACAAGAACATTCTTTGAATTCTGTACGAGGAGAAAATTGATTCGTAGTGAAGAGTGGTCAGAACAGTTGAGCAGTGAAACAGGGGTAACTTCAATGAATAAACTGTACTAATTGGCTAGACCAAAAATTCTGAAAATTTTATGGTAAAAATATACGTGAATCTAGTTTCAAGAAAAATTAGTGGTTTGTAATTTGGAGTTTTGTAGCTCTAGAAATAAATAATTTAGTTTCTGGTACTCTGCTAGATAGCTTATTTTGAACTTGTTTATGATTGTAATAGTAAAAGTATACGTGTGTTTGTGATGGTAATATTCCGGGAACATATTGTGACTTAATTTAAACTATGATAATGTATTGTTTATTAATATTTACATACTTACTTACTAAGCTATAATGCTTACTCTGTTCCTTTCCTTTTTCCTATAGTGTCTCAGATGTTAGCTCGAGTTGGAGGTCGCCGGAGGTTAAATCACACTATCAAACTAATAATCGATATATAAAGGTTTTAAAGTATTTTTAAATCTTTGGCATGTATGGAGACTCGTTTAATTGTTACTAAGTTGCTAGGAATTGGCCTAAAATACTGACCTATGTTATTTGAAGGTCTCTATTGTATAAAGTCATTTAATGTAGATAGTTTTGATTATGTTATTAATTAAATGATGCAATTTATATGTGACAACCCTAATGTGACCCTAGCCGGAAAGTAGTTTCGGGACCACAAAACCGAGACATAAAAATAATTAACCGTCATATTCTATGCTTATTTTATGTGAATATGAATGTGTGAAAGTTTCATGCATTAATTTTATCATCAGTATGTGAAATTTTGAAGAAGGGACTTAGATGAGACTTTTGTGAAATAGGATAGGTATTTATAAAAGGATCTAATTGTGCATAAGGTTAAAAAAAAAAATGTACTTGCATGTCAATTAGTCAAAACTTTTGTTAGTGGCCGGCCATGTTATGGATTTATGTATAAAATAATTATTTTTGTTAATAATTAATATTACAAAAATGAAATAATGAATAAAGATTAATAAAATACTAGTTAGTGGGAGGAGAAACCAAAGTTAACCTATGTTTTCTCCTCCATTGCCGTAGCTAGAGAAAGGGGAGGAAGAAAAGTCTTTGGGGAAGAAAATTCGGCTAAGGTGGATAGCTAAAGTAAGGTAAGTTCTACAAAGGAAACTCTGTAAAATTTTTATGTTTAAAATATATTTATTACATGCAAGTAATGTTCGGCTAATAGGACTGTTAAGTAGAGTTTAGTAGCTTAAAATACATGTTATTTTTACCAAAATACTGCACTTAGAAGTGAAGAAAAATTTTGATGAATAAATGCATAAGTTGCTGTTGAAATCTGCCGCACGAATGTCTATTGCTTCAGCATGTAGTTGCTGTATTGAAAGTGCAGTAAATTCTGGTGTAAATGGTCTACTGCTGTTGTAAATAAGGAAAAATATTAGTTGTTAAATATTAACCTTATCTCTGTCCGAATGCCGGAAATTTCAGCATGTAATTCCTCTTATTTAAACTGATTAAAACATGCTGGAAATGCAACATTTGTATATACTATTCACTCACCAATTAACTGATAGTGAGCTTAAAATTAAGTTGTTCAAATGTGTTAAATTCACTGTGCAATGCACTACCATTTATGTTGTTTTATTTAGTAAATGTAGCTGTCCGAACCTGTTGATTTCAAAGTTAAATTTAGATGTTTTTATACTGCCAATCGGTGTTAATTAAGTTGTCCAGTTTGGGATAATAATACTATCAGATTGTGATGTTGTTATGCTGATTTAGTAACTTGCATTGTTGATGATTTTACAATGTCTGAAACAGAATATATATTAAGTATGATTTTACAAATTAAATGCCCTGTACAATTGATGAGTTGTTATATTAAAAATGTGTTCATTTACGTTGGATTTAAATGCTTAATGTGTTGCTGTAAAGTGCTGATTTGTTATATTAAAAATGTGTTCACTCACGTTAATTTTAGATGCTTAATGTGCTGCTGTAAAGGGCTGATTTGTTGTCTTAATAATGTGATCATTTACGTCCATTTTAAATGCTTAATGTGCTTTCCAAAAATTTATGTTTAAAGTTACTTCCAAGTTGACAATTGAAGTTAAAGAAAGAAGTATAATTCATTTTGTGGAAGGGATTTGACGTTAACTTACATGTTGTTTAGGTTGTACTGCATGAGGGATTTAGATTGTATATATATATATATATGTATATGTATTTATATTGAAATATTAAGGCTATGATAACCAATTGAGGGTTTCGGCCAAAATATTAAAATAAATTGGTGTGAATGTTTAAGTGATGAATTTGACTCTTGTGTCGATTTGGGACGATATGTGTATTTATATGAAACTAACTGATGTTAAATAGATTCGACTATGCATGGTATTAAGCTAGTATTATGTTTGTTGGTACATAAGTAGAGCATATGTATGAAGTTTAATATCTAGTTAATAACATCTTTTGTACTTAATTGTATGGTATGCATGTATTAAATCGAATAGCTAAATTGATAAGTTATTTAATAAAAATCTATTCGTTGAATTTAGCTCAAGAGCTAAGAGGGTCAAAATCAGATAAAGGAAAAGAAAAAGCAATCGAGTAGTCCATCCGCAACTATTCAAAATATCCGAGGTAAGTTTTGAGTAAACGCTTTTAGTATAAGATTTACGATGCCTGGATATGTACATGCTAAATGAAGATTATCTTTTAGTCCTAATTGATCTAAGATGTGTGGTAAATAATTTAATTATATGACATTTAGTTGAATGGTTAATTCGGGTTAAGTTGGATTGATGAAAGCTAGATGTGATTTGTTCGTATGATCTCCAAAATGAAATGAAACTGGTGGTGTATATTTCGCCCTTATATACGAATGGAACAATTAAATTACCATTGTGATAGGCTATGTGAAATGTGTTACCCTGTGATTATATATATGTAAGAATTATATCCGGACTTCATGTCCGTAGGCTATAAGCGAGAATTATATCTAGACTTCATGTCCGTAGGCTATAAGCGAGAATTATATCCAGACTTCATGTCCGCAGGCTGTAAGCGAGAATTATATCCGGACCTTAGGTCTGCAGGCTACGTGCTGGACATATATCTGAATTTAAAGTCTTGAATGTTTTATGCTAGTGACTAGATTCGGGTTCTAACCTAGCAGGCTTAATGTCGATAATTCGAGTAAGGTTATGAATTGAATGTACTATACAAGATGAAAAAGCAGTGCGCATTTTGTATACTTAAGCGAACCCACTTTTAGATTGAGGTTTCATATATAAGGAATGGAATGTGTATGTCTCAGATAGATATAAGTATGGATGAATATCGCAGCTATGAATATGAAAATAACTATTTCGGATGATGTCTTTATTTATATGAAGATATACGATTAAATTATTTCTATAATTCATGTTTATGATCGAGGTTCAGGTTGTGATCTCTTTGTATGTTAATATATATAAATGTGTATATACATAATTTCGGAAAAAAGGTATATGGCTGATTCGGGTTTAATATTTTGAATGTTGACTTATAGGTCAAATTTTACTTGTTTAAAATTTCTTAAGACTTACTAAGCATCATTTTGCTTACTCCGTTTCCTTATTCCCTTGTGTTTTAGATTGATCGTTAGCTGTCAATCTCGAGGATTCCAAGTCGAAGTCATCCACTCTACCCAAGCCTTTTTGGTACTTTTGTAACTGAACTTCGTTAATGGCATGTATAGGACTGACTTTTGTTGTTAATTAAGTATCTTTTGGTAATGTATATATATTTGTATAGCCATGCGAAAATGGCTTGTATATTTTGAATATAACATTATAATCATTTTGTATATATGGTCTTATGATATGATTGATGAGCGGTATCAAAATGTTTGGTAATGAATAGCCATTGGAATGGCTAATCATGCTCATATTTGGCGTTATGTATGTCAAATAAAGGAATTAAATAGTAGAAATGGAATTAAATAAATGAATTAAGTCTGTTAACACCTCGTGTTCGACTCCGGCAACGGTCTCGGGTACGGGGTGTTACATTATAAATGTGAATGCTTGCCTATGTGTGTGGTTGAATTAAAGCATGATATGAGCCTTGTAAGCTCTTTTTAAGGGACAGCTTGAATGTGTTTGAAAAAGTTTTAAATTAGAGTGAAATTATGAATCGGGTTTTATACGATGATTAGTGATTAAGTCTGGTAATGCCTCGTATCCTGTTCCAGCGTCGAACACGAGTAAGGGGTGTTACATTTAGTGGTATCAGAGCTATGGTTTTGTTGGTTCTCGGACTTACCTAGTATGTGTAAGAGTTAAGCTATACATGTCATATTACTACATGTGATAGTGTGATGCCTCCCGATCCCGATGAAATAGTTCTGTTGAGACAGAAGTGTTTTCCAACCGAGCTACCATCGACAGTGTAAAAAGGTGTTAAGTAAGTTCGTATAATTTGGTGGATATATTGGTGTACCTAAATTGATCTAGGTGACTTGTGATGATATGAGTGAGATCAAGTGTAAAATGAAATAGACATAAGTGGAGAAATATAGAAAAGTGAAAAGAAATGAAAGTTTACCTCGTTATAAACTCATCTATGTTCGTTTGACATTGACATGATATTATGTGTCTAACTTATTTGACTAAGTGAATGTGATAAATAGATTTACTCAAATTTGTGGAATGTATGTTTGAGTGCATTTGTTTTAAAATATGAATATGTGTGTAAGTCTGTCTAAAGTGAATTATATAACTGTGATAATATTAAGATGAATTGAGACTCGTAAAAGGTAAGAGTACAAGTTCATGATGTTTATGTGATAATGAATGAGTCGTGAATAAGAATTTCTCTTGGAATATGAAAGATGAGATGAAGGGAAAATTTATATTATGATAAGTGTTCATGTTGATTGGCAATTGTGTGATGCTATGAGTGTAACTTGTGAAATTAAATGAATGTTATGAGTAATTCTATTTTAGAATTATGAATGCATGTATAAGTGTATTTGTTTGTATAAGATGATAGGAGGGTTGTGTAAAATGAATATGCATGTTGAGTTATTTGAAGCAAATTATATATATATTGATGAGTGTTAAGTTATATGCATGAATATATAAGAGGCAAGTTAGAAGTGTTACAAACCTCACCCTCTTCCAATAAGATTAATTGACAATGTGATAGCATTTGAGAATGGTTTAATAAATGAACTCACGATTGCTGAAAAAGATGTCAAAGTTAATATGAAGATTTTCAATTCGAAATGTTACAGATTAAAGAAAAATTAGACTTAGTTAATTAACTCATCCAGTATGATGCTTAAAGTATATGATTGCTGGATTTTTAAAAAAAAATAAATTTTGATTGTGAATGAGATAATGTGGATTTAGTAATGATAAAATTAGACAGAAGAATAATGATTGAGCTGTATTAATAGCTAAATACAGAGTTTTTGGTTAAAAAAAAGAAAAAAAAAGGTGAAAGCAAATGTGAGAATTGGAAATAGTTTTCGATTAATATAGAGGTCATACCGAGTTGAAACTTAGTTATATTGGATTTCAATTTGATAGTGGGGTGATTTTCAAAGTACTGCTTTGAAGAAAATTTGTTTGGAGATGTTTAAGAAATTTTGAGAAAAGATATTGAATCTTTTTACCGGTAAGATTTTCGGGGATGAAAATCCCTAAAGGGGGGAAGAAATGTAACATCTCGAAATAGGGCTTAAATGGAATAGTGGTTGCGAAACCACAAATCTGAGATAGAAAAGTTTATTTCGATTAATTTTTATGATTTACCGAGTGATTAGATACATGTGTTAGAGCATTGATAGGAAATTTTATAGATTGCATGTTTAATTTGCCTATTAGGGCTTATTTGCAGAAGTTGCTGTAACAGCCCGATTTAGGGCCTAAATGGAACGATGGTTTTAGAACCATAAATTCAAAGTCGAAAAATTTATTCTGATTAAGTTTTAAGGTTTATTTATTGATTAAAATATTGTGTAAAATATCGTTAAGTAATTTTACTAATAAAGTGCTTAATTGGACTTTTATGACTAAATTGCAAAAGTTGCAAAATATGTGTTCTAATTCATAAGTACTTAATTGAAATGGGGGTTTAAAGAGGAGATCCTTAAATGGTAATTAGACCATTATATTTCGTTTGGACAAAAATGGGCACGAATAGGACGAAATTTTAAAGAAAGGCCTTAAGGGCATTTTAGTCATTTGGTAATTAAAAGAAATAAAAAGGGAAAATAAAGCCAAAATTTACTCATCTTTTTCAGGGAGGCCGAAATTAGCATGGGGGAAGCAATGGCTAGGGTTTTCAAGCTTTCCAAGCTCAATAGTAAGTCCGTTCTATCCCCGTTTTTCAAGTTCTTTACGTTTTTGGAATCCCGGTAACTTGATTAAGCTTATTCTAGCAATAATTTAAGCTAGGGTTCATATTTGGAAAAATACCCATAGGTGAAATGTGTTTATTTTGATGTTTTATGGTAGAATATGAAGGCTGAAATTATGTTAAACAACTTTTGCTAAGCGGTTTTAAGCAAAAATGAGTAAAACGGCTTAATCGGTAAAAGTTGTTATTGTTCATAACTATGTGTTAGAGTGAGAATTTGATGTTGCCATAGAAGGTAAAACTGATCAGCATGACATAAAACATAAGAATAAGGGATGAAGTTTAATTCCCGAGCCTAGGGGCAAAAGTGTAAATATGCAAAAGTTTAGGGGCAAAATTTTAATTTTTCCAAAGTTTGAGTTAAGGACTGTTTTGAATAGTACATTAATTAAATAAGTAAAATATGATGTTTTAGATCCCAAAAAATGAGATTTGAACCTAGAATGGGAGGAAAATCGAAAATCGAGAAAGTTGGCAAAATGGCTGTTTTAGTATTGAGGTAAGTTCATATGTATAATAAGCATTAATTTATGCATGTTTCAATGTAAAATTGATATATTTACTATGATTGCCAAGGTGTTGAAAGTAAGTATAATTATGATGATTTAAATGTTCAATATTAATTCGACATGGAAATGAGAAAGTATGTAAGTTTGTATGTAAATAATACATTATCTTTATTATGTTTTTATATTTCAGCATATTTTATGTATTGTAGCTGATTTTTGAATCATAATTGACTATTGGAAGTATGGAATCAAGTATTAGAAAGAGAGAGAAATCTCAGTTGAACCTTCGGAAAGATTGGATGATACAGATGGTATGTAGCTAGGTCACATGTATGGTGCTAAGCGCACATCATGTGTACAAGAGAGTTACGAGACATTATGACGTAGCTAGGTCGCATGGGTGATACTATATGTACACCATGTAGACAAGAGAGCTAAGAGATAAACTGGCTAGGTCACATGGGTGGTACTAAGTGTTCACCATGTGTACAAGAGAGCCAAAATTATGTGTACAATCGAGCTAGGTCACATGAGTGGTGCTAAGTGAAGGCCACTATGTGTACAAGAGAGCTTCGATTTTAAAGGTGGGCCGGTGTGCAATACCATCCCTGTATCTGTTATTATTCAAGCGTTCAACTGGGAAATTGATTAAATGAAATTGTGTATGACTTTGTGATGATAAGTGTAAGTATATACGTGTGTAACTTATGAGCAATATGCTCGATATGTGATTGGAAATTGGAAAGATTGTTATGGGTAAGTGATGAATACATTGAAGTGTGAAAGATCAAAATTGACAATAAAACTGTTATGGATAGTTGCAGTGACGTGAATCTAAAAATTTACCAAAAATAGTATAAATTGAATAAGAGACTAAGTGAGATATAAAATTAAAGCTTAATGAGTCTATTTTCATATAACAGAAATAGAGCAAGCAAAGGAATTCTATATTATGAGATATTTAAGTTTTTGAGAGACTGGTTCAGAATGACTACGTGATCCCCTATTTTGACTTAGAAAAATCATTAAAAATTGTAAAAAAATAATTAGGGAATATAATTTATATGATTGAAATCATTAATGAGTATAGTTTCAAATGAAATAAACTAGAATATCTTTTGAATTATGTACGAGGAGAAAATTGATTCGTAGTGAAGAGTGGTCAGAATAGTTGAGCAGTGAAACAGGGGTAACTTCAATGAATAAACTGTACTAATTGGGTAGACCAAAAGTTCTGAAAATTTTATGGTAAAAATATACATGAACCTAGTTTCAAGAAAAATTAACGGTTTGTAATTTGGAGTTCTGTAGCACCAGAAATAAATAATTTAGCTGCTGGTACTCTACTAGACAGCTTATTTTGAACCTGTTTATGATTGTAATAGTGAAAGTATGTGTGTTTGTGATGGTAATATTCCGGGAACATATTGTGACTTAATTTAAAGTATGATAATGTATTGTTTATTAATATTTACATACTTACTAAGCTATAATGCTTACTCCCTTCGTTTCCTTTTTGCTATAGTGTCTCAAATGTTAGCTCGAGTTGGAGGTCGCCGGAGGTTAAATCACACTATCAAACTATTGATCGATATATAAAGGTTTTAAAGTATTTTTAAGTCTTTGGCATGTATGGGGACTCGTTTAATTGTTACTAAGTTGCTAGTAATTGGCCTAAAATACTAACCTATGTTATTTGAAGGTCTCTATTGTATAAAGTCATTTAATGTAGATAGTTTTGATTATGTTATTAATTAAATAATGCAATTTATAAATGTGCATGCTTGCCTATGTGTGTGGTAGAATTAAAGCATGATATGAGCCTTGTAAGCTCTTTTTAAGGGACAGGTTGAATGTGTTTGAAAAAGTTTTAAATTAGAGTGAAATTATGAATCGGTTTTTATACGATGATTAGTGATTAAGTCCGATAATGCCTCGTACCCTGTTCCAACGTCAAACACAGGTAAGGGGTGTTACATCTCAATTTTGGAGGAAGTTACATGAAGCTCTGGGTACAAGATTAGACTTCAATACTGCGTTCCATCCTCAGGCAGATGGTCAATCAGAGAGGGTGATTTAGATACTGGAGGACATGTTAAGGAGTTGCGTGATTGATTTCTGAGGCAGTTGGGAGGATTACTTACCGCTAGCAGAGTTTGCTTATAGCTATAGCTATCAGTCTAGCATACAGATGGCACCTTACGAGGCATTATATGGTCGTAGGTGTCGTACACCTTCGTGTTGGACTGAGTTGGCGAGCAACGTATTCTGGACCCTGAATTAGTTTTTGATACCGAGGATAAAGTTAGACTAATTCGGGATCGACTGAAGGTGGCATCAGATAGACAAAATTCATATACAGATCTAAAGTGTAAAGATATTGAGTATTCTGTGGGGGACTTCGTTTTTCTCAAGGTTTCGCCATGGAAAAAAGTACTGAGGTTTGGATGTAAGGGAAATTTGGGCCCTAGGTTTATTGGGCCTTACCACATACTGAAACGTCAGGGACAGGTTGCCTATCAATTAGAGTTACCTCCAGAGTTAGACCAGATTCACGATGTGTTCCACGTCTCTATACTGAGGCGCTACCGCTCTAAACCACGCATATTATTTTGTTTGAGGAGGTTAAGGTTAGGCCAGACCTGACTTTTGAGGAGGAGCTGGTTTAGATATTAGATCGTGATATAAAAGTTTTAAGGAGGAAGTCTATCCCTCTGGTTAAGGTTCTTTAGCGTAATCACAGCTCTAAGGAAGCCATGTGGGAACTTGAGGAGGCGATGCAACAAAAATACCCTCATCTGTACTGATCAGGTAAAATTGTAAGGCTGAAATTTTTTTTAGGGGGTAGATGTAATGCCCCGAAAATTTAGAGTCTTTAATTTTGTGTTATCTGACACAAATTACTTGTGTGCTTTACTTGCTTACTGTTTTGAGTGGGTTTGGGAGTGTTTGGGAAGCCTGCGTTCAAGTCTTGGCTTTTGCAAAAAAAAATTTAGTGTTGCTCTTAAATGAATCTGGACATTGTCATATAGGCCTTATAAATGATAGTGCTTGTTTTATGACACAAAGATAGCCTGTGGTCTAGTGGCAAGCTGGCGTATTGCTTCTATTGGGGGACTTGAGTTTGAGTCCTGGGTTGTACAATAGAGTAATTATTTTACTGTTGAGCTGGGTAAGTAGTGGAGACTCTAAGGTTGAATTGGTCATGAGAATTTGAATAGAGTTTGAATGGGATGTTGGAGTGTTTTGAAGAGAGAATCAAGGAGAGGTATTAGGAGAAAATCAAGGAGTTTGAGGGTGTAAATGTGGTAGTGCCGAATTGGGTTTCTAGCTACTCAGAATTTCGGCTGTAACTTCTTTGAGGGAGTATTCCTTGTTTCAATTTATCATTTTGGCACTTTTCTTTTGCATTTTTTTCTCTGGCCGAATATTTTTGGTTCGTAAAAAACGTAAATTGCACTTTGGTCAATTGCTGGTAAGTTGAGTGCTTCTTTGTACCTTTCGAGTTTGTGGTCTCTATCCTTTGATTTCCCCTCCTAGTTGAACCTCTCTTTTCTCTCTTCTCTATGTTTCTTTTCCTTCTTTCCTCTTTGCTATATTTGTGTTGGTGAACCGGTTGCTCACTACTTCTTCTTCTACTCTTTCTCATCCATTTCGGTTTGCGCCATTGGTTCATGACCGATTCTCTCCTCCTCATCTCTTCATTTTGTGGCGGCTTGACGACTGTGGTAGGCACATTGAACTCTTGCTTGTTTTCTTTAATCTTTTTTTTCATGAAACCTCTACTTTAAGCCAAATGCTCCTCCCTTCTCTCGTTCTCTTATAGCCGATTCTTGCCCTCTTATTTTAGGTGTGCTATTTGTTTGATTCTCAGAGGTTTCCTTGAGAAGTGAAGGAGTTTTGGTGATATTTAGCTATCGAAACTGTTTTCTTATCATTCGATTTAAGGTAAGTATGTGGGCTAACGTGTGGGGTGTTGGCCGAATGCCCTATCTTTGGTTTTGAGTTTTATTTAGGCAATAGGTATCGATTCAAGTCTTTGGATCATGCGATTGTTGTTAATGGGTTCCTTGGATAATGCAACTTTTCAGCAAAGGAGAGTGTGGCCAACCTTCGATTAACATTATTGACGGGTTAAACTACATTCGTGGATTAAGGCAAGTGTTGATGCTATTCTTTTTGGGTTTAAGTTTTAGTAAGTGGATGTTGACCTTAGTGCCAAACGTTTAACTGAATGTCTTGACTAACATAGGTTCGTGTTCGAAGGCTTTTTACAAGTATTCACAACTAGGTGCGTAATCACACCCCTTTTCAGCTATAAAACAACAAATGCCAAAAAGCTGAAAATACAAAGTTTAAGGCCACACGAGCGTGTAATCGTGTACGTTCCTAATCCATAATGTACCTTATACTGCTTTGATCGATATTGGGTCTAGGGTATTTTATATGTGAGTACTGTTCTTGAAAATGGGTTTTGAAAATGTTTGAAATTTTTAGAAAACTGTTCTTGAAATATTTTGGAGGATTTGTAGATGTGGCACACCGAGTCTTCGACGCCAAATCCGTAAGTTTCTTGATAACTGATCATTGATCAGACTGAAATACAATATTGAGATTACTTTAGACACGAGACTATACTATGATACTCTAGTTGGAGTAAACTGAAACTGTAGGAAACTGAAAACTGTAGTGAGACCTCGATCTGCAAAAACCAACTCTGATTACTGTCTTTCATAAGACATCTGTTAATAATTACTGGAAATACTAATTGATACATAGAACTTCTAAACCAGATAATACGTGAATCAATATGAGCACTAAGGGTACTCGTAGAAGGGGTATAAGAAGGCACGGTAGAGGCCGTGGAAGTGCTAGGGCTAGGTCTTCAGCATCGAGCCACATACCTAACGTTGAGGCTAGGAAGGCACTAGCTTCACTAGTAACTGAGATGGGATCATACGATCGAATAGTTGGGGATGATGCACTATCCCAGGCTATGCTCTGAATTCTGGAGAGAGTTGCTAGAACCAATACGGGTGCTATGGGCCTTGGGTCAGTTTCGGAACGACTCCGGTCAAATGGAGTGAAAATTTTTAGGGGTATTTCTAGAGTAGCCCCTAATGTGGCTGAATACTGGTTGAGAGCTGTAGGGAATTTTTGAGCTTGACCCAGGGGAATAAATCTGTGGTAGAATATGAGGCAGAGTTCTTACGACTTAGCCGCAATGCCCGTGGGATAGTGGTAACTAAATATGAATGTTGTGTAAGTTCCGAGGATGGCCTTTGAGCTGAGTTACGAGTCCTGATAGCTCCGCAGAGGAAGTGAGATTTTGCTACTCTTGTAGAAAAGGCGAAGATGGCCAAGGATGTGAAGCGCTCTGAGCGTGAGAACCGAGAAAAAGATAAGGTCAGGTATAAGAGGGATTCAGGGTCCTCAGGTTCGTTTGGTGGTTCTAAAAAGAAGGATAAGTTTGATGGGCTAGTCCGAGTTGGGTTTCCTATTGCAAGATCGCAGCCTTGTGCAGATTATGGGAGAGATTACCTGGGTAAGTGCTGGAAAAAGACTGGAGCGTGTTTTAGATGTGGGTCGATGGTGCATCAAGTTAAGAATTATCCTCAGAGACCTGTTCAGTTGCAAGCTACAAGAAAAGGTTATGTACCGCTAGTAAGAGGTGTTCAGCAGCCACCTAGAGGCCGTGGTCAGGCCAGAGGTGGAAATGGTATGGGGCGAGGTCGTGGAGCACCTGGTAGAGGTGCTGGTAATACTGAGGCGAGGCAACCAGCTATGGTATAACCGGTACGTTCCTAATCCATAATGTACCTTATACTGCTTTGATCGATATTGGGTCTACACACTCATACATTGCATGCACTGTGTTTGGAAACTTGGGTATTTTATGTGTGAGTATTGTTAGTGAAATGACTGTGATAAGTCCACTGGGCCAGTCAATAAGGGTAGATAAGTTGTTCAGGAATATGCCCCTAAAGGTTCAAGGAGTAATATTTCCATCAGATTTGATGGAGCTACCGTTTGGTGAATTTGACCTTATCTTGGGGATGGATTGGCTGGTTAAATACCGTGCAAGTTTGGATTGTGCTGCTAAGCGTATGGTGCTAAAACTGCTGAGGATGAAGAGGTGGTTGTAATTGGGGAGAGAGGGGATTATTTATCAAATGTAATCTCTGCACTAAAGGCTGAGAAATTTGTTCGCAAGGGTTGTGAGGCGTTTCTCACCTACATTGGTGTATCTGATTCTGAGGGTTCTTTGGTCGAAGGTATTAGAATTGTTAAGGATTTTCCTGATGTATTTCTCGATGAACTCCCTGGGTTGCCTCCATGCCGTGAGGTCGAGTTTGGCATTGAGCTCCTACCAGGAATAGCTCCAGTGTCCATTGCCCTTTATAGGATGGCACCAAAGGAACTGGTGGAGTGAAAAGCTCAAATTCAAGAACTACTGGACCAAGGGTTCATTCGACCCAGTGTGTCTCTGTAGGGAGCACCAGTGCTGTTCATGAAGAAGGATGGATTTATGCGTATATGCATCGATTATCGGCAGTTGAACAAGCTAACTATTAAGAATAAGTACCCTTTGCCGAGGATAGACCATTTATTTGATCAGTTACGTGGAGCATCGGTTTTCTCCAAAATAGATCTTTGTTCTGGGTACCATCATTAAGATTTCTCATTGAACTTCTCTTTAGATTACACGTTGAACACGTGGAATACCATCGGATATATCAGAATCTCGCACCTAAGATCCCCATATGTAGCCAATGCTACCTCATATCACATATCACATGTTGCTCGCTTTTGAGCTACTCACGGGTCTGCTCACACAAGCTGTCGGTCAGGATGTAACTACACGGGCTGCTCACACAAGCTATCAGGTATCTACAACATGTAACACCCCTAACCCGTAACGACATCGGATAAGGGTTATTAGGCATTACTAGACAGACAAAACATCTCAGACCAATTCAGAATCACAGATATTACTTAATATCATTTCATAAGAAATTTATCTCACAAAATGGTCTACGAGACTTAAAACATACGTTTAAGAACAGTTAGAGCTAAACTGAACACATTCATAAAATTCAGAACATAGAAAATTTTTCAATTCTGATGAGGTCACATGCCCGTGTGTCCAGGCCATGTGCCTCACACGGGCATCAGACACACCCATGTGAATCAGTCGTGCCAAAACAGAGCATGCATACTGACTTTTTCATACGGCCAATAGGCACGCCCGTGTACTATGGTCGTGTGATATTTAGCTAGCTACTGAATTTAGACCACGGCCATATGACACGCCCGTGTCAAGGCCGTGTGATTTTTAGGTGAATATTGTTTTTCTTACACGACCACAAGACACGCCCGTGTCCCCTAATCGTGTGGCACAATACAGGTTTGGTTTAAGCCAATTTGCCATTTCTCATTAGTTCAAACCTACAAGCAATGATATACAACATTCATACCAAAATTTCCAACCAATTACATGTTTAAGAATGACCAAAACACATTAAAACTTAGCACATTACAAACATACACCAAAACCATACACAACTTATCATTTGTTAGCTAACTCTCATGGCATATATATACATATCAAAACTTATAAACATAATACTTCTGGCCTTTACATGCCATACATTAAAATATATACACTTTCAAAAGTACCAAAATGAGATCGATAGTGTGGTGACGATCCTTGACTATCCCCGAGCCTTCAGTAGCTACGATATCTATAAAACAATGCAAATACACACAAAGTAAGCTTTCAAAAGCTTACTAAGCTCATACTCAAGTCATTCATAATATATGAAACATAATATAACAACATATATGTATTTGCTTAATTTCAATCCATAAATCTATATCAACTTAATAAAACTCATATACATAACATCATCTACCACTTAGGTATTATACATACTTGAAAATTCCCGTACTTATACACTTTCATACTCACCTCTTGTGAATGTTATAAGACTTTCCATAAATTATTCGTATTTTAGACATTTGCACACTTAATGCTATATGGTTAGCCCAAAATAAATATTTTCGCACACTTAGTGCCATCTCAAATAACCGAGACTAAGTCAGTATCACACACTTAGTGCCTCAAATAGCTGAAGCTAATTTAAATTGCACACTTAGTACCAAGATAGTTTAAATCGCACACTTAGTGCCAAAACTTCCGATTCATCATCATATCATCCAATTGAATTATATACAAACCATGTATAATTAAGGCATCAAAGCTTATTTAACATCATATTTCAAGTATGAACTTACCTCGTACTCGAAGATGTCGACTCGAACGTTTATTCTATAATCTTCGACTTCCCTCGATCTAAATCCGAACTCCTCTTTTCTTGATCTATAGGTATCCAAAATTATTCCTTTTATTTACAATATAATTCAATTCAGTCCATAATCACACATTTAGGGCAATTTGTAAACTATCCCTCATGTTTTCACATCTCGACACTTTAGTCCCTTTTTCACAAAATCACAAAATACACATAATTTGTTTGTACACAAGCTTAGCCGAATTTTCATGGCTCTCATACAAGTCCACACATTTCATTTATTTCACATTTTAGTCATTCAAAATAACATTTTCACAAATTAGCTCAATTTACTCTATTTCATCAAAATTCAAAGACAATACTTACAAATTATCTATCAAGCCTTTATAATTTATCCAAAAACATCACAAAGCTCATGATATCAACAATGGAATTTCATGAAATCTTAAAAAAAAATAAAAATTCAAACATGGGCTTTGAAGAACACGAAACAATGATCACAAAAACGTAGAAATTATCAAAAACGGACAAAAATCCATACCTTAATCAAGGATCAAAGTGCCAAAACCTAGCTTGTCCTTTTTCTCTCTTTTTCTTTTGTATTTTTTGGCAAGGATGTGCATGAATAAACAAATTTTCATGCATTTGTTTTATTTAATAACATATATTACCTAATTACCTAACCATCCTTTAAAAATTTATCTATTTACTATATTGCCAAACCATGTCTCCCACTATCATATAATGGTCTTATTGACATGCAAGGGCCTCAACTTTAACAAACCATAGCACTTAGGCACTTTAAGAACTAGTAGACAACTTTTACAACTTACGCGATTTGGTCCTTTTTGCAAATCGAGCACAGAAACATACAAATTAAATTACAGAAATCTAGCAGATATAAATTCACATGTCACAGGTACAGAAAAATAATATTAAAATATTTTTTAGACTCGGATTTATGGTCTAGAAACTACTATTCTGACTAGGGTCTAAACCAGACTGTTACAATTCTCCCCTTTAGGGATTTTCGTCCCCGAAAATCTTACCATTAAACAGATTTGGATATTGTTGTTTCATAGCATCTTTAGGCTCCCACGTGGCCTCTTCAATACCGTGTCGATGCCACATCACTTTAACTAACATAATCTTCTTATTACATAACTCTTTAACCTCTCGAGCTAAGATTCGAATCGGCTTTTCTTCGTAAGTCATATCAGACCGAATTTCAATCTCTGATGGAGAAATTACATGGGAAGGATAAGATCTCTACCGTCGAAGCATCGATACGTGAAACACATTATGTATCATTTCTAATTCAGATGGTAGCCTTAATCTATAAGCAACTAGCCCAACTCACTCAATGATTTCATACGCCCAATGAACCTCGGACTCAACTTGCCTTTTCTACCAAACCGAATCACTCTCTTCCATTGAGACACTTTCAGAAACACTTTGTCGTTGATCTCAAATTCAATGTCTTTTCTTTTCAAATCTGCATATGATTTCTGACGATCAGAGGCAGCTTTCAGACTAGCTTTCCAATCTGCAAATAACGATTTTTGACTCAAACCATCAGCAACTACATTTGCTTTTCCCGGGTGATAATCAATCACAAGTTCATAGTCTTTTAACAGTTCTAACCATCTTCTTTGTTACAAATTCAAATCTTTTTGTGTCATTAAATACTTTAGACTTTTATGATCAGAAAACACATGACATTTCTCACCAAATAGATAGTGACGCCAAATTTTCAAAGCAAACACAATAGCATCTAACTCGAGGTTGTGAGTCAGATAGTTCTTTTCATGCGGCTTTAATTGTCTCGAGGCATAAGCTATAACTTTTCCTTCTTGCATTAAAACACAACTGAGTCCATTCAACGAAGCATCACTGTAAACAATGAATTCTTTACCTGAGTCAGGTTGTACCAATACCGGAGCTTCAGTTAACAGAGCTTTTAACCGATTAAAACTTTTCTGACATTTCTCAGACCATTCAAATTTCTCATCTTTCTGAAGCAATTTTGTCAACGGAGTTGCTATCACAGAGAAATCTTTTACAAATTGTCTGTAATAACCGGCAAGCCCCAAAAAACTACGGACTTCAGATACATCCTCGGAGGCTTCCAATCCAGAATAGCTGAAATCTTACTCGGATCAACTCGGATACCAGAGGCTGATACAATATAACCCAGAAAACCAACTTCTCGCAACCAGAATTCACATTTACTAAACTTTGTATCCAATTGTTTATCTCGCAAAGTTTGTAGCACTAATTTCAGATGTTCAGCATGCTCAAATTCATCACGTGAATAAATCAAAATATCATCAATGAATACAACAACAAATTGATCAAGATATGGTCTGAAAATTCTATTCATCAAATCCATAAATACAACAGGTGCATTCGTTAATCCAAAAAGGCATAACTAAAAATTCATAATGCCCGTACCTTTTTCTAAAAGCAGTCTTCGGAATATCCGAATCTTTACTCGTAGCTGATAGTAGCCTGATCTCAAATCTATTTTCGAAAACACAGAAGCTCCTTTCAACTGATCAAACAAATAATCAATTCGGGGCAGGGGATACTTATTCTTGACAGTCACTTTGTTCAACTGACGATAATCTATACACATTCTCATCGTACCATCTTTCTTTTTCACAAATAGAACCAGAGCACCCCAAGGTGAAAAACTCGGTCTAGCAAACCCTCGATCGGTCAGTTCTTGCAACTAAGATTTCAATTCCTTTAACTCAGTCGAAGCCATTCTATACAGAGCTATTGAAATCAGAGTAGTACCAAGTACCAATTCAATGCCAAACTCTACCTCTCTAACTGGAGGTAATCCAGGAAGTTCTTCAGGAAATACATCAGGAAATTCACAAACAACAGGCATAGATTCAACCTTGTTTTCTGATACTCTCGAATCAATCACATATGCAAAGTAAGCTTCACAACCCTTTCTCACAATACTCAAAGCTTTCATCAAAGATATTACAGCAGGCAATCCATTCAAATCACTAGATTCAATTCTGACTATTTCATCATTCTTGCATTTCAAATCAATAGTTTTCTGTTTACAGCTCACCACAGCATCATGCAAAGTTAACCAATCCATTCCTAGAATAATATCAAACTCATCAAAAGGTACTAGCATCAAATCAGCTGGAAAACAATTGTCTCAAACATTAACGGACAATTCCTGCGCAGACTTTATCAACCAAGACGATCTCGCCTAGGGGTTTGAAATCAGAATTACAAATTCGATGAGACTCTGCAGCACAAAGTCTTCTTCTGTTCACTAAGTTCATACATATATATGAATGTGTTGATCCAGGACCTATCAAAGCAATCACATAAGTATTATAGAGAGTAAATGTACCCGTAATCACATCTGACGATGAAGCTTCCTCTCGAGCTCGGATAGCATATGCTCTAGCAGGTGCACGAGCCTCAGATTTGACAGTTGTGTCTTTCATTCCTCTTTGACTACTGCTTACATTTCTCGTATTTCTAGGAGGTCTACCACGAGAAACACTACCACTCGGTCTCATATTCTGAACATTATCTTTTTCAGCTAAATTTGGACAGTCTTTAATAAAATGGTTTCTTGAACAACAACTATAACAAGCTCGGTTATTACATTTTCCCCAGCATTCACCAAAGTGTCGTCTTCCACACTGATCACATTCAGGCCTTTCCTTCTTTGCATTATCAACACTAGCAACAGACGTGGCTGAAGATTTGTAATTTGATTGCGATCTAACACCGTCTCTGTTTGAATATCCCACACTAGCCTTTGAATGACTACTATCATCTCTAAACTTCTTGCATCCAGATTGAAATGATTTGCTTGATGATCTCTTTCGTACATCTCTGACTTCAAACTCAGCCTTTCTTTTCTCTTTCCCAAGATCTTCCGCTTTACATGCTCGTTCAACAAGCACCACGAATTCTTTGATTTCTAGAATACCAACTAGCAAACGAATATCCTCATTCAAACCGTCTTTAAATCTCTTACACGTAATTGCTTCCAAAGATGCACATTCACGGGCATATTGACTCAACCTTACAAATTCCCGCTCATATTCTGTGACAGACATACGCCCTTGTTTAAGATCAAGAAACTCTTTGCATTTCTGATCAATGAATCTTTGACTGATATATTTCTTTCAAAATTTAGCTTGGAAGAAATCCCATGTAACTCATTCACTCGGAACCACAGATGTCAAAGTCTTCCACCAATAATACGCTGTATCTCTCAAAAGAGAAACAACAGATTTTATACATTCTTCAGGGCTCAAAGACAATTCATCAAATACTCTTATTGTGTTCTCTAACCAGAACTGGGCTTTTTCAGCATCATCCTTTGTTGTAGCTCGAAACTCTTTAGCCCCGTGCTTTCTAATCTTATCAACTGGTGGTCTACTCGACTGTATCGGATTTATTGGTGGCATAACAAGAGTTTGAGGAGAATTAACTGGGGGTGGAGGTTGTTGTACAGCCGATTAGTTCTAATGTATTGAGTGAACCAATCATTCATCATTTGATAGAAGGCTTGCTTAGCCTCACCATCACGGCTACTCGTAGCCGGTCTAGAATCAGCTTGCACCGTCCCTTGCGCGGGAGTAGGCGCATTACTTTCAACATCATCAGTTACAGCTCTATCGGGATCCATTGATATACAAAAGCACATTTCAATATCAGGATTCATAACACTATCGCAGTTTCAAATATATGGCATGTATAGCTAGACTCGTATACGCTATGGCAGTCCTAGAACCGACTAAAATATATCTCTGATACTAACTAAAATGTAACACCCCTAATGCGTAACCGGTATCAGATTAGGGTTACGAGGCATTACCAGACAGACAAAACATCTCAGACCAATTCAGAATCAAAGATATTATTTAATATCATTTCATAAGCAATTTATCTCACAAGATGGTCTACGAGACTTAAAACATACGTTTAAGAACGGTTAGAGCTAAACCGAACACATTCAAAAAATTTAAAACATAGAAAAATTTTCAATTCTGTTGAAGTCACACGCCAGCGCGTCCAGGCCGTGTGCCTCACACGGGCATCAGACATACCCATGTGAATCAGCCGTGCCAAAACAGAGCATGCATACTGACTTTTTCACAAGGCAAATAGGCACGCCCGTGTACTATGGCCGTGTGATATTTAGCTAGCTACTGACTTTAGCCCAAAGCCATATGACACACCCATGTCAAGGCTGTGTGATTTTAAGGTGAATACTATTTTTTTACACGGCCATAAGACACGTCCGTGTCCCCTGATCGTGTGGCACAATGCAGGTTTGGTTTAAGCCAATTTGCCATTTCTCATTAGGTGAAAACTACAAGCAATGATATACAACATTCTACCAAAATTTCCAACCAATTCCATGTTTAAGAATGACCAAAACACATTAAAACTTAGCACATTACAAACATACACCAAAACCATACACAACTTATCATTTGTTAGCTAACTCTCATGGCATATATATACATATCAAAACTTATAAACATAATCCTTCTAGCCTATACATGCCATACATTAAAATATATATACTTTCAAAAGTACCAAAATGAGATCGATAGTGTGGTGACGATCCTCGACTATCCCCGAGCCTTCAGTAGCTACGATATCTATAAAACATTGCAAATACACACAAAGTAAGCTTTCAAAAGTTTAGTAAGCTCGTACTCAAGTCATTCATAATATATGAAACATAATATAACAACATATATGTATTTGCATAATTTCAATCCATAAATCTATATCAACTCAATGAAATTCATATACATAACATCATTTACCACTTAGGTATTATACATACCTAAAAATTCCCGTACTTATACACTTTCATACTCACCTCTTGTGAATGTTATAAGACTTTCCATAACTTATTCGTATTTTAGATATCTACACACTTAGTGTTATATGGTTAGCCCAAAATAAATATTTTCGCACACTTAGTGCCATCTCAAATAACCGAGACTAAGTTGGTATCGCACACTTAGTGCCTCAAATAGCCGAAGCTAATTTAAATCGCACACTTAGTGCCAATATAGTTTAGATCGCACACTTAGTGCCAAAACTTCCGATTCATCATCATATCATCCAATTTTATTATATGCAAACCATGTATAATTAAGGCATCAAAGCTTACTTAACATCATATTTTAAGGACGAACTTACATCGTACTCGAAGTTGTTGACTCGAACGTTTATTTTATAATCTTCGACTTCCCTCGATCTAAACCCGAACTCCTGTTTTCTTGATGTATAAGTATTCAAAATTAATCCTTTTATTTACCATATAATTCAATTCAATCCATAATCACACATTTAGGGCAATTTGCAAACTAGCCTTCATGTTTTCACATCTCGACACTTTAGTCCCTCTTTCACAAAATCACAAAATACACATAATTTGTTTGTACACAAGCTTAGCCGAATTTTCATGGCTCTCATACAAGTCCACACATTTCATTTATTTCACATTTTAGTCCTTCAAAATAACATTTTCACAAATTAGCTCAATTTACTCTATTTCATCAAAATTCAAAGACAATACTTACAAATTATCTATCAAGCCTTTATAATTTATCCAAAAACATCACAAAGCTCATGATATCAACAATGGAATTTCATGAAATCTTAAAAAAAAAATAGAAATTCAGACATGGGCTTTGAAGAACACGAAGCAACGATCACAAAAATGTAGAAATTATCAAAAACGGACAAAAATCCATACCTTAATCAAGGATCAAAGTGCGAAAACCTAGCTTGTCCTTTTTCTCTCTTTTTCTTTTGTATTTTCGGCAAGGATGTGCATGAATGAACAAATTTTCATGCATTTATTTTATTTAATATCATATATTACCTAATTGCCTAACCATCCTTTAAAAATTTATCTATTTACTATATTGCCAAACCATGTCTCCCACTATCATATAATGGTATTATTGACATGAAAGGGCCTCAACTTTAACAAACCATAGCACTTAGGCACTTTAACAACTAGTAGGCAACTTTTACAACTTATGCGATTTGGTCCTTTTTGCAAATCGAGCACAGAAACATACAAATTAAATTACAGAAATTTGGCAGATATTAATTCACATATCACAGGCACAAAAAAATAATATTAAAATATTTTTTAGACTCGAATTTGTGGTCCCAAAACCACTATTTTGACTAGGGTCAAAATCGGGCTGTTACACAACATATGCTGAACTACCCAGCATCGGTAGAACATATAAGACCAGTACTCAGTCGGCCATAACATGTGTCACATATATCATGAACTTAGACCACAACTCATGAGCTCAGATTACATAGTTCCTAGTGACATGTCACTCATATCCTAATCTATTCCTAAGGTTCAAACGGGATTTTCTTCGATATCACATTTCTGTCGAACTTACTCATAATGTGGATTTCAGTATCCATAGCACCAATCACATGCTCATGGAATAATCAAAACATAATTCATAATAAAATTTAAGCATTAAATATATGATACAACATCACATTAAATATTTATGTACTTACCATGCATGCAATATTAAAGCATTTAAAGTATGGTGCATGTTGCATAATTTACATATGAAATTGCTATACATGGAATATTTAAGAATTTACAATAAAGTACATATTGCATTACTCGCATACGAACTTACCTCGGTACAAAATGATAGAAACGAGCTTAATCCTCGTAAACCTTGTTTTTCCCCCGATCAAGACCCGAATCACGTTTTTCTTAATCTATAATACCACATTTAACTTGTTCAATACACACATTTTTTGAATTGACCCTTAATTCATACTTTGGTAAAACTACCTTTTTACCCCTAACTTTTTAGTGATTTACACTTGAGTCTCTAGGCTCAGAAAATGAAATGCATGCATTTTCTTGGTTACCCAAGCTTAGCCGAACCTATACCAAGCTCATATCTGCTCACATTTTCCTTTATTTCACATTTTTACTACTCATTTTTACACATTTTACAAATAAGTCTTTTTTAGGTGTTTTCACTAAAATCACTTAGTAAAAGATGTTAAACACACATCAAACTTTCATATTCTTCCATTAAAAATCAAAATACAACCATGTCACACATGGATCAATTTTTATACATGAACCCTACTTCAAAATATGGCTAGAAATGGATAGATCATGCTTTAAGGATATAAAAAATGTAAAGAACACTAAAAACGGGCCTTGGGAGCACTTACAATCAAGCTTGAAAATTTGAAAACCCTAGCTATGGAGAGCATGAAATTTTCGGCTAGCACTTGGAGAAGATGGACAAGATTTTCACTTCATTTTCCCTTTATACTCTTTTATTTACCAAATGACAAAAATACCCTTAAGGCCTTTCTTTCAAAATTTTCCTATTCATGTCCATTTTTGTCCAAAATTCTAAAACTTGGTCAAATTGCTATTTAAGGACTTATAATTGATAATCTAATACAATTTCATGCTTGAAGCTTCTAGAACACAAGTTTTGCAACTTATTCAATTTAGTCCCTAAAGTCAAATTGGACACCTTAGGCATAGAATTTCATCATGAAAATTTCACACAAACATGCAATCATATCATAAACCTCATAATGCTCATAAAATAATTATTTCTATTTTGGATTTGTGGTCACAAACCCACTATTTTGACTAGACCCTAATTCGAGATGTTACAAGATTACCCTTAAAATCGCAGCCAACACGCTCAGGAAATTGTCGTAACGTCGCGACATGGAATATATTTTGTCTTGTCCTCACATCTATCTTTGATGTCATGACTTTTATGCTTTGTTGTCACAAAATTGGTAGCAATTTTGTCCTAGAAGTTGCATCTCCAGCTTCCGATCCATCCTACATAACCACATAATCTTTATGAGCTATATAATACCATAAAAACTACTATAAATTATACTTTTACTACTTAAATCTAAAAACATGAATTATTACTAAATTAACTCGATTTTACTATTAAACATGATAAAATATGAGCAAAGGGATAACAATTAACATGATAAATCATGGTACATCAAAGGTCATTAGGTTGATAGCTAGGAATGTCTAGGATCCATCTCGTACAAAGTACAAGTACTTTTCAAGAAAAATTTATTGCTATAAATATCACAAACCAACTCGGTTTTCAAAATTTTAATTTTCTGTTGTGACAAAATGATTTTGAAATTGTATTTTTTCCAACATATCAATGGTGGCAAACTGTCACCTGACATGTGGTAGCAAATCAGATCACTAATATGCCACAATTCATTATGGCAAATTAGACTAGTTTTGGCACTTAATGAGTTTGATTTCAAGTCATTTTATGTTATTTTGTGTTGTTTTCCATTTTAGCATATTAGATGTAATTATTAGAAAAATAAGCATTTTTACCCATTTTTAGTGTTTCTGATACGATCTCGAGTTTCGGAAGCATTCGAATCGTAGTTGTGCCCAATCGTTAAATCTGAGAAGTATCATTCTTGCTTGAAATAGTAGGATATTCGGCTAAATTGCAGCTCAACAATGGTTGCATGTCGGTTCAAGGGGTTTACGAGTCAATTGGATAATGGTTTGGGTTAGAAAAGAAAATAAGTAAAAAGGAAGGCTAGAATGGATAGGAAACTTAAGAACAATAATGAACCAATACTACGTAAAGTATTGACCCAAGACTTATACATCACTTAAGGTGCTGGAAAGGACCTTGACCCGCTAACTATGAAGATTTAGGAACCAAAGGTATCAAATGGTTGAACGCCACACTCGATTGAGTGATAAGTTCTTCAGGAAAATAGGGTTGACGCCACTAGCTAACTAGATAAGTCAAGCTGAGTCTTACACGAAATTTGAGAGTTGAATTAAACTCACAAAATTATAATAATTCGTTCAAGTTCCAAAAAGTCTAATTTACCTCAATTGAGCTTCATATTTATAGCTCAAATTATTAGCTAGCTGAATGGACATAAAAGAAACTAAATGGATAGCTTCTATTCAGCTTAATTGAGCTGAAGTTTCTAGGATCCTTCCTAAAACGTCCCATGAGGTCTCCAAGGTCATATTAAATTTAATTGAGGTGAAATGGAGTTGAACTGTAGCACCCCATGTAACACCCCTAACCCGTATCCATCGCCGGAGTGGGGTTACGAGGCATTATTAAACGAAAGCACAGTTTTTGAATATTTTCATATCAATTCAAGTCATAATCATATATATTCAACAACCATATTACAAATGCAAATCATACGTTCATTGCAATTCGAGATTTAGATCGCATTAATGCTTATAACTTAGTTTAAATATCTAACCTTCAATTTACTATCATTCACCATATAGCTTAAATAAAACATAATCCAAAACAATTTAAAAACATATACAGAACATATAACACATCAATAATTTCATTATTGAATACTAACCCTATATTTTTATTTTTAATTAAGTCTTGCATATACACAAGTTATATATCAATTGAACTAAATTTCATTACTAACCTTTTCATTCATATTTGCGGCTTTAATGTGTTAGTTTATATGAAATTCAAATGTTTGCATATTAACTCAATTTAATAACAAGCATTCAGTTATAAGTAACCCATTTCATTTCTATGTCTACTTGGCTAGCTCAATTCATTTATACATATTTAATAACTTACAAATATTTAACGGATTTATATTGCCAAGCACATATACATATCAATCATATTATAAGCACATATATTTGTACATGTAAAACATGTAAAACCTCAACTAACATAACATTCGTAATATAAACACCTTTATACACAAATAAAGTATATAAATATTCAACTAAAATAATGTGGCCGAATATCATATACACATGTTCTAGTATAAATTATAAAGATCATCAATTTATTTCAAGCATAAGTCATAATTTTAACTTAACACACACATGGGCAACCCTAGCTTAATTAACATCAATTATAAACATATAGCTGAACCACAAAGTACCTTTGCAAGCTACATATACTTAGATACACCTTCAAAATAACACAAAGATTTTGATCGACCATGACATACAGCATATTTATCAAAAAGACTTAAGCCATGATACAATACATAAAATACTTACCACGAATCAAACCACAATCAAGCATAATCGCATATATCAAAACCAAGATCATCAAACATTATAACTAAGCACACATAAAATCAAATTTAAACATAAATAGAAATCCATTTTCGCATGGCTTTAAATACATAACCAAAATCAACACTTCAAAAATATGGTCCAGCCTATACATGCCATAGTACCAGAATCTCAACATATAAAACACAGAAGGCAGTCCATAGTGTGATTAACTTTGCTGACGATCCCCGAGCTTGTAACTTGAATCCAAAATCTATAAAACAGAAACAATTTTACACACAGTAGGCTATTATAGCTTAGTAAGTCATAAGCTAATAAACAACCAAGTGACATATTCAACTTATTTTAATCAACCGAATTATACTAACATTAGCATACTTGACCTTAAAACTTCAAATAAAATACTTAAGATATTTCCATAGACCATTTCTTCCACCTAAGCCGAATACCAACATGGTCATTTAAACATATTAATAATCAACTTCCAAAACAACTAGTTATAATAAAATCATGCATACATATACTTATATACATAAGCTCGAAAATCATATCATAATGTCACATATATATATCACCTATAAGGTCGATTATACATGGTTGCACACACTTGCACATAATTATGTATTGTTTCATTGATACTCAACTTATTTAGCCACAAAGCCGAATACACATGCCAACCTCTCTTATATTCATCATTATCAATTACACATGGAAAGAACAAATATCAAGTACATACTTACATTATTACTAATAGCCAACAAGTTAATTCATACTTGGCCTTTTAGCTCGTATTACACTTCTGAACACAATTTACCTTTGCCCATTGAACCATTCGGAATTTGATAGGACACTCGGATAATCTCACAAGTCATACAATGCCAACGTCCCAAACGTGGTCTCACATGTTGTCACATATCGATGCCACTATCCCAGACAGGGTCTTACTCGTAAACACATATCAGAATCACATATCGATGTCATGGTCTTACTCGCACACATATATCGGAATCCTATGTCATGACATATGTATCCTAACTATTCCTATGGTTCATACGGGGCTTTCGGATGTCGTAACTCAGTCGAAACCAATTCGGAGATATAATAGCCAAGCTTAATCATATTCAGCCATAGCTTATATATGTTCATACATTTCATACGAACATATAATATTAACATTTAACTATAATTAAACACGGCTATTTGCTTATAAACTTACCTCAGACGTTATAAAACGGAAGGGGATAGCTAGTCGACAATTTTTGTTTTCCCCCGATCCAAATTCGATTTATTTGGTTCTTGATCTAAACATATTCAAATTAAGCTGATTCGAAAATATTTTCATTCAATTTATTCCAAAAACACATAAATGGAAAAATTACCATTTTACCCCTAACATTTACACTTTTTATTTCAAGATACCTATGTTTGGCCGAATATTCCTAGTGTTCATACAAGTCCATATATTTCATTTGTTTCACATTTTAGTCCCTCAAATTATTATTTTTGCAATTTAGTCCTAATTACTCAAAATCATCAAAAACTCCAATACAAAACATGTTAATCTAAAACATATCTTTCATTTTTCATCATCAAACAACAAAAATCACAAGCTCTCATCAATGGCATAACTCAAAATATCCATCAAAATAAAAAAAATTCAAGCATGGGTTTTGTAGTACTCGAAGCAACGATCTCAAAAACATAGAAATTATCAAAAACTGAGCTAGAACTTACCTTGAATCAAGCTTGAAAGCGTCGAACCCTAAGTTTCTTTTCTTTTCTTTTGTTATTTTGATATTTCGACAATAATAAAAGTATGAACACTAATGTTTTTTTTTTATTTTTTTATGATATGTTTTATATTATAACATATTATCACATAATTTACTATTTTAACCTTAGTTTAAATTATTTATAATTCACCTATTAATGACTGAATGTGTCCATGCAAAAATTCAAAGGTATTGTAACACCCCAAACTTGGCCTAGAAGTTAGGCCCAAATTCGGCGTGTCACATTGAAGCGTTACTGTAAAAGTCATGTTTTAACTAACATCTTTCTTAGTGTTTAAAGAGTATTTTTGTTATAGATTAAAGTGAATGGAAGCTGTGCACCAGGTAGGATGCCGGAAAAGAGGGGGTGGGTCAATTAGACTGCTTAAGTACCAAGCTCTCCATGGATCCACTCCTAGACATGCACACAACCATTGGCCCACTTTCACTGAATGATTGTTCAGGAAAAACCATTTCGTTTTAAGCCATTGAAAGCACTTGTTAATTTTTTTTTAAAACGTTTTCGTTGTGGAAGCTTTGTCTTGTTTCACGATATTTTGAAATCAGATAATTTCTTTTAAAAACGCGCCCTAGAGCTATTCAATCCGAAACTTTTAAATCCATATCATGCCTAAGCTAATAATCATACTAAAGCAATTAAAAATAATTAAAGCGGCCTTATTACAACTTCAAACCCAAAAACATAAAGGAAGTAATCTAGAATAAAAGTGAAGGCATAAACACTTATTTTAAACAGTTCACATGGCCACTCTGAATCCCCTCCGGCTCCAAGTCTCCACATCAAGTCTCACCTGCAAAGATAAAGAAAGGAGGGTGAGTTTGGAAACTCAGTGTGCAACAAGCCCCTTTCAGAGCCCAAACTAATACAAGCATACTGGGCCGAAGCCTTTCGTTTAACGGTTACTGGGCTGAAGCCTTCTCATTAATCATGTTACTGGGCCGAAGCCTTCACTACAAATGGTATGGCCCATAGGCCCATTTCAATATCACATATAATACCAATGAATGTATGCAAGCCCATTTGGGGAGACTACTCAACCCACCATCTACTACTCTCCACCCGTACCAACCAAGCTCTCCATGTGGGGAATAACTCAACCCACCCAACCAAACTCTCCACCGGCAAAGATAGTCATGATCATATAACCGAGGCCTAGCCTCTTTAATAATCGGGCAAAGCCCTTTTTGTAAATCCGGGCAAAGCCCTTTTCGTAAATCAAGGCAAAGCCCTTTTTGCACTTCCTCCATTTATATCAAACCCAACCCATGCATATAATGAGTATATCATGTGCATCTCATAACATATCGTGTGCATATCATGTCATATCATGTGTATCAAAATCTTATGCATCATATTCATAATTAAACCCTAGAGGTATAATGGTCATTTTTACCTAAAGGCAAAACAGTCATTTACCATATTTTAGGGGTAATTTCTTAAATTTATCAAATATTATGGGTTTTCCACATTCATTACAATTATCAATATCCTCAAGTGTTTCAACAGTGAATTTAACGCACTTTATCAAATTAGGGCTTTTGGGCCCAAAACCCCTAATGGGTCCTACAAATGCCAATTTAGCCCATTAAGCCCACATAATCCAAATTTTACAACAGTATTAACCGTGTTAACATGCAACCTTTCTAAATTCCATTTTCTATCAATTTTACCCAAATGGGCTCGGAAGCCCATTGGGCCCAATTTCAGCCCATTGAGGCCCAACTTACCGTCGTGCACAAAATTGCGCTCTTACCTGTTCCATTGATCCAAACACCGATCATATCATTTTTATCGCATCTAAAATTGCATGCCAAATCTCAAGTTCCCGAAATGCCAGAATTTTGGCATTTCGACTTTTCTGCAAATATTAGCCTAAGCTATTATGAGGGTTTGTTACACACCTGTTTTGTGACAACTGCCACTGAGATCCCTTACGATGTCCTACAATTGATTACCACAATTCTTAGATTGCAAACCACAATAACCAATCCCAATATTCACCTACCATATTCGAACCATGCCCTTAAAGCCTTTAGAATCTTACCTTTTTGCCGAAAATCGATGACTAGATCTAAGTCTAGTTGTTCCAAAGATCCAAGCCTTCGATCCAACCTCTGAAAGATACTAAACACCAAAAGAAATCGCCGGTTAAAGACCCTTAAAGCCTTATGCCCAAATCGACAGCCTCCCTAGATTTTAAGGACTTCAGCTTTTTCTAAATTATAAAATAAGACTAGATCTAAGGTGATGAGCACTTACCACCTATTCCTCTTTGATTTCTACACAGATCTGATACAGATCTATCCTCTAAACGATAGTAGAACTTGAATCCAGGAGATCTGAAGTTTCGGCTATAAGTCCCTAAATCTATGGTACTTCGGCTTTTTAAATGATGAAGAAGATGACGATTTGAGGCTATAACTTTGAAGTAATGTTGCCGAAAGATACTAAGGGTTTACAGAAGATGAAAGTTAATCAAAAGGAACAAAAATAACTGAAGGATTTTGGCTTGGAGAAATCGGCACAAGAAGTGAGTTTTTGGGATTTCGTCTTTTATAGCGATCGACTATGAAGGTTTTGTGGAGGATGGGATCGATAGAGGAGGTGAGTAAGGTGATCAGAACGTTTCAGCTAGAAGAAAAAGCAAAATAGAAGAAAGAAAATGGAGGAAAAATGAGATGAAGAAGAACTCGGCACCAAGGAGAAGGAATTTGCGTTTTCGGCTTTTATGAGAACTTAGAAGGGATGAATGACAGTGAAAGCTTTCAGGTGGCTAACCCTAATTCTCCAAGATAGAAAAAGAAAAGAACCTAACCCTAATATCAACTAAAACGGCCCAACCTCCTTAAGGCCCTTGCCGAAATTCACTTAAGTGATCACATGCCCGGCATATGCCTAAAATTAAAAAGTAACAGTATGCCTACCTTGCAACTTGAACCCTGGACCTTTAATTCCTTCCCAGACGCCATTTTTTTAGGAACTTAGTGGCGCCACCTTGCCACTTTACCCAGGCCTTATTTGTATCATAATTTACCACCTCAATTTTAAAAGCCCATATCGCCAGAACTCTCTTTCTCCAAAATTAAAAATTCAGGAATTGCCTCGAATTAAATTTACTCTTGGGCCTTTTTCCCACACCATAACCCTTCGTAATTTATTTAATTACATACTAAATAATAATAATTAAAACATCCAAATTGTTTGGGCCGTCTTCTACCCGAACCTAGACTCAAGGCCCATTACTCCTAGGCCCAAAAATCAGGGCGTTACAGGTATATTTACATTATAAGTGCCTCCATTAATAAAGACAACAACAATTAAGTACTTTCACATTTAACCACCAAAATTTTATCTTACCCGATTAAGTCCTTTTATTTAATCGGACACTCAAACGACAAAATTAAATCACGAAAATTTCACAGATATAAATTCACACAAAATAAACACAAAATAATTTAAAAATATTTTTTTGACTTAGATTCGTGGTCCCAAAACCACTGTTCCGATTAAGGTCTAAATCAGGCTGTTACAACTCTCCCCCTTTAGGGATTTTTGTCCCGGAAAATCTTACCGGTGAATAAGTTCAGATAGCATTCTCTCATTGCATCTTCTGGCTCCCACGTTGCTTCCTCAACTCCATGTTTATGCCACAATACTTTAACTAACGAAATCTTCTTATTTCTCAACTCTTTAATCTCGTGAGCTAGAATACGAATTGGTTCTTCCTTATACGTCATATAGGGCTTAATCTCGATCTCAGATGGACTAATCACATGAGAAGGGTCAGACCGATATCTACGGAGCATCGAAACATGGAATACATTGTGAATCTTTCTATCTCAGGTGGCAACGATAGTCTGTAAGCAACTGGCATGATACGCTCTATAATCACACACGGCCCAATAAATGTCAGACTCAATTTGCCTTTACGACCAAATTTGAGTATTTTCTTCCATGGTGAGACTTTCAAGAAGACTTTATCTCTGATATGAAACTCTATATCTTTACGTTTCAAGTCCGCATATGATTTCTAACGATCTGATGTTGCTTTTGAACTTTCACGGATCACTTTCACTTTCTGCTCAGTTTCTCTGATCAAGTCAACCCCGTGTCTCTTATTTTCACTGAGCTCGATCCACTACAATGGTGTATGAAATTTACAACCATACAAAGCCTCATAGGGTGTCATTTTGATACTCGACTGAAAGCTATTATTATATGCAAATTCAATCAGAGGTAGGTATCGTTCGCACGTACCTTCAAACTCAAGAATACAACATCTCAATATATCCTCAAGTATCTAAATGATTCACTCAGACTAGCTATCTTTTTGCAGATGGAAAGCAGTACTGAAATGTAATTTCATACCTAGTGCATCTTGTAGTTTCTTCCAAAACAGTGATGTAAACCTAGGATCTCTATCCGAAACAATAGATATATGCACACCATGTAATCTCACTATCTGAGAAACATACAATTCAGCCGGCTAATCCAGCGAGTAGTCTGTACGTATCGGAACAAAATGAGCCAATTTAGTCAATCTATCTACAACAACCCAGATTACATCTTTCTTGCTCGGTGTCAATGGAAAACCAGATACAAAATCCATCATGACTCTGTCCCATTTCCACTCAGGTATCATAATCGGTTGAAGTAATCCTGAAGGTACCTGATGCTTGGCTTTTACTTGTTGACAGACTAAACATCTTGCAACAAAAGTAGAAATGTCTCTTTTCATACCTTGCCACCAATAAAGCTGTTTCAGATCATTATACATCTTTGTACTACCTGGGTGAACAAATAACCAACTGCTATGAGCTTCACCCAAAATCATCTGAATCAACTCTGAATTTCTCGGAACACATATTCGGTTTCTGAATCTCAAACAGTCATCAACATCAACTCTGAATTCTGAATCAGCATTTGTATTACAGTGAGCTCATTTTGCTAGTAATTCATTATTAACCTTCTGGGCATCACAAATTTGTTGAACAAATAACGGTCTTGCTTTCAATTCAGCTATTATCGAACCATCATCAGACACAGCCATATGCGCATTCATTACACGCAAAGCAAATAGTGATTTTTGGCTTAAAGCATCAGCAACAACATTAGCCTTCCCCAGGTGGTAGTCAATCACAAGCTCGTAATCTTTTAGCAATTCTAACCATCAGCGTTGTCTCAAATTCAGATCTTTCTGAGTCATCAAGTATTTCAGGCTTTTATGATTAGAATAAACATGACATTTCTCTCCAAACAGATAGTGACGCCAAATTTTCAATCCAAACATAATAGCTACCAACTCTAGGTCGTGTGTCAGATAGTTCTTTTCATGTGGCTTTAACTGTCTTGAGGCAAAAGCTATAACTTTTCCTTCCTGCATCAATACACAGCTCAAACCATTTAAAGATGCATCACTATAAATAATAAATTTTTTACTCGATTCTAGTTGAACTAACACTGGTGCTTCGGTCAAAAGGGCTTTCAACTGATCAAAGCTTTTCTGGCACTTCTCTGACCACTCGAACTTAACATCTTTCTGTAATAGCTTCATCATTGGGGCTACAGTCATAAAGAAACCTTTCATGAACCACCTATAATAACCAGCAGGTCCTAGAAAGCTTTGAACTTCAAAAACATTCTTCGGAGGTTTCCATTCAAATATAGCTGAAATTTTGCTCGGATCAACCCGAATACCCGATGTTGATACCACATGACCCAGAAAACTAACTTCACTTAACTAGAACTCACATTTACTGAATTTCACATACAACTGCTTATCTCGTAAAGTCTGTAACACAAGTCTCAAATGTTCAGCATGTTTGATTTCATCACGGGAATAGATCAAAATGTCATCTATAAACACAACCAAAAACCGATCCAGATACGGTCTGAAGATCTGATTCATCAAATCCATGAAAACAGCAGGTGCATTAGTTAGTCCGAAAGGCATAACCAAAAACTCATAGTGTCCATATCTCGTTCGAAAAGTAGTCTTTGGCACGTCGGAGTCTTTAACTCGCAACTGATAATAGCCTGATCTCAATTCTATCTTTGAAAACACTGTAGCCCCTTTCAATTGATCAAACAGATCATCAATCCATGGCAACGGATACTTATTCTTTATAGTCACCTTATTAAGCTGTCTATAATCGATGCACATTCTCATAGTTCCATCTTTTTTTTCACAAACAGTACGGGTGCACCCCACGGAGAGAAACTTAGTCACGCAAAACCTCTATCTGTTAATTCTTGCAACTGAGCTTTCAATTCTTTTAATTCTATAGGTGCCATTCTGTACGGAGCTATGGATATTGGAGTCTTCCCAGGCATTAACTCAATACCAAACTCTACCTCCCGAATAGGTGGCAAACCCGGTAATTCTTCAAGAAACACATCTGGGTACTCACACATAACTAGCACTGGTTTAATGTTCCTTTCAGCCACTTTACTGTCAAGCACATATGCAAAGTAAGCCTTGCAGCCTTTTCTCACATATTTCTGAGCTAACATCGAAGAAATCACTATTGGTAACCCTTTCAAATCACTAGATTCAATCCGAACAATCTCATCATTCTGGCTCCGTAAATCAATAGTCTTTCTTTTACAATTTACAACAGCACCATGCAAAGTCAACCAGTCCATACCCAAAACTATGTCAAACTCATCAAATGGCAACATCATCAAATCAGCTGGAAAGCACAAATCTCGAACCATCAAAGGACAATTCTTACTTACTTTATCAACCATAACACACCAGTCCAAGGGGTTTGACACTCTAATCACAAACTCAGTAGACTCAACAGGTAGAGTCTTGCTGAATACTAAAGTCTCACACACATAAGAATGAGTAGAACCAGGATTAATCAATGCAATTACATTAGTATCATAAAGAGTGAATGTACCAGTAATAACATCTAGGGATGAAGCCTCTTCTTGTGCACGAATAGCATAGGCCCTGGCAGGTGCACGAGCCTCAGATCTGACTGCTGTATCTTTAGTCCCTCTCTAACTGCCACTCGCATTACTAGCATTTCTGGGTGGTCTACCTCGAGCTGCAGTGTTACCCGATCTCGTATTCTGCACAGGATTTTCCTTAACTAACACTGGGAAATCACGAATATAATGATCCACCAATCCACATTTAAAACAAGCCCAATCATGCAACCTGCAACTGTCGGGATATTGTTTTCCATAATGTTTACACTCGGGTTGATTTGATCTGACATTACCCACACTCGTTACTGAGGTAGCTCTCGAGCTCACTGGTGGTCTATTCTAATTCCTTCTGGAGTAATCTGAAGTGGCTTTAGAACGGCTGAAATCATCTTAGAACTTCTTTGATGTCGACTGGAATGACTTAACAGATGTTCTTTTGCATGCATCTCTAGCTTCAAAGTCAGCTTTTCTCTTCTCTTTCCTGAGCTCTTCATCTTTGCAAGCTCGCTCAACTAGTACCATGAAATCTTTTACCTCAAGTATGCCAACTAATAGTTTAATGTCTTCGTTCAGCCCATCTTCAAATCTTTTACACATATGGCTTCAGTAGAAACACACTCTCGGGCATACCGACTCAGTCTCACGAATTTTTGCTCGTACTCTGTCACGGTTATTCAACCCTGTTTTAACTCTAGAAATTCTTTTCCCTTCTGGTCAATAAATCTCTGGCTAATATATTTCTTATGGAACTCAGTCTAAAAGAATTCTCAGGTCACCTGCTCTCTCAGAACCATTGATACTAGGGTATTCCACCAGTGGTATGCTGTGTCTCGAAGCAAGGATATGGCACATTTCAAACATTCATCTGGGGTACAGGACAACTCATCAAACACACGGATAGTATTATCAAGCAAAAATTCAGGCCGCTCAGCATCATCATCATCAGTAGCTATAAACTCTTTAGCCTCGTGTTTTCTGATTTTATCAATAGGTGGCTTATACAATCTCAATGGATCACTTACTTGAGGTATAGCAGGCATCAAAGATGGATTAGTTGGGGGTGGAGGTTGTTGTGTAGCTGGGTTAGTCCGGATATATTGGGTAAACCAGTCATTCATCATTTGATTGAAGGCTTGTTTAGCCTCACTTTCTTGATTACTCGAAGTCAGTCGAGAATCAGCCGGCACTGTCCCTTGCACGTGAGCATGCGCTAGACTCTCGACATTATCAACTACAGCTCTGCTGGGATCCATTTACTATATGATAACACATTTTCAAATGTTAGAAGTTATCACACTATCACAATATATAATTATGGCATGTATAGCTAGACTCACACACGCGATGTTAGTCCTAGAACGGACAAAACCATAGCTCTAATACCAATAAAATGTAACACCCTTAACCAGTATCCGTCGCCAGAGTGGAGTTACGAGGCATTGCTAAACGAAAGCACAGTTTCGAATATTTTCATATCAATTCAAGTCATAATCATATATACATTTAACAACCGTATTACAAATGCAAATCATACATTCATTACAATTCGAGATTTAGATTGTATTAATGCTTATAACTTAATTTAAATATCTAACCTTAAATTTACTATCATTCACCACATAGCTTAAATAAAACGTAATCCAAAACAATTTAAAAACATATACAGAACATATAATACATCAATAATTTCATTATTGAATATTAACCCTATATTTTTATTTTTAATTAAGTCTTGCATATACACAAATTATATATCAATTGAACTAAATTTCATTACTAACCTTTTCATTCATATTTGCGGCTTTAATGTGTTAGTCTATATGAAATTCATATGTTTGCATATTAACTCAATTTAATAACAAGCATTCGATTATAAGTAACCCATTTCATTTCAATGTCTACTTGGCTAACTCAATTCATTTATACATATTTAATAACTTACAAATATTTAACGGATTTATATTGCCAAGCACATATACATATCAATCATATTATAAGCACATATATTTGTACATGTAAAACATGTAAAAACTCAACTAACATAACATCCGTAATATAAACAATTTTATACACAAATAAAGTATATAAATATTCAACTAAAATAATGTGGACGAATATCGTATACACATGTTCTAGTATAAATTATAATGATCATCAATTTATTTCAAGCATAAGTCATAATTTTTACTTAACAAACACATGGGCAACCCTAGCTTAATTAACATCAATTATAAATATATGGCCGAACCACAAAGTACCTTTGCAAGCTACATATACTTAGATACACCTTCAAAATAACACAAAGATTTTGATCGACCATGACATACAGCATATTTATCAAAAAGACGTAAGCCATGATTCAACCCAAACCGAAATCAAACCTAAAAATAAAGCCATTTTCAATACATAAAATACTTACCACGAATCAAACCACAATCAAGCATAATCACATATATCAAAACCAAGATCATAAAACATTATAACTAAGCACACATAAAATCAAATTTAAACATAAATAGCAATCCATTTTCGCATGGCTTTAAATACATAACCAAAATTAACACTTCAAAAATATGTTCCAGCCTATACATGCCATAGTACTAGAATCTCAACTTATAAAATATCGAAGGCGGTCAATAGTGTGATTGACTTTGCTGATGATCCTCGAGCTTGTAACTTGAATCCAAAATCTATAAAACAGAAACAATTTTACACACAAGAAGCTATTATAGCTTAGTAAGTCATAAGCAAATAAACAACCAAGTGACATATTCAACTTATTATAATCAATCGAATTATACTAACATTAGCATACTCGACCTTAAAACTTCAAATAAAATACTTAAGATATTTCCATAGACCATTTCTTCCACCTAAGCCGAATACCAACATTGTCATTTAAACATATTAGTAATCAACTTCCAAAACAACTAGTTATAATAAAATCATGCATACATATACTTATATACATAAGCTCGAAAATAATATCATAATGTCACATATATATATCACCTATAAGGCCAATTATATGTGGTCACACACACTTGCATATAATTATGTATTGTTTCATTGATAATCAACTTATTTAGCCACAAAGCCGAATACACACGCCAATCTCACTTATATTCATCATTATCAATTACAGATGGAAAGAACAAATATCAAGTACATACTTGCATTATTACTAATAGCCAACAAGTTAATTCATACCTGGCCTTCTAGCTCGTATTACACTTCTGAACACAACTTACCTTTTCCCGATGAACCATTCAGAATTTGATAGGACACTCGAATAATCTCACAAGTCGTACAATGCCAACGTCCCAGACGTGGTCTTACATGTAGTCACATATCGATGCCACTGTCCCAAATAGAGTCTTACTCATAAACACATATCAGAATCACATATCGATGCCATGGTCTTACTCGCACACATATATCGGAATCTTATGTCATGACATATGTATCCTAACTATTCCTAAGGTTCATCCGGGGCTTTTAGACATCGTAACTCGGTCGAAACCAATTCGGAGATATAATAACCAAGCTTAATCATATTCGGCCATAGCTTATATATGTTCATACATTTCATACTAGCATATAATATTAACATTTAACTACAATTAAACACGTCTATTTGCTTATAAACTTACCTCAGACGTTATAAAATAGAACAGGACAACTAGTCGACAACTTTCGTTTTTCCCGATCCAAATCCGATTTCTTTGGTTCTTGATCTAAACATATTCAAATTAAGATCATTGAAACTTATTTTAATTCAATTTATTCCAAAAACACATAAATGGGCAAATTACCATTTTACCCCTAACATTTACACTTTTTACAATTTAGTCCCTATTGCATAAAACACAAAATATTCAAAATTTCAAGATACCCATGTTTGGCCGAATATTCCTAGTGTTCATACAAGTCCATATATTTCATTTATTTCACATTTTAGTCCCTAAAATTTTTATTTTTGCAATTTAGTCCTAATTACTCAAAATCATCAAATACTCCAGTAGAAAACATGTTAATCTAAAACATATCTTTCATTTTTCATCATCAAACAACAAAAATAACAAGCTCTCATCAATGGCATAACTCAAAATATCCATCAAAATAAAAAATTCAAGCATGGGTTTTGTAGCACTCGAAGCAACGATCTCAAAAACGTAGAAATTATCAAAAATCGAGCTAGAACTTACCTTGAATCAAGCTTGAAAATTCCGAACCCTAAGTTTCTTTTCTTTTCTTTTGTTATTTTGATATTTCGGCGATAAGAAAAGTATGAACACTAATGTTTTGTTTTATTTTTTTGTGATATGTTTTATATTATAACATATTATCACTTAATTTACTATTTTAACCTTAGTTTAAATTATTTATAATTCACTATTAATGACCGAATGTGTCCATGCAAAAATTCAAAGGTATATTTGCATTATAAGTGCCTCCATTAATAAAGACAAGAACAATTAAGTACTTTCACGTTTAACTACCAAATTTTTATCTTACGCGATTAAGTCCTTTTAATTAATCAGACACTCAAACGACAAAATTAAATCACGAATATTTCATAGATATAAATTCACAAAAAATAAACACGAAAAATAATTTTAAAATATTTTTCTTACTCGAATTTGTGGTCCCGAAACCACCATTTCGAATAAGGTCTAAATCAGGTTGTTACACCCTAAACCCGGCCTGGACTTTATGGCCGAATCTAGCGATGTCACATTGAAGTGTTTTTCATAAAATGTGATGTCGTTGAAAAAACCGTTCTTTATTTAATCTCTTCGTGTGACTTAAGATTTATTTTAATACGTTTGTTCAAAAATGTGAGGTATTTGTCAAAAAGTTAATCATATTAAAACGTCTCTATTATTATCTTCATTTTAAAACATTATTACATGCAGAAGCTATTCAAATAGGTTTAGTAATCGTGGTGTCTTTGAAAAACAGTTATCTTTTTGAAAACCCAGATCCTTTTCCTACAGCTAGCAATTATATATCAAAGCAAGTAAAAACCCAATTTAAAAATTAAAAATTTGGAGAGGCCTTATTACATAAAAATATACCCAAAATAAAACTACTTATAATTAAAAAAAATATGGAAGCATGTACAGTTGTGTGGCCACCTTGAGTCCTCGCAAAGACTCGATCCATCTAAGACTGGGATTACTCACAACTGATAAACAAAAAAAGGTGAGTTTACTAAAACTCGATGTGTAATCCCTTATCAAACAATCGATCAGGTCATGCAATGAGCAAATAAATCTGATTTGGGCTCGAGCCCATTTCAGTTAACGATGATAACGATTAGATATATATATGCAAAGTAAAAATCCTACCCAACCAGCCTCTACACTCCAACTCTGTCCAACCCTACACTCCATGTGGGAATATAATCAACCCACTCATCCCTACACTCTAAATAGTACCAATTGCGGCACTTAACAATATTTGCAGCAGAGCTGCCAGTACAGTACACTTCTTCCAATCATAATAAACCCAACCCCATGCGACACATCATGCATCATGTCATGTCATGTCATAATATCATACATGTACTCAATACGTTTAAAATGGCATGCTCAAATATACTCATACATTTCACAGGGGCATAACGGTCATTTAATCACATAGGGGCATAATAGTTAATTTATCAATTAAGGGGTCTAGGTACACTTATCGACCCAACAGTAGTTCCACAGTCGTCTCGGGTGACCCGTGCAACCTTAATAGTCAAACAATGAAAATAGGTCCAAGGCCCATAATGCGGGCCCATGTGGGCCCACACGATCGTGTGGCCCACATAGCCCAGAAACGGCCTTAGCTGTATGGATTACACAGCCTGGCCCAATATTCTCCACACGTCTGTGTGGTTTATCTAAGTGGGGCCTCTACCCACGAAATCGCTCATAGATGGCCTCGACGATCATACGCCCATGTTTAGTCACATGGACTGCCACACGAGCGAGTGCACGCCCATGTAGCGTCGTCATTCACTTATTCCAGCTTTTTCCAGTTCCCAACGTTGGGATTGTGTTACACACCTTGTTGCGAAAGTGTGCAAATAGTCCACAAGCGCTCCAACCCTAGATTCAAACACAGTCCGCCATCAGTCCCTTTAACAACAAGATTAATAATCCTTTTTTGTTATAACACTTATTAAAGAGGTTGTAATCACTTGCCTTGGTCGATCGACGGAAGATCACACACTTAAACCATTACAATCGACATACCACAAACCCTTTTAGAGATATCCTACAATACAACTGAGACTTAATAACCTAATCCATTTATTGATCAACCAAAAGTTTGCACCAACCGCATAACACTTACCGAATGCGCCAAACTCAGAATAGGAAAAGAAGCACTCGACCCACACCTCAAATGCAAGCCAGTAGCACACGATACGATAGAGGCACAGGCTAGCACAACCACACCCCTAGCAGAAATCAGCAGTAAAGAGAGGTGTTAGGTAAAAGACTAATACGACAGAAAGAGAGAGAGGATAATAACCGTGTACTCAAACTAGAGATGAAGTAATCGACTAACACAAAAGATGAAAGAAGAGAATAATCAAGAGAAAGAAAAATGAGGGATAGAAGGAAAAGAACCTTGCACTCGAACCAGACTGATCAAAGATTAACTGCCAAAACTGCAAGAGAGGGAAAGATGAAAGAATCGAAGGAGGGGGAGGAAGGTGTATTCGACCAAACAAGAATCGATTGGGAGAGGGGGAGAAGAGAAGAGAATCAGCTAAAGCAAAACCGATTGAAGGAGGGGAAGAAGGGTATTCGGTCAAGGGCAAAAGAGGTTACAAAATGTAGAAAAAGATACCTGAATGGTCAAAACAATATTCGGCCTCAAACAAAATGTGAAAAGAAGTAAAAGGTAACAGCCACCGAAATAGAGAGCAATTGACAACCCCGAAGCTGAATTCTGAGTGTTGGGAGTCCAAAATCGGCACCAACACTCCCACTCCTTCAAAAACCCCTTAATTTTCTCCCCAAATCCCTCCTCAAATCACTCAAATCGATCACTATCCACATCCTAACATTCCCTCCTAAAATCCCTCCATCATAATCTCCTCAACCACCAATTCAAACTCCACTCAACTCAGTAGTGTTTCGGTCAACTTCTACTACCCGCACGGCAAAGGCAGCAAAATAAAACACTCCTTTGTGCATAGTGGGACTCGAACTCAAGCCCCATAGTAATAGTAGCATGGCACCTATCCCTTAGACCAGCAGGCCATTTCTGTCATGTTTTACCCATATTTATTTAAAAAGTCTACTAACTAGAGACAGGGTTTATTCTTTTAAAAACAAAACTTTTGCACAAGCCAAGGCTTGAACCCAAGACTTGAACCCAAGACTTCTCAGACTCTTCCTAGGACACTTAACCAACGAGGCAGACATGCATATTTGTGTCACAACATACGAAAATAAATACTTAAGGTTTGGGATGTTACATGAACCTAGCTGAATATAATTGGCCAAAGGTGTGAATAGCCTTGGGTTGGCAAATGGTCATGAGTTTTAAAGGGCAGCTTGGGCACTTCAATGGTCTTGAGAAGGGTTCAACTGAATATGAGCAGCCACTGAGTGTGAAAGCTAAGAATCGGACAACCTTTATGTGTGAAAAGACCCTCCAGCTGAATTGAACAAGTGTGAAAACACTTGGGCTATTGACATGCACGAAAAGGCAGCTTGAAAGAGAAAATAATAGCTTGGAGAAGAGAGATCAATAGGTCACTTTTGACTCTTGCTATAACCGAACAACTGCTTGGGAAATGGCAACCATCAGCTCACCATCTTAATTATCGTCCAATGTATATAGCTGTGCCAATTAATTCAACAAATTAAGTAGCTTAAGACATATTATATTTGGCAGTAGCTAAGACACATTAAAAATATGTATTAAACTAAGACACATTAATAACATGTATTAAACTAAGAAACATTAATAACATGTCTTAAACTAAGACACATTAAACACTTTAAATAATAGATTCATCTTAAAAGAAATTTATTAACACTTATTTATTAACTTAGCTAAACTAACTAAATTAACTAAATACTTTAGCTTATTCCAACAACTAAGCAATGCATAAATTAAACTGAGCTGGAATTGAGCTTATTAAGCTATGATTGAGCTAAATCAGCTCACAAAAGATTGCAAGGCATGCTTGGCTGACTCATCCATGATCAATCAATGTGCCCAGCTACGGTCTCGCACCATACTTAGTCAACTAAGGCCGAAATAGCCTCCTTGAAAAGTTTGGCTCGCGCACGAGTTTTGGGACCTAAGGGCATCTCTAAAGGCTCCTTGTTTGCACTTGGTGTGGCTCGGGGTGTGGTCGTATTAGTTTCAATGATCCATTAAGCCAACTCAGGCCTTGAGAATGACTAACGAGCTATTTGGGTGTTCAAGGTGCCATTTTAGGCTCAAAAACACAGAGGATGACAACCATGTCGCGACACAAGCATCCAGTGTTGTGACATCAAATATTGAAGCTAAAAACAAAATCTTGGAAAGAAATATGCATCGATGTTGCAATACTAGAACCCAGTGTTGCGACACTGCCTTCTGTGTTGCAACACCGTGTGCCAGGCCATGTGCTAGGTCGTGTAACAGCCTGACTTGCAACCCTTTAAAAGCTACAAGGGACACATGACCGTGTCACCTATTGTGTGTCACACACGGCTGAGACACATGCTCGTGTCTTTGCCCGTGTGGACGAAAATAGGCTAGCATGTACCTACAAGCACTTTTGCATAAATATACAAGCCATATCAAGGCATCAAAATCATGCATAAACAAGTCATATGGTATAACATCATACAACCAATATGCCTTTAGGCACTTCAAATGACAATATGCAAACATGTATAATCATATACTAATTTTGGTCAAAATGATCAATTAACTTCCAACTAGATTTGTATCAATACAACCATTGAATTAACTTACCAAAACATACCAAATGGTACCAAAATTCCATTCCATAATTAGCATCAATAGTCATTTAACCTATTCAAACAAAGTACCAATTCTCAACAAGTCACAAGCCATATAAGTTATGCATATTCATCTATCATTTCATCTTCCATCATTCAACCACATTAACCAAACCATCAACCATATTAAATCCAATATTTACATGCCAAAACCAAACTCATACCATCATCAAAAATACCAAAAACACAAGCCAAACAAATGGTCATTCCAATAACTAAACATATAGGCCAACCTTAGCCAAAATACACATACATGCCATTATAATTAAAATTAGACATCCGAAATGTACCAAAAGAGCCGATTGATAGTGTGATCTAGCTCTGGCAAACTTCTAACCCTAACGAGCGTCCGATTCACTATAAAAACACGAAAAATAACACAAAGTAAACATTTAAGTCTAGTAAGTTCGTATAACATAGAATTTAACTTACCATTTGATCAAATAATAGGTAAGTAACAAAGCATATCTCAACAAAACTTGGCCAAAAGCCTAACATATATGCCAACCACATTAGTCATGTAAATTCATATATGAATCAATAATCATGGATGAGCCCAACAATTAATCAAGTTTCCATATACATGTAACATCCATATCATGTATCTATATATCGTGTACAATCATTTCCATGTATTTCATGTAAATACCTGTAATAGTTCATATCAAACTCATATTATCTCGTAACAGAACATTGCCCATTAAACCATTTAGAATATCATTGGATACTCAGGATAGCTCACACATAGTGTGCTAAACTGTAACCCGTCAAATCCTGCTCATGTATGCTCATACGAATTGTGAATCGGTATACTTTCACGAGCTGTAAATCGGTATGCTCTCGCGAACTATAAATCAGTAATCTCTCATGAGCTGTGGCATGTCTGCAACATATGTAGGACCTTAACCAAATCGATCACCCTAATAACATGTCATTTGTATCTTACGAATTCTTATGGTTCAAACGGGGCTCAGTAATCATCGTAAGTCATTGGATATACACTCGGTAATTTACGTATAACAAATCATAACATTTATATATTTTAATTAAAAACATATAAACACAATTTAATTACATGAACTTGCCTCGACGAGTATACGTAGATACAGAAGCGATTAATCCAAAACTTTCTCTTTGCCCCAATCTAACTCCGTATGAGGTCTAACTGGATCTATACGGATAAATTTAACTCAATTTAGCACATAATTCAACCAATTTATCCAAACATATTTTTGCAAAATTACCATTTTTTCCATACTTCTAATTTCTTTGCAATTTAATCCCTAGCTCATAAAAATGGAAATTTACATAATTTCACCACAACCCACTATGATCAAATATCAATTAGGTCTCTAGCATGCCCTATATTACATTTATTTCACAATTTCACCATGTAATATTTTCTATTTTTCAATTTAGTTCGTAAATGACAATTTTATAAAAGAATCTCTTTATGAAATTGTTTATCTAACAACAACCATTCATTTTCTATCATCAAACTTCAAAACTCATGTATATTCAACAATGGTAAAACCCTAAGAGTTGAAAAGTTTCACAAATTAGTCCCTGGGCTAGCTAGATTAAGCTACAATGATCCCAGAAACATAAAAATCATCAAAAATGGAACAAAAATGCATACCTAATTGAGCAATCAAAGTAGCCGAAAGTAGCTTCAACAAAAATGGGTTTCTTTTCTCTTCAAAATCGATTGAAGAAAGTAAAAGATGGGACTTTGTAATTTATTGTAATTAATCTTACCCATTATTTACTTATTTACTTATTTAACCTTAAAAAAATTCAGAATTTTACTTATACCTAGCCATCACATTCCAGTAACTCCAATAGTGGTCTAATTACTATATAAGGACTTTTACTTTAAAGTTCTATAGCTATTTAATACCATTAGCTATTAGAACTCAACTTTTGCACTTTACGCAATTTAGTCCTTTTTATCAAATTAAGCATGTAAACGGTAAAATTTCTTAACAAAATTTTTATACGGTAATATCATCATGTTGTAGACCATAAAATAATAATAAAATAAATTTTCTAACTTCCAATTTGTAGTCCCAAAACCACTGTTTCGATTTCACTAAAAACAGGCTATTACATCAACACTACGAATTCTTGACTCAATTAGATTAGGAATTATTTTGATAAATAATTTAATAATAAATTTCTCCAATTTGCAATCCCTTGGGAACAATCCTCTGAATACTTCCCGGTGTTCTGTTGGAACACTATCTATATTACAATTTGATCTGTTCGCTTACTTAATTATATATATTTTTTATTTGCATGATTTTTAATTTAAATGTTCACACATTTGGATGCGGTCAATCACTTGGATATTTTTTCAATTCAAATTCAAAAAGAGGTACGTGTTGATAAAAATGGGTTTGGAAAATGCAGCGGGAAATAAATTTAGGGAAAAACCAGAGTTTTCAATTTTTTTCTAAAACAAGACCTTGGTTGTAAGCGCTTCGACTGAGTAGTCTTCTCTACTATCCTCAAGGTCATGTCTGCTGAGTGTGGGCTCGATTCGAATTAGAAAAATTTTCACAAAAATTATTAGTGAGGTAATTTCACAATTTCTCTACACTTTTGGGTCAAGTTGTAAATCAAAAAAATATCTCTAGAAATATTTTGAAATAATCTCTTCAGAGAATTTTCTCTCTACAACTTTCTCTTGAATTCAAGTGTGTAAAATAATGACCCAAGGCTCTCTTTATATAGGGAGAGTTTAGAGAGTTCAACTATGATTAAACTTAATCACTTCAATATTAAATTAATATAATATTTATCAAGATAAATATTAGATTAAATTTAATATTAAATCTTATTAAAATAATATAATATTTATCTACAAGATAAACAATAAATTTAATTTCATATTAAGATAATAACTTTAATATTAAATTAATAAAATATTATTAAGATAAGTATTAAATTTAATTTAATCTTAAAACTATTAAAATAATATTATTTTTGGAATAGTTAATCTGAAATCAAATTATTTGGTAGAGTCCTAGTAGGAGTGTAACTCTTCTACTACTCAATCACCGAGGACCAACTGCCGCCGATCATCGGGATGTTAACGACGTAGCCATAGGCACAGTCGTGTCTGGTGATGTAGGTGCGATACCCTTACAGCACACCGAGCCGGTTCAGTCCGGGTTAGTGACAACCCGACCGGTCTGGTCTAGCCACCGGTTGGCCCGTCGGTCTAATTTCACATATAGGGTCCGATTCGACCAATTTTTTGGTCTTTTCTCAGATTTGGGCTCCCAGGTCCAATTTATGATCTCAAATCCAATTTTCAAGTTCAATTACCCATTGGGCCAATTGCTTGACTTGAAAATTAATTTCCAAAAGTATGATATTAATTTTAATTAATTTGATTAATTTAATTTTACTTGATCAAAATTAATTTTTCCAAAAATCACTTAGATTTTCCAAATTAAATTTTCATGAAAATTTTTTAATCAAACTCTCTAGTTGAACAATTCTCATGACCACCTAATTTAATTCCACATCGAATAAATCGACTCAATTAAATTATTTCCAAAGTTGTAAAATTTTTTTCTGATTCAAATACAGTCCGATCGAGCTTTTGTTGAGCTAGCTGAGGGACCGATTGGACATATACAATTAGGCTCTAGTAATTGCAATTATGTCCAAAAGCATTGTTCCTATAATTCATAATTACTTAATCTTCATAATTACTTAATCATGGAGTTAGTGCACAAGAAGTACCACGATTGAAAACACTTCATTGTATAGTATTTACGAAAACAATTCATCCAACTGTTTTTTCCAATGATCTCGTCATGTGTGTGTTACCCTGATATGATACCATTGATTCCTTTGAGTTAAATTCGTTCACTTAATACAATCCTATTTTATCACATTGTCACCATTGTGTCTTCTTAATGATTAATATGATCACTGTAAAAAAATGACTGTGATAAATTACTCGTTCGAGAACAATCAACCTGTGGCCACTTTCTATATTTATCAATCCACCCAATGTTAATGAGAGGATATCTATAAGGCCCTAAAAATAGGTCTAGTAGTTTCGGGTAAGTTTACCAGGTTCCGAGTGAAAATTAGGTGTTAATCGAGTTTATTAGTAAATTTTTAGTTAGCTTAATTTTATTCAAAAATCGAGAAATAATATTTCGAAAAGTAAAAATATTTTTAGAAAAATTAATTTTATAGTTTTAAACAATTTTTGGGTAAAATAAATATTTTGGATCAAATTAGATTGAAAAACAAAATAAAATAGGGGTTTAATTGAGAGAATTTAAAATATTAATTATATAGGACCATTTTGCAAAATAAGGGAAATGTTTGAGTGGTTTTATGGAAAATTACCCATATTTTTAGAATTTTGGAGGGAAATGATTACTTTATAAAACAAAGGAATTGTGGGAGTGGCCTGATGGCAATTTCCCTAATTTTTGAAAATCGAGTAGGGGTTTTTAGCTAAAAAAACTACAACCCCTCACTTTACACACAATTTTCACCCAATTTCTAAGCATTCCCTCTCATTTTTCTTTTTCATTTTTGAATTCCACATATCAAAGATTAGATCTCATCTTTTATATTCTCAAATTCTCTCAAAATTCTCCAGAAAAGATTTTCAAAGTTGAGAAAAAACTCATCCGAGTTCTTCAAAGATCTTGATCCAATCTTCAATATTGATGATTCTAGATCGATTGAAGGTAATTTCTCAACTCTAAATTCATTTTAAAGTTTTTTTAATCATTATTTTTATTTAAATCGATTAAAATTGTTTTTCAAATCTTGACCTCTTCTCTCTTGAACATGAAATTCATCAATGGTGAATTCATGGTTTTGAGTTGGAATCCAAGTTTAAATGGATATCTAATCTCAAATCATGTTTATTAAGATGTTTTTGATTATAAAAAAAAAGATTAAACTCGTTTGATTGATCAATTTTGACAAATCCATTTTTAACTAAGAACATGAGTTGATTTTCTGGAAAATTATGAAATGGTTTGTTTAATGAAATTGATGCTTAGGTTTTGTGTTGATAGATTAGAAATGATGTTTAGAAATGGTTTTTGGTGCAGAGAAGGTCATTTAGGGGCTGAAATTTGTGTTTCGGCTATACCGTGAGTTTTCTCGGTAAGGTAGATTGGAGAGGCCTATTAGATCCGTGTAGTTCATGATTTTTTTTTTATTTTCTTATTGTTAATAATATCTTGTAACATGTATTTTATCTCTTAAGCTCCACAATGTGGAGAGGCCATTATTAATCAGAATCGAGGTCCAAACACAGCTACTTGATACACTTTGGCTTGAGAAGCAAAGTGTGAAGGTGGGTGTTTTTTAAAGGCAATTGGTAAACATGCCTATTTACATTCTAAACTGGGGTTTTCAATTTTGTTTCTAATGATTCAATTGTATCTCAAATGGTTTAGATTATTAAAATTGATTTTAATTTTATATAAGAATATTTGTAAATGATTTATGGAAATTATAAATTGTGTGTTTGGTATGATTGATTTGGATTGTATTGAATAATAATTGGAGCATGGATTATTGTATATTAGAGCAATTAATGATGGTTTAATGATTGGTTTTAGATCCATGGACAAAGACAGTTATAGTGCTTATCTATGTTGGTACTAAAATTTCTAAGACAGTTATAGTGCTTATCTATGTTGGTACTAAAATTTCTAAGACATTTATAGTGCTTATCTATGTTTGTACTAAAATTTCTAAGTGACATTATTTAAATTTAATTTTTATATCATGAATTAAGTGCTTAAATATCAGTTTTTATGCCCTATATGATTGGTTATATTGGCAACATTGCATGGTGGATCCATTGGATATAGATGAAATGTATAGGATTAGTGAGTACTCACCACTATATGTGTTATTTGTGAGCTTATGGATCTAGGAGTATTGAATTTGTTGGAGTGGATAAAAGAGTGTTGAGCATTTTTCTCCACTCAATTATTGGCGATTTCGAGGCAATATTGTAGCACCTCTAACCCGTATCCGACATCGAAATAGGGTTACGAGGCATTACCAGACAGTATATCTCATTCACATACATTTATACATTCATAATTAAAATTCATTCACAATGTCCCTTATAAGGTTCTACGAGACTTTAAAACATGCTTAAAAGTTCTTCGGGACTAAATCGATAGCATTTCTAAACTTAGGAAATCTTAGAAAATTTTCCAACATTTAAGGGTCACACTCCTGTGTGAACAGACCGCACGGCCACCAGACACGCCCATTGCGCAAGCCATGTGAAAACATGGCATACATACTGACTTGTACCACACGGCCAAAGACACGCCCATGTGCCTTGGCCGTGGGAAAACTAGGGAGGTTACTGACTTGGGTCACACAGCCAGTAGACACGCCCGTGTGTCTAGGCCGTGTCAAAATTGTAGGGTATACTACCTTAATTTGAAAGGGTATCCCAGGGGACACACGGCCATGTAACATGTTCATGTGTCACACACGGCTAAGACATACGCCCGTGTCTCTGCCCGTGTGGACAAAAATAGGCCATTTGTAAAGCCAATTTGCCACCCTCTTTGCAAGCACACATATCAACCAAAATAGCACCGTTTCAATACATCTTTAGGCAACCAAAAACATGCCAAATCAATCACATATCAAGCTAACTATCATCAACCCAATTCAACTACTAATTTCCATATACAAATATACCAAATACATATACTTAAAATCATCACAACTTGCATAAATTTCAAATGCAATAGCTCATCATCTTATTATCTATTTTATGTCACAAAACACCATTTACCTATATTAACAACTAGAGCAAACATATCCAAAACAAGCCAATATTTAAGGCATAATATACATCTCATATATCACTTTTCAAGCACATCACTTAGGCCAATTTAAATGACCAAATACATACCAACATTTCAACCAAAAGTAAGCCAACTCTCATGGCTAAAATCATAACTCAAAACATACCAAAATGAGACTAGCCTATACATGCCATATACCATATATACAAAGCTTCAAATGTACCAACAAAATGATCGATAGTATGATGACGTTTCTCGATGATCCCTAATTCTGAGTTAGCTCCGATTATCTATAAAACATGGAAAGGACACACAAAGTAAGCTTTAAAAGCTTAGTAAGCCATATACAAATAAAGTTATCATATGAATCACAACATTTCTATTAATAGGTCAAGTACAAGTAAACACATATAGATACACAAACCTCTCTCAGTAAGTACATATGCATTTTCTCATGTAAACTCATCATTTAATTCACTTTCCAATACTTGTATTAATCTCGTGCGTACCTGAATCATTTAACTCATTAACACAATCTTTCTCGACTTATCTTTGCCCGTTGAACCACTTGGAATCGTTAAGGATACTCGAAAATTACATAAGCTCGTACAATGCCATATCTCAGATATGGTCTTACATGTTATCATATATCGATGCCACTATCCCAGACAGGGTTTTACACTTACACATAATCACAATACAATGCCAATGTTCCAAACATGGTCTTACATGTAATCACAATATAATGCCAATGTCCCCAACATGGTCTTACACGTAATCACAACTCAATAACCTAATGTCATGACATTCGTATCCTATGCTATTCCTAAAGTTCGTACTGGACTTTCAGATGTCATAACTTCATCGATTCTTACTTGTATTTTCTCGTTCAACATTCATAACAATTCAATCATAATACAACATATATAATTCATTACAAAGACATTTATTTGCATATGAACTTACCTCGTAGTTAGAAATAACGGACGGGGTCGACTATTCGATAACTTTCGTTTTCCCCCGATCTAAATCTGATTTCTTTCGTTCTTGATCTATATACATTAAAAATTAAATGTTTTATTCATCAACACATTCAATTCATCCAAACACATATTTGGGCATTTTTGCACTTTTGCCCCTAAAGTTACACAGTTATTCAATTTAGTCCCAATTTCATAAATACACAAAATTCACAAAAATTGACAAAACCTATGCTTGGCTGAATTCTCTATAGGTCCTTAACAGTCCATATTTTTCATTTATTTCACAATTTAACCCCTCAATTTACACTTTTCTCAATTAACCACTTAAACGATAAAATTAACACATGAAACTTTCACACATATATAATCTCATGCTGTAAACACATAAAATAATATTAAAATAATTTTGCAACCTCGAATTTGTGGTTCTAAAATCACTATTCTGATTTAGCTAAAAACTGGGCTGTTACAACTCTCCCCCCTTAATTCGTCCCCGAAAATCTTACTAGTGAATAGGTTTGGATATTGCTTTCTCATAGCATCCTCGGGTTCCCACGTAGCTTCTTCAACCCCGTGTCGATGCTATAACACTTTTACTAATGCAATTATTTTATTTCTCAGCTCTTTGACCTCACAAGCTAGAATTCGGATCGGTTCTTCGCTGTATAATAAATCTGACTGAATCTTAACTTAGGTCGGGGAAACAACATGCGAAGGATCAGATCTGTATTTTCGTACCACCGATACATGGAATACGTTATGAATCTTTTCTAACTCAGACGGTAATGTTAGCCGATAAGCAACTAGCCTGACTCGCTTGATGATTTCATATGGTCCGATGAATCGCGGACTTAATTTACCTTTACAACCAAATCGAAGTATTTTCTTCCACGGAGATACTTTCAAAAATACTTTATCTCCGATCTGAAACTCAATATCTTTTCTTTTTAAGTCTGCATACGATTTCTGACGATGCGAAGCTGCATTCAAACTATCACGAATTACTTTTACTTTCTCTTCTGTCTATCTGATCAGATCAACCCTATAAATCTTATTCTCGCTTAGCTCAGTCTAGTATAACGGTGTTCTACATTTACGACCGTATAAAGCTTCTTATGGTACCATTTTAATACTCGATTGAAAACTATTATTATACATAAATTCAATCAATGAAAAATATTTTTCCCACGTACGTTTGAACTCAAGAATGCAACATGTCAACATATCCTCGAGTATCTGTATAACCCGTTCGAATTGACCATTCGTCTATGGGTGAAGCGCAGTACTAAAATGTAGCTTTGTACCCAGTGCATCTTGTAATTTCTTCCAAAATCTCGATGTAAATCTTAGATCTCTATCCGAAACAATAGAAACAGGTACTCCGTGTAATCTCACAACCTCAGAGATATACAACTCAGCTAACTTTCCAAGCGAATAATCTATTCATACCAGAATGAAATTTGTCGATTTTGTCAACCTATCAACAACAACCCAAATTGCATCTTTCTTACTCGAAGATAGGGGTAAACTTGAAACAAAATCCATAGTCACTCTATCCCATTTCCACTCGGGAATCATGATAGGCTGTAACAAACCAGACGGCACTTGATGCTCAGCTTTTACTTACTGACAAATCAAACACTTAGAAACAAATTCTGAAATATCACATTTCATGCCATGCCACCAATAATGTTGTTTCAAGTCATTATACATTTCCGTGCTTCCTGGGTGAACAGATAAACAACTATTATGTGCTTTATTCAAAATCATCTGAATTAACTCTGAATTCCTCGGAACACATATTTGACCTTTGAATTTCAAACAATCATAAGCGTCAACATGAAATTCTGAATCAGGGTTCGAATCACACTGAGCTCGTTTTGCTAACATTTCATTATCAACTTTCTAAACTTCACAAATCTATTGTAAAAACAACAATCTCGCTTTCAACTCAGCTACAATTGAGCCATCACTAGATAGAGCCAGCTGAGTATTCATTGAACATATAGTAAACAAAGATTTCTGGCTTAAAGCATCAGTAACAACATTTACTTTTCTCGGATGGTAGTTAATCATTAACTCATAACCCTTTAGCAATTCTAGCCATCTCCGCAGTTGTAAATTCAAATCTTTTTGAGTCATCAAATATTTCAAACTCTTGTGATCTAAATAAACATGGCATTTCTCACCAAACAGATAATGGCGCCAAATCTTCAATGCAAACACAATGGCTGCTAACTCTAAATTATGCCTCGGGTAATTTTTTTCATGCAGTTTTAATTGTCTCGAGGCATAAGCTATGACTTTGCCTTTCTACATCAAAATGCAGCCCAAACCATTCAATGATACATCACCATAGATCACAAATTCTTTACCCAATTCTGGCTATACTAACACTGGAGCTTCAGTCAAAAGAACTTTCAATTGATCAAAACTTTTCTGACATTTCTCAAACCATTCGAACTTTACATCTTTTTGAAGCAATCTCGTCAACGGAGCCACAATCATCGAGAAGCCTTTGACAAATCGTCTATAATAACCAGCGAGTCCCAAGAAACTACGGACTTTAGATACATTTCTCGGAGGTTTCCAATCCATTATTGCATAAATATTGCTCGAATCAACTCAAATACCCAATGCTGACACAATGTGCCCCAGAAAACCAACCTCACGCAACCAGAATTCACATTTACTGAACTTTGCATAAAACTGCTTATTCGCAAAGTCTGCAATACAATTCTCAAATGTTCGACATGCTCATTTTCATCTCGCGAATATATCAAAATATCATCAATAAATACAACAACAAATCGATCTAAGTACGGTATGAAAATCTGATTCATTAAATCCATAAAGATAGCAGGTGCATTCGTTAGTCTGAAAGGCATAACTAAGAATTTATAATGGCCATACCTCGTTCTAGATGTTGTTTCCTACACATCAGAGTCTTTAACTTACAATTGGTAATAACCCGATCTCAAATCTATCTTTGAAAACACTGTAGCCCCTTTTAACTGATCAAACAAATCATCTATTCTGAGCAGAGGGTATTTATTCTTAATTGTCACTTTGTTGAGTTGTCGATAATCTATACACATTCTCATCATGCAATCTTTCTTTTTCACAAACAATACGTGAGCACCCAAGGCGAGAAACTTGGTCGTGCAAAACCTCTATCCATCAACTCTTGCAATTGAGCTTTCAATTCTTTTAACTCTATTGGGGCTATTTGTAACGCCCTGATTTTCGGGATTTTTTGGGTTTCTGTGATTTTAGGTAAATTTTGAAATTTTGGTGTTCTGAATATTGGAATTGCGTTTAAATGTGTTAGTGGGCCTTTAGAAGGCCCAAGCCTAAGTTAAACGTGGTAAAATATCAAGGTTGGATTTTAAGTGAATAGGAGACTTGGTTAAGTGGGTTTTTAAGAAGAACTTCGTAAGTTATGACACAAATAAGGCCTTGGTAAAAAGGCAAGGTGGCGCCACTAAGTTCCTAAAAAGAAATGGCGCCTGGGAAGGAATTAAAGGTCCAGGGTTCAAGTTGCAAGGTAGGCATACTATTACTTTTTAATTTTAGGCATGCGTCGGGCATGTGATCACTTAAGTGAATTTCGGCAAGGCCTTAGGGAGGTTGGGCCGATTGTTTTAGTTGATATTAGGGTTAGGTTCTTTTCTTTTTCTATCTTGGAAAATTAGGGTTAGCCACCTGAAAGCTTTCACTGTCATTCATCCTTTCTGAGTTCTCACAAAAGCCGAAAACGCAAATTCCTTCACCTTGGTGCCGAGTTCTTCTTCCTCTCTTTTCCCTCCATTTTCTTTCTTCCTTTTTGCTTTTTCTTCTAGCTGAAACCTTCTGATCACCTTAATCACCTCCTCTATCGATCCCATCCTCCACAAAACCTTCATAGCCGATCGCCATAAAAGCCGAAATCCTAAAAACTCACTTTTTGTGCCGATTTCTCCAAGCCAAAATCCTTCGGTTATTTTTGTTCCTTTTGATTAACTTTCATCTTCTCTAAACCCTTAGTATCTTTTGGCAACATTACTTCAAAGCTATAGCCTCAAACCGTCATCTTCTTCATCACTTAAAAAGCCGAAGTACCATAGATTTAGGGACTTATAGCCGAAACTTCAGATCTCCTGGATTCGAGTTCTACTATCGTTTAGAGGATAGATCTGCATCAGATCTGCGTAGAAATCAAAGAGGAATAGGTGGTAAGTGCTCATCACCTCAGATCTAGTCTTATTTTACAATTTAGAAAAAGCCGAAGTCCCTAAAATCTAGGGAGGCTGTCGATTTGGGCATAGGGATTTAAGGGTCTTTAACTGATGATTTCTTTTGGTTTTTAGTGTCTTCTAGAGGTTGGATCGAAGGCTTGGATCTTTGGAACAACTAGACTTAGATCTAGTCATCGATTTTCGGCAAAAAGATAAGATTCTAAAGGCTTTAGGGCCATGGTTCGAATATGGTAGGTGAATATTGGGATTGGTTATTGTGGTTTGCAATCTAAGAATTGTGGTAATCAATTGTAGGACATCGTAAGGGATCTCAGTGGCAGTCGTCACAAAACAGGTGTGTAACAACCCTCGTAGTAGCTTAGGCTAATATTCGCAGAAAAGCTAAAATGCCAAAATTTTGGCATTTCGGGAACTTGAGATTTTGCATGTGGTTTTAGATGCAATAAAAATGATATGATCGGTGTTTGGATCGATGGAACAAGTAAGAGCGCAATTCTGTGCACAACGGTAAGTTGGGCCTCAATGGGCTAAAATTGAGCCCAATGGGCTTCCGGGCCCATTTAGGTAAAATTGATAGAAAATGGAACTTGGATAAATTGCATGTTAACACGGTTAGATCTATTGTAAAAATTGGGTTAAGTGGGCTAAAAGGGCTAAATCGGCATTCGTGGGGCCCATTAGGGGTTTTTTGGCCCAAAAGCCCTAATTTGATAAGGTGCATTAAAATCACTGTTTAAACACCTGAGAATATTGATAATTGTTAATGAACGTAGAAAACCCATAATATTTGGTAAATTTACGAAATTACCCCTAAAATATGGTAAATGACTGTTTTGCCCCTAGGTAAAAATGACCATTATACCCCTAGGGTTTAATTATGAATATGATGCATGAGGTATTGATTTACATGATATGACATGATATGCACATGATATGTTATAACATGCACATGTTATGCTATGATATAACATGCATGGGTTGGGTTTCCGATATAAATGGAGGAAGTACGAAAAGGGCTTTGCCCCAGTTTATCAAAAAGGGCTTTGCCCCAGTTATAAAAAGAGGCTAGGCCTCCAGTTATATGATAAAGCAGCTGTGCTGCCAGTGGAGAGTTTGGTTGGGTGGGTTGAGTTAATCCCCACATGGAGAGCTTGGTTGGTACGGATGGAGAGTAGCGGATGGTGGGTTGAGTAGTCTCCTCAAATGGGCTTGCATACATCCATTAATATTACATGTGGCATTGAAATGGGCATATGGGCCATATCGTTTGTAGTGAAGGCTTCAGCCCAGTAACATGATTAATGAGATGGCTTCGGCCCAGTAACCGTTAAACGAAAGGCTTCGGCCCAGTATGCTGGTATTGGTTTGGGCTCTGAAAGGGGCTTGTTGCATACTGAGTTTCCAAACTCACCCCCTTTCCTTATCTTTGCAGGTGAGTCTTGATGTGGAGACTTGGAGCCGGAGGGGATTCAGAGTGGCCGTGATGATCGCTTTCGAACTTTGCAATAACTAACCGGTTTTTTTAATTTATTATTATTTGGTTTTGGGTTGTAATAAGGCCATTTTAATTATCTTTTTGGGATTATTTTATTTTATACTCTATATTTTACTGATAATAATTCAAAATGGGTTAGACTTAGGGCGCGTTTTCAAAATGATACTTGTTTTCAAAATAAGCGCAACGATGCAACTAATCGGTTTATCAAAAATATGTACTTAAATGAATTCCAACTCGTTTTCTTTCCAAAACCTAACCTCGCACCAAAGTGTGGCAATGGTTGTGGGCATGTCTAGGATTGGATCCAGGCAAGAGCTTGGTACTTAAGCGACCTTCATGGCTCACCTCCTCTGCTTTGGATACCTACGGTGCACACGACTTCCATTCACTTTGTTAACTTAGCAAAAGACGTTCTTTTTAAACACTAAAATGAATCATGGGTTTTTAAAACTTCAATGAGACACGTCGGATTCGACCATAACGTCTGGGATGGGTTTGGGGTGTTACACCATTCTACACGGAGCTATCGATATTGACATTGTACTCGTCATTAACTCAATGCCAAATTCAACCTCTCGGATCGTTTGTAAACCCAGTAACTCTTCAGGAAACACATCTGGATACTCATATACAACTGGCACTGATTCAATCTTCTTTTCAGTCACTTTCGTATCAAGCACATAAGCAAAATAAGTTTCCCAACCCTTTCTCATATATTTCTGAGCCAACATGAACGAAATCACTGCTAGCAAGCCATTTAGATCATCTGACACAATTTAAATAATCTTATTATTCTGACATCTCAAATCTATCATCTTTGTTTTACAATTCACAACAGCATCATGCAACATTAGCCAATCCATACCCAGGATTATATCAAACTCATCAAATGGCAACAACATCAAATCGGCCGAAAAGCAATTATCCCAAATCATTAGTGAACAGTTCTTGCACACTTTATTAACCAAAACACACTTTCCTAAGGGGTTCGATACTCTAATTACAAATTTAGTAGACTCTACAGGCAAAGTCTTACTGGATACTAAATTCACACAAACATATGAATGAGTTGATCCTGGATCAATCAATGCAGTAACTTTAGCATCATAGAGAATAAAAGTACCGGTGATAACATGTGGAGATGACGCTTCTTCGTGAGCGCGAATAGCGTAGGCTTGGGCAAGTGCTCTAGCATCAGATCTCGCAGTAGTGTCTTATGTCATACCTCTACCACCACTCACATTTCCCTTGTTTCTGGGTGATCTACCTCTAGCTGCAGTGTTACTCGACTTCGTATTCTGTAGTGTATCTTGTTTAGCCAACTCTGGACAATCACAGATAAAATGATCCAATGATCCACATTTAAAACAAGCCCTATCATTCAATCTACAATCACCGGATGCCGTTTACCATAATGTTTACATTCAGGTCGGTCAGGTCTCATATTGCCAACAATAGCAACAGATGTAGTTTGGGCTTTGGAACTCACAGTTGCTTTTCACAATCTCTGTTTGAATGTCCCACAGATGCACTAGAACGATTATACGAGTCTCAAAATTTCTTCGATGTAGATTGATAAGATTTACTAGTTGATCTTTTTCTCGCATCTATTGCTTCAAAATCAGCTTTTCTCTTTTCTTTGTTGAGATCCTCAGCTTTAGAAGCCCTCTCAACTAATATGACAAATTCTTTCAATTCCAGTATCCCAACTAACAGCTTTATATCTTCATTCAACCTGTTAACAAATCTTTTACACATGATCTCCTCAGTGGAAACATATTCCCAGGCATACTTGCTTAATCGTACGAATTCTCTTTCGTACTCAATGAAAATCATTTGGCCCTGTTTCAATTCTAGAAACTCTTTATGTTTCTGATCGAGAAATCTTTGGCTTAAGTACTTCTTTCGAAATTCGGATTGAAAGAACTCTTAGGTAACCCGTTCTTTAAGAACCACCGATGTCAACATTTTCCACCAATGAAATGCATTATCTCTGATTAAAGATACCACGCATTTAATACATTCTTCAAGGGTGCAGGACAATTTCTCAAATACTCTGATAGTATTCTCAAGCCAGAACTTAGCTCTCTCAGTATCATTATCAACGGTAGCCCAAAACTTCTCAGCACCGTGTTTACGTATCTTATCAATAGGTAGCTTACTCAATCGAATCGAATCTATCACTTGTGGCATAAATGGGACTTGTTGAGGAACAGATGGGGGTGGAGGTTGTTGAACAGCCAGATTCATTCGAACGAATTCTGTGAACTGCTCACTCATCATTTGGAAGAAGGCTTGCTTAGCCTCTCCCTCTTGGCTACTAGAAACCAGCCTAGATTCAGCAGGAGCTATCCCTTGAGTGGGAGCGACTGTATTACTTTCAACATCGTCAGCTATTGCTCGTTCAGGATCTATTTGCTATATGAAAAATACATTTTAATAAATATATATGACATGTATAGCTAGACTTCCACTCACTACGTTAGTCCTAGAATTGACTAAACCGTAGCTCTGATACTAATAAATGTAATACCCCTAACCCGTATCCAACACCGAAATAGGGTTATAAGGCATTATCAAACAATATATCTCATTCACATACATTTATACATTCATAATTAAAATTCATTCACAATGTCCCTTATAAGGCTTTACGAGACCTTAAAACATGCTTAAAAGTGGTTCGGGACTAAACTGATACCATTTGCAAACTTAGGGAATCTTAGAAAATTTTTCAACATTTAAGGGTCACATGCCTGTGTGCCTCACACAGCCACCATACACGCCCATGGCGCAGGCCGTGTGAAAATAGGGCATACATACTGACTTGTACCACATAGCCGAAGACACGCCCCTATGCCATGGCCGTGGGAAAACTAGGGAGGTTACTCACTTGGGTCACATGGTCGGCCACACACCCATGTGCCAGCCTGTGTGCCTCACACGGCCAGTAGACATGCCCGTGTGTCTAGGCCGTGTCAAAATAGTAGGGTATACTGCTTTAATTTGAAAGGGTATCCCAGGGGACACACAGGCGTGTAACATGTTCGTGTGTCGCACACGGCTGAGACACATGCCTGTGTCTCTGCCCGTGTGGACAAAAATAGGCCATTTGTAAAGCCAATTTGCCACCATTTCCACAAGCACACATATCAACCAAAATAGAACCATTTCAATACATCTTTAGGCAACTTAAAACATGCCAAATCAATCACATATCAAGCTAACTATCATCAACCAATTCAATTACTAAATTCCATATACAAATATACTGAATCCGTATACTTAAAATCATAACAACTTTCATAAATTTCAAATGCAATAACTCATCATCTTATTATCTATTTTATGTCACAAAACACCATTTACCTATATTAACAACTAGGAAAACATATCCAAAACAAGCCAATATTTAAGGCATAATATACATCTCACACACACTTTTAAGAATGTTTTAAGGTCTCGTAGAGCCTTATAAGGGACATTGTGAATGAATTTTAATTATGAATGTATAAATGTATGTGAATGAGATATATTGTCTGGTAATGCCTCGTAACCCTATTCTGGTGTCAGATACAAGTTAGGGGTGTTACAGATATAAGGGAGTGTGTGGTCATACCCCACTCAATCGGAGTATTGTATTCGATATTTGGGAGATCAAAGATTCACTGATACAATGCATTATCAAATGTTTATATGTTGCCATGGATGTCATTTGCTAATATAAGTTTTTGTTTGTTAATTAAATTTTGTTTCCATATGCCATACTAAATGTGATTTTTGCTCGTGGAATAACATATGGAATTATGATGTTATGATGTTGTATTGTTGCTAGAAATTTCAGTCAATTGAATCCTATAATTGAGCATGAAAATATAATTTACTTATTGAATTTATGGCCACTCTTTGAGCTTTTTCAGCTCACACCTTCACAGCTTTGTACAGAGTTTTTTTTTCCTGCTTTAGAGAGTTGAAAAGCAAGGGCAATGCTAGTCCAAGTTTAAGGCCATTTGGTAGTATAGACTAAGGACTCTTCCTTAGAAACATTAGAGGGTCACACAGCCTACACAATCACACATGGTTGTGTGCTTCACACGTCTAGGAACATGACCTACCATAATCACACACGGCCATGTGCTCCACACAGCCAGGCACATGACTAACCACGTAGCTGTTTGGCGCACACTGTAACAACCCTAACCCGTATCCATCACCGAATTAGGGTTAAGAGGCATTACCGGACATATCGAAACATTTTGCAATCATTTCACAATCAAAAAATCAAACATCGTCATATTATAGTCAAGCAAAAAAAATTAAGTCCCTTTCTTAGGTCAATAAGACCATAAACATGCATTAGGAAGAGGTTGGGACTAAATCAAACACATACAAAATCTTTATTTTCCAAAACTTAACAATTTTTCTTAGTTATAAAGGTCACACACCCGTGTGAACAGGCCGTGTGCCTCACACCGCATTAGACACGCCCGTGTGTCTAAACCATGGCAAAACAGAGCATACATACTAACTTATACACACGGCCACAAGACACGCCCGTGTGCCTTGGTCGTGGTCTAAACTAACTTAAGTCTCACGGCTGACCACACACCCGTGTGCCAAGCCTGTGCTCAAGACTAACTTTCAATTGTAGGACTACCTCAAGGGACACACGGCCATGTAACATGATCGTGTGTCACACACGGCTAAGACACATGCCTGTGTCTCTGCCCGTATGGACAAAAATAGGCCATTTGAATAGCCAATTTGCCACCAAATTTTGAGTCCTCCATACAAGCATCATTCAAGCATCAATATGCTACATTTTCATCCAAATTCAACTTCAAACAAGTATCACTCAATCTATAATGTCATCAATCAATTTCATGTTCACTTTCTATACCAAAACATACCAATATCACATGCAAAATTTCATTTACTCATACATGATCAACATCTCAAATTACCATGTCAATCTCATACCAAGATTATACCTTATATACATACCATAAAACATAGTTCTCAAAATGAACTCATACCATGCCCGAATATACACAAACATTAACATCTTTAGCAAGCCATTTTTGCATGGCTACATATAAATACACAAGTCAAAATAAACCATCTCAGAACTAGCCTATACATGCCACATTACCAAAAATTAAAGCTTTTATTTACCGAAATGATAACCAGATAGTGTGATGATGTCTCCTCCAACATCTAACCCGAGCAAGTCTCTGAAACTCTATAGACATAGGATAATACACGGAGTAAGCTTTGAAAGCTTAGTAAGTCATAAGCAAATAATTCATATCAATGATATTTATAAATCAATATCATTAAACCGAATTTAATAAAATCTCAATCACATGTACATTCATTATACTTATAAATTCATAGAACCACATTAAATAACTTCGCTTACCTTTTTTATCAATGAACTTATAACCATACTTTCAAAATCGAATAACAACCATTAGCTCATTATATAAATCAAGCTCACGCATATTCATTTCATCGTCAACCTAACCATGTCATTTATTACGAATCATACATAAAGTTATATCAACTTCTTTTTAAACCCTTCCAAACTCGAACATCTATAATTTCCTTATTCACCTAAACTAAATTGCATATATAAATCATATATCCAACTCACCATTTTAATTTCAATACCTGTTCTAGTTTTTGAACCAAGAAATCATACATCACAGTCATGTTTCATGTTTCGTAAATCTCATATCCTAAACAAAGCACCACAATTTCATATAGCGAGTATATATAATACATCATACTACTCATCTTTATTCAATGTCATATCTTACTTTCATTTCACATCTTTAATCTTATGAATAGCATTAATAATGTCATTCAATCCAACTCATTTCACCATTCATTTACATAATTTTTCATCTACTTCATAGTTAACATCATCCACCACATAGGTTTCGTACATACCTGTACCATTACCTTCTTATCTATCACACTTATCACTTTAATGCTTGAAACATTAATTCATTCGATCTTCCTTAATCATTCAACTAACTCGCACACTTAGTGCTAATTAATTAACTGAAGCTATAATTGTATTGCACACTTAGTGCCAATTAATTAGCTGAAGCTATAATTGTATCGCACACTTAGTGCCAATTAATTAGCCGAAGCTATAATTGTATCACACACTTAGTGCCATTACATTAGACCAAACTTATATCAGTGTCACCCACATAGTTCCATTTACTCAGCCAATGCTATTATAATCCATTTACTCAGCCAATGCTATTACAATCTCATGCACCTAGTGCCATTTAAAATGTCGTAGCTATTGCCTTTATCACACACTTAGTGCATCAAATCAAATTCACATATTACATATTTCAATCTCACAACCATATTTTTTTTACAACTTAATTCAGCATATATAATGCACACACATTTCAATTAACAACATTTATATACTTATGAACTTACCTCGTACTAACACGAACGGACCGAAACGACTATTCGATAATTTTTTACTTTCCCCGATCCAAATTCGATTTCCTTATTTCTTAATCTAATTCGATACAAATTTAACTTATATAATCATATATTCAATCAAATTCATCTAAAAACGCATAAATGGGTAAATTACACTTTTTCCCCTGACATTTCAATTTTTTGCAATTTAGTCCCTATTTCACAAAACACAAAATATTCAAAATTTAACCACACTCATGCTTGGCTGAATTTTCCTGAGGTCCTTGGTAGCCCATTTCCTTCATTTATTTCACAATTAAGTCCCTCAAAATATCATTTTCACAATTTAATCCCAAATAGGCATTTTTACTAAAAATCACTTAATTAAACAAGATAATCTATCAACATGTAATTATTTTTCATCATCAAACCACAAAAACAACAACTTCTCATCAATGGAAAATCTCAAAATACACAACCAATTCAAAAATTCAAGCATGGGTTAGCTAGTATTCGAAGCAACGATCTCAAAAACATTAAAATTATCGAAAACGGATAAAAAATCATACCTCAATTTTCCAAGATTACTTAAGTCTCTTTTTCTTTATTTTTCCTTTGTTTTTTCGGCCAAATAGGATGAACATCCATAATTTTTATGCTTTGTTTTATTTAATATAACATTTATTAATCAATTTTCATTTTAACCTTAAATTCCATTAAAAACTACTCCAAATGACATGCCATTAACTCCCACTATCTCATAAATGGGATATTTACCATTTAAGGCCATTATATTAAAAAACCAAGGTCAATTAACACCTTTAACTAATAGCATGGAACTTTTACGCTTTATGCGATTTAGTCCTTTTTACCGAATTAACCATTCAAAAGGTAAATTTTCTTCACGAAATTTTCACACGATTCTAATATCATACTGTAAATATTAAAATAATACTAAAATAAATTTTTCAATGTTGAATCGTGGTCCTGAAACCACTATTCCGACTAGGGTCTAAACTGGGCTGTTACAACTCTCCCCCTTAGGGATTTTCGTCCCCGAAAATCTTATTAGAAAGTAAAAATAAGAATTTTCTTTCACATAGTACATTTTAAATTCACATATATCTTCAGACTTCATATCTCTTTAATCTGACAATTAAGATTCTGATTTGTTTTCCACTATGCATCTTATCAAACTGAATCTGCTTCTAATTGTACTGAGTTACCTTCATTTTCTGCTTTATTACGCTGATGATATCTCTTGAATCATTTACTCACAAAGCTCGATCTTAAACAACAGAGTTGAATAACTGTCACCATACAATACCTCATACAATGTTACTTTTATTCCCACTTGACAGTTATCAAACAAAAACAATCTTTCTTAGTTGCTTTGAAACTCTAAACCACAGTGATACATAAATATTTCAAGAATTTGATTTGCGTTCCTCGATTTCACTATAATTTCATACTCACAGATTACTATAATTTTCATCAAAATTATCATGTGAGTTCCAGAACTTAATCCGAAACAAAAATGACTAGCACCATAAGCAGACTTGCCATCATAGAAATGGATAATTCAGCTGTTTAATCAAAAGAGGAAATCTATACATACCGAGAGATTTCTTCTGGTGGCTAAAAATGTTTCAAATAACTCTATCTTTTTCAATAACCAAGATAATTCCAATACAGAATGCATCCACACTCTATTTATATAATTAACAAAGTAAAGATTATCATATTTCACATTCAATCATTGATATCATGTCTCGAACTGTTGTGCATCTTGTTAATCCCACATGAAGAGATAAACTATCACTGAGAGTGTAACGCCCCAAAAATCCTGAAATCCAAAAATCTCGAAATCTCAAATTTTCTTTATTTTCGATTTTGATAAAAAATTGTGTTTAATATTCTTATCCAAGTGATAATTTTAGTAAGTCTTAGCTAAGGTTGAGTTCGAATTAAGGGGTAGAAGAAATTATAAAATAATTATTAAAAGAATCAAGGCTGATAAGTAGGTGGGCTTTTGAATAAATGAAGAAACAATTGGACACAAAAAGAACCTGTGGTGGAGTGGCTAAGTGACGCCACATAAGGTGTAGTGAGGTGGCGTTAGTAGCTAGCAAGGGGTCTAAGGTTTGAATCCTAGCTTAGTATTTTTAGAGTTTAATTTTGGCCTTCTAGAAGGATGGAAGTGGCATGAAGATGGACTCTAAGGGGAGTGTTCAGAAGAGAAAACTAAGGAAAGGATCAACGGGTTATCAGAGAGAAAAACGAGGAGATGAGAAGTGAGGAGTAAGTGGAGCCGAATTGGGAACTTAGGCTTGAAGAATTCGGCTATAGGGCTATAAATAGGTGCCGAATGGGAGGGTTTAAAAGCTAATGACGAATTTCCTTTCACTTTGTGCTAGAAACCCTTTTCTCTAAAAAGCTGAAAACCCTTTTTTTCTTTTCTTTCTTTGTGCCGAATTCTTATCCCTCCTCTACTCAATATTTTCTTTGCTTTAGCCGATTCTTCTTCCTCTCTTCTGTGGTGCTAAGTAATCAATTGTTTCCATTCAATCTCTAAGAGCCAAATACCCTTGGTGCTGCCACTACTCTTTCCACCCAGTCGATTCAAGTGTAAGTGTTCGCTCTCCTAGTCAGTTTTTGATAAGTATCAAGTATTCGGCCCCTCACTTCTTTCTAATCAACTTTGGTAGGGAATTAGTGTCAGATATCAGTTTTGGATTCCTGCCGATTTGCTCTTTAGATCTGAGAAATACGCGTGTTTAGTGATCAAAGTAAAAGCTAGTAAAGGCTTGACGTTCAGGTAAGGCTAAGATGAGATTCCGGCTTTTGGTAAAGTAATTGATAAGTACGTGTGATTAATATTTGAGTGATATCGATTGTAGGCTTGGGCTAAGGAGATCGCATCACGCTTGCTTACCAGGTGTGTATATACACTGCACACACAATGAATCGGTAAAATTTGAAAAGCCGAAAAGCTAAAAGTTTGGCTACGGTAGTCTTGCGAGTGCACGAACACTCGTAAGGGGGAAAACGATAGGTTGCCTGAGGCCACGGGCGATTTCGTGGACTTGGGTTGTAATTTGGCCATATGAGACGAAATGGGCTAAATGGGCCCAATGGGCTGTTGGGCCCATAATAGGCAAAAACTGAGTATTGATGCTTTATGATAGGAATTTGTATGTGAGCATGAATATGAATGTGACTGGGCCTAACGGGCCATAAAATGTAATTTGGGTCTAATGGGCCATATATAGGTGATTTAGGCCTAATGGGCCATACGAATATGATTGGGCTTAATGGGCCAGCTGCAGGTATGTGAAATTGTTAGGCTTTGTAAGGGGATTTTGGGCCTAGTATATGATATCCACATAAGACTTAATTAATATATTGCGACCATGGACAAGTCAAAGGGTTAAGGTGTGGCAACGAGTATATGTATGTCTAGGATTGGATCTAGGGAGAGCTTGGTACTTAAGCGGTCTTAATGACCCACCTTCTCTTTTCTGGAATCCTACCTGGTGCATAGTATTCGTTCATCTTAGCTCATGGGACTTGTTAACGGGCCAAGATAAGTGAAAACCATAATTAAGGGAAAATTACCGAAATGCCCCTAAGGGAAAAAATGACCAAAATACCCCTAGGTGTTGAATGTAAGTTTGTGGATGCGACATGCATACATATGATATTCTACTGAGGTTGCATATGGGTTAGGAATTATGGAACGGAGGAAGTATATGAGGATCGCATGGTTGCTTGACAATCGTGGATGCACCGACTATTTTTAAAGCCCAATATGTAAATGAAGGTAGTTCCACAATCGAGCTACCATGGTGTGTGGGTTGGGTGGGTCGATATTTATATTCACACATGGTGTGACGGGGGACGGAGCCGGTGTGTAGCGGATGGATAATTGGATGGGATTGTATTGCATGAATGATGAACGATGAATGATTTTTTTTTTGAATGCTTGTTTTCTTTGAGGGTTGTACACACTGAGTTTGCGAAAACTCACCCCCTCTTTTATTTTATTTTCAGGTGATGCTGTAATATCCCGAATTAGGGCCTAATCGGAATAGTGGTTTCGTGACCACAAATCCGAGATAGAAATAATTATTTTATAATTATTTTGAGGTTTATGATCTGATTGCATAATTGTGTGAAGATTTCGTGAAGAAATTTTTAGCATAATGAGTTTAATTTAAAGTTAGGGGCTAAATCGAATAAGTTGCAAAACTTGCATTCTAGAAGTTTTTAGTATGAAATTGCTTTGAAATATTAATTAGGAGGTCTTAAATAGCAATTTGACAAATTTTAAGTTCATGGGCAAAATTAGGACATGGAAGGAATTTTTGAAAGTTTAGTAAGGAGGAGCATTTTGGTCATTTGGATATTAAATGAAATAAAATGGGAAAAATAACACAAAATGGTCATCTTCTTTATTTAGTTGCTGCCGAATTTTGCTCTCACCATAACTAGGGTTTCTTCAACTTTCAAGCTTCATAGTAAGTGATTCTAAGCCCCGTTTTTAATGATTTTTACGTTTTTGAGATCCCGGTAACTCGATAAAGCTTATGCTAGCAATAACTTAACCTAGGGTTTATATTTGGAAAAATACCCATAGGTGAAATTTGTGTATTTTCATGTTTTATGATAGAATATGAGGTTTTAATTTATGTTAGACAACTTGTACTACTCGATTTTAAGCAAAAACGAGTAAAAGGGCTTAATCGGTAAAAATACCTAATAGTCACAAGTACATGTTAGAGTGAGAATTTGATGTTGCCATAGAAGGTAAAAGTGATCAGCATGTTATAAAACATAAGAATAAGGAATAAAGTTTAATCCCGAGCCTAGGGGCAAAAGTGTAAATATGCAAAAGTTTAGGGGTAAAATTGTAATTTTGCCAAAATTTGGATTAAGGATTAATTTGATAATGTGAGTATTAAATAAGCTAAATGTGTTATTTTAGATCAAGAAAGACGTGGAATCAACCCCAATCGAGGAAAAGAAAAGATTGTGGACTAAATTGCAAAATCTTTGTATTTTGGTACCAAGGTAAGTTCGTGTGTAAATAATGTAGCATAATGGTTATTTTTAAGTTATTGATGTTAATTATATGATATGCTGATTTTTATTATGAAATATATGCTTTGTGGTTAATTTCGAATAAAATGCAAATTATGTGAGCTACTTGTTAAATATAAATTGTTACCGAGTATTGGTTTCGGTATTCTACGGAAGACGGCAAGGATATGTGTTCGAGGAAATCCAGTTTGAACCTTAGGAATAGATTAGGATACAAGTGACATGTCACTAGGATGGTTGAGCATCCGAACTCGTTGAGTTGAGTCCGAGTTCACTTATGGATGCGAATGTCCGAACTCGTTGAGTTGAGTCTGAGTTCGTGAGATGTAACTAGGCATCCGAACTCGTTGAGTTGAGTACGAGTTCACTTATGGATGCGAACGCCCAAGCTCGTTGAGTTGAGTTCGAGTTCATTTAAGGGCGGGTTACATGATTGCTTGATTGCATATGTGGCACTTATGTGCAAATTATCCATGTATCCGAATTATATTCCGATGTATTCAACGGGTAAGGTTCTACTCAAATGGAGGAATACTTGAGATGAAAAGAGACGTATTGGTAAGTGTTGTGAAATGGATACTTTGGACAGGTATGTACTTAACACTCGGGTTGAGTATTGATACAACAACGATAAGGTAATAAGATGATGAAAAATGATTAGAAATATGATATATGTTTTGGTGATACCATGCTAATGTTGATTGGTATGATTGTTTGTTATGTTACTTATTATTTGCATATGAACTTACTAAGCATTTATGCTTACTCGCTCCTTCTTACTCATTGTAGTTTTGGACAAGCCAGCTCAGGAGTCGGGATAGGTCGAAAGCTCGGTCACACTATCTGGAAGACTTTTTGGTAAATGGCTTGTAAAATTTAAGTATGGCATGTATAGCAATATACCTATTTTGTGTAAATGATCTTATGACATGGTGATGGAATGGTTGAGGAAATGCTTGATAATGATAAGTTATGGAAATGGTTAGTTTAGATTATGTTTGATGTTATGGAAAGTTATTAGGATACCTAGTTTATGAAAACTCACAAAAGGGATGAAATTTGTCATAAACAAAACATTGCAGCAACACTGACGTGAGTTTGAAAATTTACTAAAAATCATAAAAATTGAATTAGGTGATGGATTAAATATTAAATTGAATCTTATTATGTCTAGTTTCACACAGAACAAGCTAAACAGGTAAAGGAATTATATGTTAGAAGACATTTGAATTTTAGTGAAATAGGGCCAGAACAATTTCTGGATCCCCTGTTCCAACTTTAGAAATTCACCATAAATTGTACAGATATAATTAGGTGGCGTATTTTATATTCTCAGACCTTATTGAGTCTAGTTTCAGGAGAAACAAATCTCATAGTCATATGAATTTTTTACAGAGAGAAATGTGGTTCGCAGTAAACAGAGGTCAGTCCAGTCAAGTCCTGAAACAGGGGTAACTTTAACTAATAAACTGTACTAATTGGCCCAACCAAAAATTATATAAAAAAATTAGTAAATAGGTATATGATTCTAGATTCAGGGAAAATTTACGGATCTTGATTTCGAGTTTCTTAACTCGAGATATGATTTTTCTTGTAACTGTGACGCAAGTAGCTAGAAAGCTGTGAGTGTAGAAACAAATAATCCAAAGTTCTTAAAATGTTAAATTAAGTTTAGGAACCCCTCATACTCGACTCCGACGACAGCCTCGGGCGTGGGGGCGTTACATTTAATGGTATCAGAGTAGGTTTAGTCGGTTCTCGGACTACGTATTGTAGGTACGGATTTTGCTATACATGCCATATGTATAAATTGTGATAGTGTGACGACTTCTGACATTTTTAAATGATTTTTTTATAGTAAATGGATCCCGATCCAGCTGTGGCAGATGAAGTAGAGAGTAATGCGCCACTTAATTTGAAGGAGCAACACCGACGAAAATCTACCTCCTACTGTTGGTCGGGAGGAGGAGAAAGGGATCGGGAAGCCTTTCTCCAAATGATGAGTGCATGGTACATCGAGTTCGTTCAAATGCGAACCCAAATGTACGACCTCCCCCACCTCCCCCAATTCCTCAACCTGTACCCTCGATGCCTCAGGGTGTAGATATGATAAAATTTCAAAGAACTCCAGTTGATAGAATTCGTAAACAAGGGGCCGAAGAATTTAAGGCAAATATTGATGATGATGCCGAGAAAGCAGAGTTCTGGCTTGAAAATTCTATCCGGGTATTTGATGAATTATCTTGTACACCAAAGAATGTTTGAAATGCGCTATATCTTTGTTGAGGATTCAGCCTATAATTGGTGGAAGACTTTGATTTTGGTGGTACCGAAAGAGAGAGTAACACAGGAATTCTTTCAAGAAGAGTTTCGGAAGAAATATATTAGTGAAAGATTTATTGGTTAGAAGCGTAAAGAATTTCTTGAGCTGAAGCAAGGTAATATGACAGTTACAGAATATGAAAGAGAGTTTGTTCGATTAAGTAAGTATGCTAGAGAGTATGTTCCTACAGAGGCCAAGATGTGCCGACGATTTGAAGACGGGCTTAACGAAGATATCAAGGTATTTGTTGGAATTCTTGAATTAAAAGAAATGGTAGTACTGGTTAATCGAGCTTGCAAGGCTGAAGAACTACTTAAAGAGAAGAAAAAGGTAGAGGCTGAGACTAGAAATTGGAAGAAAAGACCGATGAGCAGTTCATTTTCACAGCAACCCAGAAAGTTAAGAAATATGAATCCTCACTCCCAAGTTTCTGCTGGGCAATCATATGGGAATTATAAAAAGCAAAATGTGGGTCCTAAGTCCCAGACTACTTCGGCAGCCAGTGTAGGGAACTCGAGATTTGTTAAACCCGAATGCCAGCGGTGTGGTAGAAATCATTTTTGTCCGTGCAGAGCAAATGAATGTTTTCGATGTGGTTCTCCGGATCATTTTATTAGAGACTGCCCAGAGAGAGCTGAAAAAGAAAAATTTCAGAATACAAAAACAAGTGGTGCGGATTCGAGAGGAAGATATCCAAGAAAAGCTGGGAGTGAAGCAAGTAGTAAGAATGTAGCTAGGGATGCACCAGTTAGACATGAAGGAAGGGCTCCGGCTAGAACTTATGCTATTAAAGCGTGCAAAGATGCTTTCTCACCTGATGTGATTACCGGTACATTTTCTCTCTATAATGTTAATGTTATTGCTTTGATTGATCCCGGTTCTACTCATTCATATGTGTGCATGAAACTGGTGTCTAGTATGAATATACCTGTTGAGAACACAGAATTTATGATTAGAGTGTCGAATCTGTTAGGCAAATGTGTGATTGTTGATAAAGTATGTAAGAAATGTCCTTTAATGATTCGGGGTCATTACTTTCCGGCCGACTTGATGTTGTTGCCGTTTGATGTGTTTGATGTTATTTTGGGTATGGATTGGTTGACATTGCATGGTGCTATAATAAATTGCAAAAAAAAGGTTATAGAATTAAAGTGTGAAAATGGTGAAACTCTGCGGGTTGAATCAGATAAATCAGAGGCATTATCTAGTGTGATTTCTTCAATGCCAGCTCAAAGATATTTGAGAAAGGGTTATGAAGCTTATTTGGCGTATGTAATTAATACAAAAGAAGTTGAAAAGAAAGTTGAATCGAAGTCTTGGTGTGTGTGTGAATTTACTGACGTATTTCGGAAGAATTGTCGGGTTTGCCTCCAATCAGGGAAGTAGAATTTGGTATTGATTTGATACCGGGAACAACTCCGATTTCGATTGCTCCATATAGAATGGCACCAATAGAGTTAAAAGAGTTATCGCAGTTGCAAGAGTTGACTGATAAAGGCTTTGTGAGACCGAGTTTTTCACCTTGGGGTGCTCCCGTGTTATTTGTGAAAAAGAAGGATGGTTCTATGAGGTTGTGTGTTGATTATCGACAGTTAAACAAGGTGACAATCAAAAACAAGTATCCGTTGCCAAGAATTGATGATTTGTTTGATCAGCTAAAAAGAGCGACATGGTTTTCAAAGATTGACTTGAGATCTGGGTATTACCAACTACGGGTAAAAGAGTCGGATGTGCCTAAAACTACTTTTAGAACAAGGTATGGTCATTATGAATTTTTAGTTATGCCATTCGGGTTGACAAATGCTCCTGCTGTATTTATGGATTTAATGAATCGCATATTTCGACCATACTTGGACAAATTTGTTGTGGTGTTTACAGATGATATTTTAATTTATTCAAAAGATGAGACAGAGCATGCTGAGCATTTGAAGATAGTTTTGCAAACTTTGAGAGATAAGCAGCTGTATGCTAAGTTTAGTAAAAGTGAATTTTGGCTCTGGGAAGTTGGATTTTTGGGTCATATTGTTTCAGGTGATGGTAAACGGGTTGATCCTAGTAAAATTTCAGCCATTGTTGATTGGAAACCACCGAAAAATTTAATTGAAGTTAGAAGTTTCTTGGGGCTAGCTGGGTATTATCGGCGGTTTGTAAATGGATTTTCTATAATTGTTGCTCCTATAACTAGACTACTCCGAAAGGATGTTAAATTTGAATGGACGGAAGAATGTCAATAGAGTTTTGAAGAATTGAAAAAATTATTAACAGAGGCACCAGTGTTAGTACAGCCCGAATCAAGTAAAGAATTTGTGGTGTATAATGATGCTTCTCTAAATGGTTTGGGGTGTGTACTCATGCAAGAAGGAAAAGTGGTGGCTTATGCTTCGAGGCAGTTAAAACCTCATGAGAGGAATTATCCTACTCACGATTTGGAATTGGCTGAGGTGGTGTTTGCTTTAAAGATTTGGCGACATTATTTGTATGGTGAAAAGTGCCGGGTATATACCGACCATAAAAGTCTTAAGTACTTGATGTCACAAAAAGACTTGAATTTAAGACAGCGAAGATGGTTGGAGTTATTGAAAGATTACGAGCTTGTTATTGATTATCATCCGGGAAAAGCGAATGTGGTTGCCGATGCTTTAAGTAGAAAGTTGTTGTTTGCTTTGAGAGTTATGAACACTCAGTTGAAAATGTCAGATGATGGTTCGATTCTAGAAGAGTTAAAAGTAAAACCGATGTTTTTACAAGAGATTTCTGAAGCTCAGAAAGATGATCAAGATTTGCAAGCCAAGAGAAAGCAGTGTGAAATTGATACAGAGTCAGATTTCAGAATCGGTTCTGATGGGTGCTTAATGTTTAAAGATCGGATTTGTGTACCAAAGAATGAGGAATTGATTCAAAAGATCCTACAGGAAGCACATAGTAGTTGTTTCTCGATTCATCCGGGTAGTACAAAAATGTATAATGACTTGAAGAAAATGTATTGGTGGAATGGAATGAAAAAGGATATATCAGAGTTTGTGTCCAAATGCTTAATTTGTCAACAGGTGAAAGCTGAACACCAAGTGCCTTCGGGATTACTTCAGCCTATTATGGTTCCTAAATGGAAATGGGATCGGATTACTATGGATTTTGTTTTAGGGTTGCCATTAACTCGTGAAAAGAAAGATGCCGTCTGGGTAATAGTTGATGATTAACTAAGTCGGCTCATTTTATCCCTAATGCGTCACGGATTATTCTCTTAACAAGTTGGTTGAACTATATGTTAGAGAAATTATTAGATTACATGGAATACCATTGTCGATTATTTTAGATAGAGATCCAAGGTTTACCTCGCGGTTTTGGCAAAAGTTGCAAGACGCGTTAGGTACAAAATTAAATTTCAGTACTGCTTTTCATCCACAAACCGATGGACAATCGAGAGAGAATAATTGATTCTTGAAGATATGCTTAGATGTTGTGTATTGGAATTTCAAGGAAGTTGGGAAAAATATTTACCGTTGGTAGAATTTGCTTACAATAATAGTTATCAGACGAGCTTGAAAATGGCACCTTATGAAGCATTGTATGGTCATAAATGTCGAACTCCATTGTATTGGACTGAACTCAAGGAAAATCAGATTTATGGAGTTGATCTAATAAAAGAAACCGAAGAAAAAGTGAAGGTAATTCGAGATTGTTTGAAAGCTGCTTCAGATAGACAGAAATCTTATGCAGATCTAAAACGAAAGGACATTGAATTTCAAGTTGGTGATAAAGTATTTTTAAAGGTGTCTCCGTGGAAGAAAGTTCTTAGATTTGGACGGAAGGGCAAATTAAGTCCGCGTTTTATTGGGCCGTATGAAATAATTGAAAAAGTTGGACCGGTAGCATATCGGCTAGCTTTACCACCTAAATTAGAGAAGATTCATGATGTGTTCCACGTATCTATGTTATGCCGGTATCGTTCGGATCCTTCACATGTGGTTTCACCGACAGAAATTGAACTACAACCAGATATGACCTATAAAGAAGAACTGATTAAGATTTTAGCTCGAGAGGTCAAACAACTAAGGAATAAAAATATTGCACTTGTGAAGGTGTTGTGGCAAAAGCATGGAGTAGAAGAAGCTACATAGGAATCCGAAGAAAATATGAGAAATCAATACCCACATCTGTTTACCGGTAAGATTTTCGAGGACGAAAATCCTTAAAGGGGGGAGAGTTGTAATATCCCGAATTAGGGCCTAATCAGAATAGTGGTTTCGTGACCACAAATCTGAGATAGAAATAATTATTTTATAATTATTTTGAGGTTTATGATATGATTGCATAATTGTGTGAAGATTTCGTGAAGAAATTTTTAGCATAACGAGTTTAATTTAAAGTTAGGGACTAAATCGAATAAGTTGCAAAACTTGCATTCTAGAAGTTTTTAGTATGAAATTGCTTTGAAATATTAATTAGGAGGTCTTAAATAGCAATTTGACCAATTTTAAGTTCATGGGCAAAATTAGGACATGGAAGGAATTTTTGAAAGTTTAGTAAGGAAGGGCATTTTGGTCATTTGGATATTAAATGAAATAAAATGGGAAAAATAACACAAAATGGTCATCTTCTTTATTTAGTTGCTGCCGAATTTTGCTCTCACCATAGCTAGGGTTTCTTCAACTTTCAAGCTTCATAGTAAGTGATTCTAAGCCCCGTTTTTAATGATTTTTACGTTTTTGAGATCCCGGTAACTCGATAAAGCTTATGCTAGCAATAACTTAACCTAGGGTTTATATTTGGAAAAATACCCATAGGTGAAATTTGTGTATTTTCATGTTTTATGATAGAATATGATGTTTTAAATTATGTTAGACAACTTGTACTACTTGATTTTAAGCAAAAACGAGTAAAAGGGCTTAATCGGTAAAAATACCTAATAGTCACAAGTACATGTTAGAGTGAGAATTTGATGTTGCCATAGAAGGGAAAAGTGATCAGCATGTTATAAAACATAAGAATAAGGAATAAAGTTTAATCCCGAGCCTAGGGGCAAAAGTGTAAATATATAAAAGTTTAGGGGTAAAATTGTAATTTTGCCAAAATTTGGATTAAGGATTAATTTGATAGTGTGAGTATTAAATAAGCTAAATGTGTTATTTTAGATCAAGAAAGACGTGGAATCGACCCCAATCGAGGAAAAGAAAAGATTGTGGACTAAATTGCAAAATCTTTGTATTTTGGTACCAAGGTAAGTTCGTGTGTAAATAATGTAGCATAATGGTTATTTTTAAGTTATTGATGTTAATTATATGATATGCTGATTTTTATTATGAAATATATGCTTTGTGGTTAATTTCGAATAAAATGCAAATTATGTGAGCTACTTGTTAAATATAAATTGTTACCGAGTATTGGTTTCGGTATTCTACGGAAGACGGCAAGGATATGTGTTCGAGGAAATCCAGTTTGAACCTTAGGAATAGATTAGGATACAAGTGACATGTCACTAGGATGGTTGAGCATCCGAACTCGTTGAGTTGAGTCCGAGTTCACTTATGGATGCGAATGTCCGAACTCGTTGAGTTGAGTCCGAGTTCGTGAGATGTAACTAGGCATCCGAACTCGTTGAGTTGAGTCCGAGTTCACTTATGGATGCGAACGCCCGAGCTCGTTAAGTTGAGTCCGAGTTCATTTAAGGGCGGGTTACATGATTGCTTGATTGCATATGTGGCACTTATGTGCAAATTATCCATGTATCCGAATTATATTCCGATGTGTTCAACGGGTAAGGTTCTACTCAAATGGAGGAATACTTGAGATGAAAAGAGACGTATTGGTAAGTGTTGTGAAATGGATACTTTGGATAGGTATGTACTTAACCCTCGGGTTGAGTATTGATACAACAATGATAAGGTAATAAGATGATGAAAAATGATTAGAAATATGATATATGTTTTGGTGATACCATGCTAATGTTGATTGGTATGATTGTTTGTTATGTTACTTATTATTTGCATATGAACTTACTAAGCATTTATGCTTACTCCCTCCTTCTTACTCATTGTAGTTTTGGACAAGCCAGCTAATATGAGCTCGCCTCGACTTGAGTTGAGTCGTATGTAAATTGCCGATCGTCTTCGAGAAAGCTTCGTCGAAAAAAAGAAGGGATGGTTAATTCGGATTGAGTTAAGGGAAGTTGAGGAAATGGACGTAATGGTATGAAAGGTAAAAATGAAATGGTATTATGAAATGGTACGAACGGAATGACCGGTTTAGGTACAATTTGGAAAACGAAGAAATGGGTCGAACAAAAAGAAGTGCAAACAAGAACCAATACCGATTTGGTATCGACCCGTTGTTTATAGGCTCTCTTTAGTTCGGTTTGGGTATGGTAAGGGAAACCTCGACCCACTATCTGACAAGATAGGAACCTTGGTATAAAGGGTTTTGAACGCCACACTAAAACTAGTGATAAGTTCGGTTTCGTAAAGAAAGAGGTTGACGCCACTACTAGGTAGATAAGCCAACGAAAATCTTAAACGAGACTTAGAGAAGAAGTTCTTACCAGAACAAAAATTCGGTTTTTATAAAATTTGCCAAAAAGTCCTTTACAAAGTAACACAAGCCAAATTTATAGTGAATACAAGGGATAGCCGAATAGGCTCTTGAGGTAGCTAAATGGTTAGCTGAAAATTCTAGAATTTTTGATGAAGCTTCCTTGAAGTTTCTTGTGCATGGAGAACAGCAAGGGGCAACTTCTAGATGCCTTGATTTAGTAGGAAAAACAGAATGGATTGTTTGGGAGCTGAAATGCAATCAATAGGTTCAGCCAAATGCTTGAACTTAATTTAATGTCTTTGCTTGGTTCATCCGAATGTACATGTGATTAAGGGGCTGTCTAGAGCACTTCAATAGCCTTAGAATGTGAACAAACTGATTTGAACAGCCACACATGTATGAACAAACAAAACCGAACAGCCCTTGGTGTGAAAGGAATAATCGGGTGGGTGTGAAACGACCTTAACTTGTCTTGGGTAGCCAAACGATCTTCTTGAAGAGTTGCTGCATGGGTTGGCGAATGGTCACTTAGGGAACACCAAATGATCAGCACACCATCTTTAAATCATTCATGCACCTATGCCGTCCAAGGGTAATGTACCTACAACAATTAAAGCAACAAATTAAATCCCTTTTAGACACATTAATTCGGCAACATAAAACAAATAATTCCTGCACCATAAATTAGGCTAGACATAATTAATCTTTGTAATAGTTAAGACATATTTAATTGGTCCTATTTAATGAAGCACTTAATTTAGAACATAATTAAAACATGTCCAGATTATGACAAATTAATTATTAAAACTAAATAACTAATTTAACTAACAACAACTTAAATGATTTATTCCAGCATAATAAACTCAATAATGAAATGAGCTGAAAAGAGCTCGTTGAGCTAAGTTATGTTGAAGTTGAGCTGATTTGAGCTGATTTGAGCTGATTTGAGTTGATTTGAGCTGATTTGAGCCTGAAGGAGAATGCATGGGTCGCTCGACTTGCTGGTCCAAAAGCTTTCGATAAGTCCAGCAACGGTTTCACCCCAAACTCTATCAACTAATGCTGTTGTTGTGTCTTTGAATCTCTTAGCTCGAGCTCGGGTAATCGATCCTACAGGCAACTCAAGAGGATCTATATTGGCAACTGGCAGCTCGGGAGGTGTGGTCATATCACCAGCTCAGGAGTCGGGATAGGTCGAAAGCTCGGTCACACTATTTGGAAGACTTTTTGGTAAATGGCTTGTAAAATTTAAGTATGGCATGTATAGCAATATACCTATTTTGTGTAAATGATCTTATGACATGGTGATGGAATGGTTGAGGAAATGCTTGATAATGATAAGTTATGGAAATGGTTAGTTTAGATTATGTTTGATGTTATGGAAAGTTATTAGGATACCTAGTTCATGAAAACTCACAAAAGGGATGAAATTTGCCATAAACAGAACATTGCAGCAACATTGACGTGAGTTTGAAAATTTACTAAAAATCATAAAAATTGAATTATGTGATGGATTAAATATTAAATTGAATCTTATTATGTCTAGTTTCACATAGAACAAGCTAAAAAGGTAAAGAAATTATATGTTAGAAGATATTTGAATTTTAGTGAAACAGGGCCAGAACAATTTCTGGATCCCCTGTTCCAACTTTAGAAATTCACCATAAATTTTAAAGATATAATTAGGTGGCATATTATATATTCTCAGAATCCTTATTGAGTGTAGTTTCAGGAGAAACAAACCTCATAGTCATATGAATTTTTTACAGAGGGAAATGTGGTTCGCAGTAAACAGAGGTCAGTCCAGTCAAGTCTTGAAACAGGGGTAACTTTAACTAATAAACTGTACTAATTGGCCCAACAAAAAATTCTATAAAAAAAATTATTAAATAGGTATATGAGTCTAAATTCAGGGAAAATTTACGGATCTTGATTTCGAGTTTCTTAACTCGAGATATGATTTTTCTTGTAACTATAACGCAAGTAGCTAGAAAGCTGTGAATGTAGAAACAAATAATCCAAAGTTCTTAAAATGTTAAATTAAGTTTAGTAACCCCTCATACTCGACTCCGGTGACGGTCTCGGGCGTGGGGGCGTTACAGATGCTCAGTAGAAGGTTCGATGTTTGGAGGGACTCTGGGTGGCCAGCTAGGAAGATAATTTGGACTTGTTTTTTTTTTCAAGCATATAAGTTTTTATTTAATTAAGTATGTTTCAGATCAGATTGTAATAAGGTTTTCATTATGTTATTATTACTTGAATCATTATTATTATTTTCATTTTAATTTACAAGAAGTTGAACATGGGTTTCCTAACTTATAGTATGTTTTCTACGTTTTCGCAATTAAATTTTTAAATGATAAGTTTTCTTAAATCAAATGTTTCAAACAAGGTTTTCGAAACTGAAATGTGTGTTTTTTTTTTAGTTATTTAAGGTTTCTTTTATTTTAAGAAGGGTTTCCAATGAAAACATGGTTTTCCCTAAAACACTTCAATGTGACATACCAGATTCGGCCATAGCATCAAGGCCGGGTTTGGGGTGCTACAGAGAGTTTCTTGTAGCAGTTGTTGTATATTTGTATAGCTTTTTAGTATACACACTCTATATCGAAATAACAAATAATCATCGGTACCACATCTGAGGTTCTGAATCAGAAATCAATTTATGCTGAGTCCCCTTTTTAACTTAAAATTTGCTGACACATTTCTGAATTTCATAGCTTACAACTATTCATTACCTGATAAAATCCATCATGTATTCATTGCTCAAAAAGAACACAAATGTTTCCCATTCAAATCATCCAAAAATATAATCATTTCCCTCGGATAAGAATCACTTACAAACTTAAAAGTTTTTCAACGATTCAAGCCAACTTTGTTGTGCCAAGTTCGGATCTTTCTCTAACAGTAAACATTTTAAACTCTTGTAGTCATCATATATATCACATAACTCTATGTTCAACTCAGACGAAACCAGAACTGACATTTTGGTTAGTGATGTTTTCAGGCAAAGGAAAGCTTCAACATTCAAACTAACTTTAATTTACCACCATTTCTCATATACTGTTCCGATAGATATAATTCTGTATCAAGTCTCCAATAATATTAATTCTTCTTTCAAACTATCCTGAATCCAAACATGTACGTTCAAAGTTTATTTCCAATACGGTGAATAAATTCTAACACATGTAACTTAATGATCTTTTCAATCATATAATTCTAGTCAGACTAAATCACTGAATTAGTCTTTTCGAAGATATCTTTTCTTCTCCTTAGAAGAATAGCCCCAAACATATCATTATACAAATGCCACAATCATCACATAGAAATCATAATGTCATTATAAGACCGACGTCTTACCCATAACCATAAATAATATCACGGCTGTTAAGAAAGCATTTGAACACAGGAGAAAACCAAATATGATTTGAATAGCAACCAATGCAGAAACACAACTTTTATAACTTTGATAACGGTACTGCCGTACTTCCAAATTTCAAAACAGAAATTATGATTATAATAGCTATAACCATTTCCGTCAAATAGATATATCTTATAGATGATCACATAAAATCATAAGAAAAACAGAATAGCGAATTTTTCAACATCTGAAGCTACACTAAATATCGAAAAATTACAACCCAGTATAATATCAACTCCGATGATATTCCAGAAAATGTCCAGAAAGAACAATGTCACTCATAAATATTAAAATCCATAGTAGCAGAAGCAATATAATCTTCACGTATTTTCATCAGAACAATAATCAGTAGAAGCAGAGTATTAGCCTCATACGGACTTTACCGTCGATATTCATATTCACTCAAGGGAATAAATACCAAAGATGGACCTAGCAATATCAAACATAATCCAAATAGACCAACCATACCTTCATCTATTAGTAGGTTTAGCTAACGTTCTCATACGGTAAGAATTATTTCTGAACTAAACAGTCACATATACTTCTGAGAATTGCACTCAGCCATTAATACAATTCAATCATTATTTCAACTATCTAATTCTGCCATCAGAAATTTTCACATTATCCCTTCACTAACAGAAGTCAATTCAGAAAAGCTTCTAACTAATATTTTCTTTAGATAACATACCTAAATAAATCAATTGATCGGAGTTAACTTCTTCAGTAACAGTGACATTACATAATTTGAATAATCTTCAGAACCATCCAATATCTCTTTTAATACTATTTTCATTTGCTAATTCATTCCCTTTTCTAACCACATTATTAATCTTCCGAACACTGACTTCTGTAACTCCACACTCAAAAACTTGTTCAATCCAAATCTTACAGATTTCATTGTAACATTTCACTGATAAGGGGGTAAGGGTAGTAAAGCCTCAAATTTCACTCGCACATAAATGCACATAACACATGCTATCACCAATAGCCAATTCATTTCTAAATTCACATTCTCAAAATGTTTAATAAACATTTGGTTTTAATCACTTTTGTTTTTAACATATAGTTCATATGCCAACGAAATCGCTAATTCACAATCAAAACATTCATATAGCAATCATAGGCCACATATCACAACACATATACTCATATCATTTCATTCATATGAATCATGGCACAATACAAAAGAAATTTCATGTTTATCATATGGCTCAAATATTCATAGTCACTGGCTTATAAACTCTTCACGTTTTCATATAACTCACATAACAATTAATCATATACATGCATACTTTTCATTGCCAAATTTCATATAATTTCATACCTCTATGAGTCTCAACTCATCACCAACACATTTTCACTCAAACATTTGAGTACACATTCCATACTATCAGAATTTGCTCAGTTAGAAAACTTATCTGTCTCATCAAAATAATTTTTGTCAGAGTCGGAAGATATCACACAATCACAGGTTAAATGTGGCATGTATAACTAGAATCACATACGCTATGGTAGTCCTAGAACCGACTAAACCATAGCTCTGATACCAATAAAATATAACACCCCTAACCTGTATCTATCGCCGGACTAGGGTTAAGAGGCATTACTAGACATATCGAAACATTTTGCAATCATTTCACAATAAAAAGTCAAACATCATCATATTATAGTCAACCATAAATATTAAGTCCCTTTCTTAGGTCAATGAGACCATAAACAAGCATTAGGAAGAGGTCGGGACTAAATTGAACACATACAAAATCTTTATTTTCCAAAACTTAACAATTTTTCTTAGTTATAAAGGTCACACGCCCGTGCGAACAGGCCGTGTGCCTCACACGGCATTAGACACGCCCGTGTGTCTAAGTCGTGGAAAAACAAAGCATCCACACTGACTTATACACATGGCCACAAGACACGCCCACGTGCCTTGGCTGTGGTCAAAACTAACTTAAGTCTCACGGCTGATCACACGCCCGTGTGCCAAGCCAGTGCTCAAGACTGACTTTAAATTGTAGGACTACCTCAAGGGACACACGGCCGTGGAACATGACCTGTGTCGCACACGACTGAGACACATGCCCGTGTCTCTACTCGTGTGGACAAAAATAGGACATTTGAATAGCCAATTTGCCACCCAAATTGGGTCCTCCATACAAGCATCATTCAAGCATCAATATACTACATTTTCAGCCAAATTCAACTTCAAACAAGTATCACTCAATCTATATTGTCATCAATCAATTTCTTGTTCACTTTCTACACCAAAACATACCAATATCACATGCAAAATTTCATTTACTCATACATGATCAACATCCTAAATTACCATGTCAATCTCATACCAAGATTATACCTTACATACATACCATAAAACATACTTCTCAAAATGAACTCATACCAGGCCCGAATATACACAAACATTAACATCTTTAGCAAGCCATTTTCGCATGGCTACATATAAATACACAAGTCAAAATGAATCATCTCAGAACTAGCCTATACATGCCACATTACCAAAACTTAAAGCTTTTATTCACCGAAATGATAACCGGATAGTGTGATGACGTCTCCTCCAACAGCCAACCCAAGTAAGTCTCTGAAACTCTTTAGACATAGGATAATACACAAAGTAAGCTTTGAAAGCTTAGTAATTCATAAGCAAATAATTCATTTCAATGATATTTATAAATCAATATCATTATACCAAATTTAACAAAATCTCAATCACATGTACATTCATTATACTTATAAATTCATAGAACCACATTAAATAACTTCACTTATCTTGTTTCTCGTTGAACATATAACCATACTTTCAAAATCAAATAACAACAATTAACTCATCATATAAATCAAGCTTGCACATATTCATTTCATCATCAACCTAACCATGGTCATTTATTACGAATCATACATAAAGTTATATGAACTTCTTTTTAAACCCTTCCAAACTCGAACATCTATAATTTCCTTATTCACCTAAACCAGGTTTCATATATAAATCATGTATCCAACTCACCATTTTAATTTCAATACCTGTTCTAGTTTTTGAACCAAGAAATCATACATCACAGTCATGTTTCATGTTTCGTAAATCTCATATCCTAAACAAATCACCACAATTTCATATAGCGAGTATATATAATACATCATACTACTCAACTTTATTCAATGTCATATCTTACTTTCATTTCACATCTTTAATCTTATGAATAGCATTAATAATGCCATTCAATCCAACTCATCTCACCATTCATATATATAATTTTTCATCTACTTCATAGTTAACATCATCCACCACATAGGTTTCGTACATACCTGTACCATTACCTTCTTATCTGTCACACTTATCACTTCAATGCTCGAAACAATAATTCATTCGATCTTCTTTAATCATTCAACTAACTCGCACAGTTAGTGCTAATTAATTAACCGAAGCTATAATTTTATCGCACACTTAGTGCCAATTAATTAGCTGAAGCTATAATTGTATCGCACACTTAGTGCCAATTAATTAGCCAAAGCTATAATTGTATCGCACACTTAGTGCCATCACATTAGACCAAACTTATATCGGTGTCACCCACATAGTGCCATTTACTCAGCCAATGCTATTACAATCTCACGCACCCAGTGCCATTTTAAATGCCGTAGCTATTGCCTTTCTCACACACTTAGTGCATCAAATCCAATTCACATATTACATATTTCAATCTCACAGCCATATTTTTTTTACATCTCAATTCAGCATATATAATGCACACACATTTCAATTTAACAAAATTTATATACTTATGAACTTACCTCGTACTAACACGAACAGACCGAAACGACTATTCGATAATTTTTGACTTTTCCCAATCCAAATTCTATTTCCTTATTTCTTAATCTAATTCAATACAAATTTAACTTATTTAATCATATATTCAATCAAATTCATCTAAAAACACATAAATGGGTTAATTACACTTTTTCCCTAACATTTCACATTTTTCGCAATTTAGTCCCTATTTCACAAAACACAAAATATTCAAAATTTGACCACACTCATGCTTGGCCGAATTTCACTAAGGTCTTTAGCTGCCCATTTCTTTCATTTATTTCACATTTTAGTCCCTCAAAATATCATTTTCACAATTTAATCCCAAATAGGCATTTTTACTAAAAATCACTTAATTAAACAAGATAATCTATCAACATGTAATTATTTTTCATCATCAAACCACAAACAAAAAACTTCTCATCAATGGAAAATCACAAAATACACAACCAATTCAAAAATTCGAGCATGGGTCAGCTAGTATTCGAAGCAACAATCTTAAAAACATTAAAATTGTCGAAAACGAATAAAAAATCATACCTCAATTTTCCAAGATTAGTGCCAAACCTTTAAGTATCTTTTTATTTATTTTTCCTTTGTATTTTCGGCCAAATAGGATAAACATCCATAATTTTTATGCTTTGTTTTATTTAATATAACATTTATTAATCAATTTTCATTTTTAACCTTTAATTCCATTAAAAACTACTCCAAATGCCATGCCACTAACTCCCACTATCTCACAAATGGGATATTTACCATTGAAGGCCATTATATTAAAAAAACCAAGGTCAATTAACACCTTTAACTAATAGCATGGAACTTTTACGCTTTATGTGATTTAGTCTTTTTTACCGAATTAACCATTCAAACGGTAAAATTTCTTCACGAAATTTACACACTATTCTAATATCATACTGTAAATATTAAAATAATAATAAAATAAATTATTTAATGTCAAATTGTGGTCCCGAAACCACTATTTTGACTAGGGTCTAAACTGGGCTGTTACACACACGGTCTATCACACGACCATGTGGCGCTAGGCAGTTTCAAAAATGGCCCTTGTTTTGCAATTTTCTCGAGTTTTGAGCGATAATTTGGGTTAGTTTCACACACTCAGTATTGATTCTGATTCACCACACAATCAAGCACTTTGAATCCTACAAATGACACCAAAACACAATGATTACCACTTTACTTTAGCCTCACTAAATTCAATTACATTCTCTATTTTCTTAAATGAAAATAGTCCTGAAGTCCCATATACACATACTTACAACAAGAATAACAGTAGTCCAAATGGATAAAAGTCTTAATTCATAGGAGATTCGTCTAACGCCACATGTTCCTCTCTTAAAACGAAACATTTCTCCATTAACAGAAACTCGTCACAAAAAAATCCAAATAAAAAACCCCAAAGTCTTTTATAACAACTAAGTAAAGAACACTTATACAAAATTGACCGGCAGATTAATGACACGACGAAACATAGAGCAAGAGAGATGATAGAACATAAGAATAAAATTTCAAGAACAATAAGCAAGAGAATAAAAGCAAAATGGGAACAAGAGGAGAAGGAAACAAAAATAATGTGAAAAAGAAGCTTGGGGCAAACGACAAAGGGGAGTTGAATTTTCTTTTGGAATATTTGGATAAAATTTGCAAAATAAAAATCTAAAATCAAATATCGTTTACCCACTCCACACAAATTCTATCGCGTGTGAAATGATATGCGAATTATGCAAGTATACACGTCAGATCAATTAATAAAGTGATAAGTAAGATCGTTTCCACATGGATCAGGTTAGGTATAAAAGTGGTCAAGTTATTATAATGAATTATGATTAATGCTATGGCAAAACAAAGATGAGTGTGCAGTGGTAATTTAAGGGAATAATAATGTGTGTGATACGAGTAATTGATAAATATTGGAAAATGCTATGATAAGTCAAGAGTGAAAATGCAATGGCAATTACGAGAATAATTACGTGAATAATATGCGAACGAATAAATAAATAACTATGAATGGTACAAAAAAGATACTATAGTAAAGGATAAAGGGTCTACAATGTTGATTTGGAAGGTTGGGATTACTAAGAATCTGCCTTTACTTTCAGTAATGCCTCAACAAAATCCTACTCAATCTACTACTCAGAAGGGACCTAAAATAACTTGTTTCTTTTGAGAGCAAGGTCTTAAGTAACTTGGCCTGTGTCTGCAGGCTTTACCACGGTACCTTGCACTATTTTTTCTTCATTCTATATGATCATTGCTTTATGTCTAGAGTCTATTACAAGTATCTGTCGAGTACTTCCTCAGATCATTCAATTACGATCCAACTCATCCAACATTTTTAGAATTAGATTCAGTTTTATAGGCATACTATGTCTAGAGAATGTATGCATACACTTGGGAAATAAAAATTCTTTTGAATGAAACAACAAATTAAATAAAATATATGCTTCAGCCATTAAAGAAAATAAAAGTTTGCATCATGTAATCCCAACCCTATGAGATTTAGCTCATGGATTGGTGATCAAAATTCAAGTTTGTTATAACACCCAACATCGTTTTGATCAAATTAAATTTATGAAAAAAAGGATAAGAAATAATGGAAGAACTTAGGAAGATGGTTGTCACCAAATCAATCCTCAATCTAATAGCACAACGTCCTGTGATGGCTAAGAGGGACTAGCTTCGGTCTCCCATTTTCATATCTACTCAGTTGCTACCCTCAATTGTTGCCTTCGGATCTCCACTCTTAGGGCTTCCTCCTTCAGATTTTTATAGGCTTTTTCTTCCTAGAATAGCTCCAATAGCCCACAATATATTCTCCTCTTTTTTAGGCTGATTTTTCTAGTACAAGTGGAGTTGGGCTGAAACTGGTCTATGATGAGTGTTGACTCGGTCATCTTCCTAAATAGCCACGGTATACAAGATGGCAAACTATCCAACCTTTTGCCCCCGATAAACCTTTTCTCCTTTATTTCTTTCTCCATATCCTGCACCTGCCAAACCACCAAACACATCCTTCCCGTAAACAAGTAAAAGTAACATATAATAACATTTTAGCACAGTCCAATCTTCTTAATGTAATGTAATGAAAATTATGAATGGAATGTCCTAAAATGCAACTAAATTTACTTAAGTACAATCAATTAGCTAGGTCTAAAGGCATGAAATATAACTATTTTCAAGAGTTATCAACTACCTATAAAATTAGATCACATCCCTAAAGACACTCCCCTAGAATACCAATTATATCCAAACTCATCCACCTAGACAACATAACCAAAAATTAGCAAAAATAACTTCGTTTTGCTTGTGTAAGGGCTCGAACAAAAGACCAAAGAGTTTATAGAAGCTCAACCACTGAACCAACTTGATTCCCTTGTCAACAAATTAACGAAATTACAAGATAAGCCCAAAGACTCAAATTGGCATAATTTAAAATTAAATAATAAAATCTCATGACATGAGATTCCAAACCAAAACCTAAAGCAGAGTTGCAAGACACTTAACCAACACACCAAATCAAATTAGTTTACAATCTTTAACAATCTAAACACAAGAAAATTGGGGCATTACAACTCTCCACTTCTTAAAAGATATTTTGGCCTTGAAATTTTACCTGAGTCAAACAGATAAGGATATTACTGACGCATCAAGTCCTCTGGCTCCCAAGTGGCCTCCTCAGAACCATGATTCCTCCACAACACCTTAACTAACTGGTCATCCTTCTCAAGCGATCCAGAATCTGTACTAGCTCCTTCTTAAAAGACAAGTCCGGCCTTAACTTAATCTCCTCCACTAGAACCACATGAAAAGGATCAGATCGGTAACGTCTTAACATGAATACTTGAAAGACATCATGGATGTAATTTAACTGCGGAGGTAACTCCAATTGATAGGCAACTGACCCAACATGCCTCAAAATCTAATATGGCCAAATGAACTGGGGGCTTAACTTGCCCTTACAACCAAATCTAAGAACCTTCTTCCAAAGAGACACCTTAAGGAAAGCACGGTTCCCCACCTCAAACTCAATATCTTGTCTCTTAAGGTTCGGGTAAGACTTTTATTTATCAGAAGTGATCTTAAGTCGATTTCAAATCAAACAAACCTTATCCTTAGTCTCAACCACTAACACAGGACCTAGAACCTTCCTCTTACCCAACTCAGTCTAACAAAGCGGAGTGTGACATTTTCGACCATACAGTGCCTCATAAGGCGCCATCTGAATGTTAGATTGAAAGCTATTATTGTAAGTGATTTCAATTAGCGATAGAAACTCCTTGCAACTACCTCGAAAGTCAATCACACATCTCTGAAGCATATCCTTTAAAATTTGAATTATCATCTCAGACTGTCCATCGGTTTGTGGATGAAATGTTGTATTGAAATCTAGTTGAGAACCCAAAGCCTCATGTAACTTCTTCCAGAAACAAGAAGTAAAACGAGGATTATGGTCTAAAATAATCAATACTAGAACTCCATGAAGCCTAACAATCTCAGAGACATAAAGCTTTACTAGCTTCTATAGGGAGTAATCAGTTCTAACTGGAATGAAGTTAGTGGACTTAGTCAAATGGTCCACAATAACCCAAACTAAATCCTTCTTAATAGATGTCAAGGGCAGCCCACTAACGAAATCCATAGTTACCCATTCCCATTTCCATAAAGGAATCTTAATGAGTTGGAGAAATCCAGAAGGGAGTTGGCACTCAATCTTAACTTGCTGGCACGTCAAATAGTGGGGCAGAAAATCATTTACCTCTCGTTTCAACCTAGGCTACTAGTACAACTCATGGAGGTAACGATACATCTTATTACCACTGGGATGCATAGCATAAGAGCTACTATGCGCCTCCCTCAGAATAGCTTGCTTTAGATCCACACCCTTAGGCACACAAATACGACCTCAAAAACACAGAATACTATCATTATTATACCCAAAGTCGGCAGTCTTACCCTCATTCATCTGTTAAACCCAACTAATCAGAGACTCATCTAGAAGTTTCTTAATCTTAATCTTATCCAACCAAGATGACTTAACTTACAACTCGACTAGAATGCCACCATCATCAAACAAAATTAGGCGATCAAACATCGCCCTCAAATCGGTCATTGATCTTCGATTAAGAGCATCGACCACCACATTGGCCTTACCAGGATGATATTCAATTGAACAATCATAGTCTTTAAGCAACTTGATCCAATGATACTTCCTAGGGTTCAACTCCTTTTAGGTAAGAAGATACTTAAGGCTCTGAAAGTAGATGTATATGATGCACCTCTCACCATTAGTGTCACCAATTATTAAGTTCAAAATCAACCGCAATAAGCTCGAGGTAATGAGTCGAATAATTACCCTCGTGTTGCTTAAGTTGTCTAGATGCATTTTCTATCACCTTACCTTCCTACATCAATGTACAACCCAAACTAGTATGCGATGCATCACTATAAACAACAAACTCCTTTCCAGATTCAAGTTGAATCAAAACGGGTGTCTGAGTCAAAATTGATTTAAGCTTTTCGAAGCTCAATTGTTGCACAATAGCCCAAACAAATAGAGTATTCTTACATAGTAGTTTAGTTAAAGGAGTTACAATCAGTGAAAACCCCTCGACAAACCTCTAATAGTATCCTGCTAACCCAATGAAACTCTAAAGTTTAGCCATATTCATAGGCTGCTTGCAATCCAGAATAGCCTCAGTCTTTTTAGGGTCCACTCGAATACCCTTAAAAGAAATTACATGCCCCAGAAACATAACCTCACCAAAGCAAAACTCACAGTTACTCAAGTTGGCATATCGTTCCTTTTCATGAAGAACCTGAAGAACTAGTTGAAGATACTTATCATGCTCATCATTTGTCTTAAAATATACCAAAATTTCATAGATAAACACTATGACAATTTGGTGCAGATATGGCTGAAAAACCTAAAAGGCATGACGAGGAACTCGTAATGTTCATAATGAGTCCTAAAGGTAGTCTTATGCACATTAGCTTCCTTAACCTTTAGTTGATGATACGCTGAACGAAGGTCAATTTTTGAAAACACCGATGCCCCAAAGAACTGATCAAATAGGTCATCAATCCTCGGGAGTAGGTACTTATTCTTTATCATCAATTGAAAATTGACGATAATCCACACACATCCTCATAGTGTTTTTTTTTTCTTAACAAAAAGAGCTGGTGCTCTCCATGAGGACACACTAGGCCTAATGATGGTCCTATCTAGAAGTTCCTGAAGCTACAACTTTAATTCTTTCAACTCCTTCGGTGCCATATGAATTAGAGTGATAGACACCAGATTTGCACCTGGCAAAATTCCAATTCCAAACTCCATTTTCCTATCTAGAGGTAATCTAGGTAACTCCTCAAGAAAAATGTCAATAAAGTCCTTAACAGTAAGAATCCCTTCCACCACTAAACCCACATCACTCGTATCATGCATATATGCCAAATATACATCACAACCCTTATGAATCAGTTTTTCAGCTACTAGAGCAGAGATCACATTAGAGAGATAATCTCTATGCTCACCAACCATCACAACCTCCACATCATTTCCTACCTTAAAGGTTACTCTCTTAGATTCATAATCTAGTCCAACCCGATGCTCCACCAACCAATCTATTCCTATAATCAAGTCAAACTCTCTGAACAACAACTCTATCAAATTAATCGGGAATATGAACCCCTGAACCTCAAGCTGACATCTCTTATACAATTTACTAACTCGGACAGACTAACCTAAAGGACTAATCACAGAAAGTTCACAACTAGTGTCCCTAGTCAGAAATCCCAAGTTACCCGATACACTATTAGATATGTACGAATGTGTAGAACCACAATCAATTAATGCAAAATATGGTAAAGAATGCATAACAAACGTACTAGCTACCACATCCACCACATCACTATCTTCATAGCACCTCATTGTATACACTACAACTAGCTACCTAGCCTTAGTCTGAACTACACCTCTACCCCATGCTCTTTGACCCCAACCACTACCATTACCTCCTCTCATCTGACCACAACCCTTAGCAAGCTGCTGTTTTCTTATCATATATTTAAAAAAAAATTGTAGTGCAAAAAAAAAAAGGAAAGGTGTAGACTTGTGGTAGCAAACCTCTAAGCTATCTAAGAGGTCTCTAGTTCGAATCCCCTTGCTCCATTATTTTCATTAATTTTTTTCACACTTTTCCTATGTGCATTAAAGAACTACCGTCCAACCCCTATTGTTGCCTTAATTAGTTTGATTCCTTTCCCTTTTTATGGGTCAAACTTGCCATAAGTTTGGGAGCATGATCCATGTAACACCCTATGACCCTCATCCGTCGCCGGAATAGATTCACAAGGTATTACCTATCAGAAGACAGATCAGGCTAGCCATTCATAATCAATCATGCATAAAATATAGTTCTTTGATCTTTCAACCATGAACGAATTGTAACCAAATTAAAATAACTAATAAATTTCAAAATAATCGACACATAAGTCTATTGAACCATTTACTCATGTTTAGGAATTAAGCAAGCCATTTTCGCCTGGCTAGAATATTTACAAATTCAAAATATAACTTGTTTCAAAAGAGAGCTAAGCCTATACATGCCATCTTTCAAAACAGAAACTAACAAAAGTACCAAAACAGTGACGATAGTGTGGATGACTTTGGACTTGAATCCCCGAGCTCGTAGCTTTCAAACAAGATCTATAAAATAGGACAAACACACAAAAAAAAAAAACAAATTCACAGTAAGCAATTAAGCTTAGTAAGTCTTAAATATTTTAAACAACAAAACTTATTTATGCACATTATTCACATATAACATATTAGAAATGCAACACTAATTAGCCGAATATGCATAGCTACATTAAATCCATTTTCATTGACTTATCATTTCTTCAAAGTTCGAATTACATAATCACACCATTTAAATGACCCGAAGTAATTCTTTGATTCGACTTTATAGAGTTAATTCAGAGCACTACATTCACATATAATTTCAATGATCATAATCACATATATAACATATACTTTCATGTACTAAATTCAAAATAGCCGAATATAAATATACACAACCACATTTCATATACTTTTCATTTCACTTTGTAATTTAATTCACATTATCCTCATATGCATAAACAATTTATACATACCTAGACAATTTAATCTATCGAACGAATCTAGATGCTGTATAGCATAAATCTCATATTCATAGACTTTTATTATTTCACCGACAATTAGCCTGCTAGGTATAAACCTGAACTTATCACCCGCACGAGGCCTGCTAGGTATAAACCTAAATTTATCACCGGCACGAAGCCTACTAGACATTAAGTCTAAAACTCATTCACAGCATTATGCCTGCTAGGCTCATGGACCGAAACAATTTCACCAGCTAAAAGCTTGCTAGCCATAGGCCCGAATAATAATTCGAATATAAATTTCACAAAATCATAACATATGCACTTCTTGTATTTATGCATTTCACACAAGTTAATCACATTAGTCCACTTAGACTTCATTCACGTATAATCACTTAATAACTATCACACTATTGCTTCTTAATTTACCATTACATATCTTCCATCTCATGAATATAACTTACGGCAATATGATCATAACAATTTTCTTATTTCACTTTCTTGCATACCATTCGGCTTTATGCATATATATATACTAAAGGTATGGCTAAATTCTCGTGACATATCATGATTCATTCACAAATAACTTATGTTTAAATACTTAAAACTTACCTCGAGTATTTCCAAACAACTACGGGTTGGCTATTCGACTACTTTAGCTTTCCCCTTATCCGAATTTGTCCCTCTATGCTCTTGAGCTTAAATTCAACAATTTTAAACTAGTCATTATTCGACTATTCAAGCATTACTTCAAAAAATATAATGTATATATATATTCGACTTTCACACATATAGATCCTAGTAAACAAAAGTCATATACATTATAGGTCATCTTTGACCTTTCTATTTTCATCAATTTAAACCATTCCTTGTCCAAATATTACATTCGACATTTTTTTTATGTCTATTCATCCCAAATACAATTAATTAATTCATCCTTTAACCGTAAACACATTCGGCCTTAAAATACAAACAATTTAACATTTCCTTTGTACACACGCTTAAGACCAAATGCATAATTCATTCATCTTAACATATTTATACCTCATAACTGTACTTATTTCCCACCTTTCAATCATCATCCAGACATGTATATGTAAGATACATATTAATCGTTAGTCAACTACCATTTGTCACTTAACATGATTAATTTCCATTTTCAATATCATAGAAACCTAGGTTGGCCGAATATACAATTTCACCTATGCATAAACAAAACTCACATTCCATTAAACTTACATTATTAAAAATCTTATCATTAATGCATAAAGTCGAACCTTTAGACATTCAAACATCCTTTTCTCAATCACTCAAACGACAAATACTCTTTTTCTAACATTTTAATACTCAACATTTGCTCAAATCATTATTCAAGTTCAAATTCATCTAACACACATATAAATACTAGCAACTAAATATTAACTTTGAAATTCACCATAATAGCCAATTGCTATTAAACAATTAAGCCATAATTATTCAATTTTACCAAGCACAACTCATCTATTATCAACCCTCAATACACAAAAGCATCGAAAACAACATCAAAGAAATACAAACATCCATGACCGAATGTCATCTTCATCAATTTACAAAAAAAAAATTCCATGAGCTAGCTTCTATACTTGATGACCACTCCAAATATACAAAGATTTTCAATGAAAGAGCATTAAACATACCTTAATCAACTTAAAGGTGACCGAATGCCTTAACTTCAATTTCTTCTTTTCTTTCTTTAGGTACGATAATGGAAGAAGAAAAAGATGAACCAACTTTGTTTTTATCACCCTTTTCTTTTAATAAAAATTCATATTTCATATTATTAATCCATTAAACATTTAATTAATTAATATAAAATACATAAAATGCCAATCATCCACTAACCTTGCCGTCCACTAGCTTAAGGAAGGGGTATTTGACATGCAAGTCCCCATATCTTAAACCATACAAGATTTGGCCACTACAAATTAACCTATCACATTTTCAAGTTTCTCACATAAGTCCTTTTTAATAATTCCACATTCAAATGACATAATTAAGATACGATACTTTCACACATGAAACTTCACATATAATAAACATAAAAAAGAGCATTAAAAAAATTTGTGACTCGGTTTTTGTGTGGTCCCGAAACCACTTTTCGACTAGGGTCAATTAGGGCTGTCACAACTCTCCCCCCTTAGGAATTTTTGTCCTAAAAAATCTTACCAGCGAATAAATTAGGGTATTGTTCTTTCATGGAGTCTTCTAGCTCCCAAGTGGCTTCTTCAACCCCATGTTTGACCCACAGTACTTTTACTAACGAAATTTTCTTTTCTGCAGTTCTTTCACCTCGTGAGCCACAATACGAATCGGTTCCTCTTCGTAACTCAAGTCAGATTGGATTTCCACTTTCGACGGGTTAATCACATGCGAGGGATCAGATCTATATCGCTGAAGCATCGAAACATGAAAAACATTATGAATCTTTTCAAGTTCAGGGGGCAAAATCAATATGTACGCTACCGGCCCAATTCGTTTAGAAACTTCATACGGTCTGATAAACCTCGGGCTCAACTTGCCCTTACGACCGAATCTGAGTACCTTTTTCCAGGTGATACTTTTAAAAACACTTTATCTCCAACCTGATACTCAATATTTTTACGTTTCAAATCCGCATACGATTTCTGACGATCTAACGCTGCTTTCAAACTTTCGCGAATCACTTTAACTTTCTATTCAGCTTCTTTAATCAAATCAACTCCGTAAATCTTTCTTTCACAGAGTTCAGCCCAAAACAATGGTGTGCGACATTTACGACCATACAAATCCTCGTAAGGTGCCATCTTGATGCTCGATTGAAAACTATTGTTGTATGCGAATTCAATCAAAGGTAAGAACTTTTCCCACTAACTGCTAAACTTAAGGATGCAACATCTTAACATATCCTCGAGTATCTGAATTACCCGCTCCGGTTGACCATCAGTCTGGGGATGAAAAGCGGTGCTAAAATGCAACTTGGTACCCAACGCATTTTGTAATTTCTTCCAAAACTACGATGTGAATCTCGGATCTCTATCCGACACAATAGAAGTAAGTACCCCGTGTAATTTTACAATCTGATGACATACAATTCGGCTAACTTATCAAGTGAATAATCCGTATGAACGGGAATTAAATGAGTCGACTTTTTCAATCTATCAACCACAACCCAGATCACATCTTTCTTGCTCGGTGATAATGGCAACCCAGATACAAAATCCATCGTGACTCGATCCCACTTCCATTCAGGTATCATGATCGGCTGAAGTAATCCCAAAGGCACTTGATGTTTCGCTTTCACTTGTTGACATATCAAACACTTCGAAACAAAGTCAGAAATGTCTCGTTTCATACCGTGCCACCAGTATTGTTGTTTCAGATCGTTATACATTTTCGTACTACCCGGGTGAACTGACATTCGGCTGCTATGAGCCTCGCTCAAAATCATCAGAATAAACTCTGAATTTCTTGGAACACATAATCGATTTCTGAACCTCAAACAATCATTGCTATCAATCAAAAATTCTGAATCCTCTTTCGAAATACATAGTGCTCGTTTTGCAACTAATTCATCATCAACTTTTTGAGCTTTATGGATTTGTTGCATCAATAACGGTTTTGCTTTTAACTCCGCTACTAACACATCATCAGCGGACACAGACAGGTGCACATTCATTGCTTGCAAAACAAACAGTGATTTGCGGCTTAAAGCATCAGCAACCACGTTAGCCTTTCCCGGATGATAATCAATGATAAGCTCGTAATCTTTCAATAATTCTAACCAACGTCTTTGTCTCAAATTCAAATCTCTCTGAGTCATCAAGTACTTGAGACTTTTGTGATCGAAATAAACGTGACATTTTTCTCCGAATAAGTAATGGCGCCAAATTTTCAAAGCGAAAATGATAGCAGCTAACTTGAGATCATGAGTCGGATAGTTTTTCTCGTATGGCTTCAACTGTCTCGAAGCGTACGCTACTACTCTACCCTCTTGCATCAACACACAACCCAAACCATTCAGAGACGCATCACTGTAGATCACAAATTCTTTACCGGATTCTGGCTGAACTAACACTAGAGCTTCGGTCAAAAGGGTTTTCAATTGATCAAAACTTTTCTGGCACTTTTCTGACCATTCAAATTTGACATTTTTTTGTAGCAACTTAGTCATCGGTGTTGCTATCATCGAGAAGCCTTTCACAAACTGTCTATAATATCCGACAAGTCCCAAAAAGCTCCGAACTTCCGAGACATTTCTCGGAGGCTTCCAATCAAGTATAGCTAAAATTTTACTCGGATCGACTTGGATACCCGATGCAGATACAACATGCCCCAAAAAGCTGACTTCCCTCAACCAAAATTCACATTTACTGAATTTCGCATATAACTGCTTGTCTCGCAAAATCTGCAATACTAACTTCAAGTGTTCGGCATGCTCGATTTTGTCGCATGAATAGATCAAAATGTCATCTATAAACACGACTACAAATCGATCCAAATACTGTCTAAAAATCTGATTCATTAGATCCATAAAAACTGCAGGGGCATTAGTGAGCCCAAACAGCATCACTAGGAACTTATAATGTCCATACCTCGTTCTGAAAGCAGTTTTAGGCACGTCAGAGTCTCTAACTCGCAACTGATAATAACCCGATCTCATGTCTATCTTCGAAAATACTGAGGCTCCTTTCAGTTGATCAAACAAATCATGGATTCACGGCAACGGATATTTATTCTTTATCGTTACCTTATTAAGCTGACGATAATCAATGCACATTCTCATGGTTCAGTCTTTCTTTTTCACAAACAGCACTGGTGCACCCCAGGGAGAAAAACTCGGTCGAGCAAAACCTCTATCGGTCAACTCTTGCAACTGAGATTTCAATTCTTTAAGTTCGGTTGGTGCCATACGATACGGAGCTATCGAAATAGGTATAGTCCCTGGTACTAGTTCAATACCAAACTCTACCTCCAGAACAGGTGGTAATCCAGGTAATTCCTCGGGGAATACATCTGGAAACTCACAAACAACTAGCACTGTCTCAAGTTTCTTTTCTGACTCTTTACTATCCAGTACATACACAAGATAAGCTTCACACCCTTTTTTTTACATATTTCTGAGCTAACATTGAAGATATTACTGCCGGTAATTCATTTAAATCTGTAGACTCAACTCAGATTATCTCATCATTCGAACATCTCAAGTCAATTGTCTTTCGCATGCAATTCACTACCGCATTATGCACAGTTAACCAATCCATACCGAGAATAATATCAAATTCGTCAAACGGTAATAGCATTAGATTAGCCGGAAAGCAAGAATCTCGAATCATTAGGGGACATTTCTTACACACTTTATCAATTAGCACATAACGGCCCAAAGGATTCGACACTCGAATTACAAACTCAGTAGACTCAACAGGTAGAGTCTTACTGGATGCCAAAGTTTCACACACATACGAATGAGTAGAATCGGGGTCAATCAAAGCAATAACATCAGTATCAAAAAGAGTGAAAGCAGCGATAATAATATCTGGCGAAGAAGCGTCCTCGCGCACTCGTATAGCATAGGCTCTGGCAGGAGCACGAGCCTTAGAATGTACAGTAGTATCTTTGGTCCCTCTCTAATTTCCACCAGTATTACCCGCATGTCTAGGTGGTCTACCTCGTGTTACAGTGTTACTAGGTCTCCCACTCAGATCAGTATTCTGTTCAGCTAATTTCGGACAGTCTCGGATAAAATGATCAGCTGATCCACACTTGAAACAGGAGCGGTCATGAAATCTACAGCTTCCTGAATGCCATTTGTCACAATGCTTGCACTCATATCTGTCCTGACGATCATTGCCAACACTGGCAACAGAGGTGGCTCGTGTACTCACAGGAGGTCGATCGCAGTCTCGTCTGGAAAAACTCAAAGTATTCTTGGATCGACTTGAATCATCTTGAAATTTCTTTGATGACTGATGAAATGATTTTCTCTAAGATCTTTTACAGAACTCTCTAGTTCCATCATCAACTTTTCTTTTCTCTCTACCGAGCTCTTCGGCTTTACAAGCTCGCTCGACAAGCACTACAAACTCTTTGATTTCCAGAATACCCACCAACAGCTTGATGTCTTCATTCAACCCGTCCTCGAAGCATTTACACATGATAGCCTCAGACGAAACACATTCCCGAGCATATCTACTAAGTCTGACAAACTTTCGCTCATAATCGGTAACTGTCATAGAGCCCTGTTTGAGCTCGAGAAATTCCTTTCATTTCTGATCGATGAATCTTTGACTGATATATTTCTTGCGGAACTCGGTTTGAAAAAATTCCCAAGTAACCTATTCTCTCGGCACAACTGAAATCAAGGTATTCCACCAATAGTAGGTAGAATCACGTAACAGAGATATAGCACATTTTAAACACTCATCGGGTGTGCACGATAATTCATCAAACACGCGAATGGTATTATCGAGCCAAAACTCAGCCTGCTCGGCGTCATCACTGTCAGTAATCTTGAACTCAGTAGCCCCGTGCTTTCAAATTCTATCAACCGGGGGCTTGCTCAATCTCAACGGGTCGACTACCAAAGGTACCACAGGTGCAGGGGTTGTAATAGCTGGGGGTGGGGGTTGTGAAACAGCCGGATTAGTTCGAACATATTGGGTAAACCAATCATTCATCATAGCATAGAAAGCTTGTTTAGCCTCATCATTTTGATTACTTGCATTCGGTTGAGAGTCAATTGGCGCTGTCCCGTGCGCGGGAACAGGCGCTACACTCTCGACATCGTCAGCTACGGCTCGAACGGGATCAAAATCCATTACTATACCAAAAACACATTTCAACTGTCAGATTTCATCACACTATCGTATTAACACTTTATGGCATGTATAGCTAGACTCACACACACTACGTTTGTCCTAGAATCGACTAAACCGTAGCTCTGATACCAATAAAATGTAACACCCTATGACCCTCATCCGTCACCGGAATAGATTCACAAGGTATTACCTATCAGAAGACAGATCAGACTAGCCATTCATAATCAATCATGCATAAAATATAGTTCTTTGATCTTTCAACCATGAACGAATTTTAACCAAATTAAAATAACTAATAAATTTCAAAATAATCGACACATAAGTCTATTGAACCATATACTCATGTTTAGGAATTAAGCAAGCCATTTTCACATGGCTAGAATATTTACAAATTCAAAATATAACTTGTTTCAAAAGAGAGCTAAGCCTATACATGCCATCTTTCAAAACATAAACTAACAAAAGTACCAAAACAGTGACGATAGTGTGGATGACTTTGGACTTGAATCCCCGAGCTCGTAGTTTTCAAACAAGATCTATAAAATAGGACAAACACAAAAAAAAATTCACAGTAAGCAATTAAGCTTAGTAAGTCTTAAATATTTTAAACAACAAAACTTATTTATGCACATTATTCACATATAACATATTCGAAATGCAACACTAATTAGCCGAATATGCATAGCCACATTAAATCCATTTTCATTGACTTATCATTTCTTCAAAGCTCGAATTACATAATCACACCATCTAAATGACTCAAAGTAATTCTTTGATTCAACTTTATAGAGTTAATTCAGAGCACTGCATTCACATATAATTTCAATGATCATAATAACATATATAACATATACTTTCATGTACTAAATTCAAAATGGCCAAATATAAATATACACAACCACATTTCATATACTTTTCGTTTCACTTCGTAATTTAATTCACATTATCCTCATATGCATAAATAATTTATACGTACCTGAACAATTTAATCTATCGAACGAATCTAGATACTGTATAGCATAAATCTCATATTCATAGACTTTTATTATTTCACCGGCAATTAGCCTGCTAGGTATAAACCCGAACTTATCACCCGCACGAGGCCTGCTAGGTATAAACCTGAATTTATCACCGACACGAAGCCTGCTAGACATTAAGTCCAAAACTCATTCACTGGCATTATGCTTGCTAGGCTCATGGCCCGAAACAATTTCACCAGCTAAAAGCTTGCTGAGCCATAGGCCCGAATAATAATTCGAATATAAATTTCACAAAATCATAACATATGCACTTCTTGTATTTATGCATTTCACACAAACAATCACATTAGTCCACTTAGACTTCATTCACGTATAATCACTTAATAACTATCACAGTGTTGCTTCTTAATTTACCATTACATATCTTCCATCTCATGAATATAACTTACGGCAATATGATCATAACAATTTCCTTATTTCACTTTCATGCATACTATTCGGATTTTTTCATATATATATATATATGCTAAATGTATGGCTAAATTCTCGTGACATATCATGATTCATTCACAAATAACTTATGTTTAAATACATAAAACTTACCTCGAGTATTTTTTCGAACAACTACGGAATTCGGCTATTCGACTACTTTAGCTTTCCCTTATCCGAATTTGCCTCTATGCTCTTGAGCTTAAATTCAACAATTTTAAACTAGTCATTATTCGACTACTCAAGCATTACTTCAAAAAATATAATGTATATATATTTATATTCGACTTTCACACATATAGATCCTAGTAAACAAAAGTCATATACATTATAGGTCATCTTTGACCTTTCTATTTTCATCAATTTAAACCATTCCTTGTCCAAATATTACATTGGGCATTTTTTTTATGTCTATTCATCCCAAATACAATTAATTAATTCATCCTTTAACCTTAAACACTTTCAGCCTTAAAATACAAACAATTTAACATTTCCTTTGTACACACCCTTAAGACCAAATGCATAATTCATTCATCTTAACATATTTATACCTCATAACTATACTTATTTCCCACCTTTCAATCATCATCCGGACATGTATATGTAAGATACATATTAATCCTTAGTCAACTACCATTTGTCACTTAACATGATTAATTTCCATTTTCAATATCATAGAAACCTAGGTTGGCCGAATATACAATTTCACCTATGCATAAACATAACTCATATTCCATTAAACTTACATTATTAAAAATCTTATCATTAATGCATAAAGTTGAACCTTTAGACATTCAAACATCCTTTTCTCAATCACTCAAACAGAAAATACTCTTTTTCTAACATTTTAATACTCAACATTTGCTCAAATCATTATTCAAGTTCAAATTCGGCTAACACACATATAAATACTAGCAACTAAATATTAACTTTGAAATTCACCATAATAGCCAATTGATATTAAACAATTAAGCCACAATTATTCAATTTTACCAAGCTCAACTCATCTATTATCAACCCTCAATACACAAAAGCATCAAAAACAACATCAAAGAAATACAAACATCCATGACCGAATGTCATCTTCATCAATTTACAAAAAAAAAAAAAAAAATTGCCATGAGCTAGCTTCTATACATGATGACCACTCCAAATATACAAAGATTTTCAATGAAAGAGTATTAAACTTACCTTAATCAACTTAAAGGTGACTGAATGCCTTAACTTTAATTTTTTCTTTTCTTTCTTTAGGTACGGTAATGGAAGAAGAAAAAGATGAACCAACTTTGTTTTTATCACCCTTTTCTTTTAATAAAAATTCATATTTCATATTATTAATCCATTAAACATTTAATTAATTAATATAAAAGACATAAAATGTCAATCATCAACTAACCTTGTCGTCCACTAACTTAAGGAAGGGGTATTTGACATGCAAGTCCCCATATTTTAAACCATACAATATTTGGCCACTACAAATTAACCTATCACATTTTCAAGTTTCTCACATAAGTCCTTTTTAATAATTCCACATTCAAATGACAAAATTAAGACACGATAGTTTCACACATGAAACTTCACATATAATAAACATAGAAAAGAGCATTAAAAAAATTTTGTGACTCGGTTTTTGTGTGGTCTCAAAACCACTTTCCAACTAGGGTCAAATTAGGGCTGTCACAATCCAAGTAAGTGATCTTAATCCTTTAGTTTCATGAAAAGCATGATTTGTCATGTATTGATGTATGTGACGATGACATGTGTGCAAATCTCATCTCTATGTTATATGATACATGACTAAATTGATATGTTGATGATTTAAATATGTGTTATATATGAGTGCATGATGAGATCCATGATTTAATATGAAGAATATATTAAAGCATGCTAAAGTGTGTAAAAAGCGAATAATATGTGATATAAGAAAATGTGAGCATGTTTTATGCATATGTGTAAAATGGAGAAATATGTGTTTTTTGAGATTATGAACATGATTGTAACACCCTAAATTTTGGGCCTATAAGTATTAGATCTTGAGCATGGGAATAGTTAGGAGGCTTCACATAAATATTTAGTTGTTCAAGAAAGAGACACAACTGTGTATCTGCTTCAGTGGTTAAGTGTTCTGAGTGTTTTGGGAGTGTCTGAGAAGTCTTGGGTTCAAGCTTTGGCTTTTGCAAAATTTTGTTTTAATTGGTTAAACCCATGTCCCTAGTCAGTAGGCTTTTAAATAAAAATGGGTGAAACATGACAGAAAAGGGCCAGTTGGTCTAGGGGATAAGTGGCGTGTGGTAGTTGCTTGAGGTCTGAGGTTCGAATCCTGGTGAGCGCAGTGGGTGTTTTATTTTTACTGCTTGGCCATGAAAGAGTTATAGTTGACCGAAATTCTATGTTTGAGGAGAGTGGGGGACGTGTGGCTGATTGTTATGAGGAAATAATGGGTTGGTGGATGAAAATAAGGAATTCGAGATGTGTGGGGAAAGTGTATGGTTGGTAAGGAGGTTTTTGTAAGGAGTGATTTTAGGGATGTGATGAGAGGTTGTGCTGAACTAGTATTCTTTTTTAATAATTTTGGCACACTCTTCCCAAAAAATTCCCTAGTTTCAGACAAATCCCTTTCCCTCCTAGCCGAATTTCCTCCTTGTACATCTCTTCTTTCTTTTGGGTTTTCTCTCAATTCTCTATCGGTCACTCTTAGTTCTTTAAACCGATTTCAGTTAATTATTCTTTTCTTTTTCTTTTTCCCTGTTGATTGTGTTTCTCCTATCACTTCTTTGTTGCTGCCGAATTCCCATTGATTTTTGCCAAGTGCTGAGCATTTCTTCCTCTTTCAGTGCCAACCAATTGTTTTTTTTTTGTTCTCTCGTGTTGAACAGTAATTAAAGTTTTCCACATTGTTTTTCCCTTGGCCGAATCACTTTCTCCTTTCACCCTTCCCTTCTATTTCACTGTTGCTGAACCTTTTCTCCTCTTGGAGACCCTCTGTTTCCTCCTTCTTGATTTTTTGGTAAGTATTCTAGATTGGTTGTTAATCTTGCACATTGTAATTGGTAAGTGTATTTTCTTAGAGCAATCTGGTTGATTGTTGTTAGGTGCTTACTTTCCTTATTTCGAATGGAGTACCTTGTATGTACTCATTTGGGTAAGTGTTTTGTTTGGTTAACTAGGATTCGGTTGGATTGCAGGAACTTGTGACCTTTCAGGTTTGATTGTTTAAGTGGGCAAGCTTCGATTGTTTAGTTAAGGTAAGAGGATGACGACTATTATTTAAGCGCTTCGAGTAGGGGTGTTAGGCTTGATAGACATGTGACTAACCAATTGATTATGATGGAATTTAGGTTTGGAGGGCTCAAGGGCTGAGAGCGTTGTTTCATAACCAGGTGCATAACAACACTACCACTAAATGTAGATCGGCAAAAGCCAAAATAAATGACCATCGATGCTACACAGGCGTGCGCTCACTCGTGTGGTAGTCTGTATGCCTAAACATGGGCGTATAATCATTGAGGCTAGCCATGGGCATATAACCACATAGACGTGTAGAGAATATTGGGCCAGGCTGTGTACTTACACGACCAAGGCCATTTCTAGGCTTTGTGGGCCACACGGGCCTGCAGTATGGGCCGTTGGCCCATTTTCACTGATTGACTGTTAAGGTTGCACTGGTCATCCAAGATGACTGTGGACCTACTATTGGGTCGGTAAGTATACCTAGACCCCCAAAATGATGAAATGACTGTTATGCCCCTATGTGATAAAATGACTTTTATGCACTTATGAGATATATGATTTTATTTGAGCATGCCATGTGAACATATATAATGCACGTATGATATTATGACACAGCATGACATATTACATGGGGATGGGTTTTATTATGATTGGAGGAAGTGTACTGTACTGGTAGCTCTGTTGCAATTACTGTTAGTGCCACAACCGGTGCTATTTTGGAGTGTAGGGATGGGTAGGTTGATTTTATCCCCACATGGAGTGTAGGGTTGGACAGAGATGGAGTGTAGAGGCTGGTTGGGTAGGATCTATTGATTGCATATTTGTTACTGTCACTAGATTGGGCTTAGGTACACACTGATACTGATACTGTAATGGGCTAAGCCCAAATTGAAACTGAACTGTTACTAAAAAGGGCTTAGGCCCAAACTGTATTTGCTCACTGTATGATTGACTGATTGCTTGATAAGGGATTACACATTGAGTTTTCATAAACTCACCCTTTTGTTTATCTGCGCAGGTAATCCCCAGTCTTAGGCGGGTCGGTGCTGCGAGGGACTCAAAGCTGGCCACATAACCGCACGTATTTTATTTATTTGACTTTATTTTATAAGTTATTTAATTCGGGTATTTTTATGTAATAAGGCCTCTTTAAATTTTTAATCTTTAATTTCGGGTTTTATTTTTTCTGTTTTATATCTGCTAGTAGTAGGATGCGGGTTTTCAAAAAGATAAATGTTTTCCAAAACACCACCTTACGCAACATGTTTTAAAGGCTTCCGCAAGAATTAATGTTTTAGAATTAATAACAATTTAATATGATTAACTTTTTGCCAAACAACTCAAATTTTGAAAATGAACGTGACATTCTAAAATCTTCGATTAGATCACAAAGAGGTTACATATAGAATGGGTTTTTCCATAAAATTGTATTTTACGAAAATCACTTCAATGTGACATCATCAGATTCAGCCATAACGTCCAGGCTGAGTTTGGGGTGTTACAATGATCACATGAAAAATGTGAAAAGTGAATTATATGTGTTAAATTTGACAAATGCAAATATCACATGCATTGGATGGGTTTTGTGTAAAGGTGGAAATTATGTGGTAGTTTATATACGATTATGTGGCCGTTATTGGTAAGTATGTGGTGGCTTGTCCACAATGTGTTATGTGGCCATTTATTAACATATATGTGGTGGCTTGTTCACAAATGGTGTGTTATTAAATGGATGGGTTCTGAGGAACTCGAAATTGGTATGTAGCGGAGATGGGTAGGAAATTCTTCAAAATGTGCATTGTTGCATAAACATGTCATGATATATTCACGTATGCATATTAGTGCTGATCTGTGATTTATATGAATATGAAATATATGTTAAAATGAATATGTTTAGTTGATGTGTTGATATGCATGATATAATATTTTGTTGATCTCACATTAGGCTTGCAAGCTCACCCATCTTAGGTGTATGTTTCAAGTAATTATCGTAATTAGGACTTGGATGTGGATTCTCAGTGGTGCTCTTGGATATAGTCTTCTTAATATATTATGGACTTTATACCATTTATAGATTTTTATAGACTTTGATTCGGGTTGGTTTATTAACTTTATGGATCTTTATTTTAAATTATGGCATGTGGCATGGGGATTTTCCTTTTTGGACACATTTAAATTATTGCATGGATTGTTATGTTGAATATTCAATTTTTAAATGATCATTAAATGTTTTTCAGTATTAATTTCCGTTACAAATGAGTTCTTTTTGAAAATTAAGTTACACTACAAGTATTTTAAATAAAAAGAACAAAAAAATTTATTTAAAAGACATGATATTTTTAAATTGACATGTTTTAAGGACAACTGAATTTTTCTTATAAAAACGTTTTGGCCATCATCATGGCCATATAATTGTTCAGATTACGTCGAAATGTCTAGGCCCAGTCTAAAGGGTTATAACTATACAACCCTCTAGGGCTGAATCTGACCTTGAACCGAAGCCCTTACCAACTCCCATATGGGGGCACTCACCAATCTTATGCTTAGTATACCCATATCTATAACATGCCCTAATCCTCCTCCAACACTATCTTGGATGGTGTCTATTACAGAATCCACAAATTGGAGCTTGCTCTAATTTGTCAATAGGCTTAACTCTAGCAACTGACTCTGCCTGCGGAGGTCTCTCATACTTGGCCCATTTCACAGACCATTGAGAAGAACTAGAAGGACCCAAATCCCTCTTATTCTTATTTTGATTCTTTTATTTCCCTCTTCTTACGCTCAGTGCGCTTAACCTCTTTTACAATTTTTGCCTGCTAAACCAAGAGTGCAAAAACTAGCTCTCTCTGGGAGCTATCAAAACCCTAAGGTCATACCTTAGTTGTAACATCCCTAACTCGTATCCATCATTGGAATAGGGTTATGGAGTATTACCAAAGTTTATAACATAATTACAAGTAATTTAATACATTTACTATTTATATCCAAAACTAATCATATCGTCCCTTAGTTGGACCCTTAAGGCCCAATTTAAGCATTAGAAACAAGTTTGGACTATATCAGGGACTCAGAAAATTTTTCACGAAATTTCAAAATATTTCTTATGTATTGGGGTCACATTCCCGTGTGAAAAGGTCATGTGGCTCACACGACCAAGTGACATGCCCATGTCTCAAGCTATGTGGGCATTCGATGTGAGGCACACAACCGTGTCCCAATCTATGTCCTTAACCATGTAACTCTCTGACATGTGCCACATGGCCTGCCACATGCTTGTATGCTAGGCCATGTGGTTAATTTAATTTTCACAAATTAGGTGCAGGTTTCACACAGTCAAGACACAGGCCTGTGTTTTAGGCCGTGTATCACACACGGTTGAGACACACGCCCGTGTCTTTGACCATGTGAAAAATTCTGAGCATTTTGTTTCTCAATTTTAAAATGTAAGGGACACATGACCAATCCACATGCCCATGTGCCAGGCTGTGTGTGACACACGATCAAGCAGATTATCAAAGCTCAGAAGATTGATCATGAGATTTTAGCAAAACGAGCTCAGTATGAATTAGAGTCTGATTCAGAATTCAGAGTTGATAAAGATGATTTTTTGAGATTCTGATATTGAATTTGTGTTCCGAGAAATCCAGAATTGATTAAGATGATTTTGAATGAAGCTCATAATAGTCGGTTATCTGTGCATCTGGGTAGTACAAAAATGTACAACAATCTGAAATAGCATTATTAGTGGTTTGGTATGAAGCGTGATATCTCTGAATTTGTTGTGAAATGTTTGACCTGTCAGCAAGTTAAAGCTGAACATCAAGTGCCTTCTGGTTTGTTACAACCGATTATGTTTCCAGAATGGAAATGGGATAGAGTGCTAATGGACTTTGTTTCGGGTTTTCCCCTTTCTCCGAGATAGAAAGATGCTATTTGGGTTGTAGTTGATCGTTTGACAAAATCAGCTCATTTTCTTCCAGTTCGATCAGATTACTCGCTTGATAAATTAGTTGAGTTATACATTACCAATATTTTGATATAGCACGGTGTACCATTATCTGTTGTATCAGACAGAGATCCGAGATTTGCATCACGATTTTGGAAGAAGTTGCAAGATGCTCTAGGTACGAAATTGCATTTTAGTACTACTTTTCACCCACAAACAGACGGTCAATCCGATCGGATTATTCAGATACTTGAGGATATGTTGAGATGCTGCATTCTTGTGTTTGAAGGTTCGTGGGAATAGTATCTACCTTTGATTGAATTCACTTATAACAATAATTTTCACTCGAGCATTAAAATGGAACCTTACGAGGCTTTATATGGTCGCAAATGTCGTACACCTTTATATTGGATTGAACTCAATGAAAATAAGATATACAGGGTTGATTTGATAAAAAAAACTAAACAAAAAGTGAAAGTGATTAGAGATAGATTGAAAACAGCTTCCGATCGTCAGAAATCATATGCAAATTTAAAAAGAAAAGACATTAAATTTGAGATTGGCGACAAAGTATTTTTAAAAGTATCTCCGTGGAAGAAAGTACTTTGATTTGGTAGAAAAGGCAAATTGAGTCCGAGGATTATTGGGCCATATGAGATTACCGAGAGTGTTAGGCCAGTTGCTTATCTTTTGTTATTGCCTACAGAATTAAAAAAGATTCACAATGTATTTTATGTATCGATGCTTCGATGATACAGATCAGATCCCTCACATATGGTTCCTCCGTCTGAGATTGAGATTCAATCTAATATAACCTACGAAGAAGAACCTCTTTGTATCTTAGCTCGTGAGGTTAAAGAATTAAGAAATAAGAAAATTCTGTTAGTAAAAGTGATGTGGCATCGACACTGTATTGAAGAGGCTACGAGGGAGCCTGAAGATACTATGAGACAGCAATATCCGAATCTATTCAACGGTAAGATTTTTGGGGACGAAAATCCCTAAGGGGGAAAATTGTAAAAGTTTGGTTTAGACCCTAGTCGGAATAGTGGTTTCAGGACCACATATCCGAGTCTAAAAATTATTTAAATATTATTTCTTGCGTTTATGATATGTGAATAAGCATTTGTGAAAGTCTCGTATGAAAATTTGAATGTTTGTGTGCTAAATTTTGAAAAAGGACCTAATCACGTAAAATGTAAAAGTGGCCTTCTGATAGTTAAAGTGCTTATTTGATTTGTCTTAATATATGTGAGGTCCTTATGTGGTTAATATGCCATTTACATGGTTAATGGACATTAATGACCTTTGTATAATGGTTTATTAACGTTTTATTTTAAGGGTGAAATGGTAAAATGTTTAATAATGTTAATTATAATAAAACTAAAGCATGAAATTAGCCATTATTCATGTTCTTCAACTGAAAATAAAAGAAAAAGAAAAGAGAAAAGCTTTCTTAGGGTTCGACTAAGCTTTTGCTCAATTAAGGTATGAGTTTCGTCCCATTTTTGATAATTTCTACATTTTTTGTGATTGTTACTTTGTGTTTAACTAAGCCCTTGCCTAAATTTTTTATTTTGATGATGATTTTGAAATGTTCCATGGATGAATTCATGAGCTTTATGTTGATAAATGATGCAATATGAAAGCTTAATGTTGGGTTAACATATTTTGTCTTTGGATTTTTGATGAATTTGAGTAAAATGGGCTAAATTGTAAAATTTGTAAATTGAGGGACTAAAATGTGAAATAAATGAAATGTGTGGACTTGTATGAGAGGTATGAAGATTCAGCTAAGGCAAGGTATTGATGAATTATATGTATTTTGTGGTTTTGTGAAATAGAGACTAAAGTGTCATAATATGAAAATGTGAGGGCTAAGTTGCAAAGTGCCTTGACATGTAATTGTGGATTGATTTGAATGATTTGGTGAATAAAATGGTTAAGTTTGAATTTATTTTGATCAAGAATTAAAGAAAATGAAATTAGATCGGGAAAAGTCGAAAGTTGTCGAGTAGCCGATTCTGTCTATCCGAATTTGTATGAGGTAAGTTAGTATGTTATAAGAGCATTATTTCTTTATATATATTGCTTAAGAATGATTAATTTGTATATTTGTGGTTACTAGATTGATGGTTAGTGTAATATCCCGAATTAGGGCCTAATCAGAATAGTGGTTTCGTGACCACAAATCCGAGATAGAAATAATTATTTTATAATTATTTTGAGATTTATGATATGATTGCATGATTTTGTGAAAATTTCGTGACGAAATTCTATGCATAAAATGCTTAAGTTGAAATTAGGGACTAAATCGAATAATTTGCAAAACTTGCATTCTAGAAGTTTTTAGTATGAAATTAGTTTGGAATATTAATGAGGAGGTCTTAAATAGCAATTTGACCAATTTCTAAAATTTTGGACAAAAATGGGCTTGTACATGAAATTTTTTAAAGAAAGGTATTAAAGGTATTTTGGTCATTTGGTAATTAAAATTAATTAAAAGGGAAATTAAGGCCAAAATGTGTTCATCTTCTTCAAGCCTTGGCCAAATCTTACCTCTCTCCATAGCTAGGGTTTCTTCAACTTCCAAGCTTCATAGTAACTGATTTCAAGCCCCGTTTTTAATGATTTTTATGTTTTTGAAATCCTGGTAGCTCGATTTAGCTTATGCTAGCAATAATTCAACCTAGGGTTCATATTTGAAAAAATACCCATAGGTGAAATTTGTGTATTTTGGTGTTTTATGATAGAATATGAGGTTTTAAATTATGCTAGACAACTTTTGCTACTCGGTTTTAAGTGAAAACGAGTAAAAGGGCTTAATCGGTAAAAATACATAATATTCATAAGTACATGTTAGAGTGTGAATTTGATGTTTCTATAGAAGGGAAAAACGATCAGCATGTAATAAAACATAAGAAAATAGGATGAGGTTTAATTTACGAGCCTTGGGGCAAAAGTGTAAATATGTGAAAGTTTAGGGGCAAAATGGTAATTTTGCCAAAGTTAGTCCTAAGGGCTGTTTTGATGAATATATGTATTAAATGAATTAATTTGGTATTATAGATTAAGAGAAACAAGATTCAAGTCGTGATCGAGGGAAAAACAAAGTTTACGAGGAATAGGCTCGATTGCTAATATTTTGTATCGAGGTAAGTTCATGTGTAAATAAGGTAACATAATTTTTATTTTAAGTGATTTAATGTTATTTATATGATATGATACTTATTATCATGAAATATTATGCTTTGTGAATTATTATTTGTAATATGCAAATTATGTGAACAACTTGATAAGTATGAGATGTTAGCAAGTATCGATTTCTACATTTCGAAGAAGGCGATCAAAATGTGTAATTGAGAAGAATCCCGTTTGAACCTTGGGAATATATTAGGGTACAAGTGACATGTCACTAGGATGGTTGAGTTCCGAACTCATTGAGTTGAGTCCGAGTTCGTGAGATGTAACTAGGCATCTGAGCTCTTTGAGTTGAGTCCGAGTTCACTTATGGATGCGAACGCCCGAGCTCGTTGAGTTGAGTCCGAGTTCGTTTATGGGCGGGTTACATGGTAGCTTGGCTACATAGATTTCAAAAGCTATTGAGCTTGTTTAGCTATGAGTATAGCACTTACGTGCACACTATCCGCGTATCCGAAATTATATCCTGATGTGTTCAACGAGAGAATCCTAAGAGAATAGGAAGAGTACTTAAAACGAAAGTGATTGACGATGAATGTGTTGAAGAAGTGAAAATGGACAGGTATGAGTTTAATCCTTGGTTGAGAATTTGGTAAGACAAAATTGTGGTAAGATAATAAGTATTCTTATGACATACGTGTCTTAATGATGTTCATGTTGGATTGCATGATCATGTTACTTGTTATTTGCATGTGAACTTACTAAGAATTTATGATTACTCCCTCCTTTTCATTCATTGTAATTTTGACAAGCCGGCTTGAGAATCAGGATAGGTCGAAGGCTCACTCACACTATCCGAAGACCTAAATTGGTAAAATGGCTTGTATATTTTGAGTGTGGCATGTATAGCACTATACTCACTTTGTGTAAATAATCTTATGATATGGTTATGGTTTGGTAAGAAAAGGTTTGGAAATGATTAGCCATTGGAATGGCCAATCTAGATCATATTTGATGTCATGTATACTTAGTCCATGGAAAACCATAAAATGTTGAAATTGGTTATAAAACAGAATCACACAGCAGCAGTGACGTGAATTCAAAAAATCACTACAAATAGTATAAATATAATTAGATGATGAATAAAATATGTAATTGAAGCCTAATGAATGTATTTTCATGTGGAAGAAACAAAATAGGTTAAAGAGTTGTATTTTATAAGATATTTATATTTTTGTGAAATAGGGCTAGAGCAATTTCTGAATCCCCTGTTCTAAATTTGGAAATTAACCAAAAATTATACAAAAATAATTAGAAGTTATTATTTATCTGTACATATTTCTTATTGAGTCTAGTTTTAAGAGATACAAACGTCATAGTCTTTTTCGTTCTGTACAATGAGAAAAGTGGTTCGTAGTGAATAGAGGTCAAAGCAGTTGAATGCGGAAATAGGGTAAACTTTAGCTAATAAACTGTACTAATTGGCTAGACCAAAAATTCTAGAAAACAATTTTTAGATAGATATATGAGTCTATTTTTATATAAAATTTACGGATCTTAATTTCGAGTTTCAGAACTCGAGATATGAATTTTTAAGCGACTGTGATGCAGTTAGTCAGCTTGTCTGGAATTTCTAAAATAAATTGTTTGAGTTGTTTAATTAATGAATTAAGCCTGTTAACACCTCGTGCTCGACTCCGGTGACGGTCTCGGGTAAGGGGGCGTTACAGTTAGTATATCGATTGTGAAAATGGTACTTAGTGTGCGAGTTACTGAGGATGGTACTTAGTGTGTGAAACATCCAGATATAGCTCTTAGTGAGCAAATTATCGAGGATGGCACTTAGTTTGCGAGACATCCAGATGGAACTTAGTGTGCGATACATCTGTGAAGGCACTGAGTGTGTGAAAATTCGGGAAGAATACTTTGGTTGAAAGGCATTGTTTGTGCAACAGCAAACTTTAGGTGTGTACAAGTTTAGAGAAGTAAGTTGGTGAAAGGTTTGTTAAAAATCCTGGAAGATGTGTATGTTATTATATACTGTTAATGTTTATGTATACAGATGAATTTCTATCATACTATCTTACTAAGCTTTGAAAGCTTACTTTCTGTGTGTTTATTTTTTGTTTTGTAGATATTAAAGCTACTATAAGCTCGGGGATCATCGAGGATTGTCATCGCACTATCGAATCATATTTTGGTACCTTTTGAAAGTGTAAATATTGAAGTATGGCATGTATAGGTTAGAAGTATATTGGTTATGTTTTAAAGTATGCATATATATAGCCATGTAAATTGGCTTGATTATGGATATGTATATGAATAAGTTTGTGGTATGAGTTATGTGATGAAATTATGCTTATATGGTAAGTTTTGAATGACCAAAGGAAATGGTCAATGTTGATAAATTTTGGTAAGTTCTGAGTATGAGATTGAATGATATATTGAAGCATATGTTTTGATATAATTTTAGTTTAGGTTTTGGTATGATTTAGTTGATGAATTGAGGTTGAAATTTATTGATAATGTAAAGGCATGAATAATGTATGTTTTGGTATTGAGATTGGTTGAAGTTGGTGTACAAATATGTTTGGTTTGGTGCTTGTAGGTTTGAACCAATTAGGGTGGCAAATTGGCTATTCAAATGGCCTATTTTTGTCCACACGGGCGTGTTTAAGGTCTCGATGACCTATATAAGGGACTCTATATTGATGTTTGATCTCTGATGCTATGATAATTATGAAATGAATGTTAAATGTACCGTTTTGTTCGGTAATGCCTTTAACCCTAGTCAGGCGACGAATACGGGTTAGGGGTGTTACAATTTCACTGAAAATGGGCTGTTACAACTCTTCCCCTTTAAGAATTTTCACTCTCGAAAATCTTACCAGTAAAGAGGTTTAGATATTGCTTTCTCATAGTGTCCTCTGGTTTCCAAGTAGCCTCTTCTATACCATGTTTTTGCTAAAGAACTTTTACTAAAGTCACCTTTTTGTTTCTTAGCTCTTTCGTCTCACGTGCCAAAATTTTAGTTGGTTCCTCACTGTAAGTCGTGTTAGGCTGAACTCAACTTTTGTTGGAGAAATAATATGTGAAGGATCCAACCGATATTGTCACAACACAGACACATGAAAAACGTTATGAATTCTATCAAGTTCTGATGGTAATGCTAGCCGATATGTAACAGGTCTGATTATTTCAATAATCTCATATGGCCTGATAAATCGTGGATTCAATTTTCTTTTTCGGACAAACTAAAGAACTTTCTTCCAAGATGATACTTTCAAGAATACCTTATCACCAACCTGAAATTCTATCTCTTTTCATTTAAAATCAACATAAGATTTTTGATGATCAGAGGCTGCTTTCAAACTATATTGAATTACTTTCACTTTTTCTTCAGTTTCACTAACTAAGTCAACTCCATGTATCTTTTTCTAACTGAGCTCTGTCCAATACCGTGGAGGTTGCTGAGTAGTCGAGGTTGTACGAATGTATTGAGTGAATCATTCGTTCATCATTTGGAAGAAGGCTTCTTTAGCCTCTCCTCCCTGACTGCTCGTCACGGGTTTAGGATCAGATGGCACTGTCCCTTGCGTGGGAGTAGGTGCATTATTGACAACCTCATCAGCTATAGCTCGATTGGGATCCATTACTATATGAAAAAAAAATTTAAAACGTCTGGAGTCATCACACTATCTCAATTTATATATATGACATGTATACCTAGACTCACACACACGCTATGTTAGTCCTAGAATCGACTAAATCGTAGCTCTGATACCAATAAAATATAACACCCCTAACCCGTATCCGTCGCCGGAGTAGGGTTACGAGGTATTATCGATCAATACACATCATTTAACATACATATCTCATACATTTATGCATTCATACTCAAATACCATTTAATCACAAACACATTGTCCCTTATAAGGGCTTACAAGGCCTTAAACATGCTTTAGAAGTAATTTAGGACTAAACCGATAACAGATAAAAATTTTGGAAACTTAGAAAAATTTCAACCATACAGGGGTCACACGCCCATGTGAACAGGCCGTGTGCCTCACACAGCTCCAGACACGCCCGTGTTTCAAGCCATGTGGAAATAGGGCATACATACTGACTTGTATCACACGGTCGAGGATACGCCCGTGTGCCAGGCCGTGTTAAAACTAGAGGGTATATTGACTTGACCACACGCCTGACCACACGCCCGTGTGTCTAGGCCGTGTAACTCACTGACTTGATTTCAAAGCATCATCAGGGGACACACGGCCGTATACCATGACTATGTGTTACACACGGCCGAGACACAAGCTTGTGTCTTTGCCCGTGTAGACAAAAATAGGCAATTTGCAAGGCCAATTTGCCACCCCAACTTCAATGTACCTACACAAGGCAAAATGTACAATTTCCATACACAAAAGGGTGGCCAAAATCAATCCCAATTCATGCACAATTCATGCTATACAAATACAACTATTTCACTTACTCAAATATATATACCAAAACAAACCATTCCACAAGGCATTATAAACATCTTACAAAAGTCATTAACAACCATTTCTAATAGCCAAACACATACCAATATTAACATCATTTACAAGCCAAATCTCATGGCTATAATTACAACCAAAATACCACATCTAGCCTATACATGCCATATACCATAATTGTATAATTCAAAAGTACCAACTTAGATGTTTGATAGTGCGATGGTGCTCCTGATGACTCTCGGATCCGAGCTAGCCTTGACTTACCATAAAATATAGAAAAATAACACAAAGTAAGCTTCATAGCTTAGTAAGCTCGTATGTGAATAACTTAATTCATCGAATAAATGCAAATCAACCAATTACACATGACAAAGCCTTATACACATTAACTACAAACCTTTCTCATGTCTTAAAACCTGATCAAATACAACTCATCGAACTTTTACTATTTAATACTCGAATAGGTTCTGCACATACCTATATCGCCTCGTACTAACCTCTTTCTCAACCACATCATTCATTTACCCATTGAACCATTCAGAATAAAAATTAGATACTCAAGAGTCTCATATGATAAGTACATATACCATGGCACGTAGCCAAATCAAGGTAACTTATCCGAAAAACTATTATCATGGCCTAAAGCCAAATCATCCGATATGCATGGCCCGAAGGCAAATCGATATTACTCACACCGGAAGTGCTAATATCATGCCACGAAGCCAACTCAACTTATCATCTAATCACATGACACTAGTATCCAAATCTATTCCTAAAGTTCAATCGGGATTTCGGACTTGTCAATTCTATCGTCGAATGTATCTGTAGATCGTATTTACAATTCATACATTAATGAAAACCTCGTAATCACATTTTAGGAAATATCAAAGTAGTTAACATATATTTATAATGAAATCATCACATACGAACTTATCTCCTATTCAAAATTAACGGATTGGGTCGACTACTCGATTACCTTGGTTTTCCCCTGATCTAAATCTGAATTCTTTCTTTCTTGATCTATATGAATTCAAAATTAACTTATTTATTCATCTACTCATTCAATTAATCCAAGAATATACATTTGAGGATTTTTACACATTAGCCCCTAAACTTTCACATGTAATTAATTTAGTCCCTATTTCACAAATATACAAACTTCACACAATTCAACAAAACTCATGCTTGGCCGAATTATACATAGGTCCCTAGTAGTCCAAAACTTTCATTTATTTCACATTTCAACCACACATTTTGCACATTTCACAATTTAATCCCTTTTTGACATTTTTGTGAAAAATCACTTTACAAAATTAGTTTAACTATCAACAACTATTCAAAATCCATCATCAACCATCAAATTACTCAAGTATTCAACAATGGCAACATGTTAAATCTTTAACAATTTTGAAATCTAAAGTACGGGCTAGCTAGAATACGAAGCAACGATCTCAAAAACGTAAAAAAAATCAAAAACTGAGCTCAAAACACTTACCAATTAAGCTAGGAGTTGGCTGAACCCTAAATGCTCTCCCATGGATTCTTTCTATTCTAATTTCGGTGAATATGGACTAAAAATGATGATATGTATGTTTTTGTTTCATTTAATTTATCATTAATTAACTATTTTACTATTTTAACCTTTAATATAATCATTTAAAACACTTAAAATGTGTCCATATATGTCACTAAGGTTTCAAATGGTTTAATTACCATTTAAGGCCATCATATTTAAAAGCCAAAGCTATTTGACACCTTTAACAAATAGAATGAAACTTTTACATTTTATGCGATTTAATCTTTTTTATCAAATTAACCAACCAATCAATAAAATTAGCTCACGAAATTTTCACACATATCAAATAACATGCTTTAAATATCGAAAATAATATTAAAATAATTTTTTGACATCAGTTTTGTGGTTCTGAAACCACTGTTCCAATTTAGCAAAAACTTGGTTGTTACACGTATTCTGCCCCTAAATAATAAACAACCATCAAATCCAATCTGAACTTCTGAATCAGGATTCAACTCACACTGTACCCGTTTGGCTTGTAATGCATCATCATTTCTTTGGGTTTCACATATCTGTTGCAAAAATGTCGGTTTAGCTTTTAACTCAGCTATGATTGAACCATCTTTTGACAATGGCAACCTAGTATTTATTGCTTGCAAGGCAAATAAAGACTTTCTGCTTAGGGCATTAGCAACCACATTAGCTTTTCCTGAATGATAATCAATAACAAGATCATAATCTTTCAATAATTCAACCCATCTGCGCTGTCTCAGATTTGAATCTTTTTGTGACATCAAATACTTTAAACTCTTGTGATCAGTGAATATGTGACATTTTTCACCAAATAGATAGTGTCACTAGATTTTTAATGCAAACACAATGGCTGCCAGTTCTAAATCATGTATCGGGTAATTTTTTCATGTGCTTTTAGCTGTCTTGAAGCATAGGCTATTACTTTACCTTCTTGCATTAATACACATCCTAAACCATTTAACGACACATCACTGTAAATTACAAATTCTTTACCCGATTGAGGCTGAATTAACATAGGTGCTTCAATCAACAAGGCCTTTAATATGTCAAAACTCTGCTAACTTTTATCAGATCACTCAGATTTTACATCTTTTTGCAACAATCGAGTCATCGGAGAAGCTATCATTGAGAACCCTTTAACAAACCAGCTAGTCCCAGAAAACTTCTTACTTCAGACACATTCTTCGGTGGTTTCCAATTAACAATAGCTGAAATTTTATTCGGATCCACCCGGATACCTTCTGTAGATACTATATGTCTGAGAAAATTAATTTCCTGCAGCCAAAATTTACATTTACTAAATTTGGCGTATAATTGTTTATCACGCAGAGTTTGCAACACAATTCTTAGATGATCAGCATGTTCATTTTCGTCTCGAGAATATACCAAGATATCATCAATAAATACCACCACAAACCTGTCTAGGTACGGTCTAAAAATTCTGTTCATCAAATCCATGAATACTGCAGGTGCATTCGTCAAGGCAAACGACATTACAAGAAACTCATAGTGCCTATACTTGGTTTTAAAGGCTGTCTTTGGCATATCTGAATTTTTTACACATAGCTGATAATAACCAAAACAAAGATTAATCTTCGAAAATACAGTGGCACCTTTCAATTGGTCAAACAAGTCATCAATATGAGATAGTGGATACTTATTCTTTATTCTGACTTTATTGAGCTGTCTGTAGTCAATACACAGTCTCAATGATCCATCTTTCTTCTTTACAAACAAAATCGGTGCACCCCGAGGTGAGAAACTGGGTCGAGCAAAGCCTCTATCAATCAATTCTTGCAACTATGCTTTCAAATCTTTCAATTCGATAGGAGTCATTCTATAGGGTGCTATGGATATAAATGTTGTCCCCGGAACAAGTTCTAACATTGTAAGAACACCATAAATGTGAGAGAGAAGATGAGAATTGGTAATAAGAGAAACAGAGGAGAAAAGCTAAAAGTGCAGAAGTGAAAACAGGAACTTACCAATCAATTTTTAGCCAATACACCTAGTGAAAAGGGAAGGAATTGAGAGAGAGAAGAGAAAAGAAAGGAAGGGGAGAGGAGACAAGGTATTCGGCCTAAGGACAACAACTGACTGTGGAAAGGAGAAGGTGGAATAATTGGTCAAGAAGGTCACAAAAAAGAACAAGGAAACTAAAAGAGTAACCTGTCAAATCGAAAATGTTGAGAGGGGAAAGGAGTTAGAAGCAATCGGTCAAGAGAGAGACCAATTGAGAAAGAAAAGGAAAAAACTCAGTTAACAAGAGGGAAGTAGTCAAAAAGAGAGTACAAAATCACAAAGCATAGGAACAAAATACCTGAATGGTCAGGCAATATCCGGCCTTAACAAGGAAAAAAAAGAGTAAAAGAATTGACAGAAAACAAGTTGTAGAGCAAGGTACCCAAACCAAAACCTAAATCTCTCCAAAGTTGAATTCAAAAGGGTGCCTACTATCCCAATTCGGCTCCAACACTCCCTCAACTTCACATCCCCTTCATCTTCTTCTAAACTCTCTCCACAACATCCTCAAACCGATCACTATCCAAATCCTCCTTTTCTCCTCCTAAAATTTAGCTACTCAATCCCCTACACCCCTCAAACACTCCAACTATCCAAATATTAGAGTTCCACTGACATACAACCTCTCACATGGCAACTTGAAAAATAAAACACACCCTGCTCGTAGCAGGACTCGAACTCAAATCTCTTAGTAACAGTAACACGCCACCATCCTCTAGACTAGCAAGCTTTTTATGACTTGATATCCCCACAATTATTAAAAACCTACTGTCTAGAGCCAAGGGTTTTATTCAATTAAAACAAAAATTTATGCATAAGCCAAGGTTTGAACCCCAGGACTTTTCACACTTCTTAGGACCCTTAACCACTAAAGCAAGCATATATTTGCGCAACACAACATACAAAAACAATAATTTAAGATTTGGGGCATTACAACTCTACCCCCTAAAAGAAAATTTCGGCCTCGAAATTTACCTGGTCAAAATAGACGAGAGTATTGTTGTCGCATCACCTCCTTGGGTTCCCATATGGCTTCCTCTGAGCTGTGATTATGCCTAAGTACTTTAACCAGTGGCATAGACTTCTTCCTTAACACTTTTACATCATGCTCTAGAATTTGAACTGGTTCCTCCTAGAAAGTTAGATCTGACCTAACCTTAATCTCCTCAGTTGAGATAATATGCGTGGGATCAGAGCGGTAATGCCTCAGCATGGAGACGTGGAACACATCATGAATCTGGTCTAACTCTGGAGGTAACTCAAGTTGATAGGCAACCGGTCCCACACGTTTCAATATGTGGTAAGGCCCATTGAACCTAGGGCTCAACTTGCCCTTCTGTCCAAACCTCAGTACCTTCTTCCATGGCGAAACCTTGAGAAAAATAAAGTCCCCCACAGAATACTCAATCTCCTTACCTTTTAGATATGCATACGACTTCTGTCTGTCTGATGCTACCTTCAGTCGAACCCGAATTAGTCTAACTTTCTCCTCGGTATCAGAAACCAATTTAGGGCCCAGAAATGTTACCACTCGTAACTAGAATTCACACTTGTTGATCTTAGCATATAGTTGTTTCTCCCTCAAAATTTGCAGAACAACCCGGAGATGTACATCGTGTTCATCTTCAGTTCTCGAATACACCAGGATGTCATCTATAAACACCACTACGAACCGATCTAGATAGGGCTAGAACACTCGGTTAATCAAATCCATAAAAGTTGTTGATGCATTCGTTAGTCCAAATGGCATCACTAGGAACTCGTAATGATCGTAAAAAATCCTAAATGTTGTCTTGTAAACATTTGCTTCTTTGACTCTCAGTTGATGGTACCCAGATCGGAGATCAATCTTAGAATCGAAGCTCCACGAAACTGATAGAATAGATCATCAATCCTCGGTAGAGGGTACTTATTCTTGACAGTCAATTTATTCAGTTGCCGATAATCGATGCACATTCACATAGATCCATCCTTCTTTTTCACAAACAAAATTGGTGCTCCCCACGGAGACACACTAGGTCGGATGAACCCTCGATCCAATAACTCTTGAATTTGAGCTTTAAGCTCCACAAGCTCTTTCGAAGCCATTCTATAAGGGGTGCTGGACACCGGAGCTGTATCAGACAAGAGTTCAATCCCAAACGCAACTTCATTGTTTGGAGCTAATCCAGGTAGCTCATCGAGAAAAAAGATCCAAAAAGTCCTTAACTATTCTGATATCTTTAACAGAAGAAACCTCAGAATCTGAAACATCGATGTAAGCTAGATACAGTGAAGAAATCACATTTGACAAATAATTCCGATGCTCCTCAATTACCACTACCTCATTACCCTTCGCAATTTTTAGTACCATCTGTTTGGTAACACAGTCCAAATTCACTTGATCTTTAACTAGCCAGTCCATTCCCAGTAGTAAATCAAATTCTCCAAAAGGGAGTTCCATTAAATCCACCAAAAATATAATTCCTTGGACTTCTAAAGGCACATCTTTGAACAATTTGTTTACCCTCACCGATTGCCCTAATGGACTCAACACAATAACCTCACTTGTGGTACTTTCAACCATTATACCCAGAGTCTTAGACACAGTGCATGCTATATAAGAATGAGCAGACCCAATATCAACCAGTGTAGTATAAGGTACATCATGAATAAAGAATGTACCCTGATGACGTCTGGGTGTCTCCATCCTCTCGGCGATGTGCAGCATAAACCAGAGCTGGTTGCCTCACCTCAGAATGACCAGCACCTCTGCCCGGTGCTTCGCGACCACGGCCTAAACCATTTCCACCTCTGGCTTGACCATGGCCTCTTGGTGGCTGCTATCCACCCCTTGGCGGCTGTACATTACCCAAACCTGTAGCTTGCATCTGCTTAGGCCTCCGTGGACAATCTCTAATATGGTACCCCAATGATCTGCACCTCAAACATGCCCCAATTCTTTTCTAGCATTTGCCCTGATAGCGTATCTCACAATCAGCATAAGACTACGGTCCAGTAACAACAACAGGGGCCCCAATTCTGACTTGTCTATCCACTTTATAGGCATTAGAAAAGAACTTGAGGGCTCTGAATCCCTCTTGTTCCTACCTTTGACCTTTTCATGATTTTGGCACTCAGCGTGCTTCACATCCTCTGCAATTTTTGTGTTATCCACTAATGCAGCAAAATCACTCTCCCTCTATGGAGCTATCAGAACCCTTAGACTATCCCTGAGGCCATCCTCGAAGTGAACATATGGCTCATATTCAGTTGCCACCATCCTACGCGCATAGCGGCTAAGTCGCAAAAATTTCTACTTATACTTAGCTACCGTTTTATTCTCTTGAGTCAAATTTAGAAACTTTCTCCTCCGGGCATCCACATAACTAGCACCCACATATTTTCCTTGGAAAGCAGCCTTGAAAAACTCCCAGGTCAACCGGTCAGGCTGAGTTCTCTCTTTAACTGTAAGCCACCACTAATAGGCTTAATCTCGTAGCAGTGACACTGCACCTTTTAGTTTCTGCTCGGGGGTGCAGTCGAGGTCATCCATGATCCTCTCTGTGGCCTCAATCCAATATTCAGCCACATTAGGGGAAAGTTCAGTGATACCCTTAAAGATCTCACCCCATTAGACCGGAGTTGTTCCGTAACCAACTTACAGCCCATAGTACCAGTATTGGGCCTAGCGACCCGCTCTAGAATTCTCAACATAGCTTGGGACAGTGCGTCGTCCCCAGCTGCACGATTATGAGACCTAGTGTCAGTTTTAGGTGAAGGCGATGCCTCTCTAGCTTCAACGTTAGGCATGTGGCTCGATGATAAAGACCCAACCCGAGTACCTCTACGGCCTCCGCTGTAGCCTCTTGTACCCCTTCCACAAGTACCCCTAGTGCTCATTATCGAATTACGCTTTTATCTGTATTAATACTTTTATGCATCAATTTTACAGTTCAAGTGTTTATTAACGAATATTTTATGAAAAATAGTATCAGTTATTCAGAGTTTTGTTGTGGCAGACCACAGTCTTACTACAGTTCAGTACAGTCTACTGCCTATAGTCTTAGTATTTCAATTTAACAGATAGTAGTTTCAGAGGACTTATAGAATCAGTGCCAGAGACTCGGTAGACCACACATTCAGTAAAAACATTTCAAAACACTTTCAAATCATTTGAAACAGTTCTTTTTGGAATTTTAAGTTTTTAGAGAAAACCTAAATCCAGAGCCAAATTTTACAGCTAGGCTCTAATACCACAAAATGTAACACCCCAGACCCAGCCCAGACGTTATGGCCGAATCTGGCGATGTCATATTGAAGTGTTTTTCACAAAATAGGATATCGTTGAAAATTCTATTTTATATTCAATCTCTTTGTGTCCTTAACGAAAATTTTAAGAATATCTCGTCCACTGTTAAAATTCTAGTCATTTAGAAAATTTTTAAACATATTAAAATGTTATTAATTTTGAATACATTCTTTCTTGCGGAAGCTATTAAAACATGTTGCGTAAACGTGGTGTTTTGAAAACATTTATCTTTTGAAAACTCGCGTCCTACTGCTAGCAGATAAAAATTAAAATTTAAAACCCAAATTAATGGATAAACACTTTAAAAGGCCTTATTACAAAAAATACATAAATTAAAATACGTATAAATTAAAATATAATAACGAAGTCCATGCAGTTGTGTGGCCACCTTTGAGTCCCTCGTAACACTGACCCGCCTAAGACTGGGGATTACCTGCACAGATAACAAAAGGGTGAGTTTACAAAAACTCAGTGTGTAATCCCTTAATAACATACAGTCAATCATGCAATAGGCAAATACAGTCTGGGCCTAAGCCCGTTTCAGTAATAGTCCAGTATCAATTAGGTCCTTAGCCCATTACAGTATTAGTATCAGTGTGGGCCTTAGCCCATTTCAGTGACAGTAACAGTACATAATGCAAACAGAAATCCTACCAACTAGCCTCTACACTCCACTCCGTCTAGCCGTACACTCCATGTGGGGATAAAATCAATCCACCCATCCCTACACTCCAAAATATAGCACCGACTGTGGCACTAAACAGTATTTGCAGCAGAGCTGCCAGTACAATACACTTCCTCTAATCATAATAAACCTATCCCCATGGAATATGTCATGCGTCATGGCATAATATTATGTGTATACAATATATATAATGGCATGCTCGAATACAGTCATACATATCATAGGGGCATACTAGTCATTTTACCTCATAGGGGCATAACAGTCATTTCATCATATTGGAGTCTAGGTGTGCTTACCGACCCAACAGTAGGTCCACAGCCGTCTTGGGCGACCCGTGCAACCTTATCAGTCAAATGCCCATAATACAGGCCTATGTGGGCCCACACACCCGTGTGGCCCACAAAGCCTAAGAATGGCCTTGGCCGTGTAAACTACACCACCTAGACCAATAATCTCCACACGACCGTGTGGTTTACCCGTGTGGGGCCCACGAGCCCATGGGGCCCACACGACCCATTCCGGCCCAACGTGGCCCAAAATAGCCTAAGCCCATGAAATCTCTCATGGTGGCCTCTACGATCAAATGCCCACATTTATGCATTCAGATTACCATTCGAGCGGGCACACGCCCGAGTAGTGTCATTGGTCACATTTTTCAGCTTTTTGTCGAGTTACGATTTAGGCAGTGTTTACACACTTTTGTTTGCTAAAAGTGCTAAAAGTCCACGAGCACCAAAACATACATATTCATACAAGGCATTCAATTAGTTTCTTGATACTAGGGTTAATTTCCCTCTTTACAACACTTAACTCAAAATAACATTCGATAAAATAACATTCGATACTTGCCTTGATTGAAAGAGTATGGTTTAGCCCGCTTAACCCGTTAACGAAGGCTGATTACACCCTCCTAGTCGAATAGTTGCATTATCAGTGAAATCCATTAACGATGATTGCATAAACACATGACTTGAATCAATATATACTGGCTTATTGAAAACACAAAACTAAAGACAGGGGAAAGTAAGGCAATCAGCCAACACCCTAATATACAAGTCATGCACCGGAGTTCGATACATGAGAAATAAGGACCAAGTTACCTTTATTCGAGTGAGAAAGAAAGGTTTCAAACGCTATAGTAACACTTGTAAATTCCTTCACTTCTCGAGAAGTTCTAACACCGCAAGAACACCATAAAAGAGAGAGAAGATGAGAATTGGCAATAAGAGAAACAGAGGAGAAATGCCAAAAGTGTAGAAGTCAAAACAGGAACTTACCAATCACTATTCGGCCAACACACCGAGTGAAAAGGGAAGGAATTAAGAGAAAGCAGAGAAAAGAAAGGAAGGGGAGAAGAGACAAGGTATTCAGCCTAAGGACAACAACCGACTGTGGAAGGGAGAAGGTGGAATAATCGGTCAAGAAGGTCACAAAAGGAACAAGGAAACTGAAAGAGTAACTTATCAAACCGAAAATGTTGAGAGCAGAAAGGAGTTAAAAGTAATCAGTCAAGAGAGAGACCAATTGAGAAAGAAAAGGAAAGAACTCCGTTAACAAGAAGGAACTAGTCGAAAAGAGAGCACACAATTTCAAATCATAGGAACAAAATACCTGAATGGTCAAGCAATATCTGGCCTTAACAAGGAAAAAAAAGTAAAATAATTGACAGAAAACGAGTTAGAGAGCAAGGTACCCAAACCAAAATCGAAATCTCTCCAAAACTGAATTCAAAAGGGTGCCTACTATCCCAATTCGGCTCCAACACTCCCTCAACTTCACATCCCCTTGATTTTCTTCTAAACTTTCTCCACAATATCCTCAGACCGATCACTATCCAAATCCCCCTTTTCTCCTCCTAAATTTCAGCTACTCAATCCCCTACACCCCTCAAACACTCCAATTATCCAAACATCAGAGTTCCACTAACATACAACCACTCACATGGCAACTTGTAAAATAAAACACACCCTGCTCGTAGCAGGACTCGAACTCAAGTCTCTTAGTAATAGTAACACGCCATTATCCCCTAGACCAGTAGGCTTTTAATGACTTGATATCCCCACAATTATTTAAAAACCTACTGTCTAGAGCCAAGGGTTTTATTCAATTAAAACAAAAATTTTTGCATAAGCCAAGGTTTGAACCTAAGACTTTTCACACTTCTCAAGACCCTTAACCACTGAAGCAAGCATATATTTGTGCAACACAACATACAAAAAAATAATTTAATATTTGGGGTGTTACAGATGGCTTAGTATTATGGAAATTTTAATGTTTCAAAAGGGTTATACCAGTAATTTGGTAAATAATGATATATTCAATAAAACAAAAATTAAATTGTCATCTTCCAAAACCAAACACCACCGAAATTTCAAAGAAAAAAAAGGCCATGGGAGCTTGCTAGGTTTAGCAATGGTGTCATTGTGTGCATGGTATGCAATTTTGTCCTGTTTTTAATGATTTTTATGTTTTTAGAGTCGTAGCTTAATCTAGCTAGCCAAGGGACAAATTTGCAAAACTGTTAAAGAGCTAGGATTTCACCATTGTTGAATGTGGATGTGTTTTGAAGTTTAATGGTAGAAAATGAATGGTTGCTGTTAGATAAACAACATTTGTTAAGTGATTTTGAATGAAATTGTAAAATAGGGATTAAATTGAGAAATGTGATAAACTGTATGGTAAAAGTGTGAATACGTGAAATATATGGGCTGCTATAAGTACGTTTAATATTCGGCTAGGCTTGGGTAGGGATAAAATTGAATGAATTTCATTTTACGAGCCTAGGGACTAAATTGTAAGGAAGTCAAATGTTTAAGGGAAAAATAGTAATTTTGCCATAACATGAAATTGGATTAAATTGAATAGAATAAGTATTAAAGTGGTTAAATTTGATTATATATAGATCAAGAAAAGCTACGTTCGGAATTAGATCGGGGGAAAAACAAAGTAGTGGATTGAACGCTTGATTTTCTCCTTATTAATTCCAGGTAAGTTTGTATGTTTAATAAGCATTAAATTATACGTGTTCGAATGCTTAATTGTTATAATTGAGATGATACGATACCATGGAAATTCTCGATGAGTTACCAACAATGTATAAATCCTGATTGAACCTTAGGAATAGATAGGATACAAATGACATGTCATTAGGGGTTACTGTGTTTTGGGTGCTGGTCTGCACATTCTATTGGTGGCTGAGTTTTCTGGCATGTGTTGCGGTTATTTGTCAGCTTGTGTGAGCAGTGTAACAACTCGATTTAAGGTCTAGTCAGAACAGTTCTTTCAAGACCACAAATCTGAAATAATAAAATTTATTTTTATTATATTTTTATGGTCAACAATTTAACAAAATGATTTTGTGAAAATTTCATTTGAAAATTTTGATGTTTGGGCACTCAATTTAGTCAACAGGACTAAATCGTAAAAAGTGCAAAAGTTGAGTTCTACATGCTAGAGGTGTCCAATTGTTATGAAATTTTAAATTGGAGGTCCATATATGGTAATTAGACCCTTGGTTAAGTTGGCGGACAAAAATGGACATGGTTAGGCATGTTTCCAAAGTTTTTCATTAAGGGCATTTTGGTCATTTAGTTATTAAAATGAATTAAAAACAAAATTAAAAGCCAATTTTTGTCCATCTTCAACCTCTTGGCTGAAACTTGCATGGAGAAACCATGGCTAGGGTTTTTCAAGCTTCCAAGCTTGATTGTAAGTCCGTTTTAGCCCCGTTTTTAATGATTTTTACGTTTTTCCAACCCCTATAACAAGATCAATCTATTTCTACCATTTATTTGAGCTAGGGTTGATGTTTAAAAATTTACCCATGTGTTACATGTGTATATTTTGATGTTTAAGAGAGGAATATGAATGTTTGTTGTGTAGTTTTCGGTGAAAATGCTAAAAAGAACTAATTTGTAAAAGTTATAAAATTTGTCATAAAAGTGTGATTTAGTGGAAATTGTGAGCTGCTATAATTATGAAAATAATTCGGCTAGGCTTAAAGTGCAAAAAAATTGAATAAAAATCATTTTACGAGCCTAGGGGAAAAAGTGTAAACATGATAAAGTTTAGGGGCAAAAATGTAATTCTACCATAATATGATTTTTGGGTCACGATGAATAATGTGACTAATTAGCAAGTTAAATGTGATATTATAGATCAAGGAAAATGAGATTCAGACTTAAATTGGGAAGGTACAAGATTATGGACTATAATGGAATAATTAGCCGTGCTTAAATTCGAGGTAAGTTCGTGTGATAATAATAATAATGCAATGTCATACTTGAATTGTAAATTATATTATTGTCTCATAAATTGAATGAGTTGTAATACGGATGTATACGACGAGAATTTGACAAGTACCTACGATAATGTTATCATTGATTGTGACTGAATCTAAATTGGAAAGTTGATTTGAACTTGTTGAGTTAAAGGTTATTGTAAGCTATGCATGAGAAGTGATCTACAATATATCTATGATGTGATGACAATGTGATGAATTGTGATTTTGTGTTAAAAAGCGATTATCATGATTATTAACATTATGTGAAATCATGAGCTTAATTACCATCATGAGATATATGATTAGGTCCTAGGGACAAGTTTCTACGAGATGTGTATTTGAAGAAGCCCCAGGTGACCTTGAGGAATGCTTAGGATTCAAATATCATGACACCAAGGTTAATGAGATCCCGTGTAAGACCATGTCTGGGACATGGCATCGGCATCCGAGATGAGAGCCAGTGTAAGACCATGTCTGGGACATGGCATCGACGTAGATATGTGTGCCAGTGCAAGACAATGTCTGGGACATGGCATCGATTTTGATACGTGTGCCAGTGTAAGACCATGTCTGGGACATGTCATTAGTGTTAATATGTGTGCCAGTGTAAGACCATGTCTAGAACATGGCATTGGCATTGATATGTGTGCTAGTGTAAGACCATATTTGGGATATGGCATCGGCGATGATATGTGTGCTAGTGTAAGACCATGTCTCGAACATGGCATTGGCACCAATTTGAGACTTCGTATAAGACCATATCTGAGATATGGCATCGACATGTGGATCCATGTAAGACCTTGTCTGGGACATGGCTTTGGTATTTTATTTCATGTACAATGATTCCGAACGTCCTTCTATATTCCGGGTGGTTCAACGAACTATTCAAGATTTTGGTTAAGAAGTGGAGTAATATGAGTAAGAATATATGGTATAGGTATGTACGTGAATCTCTAAGCTCATGGTTATTGAGATTTTGAAATGTCGAGACCTCGGTGAGCTAAGATGTATGAATTATGATTATGAATTTTGTTGCAATATCATGCTAACTTACATTGTGTAATTGAACATCAAATTCTTGAGATGGTGAGTTCATGATTAGTTGAAAATAATCTTATGATAGCTAACATTATATTGCACAAAACAGAGTTGGACAACTGCAGTAGTCCGACTTTGAAAATCCACTAAAAATTGTGGAAATCTAATTAGAGACTGAATAAGATATGAAATTAAATCTTATTGAGTCTGGTTTCACATATAGGAAATGGTGTAAGCAAAAGAATTTCATATTATGAGATATTTGAATTTTTGTAAGACAGGGTTAGAGTGATTTCAGGCTCCCTTGTCTCACTAAAAATTGTACAAGAATAATTAAGGGTTAGAACTGATATGACTAAGTTCTTAATGAATCTATTTTCAATAGAAACAAACGGGAACATCATCCAAATCCCATACGATAGGATAAATAATTTTTAGTGAATGAGGGTTGAAACTGTCAAACAGCAGTACAAGGGAGAATTGAAAGAATATACTATATGTATTGGCCAGACCAAAAATTCTAAAAATTTTATGGTAAGAAGATATGTGAGTGTAGTTTTAGGGAAAATTAGCAGATCTTAATTTGGAGTTTCGTAGCTCAAGATATTAATAATTTAGTTATTATGACTCGAGTAGACAACTTGACTGGAATATGAGCAAATAGTGGAATTATGTGCAACTTCGATTGTGTTACCATGAGAATATGTTGTAAGAATTTGGAAAAGCACGTTAATAAATTGCTTATTATTATTTTTGTACGGACTTACTAAGCTATAAAGGTTACCCCCTCCTTTCCATTTCTTTAGAGTTGTCAAGTTAGCTCTGGGTTGGAGATCGTTGGAGGCAGCATCACACTATCAAATTATCAAGTTGGGGTATTAATAAACCTTAAGTGTTTTGAAGTGAGTGGCACGTATAGAGACTTAGTACTTTATGATATGCGTTTCATGATTTGGCCAATTGAGTTGGCTTATAATGATTCATTTGTATAGAGCCATGAGATATGGCTTATATTTGATCATTGAGTTGTATACCTAATTGATTTTGCATGACTGATCTAATGTCTTGATGATGTGCTTGTTGTGATGGCTTAGTATCGATGAATGTATGATATGGTATGCATATTTGATGGATGAACTTTGATCAATATATGTGACCATATTCTTAGCATAAAAGTGTAAATTTAGAGTAAGTTAATGATGTTAATGAAGAATGAAATTAGTGTGGAATGCCTTATGGAAACATGTTAATGTGAGTGTGTGATATGTGACATTAAGGATATGAATTAGACATGACTATAAAAGCTAGATGACTAAGTGGAGAATATCAGCATGAAGACAACCATGGTATAAGGGTATAAGTGGTAGTGAAGATGACAAGGCCAAATGAATATGATTTGGTATGTCTAGACTTGATATAAAATGAGTATGAGAAACACAAGTATGATGACATGCAAATGCTATGTTTGTGACTTAATTGAGGATTTTTAATCTCTAATTGGATGCCATGATATATGCCTTTGATGTTGTATAAGTGCGTGAGGGATTAAGGTTGACCAAGGCTTGGAAAATAGCCTAAGTGTTGGCCATACAGATAGAGAGAGGGCCGTGTGTCTCATCTGTGTGGAAGCACGGCCTAGCAGACGGGCGTGTGTCTTCGCCGTGTGACCTTAAAATATTGCTGACATCATAAACAGAGAGTTACACGGGCTGAGGACATGGGCGTGTTTGAGCCACACGAGCGTGTGTGACCACACGGCCTACCCACACAGGCGTGTAACTCTCCAAAACTAGAAAATTTTCTAAGTGTTGTAAAAAGTTCGTAAGTTCTCGATTTAGTCCTGAACCACCCTCAATGTATGTTTTGTGCCTCGTAAGCCAATATAAGGGACATTATGAATATGAATGAATGTTTTTAATCTGAACAAAAAAATTTTTATGGCCCGATTTTTCATAGTTGTGTACGTTTAAGTCTGGTAATGCCTCGTACCCTATCCTGACCTCGAACTCGAGTAAGAGGTGTTACATTTAGTAGTATCAGAGCTATGGTTTAATTGGTTTTCAAACTAACCTAGCATGTGTGAGAGTCTAACTATACATGCCACATATAATCTGTGATAGTGTGATGTCTCCCGACGCGGATGAGATTTATCTTGCTTAGATAGAGATACTCTCCAATCGAGCTACACCTAATCATGTTGGTAGTGATGCTAAAGTATTTGAGCAGAGTATGCTTATGATGAATTGAGGCTTATAAAGGTATAAATAAAGGTTTATAATATAAATGTGATGACATTATTATGATGATGATGAATGTTAAGTTACATATGTGTATATATGAGAGTCGAGTTAGAGGCTTTACGACCTCACCCCCTTACCAATGAGGTGTTCTATGGTGAAATTTCACGAGAATTATGCTGAATGAGTTCCCTAGTGAGAAACTGAAGAATTCAGTGGTAGAATAAATATAAAGGTGATCAGAAATAGTGAAAGGAATAATGTTTGTATAGTAAGATGTCTGAGTATGACAGTTGCAATTGAGCAGATTATGACCATCTCTTCTGAGGTATTCTATGTGTTCAATTGTTCTCAGAGGTATTCATATGGCTATCTATCTTCTGATCAAATCCTTATTGTAGGGGAATTTTTTATAAACATGATAGCAGACGAAAACATTATTAGTCTGTTGGAAATCAATGAGAAAATGCATATGATGCTATGATTCTGATTCTAATGATTGTTGCTCTATTTGGTATAAATATGGAAAATGCATTGTCCTTATAGCATTTGGTTTCAGTGAGTCTGAATGGTATTTTATAGAGGTCTTTATTATTTCATTTGGCATGTGTTCTTAGAAATTCTGTATGTCTACATATCTTGAATGCCATTATATTGGTTTTCTTGTTATTCCTAATGTTAAAATGTATAAAACGTGATTTGTTTGTGTGGGATATCAATGGGTCGGAACTAAATATGTCTATATGGCTATATCTCTAGTCTAATCATGGGAACACAGTGATACTGATATAAGGTTTTCTAGTCTTTATAAAAAGGGTTGAAATTGGCCAAAGTATAGATTGCGACAGTTCGAGTTCAGATTGTATATTAGTTTTCATTTTTACCGGTAATCTTGATTTATATTGGATTAGAAAGAAGCTTTATGTTTTGTTTGAGCTAAAACAGTTTATAAAGAATTTTAACTTGTGTTGTGAAATAATTATAAAAAATTGTATGTTTGAATTGTTCTATAATCAGCGTGAGGGGAATACTTGAATTATTATTAATTAATAATTAAGATCGACTCAGTTTTTCAAACTGTATGGGTTATTTGTTTGAAAGATTAAATGAGATATTTATATCCGAGTCTATTCCCATGTCTGGAAACAGAATTTCATTTCTTTATGAGTAAAAGACGGGTATTCAGAATGAAGAATGTATATTTTAAAAGACATTATTATGAGTCGAAGTTGTACTGATTGATAAAGTTATTGCCTTCATGAATATTTGGATGGTCTGTTACATGCTAGTAAGGTTCAAAATGGTTGGAAGTATTGTTAACCGAAATATTAGATTTGAAACAACCTGCCTCGGGCATAGTGTTCTTGATTTTTTGAGATACGATATTGAATAAATTGGGATGTGTTTCAAGGCCAGAAAGTAACGTAATAGCTGAAAGTATCCGATGTTATGGAAAGATTCGAAATAGCATATATACTTTGAACCATTGAAAGATGATGACTTAGTTATTGTTTGATCTTTGAGAACAACAAAATGCAGTTACTAGTATAAGGGTTGAAAATCCTCGACTTCATTGAGAATGATGGTTATACGGTTGATCGTGTCTATTGATGGTTCGATCTTAATTGGGTTCAAGACTTAAAATTGAAGTTTTATTGTAAGTCTGTGTAGCCGGGAAATGCGTTAGTAATCTGTGAACTAAGGGAGTACAATATTGATACTAGAATGAAATGGGAAAGAGCTACTATAGATTTCATGGCTGGATTATCCCCGTCTCTGAAAAAGAGAAATGTTACGTGAATTGTTGTCCTCTGTTTAGCGAAATTGCAAATTGTTTCGGCATGTACAAAATTCTCACTTGACAGGTAAATGGAATTATGTATCTCTGAGGTTGTCAGATTTCTTTGAATGTTAGTATTCATTAATCGGATTGAGATTAGAGGTTTATATTGTGACCTCTTGGGAAAGCTAAAGGGAGCTTTGAAAATTTACAAGCAACTGAGAGATCGAATTCGCAAACTATAGGACCATATGAAACTATAGAGAATATAAGGCCGTGATGAATTGACTAGTTTCACCATTTGAATTCGAAAGGTTTCAAGTATATTATGTGTATGTGTGTTATGACAGTATGGATCAGATTCTTCGTGTATATGAGACCTCCGACATAAGTCAAGATTCAGTTGATGTGTTGTATAACGAAGAAATACTCATGACCTTGGAAGGAAGGATTGAAGTGTTAGGAACTAAAAGTTCAGTATCAGTAAAGGTTCTCTAATGATGTTATGAATAAAGGAGCTTGCGAAAATAAAACCTCATTTCCGGTAAGATTTTCGGGGACAAAAATTCCTAAAGGGGGAGAATTGTAACAGCTCGATTTAGGGTCTAGTTAGAACAGTGGTTTTGAGACCACAAATTTGATGTAATAAAATTTATTTTTATTATATTTTTATGGTCTACAATTTCACGAAATGATTTCGTGATAATTTCGTTTGAAAATTTTTACATTTGGGCACTCAATTTAGTCAAAAGGACTAAATCGTAAAAAGTGCAAAAGTTGAGTTCTACATGCTAGAGGTGGCCAATTGTTATGAAATTTTAAATTGAAGGTCTTTATACGGTAATTAGACCATTGGTTAAGTTGGTGGACAAAAATGGACATGGTTAGGTATGTTTACAAACTTTTTGATTAAGGGCATTTTGGTCATTTAGTAATTAAAATGAATTAAAAACAAAATTAAAAGCCAATTTTTGTCCATCTTCAACCTCTTCGCTGAAAATTGCATGGAGAAACCATTGCTAGGGTTTTTCAAGCTTCCAAGCTCGATTTTAAGTCCGTTCTAGCCCTGTTTTTAATGATTTTTACGTTTTTGCAATCCGCGTAACAAGATCTATCTATTTCTACCATTTATTTGAGCCAGGGTTGATGTTTAAAAACTTATCCATGTGTTACATGTGTGTTTTTTGATGTTTAAGGGAGGAATATGAATGTTTGTTGTGTGTTAAACGACTTTTATTAAGTAGTTTTCGGTGAAAACGCTAAAAAGGACTAATTTGTAAAAGTTATAAATTTTGACATAAAAGTGTGATTTAGTGGCAATTGTGGGCTGCTATAGTTATGAAAATTATTCATCTAGGCTTAAAGTGCAGAGAAATTGAATAAAAATTATTTTACGAGCCTAGGGGAAAAAGTATAAATATGATAAAGTTTAAGGGCAAAAACATAATTCTACCATAATATGATTTTTGGGTCACGATGAATAATGTGACTAATTAGCAAGCTAAATGTGATATTATAGATCAAGAAAAATGAGATTCGGACTTAAATCAAGAAGGTACGAGATTATGGACTAAAATAGAATAATTAGCCATGCTCGGATTCGAGGTAAGTTCGAGTGATAATAATAATAATAATGCAATGTCATACTTGAATTGTAAATTATATTATTATCTCATAAATTGAATGAGCTGTCATACAGATGTATACGATGAGAATTTAACAAGTAAGTACCTATGATAATGTTATCGTTGATTGTGACTGAATCTAAATTGGAAAGTTGATTTGAACTTGTTGAGTTAAAGGTTATTGTATGCTATGCATGAGAAGTGATCTACAATATGTCTATGATGTGTGATGACAATGTGATGAATTGTGATTTTGTGTTAAAATATCATGATTATTAACATTATGTCAAATCATGAGCTTAATTACCATCATGAGATATATGATTCGGTCCTAGGGATAAGTTACGACGAGATGTGTATTTGAAGAAGCCCCAGGTGACCCTGAGGAATGCTTAGGATTCAGATATCATGACACCATGTTTAATGAGATCCCGTGTAAGACCATGTTTGGTACATGGCATCAGCATTCGAGATTAGAGCTAGTGTAAGACCATGTCTGGGACATGACGTCAGTGTTGATATGTGTGCCAGGGTAAGACCATGTCTGGGACATGGCATCGGTGTTGATATGTATGCCAGTGTAAGACCATGTCTGGGACATGGCATCGGCACTGATATGAGACTTCGTATAAGACCATATCTGGGATATGGCATCAACATGTGGATCCATGTAAGACCATGTCTGAGACATGGCTTTGGTACTTTATTTGGTGTATGGTGATTTCGAGCGTCCTTCTGTATTTTGGGCTGTTCAACGGACCATTCAAGATTTTGGTTAAGAAGTGGAGTAATATGTGTAAGAATATGTGGTACAGGTATGTACGTGAATCTCTAAGCTCATGGTTATTGAGATTTTGAAATGTCGAGACCTCGATGAGCTAAGATATATGACTTATGATTATGAATTTTGTTTCAATATCATGCTAACTTACATTGTGTAATTGAACATGGAATTCATGAGATGGTGAGTTCATGATTAGTTGAAAATGAACTTATGATAGTTATCATTATATTGCACTAAAACAGTGTTGGACAGCAACAGTAGTCTGACTTTAAAATTCCACCAAAAATTGTGGAAATCGAATTAGAGACTGAATAAAATATGAAATTAAATCTTATTGACTCTAGTTTCACATATAGTAAATTATGTAAGCAAAAGAATTTCATATTATGAGATATTTGAATTTTTGTGAGACAGGGTCAAAGTAATTTCGGGATCCCCTATCTTAACTTTGGAAAATCACTAAAAATTATACAAGAATAATTATGGGTTAGAACTGATATTACTAAGTTCCTAATGAATCTATTTTCATGAGAAACAAACAGGAACATCATCTGAATCCCATATGGTGAGATAATTAATTTTTAGTGAAGTGTTGAAATTGTCAAACAGCAGTACAGGGGAGACTTTAAAGAATAAACTATACGTATTGGCTAGACAAAAAATTTTGAAAATTTTATGGCAAAAAGATATGGATTCTAGTTTTAGGTAAAATTAGCATATCTTAATTTTGAGTTCCGTAGCTCAAGATATTAATAATTTAGTGGCTATAACTCAAGTAGACAGCTTGACTGGAATATGAGCAAATAGTGGAATTATGTGCAACTTCGATTGTGTTAGCATGAGAATATGTTGTAAGAATTTGGCAAAAGCACGTTAATAAATTGCTTATTATTATTTTTGAAAGGACTTACTGAGCTATAAATCTTACCCCCTCCTTACTAAGCTATACACTTCCTTTGTTCACATACATCTTTCATTTACATCACACACAATTTGTAACAAATATCAAATAACTTGCTTACCTTATTTCAAGTATATAATAAGCTAATTCGTACCAGGTCAATCAGCTCCTTTTACATATTCATTCACAACTTTTCGTTGCCCGATGAACCATTCAGAATTGGATAGGACACTCAGATAATCACACATATCGTACAATGCCAACGTCCTAGACGTGGTCTTACATGCAATCACATATCGATGCCACTATCCCAGACAACATCTTACTTGAAACATATATCGAAATGACATATCGATTCCATGGTCTTACTCGCACATCACATAATGATATCCTATGTCATGACATTGTATCCTAGCTATTCCTAAGGTTCATACGGGACTTCCGGGCGTCGTAAATCAGTCGAAACAAATTCAAAAACATAGTAGCCAAGCTTGTATACATTCGGCTAGTATAAATATAAATTCACATATTTCATTTCAGCATGTATAATTTAAATTTAATTAGAATTAAGTACATCTATTTGCTTATAAACTTACCTCGGACGATGTAAAACGGAACAGGACAACTAGTCGACAACTTTCGTTTTCCCCGGATCCAAATCTGATTTCTTTGGTTCTTGATCTAAACTTATTCAAATTAAGCTCATTCAAACATATTTTCATTCAATTTAGTCCAAAAACACAGAAATGGGCAAATTACCATTTTATGCAGACATTTTTACTTTTTACAATTTAGTCCATATTGCACAAAACACAAAATATGCAAAATTTCCCTATACCCATGTTTGGTTGAATCTTACCCATTACCATACAAGTCCATATATTTAATTTATTTCACATTTTAGTCCCTTAAATTATTATTTTTGCAATTTAGTCCTAATTACTCAAAATCATCAAAAACTCCAATACAAAACATGTTAATCTAAAATATATCTTTCATATTTCATCATCAAACAACAAAAATCACAGGCTCTCAACAATGGCGTAACTCAAAATATCACCAAAATAAAAAAATTCAAGCATGGGTTTACTAGTACTCAAAGCAACGATCTCAAAAACGTAAAAATTATCAAAAACCAAGTAAAAACGAACCTTAAATCATGCTTGGGAGGTGGCCGAACCTTGAAACCTTGTTCTTTTCTTTCTTATTTTCATATTCGGTCTTGTAAGAATAATATCCACTTTGATTTTTAATTATGTGTTTATATTATATACATTTTATTACCTAATTTACTTATTTACCTTGGTATTTTAATATAAAACATTTATAATGGTTGTCCACAATCGTCCATCATTTTAAAATATGGTTTAATTGCAACATAAAACCTCCATATTAAAAGAACCACAACTATTCAGCCCTTTCACACTTTACCACCGAATTTTCCTTTTACGCGATTAAGTCCTTTTATTTAATCGGACACTCAAACGACAAAATTAAATCACAAAAATTTTACACATGTTAATTCACACATAATAAACACAAAAAAATAATTTTTAAATATTTTTCTGACTCGAATTTGTGGTCCTAAAACCACTGTTCCGACTAGGGTCTATATCGGGCTGTTACAACTCTCCCCCCTTAGGGATTTTCGTCCCCGAAAATCTTACTTGTGAATAGGTTCGGATAACGCTCTTTCGTTACATCCTTTGATTCCCACATTGTTTCTTCAAGTCCGTCTTTAGGCCACAGTACCTTAACTAACGAAATTTTCTTATTTCGCAATTCTTTAATCTCGCGAGCCAGAATGTGAATCGGTTCTTCCTTATATGTCATATCGAACTTAGTCTCAATCTTAGACAGACTAATCACATGTGAGGGATCCAATCGATGTCTACGAGGCATCGAAACATAGAATACATCGTGGATGTTTTCCAACTCAAGTGGCAACAGCCGTCAATAAGCAACCGACTCGATACGCTTTATAATATCATACGGTCCAATAAATCTCGGGCTCAATTTGCCTTTACGACCGAATCTGAGTATTTTCTTCCATGGTGAAACTTTCAAAAATACTTTGTCTCTGATCTGAAACTCTATATCTTTTCGTTTCAAGTCCGTATACGATTTTCGACGATCTGACGCTATTTTCAGACTTTCACGGATCACTTTTACTTTTTTGTTCAGTCTCTCTGATCAAATTGACCCAGTGCATCTTATTTCCACTAAGCTAAGCCCAATACAATGATGTACGACATTTACGACCATATAAAACTTCATAAGATGCCATTTTGATACTCAATTGAAAGCTATTATTGTACGCAAATTCAATCAGAGGTAAGTATCCTTCCCACGTACCTTAGAACTCGAGAATGCAACATCTGAACATATCCTCAAGTATCTGAATGATTCATTCGAACTAATCATCTGTTTACAGATGGAAATCAATGCGAAAATGTAATTTCGTACCTAGTGCATTATAGTTTCTTCCAAAATCGCGATGTAAACCTCGGATCTCTATCTGAAAAGATAGATATAGGCATACCATGCAATCTCACAATCTGAGAAACTTATAATTCAGTCAACTTATTTAGCCAGTAGTCTATACATTTCGGAATAAAGTGAGCCGATTTAGTCAATCTATCCACAACAACCCAGATTGCATCTTTCTTACTCGGTGTCAGTAGTAAATCAGATACAAAATCTATCATGACTTTGTCCCACTTCCACTCAGGTATCATGATAGGCTGAAGTAACCCTGAAGGAATCTAATGCTCACTTTTACTTGTTGACAGATTAAGCATTTTGAAACAAAGTCAGAAATGTTTTGTTTCATACCATGCCACCAGTAAAGCTGTTTCAGATTATTGTACATCTTCGTACCACCTAGGTGAATAGATAATCGACTATTGTGAGCTTCATTCAAAATTATTTGAATCAACTCTGAATTTCTCGGTTCACATATTCGGTTTCTAAATCTCAGACAATCCTCAGCATCCACTCTGAATTCTGAATCAACATTCGAATCACATTGAGCTCGTTTTGCTAACAAATCGTTATCAACTTTCTGGGCATCACAAATTTGTTGAACAAATAACAGTTTTGCTTTTAATTCAACTATTATTGAACCATCATCAAACATAGCCATAAGCGCATTCATTGCACATAAAACAAACAATAATTTTCGATTTAGAACATCAGTAACAACATTAGCCTTTCTCGGATGGTAGTCAATGACAAGCTCATAGTCTTTTAACTGCTCTAACCATAAGGAATCACAAAATATCTCTGTATATTCTATTATTAGAACATAGTTCAACCCGTTCATTGCCACATGACTTGGGTTCATAAACTCTTCTTAAATTTAGGCTAAATTAGAACTAATATTTTAGTGGATAATGTCTTCATGCAAAAGAAAGGTTAAACAATTGAACTAGCTTTAATTTACCACAACATTTCTTAGATAGAATTGTTCTGGTAGACAAAATTATGTATCAAGTCCTCAAAAATACAAATTCCTTTTTCTATACTACCTTATAGATCACACATGTACGCTTAAGGTTTATTACCCGTCTGGTAGATAGATTCAAACACATATAACACAATCTTCTTTTAAACTTAATAATTCAAATCAGACTAAATTACTAGATCAGTCCTTTAGAAGAAATTTTTTCTTCTCATTAGAAAGAATAATCCAGACATATCATTTTACAGATGCCACAATCATCAAATAAAAATAATAACGTTATAATAAGATTGTCGTCTTACCTGTAACAATAGATAATGTCTCGACTATTAATGGAGTATCTGAACCCAGAAGAAAATCAAATATGATTTGAGCAGCAACCAATACAGAAGCACAAATTTTATAACTCTAATAATGATACTGCTGTACTCCCAAATTTCAAACAGAAATTATGATTATAATAGATATAACCATTTTTGTCAAATAAAAATCACTTACAGATAATCACACGGGATCATAAGAAAACCGGATTAGTGAAATTTGAATAGTCTGATGCTTTACAGAATATCTAAGAATTACAACCCATATAGAATGATATCATTACCAATGATATCCCAGAAATGATCCAGAAAGAATAGTGTTGCTCATTAATTCTGAAATCCACAGTAACGGAAGCAATATAATCTTTACGCATTTTCAACATAACAATATCCAGTGGAAACATATTATTAGCATTATACAGATTTTACCGTCGACTTTAATATCCACACAATGGAATAAATATCAGAGAAAGACAAAGCAATGTTTAACATAACCCCAAACAAATCAATGATGCTTTCGTCTATAAACATGTTTAGCTAATGTTCTCATACGATAAGAATTCCTTCTGATATTAAACAGTCATAGATACTTCTGAGAATAAATGTACACATTGAATGCCCAAAAGAAATTGTAATAACTGTTTGACTATAACCACTACACTCAGCCATCAATACAATTCAAACATTACCCCTTTATTGACAAAAATTAATTCAGATAAGCTTCCAGTTAATACTTTCTTTAGACAACATACCTAAATAGGTCATTTAATCAGAGATAACTTCTTCTGTAACAGTGATTTTATATAATCTGTATAATTTCCAGAACTATCCAATATATTCTTTAATACTGCCTTCATTTGCTGATTCAATCTCTTTTCTAACCATATTAATAATCTTCTGTACACGGACTTCTATAACTCCACACTCTTGAGCTTATACAACCCAAATCTTACAGATTTCACAATAACATTTCACTAATAAGGGGGATGAGGGTAATAAAGCCTCAAATTTAACTTACACATAAATATACATAAACATACACTTCCATAAATAGTCAATTTATTAATAATTTCACATTTTCCAAACATTTAATAAACATTTACTTTCAATCACTTTTGTTCTTAGCACTTAATTCATTTACCAACTCAAATCACTAATTCATAACCAAAACATTTTAGATAACAATCATAACTCAAATATCATAATCTATATGCTCATATATTTATAGCATTTATCAACATCAATATATCATACTCATTGATCCATACCTTTAAAAATTTCAACTCATCATCAAAATATTTCCATTCAAACATTTGAGTACACATTCTATACTATTAAAATTAGCTCGGTTGAAAAACTTATATGTCTCAACAAAATAATTTTCGTCAGAGTCAGGAGATATCACACTATCGTAGGTTAAATATGGCATGTATAGCTAGACCCTAGGACTACCATAGCTCTGATACCAATAAAATGTAACACCCCTAACCCATATCCATCGCCAAAATAGGGTTCTAAGGTATTACTGAACAAAAGCACGACCCTAAACATTCATACAAATCATATTCATATATGTAAAAGAATGTCTAATTAATTGTTAATCATGAAATTATTAATACATAATACATAAAAAAATACAAATCATATAATGAACATTGTAATGATATTCGAATATCTAATAAACATCAATCATTTTTAAGTCATATTTCTATACATGTATAAATTAAAATCAAATAAAATCTAACACAAGGCATATTAGAAATTAACTTATACGGCATTAATAATCCATAAATGGTCAAATAACTTTCAATGAATAAATAAAACTTATACACATTTTAATCATAATGAAATGGAACTATTGTCAAACATCAGTAATGATGCTAATCAATCTTAGTTACATACTAAAAGTATACTTAATCATTTATTTATAGTTACCCGTTTTATAACACAGTAGCGACTTGAATTGCACTCATTTTACATGCCAAAATGTATATACACAACTAGTCTTTTTTCCACCAATTCAGACATTTAAACATTACATAAAATACATATACTCTTGAATATCACCTGCCTAATACATATTATACCATAGTTAGCTAAATAACCATTATTTAGCTTTTGGCCAATGCATATAAACCAAACTCCTTAACAATACATATATTGGACATACCGTCTATATAAGTCCAAACCAAGGTCAATTGTATACATAACCATGAACATTATAATTAACCGTATTCATTGTCTTATTTTAACAAAGCATATCAACCAACTTCACACATATTTATATATATAAATACCATAGCCGAATCAACTAATATATACCATGACAGATGTATCAAATACTTAGATATATAAATGTAAAAGTCAGATCATCAATCAATTTATTCAATACATAAATCCAGCATCACACCAAATACACTTGTCAGCCAAATTTATCTGTTATTATCATCATAAGTCATAATCGAATCATTTTAACAAAGAGTGACATATCAACATGATTCATACCATATGTATATCATGTCCGACTCCTTCAAACCTCATCCAAATCATCAAGCAGCTTCAATCACATATCACATATACTTCTATCCATGAATGACTTTAGCCGAACCATTCACATGCACATCCTAAGTCATCAATCATTTTTAAAGCATATAGTACCTAACACAAATATTATACATTCATAGCACATAACCTCATGACTAAAATGAACATAAACCATACTTAGCATAACCGAATTCAAACATAAAAGATTAGCCATTTTCGCATGGCTTAGATTACACACAACCAAAATCCATCATTTCTAAGCGTAATCCAGCTTATACATGCCATAGACCCGAATATTCAGCTTCTATATACCGAAGACAGTCGATAGTGTGATAAGCTTCTATGATGATTTCCCGAGCTCTTAGCTTGAGTCCAAAATCTATAAAATAGAAACAACAAGAATGCACACACAAAGTAGGCTTTCATAGCTTAGTAAGTCATAAACAAATAAATGAATATTTGACATAATCAAATCATTTGTGTTAAACCAAATTATACTATCATAGTTACTTTAAATCTTAAGCTTACAATTTCATGTATTTTATATGTAATTTCACATATAGATTATTTATGGCCGAATAAGCATTTATACATCTTAACAAACTATCATTAAATTTTCAAGCCAAAATCTCTTTATCGTAACTTGAATACATATACATCTATATACATAAATTCATAAGTCAAATGATAATAATCACATACATTGTAACACCCTGATTTTTAGGATTTTCGTAATTTTCGAGAATTTGGTAAAATTTTTAAAATTTGGTATTTAGTTGTGAAATTCATAATTGGAGTGTGTAAATGGGCCTATGGAAGGCCAATGTGTTGGCCAAAACCCGGTAGAATTTTTAAATTTTGGACTTAAGGAGTTAGGGGCATTGGATAGGTGGCCTTATTAAAAGATGTGGGTAAAATGTAACACAAGAGAGCCCCTGGCAAAGTGGTTAAGTGACGCTATTAAGGAGCTAAAAAGTGGCGTGTAAGTGGTTGGGGGAAGGCCAAGGTTTGATTCACTAAGCTAGCAACTGTGCTGTTATTTTTGTGTCTTAAGCATGCAGGAGTTTGAAGTCGAATGGAACTCTGTTGGAGAGAGTTTGAATCAGTCAAAGGCATGAACTTAGGAGTGATAAGGGGAGAGATTTTAGGGATTTGAATGGAGTCTTAGTGTTGGCTGAATAGTGGGAATTAGGGAGGAGAAATCAGCTTAGAGGTTATAGGTTAGTATTTCGGCATTAGGGGCTTTAGTTGTGTCGTTTTCTTTTGTTTAAACATCATAGGGTTATTTCTTTTCTTCCTTTTCTTCTCTAGCCGAAATCACCATTCCTTTCATCATTTTTTTTCTTTCTTTCTCTTCTTTTGCCAAAACCAAACAACTACTTTCTTTCCTTTTATCACCCTTGCCGAATAGCCATAAGAGCCAAAACTTTTGAAGTGGTTGTGCCGATTTCACTTAGACCAGCATCCTTCTTTTCTCTCCTTTTGTTGTGATCAATCCCTTCATCCACTAAACTCTAAAAGTCCCCGACGGCAACACCAATACAAAGCCATCACACCATTTCTTTTTCTTGGTCCTAAAAGTCGAAATACCTTAGTTCTAAGGGCATTGCTGAACTAGTAGACCTCTAGGATTCGAAGGCTGCTAGGTGGTTGAGGGCTGAGTCTACTTTGGGTCTAAGCAGTACAGAAGGGAAGACTGTGGTAAGTAATCGTTTTCCAAATCGATTCAGTAGTGTAAATATTAAGAAAAGCCGAAACCCCCTATAGTTTAGGGAGGTTATCGATTTGAGGTATAAGTCTCACTGGGCTTTTTTCATTCGACTTTTATGGTTTGTGTAGTGAAATAGACAACTTTGGAGGAGCAGCAAGGCTTGGAGCATCGGTTTGGATAAGCTTGGATCGAATCATCGGACCCTGTGAAGGTAAGTGATCTATGGCCATTAGGGGTTCTTTGGCCGACTATGGTAAGGAGGATTTTGGATTTGATAAGTATGATTTGTAAACTAAGAATGGTGGAGATTAATTGTAGGTTGTCGTGGGAGACTTTGTTAGCAAACGTCACAAAACAGGTGTGTAACAACCCTCGGAGTAGCTTAGATTAATATTCACTGAAAAGCCGAAATGCTAAAATTCTGGCATTTCGGGAACTTGTGATTTTACGTTTGGTTATAGATGCGATAAATTTGATAAGATCGGTGTTTGGGTCGATGGAATAGGTAAGAGCGCAATGTTGTGCACGATGGTAAGTTGGGCCTCAATGGGCTAAAATTTGGCCCAATGGGCTTTTGGGCCCATTTGGGTAAAATTGATAGAAAATGAAATTTGGAAAAGTTGCATGTTAACACGGTTAGTACTGTTGTAAAATTTGGGTTAAGTGGGCTTAGTGGGCTAAATCGGCATTCGTAGGGCCCATTAGGGGTTTTGGGCCCAAAAGCCCGAATTTGATAAAGTGGGTTAAAGATCATTGTTTAAACACTCGAAAATATTGATAATTGTTAATGAACATGGAAAACCCTGAAAATTGGTAAAATTATGAAATTACCCTTGTAATATGAAAAATGACTATTTTGCCCCTAGGTAAATATACCATTATACCCCCTTGGGTTTAATTATGAATATGATGCATGAGATATTTTATACATGATATGTTATGAGATGCACATGATATGCTATGAAATACTCATTATATGCATGGGTTGGGTTTTATATAAATGGAGGAAGTGCTTAAAGGGCTTTGCCCCAGTTTATCAAAAAGGGCTTTGCCCCAGTTATTAAAAGAGGCTAGGCCTCCAGTTATATGATAAAGCAACTATGCTGCCAGTGGAGAGTAATGTTGGGTGGGTTGAGTTATTCCCCACATGAAGAGCTTGGTTGGTACGGGTGGAGAGTAGCGGATGGTGGGTTGAGTAGTTTCCCCAAAAAGGGGCTTGCATACATTCATTGGTATTATATGTGATATTGAAATGGACCTATGGACCATACCGTTTACAGTAAAGGCTTCGGCCCAGTGATATGATTTATGAAAAGACTTCGGCCTAGTAACTGTCAAACGAAAGGCTTCGGCCCAGTATATGTCGAGACTGAATTAGGGCTTAGGCCCAGTATGCTAATATTAGTTTGGGCTCTGAAAGGGGCTTGTTGCACACTGAGTTTCCAAACTCACCCCTTTTCCTTAACCTTGCAGGTGAGCCTTGATGTGGAGACTTGGAGCCGGAGGGGATTCAGAGTGGCCGTGATGATCGTTTTCGAACTTTGCAATAAGTAACCAGTTTTTTTTAAATTTATTATTATTATTTGGTTTTGGGTTGCAATAAGGCCATTTTAATTATCTTTCTGGGATTATTTTATTTTATACTCTATATTTTACTGATAATAATTCAAAATGGGTTAGACTTAGGGTGCGTTTTCAAAATGATACTTGTTTTCAAAATAGCGCAACGATGCAACTAATCGGTTTATCAAAAATATCTACTTAAATGAATTCCAACTCGTTTTTTTCCAAAACCTAACCTCGCACCAAAGTGTGGCAATGGTTGTGGGCATGTCTAGGATTGGATCCAAGCAAGATCTTGGTATTTAAGCAGCCTTCATGGCTCACCTCCTCTGTTTCAGATACCTACCTGGTGCACAACTTCCATTCACTTTATGAACTTAGTAAAGATTTTCTTTTAAAACACTAAGAAGGATGTTAAAAGAGGCATTGGTTTTCTTAAAAACTTCAATGTGATACGTCGAATTCGGCCATAACGTCTGGGCTAGGTTTGGGGTGTTACATTTAGTGGTATCAGAGCCAGGTTGTAACAACTCAGCTGTGGGTTTTAAACGGGTTTAAAATCAAGAATTTAAAAACAAAGATATTTTTAGTCAATTTTTAAATTCTAAAAAGAAACCCTCTTTTGACTTATTTTTTGTGACCAAATATATGTTTTTTTAAGTTTCAAATAGATTGGAGAAAGAAGTGGCACACTGAATCCCCAACACCAAGTCTGTAAGTGTACTTTCTTTTACACTGTGTGGTATGGTACTATAGATAGAACTGAGACCCTACTATGATACTTTAGATAGGGTAGAGCTGTAAAATAGTAGGATTGAGACTGTAGCTAGGCTACGACATTGCGAAAACAATCCCAGAACTGCTATATGCCCATAAGATATCTCGTAATAAATAATTGAAATATCAAACTAATATCATAAAATTCGTAAATAGATAATTCAATATGAGTACAAGAGAAACTAGTGGACGAGGCCGCGGATATGGTCGCGGAAGGGTGCAAGCTGAATCTTCATCCTCAGGGCATAGGCCAACTAAAGAGGCATCCGTGCCACAGGTAACTAGGGTTGGGTTACATGATCAGGCTACGGGGGACGATGCTTTGTCCCAAGCGATGTTAAGGGTTTTGGAAAGGGTTGCTGGAGCTAGCACTAGGACAGTGAATAGGGGATCCATCTCTGAGCGACTCCGGGCTAACGGAGTAGAGGTTTTTAGGGGCGTATCTGGAGTAGCCCCAAACGTGGCCAAATATTGGCTAGAGGCAACAGAGCGGATTATGGATGACCTAGATTACTCTGTGGAGCAAAAATTGAAGGGGCCGTGTCGTTGCTACGAGATGAGGCATACCAATGGTGGATCACTGTAAGGGAGAGTACCCCGATCGAACGAGTAACCTGGGAACTGTTCAAGACTACTTTTAGGGGAAGGTATGTTGGAGCTAGTTATGTGGATGCCCGTCGAAAGGAATTTTTGAATCTGGCTCAAGGTAATAAGACTATTGCGGAGTATGAGGCAGAATTCTTGAGGCTGAGTTGATATGCTAGTGGGATAGTTACGACCGAATATGAGCGCAGTGTTCGATTTGAGGATGGCCTCCGCGATGAGCTTAGGGTGCTGATAGCTCCACAGAGGGAGCGTGATTTCACTGCGTTGGTAGAGAAGGCTAAGATAGCCGAGGAATTAAAACGAACTGAATGACAGAATCGTGGGAGGGATCGACCTAGATTCAGGAGGGATTCTGGACCCTCGGGTGCTGCATATAGAAATGTTAAAAGAGCTAGAATGGAGGAACCAATTCAAGCAGTTCCGGTGAATACCTTTAGGCCGTAGACTTGCAAGGACTGTGGCAGAGTGCATATGGGGGAGTACTGGAAACGAACTGGAGCATGTTTTTGATGTGGGTCAAAGGAACATAAGTTCAGAGAGTGTCCTCGGAGAGCAGCTCAAGATCAAGTTGCGGAGCAAAAAGGTGTCCAACCGCTGCGAGGAGGACCACCACCACAGAGAGGCCGTGGGCAAGGTAGAGGTGGTAATGGTAATGGACGAGGACGTGGGGCACCGGCGAAGTGCCGGACATCTTTGAAGCTCGACAGCCGGCATTGGTTTATGCTGCACAGCGTCGTGAGGAGGGTGATGCTCCTGATGCTATAATCGGTACGTTCTTCATTCATAGCACGCCTTACACTCCTTTGATTGATGTTAGTTCCACTCATTCGTATGTTACCTGTAATGTATCTGGGACGTTGGGTGTGCTTCCTAAGGAGACTGTGAGTGGGGTATCAGTGATAAGTCCTTTGGGACACTCGGTTAAGGTAGATAAACTCTTTAGGGAGGTGCCTTTAGAGACACAAGATAGGATATTTGTAAGAGATTTGATGGAGCTGCCATTTGGGGAATTTGATCTTATTTTGGGAATGGACTGGCTAACTAAGCATAGGGTGACGTTGGATTGTGTTGTTAAGAGAATGGTGCTAAGAACTATCGAGGATGAGGAGATAATGGTCATAGGGGAGCGAAGGAACTATTTGTCCAATGTTGTCTCAGCTTTAAGGGTTGAGAAGTTGATTCGGAAAGGTTGGGAGGCGTTTTTAGCATTTGTGAGTCAAGCTGAACCTGAGGGGATGACTGTGGAGTCAGTCAGGACCATCAAAGAATTTCAAGATGTTTTTCCTGAGGAGCTTCTTAGACTACCTCCAAATAGAGAAGTTGAGTTCGAAATCGACTTGTTACTTGGAATAGCTCCAGTGTCCATTGCACCTTACCGAATGGCACCAAAGAAGTTGGTGGAATTGAAAGCTCAGATTCAAGAACTGTTAGATAGAGGGTTTATAAGACCAAGTGTTTCTCCGTGGGGCACACCAGTGTTGTTCGTAAAGAAGAAAGATGGAACCATGCAGATGTGTATTGATTATCGGTAGTTGAACAAACTAACAATCAAGAACAAGTATCCTTTGCTAAGAATCGACGATCTGTTCGACCAACTGAGAGGAGCTTCAGTATTTTCTAAGATCAACCTTCGGTCAGGATATCATCAGTTGAGAGTCAAAGAAGAGGATATTCATGAGACGGCATTCAGAACTCGATTATGGTCACTACGAGTTTCTGGTTACGCCCTTTGGTTTGACTAATGCACCGACGACATTCATGGATTTGATGAATCGGGTATTTTAGCCGTACTTGGATCAGTTCACAATCATTTTTATCGATGATATCTTAGTGTACTCGGAAACGGAAGAGAAGCATGATGAGCACTTTTGTATTGCGCTGCAAGTGCTAAAGGAAAAGCAACTCTATGCAAAGTTCAGTAAGTGCGAGTTTTGGTTGAATGAAGTAACTTTCTTGGGGCATGTTGTGTTTTCTGAGGGGATTAAGGTAAACCCTCGAAAGATTGAGGTGATTCTGAAGTGGAAGCCACCGAGGTCAGTAACAAAAATCCAAAGTTTTCTAGGGTTGGCAGGTTATTATCGAAGATTTGTGGAAGGATTTTCTGTGTTGGCAGCACCGTTAACGAAACTTATAAGGAAGGGAGCACCGTTTGTTTGGACAAATAAGTAGCAAGAGGCTTTTGAGAAGTTAAAGAAGGTTCTGACTGAGGCACCAGTGTTGATTCAGCCAGAGTCTGGTAAGGATTTCACTGTGTATAGTGACGCGTTACATGTAGGTTTGGGCTGTGTGTTGATGCAAGAGGGTAAAGTGGTAGCTTATGTCTCACGACAGCTTAAGGCTCATGAGGTAAACTATCCTACTCATGACTTGGAGTTGGCAGTGGTGATCTTTGCGTTTAAGATATGGAGGCACTACTTGTATGGGGAGAGATGCATTATCTATACGAATCATAAGAGTCTTAAGTACTTGATGACTCAAAAGAAGCTGAATCTTAGACAGTGAAGGTGGATAGAGTTGTTAAAGGACTATGACTGTTTGATTGAGTACCATCCAGGTAAGGCAAATGTCGTGGCTGATGCGTTGAGTCAAAGGACTGTGGTGGAATTGAAGGCAATGTTTGCTCGCTTAAGCTTGTATGATGATGGAAGCTTATTGGCAGAGTTACAAGTGAGACCGACTTGGGTGGAGTAGATTAAGAAGCAGCAGTTGGTGGATGAGTCGTTGGTTTCTCGATTTCAGCAAGCTGAGAAGGGGGAGAATTCAGACTTTGGATTAAATGGTGATGGGGTTCTTTGTTTTCGAGGACGAATTTGTATGTCGAAGGACTCTGATTTGAGATTGATGATTTTGAGAGAGGCTCATGGTGGACCTTGTGCTATGCATCCAGGAGGGAATAAGTTGTATCGAGATTTGTGAGAGCTATACTGGTGGCACGGGCTTAAGAGAGAAGTAACCGAATTTGTGGGAAAATGTTTGACGTGTCAGCAAGTAAAGGCCGAGCATCAATTGCCTTCAGGATTGTTACAGCCTGTGAAGTACCACTTTGGAAGTGGGAAAGGGTGACCATGGATTTTGTGAGTGGTCTGCCATTGACACCTTCCAAGAAGGACTCAGTTTGGGTGATTGTGGGTAGGCTGACGAAATCTGCCCATCTGATACCTGTCCGAACCGATTACTCACTTCAGAGGTTGGCCAAGTTGTATGTGGGAGAGATAGTGCGGTTGCATGGGTGCCAGTATCGATAATTTTTGACCGAGACCCAAGGTTTACATCTCGATTTTGGCAAAGGTTGCATGAGACGTTGGGAACGCGATTGGATTTTAGTATGACTTTTCACCCTCAGTCGGATGGGCAGTCAGAGAGGGTCATTCAGATTCTAGAAGATATGTTGAGGGGTTGTGTTATTGACTTTAGGGGAAGTGGGGAGGATTACTTTCCGTTGGCAGAGTTCGCGTATAACAACAGTTACCAAACAAGTATTCAGATGGCTCTTTACGAGGCACTGCATGGGCGAAGGTGTCGTTCACCTACTTGTTGGGCAGAGTTGGGGGAACGGCAAGTACTTGGACCGGAGTTAGTAGCGGATACTGAAGACAAAGTTAAGGTGATCAAGAATCGGTTAAAGGAGGCAGTGGATCGACAAAAGTCTTATGCTGATCTGAAGCGTAAGGATATTGAGTATGCTATAGAGGACATGGTCTTTTTGAAGGTTTCGCCTTTGAAGAAGATATTGAGGTTTGGTAGGAAGGGCAAGTTGAGTCCACGGTTCATTGGGCCTTATCGGATCCTTAAGCGGATAGGGTCGGTGGCTTATCAGCTAAAGTTACCTCTAGAGCTAGATCGTATTCACGATGTTTTTCATGTGCCTATGCTAAGGTGATATCATTCTGACCCTACTCATATTGTGCCAGTTGCAAAAATTGAGGTATAGTCGGATTTGACCTTCGAAGAAGAACCTGTGCAGATACTTGATCGTGACGTCAAGGTGTTGAGAAGAAAGTCAGTTCCATTGGTGAAGGTACTTTGGAGAAATCATGGCAAAGAAGAAGCTACTTGGGAGTCAGAGGAGGCGATGCGTCAACAATACCCTCAACTGTTTGGATCAGGTAAAATTTTGAGGCCGAAATTTCATTAAGGAGGGTAAAGTTGTAACACCCTAATTTTCAGGATTTTCGTAATTTTTGAGAATTTGCTAAAATTTTTAAAATTTGGTATTTGGTTGTGAAATTCATAATTAGAGTGTGTAAATGGGCTTATAGAAGGCCCATGTGTTGGCCAAAACCTGGTAGAATTTTTGAATTTTGGACTTAAGGAGTTAGGAACATTGGATAGGTGGCCTTATTAAAAGATATGGGTAAAATGTGACACAAGAGAGCCCCTGGCAAAGTGGTTAAGTGACGCTATTAAGGAGCTAAAAAGTGGCGTGTAAGTGGTTGGGGGAAGGCCAAGGTTCGATTCACTAAGCTAGCAATTGTGCTATTATTTTTGTGTCTTGAGCATGCAGGAGTTTGAAGTCGAATGGAACTCTGTTGGAGAGAGTTTGAATCAGTCAAAGGCATGAACTTAGGAGTGATAAGAGGAGAGATTTTAGGGATTTGAATGGAGGCTTAGTGTTGGTTGAATAGTGGGAATTAGGGAGGAGAAATCAGCTTAGGGGCTTTAGTTGTGCCATTTTCTTTTGTTTAAACATCATAGGGTTATTTCTTTTCTTCCTATTCTTCTCTAGCCGAAATCACCATTCCTTTCATCCTTTTTTTTTCTTTCTTTCTCTTCTTTTGCCAAAACCAAACAACTACATTCTTTCCTTTTATCACCCTTGCTGAATAGCCACAAGAGCCGAAACTTTTGAAGTGGTTGTGCCGATCTCACTTAGACTAGCATCCTTCTTTTCTCTCCTTTTGTTGTGATCAATCCCTTCATCCACTAAACTCTAAAAGTCTCCAACGGCAACACCAATACAAAGCCATCACACCATTTCTTTTTCTTTGTCCTAAAACCCGAAATACCTTAGTTCTAGGGGCATAGTCGAACCTGTAGACCTCTAGGATTCGAAGGCTGCTAGGTCGTTGAGGGCTGAGTCTACTTTGGGTCTAAGCAGTACAGAAGGGAAGATTGTGGTAAGTACTCATTTTCCAAATCGATTCAGTAGTGTAAATATTAAGAAAAGCCAAAACCCCCTATAGTTTAGGGAGGTTATCGATTTGAGGTATAGATCTCACTGGGCCTTTTTCATTTGACTTTTATGGTTTGTGTAGTGAAATAGACAACTTTGGAGGAGCAGCAAGGCTTGGAGTATCGGTTTGGATAAGCTTGGATCGAATCATCGGACCCTATGAAGGTAAGTGATCTATGGCCATTAGGGGTTCTTTGGCCGACTATGGTAAGGAGGATTTTGGATTTGATAAGTATGATTTGTAAACTAAGAATGGTGGTGATTAATTGTAGGTTGTCGTGGGAGACTTTGTTAGCAAACGTCACAAAACAGGTGTGTAACAACCCTCGGAGTAGCTTAAATTAATATTCACTGAAAAGCCTAAATGCTAAAATTCTGGCATTTCGGGAACTTGTGATTTTACGTTTGGTTATAGATGCGATAAATTCGATAAGATCGGTGTTTGGGTCAATGGAACAGGTAAGAGCGCAATGTTGTGCACGATGGTAAGTTGGGCCTCAATGGGCTAGAATTGGGCCCAATGGGTTTTCGGGCCCATTTGGGTAAAATTGATAGAAAATGAAATTTGGAAAAGTTGCATGTTAACACGGTTAGTACTATTGTAAAATTTGGGTTAAGTGGGCTTAGTGGGCTAAATCGACATTCGTAGGGCCTATTAGGGGTTTTGGGCCCAAAAGCCCGAATTTGATAAAGTGGGTTAAAGATCATTGTTTAAACACTCGAAAATATTGACAATTGTTAATGAACATGGAAAACCCTGAAAATTGGTAAAATAACGAAATTACCCTTGTAATATGAAAAATGACTATTTTGCCCCTAGGTAAAAATGACCATTATACCCCCTAGGGTTTAATTATGAATATGATGCATGAGATGTTGTTATACATGATATGTTATGAGATGCACATGATATGCTATGAAATACTCATTATATGCATGGGTTGGGTTTTATATAAATGGAGGAAGTGCTTAAAGGGCTTTGCCCCAGTTTATCAAAAAGGGCTTTGCCCCAGTTATTAAAAGAGGCTAGGCCTCCAGTTATATGATAAAGCAGCTATGCTGCCGGTGGATAGTATGGTTGGGTGGGTTGAGTTATTCCCTACATGGAGAGCTTGGTTGGTACGGGTGGAGAGTAGCGGATGGTGGGTTGAGTAGTCTCCCCAAAAAGGGGCTTGCATACATGCATTGGTATTACATGTGATATTGAAATGGGCCTATGGGCCATACCATTTACAGTAAAGGCTTCAGCCCAGTGATATGATTTATGAAAAGGCTTCGGCCCAGTAATCATTAAACGAAAGGCTTCGGCCCAGTATATGTCGAGACTGAATTAGGGCTTAAGCCTAGTATGTTGATATTAGTTTGGGCTCTGAAAGGGGCTTGTTGCACACTGAGTTTCCAAACTCACCCCTTTTCCTTAACCTTGCAGGTGAGCCTTGATGTGGATAACCTTGCAGGTGAGCCTTGATGTGGAGACCTGGAGCCGGAGGGGAATCAGAGTGGCCATGATGATCGCTTTCGAACTTTGCAATAAGTAACCGGTTTTTTTTTAAATTTAATATTATTATTTGGTTTTGGGTTGTAATAAGGCCATTTTAATTATCTTTCTGGGATTATATTATTTTATACTCTATATTTTACTGATAATAATTCAAAATGGGTTAGACTTAGAGCGCATTTTCAAAATGATACTTGTTTTCAAAATAGCGCAACGATGCAACTAATCGGTTTATCAAAAATATCTACTTAAATGAATTCCAACTCGTTTTTTTCCAAAACCTAACCTCGCACCAAAGTGTGGCAATAGTTGTGGGCATGTCTAGGATTGGATCCAGGCAAGAGCTTGGTAGTTAAGCAGCCTTCATGGCTCACCTCCTCTATTTCGGATACCTACCTGGTGCACAGCTTCTATTCACTTTATGAACTTAGCAAAGATTATCTTTTAAAACACTAAGAAGGACGTTGAAAGAGGCATGGGTTTTATTAAAAACTTCAATGTGATACGTCGGATCCGGCCATAATGTCTGGGCCGGGTTTGGGGTGTTACATACATAATTATATTTTATGTCGAATACACATACATATATATGAGCAAAATATCTTTTTCATATATAAAGGTTACCTTGGCCGAATGCTCAATTAGTTAAATGAACAAATTATCATTCAATTTTCAAAGCCAAAATATCATTATATAAGCAAGTATGCCTCCACTCATATATACGAGCTGATAAACCAAGATACAACTTCATACTCTTATTATATGGTCGAATATACAAGATCATATATATACATATTCAAGAATCATTTTAACAATAATCATATTTCTTGTTCATAAGGCAAAATACACTTCCTTTGTTCACATACATCTTTCATTTACATTACACACAATTTGTAACAAATATCAAATAACTTGCTCACCTTATTTTAAGTAGATAATGAGCTAATTCGTACCTAGTCAATCAGCTCGTTTTACATATTCATTCACAACTTGTCGTTGCCCGATGAACCATTCGGAATTGGATAGGACACTCAGATAATCACACATATCGTACAATGCCAACGTCCCAAACGTGGTCTTACATGTAATCACATATGTATGCCACTGTCCCAGACAGGATCTTACTCGCACACACATATATTGAAATCACATATCGATGCCATGGTCTTACTCGCACATCACATAATGATATCCTATGTCATGACATTGTATCCTAGCTATTCCTAAGGTTCATACGGGACTTCCGAGCGTCGTAAATCAGTCGAAACAAATTCAAAAACATAGTAGCCAAGCTTGTATACATTCGGCTAGTATAAATATAAATTCACATATTTCATTTCAGCATGTATAGTTTGCATTTAATTAGAATTAAGTATATCTATTTGTTTATAAATTTACCTCAGACGATGTAAAATGGGACAGGACAACTAGTCGACAACTTTCGTTTTCCCCCGATCCAAATCTGATTTCTTTGGTTCTTGATCTAAACATATTCAAATTAAGCTCATTCAAACATATTTTCATTCAATTTAGTCCAAAAACACAGAAATGGGAAAATTACCATTTTACGCCTAACATTTTCACTTTTTACAATTTAGTCCCTATTGTACAAAACACAAAATATGCAAAATTTCCCTATACCCATGTTTGGCCGAATCTTACCCATTTCACATTTTAGTCCCTCAAATTATTATTTTTGTAATTTAGTCCTAATTACTCAAAATCATCAAAAACTCCAATACAAAATATGTTAATCTAATCTAAAACATATATTTCATATTTCATCATCAAACAAAAAAATCACAAGCTCTCAACAATGGCATAACTCAAAATATTCACCAAAATAAAAAAAAATTCAAGCATGGGTTTACTAGTACTCGAAGCAACGATCTAAGAAATGTAAAAATTATCAAAAACCAAGTAAAAACAACCTTAAATCATGCTTGGGAGGTGGCCGAACCTTGAAACCTTGTTCTTTTCTTTCTTATTTTCATATTCGGTCTTTTAAGAATAATATCCACTTTGATTTTTAATTGTATGTTTATATTATATACATTTTATTACCTAATTTACTTATTTAACCTCGGTATTTTAATATAAAACATTTATAATGGTTGTCCACAACCGTCCATCTTAAAAGAACCACAACTATTCGGCCTTTCACACTTTACCACCCAATTTTCCTTTTACACGATTAAGTCCTTTTATTTAATCAGACACTCAAACGACAAAATTAAATCACGAAAATTTCACACATGTTAATTCACACATAATAAACACGAAAAAATAATTTTTAAATATTTTTCTAACTCAGATTCATGGTCTAAAACCACTGTTCCAACTAGGGTCTATATCGGGCTATTACAGAATTGGGCTAGTCAATGTTAGGTAAAAATTTGGTTACTTGTTTGACTAAAAAGAAATAAAATAAACAAAAGATGATATCATCTATTTCACCTCTTCTTCTTCACCAAAATTTTCAGCAAAAGTAAGGGTTTTGAAGCCTTGAAATTTTAGCTGAGCTAGCCTCTTGCAAGTAAGTCAATTTGTGGGTTATTCTTGATAATTTTTGTACTCTTGAGATCCCTAAAGTTTAATCTAGCTATTGATGGGAATATTTTGTGAAATGATTGATAGTCGAGGGACTTACCATGAAAGGATTTGTATCTTAGCTGAGTTTTTATGGAAGAAAATGAGTCTTGGTTGTTAAGTGAACAACTTTTGTGAAAGGACTTCTCATGAAAACCCTAATAGGACCATTTTGTAAAGTTTGTAAAATAGGTGGTAATGTTGTGAAATAGTGAGAAATTAGGGTGGTAATTAGAGAAATAAATGGTCAGTTAATTTTGGCTAATAAGGAAATTCGATAAAAATCAAATTTCAAGCCTAGGGGTAAAATCGTAACTTTTGCGAAGCTTAAGGGCAAAATGGTTATTTTACCAAAGTATGAGTCTTAAGTTAAATTGAATGATTTGTCTATTAAATAAGCTAATTTTTGAAATTTTAGATCAAGAAAAATGTGATTCGGGTCTTGATCGAGGGAAGAACAAAATTTACGAGGATTAGGCTCGTTCCCAACATTTTGTGCCGAGGTAAGTACATATGTAAATAATGTGTCATTGTAGCTTACTTTTAAATGTTTTATTTTTTTTACCATGTATCATAATCTACTCGATACCTTGAAGGTATAAATAATGTGATATAATAGTAACCTACATTACAAACAAGTGCAACAGTATCAAGTTAGATACAAGATCCCGTCAAACCTCGGAAATAGTATAGGATACAAAAAGGTAAGTCATGAGAAATTGAATGGTCTGAACTCATGAGTTGAGTCTGAGTTCATGAGACAAGTGAAATATGTAATGTGAGTCTGGGTACTGACTTTGTCTGCAGACCCATGAGTAGCTCAGTGAGCGGGCATTACATGATAGAGCTATGGGGTCCGGGTACTGACTTGCCCATGAGTAGCTTAAATAAGCAAGTATTACAAAGTACAAGGTAGCTTTGGCTTCTTGTATAGTACTTAGGAGTAAACTATCTATGTATTCACCAGTATTTTTGAGTGTTCAAAGGGGTAACTCGATGAATGTATTGGTTATACTTCCAATGAGGTATGTCAATAGAGAGAATAAACTTGAGTTATTTTACGAGTAATTACAGGTATGTATACTAAACTCTCGAATGAAGGCCTTAGTATGTGATGAGATGTAGTATGTATGATAAGCTAATATTTGATGAATGTGTCTACTTACATTTATTTGTATATATGTACTTACTAAGCTCCCATGCTTACCCTCCTTCCTTCCCTCTTTTATTATAGTGCCACCAAAGTAACTCGAGGATCATCAACTACGTCGAGAAAGCCAACCACACTATCCTTGAAGCACTTGATATAGATAGTTTTATCATTTTGATTATGGAATGTATAGGGACTCTTGATTTTGTTTTGGTGTTATATTATTTTGGGCCAAATGTGTTGGCTTACTTTAGTATTCTACTCATTTTGTATAAGGCCATGAAAATGGCTAATATTGAAAGTTATTATATGAATGCAAGGTAGTTTTTCACAAATGTGAAATTGTTGGCATGGTTAGATACATGAAATGTATTTAGACTTAGCTTTGGTTGTTTGGTTGGTGTTTAAATTGTGTTTTAGGGTGGCAAATGGCTTGGTAAATAGCCTTATATTGTCCACACGGGTAGACACACTGTAGCGCCCCCAAAAATCTCGAAACTCAAAAATCCCGAAACCCAAAAATCCCAAAATCCCAAATTTTCTTTATTTTTGATTTTCATAAAAATTGTGTTTAATATTCTTATCCAAGCGATAATTTTAGTATGTATTAGCTAAGGATGAGTTCGAATTAAGGGGTTGAAGAAATTATAATTTAATTATTAAAAAAATCAGGGCTAACAAGTAGGTGGACTTTTGAATAAATGAAGAAACAATTGGACACGAGCCTGTGGTGGAGTGGCTAAGTGACGCCACATAAGGTGTAGTGAGGTGGCATTAGTAGCTAGCAAGGGGGTCCAAGGTTCAAATCCTAGCTTAGTACTTTTAGAGTTTAATTTGGCCTTCTAGAAGGATGGAAGTAATCGAGCCCACAAACCATGGGCGATAGACTGTAGAGGCCGCCACGAATGTTCTCGTGTGCTGGAGTTGTTCTGGGCCTTGATGGGCCCAGTGAGCCCGTGGGCACGCTTGTGTAAATCAACTGTTAGGTGGGAAGTTGTTGGGCTTGTCATGTCGTGTGCATGGCATAGGCCGTTAAGGGCTTCGTTGTGCTAAAATGGGCCGTGTGGGCCCAATGGGATCGTAGGCCCCACGTAGATTAAATTTATGGTAAGTGATAAATGTTGGATTGGGCTTTGTAGGTCACATAGCTGTAACTGAATTTGGGCTAAATGGCTCACACGAGCGTGTGGGCCCACTTGGGCTGAGTAATGAGCCTTAGGCCCATTTGCACCGTTAGGTCTATTTAGGTTACTTAAGTTGCTCGAAGTGAATGTGGACCTTCTATTGGGTCGTAAGACCCCCGATTTGTAAAATTATCGAAATACCCCCAGTTTGTAAAATTACCGAAATACCCTCAGTTTGTAAAATTATCGAAATACCCTCTATTTGTAAAATTATCGAAATACCCCAGTTTGTAAAATTACTGAAATACCCTTGATTTGTAAAATTATCGAAATACCCCCGATTTGTAAAATTATCGAAATACCCCCAGTTTGTAAAATTATCGAAATACCCCCAGTTTGTAAAATTACTGAAATACCCATGATTTGTAAAATTATCAAAATACCCCCAATTTGTATAATTATCGGATTACCCTTGTAGTGTAAAATTACTGAGATACCCCTGTAGGGTAAAATGACTATTTTGCCCTTGTGGGTAAATGACTGACTTGGACTATGAATTTGACTGATTCACTATGGTTGTATGATTGTGTTTTAACTGACTTGACTGTGGTTGTAAAACTGATATGTTTTTAATATATGTTTAAATGATTATTATTGAGTATGGCCATTTTGCATACACGTGTGATGATTGAGCATGACATACACGACATGTTGCATGGGGTTGGAATTGTGAAACGGAGGAAGAAATTGAGGATCGCATGGTTGCTTGACGACCGTGGATCCACTGATTGAGGATCACATGGTTGCTTGACGACCGTGGATCCACCGATTAAGGATCACATGGTTGCATGACGACCATATATGATTATTGACGACTCTGTGTCGATCATATTTACCATAGGCTTTGTGCCGACTGTATTACCATCACTGATGGCTATGTGCCTAACATGAAACAGCTACCGATGGCTTAAAGCCAATTATTCTGATTATAGCTTTGCGCCAACCTACATATCGTCCTCAAAATTTACCTGATCCAAATAGTTGAGGATATTGACGTCACATCGCTTAAGTTACACCACTACGCTTCTACTGCGCACTCTATTTCTATTTTCAAAATAGATAGATCGCACACTATGGATAAAGTATGTACAAATATTCGCTTCTGGAGCATCTTCGTCTTCTTGGCGACGAGCAGCATAAACCAAAGCTGGTTGCCTCGCCTCAGCATGGTCTGCATTTCCACCTAGTACTCTACGTCCACGTCCATTGCTGTCACCACCCTTGGCCTGCTCACGGCCCCTTGGCGGCAGCTGACCACCCCTTGGTGGCTGAGCACCATCTTGGCCCACTACAGGCTCTCGACCTAGCATTCGGGGGCAATCCTTGATTCTACGCTCCATAGACCCACAAGCTAAACAAGCTCCCGTCCTCTTCCAACACTCGCATCTATGGCTTCTCCCACAATCAACACAAGGTGGCACCCCTGGATTAACAGTAGGGGGCCCTACTCTAACTGGCCCATCAACTCTTCTAGCACCTCTTCTAGCACTCATCGTCGATTCGCGTATTATCTGAATTAAAATTTTATGAAGTTTTAGTTAGTTTAATAATTACACCAATGCTTTATGAGAATATTTAAAGAGAAGATCGTTTTCGAAAATCCTCTACAGTTTCTAGATCTTACGGGCATTAGTTCTATTCTAACAATCATCTAAAGTAGCCCTCTAATTATCTACTATATAACAATTTAAACAAACTAAAAAAAAATACTTACTTGGTTCGACGTCAAAGACTCAGTGTGCTGCACAGCAAGATTTTCCCTTTTTTCTAAAATAGTGTGATCCAAAATATATATATTTTAAAATAGAAACAAAAAAACCAAATAATAATAAGGCCCACTTCACAACTCGAGTTTTACAACCTGGGCTCTGATACCACTAAATGTAACACCCCAAACCCGGCCTAGACTCTATGATCGTTCATCATTCATGCAATGCAATCCCGTCCAATTATCCATCCGCTACACGCCGGCTCCGTCCCCTGTCACACCATGTGGGTATATAAATATCGACCCTCCCAACCCACACTCCATGGTAGCCTAGTTGCAGAACTACCTTCATTTACATATTGGGCTTTAAAAGCCGTCGGTGGATCCACGATTGTCACGAAACCATACGATCCTCATATACTTCCTCCGTTCCATAATTCCCAACCTATATGCAACCTAAGCAGAATATCATATGTATGCTTGTCGCATCCAAAAACTTACATTCAACACCTAGGAGTATTTTGGTCATTTTCGCCCTAGGGGCATTTTGGTAATTTTTCCTTAATTACGGTTTTCACTTATCTTGGCCTGTTAACAAGTCCCGTGAGCTAAGACGAACGAATACTGCTTAAGTACCAAGCTCTCTCTAAATCCAATCTTGGACATGTATATACCCGTTGCCACACCTTAACCCTTTGACTTGCCCACGGTCGCAATATATTAGTTAAGTCTTATGTGGATATCATATACTTGGCCCAAAACCCCTTACAAAGCCCAAACAATTTCACATGCCTATATTTGGCCCATTAAGCCCAATCATATTCGTATGGCCCATTAGACCCAAATCACCGGTATATGGCCCATTAGGCCCAAATCACATTTATATGGCCTGTTAGGCCCAGTCACATTCATATTCATGCTCACATACAAATTCCTATCACAAAGCATCAATATTTAGTTTTTGCCTATTATAGGCCCAACAGCCCATTGGGTCCATTTAGCCCATTCCGGCTCATATGGCCAAATCACAACCCAAGTCCACGGAATCGCCCGTAGGCCTCAGGAAACCTATCAGTTTCGTCCTTATGAGTTTTCACACACTCGGAAGACTACAATAGCCAAACTTTTGGCTTTTCGGCATTTCGGCTTTTGCCGATTCATTGTGTGTGTGCAGTGTATGACACACTTGGTAAGCAAGCGTGATGCGATCTCCTTAGCCCAAACCTACAATTGATATCACTCAAAGATTAATCACACGTACTTATCGATTACTTTACCAAAAGCTGAAATCCCACTTTAACCTTACCTGAACGCCAAGCCTTTATTAGCTTTTACTTTGATCACTAAACACACGTATTTCTTAGATCTGAAGAGCAAATTGGCAGGAATCCAAAACCAAGATCTGACACTAATTCCCTACCAAAGTCAATTAAAAAGAAGTGAGGGACCAAATACTCGATACTTATCAAAAACTGATTGGGAGAATGAACACTTAAACTAGAATCGACTGGGTGGAAAGAGTAGTGGCAGCATCAAGGCTATTCGACTCTTAGAGATTTAAATGGAAACAATTGATTATTCAGCACCAAATAAGAGAGGAAGAAGAATCTGCTAAAGAAAAAGAAAATATTGAGTAAAGGAGGGACAAGAATTCGACACAAAGAAAGAAAAGAAAAAAAAAAGGGTTTTCGGCTTTTTAGAGAGAAGGGTTTCTGGCACAAAGTGAAGGGAAATTCGTCATTAGCTTTTCAAACCTCCTATTCAACACCTATTTATAGCCCTATAGCAAATTCTTCAAGCCCAAGTTCCCAATTCGGCTCCACTTACTCCTCACTTCTCATCTCCTCGTTTTTCTCCCTGATAACCCTTTGATCCTTTCCTTAATTTTCTCTTCTAAACACTCCCCTTAGAGTCCATCTTCACGCCACTTCCATCTTTCTTGAAGGCCAAAATTAAACTCTAAAAATACTAAGCTAGGATCCGAACCTTGGACCTCCTTGCTAGCTGCTAACGCCACCTCCCTACTCCTTAAGTGGCGTCACTTAGCCACTCCTCCACAAGGCTTTTTTATGCCATTTTTCCCCTATTTTATTTAAAAGCCCAACTGCTTGCCAACCCTGATTCTTTTAAAAAATAAACTATAATTTCCTCTACCCCTTGATTCGAACTCAAACCTTGACCAAGGCCTACTATCACGTAATTAACACTTAATCGAAATTGCTAAGCACAAAAGAAAAATTTGAGATTTCGAGATTTTTGGGTTTCGGGATTTTTAGGGCGTTACAACTCACCCCCTCTTTTATTTTATTTTCAGGTGATGCTCAGTAGAAGGTTCGATGTTTGGAGGGACTCTGGGTGGCGAGCTAGCAAGATGATTTGGACTTGGGTTTTTTTTAAGCATTTAAGTTTTTACTTCTTTTTAAGTATGTTCTAGACTAGATTGTAATAAGGTTTTCATTGTGTTATTATTACTTGAATTGTAACGCCCCGATTTTTGGGCCTAGGAGTAATGGGCCTTGAGTTTAGGTTCGGGTAGAAGACGGCCCAAACAATTTGGATGTTTTAATTATTATTATTATTATTTAGTATGTAATTAAATAAATTACGAAGGGTATGGTGTGGGAAAAAGGCCCAAGAGTAAATTTAATTCGAGGCAATTCCTGATTTTTTAATTTTGGAGAAAGAGGGTTCTGGCAATATGGGCTTTTAAAATTGAGGTGGTAAATTATGATACAAATAAGGCCTTGGTAAAGTGGCAAGGTGGCACCACTAAGTTCCTAAATAAAATGGCGCCTAGGAAGGAATTAAAGGTCTACTGTCAAGTTGCAAGGTAGGCATACTGTTACTTTTTAATTTTAGGCATGTGCCGGGCATGTGATCACTTAAGTGAATTTTGGTAAGGGTCTTAGGGAGGTTGGGCTGATTGTTTTAGTTGATATTAGGGTTAGGTTCTTTTCTTTTTCTGTCTTGGACAATTAGGGTTAGCCACCTGAAAGCTTTCACTGTCATTCATCCTTTCTGAGTTCTCACAAAAATCGAAAATGCAAATTCCTTCTCCTTGGTGCCGAGTTCTTCTTCCTCTCTTTTTCCTCCATTTTTTTCTTCCTTTTTGCTTTTTCTTCTAGCCGAAACCTTCTGATCACCTTACTCACCTCCTCTATTGATCCCATCCTCCACAAAACCTTCATAGCTGATCGACATAAAAGCCGAAATCCTGAAAACTCACTTCTTGTGCCGATTTCTCCAAGCCAAAATCCTTCAGTTATTTTTGTTCCTTTTGATTAACTTTCATCTTCTCTAAACCCTTAGTATCTATCGGCAACATTACTTCAAAGTTATAGCCTCAAATCGTCATCTTCTTCATCACTTAAAAAGCTGAAGTACCATAGATTTAGGGACTTATAGCCGAAACTTCAGATCTCCTACATTTGAGTTCTACTATCGTTTAGAGGATAGATCTGCATCAGATCTATGTAGAAATCAAAGAGAAATAGGTGGAAAGTGCTCATCACCTTAGATCTAGTCTTATTTTACAATTTAGAAAAAGCTGAAGTCCCTAAAATCTAAGGAGGCTGTCGATTTGGGCATAGGGCTTTAAGGGTCTTTAACTGAAAATTTCTTTTGGTGTTTAGTGTCTTCTAGAGGTTGGATCGAAGGCTTGGATCTTTGGAACAACTAGACTTAGATCTAGTCATCGGTTTTCGGCAAAAAGGTAAGATTCTAAAGGCTTTAGGGGTATGGTTCGAATATGGTAGGTGAATATTGGGAATGGTTATTGTGGTTTGCAATCTAAGAATTGTGGTAATCAATTTTAGGACATCGTAAGGGATCTCAGTGGCAGTCATCACAAAACATGTGTGTAACAACCCTCGTAATAGCTTAGGCTAATATTAGCAGAAAAGCCGAAATGCCAAAATTCTGGTATTCCGGGAACTTGAGATTTTGCATGAGGTTTTAGATGCTTAAAAAATGATATGATTGATGTTTGGATCGATGGAACAGGTAAGAGCGCAATTCTGTGCACGACGGTAAGTTGGGCCTCAATGGGCTGAAATTTGGCCCAATAGGCTTTCGGGCCCATTTGGGTAAAATTGATAGAAAATGGAATTTGGAAAGATTGCATGTTAATGCAGTTAGTACTGTTGTAAAATTTGGATTATGTGGGCTTAATGGGCTAAATTGGCATTCGTAGGACCCATTAGGGGTTTTGGGCCCAAAAGCCCTAATTTGATAAAGTGTGTTAAAATCACTGTTTAAACACTTGAGGATATTGATAATTGTTAATGAACATGGAAAACCATAATATTTTGTAAATTTACGAAATTACCCCTAAAATATGGTAAATGACTGTTTTGCCTTTAGGTAAAAATAACCATTATACCCCTAGGGTTTAATTATGAATATGATGCATGAGATTTTGATATGCATGATACGGCATGATATGCACATGATATGTTATGAGATGCACATGATATACTCATTATATGCATGGGTTGGGTTTGATATAAATGGAGGAAGTGCAAAAAGGGCTTTGCCCCAGTTTACCAAAAAGGGCTTTGCCCTAGTTTACCGAAAAGGGCTTTGCCCCAGTTTATCAAAAAGGGCTTTGCCCCAGTTTATCAAAAAAGGCTTTACCCTAGTTATTAAAAGAGGCTAGGCCTCCAGTTATATGATAAAGAAGCTGTGCTACCAGTGGAGAGTTTGGGTGGGTGGGTTGAGTTATTCCCCACATGAAGAGCTTGGTTGGTACGGGTGGAGAGTAGCGGATGGTGGGTTGAGTAGTCTCCCCAAATGGGCTTGCATACATCCATTAATATTACGTGTGGCATTGAAATGGGCCTATGGGCCATACCGATTACAGTAAAGGCTTTGGCCCAGTGATGTGATTTATAAAAAGGCTTCGGCCTAGTAACCGTTAAACGAAAGGCTTCGGCCCAGTATGCTGGTATTAGTTTGGGCTCTAAAAGGGGCTTGTTGCACACTGAGTTTCCAAACTCACCCCCCTTTCCTTATCTTTGCAAGTGAGACTTGATGTGGAGACTTGGAGCCGGAGGGGATTTAGAGTGGCCATGTGGACTGTTTCAAATAAGTGTTTATGCCTTCACTTTTATTCTAGATTACTTCCTTTATGTTTTCGGGTTTTAAGTTGTAATAAGGCCGCTTTAATTATTTTTAATTGCTTTAGTATGATTATTAGCTTAGGCATGATATGGATTTAAAAGTTTCGGATTGAATAGCTCTAGGGCGCGTTTTTAAAAGAAATTATCTGATTTCAAAATATCGTGAAATAAGACAAAGCTTTCGCAACGAAAACGTTTAAAAAAAATTTAACAAGTGCTTTCAATGGCTTAAAACGAAATGATTTTTTCTGAACAATCATTCAGTTAAAGTGTGGCAATGGTTGTGTGCATGTCTAGGAGTGGATCCATGGAGAGCTTGGTACTTAAGCAGTCTAAACCTCCTCTTTTTCGGCATCCGACCTGGTGCAAAGCTTCTATTCACTTTAATCTATAACAAAAATACTCTTTAAACACTAAGAAAGATGTTAGTTCAAACATGACTTTTACAGTAACGCTTCAATGTGACACGCCGAATTCGGGCCTAACTTCTAGGCCGGGTTTGGGTTGTCACATGAATTATTATTATTTTCAATGTAATTGCGAGAAGTTGAACATGGATTTCTTAAATTATAGTATGTTTTCTATGGTTTCGCAACTAAGTTTTTTTTTATCAGATGCTTTAAACAAGGCTTTCGTAATTGAAGGTGTTTTTTTTAAGTTAATTAGGGTTTTCAATGAAAACACGATTTTCGCTAAAACACTTCATTGTGACACACCAGATTCGGCCATAGCGTCTAGGCTAGGTTTGGAGTGTTACATTTAGTGGTATCAGAGCCCAGGTTGTAAAACTCGGGTTATGAAATGTGTCTTATTATTATTTATTTTTTTGTTTCTATTTTAAAAAATATATATATATATTTTAGATCACACTGTTTTGGAAAAGGGGGAAATCTTGTTGTGCAGCACACCGAGTCTTCGATGTTGAACCAAGTAAGTATTTTTTTTTAGTTTGTTTAAATTGTTATACAGTAGATAATTAGAGGGCTACTTTAGATGATTGTTAGAATAGAGCTAAAGCCCGTAGGATCTGGAAACTGTAGAGGATTTTCGAAAACGATCTTCTCTTTAAATATTCTCATAAAACATCAGTGTAATTATTAAACTAACTAAAAATTCATAAAATTTTAATTTAGATAATACGCGAATCAACGATGAGTGCTAGAAGAGGTGCAAGAGGCTGTGGCAGAGGCCGCGGAAGTATTAGGGCTGAATTGTTGGCATCAGGCCATATGCCAGATGTTGGGGTAGAAGAGGCTCCAGCCTCACCTATGGCTAGGAATGGACCGTATGATCGGGCTGCGAGAGAAGATGCATTGTCGTAGGTAATGCTGAGAATTTTAGAAAGGGTCGTTGGGCCCAATAATGGCAGCAGAAATCGGGGGTCCATTCCGGAGCGACTTTAATCGAACGGGGTTGAGATCTTTAACGGCGTGGCTGGCGTGGCTCCTTACATGGCGGAATATTGGTTGGAGGCCACTAAAAGGATAATGGAGGACCTGGACTGTTCACCAGAACAAAATTTAAAAGGAGCCGTGTCACTACTTAGGGAAGAAGCCTACCAGTGGTGGCTGACGGTGAAAGAGGGCACCCAACTGGAGCGGGTCACTTGGGAGTTTTTCAAAGCTACATTCCAAGGGAAGTATGTGGGTGCAATCTATGTGGATGCTAGAAGGAAGGAGTTCCTAAACTTGACCCAAGGAAACGAATCAATGGCGGAGTGTGAGGCGTAGTTTCTACGCCTTAGTAGGTATGCAAGAGTAATGGTGGCAACGGAGTATGAGCGTTGCGTTAAGTTTGAGGATGGACTTAGAGATAGCCTTAGGGTATTGATAGCTCCACAAAGGGAATGAGTTTTCTCAGAGTTGGTGGAGAAAGCAAAGATAGCAGAGGAGGTAAAGCGCACTGAGCGCCTAAACTGGGAGAAAGAAAGGGGGTAAGAATAAGAGGGAGGCTGACACTCCTGGTGTCGATCAAAGGCCTAGGGCTAGGGCCAAAGTTGATGGGCCAGTTAGAGTAGGACCCCCTGCTGTTAATCCAGGAGTGCCACCTTGTGCTGATTGTGGGAGAAGCCATAGAGACGAGTGTTGGAAGAGGATGGGAGCTTGTTTAGCTTGTGGGTCTATAGAGCATAGGATCAAGGATTGCCCCCGAATGCTAGGTCGAGAGCCAGTAGTGGGCCAAGCTGGTGCTCAGCCACCAAGGGGTGGTCAGCTGCCGCCAAGGGGCCGTGAGTAAGCCTTGGGTGGTGACGGCAATGGATGTAGACATGGAGTACTAGGCGGAAATACAGGTCATGCTGAGGTGAGGCAGCCAACTTTGGTTTATGCTACTCATCGCTGAGAAGAGGAAGATGCTCCAGAAGTGAATACTAGTACGTACTTTATCTATAGTGTGTGATCTATCTATTTTGAAATTAGAAATAGAGTGTGCAGCAGAAGCGTAGTGGTCTAACTTAAGCGATGCGACGTCAATATCCTCAACTGTTTGGATCAGGTAAAGTTCGAGAACGAAATTTCTTTTAGGAGGGTAGAGTTGTAACGCCCCAAAAATCCCGAAACCCAAAAATCCTGAAATCTTGAATTTTCTTTATTTTCGATTTTGATAAAATTGTGTTTAATATTCTTATCCAAGCGATAATTTTAGTAGGTCTTAGCTAAGGATGAGTTCGAATTAAGGGGTAGAAGAAATTATAATTTAATTATTAAAAGAATCAGGGCTGACAAGTAGGTGGGCTTTTGAATAAATGAAGAAACAATTGGACACAAAAAGAGCCTGTGGTGGAGTGGCTAAGTGACACCACATAAGGTGTAGTGAGGTGGCATTAGTAGCTAGTAAGGGGGTCCAAGGTTCGAATCCTAGCTTAGTATTTTTAGAGTTTAATTTTGGCCTTCTAGAAGGATGGAAGTGGCGTGAAGATGGACTCCAAGGGGAGTGTTCAGAAGAGAAAATTAAGGAAAGGATCAAGGGGTTATCAGGGAGAAAAAGGTGGAGATGAGAAGTGAGGAGTAATTGGGAACTTGGGCTTGAAGAATTCGGCTATAGGGCTATAAATAGGTGCCGAATAGGAGGGTTGAAAAGCTAATGACGAATTTCCCTTCACTTTGTGCCAGAAACCCTTTTCTCCAAAAAGCTGAAAACCCTTTTTTCTTTTATTTCTTTGTGCCAAATTCTTATCCCTCCTCTACTCAATATTTTCTTTTCTTTAGCCGATTCTTCTTCCTCTCTTCTTTGGTGCTGAGTAATCAATTGTTGCGATTCAAATCTATAAGAGTCGAATACCCTTGGTGCTGCCACTACTATTTCCACCCAGTTGATTTTAGTGTAAGTGTTTACTCTCCCAATCAGTTTTTTATAAGTATCGAGTATTCGATCCCTCACTGTAAAACCCCTTACTCGAGACCATCGTCAGAGCCGAGCACGAGGCGTTACCTGACTTAACTTACTAATTCGGGGCATAAAATTTGATTTTAAAATTAATTTATTCACATTCATTCAATATGTCACTAAAAAGGACCCTCGAGACCCTAACACGTGCAATTGAAACGGTTCGGGACTAAACTGGGAACATTAAAAATTTTCCGAATACTTAGACAAATCAAAACTATTTATTTCATCTTTCATAAATAAGCTGTTCATCTGCATCATAGTCAATAAATAAATAATAACTCAAGTTACGAAACTTGAAATCCAAATTCGTAAATTTTATCTGAAACTAGACTCATATATCTTATTACTAAATTTTTTTCAAAATTTTTGGTCCAGCCAATTAGTACAGTTTATTAGTTAAAGTTTCCCTTGTTTTAGTGTTTGGCTGCTCTGACCTCTGTTCACTACGAATTAAATTTCTCCCTGTACAGAATTTAAATAACCATGCCGTTTATTTACTTTGAAAGTAGACTCAAAAAGAAATCTATACATATAAATTATAACTCCTAATTATTTTTTTAAAATTTGTAGTGAATTTCTAAATTCAGAAGAGAGGATTTAGAAATCACTCTGACCCTGTCTCACCAAAATTTAAATATCTCTTAATATACACTTCTTTTGCTTACTCTGTTTCTTTCATATGAAAATAGACTCAATAGTATTTAATTCTATATCTCATTCATCACCTAATTCCATTTCTACTATTCTTGGTGAATTTTTCAAAATCACATCACTGCTGCTATACAATACTGTTTTAATGCTAATTTCACTTTTTCATGATTTCTTTGTATTAACTACCATTTAGTCATACATAACACCGAAACATGTTATTCATTAGCCATTTCAATAGCTAATCATTATCAAATATTTACATACCATTCTTTAGTCATATCATACGGATATAAGGATATACACAAAAAATGGCTAAGTCCCTATACATGCCATAAACTAGAACGTTTCTAAACGAAGATACCTATTTGGTAACTTGATAGTCGATAGTGTGAAGTGATCTCCGACGACCTCCAACCAGAGCTTGCTTTTATGTACTCTGAAACATGGGAAAGTGAAAGAAGTAAGCTTATAAAGCTTATTAAGTTCACATGTAAAATAATAAGCATTAGCAATCAATTTAGCTTACAACTATGCTGTCATAGTTTGCTTAAATAATGTTTGGTTCTTACTTTCCCATCTTACTCATCGGTAACCTTACCAAAGGCTCAGAATACAAAAGGCACCTTACTTAATAGCTTACTTACATACCTACAACATCTCACTTAACACATGAGTACTCTTTCATAATATAGGCATATTGCCAATCATGTCATAAAGTGTCACAAGCATAACTGAAAACTCATCACTTACTTAATACTTGATAATCTCAATTACATACAATCTCAATATTAAATAAGCCTTAAATGCATACCTGTTCTCTTTCTTCATGTTCTCACCTTGTCATTTCTTTGACTTACTCTTTGGATTACTCGGGAACCTTTTCCTTTTTGAACTTACCATTGCCATGTCTTGACATGGTCTTATGTGGTATCCTCACCAATGCCATGCCTTGGCATGGTCTTACATGGGACCTTTGCCTTATAGTAACTCATCAATGCCATGTCTTGACATGGTCTTACATGATTTCCTTGCCTTAGAGAACTTATCAATGCCATGCCTTGGCATGGTCTTACATGATATCCTTATCTTACCAAATGCCATGTTCCAAACATGGTCTTATATGGTATCCTTATCTTACCAAATGCCATGTTCCAAACATGGTCTTACATGGTATCCTTATCTTAGTGCCAATGCCATATCTTGATATGGTCTTAAATGGAGTCCATAATCAATGCCGATGCCATGTCTTGACATGGTCTTACACGGGATCCTTGCCTTACCAATGCTTTGTCTTGACATGGTCTTACATGGTATCCTTAACCGTCAATTCCAACTTAAATGCCATGTTATGAACATGGAGTTTTTCGTCAATTCTTCCTTAATTGCCATGGTACAACCATGGACTTTGAGATATCAATGCCTTGTCAAGTCATAGCTGAAACATACTTGCTCAAATTCTCAAGGTTAGCCGCATAACTCAATAATATCAATACTAATAACAATAATTGCATAATAATAAAATGCTACTCAACTTACATACTTACATTCTCAATCTTATCATATCATCAACTTAACTTATTCTCATCAAATTATGCTAGTCAATACTTTCTTGTTATCATACAAAGCCATACTACAAAATATGGTCGTATATATAAATTATACAAGTTCTCTTTCCAATATCGAATTATTATCGAACATTAATCATTATATTTGAAACTCAATACTAAAGCATTTATGGCCAAAATATCAATTTATCTTTCAAATATGCATAATTAAATGCTTACGAAACATATGAACTTACCTCGATACCAAAACGACCATTTTACCAACTTTCCCGATTTTCAGTTTTTCTCCCGTTCTAGGTCCAAATCTCACTTTCCGGTATCTAAAACATCATATTTCACTTATTTAATTAATTTAATATTCAAAAAATTCCCTAACTCAAACTTCGGAAAAATTAAAATTTTGCCCCTAAACCTTTGCAGAATTACGATTTTGCCCCTAGGCTCGAAAATTAAAATTTATCCATTTTATTATGTTTTATGACATGATGATCATTTTTCCCTTCTATGGCAACATCAAATTCTCACTCTAACATGTACTTATGAACATTAGGTATTTTTACCGATTATGTCGTTTTACTCATTTTCACGTAAAATCGCTTAGCAAAAGTTGTTTAACACAATTTAAAGCTTCATATTCTACCATAAAACATAAAAATAAACACATTTCACCTATGGGTATTTTTCCAAATATGAACCCTAGCATGAATTATTTCTAGAATAAGCTTAATTAAGTTACCGGGACCCCAAAAATGTAAAGAACAATAAAAACGGGGCTTGGAATCACTTACTATGGAGCTTGGAAATCTTGGAAACCCTAACCATGGCTTCTCCCATGCTATATTCGGCCTCCATAAAGAAGGTGGACCAATTTTGGCTTTATTTTCCCTTTTTAATTCTTTTAATTACTAAATGACCAAAATGCCCTTAAAGGCTTTTCTTTCAAATTTGTCTTATTCTTGCCCATTTTTGTCCAAACTTAAATATAATGGTATAATTACTAAATAAGGACATCCACTTTCAGAAACCATTTCAATTAAATCCCCTTTATTATCTAGAACACACATTTTGCTAATTTTACAATTTAGTCCTAATTATCAAATTAGGCACTTATACATAAAATTTCTTCATGAAATTTTCACACAATTAGTCAATCAATGAATAAACCTTAGAACTTAATTGGAATATTTTTTAATTTTTTAATTTTTTTGACCTCGGATTCGTGGTTTCACAACCATTATTCCGTTTAAGCCCTATTTTCGGATGTTACATTTCTCCCCCCTTTAGGGATTTTCGTCCCCGAAAATCTTACCTACAATTGGAGTCGAAATTGATTTCCAGCAACACTTTCAAATTCTCATTCAGCCTTGGCATACCCAACATTTTACTTCTTAAACTAAGGCTCTGAACTGAAATACCTACTAATAAGTAACTGACCTTATTTTATCATTAACCTCACACTTTCTGATCAAACGCAACAAGCTCTTCTTTTCTTACCAAAATGAAAATTCTCTGCCACTAAGGTACTTTCAAAAAAAAAATACTTGTTTCTCTTTTGAGTGTCAATATTCTTACCTTTCGATTCTCAGTATACAATTTTTGATAATCATCTCGATTTACGTAATTAAATTTCATTTTCCTCTAATCCTTTCTGTTCAATTTAATTCTGCAAATTGCTCTTCCTCAATTCAACTATCAGTACAAAGGTGACATGCAGTAACATTTTGCAATCGCATGGTCAAAACTTACAGTAGCTTTCTTCTGAAGTCACGGTGCAACCCTGGATTTCCAACCATAACAACTAAAATTTACACTCAATGAATTGACAACCTCAAAATGAATAACTCGAGATAATCCTTCATTAGAAAAACTCATTTGTACTGAGAAGAATACACAAACTTCTTCAAGCAATCAACCATAGCTCGTTTAACCTTTCGGTGATAATGATAATTCTGTTGCACAACTCTTCGAAATACCCTCACATTTTCACACAAACATCAATACTAACTGTAATAGCTTCTGAGATAATTGAAAATTAACTTTAACTCTCTAAAAGTTCAGGTATCAGATTCAAAGTCTGGTACATAACATTTCACACTCTTACTAGTATAACTAGCTCAAGTTATCATCCATCTCTATACTTCTCAAATAATCAAATAATTATCACTGTGCTAGGCATCATAACTGTTGCAAAATCTCTTGATTTCTAATTAACACATTTCTAGAAACCATAAACTCTTTATTCAAACCAAGCTGAATCATAATGGATACTTCAATTGTCAATATCTTCAACTGTTTATACTTTATTAGCATGAATTCAAGCCAAACTAAACTTCATGCAATGAGAACTTTAACAATTAGACAACTTGGATTTGCAAAAAATATACCTCTGATGCAACCATTCTGATATGCATATACAACTTTGCACCATAACCTCTAGAATATGTACTATTTACTTGGGTCATTTATCTATTTAAACATGAAAAATCAGTATTTACCTCTGAAGTCATGAATAATTCAAACATACATATAACTCAATCAATTGCTCAACTGAATCAGTCTCAACTAAAAGACAATAACTTTTCAAAAACTATTTTTCTCTATGCTGTCATGATATCTCAAACATACATTCTGTAGTGATTTCTTCAAAGAGCTAATCACAAATCATTATTACTGCATAACTCAAAAGAAAATAGCATTTGGTCTTTAACTCACTGATATATATATATCAAGATTATGCGAAAAATGAAAATCAATACACATGTCTGAACTGAACTACATTGAGGCCACAATACTCATATTACTCAAAAATCATAATGCCATAATAAGACTAACTTCTCAATTATTTTAGTAAAAAATGTCCCGGGTGAAAATAAAACATCCTGATCATCTGAGAGATTTAAACACAAATTTCAATAACAACTAGTGCAAAAGCATAATCTTTATACCTCTGATAACTATACCTCTGTACTTTCATTATCAGGCCCAAACTCGTAATCATCTTGAACATACTCATAATAAGAAGAAACCATTTTCATCAATAGAGCATTTTCTGCTAATGTCTCATGGCTGATACTTTGAACAGTAATTTATTAATAAAACCGAGATGATAAAATCTCAGAACATAGAGCTACACAGAATTCCCGGTAACCACATCTCATGTAGAACAGTTAAGGTTTCAATAGCATCTCAGAAAATTTCCAAAAGGAAAGGATAATACTCATAAGCAGTGAGAACAACTATGACAGAAGCCATAAAATTTTCCTTTACTTTCATTAAGCAATAGTTAACAATACAGATCACTAACATCATACAGATCTTACTGTCAACCTTCTATCTGCACGCTAAAGTAGAAAACTGGAATAGATAGAACAATATCAATCACAGCTCAAACAAACTATAATGCATTCATCTGTCTGTAAATTTAACTAACATTCCATACTGCAGGAATTGCATCTATGATCTTGCATATATTTATATATATCTCTGAAAGTAAATGTACACATATAATAGTCGAAAAAAGATTTTTCTATAATTTCTTAACTATAAACTCTACATTCAACTATTAATACAGCTCAATTATTATTCTCTGTCTAATTCTATCATTACTGAATTCACATTATCCCATTCACAGTTGGAATTTATTCGGAAGAAAATCTAGCAATCATATACCTTACACATCATACTTGAATAAGTCCATTAGCTGAGCCTGACCTTTCTTTTACTGTGATATTTTAGTTATCCGGATGATTTTATTATTAACTTGGCATCCTTTCTGCAACTGTGTTCTTTTGTTGAATCATTCTCGACTCTAATTACATCGTTAATAAATCTGTCACTGAACTCTTTAGTTTTCCACTTTAGCCTATTCAATCTGAATTTCATGAAATCTCAATCTGAATTACCTTGCTAATAAGAGGGGTGAGGTTGTAACACCTCTGACTTACCTCTTACATACTCATGCATATAATTTAACACTCATCATATTAAAATATTATCACAATTATACAATTTGCTTCAAGCAACTTAACATGCACGTTCGTAATACAATGACTTCATGATCATCTTATGCAAATTAGTGCACTTATACATGCATTCATAAATCTCGAGTAAAATTACTCATAGCATTCACTTAACTTCTTTAGTTATACATATAGCATCATACAAATGCCAATTTAACATGAACACTTATCTCAATATAAACTTTCCTTTCATCTTATCTCGTCTTTCACATTTCCCGTACAATTCTTATTCACAATTTATTCATTATCACATAAACATCATGAACTGTTATTCTTACATTTTATGAGCCTCAACTCATCATAAACATACTGTCTGTACTATCAAACTTAGCTCGGTTGGAGTGTGCATCTGTCTGACAAAACATTTTATATCTGGGTCGTGAGTCATCACACTATCATAGTTCAATATGGCATGTATAGCTAGACTCTTACTCATACTGAACATTTCGAGAACCGACTAAACCTTTGCTCTGATACTAGTAAATGTAACACCCCTTACCCGAGACCGTCGTCGGAGTCGAGCACTAGGCATTACCTGACTTAACTTACTAATTCGGGGAATAAAATTTGCTTTTAAAATTAATTTATTTACATTCATTAAATATGTACCTAAAAAGGGCCCTCGAGACCCTAAAACTTACAATTGAAACGGTTCGAGACTAAACTGGGAACATTAAAAATCTTCCGACTACTTAGACAAATCAAAACAATTTATTTCATCTTTCATAAATAAGCTGTCCATCTGCGTCATAGTCACTAAATAAATCATAAATCGAGTTACGAAACTCAAAATCAAAATCTGTAAATTTTATCTGAAACTAAACTTATATATCTTTTTACTAAAAAATTTTCAGAATTTTTGGTCTAGCCAATTGGTACAGTTTATTAGTTAAAGTTTCCTCTATTTTAGTGTTCGGCTGCTCTGACCTCTGTTCACTACGAATTAATTTTCTCCCTGTACAGAATTCAAATAACCATGCGGTCTATTTCCTTTAAAAGTATACTCAGCAAAGAATCTATACATATAAAGTATAACTCCAAATTATTTTTTTACAATTTTTAGTGAATTTATAAATTCAGAACACAGGATTTAGAAATCACTCTAACCCTGTCTCACCAAAATTTAAATATCTCTTAATATACACTTCTTTTGCTTACTGTGTTTCTTTTATATGAAAATAGACTCAATAAGCTTTAATTATATATCTCATTCATCACCTAATTCTATTTCTAATATTCTTGGTGATTTTTTCAAGATCATGTCACTGCTGCTATTCAATAATGTTTTAATGCTAATTTCACTTTTTCATGATTTCTTTGTATTAACTACCATTTAGGCATACATAACACCGAAATATGTTATTCATTAGCCATTTACATACCATTCTTTATTCATATCATAAGGACATACACACAAAATGGCTAAGTCCCTATACATGCCATAAAATAGAATGTTTGTAAACGAAGATACCCATTTGGTAACTTGATAGTCGATAGTGTGAAGTGATCTCCGATGACCTCCAACCCGAGCTTACTTTTAAGTACTCTGAAACATGGGAAAGTGAAAGAAGTAAGCTTATAAAGCTTAGTAAGTTCACATGTAAAATAATAAGCATTAGCAATCAATTTAGCTTACTACTATGCTGTCATAATTTGCTTAAATAATGTTTAGTTCTTACTTTCCCATCTTACAAATTCGGTAACCTTACCAAAGGCTCAGAATACAAAAGGCACCTTACTTAATTTACATACCTGCAACATCTCACTTAACACATGAGTACTCTTTCATAATATACGCATATTGCCAATCATGTCATAAAGTGTCACAAGCATAACTAAAAACTCATCACTTACTTAATACTTGATAATCTCAATTACATACAATCTCAATATTAAATAAGCCTTAAATGGATACCTGTACTCTTTCTTCATGTTCTCACCTTGTCGTTTCTTTGACTTACTCTTTGGATTACTCGGGAACCTTTTCCTTTTTGAACTTACCATTGAAATGTCTTGACATGGTCTTACGTGGTATCCTTGCCTTATGAACTCACCAATGCCATGCCTTGGCATGGTCTTACATGGGACCTTTGCCTTATTGTAACTCATCAATTCCATGTCTTGACATGGTCTTACATGATTTCTTTGCCTTATAGAACTTATCAATGCCACGCTTTGGCAAGGTCTTACATGATATCCTTATCTTACCAAATGCCATGTTCCAAACATGGTCTTACATGGCATCCTTGTCTTATCAAATGCCATGTTCCAAACATGGTCTCACATGGTATCCTTATCTTAGTGCCAATGCCACATCTTGATGTGGTCTTACATGGAGTCCATAATCAATGCCGATGCCATGTCTTGACATGGTCTTACACGGGATCCTTGCCTTACCAATGCCATGTCTTGACATGGTCTTACATGGTATCCTTAACCGTCAATTCCTCCTTAAATTCCATGTCATGAACATGGACTTTTTTGTCAATTCTTCCTTAATTGCTGTGGTACAACCATGGACTTTGAGATATCAATGCCTTGTCAAGTCATAGCTGAAACATACTTGCTCAAATTCTCAAGGTTAGCCGCATAACTAAATAATATCAATACTAATAACAATAATTGCATAATAATAAAATGATACTCAACTTACATACTTACATTATCAATTTTATCATATCATCAACTTAACTTATTCTCATCAAATTATGCTAGTCAATACTTTCTTGTTATCATACAAAGCCATACTACAAAATATGGTCGTACATATAAATTATACAAGTTCTCTTTCCAATAATGAATTATTATCGGACATTAATCATTATATTTGAAACTCAATACTAAAGTATTTATGGCCAAAATATCAATTTATCTTTCAAATATGCATAATTAAATGCTTACGAAACATATGAACTTACCTCGATACCAAAACGACCATTTTACCAACTTTCTCGATTTTTAGTTTTTCTCCCGTTCTAGGTCCAAATCTCACTTTCCGGGATCTAAAAAATCATATTTCACTTATTTAATTAATGTAATATTCAAAACATTCCCTAACTCAAACTTTGGAAAAATTAAAACTTTGCCCCTAAACCTTTGCAGAATTACGATTTTGCCCCTAGGCTCAAAAATTAAAATTTATCCATTTTCTTAGGTTTTATGACATGAAGATCATTTTTCCCTTCTATGGAAACATCAAATTCTCACTCTAACATGTACTTATGAACATTAGGTATTTTTACCGATCATGTCGTTTTACTCGTTTTCACGCAAAATCGCTTAGCAAAAGTTGTTTAACATAATTTAAAGCTTCATATTCTACCATAAAACATCAAAATAAACACATTTCACCTATGGGTATTTTTCCAAATATGAACCCTAGCATGAATTATTTCTAGAATAAGCTTAATCAAGTTACGAGGACTCCAAAAATGTAAAGAACAATAAAAATGGGGCTTGGAATCACTTACTATGGAGCTTGGAAATCTTGGAAACCCTAACTGATGTGAGCACACCCGGGGCATCCTCGAATGCATACCAAGGATCAATCGAGCTTCCAAAAGGTCCCATGACCCGAGCTCGAACCAAGCAACTTCAAGATGCTATATCAGCCTTTGTGATGCGCATTTGGGATGATAACTAGCTCAGTAACGTTGGAGGAGCTAAGAAAAACTCCTTGAAGACTCCATGCACCATTTTGCAATCCGATATCAGCTTCTCTCCAGCTCCCCCATGCGCCATTCAGCTCACATCAGCTCACTTGAGCTCGTTTTAGCTCGTTTGAGCTCGAACTTAGCTCGATTCAGCTCATTCCTTTTTCATTTCAATAAATTGAGTTTTAATCTAGCTTATAACTAAGTTTGTTACAGCTCATGCCGAATTCCCTAGCTCAATTTAGCTCACTAAGTGTTTTTGACTATTTGAGCTAACCGAATTTATTATAAGTTGACTTATAATGATTGTGTTCAAATTTAGTTAGTGTTATTAAGTGATTTAGTTGTTATTTTAAACTATAATTATATGAATAGTTGTGTTATTTAATTATGTTATTTAATTTTATAGGTTAGCCGAATTTGGAAGATTCATGTATGGACTTTAATGCAAGGTGCATGCATGGGAGGGTTTAATGGACGGCAATCAAGAGGCACATGAATGTTCATGATGAACATTCATGTATTTGAAGATTCATGGATCAAATTAATGATGGAACATGCATTGGACGGTTCATGCATTGATCATGTGTTCACACATTGTGTTCACACCATGATGACCCTTCGGTTGGACGTTCACACCCAAGTGTCTACTCAAGCTCCTTGTTCACACCAAGTTTGACTCTTCATGAAGCCCTAATTAATTAAGCCACTCATGGTGAAACAACAAGAATTCAAGGCTCCATTTAAGGTGTTAGCCGAATCTAGCCATGCATGTATGAAGATCATTCATCCAAGTACATCAATGCATATTCATGAAGCTGCCCACTCACCTCCCATTCGGCCGAACATGGACAAGGACACCATTGGTCATTTTTCTAGAATATTCATGTCTTAAATTAGGTTCATTACTTAATTGTTAAGTTCATGAATAGTCTATTCGGCTAGCATAAGAAACTAGTATAAATAGTTTGTTGATTTCATTTGTAAAGGACTTTTGCCAAATTTGTTAATGAACATTTGTTCTTGTGAGGTTGCTTCCTCTCATATCTCGTACAAGTTTCGAAGACTTATCTGGCTTGTGCTAGTGGCGTCTACCGATCTTGTTTGAACTTATCACCAATCTTGGTGTGGCGTTCACCTATCCTTCTATGCATCTTTTCACCTTAATAATATAGGAATCGGGGTGACACTTTTTAGTGTTGAATCATTCCTGACGTTGAGTTCATTTTTCCATTCCCCATCTTTCAACTTTCCTTTTTGTTAACCAAACCGAGCCATCTATCCAACATCCTTTCTTGTTTCCTTAGCCGAACCTATCACTACCCTTTTGCATAACTTTCGAAAACCTTCCGCTATCCAAACCTATCCATTCACTTCTATTTCAAAAATCTGAGGTACGAACGACTCTCTCGAACTACGATCGGGCAACTACGTGAATTCGACTCGTCTACCCGGGCCGGATCACATCACTAACCATGGCTTCCCCCATGCTATATTCGGCCTCCATGAAGAAGGTGGACCAATTTTGGCTTTATTTTCCCTTTTTAATTCTTTTAATTACTAAATGACGAAAATGCCCTTAAAGGCTTTTCTTTCAAATTTGTCTTATTCTTGCCCATTTTTGTCCAAACTTAAATATAATGGTCTAATTAAAAAATAAGGACCTCCAATTTAAGAAACCATTTCAATTAAATCCCCTTTTTTATCTAGAACACACATTTTGCTAATTTTACAATTTAGTCCTAATTATCAAATTAGGCACTTATACATAAAATTTCTTCATGAAATTTTCACACAATTATTCAATCAATGAATAAACCTTAAAAATTAATTGGAATATTATTTTTTTACCTCGAATTCGTGGTTTCGCAACCACTATTCCGTTTAAGCCTTATTGCGGGATGTTACACTCACTTCTTCTAATCGACTTTGATAGGGAATTAGTGTCAGATCTAGGTTTTGGATTCCTGCTGATTTGCTCTTTAGATTTGAGAAATACACATGTTTAGTGATCAAAGTAAAAACTAGTAAAGGCTTGGCGTTCAGATAAGGTTAAGGTGGGATTCCGGCTTTTGGTAAAGTAATCGATAAGTACGTGTGATTAATCTTTGAGTGATATCGATTGTAGGCTTGGGCTAAGGATATCGCATCACGCTTGCTTACCAGGTGTGTACATACACTACACACACACAATGAATCGGCAAAAGCTGAAAAGCTGAAATGCCGAAAAGCTGAAAGTTTGGCTACGGTAGTCTTGCGAGTGCGCGAACGCTTGTAAGGAGGAAATCGATAGGTTGCCTGAGGCCTACGGGTGATTCTGTGGACTTGGGTTGTGATTTGTCCATATAGGCCGAAATGGGCTATTGGGCCCATAATAGGCAAAAACTGAATATTGATGCTTTGTGATAGGAATTTGTATGTGAGCATGAATATGAATGTGACTGGGCCTAACGGGCCATATAAATGTGATTTGGGCCTAATGGGCCATATACAGGTGATTTGGGCCTAATGGGCCATACGAATATGATTGGGCTTAATGGGCCAGATGTAGGTATGTGAAATTGTTAGGCTTTGTAAGGGGTTTTTGGGCCTAGTATATGATATCCACATAAGACTTAATTAATATATTGCGACCGTGGACAAGTCAAAGGGTTAAGGTGTGGCAATGGGTATATGCATGTCTAGGATTGGATCTAAGGAGAGCTTGGTACTTAAGCGGTCTTAATGACCCACCTCCTATTTTCTGGAATCCTAACTGGTGCATAGTATTCGTTTATCTTAGCTCACGGGACTTGTTAACGGGCCAAGATAAGTGAAAACCGTAATTAAGGGAAAATTACTGAAATGCTCTTAAGGGCAAAAATGACCAAAATACCCCTAGGTGTTGAATGTAAGTTTTGTGGATGCGACATGCATACATATGATATTCTGCTTAGGTTGTATATGGGTTGGGAATTATGGAATGGAGGAATTATATAAGGATCGTATGGTTGCTTGACAATCGTGGATCCACCTACGACTTTTAAAGCCCAATATGTAAATGAAGGTAGTTTCGCAACCGGGCTACCATGGTGTGTGGGTTGGGTGGGTCGATATTTATATCCCCACATGGTGTGACGGGGGACGGAACCGGTGTGTAGCGGATGGATAATTTGATGGGATTGCATTGCAGGAATCATGAACGATGAATGATGTTTTTTTTTTGAATGCTTGTTTTCTTCGAGGGTTGTACACACTGAGTTTGCGAAAACTCACCCCCTCTTTTATTTTATTTTCAGGTGATGCTCAGTAAAAGGTTCGATGTTTGGAAGGACTTTGGGTGGCCAGCTAGCAAGATGATTTGGACTTGGGTTTTTTTTAAGCATTTAAGTTTTTACTTCTTTTTAAGTATGTTCCAGACTAGATTGTAATAAGGTTTTCATTGTGTTATTATTACTTGAATTATTATTATTTTCAATGTAATTACGAGAAGTTGAACATGGATTTCTTAAATTATAATATGTTTTCTACGTTTTTGCAACTAAGTTTTTTTTGTCAGATGTTTTAAACAAGGCTTTCGTAACTGAAAGTGTTTTTTTAAAGTTAATTAGGGTTTTCAATGAGAAAACAATTTTCGCTAAAACACTTCAATGTGACACACCAGATTCGGCCATAGCGTCTAGGCCGGGTTTGGGGTGTTATACCCATGGGCGTGTGTCTAGGTCATGTGTGACACACGGTGAGCCCCACGGGTGTGTAGTCCGACCGTGTGTCCTCTGCATGCAAAAATTTCAAGTTAGTACGCATGGTAGTAAACACACGGGCAGAGACATGGCTGTGTGCCTCAGTCATGTGGAGGACACGGCCTCTGGCCACGGGTGTGTGCCTTGGCCACGTGCCTTAAATTGGATGCTGACATCAGAAACAAAATGTCAAGGTTTTTAGACATGGGCGTGTGTCAGGCCATGTGGAAGCCCCTATAGGTTTGAATTTAGAATTTAATTCACACGGGCATGGGACACGAGCATATCCCTAGGTGCTTAGGCTGTGTGTGTCACACGGGCCATCAACACAGCCTTGTCATAATGGCCACACGGACGTGCACCTTGTTTTAAGTGTCATTTTTGTTAAGTCAGTATAAGGACCCGAATTGGTCCTGAGTAGTTTCTAAGAGATGTTTTGGACCTTATAACCTATGATAAGAAGATTCAGACAAATTTTGAAAAAGTTTTAATTTGACCGAGTTTTAATGACATCGAAATGTTTGTATGCATGTGGTTAAGTATGGTAACACCTCGTATCCCATCCTGACGTAGGGCTCGGGTGTAGGGTGTAGGGTGTTACAACTTTAATATCACATACATATATGATTTATCCGAATATAGATTTGCAGTTAATATACATATAATCAACACTTTAACATGTATACTTCATGTAATCACTTCAAATACCAAAACTTACTCATTACTTTATCATCAAATATAAATTATTTTTCATTACTCAATACCAATTCATAATTTAATACTAATTATTACAATTATTTATAGATCATCTATATTGAAATTTAACAACATCTATTTGCTTATAAACTTACCTCGGACGATGAAAATCGGAACAGGACGGCTAGTCAACAATTTTAGTTTTCCCCCGATCCAAATTCAATTTCTTTGGTTCTTTATATAAACATATACAAATTAAACTCATTCAAACATATTTTCACTCAATTTAGTTCAAAAACACTTAAATGGGAAAATTACAATTTTACCCCTGACATTTTACACTTTTTACAATTTAGTCCCTATTGCACAAAACGCAAAATATGCAAAATTTCAATATATCATGCTTAGGCTGAATCTTCCTTGTGTTCATACAAGTCCATATCTTTCATTTATTTCACATTTTAGTCCCTCAATTTATTATTTTTGCAATTTAGTCCTAATTACTCAAAATCATCAAAATTTCCAATACAAAACATATCTTTCATATTTCATCAAATAACATCACAAAATTTAAATATTCATCAATGGCATAACTCAAAATATTCATCAAAATAAAAAATTCAAGCATGGGCTTTTTACATTACACTGCAACAATCTCAAAAATGTAAAAATTATAAAAAAACGAGCTAGTTACATACCTTGATAGAGCTTGCTAATGGCCGAACCTTTAAACCCTTTGTTTTCTTTTCTTATTTTTTTTTTATTTTGGCAAGAACAAGGATATATGAAAGCTTATTTTAATTATGTTTTATATATCATATATTATTTACCATTTCACATTAATATCCTTTATAATTTAATAACTAAAACATATATATCAAGGATACAACCGTCCATCACTAACTCTAATGGTATTATTGCAACATAAGTACTTCATGAAATAAAGACAAATCAATTCAGCCCTTTTAAAAATAACCATCTAATTTTCATTTTACGCATTAAGCCCTTTAATTAAATCGGGCACCCAGACGATAAAATTAAAGAACAAAAATTTCACGGATATAAATTCACACATAATAAACACATAAAATAATTTTAAAATATTTTTCTGACTCGAATTCATTGTCTCGAAATCACCATTCTGAATAGGGTCTAAATAGGGTTGTTACAACTCTCCCCATATGGATTTTCGTCCCCGAAATTATTACCGGTGAATATGTTTGGGTAAGGTTCTCTCATTGTATACTCTGACTCCCACGTAGCCTCTTCAATACCGTGTCATGTCACAGTACTTTCACTAATAGAATTTTCTTATTTCGTAATTCCTTAATCTCGCAAGCCAAAATACGAATCAGTTCTTCCTCATATGTTAAATCAAACTGAATCTCAATCTCTATCAGATTTATTACAAGCAAGGGATCAGATCGATATCGATGAAGCATCGAAACATGAAATACATAATAATCTTTTCTAGCTCAGTGGCTACAATAGTTTGTAAGCGACCAGCCCAATGCAAAACCCATTGCTACATTATCCCATTTCTGCTCAGAAATCATAATAGATTATAACAAACCGGATGGCACCTGATGTTCAAGTTTATTTTGCTGACAGATCAACCATTTCAAAACAAATTTAGAAATATCTCTTTTCATCCCAGACCACCAATAATACTGTTTCAGATCATTATACATTTTCATACTACCCGGGTGAACAGATAATCAACTATTATGAGTTTCATTAAAAATCATCTGAATCAAGTCTGAATTTCTTAGAACACATATTCGGTTTTTGAATCTCAGACAACTCTCTGTACCAAATTGGACTTCTGAATCAGCATTTAGATCATATTGACCCCGCTTTGCCAACAAATTATTATCGACTTTTTGAGCCTTTCAAATCTGTCGAATAAATAACGGTCTTACTTTTATTTCAACTATTATCGAACCATCATTAGACATAGCCATATGATAGCCATATGTGCATTCATTGCATGCAAAGCTAGCAGTGATTTTCGAGTTAGAGCATCAGCAACAACATTAGCCTTTCCCGAACAGTAGTTGATCACAAGCTCGTAGTCTTTTAACAACTCTAACCATCGACACTGTCTCAAATTGAAATCATTCTGAGTCATTAAGTATTTTAGGCTTTTGTGATCAGAATAAACATGACATTTCTCACCGAACAGATAGTGACGCCTTATCTTCAATGCAAATACAATAGCTGTCAATTCTAGGTCATGTGTCGGATAATTCTTTTCATACGACTTTAATTGTCTCGAGGCATAAGCTATAACTTTGCCTTCCAGCATCAAAACACAACCCAAACCATTTAAAGATGCATCACTATAGATAATAATTTATTTACCTGATTATGGCTGAACTAGCACTAGAGCTTCGGTCAACAGAGCTTTCAATTCTGTTAATTCGATCAGTGCCATTCTATATGAAACTATAAATATCAGAGTCATTCCAGGCACTAACTCAATTCCAAGCTCTACCTCTCAAATAGGTGACAAACTCGGTAATTCTTCATGTGACACATCTGGATACTCACACATAACTGGTACTAATTTAATTTTTCTTTTCATTCAGTTTAGAATCAATCACATGAGCAAAGTAAGCTTCACAACCCCTTTCTCACATATTTTTGAGCTAATATCGAAGATATCATTACTGGTAAAGCATTTAGATCATTAAACTTAATCCGATTAATCTCATCATTATGGCATCTCAAATCAATAGTCTTTGTTTTCAATTTACAACAGCATCGTTTAAGTTAATTAATCCATACTTAGAATTATATCGAACTCGTCGAATGGTAACAACATCAAAACAGCCAAAAAAACATGATTCTTGAACCATCAACGGACAATTCTTACACTTTTCGTCAACCAGAACACACTAGCCTAAGGGTTTCGATATTCTAATCACAAACTCAGTAGACTCTACAGCCAAAGTCGTACTGGATACTAAAGTCTCACATACATAAAAATGAGTCAAATCAGAATCAATAAATGCAACAACACTAATATCATAGGAAGTGAATATACCAGTGATAATATCTGAGGATGAAGCCTCCTCCCGTGTGCGTATAGCATAAGCTCTGGCAGGTGCCCGAGCCTCAGATCGAACTAATGTGTTTTTAGTTCTTTTTTGACTACTACTCATATTACCAATATGTCTGGGTTATAACACCCCTAACCCATATCTGTCACCCAATTAGGGATACGATGCATTACCGATCAAAAACACAATTTTAAAACATTCATCTCTAATATATATATATATAATTAATCAAGTTCGACACATTTAAAAATAAAATATAATCAATTCACATTTTAGAACATATAACAAATTACTCTTTGCATATACAGGTCACAACAAACCTCAACTTGTTATTAACAATATATAATGCATTTAATTGTACAGTAATATCTATTACCAACATGGTTTATCAAGTTTCCATTACCACTCATGTTATTATACATACAACCACTAAAATCATACACACATTCTTATAGATAAATGAATCATAATGCACATCTTAAATTACCACATATACGGCGGCTTAAGTATCAATTAATTTGAAATTTGCATGCTTTACACCTTAATATAAGCTGGAACAACCAAGCGTTATATATTGTTCATACATTCCTATATAAATCATTTAAAACATTAGTTATTAAAGTCTATACATAACTCTTCAGTCATTAAATTACACGCAGTTGGCCTTAGTAAATTTTAACCATTTCATGCACATACCAACAAGAAGTGCACTTATCATATATGCAAATTAGTTTGCCTAAAATTTCATATTAAATAACTAAGTAAAAGACATCATTTGGACATCTCAAAATATTATTCCCATAATGTCATACAAGACTTAACTTTAAAAGCAAACTCTTAATAATCACGACTTAAAATACAACCCTATTACATAAATTAATATATAGTCACATATGTATATTTAGTACATTATACTATGGTCGAACATGTTAATAATGCATATGTACATAAAACTTCACTTATCCTAAAATAACAATCACACTTAGCATTGAATGCATATTAAACAATCGACCAAATATTCATGAAACACATGCAACATATATCACTTTACAACTGAATGAATCAAACTAATAAACGTTTATCCAACACATTTAACTATTTCGCATTCCATATTTCTAATACCAATTGTCAATTTGAATAAATACATATAATGCTTTTATTCCTTTTTAGCCGAATTTATTACTTAACACCACATGCACATTCAAGTTTCTTTTAGTAATTTACCTACAATCAATCTCACTTAACATTCAACTCATGAACACATAAGACCAAACCTAGTCATGTTAAGCAAACCATTTTTAAAGCATTTAGTACCTGTCACGAATATTATACCTTCACGTCATATAACTATAAAACTAAAATAAACATAACTCATACTCACCATGACCGAAAACAAAAATAAAAGATTAGCCATTTTCGCATGGCTTATATACATAACCAATATTCAGCATTTCAAAGGTAAATTCCAGCCTATACATGCCATAATTTAAGTTTAGCTAATATGGTACCAAAATAGTATATAGTGTGATGAGCTTGGCTGATCGTCCCCGAGCTTGTAGCTTGACTTCAAAATCTATAAAATAGAATATTATAATATACAGAGTAAGCTACCACAGCTTAGTAAGTCATAAGCAAATAAACAACTTAATAACATATTCAAATTGATTAAGCTTGTTGGATTATATTATCATTATCAATGTTTAATCTTAAATCTACAAATGAGATAAAATACTACATTCTCATGCACAATACTACCTTAGCCGAATGCTCTCATAATCATATTAATCAAGTATCACTCGGCTTTCTAAGTTAAATTGTCATTATGTAATAAAATTCACAAGTACACATATTTATATAAGCTTAAGAATCCAATTATAACATCACGTACATAAACTACTTTCATGGCCAAATATACATGGTTACATATAAATGCATATCTAAGAATCATTTCCATAATATTCACACCATTTGTTCTAAGCCGAATACACTTATTTAAATCATGGAAGTTTATTCTTTATATCATTCATAACTTATATTATCAAACAAGTCATATACTTACTGTAACACCCCAAACCCGGCCTAGACGCTATTGCTGAATCTGATGTGTCACATTGAAGTGATTTAGCGAAAACCGTCTTTTCATTGAAAACCCTTCTTAAAATAAAAGAAACACTAATTAACATAAAAAAAAACCTTCAGTTATGAAAGCCTTGTTTAAAACATTTGATTAAAAAAAAATTAGTTGCGGAAACGTAGAAAACATAATATAATTTAAGAAATCCATGTTCAACTTCTCGCAATTACATTGAAAATAATAATAATTCAAGTAATAATAACACAATGAAAACCTTATTACAATCTAGTCTGGAACATACTAAAAAAAAAGTAAAAACTTAAATGCTTTAAAAAAAAACCCAATTCCAAATCTTCTTGTTAGCTAGTCACCTAGAGTCCCTCCAAAGATCGAACCTTCTACTGAGCATCACCTAAAAATAAAATAAAAAAGGGGGTGAGTTTTCGTAAACTCAGTGTGTACAACCCTTGAAGAAAAGAAGCATTAAAAAAAAACATCATTCATCATTCATGCAATACAATCCCATCAAAATAATCCATCTGTTACACACCGGCTCCTTCCCCCGTCACACCATGTGCGGATATCAATAGTGACCCACCCAACCCACACACCATGGTAGCCCAGTTGCGGAACGACCTTCATTTACATATTGGGCTTTAAAAGCCGTCGGTGGATCCACGATTATCAAGCAACCATACGATCCTCATATACTTCCTCCGTTCCATAATTCCCAACCCATATGCAACCTAAGTAGAATATCATATGTATGCATGTCGCATCCACAAAACTTACATTCAACACCTAGGGGTATTTTGGTCATTTTCGCCCTTAGGGGCATTTCGGTAATTTTCTCTTAATTACGGTTTTCACTTATCTTGGCCCGTTAACAAGTCCCGTGAGCTAAGATGAACGAATACTATGCACCAAGTAGGATTCCAAAGAAGATGAAGTGGGTCATTAAGACCGCTTAAGTACCAAGCTCTCCCTAGATCCAATCCTAGACATGCATATACCTGTTGCCACACTTTAACCCTTTGACTTGTCCACGGTCGCAATATATTAATCAAATCTTATGTAGTTATCATATACTAGGCCCAAAACTCCTTACAGAGCCCAATCAAATTCACATACCTGTATCTGGCCCATTAGGCCCAAATCACCTGTATATGGCCCATTAGGCCCAAATCACATTTATATGGCCCGTTAGGCCCAGTCACATTCATATTCATGCTCACATACAAATTCCTTTCACATAGCATCAATATTCAATTTTTGCCTATTATGGGCCCAACAACCCATCAGGCCCATTTAGCCTATTCCGGCCCATATGGCCAAATCACAACCCAAGTCCACGGAATCGCTCGTGGGCCTCAGGCAACCTATCGGTTTCCCCCTTACGAGTGTTCGCGCACTCGCAAGACTACTGTAGTCAAACTTTTGAATTTTTGGCATTTTGGCTTTTCGACTTTTCGGCTTTTCGGCTTTTTGGCTTTTTACCGATTCATTGTGTGTGTGCAGTGTATGTACACACTTGGTAAGCAAGTGTGCTGCGATTCCCTTAGTCACCAACCTTGAGCACCAATCCTTAACCGCTTTTCCTTGATCATGTATTTTCTAGATTTGCACCAATCTTAACTATTAAAACTCGAATAATAGGTGACTCGTATCCAACACAAGTCTCCTTACCTTAACTATGACCATTCGGCCACCTTAGCCAATGGGAGAAGAATACTTACCAAAATCGCAAACACCTAAAGGAGCAATTCGACAGAGAGCTAAAATCCAAGATTCGATATTAATTCCCTACCAAAGTTTATTAGAAAGAGTGAGGGACAATAATTGATACTAACAAAGAAAACCTATTAGAAGAGTAACCTTTACACTAGATTCAGTCAAAGAGTATTTGGCCCTTGGAAGATTTGTTTTTTTGGCTTTTCAAACTAAGTATGGTGAATAAGGTTTATTCGGTACAGATTAAAGAAGAAGAATAGTAGAAGAAGAAATCGGCTAAGTGAAACAGAGAAGAATAGAAATCAAGAAAAAGAAAAAAAAGACAAAAGGGTTTTCGGCTTTTCGGATCTTGAAAAGAAAAGGGTTTTCGGTAGCAAGGTGAAGAAGAATTTCGACAGTCACCTGACAACCTTGTATTCGGCCCCTATTTATAGCCCTTATAGCCAAATTTTCCATGCCCAATTCCCAATTCGACTCCATCACTTCTCCCTTCTCATCTCCTCGTTTTTCTTCCTGGTAACCCGTTGATCTTTTTCTAAATTTTCTCTTCTAAACACTCCCCTTGGAGTCCATCTTCACGCCACTTCCATCCTTCTAGAAGACCAAAATTAAACTTCTAAAAATACTAAGCTAGGATTCAAAACTTGGATCTCCTTGCTAGCCACTAACGCCACCTCCACCTCCTCCACAAGGCTTTTTAATGCTATTTTCCCCTATTTTTATTTAAAAGCCAACCTACTTGCCAACCCTGATTCTTTTAATAATTAAATGATAAATTCTTCTACCCTTATATTTGAACTCAAACCTTGACCAAGACCTACCATTACGTAATTAACACCTTACCGGATTACAAAAAGAAAAATTTGAGATTTCGGGATTTTTGGATTTCGAGATTTTTGGGTTTCGGGATTTTTGGGGCGTTATACTTACCTTATCATTAATAACTAACAAGCTAAATCATACATGTCCCTTTTTGCTCACTTAACACATCTGATCACGATTTACCTTTGCTCGATGAACCATTTGAAATTGGGTAGGACACTCGTATAATCACACATATATCGTACAATGCCAACGTCCCAGACGTGGTCTTACATGTAGCCATATATCGATGCCACTATCCCAGACAGGGTCTTACACGTAAACACATATCGAAATCACAAATCGATGCCATGGTCTTACTCGCAAATATATATCGGAATCCTATGCCATAACATATGTATCCTAGCTATTCCTAAGGTTAATATGGGGCTTTCGGACGTTGTAACTCGGTCAAAATGAATTTGGAAACATGATAACCAAGCTTATTCACATTTGAATTTAACATGGATAAAATTATATAATTCATTTCAGTATGTATATATTACAATTAATTAGAATTAAGTACGTCTATTTGCTTATAAACTTACCTTAGACAACGAAAAACCGGTACGGATCGACTAGTCAACAACTTTCGATTTCCCCCGATCCAAATCTAATTTCTTTGGTTCTTGATCTAAACATATTCAAAGCTCATTCAAACATACTTTCATTCAATTTAGTCCAAAAACACATAAATGGGCAAATGACCATTTTACCCCTAACATTTACAATTTTTACAATTTAGTCCTTATTGCACAAAACACAATATTCAAACTTTCAAGGTACCCATGTTTGGCCGAATATTCCTAGTATTCATACAAGCCCATATATTTCATTTATTTCACATTTTAGTCCCTCAAATTATTATTTTTGTAATTTATTCCTAATTACTCAAAATCATCAAAAACTCTAATACAAAATATGTTAATCTAAAACATATCTTTCATATTTCATCATCAAAAAACAAAAATCACAAGCTATCAACAATGGCATAACTCAAAATATTCATCAAAATCAAAAATTCAAGCATGGGTGTTGTAGTACTCGAAGCAACGATCTCAAAAACGTAAAAATTATCAAAAACTGACTAAGAACGAACCTTGATTTTAGCTTGGAAGATGGCCAAACTAGGTTTCTTCTCTTTTCTTTCTTGTTTTAATTTCGGCAATGGCTTATAATATGAACACCTATTTTTAATTATCATATAATATATCATATATATTAACTTATCATTATTTTACCTTTTTAACCTTAGTTTAAAACTTTATATTATCACATTTTAATGTCCTTAGCCGTCCACTACACTTAATATTGGGCTTATTGCAACTTTAAGGCTTCCATTTAGAAAGCCAAGTACAATTTAGCCCTTTTTAGAAAAGCCACTGAATTTTCATTTTACGCGATTAAGTGTTTTTATTTAATCAAACACCTAAACGATGAAATTAAATCATAAAAATTTCACATATATAAATTCACGCAAAATAAACATAGAAAATAATTTTTAAATATTTTTTTGACTCAAATTCGTGGTCCCGAAACCACCGTTCCGATTAGGGTCTAAATCAGGCTTTTACAACTCTCCCCCTTAGGGATTTTCTTCCCCAAAAATCTTACAAGTGAATAGGCTCGGATAGCGTTCTCTCTTTGCATCTTCTGGTTTCCACATTGCTTCTTCAACACCGTGTTTATGCCACTGTACTTTAACTAACAAAATTTTCTTATTTTGCAACTCTTTAATCTCATGACCCAGAATATGAATCGGTTCTTACTCATATGTCATATCAGGCTTAATCTCAACCTCAGTCGGACTAATCACATGTAAAGGGTCAGTCCCATATCTACGGAGCATCAAAACGTGAAATACATTGTGGATCTTTTCTTACTCTGGTGGCAACCATAGTCTGTAAGCAACCGGCCCGATACGCTCTATTACCTCAAACGACCTAGTAAACCTCGGACTCAGTTTACCTTTGCAACCAAATCTGAGTATTTTCTTCCATGGTGAGACTTTCAAGAAAACTTTATCTCCAAGGTTCAAATCCTAGCTTAGTATTTTTAGAGTTTAATTTTGTCCTTCTAGAAGGATGAAAGTGGCGTGAAGATGGACTCCAAGGGGAGTGTTCAGATGAGAAAATTAAGGAAAGGATCAAGGGGTTATCAAGGAGAAAAACGAGGAGATGAGAAGTGAGGAGTAAGTGGAGCCAAATTGGGAAATTGGGCTTGAAGAATTCGGCTATAGGGCTATAAAGAGGTGTCGAATGGGAGGGTTGAAAAGCTAATGACGAATTTCCCTTCACTTTGTGCCAGAAACCCTTTTCTCTAAAAAGCTGAAAACCCTTTTTTCTTTTCTTTCTTTGTGCCAAATTCTTATCCCTCCTCTACACAATATTTACTTTACTTTAGCTGATTCTTCTTCCTCTCTTCTTTGTTAATGAGTAATCAATTTTTACCATTCAAATCTCTAAGAGCCAAATACCCTTGGTACTGCCACTACTCTTTCCACTCGGTCGATTCTAGTGTAAGTGTTCGCTCTCCCAATCGGGTTTTTGATAAGTATCGAGTATTCGATCCCTCACTTCTTTCTAATCGACTTTGGTAGGAAATTAGTGTCAGATCTCAATTTTGGATTCCTGTTGATTTGCTCTTCAGATCTGAAAAATACGCGTGTTTAGTGATCAAAGTAAAAGCTAGTAAAGGCTTGGCGTTCAGGTAAGGTTAAGGTGAGATTCCGGCTTTTGGTAAAGTAATCGATAAGTACATGTGATTAACCTTTGAGTGATATCGATTGTAGGTTTGGGCTAAGGAGATCGCATCATGCTTTCTTACTAGGTGTGTACATACATTGCACACACACAATGAATCGGCAAAAGCCGAAAAGCCAAAAAGCCGAAAAGCCGAAAAGCTGAAATACCGAAAAGTCGAAAGTTTGGCTATGGTAGTCTTGCGAGTGTGCGAACACTCATAAAGGGGAAACCGATAGGTTACCTGAGGCCCACGGGCAATTCCGTGGACTTGGGGTGTGATTTGGCCATATGGGCTAGAATGGGCTAATGGGCCAAATGGGCCCAATGGGCTGTTGGCTCATAATAGGCAAAAACTGAGTATTGATGCTTTGTGATAGGAATTTTAATGTGAGCATGAATATGAATGTGACTGGGACTAACGGGCCATATAAATGTGATTTGGGCCTAATGGGCCATATACAGGTGATTTGGGCCTAATGGGCTATATGAATATGATTGGTCTTAATGGGCCAGATTTAGGTATGTAAAATTGTTAGGCTTTGTAAGGGGTTTTTGGGCCTAGTATATGATATCCACATAAGACTTAATTAATATATTGCGACCGTGGACAATTTAAAGGGTTAAGGTGTCGCAACGGGTATATGCATGTCTAGGTTTGGATCTAGGGAGAGCTTGGTACTTAAGTGGTCTTAATGACCCACCTCCTCTTCTCTGGAATCCTACCTGGTGGATAGTATTCGTTCATCTTAGCTCACGGGATTTGTTAACGGGCCAAGGTAAGTGAAAATCGTAATAAAAGGAAAATTACCGAAATGCCTCTAAGGGCAAAAATGACCAAAATACCCCTATGTGTTGAATGTAAGTTTTATGGATGTGACATGCATACATATGATATTCTACTTAGGTTGCATATGGGTTGAGAGTTATGGAACGGAGGAAGTATATGAGGATCGCATGGTTGCTTGACAATCGTGGATCCACCGACGGCTTTTAAAGCCCAATATGTAAATGATGGTAGTTCCGCAACCTACCATGGTGTGTGGGTTGGGTGGGTCGATAGTTATATCCTCACATGGTATGAGGGGGGACGGAGCCGGTGTGTACTGGATGGATAATTGGATGGGATTGCATTGCGTGAATGATGAATGATAAATGATGTTTTTTTTTCTGAATGCTTGTTTTCTTCGATGGTTATATACACTGAGTTTGCGAAAACTCACCCCCTCTTTTATTTTATTTTCAGTTGATGCTCAGTAGAAGGTTCAATGTTTGGAGGGACTCTGGGTGGCCAGCTAGCAAGATGATTTGGACTTGGGTTTTTTTTAAAGCATTTAAGTTTTTAATTCTTTTTAAGTATGTTCCAGACTAGATTGTAATAAGGTTTTCATTATGTTATTATTACTTGAATTATTATTATTTTTAATGTAAGGATTTCTTAAATTATAGTATGTTTTCTACGTTTTCGCAACTAAGGTTTTTTTAATCAGATGTTTTAAACAAGGCTTTCGTAACTGAAGGTGTTTTTTCTAGTTAATTAGGGTTTCTTTTATTTTAAGAAGGGTTTTCAAAGAAAATACGATTTTCGCTAAAACACTTCAATGTGACACATCAGATTCGGCCATAGCGTCTAGGCAAGGTTTTGGGTGTTACATTTAGCGATATCAGAGCCTAGGTTACAAAACTCAAGCTGTGAAGTGGGCCTTATTATTATTTGGCTTCTTTTTGGATTTTAAAAAATATTTTGGGTCGCGATGCTTTGGAAAATGAGAAATCTTGCTGAGCGGCACACCGAGTCTCCAACGTCGAACCAAGTAAGTACTTTTATTTTTAGGTTTGTTTAAATTGTTATACAGTAGATAGTTAGAAGGCTACTTTAGATGATGGTTAGAATGGAACTAAAGCCCGTAGGATTTGGAAATTGTAGAGGATTTTCAAAAATGATATTCTCTTAAAATATTTTCATAAAACATCGATGTAATTATTAAACTAACTAAAACTTCATAAAATTTCTAATCCAGATAATATGCGAATTGACGATGAGTGCTAGAAGAGGTGCAAGAGGCCGTGGCCGAGGCCGCGGAAGCGTTAGGGCTGAATCATCGGCATCGGGCCATATGCCCGATGTTGGAGTAGAAGAGGCTTCGGCCTCACCGGTGGCTGGGAATGGACCGTATGATTGGGCTGCAGGAGAAGATGCATTGTCGCAGGCAATGCTAAGGATTTTGGAAAGGGTCACTGGGCCCAATAATGGCAGCAGAAATCGGGGGTCTATTTCAGAACGACTTCGATCGAACGGGGCTGAGATCTTTAAGGGCGTGGCTGGCGTGGCTCTTAACGTGGCGGAATATTGGTTGGAGGCCATTGAAAGGATAACAGAGGACCTGGACTGTTCACCGGAACAAACGTTAAAAGGAGTCGTGTCACTGCTTAGGGAAGAAGCCTATTAGTGGTGGCTGACAGTGAAAGAGGGCACCCAACCGGAGCGGGTCACCTGAGAGTTTTTCAAAGCTGCATTCCAAGAGAAGTATGTGGGTGCAAGCTATGTGGATGCTAGGAGGAAGGAGTTCCTGAACTTGACCCAAGGAAATAAATCGGTGGCAGAGTACGAAACGGAGTTTCTACGCTTAGTAGATATGCAAGGGTAATGGTGGAAAAGGAGTTTGAGCGTTGCGTTAGGTTTGAGGATGGGCTTAAAGATAGCCTCAGAGTGCTGATAGCTCTACAAAGGGAACAAGTTTTCTCAAATTTGGTGGAGAAAGCAAAGATAGCGGAGGAGGTAAAGCGCACTAAGCGCCTAAACTGGGAGAAGGAAAGGGGTAAGAATAAGAGAGAGGTTGAGACTCCTGGTGTCAATCAGAGGCCTGGGGCTAGGGCCAGAGTTGATGGGCCAATTAGAGTAGGGCCCCCTGCTGTTAATCCAGGGGTGCCACCTTATGCTGATTGTGGGAGAAGTATAGAGGTGAGTGTTGGAAGAGGATGGGAGCTTGTTTAGCTTGTGGGCCTATGGAGCATAGGATCAAGGATTCCCCTCGAATTCTAGGTTGAGTGCCAGTCGTGGACCGAGGTGGTGTACAACCACCGAGGGGTGGTCAACAACTGTCGAGAGGCCGTGATCAGGCCAGGGGTGGAAACGGTTGGGGTTATGGAGCACCGGGCAGGGGTGCTGGTCATACTGAGGCGAGACAGCCAGCTTTGGTCTATGCAGCACGTCGTCAAGAGGATGGAGATGCTCTAGGGGCGAATACTGATACGTACTTACCCATAGTGTGTGATTTATTTAGTTTAGAATTAGAGTGCGCATCGGGAGCATGGTGTGGTAGTTTGTGTTATGCAGCTGTACTGATAGTTGGAAATTTTTAGGATGAAATTTCTTTTAGGGGGTAGAGTTGTAACTCTCCAAAAATCCCGAAATCCTGAATTTTATTTGTTTTTTATTTTAATAAAAATTATGTTTAATATTCTTATCCAAGCGACAATTTTAGTAGGTCTTAGCTAAGGTTGAGTTTGAATTAAGGGGTAGAAGAAATTATAATTTAATTATTAAAAGAATCAGGGTTGACAAGTAGGTGGGCTTTTGAATAAATGAAGAAACAATTGGACACAAAAAGAGCCTATGGTGGAGTGGCTAAGTGATGCCACATAAGGTGTAGTGAGGTGGCATTAGTAGCTAGCAAGGGGGTCCAAGGTTCGAATCCTAGCTTAGTATTTTTAGAGTTTAATTTTGGCTTTCTAGAAGGATGGAATTGGCGTGAAGATGGACTCCAAGGGGAGTGTTTAGAAGAGAAAATTAAGGAAAGGATCAAGGGGTTATCAGGGAGAAAAACGAGGAGATGAGAATTGAGGAGTAAGTGCAGCTGAATTGGGAACTTGGGCTTGAAGAATTCGGTTATAGGGCTATAAATAGGTGCCGAATGGGAGGGTTGAAAAGCTAATGACGAATTTCCCTTCACTTTGTGCCAGAAACCCTTTTCTCTAAAAATGAGAAAACCCTTTTTTCTTTTCTTTCTTTACGCCTAATTCTTATCCCTTCTCTACTCAATATTTTCTTTGCTTTAGCCGATTCTTCTTCCTCTCTTCTTTGGCGCTGAGTAATCAATTGTTGCCATTCAAATCTCTAAGACCTAAATACCCTTGGTGCTGCCACTACTCTTTCCACCCAGTCGATTCTAGTGTAAGTGTTCGCTCTCCTAATCAGTTTTTGATAAGTATCGAGTATTCGGTCCCTCACTTCTTTCTAATTGACTTTGGTGGGGAATTAGTGTCAGATCTTGGTTTTGGATTCCTACCGATTTACTCTTCAGATCTAAGAAATACGCGTGTTTAGTGATCAAAGTAAAAGCTAGTAAAGGCTTGGCGTTCAGGTAAGGTTAAGGTGAGATTCTGGCTTTTGGTAAAGTAATCGATAAGTACATGTGATTAACCTTTGAGTGATATTTATTGTAGGTTTGGGCTAAAGAGATCGCATCACGCTTGCTTACCAGGTGTGTGCATACACTGCACACACACAATTAATTGGCAAAAGCCGAAAAGCCGAAATGCTGAAATGCCAAAAAGTCGAAAGTTTGGCTACGGTAGTCTTGCGAGTGTGTGAACACTCGTAAGGGGGAAAACAATAGGTTGCCTGAGGCCCACGGGAGATTCCGTGGACTTGGGTTGTGATTTGGCCATATGGGCCGGAATGGGCTAAATAGGCCGAATGGGCTGTTAGGCCCATAATAGGCAAAAACTGAGTATTGATGCTTTGTGATAGGAATTTGTATGTGAGCATGAATATGAATGTGATTGGGCCTAACGAGCCATATAAATGTGATTTGGGCCTAATGAGCCATATACAATTGATTTGGGCCTAATGGGCCATACAAATATGATTGGGCTTAATGGGCCAGATGCAAGTGTGTGAAATTGTTAGGCTTTGTAAGGGGTTTTTGGGCCTAGTATATGATATCCACATAAGACTTAATTAATATATTACGACCGTGGACAAGTCAAAGGGTTAAGGTGTGGCAACGGGTATATGCATGTCTAGGATTCGATCTAGGGAGAGCTTGGTACTTAAGCGGTCTTAATGACCCACCTCCTTGATACGATCCGCTTCGGGGGAGTCGAGTCATATGCGAGTTTGCCCCGATCATCTACGAGAAGTTACGTTAGATTTAGTTGAGTTGTCGGAACGGTCGAAATAGAAAAAGGAGTACGAACGGAATGGTAGGAACGAAAGGGTAGGAACAAAGGAATATGAACAAATTGGTCGATTTTGGTAACAAGAATAGGTTCAAAATGACTAAGTATAGGTTGATATAGGTTCGGCTAACAAGGGAAACAAAGAAATGAGTTGGTTTGTGGTGATGGAACGAAGTGGACTTAAGGGTCAAGAATGAACCAACACTATATACGAGCGTTGACCCGAGACTTATAGGACTCTTAAGGTGATTTGGGAGATAGGATAGGACCTTGACCCGTTACCTAGGAAGGTAAGAACCAAAGGTATAAAGTTTGGGGTGAACGCCACACTACGAGTAGTGATAAGTTCGAAATCGACAAAGAACACGATTGACACAACTAGAACGCTAGGAACGCCAAACGAATCTTTGAACGAAATAAAAAGAAAAGAGAGGCAAAAGGCAAGTAAGAGAGAAAATGAGCGAATCTTGAGAGAACTTGAAAAAGCCTTTGAAAAGCAAAAAGAAAATGAAAAAGAAATTGAAACAAAAGGAACGAGTGATTCAGAAGAAAAAGAATCGAGTGAGAAAACAAGTGAGCAAGTGAGGATTATTTCTACTAACCCACCTGTTCGATCTTCTTGTGATTTAACTTTTCAGGTTCCTAGAAATTTGTGTAACCAATTCCATCTACATTACCTTCCAAACGAGAGGTGTTTTAAGTTGTTCGAAAAAGGTGAGTTTGCGAATGACAACCACCCATTTGCGATCGAAGGTAAGGAAGGTAAGGATTCTTTGTTTATCGAATCAAAGTCACTTGATTTGGCTAATTTTTGTTCACTTATTGTTGTTAACGATTCTATTTTAAAAGGTGCCATATGCAGCTTTTCTTATGACGATTACTACATTGGCAAATTTGTTGACAATATTGGATTAGTTTTCTCTAAGCGAATTTTGAATGTGTTTGATCAAAGTCTGTCACTTAAAAATTCTAATGTGTTTGACCATGCACACTTTTGAATTCATGTGTTAAATCATTATGTTTAAATATGCCTGCTCAATTGATTTGTGATAAATCTGCCTGTTTGAAAAGTTGCATGTTCTCTAAAAATTTTTTGTTTGGCATCCATGTTAAAAGATCTTCACATGATATGTGCAATTGTGTTCTTCATGAACAATCTTTGAGTTTTTGTGCGAAATTTCCATGTAATGATTTGCATTCCCGGTTGATACTCTTGAAGCATGAACCTTTGCATATTGGTATGCTCGGTTTTGTCAATTCAACATGTGTGTTTAAACTAGTGAAATATAATTCATGTGGTGAGTTGATTATATCTTCTTCTAATATGTTGCTTGTTGGAATTCCTAATCAAGTTCGTGTGTTCAAGCCTGGTATTTGCTACATGAATTCATTTTATGGAAACATTAAGCACTTTGCATCATTTGCATTCAAATTATGTTTGCTTGATGTTCGAACTTTTGATAAGAAGGTGAAATTCAATGATTTGGGTTTCAGTTTTAATTCGTATACTAATCACCTTGTTTGGCCACATCTAAAATTTTCGTTCCATTTTGAGAAGGTAAGATCGACTTATGCTTTGGGACTTGAATCAAATTTCAACGATGATTTATTTTTTTCTTTTCAGTCCATACCTCCTATTGAAACTAACCTTTTGCATTTTTTGTGAATGTAACCCTTTAAAAAGCACGAGTTGTCATGGTGCTTCATCACCCACCCAAGTTGATTGAGGTAAAAGGTTTGTTTTACATTATCTGTCCGAAGAGAGAAGATTCATCTTGTTTGAAAAAGGTAAAACCGATCCTACATTTTCTTCTCTTCAAGATCGACAAGGTAAAGTTTATGAAATTTTTCAAATACCTTTACTCTATTCGAATGTTGTTGAAAATCTTTTTGATGGTTTGATGTTTGGAAATTGTTTGTACCTTGTTGTGATTGATTGTTGTCTTTGGCCTAGTAGTGATCCATTTGTGTTGGAAAGTGATTACACAAATCATGTTGTTAATAAGCGAAAGAGTGATTTAGTTTCCAATTGGCCATGGTACACTTTGCGTGTACATTTCCATGAATTGTTATTTTTGAATAAACATATTGAAAAGTTTTGGTTGTGGATTAACGTGTTTGAATCTTTACAAATGTTCATGACTAATTACCCCTTGATTCAGCTAAGTTCACATGTTTGTAAAGATGGCTTAACAAGACTTTTTGATAAATTTATGTATGCCTATTTTGCACAATTAAGATTCTGGGCATATGATTAGTTGAATGCGTTTTCCTTGAATTTTGATTATCATGTGTCTCTAACTTCTTTGAGTTTCTCTTTTCCAAAAGTGGTGAGACTTTTTCAGGTTTGTGTGACATCTTCCATTCCATTTGACCGAGGAAAACCATGCATGAGTCAAAGCTCTCCCATGGACAAACGGCTCGACTTGAGGACAAGTCGCCTAAAAGAGAGGGGAATGATACGAGCACGCCCCGCGAACTTCATCGAACAAGTCTTTCAAGCTGAGCATTGACATGTTGGCAAGCTGATCCCAGCTCGTTTCCAGCTCCACGAGCTCCGTCCAGCTCAAATCTAGCTTATTCAAGCTCAATCCAACTTGCCTGAGCTAAACTGAGCTCACTCCTAGCTCATATTCAGCTCACGAATTCAATGATCAAGGACGGCACAATGTATGGATGAAGAAAAATCTCTTTTGGACATTCCACACTCATGAATGAAGAAGTATTAAATGCTGGTGCATGTACGGCTAGATGCAATGTTTCTACAAATTCATGCATGTGTCGAATGCATGTATGGACATTAAAGGCTGGTCCATGAATGAATCAAATGCATGGGATGATAGAATGCATGAATGGCTTAAGTGCATGTATGGTGGCTGTCTCCTAACTTTCCAAGGCACTTATTCGGCCAAGAAGTAGCTACCAACTAATTCTATGTTGACCATAGAGCTCCTTGAACATGTTCACACTTTGAATTGACCTATAGGCTACTACACATGCATGGATGGGTTCAAGAACGTCCAAGGGAAGGAATTAACTCAATAATTCAACACATTGATTGAATTAAGTGCATGCACAAAGGGGAGAACGAATTTACTAGGTTCATGCTGCCATTTATGAACTTACATGCCATTAAAGTGTTTAATTATGAAGATACATGTTCCATACAAGTGCATGAACGTCCCAAGGAGATGAATGCAACCTTTGGTGCACATACAAGTCACTTGAAGCCTTTCTTTATGACTAAGCATTCATGCACAAACCAAGGGGGAAGAAAGTGTCCATTCAATAGTGCATGAATCACGAATTTATGAACTATTTTAATACATTAGTGTGAACGTTTTTATTATTGTGTGAACACCTAGATGCTGAATTTGAATGGTCATCTATGTGCCTATAAATATTTGTTTTCTTTCATTTGTAAGGGACTTTTGCCAAATTTGTTAATGAACATTGTTCTTGTGAGGTTGCTTCCTCTCATATCTCATACAAGTTTCGAACAACTTATCTGGCTTGTGCTAGTGGCGTCAATCGTCTTGTTTTGAACTTATCACCAATCTTGGTGTGGCGTTCACCTATCCATCTATCCATATTTTTCACCTTAACAATATAGGAATCGGGGTGACACTTCTTAGTGTTGAATCATTCCTAACGTTGAGTTCGTTTTTCCATTCCCATCTTTTAAATTTCTTTCTTGTTAACCCAAACTGAACTTTCTATCCTTCATCCATCTTTGCTACCCTTAACCGGACCTATTACTAAACTTACCCTTCTTGAAACCTTTCGCTTATCCTATTCCATTCTTTTACTTTTATTACTAAAATCCGAGGCACGAACGACTCTCTCGAACTACGATCGGGCAACTGCGTGAATTCGACTCATGTACCTGGGCCGGATCACATCATTCCTCTTCTCTGGAATCCTACCTGGTGGATAGTATTCGTTCATCTTAGCTCACGAGATATGTTAACGGGCCAAGGTAAGTGAAAACCGTAATAAAGGGAAAATTATCGAAATGCCTCTAAGAGCGAAAATGACCAAAATACCCCTAGGTGTTGAATGTAAGTTTTATGGATGTGACATGCATACATATGATATTCTACTTAGGTTGCATATGGGTTAGGAATTATGGAACCGAGGAAGTATATGAGGATTGCATGGTTGCTTGACAATCGTGGATCCACCGACAGCTTTTAAAGCCCAATATGTAAATGAAGGTAGTTCTGCAACCGGGCTACCATGGTGTGTGGGTTGGGTAGGTCGATATTTATATCCCCACATGGTGTGATGGGGGATAGAGTCGGTGTGTAGCGGATGGATAATTGGATGGGATTGCATTGCATAAATGATGAATGATGAATGATGTTTTTTCTGAATGCTTGTTTTCTTCGAGGGTTGTACACACTGAGTTTGCGAAAACTCACCCCCTCTTTTATTTTATTTTCAGGTGATGCTCAGTAGAAGGTTCGATGTTTGGATGGACTCTGGGTGGCCAGCTAGCAAGGTGATTTGGACTTGGGTTTTTTTTTAAAGCATTTAAGTTTTTACTTCCTTTTAAGTATGTTCCAGAGTAGATTGTAATAAGGTTTTGATTGTGTTATTATTACTTGAATTATTATTATTTTCAATGTAATTACGAGAAGTTGAACATGGATTTCTTAAATTATAGTATGTTTTCTACGTTTCTGCAACTAAGTTTTTTTTTAATCAGATGTTTTAAATAAGGCTTTCATAACTATTGGTGTTTTTTTTAGTTAATTAGGGTTTCTTTTATTTTAAGAAGGGTTTTCAATGAAAACACGGTTTTTGCTAAAACACTTCAGTGTGACACACCAGATTCGGCCATAGCGTCTAGGCCGGGTTTAGGGTGTTACAGTTCGCTCAGACTGGCCATCTGTTTGCGGATGGAAAGTAGTATTGAAATGTAATTTCGTACCTAGTGCATCTTGAAATTTCTTCCAAAATTGCAATGTAAACCTCAGGTCTCTATCCGAAACAATAGATATAGGCACACCATGTTATCTCACAATTTGGGAAACTTTTAATTCAGCCAGTTTATCAAGAGAGTAATTTGTACGTATTGGAACCAAGTGAGCCGATTTAGTCAATCTATCAACAACAACCCAGATTGCATCTTTCTTGCTCGATGTCAATGGTAAACCATATACAAAATCCATCGTAACTCTATCCCACTTCCACTCAGGTATCATGATAGGCTGAAGTAATCCTGAAGGTACCTGATGCTCGACTTTTACTTGTTGACAGACTAAACATTTTGCAACAAAGTAAGAAATGTCTCATTTCATACCATGCCACCAGTAAAGCTGTTTCAGATCATTATACATCTTTGTGCTACCTGGATGAATAGATAACTGACTGTTGTGAGATTCATTCAAATTTATCTGAATCAACTCTAAATTTATCAGAATGCATATTCGGTCTTTGAATTTCAAACAATCATTAGCATCAACCCTGAATTCAGAATTAGTATCCGTCTCACACTGATCTCATTTCGTGATCAACTCATTATCAATCTTCTGGGCATCACAAATTTGTTGAATAAATAATGGTCTTGCTTTCAATTCAGCTACTATTAAACCACCATCAGACATGGCCATATTTGCATTCATTGCACCAAATCAAACAGTGATTTTCAGCTTAAAGCATAAGCAACAACATTAGCCTTTCTCGGGTGATAATCAATTACAAGCTTGTAGTCTTTAATCAATTCTAACTATCGGCGTTGCCTCAAATTAATATCTTTCTGAGTCATCAAATATTTCAGACTTTTATGATCGGAATACACAAGACATTTCTCACTGAATAGATAGTGACGCCAAACTTTCAATGCAAACACAATGGCTGCCAATTCTAGGTCGTGTGTCGGATAATTCTTTTCACGTGGCTTCAACTATCTCGAGGCATAAGCTATAACTTTTCCTTCTTGCATCAATACATCAATACACAGCCCAAACCATTTAAAGATGCGTCATTATAAATAACAAATTCTTTACCCGATTCTGGCTGAACTAGCACTAGAGCTTCGGTCAAAAGGGCTTTCAACTGATCAAAACTTTTCTGACACTTCTTTGACCACTCGAACTTAACATCTTTCTGTAATAGCTTTGTCATCGGGGCTGCAATCATAGAGAAACCTTTCACAAACCATCTATAATAACCATTAAGTCCTAGGAGACTTAGAACCTCAGAAACATTCCTCGGAGGTTTCCAATCGAGTATAGCTGAAATTTTACTCGGATCAACTCGAATACCCGATGCTAATACCACATGACCCAGAAAACTGACTTCACTTAACCAGAACTCACATTTATTTAATTTAGCATACAACTGCTTATCTCTCAAAGTCTACAATACAAGTCTCAAATGTTCGGCACGTTCAGCTTCATCACGAGAATAAATCAAAATGTCATCTATAAACACAACCACAAATCATCCAAATACGGTCTAAAGATCCGATTCATCAAATCCATGAAAACAGTAGGTGCATTAGTGAGTCCGAATGGCATAACCAAAAACTCATAGTGTTCATACCTCATTCGAAAAGCAATCTTTGGTACATCAGAGTCTTTAACTCGCAACTGATAGTAGCCTAACCTCAAATCCATCTTCAAAAATACTGTAGCTCCTTTCAACTGGTCAAACAGATCGTCAATCCGTGGCAACAGATATTTATTATTTATAGTCACCTTATTAAGTTACCTATAATCAATGCACATTCTCATAGTTCCATTTTTATTTTTTACAAACAACACAGGTGCACCCCACGGAGAGAAACTCGGTCGTGCAAAACCTCTATCTGTCAACTCTTGCAACTGAGCTTTCAATTCTTTTAATTCTGTAGGTACCATTCTATATAGAGCTATGGATATAGGAGTCGTCCCAGGCATTAACTCAATACCAAACTCTACCTCCCGAATAGGTGGCAAACACGGTAATTCTTTAGGAAACACATCCGGATACTCGCACACAATAGGTACTGATTCAATGTTTCTTTCAGCCACTTTACTGTCGAGCACGTAGGCAAAATAAGCTTCACACCCTTTTCTCACATATTTTTGAGCTAGCATCGAAGAAATTACTGCAGGTAGACCATATAAATCACTAGATTCAATCTGAATAACCTCATCATTCTGACTCCGAAGATCAATGGTCTTTCTCTTATAATTCACGACAGCATCATGTAAAGTCAACCAGTCCATACCCAGAATTATATCAAACTCATCAAATGGTAGCAACATCAAATCAGCTAGAAAACACAGATCTCGAACCATCAAGGGACAATTCTTACACACTTTGTCAACCATAACACATCAGCCCAAGGGGTTTGACACTCTAATCACAAACTCAGTAGACTCAACAGGTAAAGTCTTGCTGAATACTAATGTTTCACACACATAAGAATGAGTAAAACCAGGATCCATCAAGGCAATTACATTAGAATCATAAAGAGTAAATGCACCAGTAATAACATCTGAGGATGAAGCCTCCTCTCGCGCACGAATGGCATAGGCTCTGGCAGGTGCATGAGCCTTAGATCCGACTGCTGTATCTTTAGTCCCTCTCTGACTGCCACTCGCATTACCAGGATTCCTGGGTGGTCTACCTCGAGCTGCAGTATTACCCGATCTTGTATTCTGCACTAGATTTTCCTCAACTAACACTAGGCAATCTTGAATATAATGATCTGTCGATCTACATTTAAAGAAGGCCCGATCATGCAATCTGCAATTGTTGGGATGTCGTTTACCATAGTGTTTACACTCAGGTTGTAATATCCCGAATTAGGGCCTAATCGGAATAGTGGTTTTGTGACCACAAATCCGAGATAGAAATAATTATTTTATAATTATTTTGAGGTTTATGATATGATTGCATGATTGTGTGAAAATTTTGTAAAGAAATTCTATGCATAAAATGCTTAATTTGAAGTTAGGGACTAAATCGAATAAGTTGCAAAACTTGCATTCTAGAAGTTTTTAGTATGAAATTGCTTTGAAATATTAATTAGGAGGTCTTAAATAGCAATTTGACCAATTTCTAAAATTTTGGACAAAAATGGGCTTGTACATGAAAATTTTCAAAGAAAGGTATTAAGGGCAATTTGGTCATTTGGATATTAAATGAAATAAAATGGGAAAAATAACAAAAAATAGTCATCTTCCTCATTTAGTTGCTGCCGAATTTCACTCTCACCATAGCTAGGGTTTCTTCAACTTTCAAGCTTCATAGTAAGTGATTCTAAGCCCCGTTTTTAATGAGTTTTACGTTTTTGAGATCCCGGTAACTCGATAAAGCTTATGCTAGCAATAACTTAACCTAGGGTTTATATTTGGAAAAATACCCATAGGTGAAATTTGTGTATTTTGATGTTTTATGATAGAATATGAGGTTTTAAATTATGTTAGACAACTTGTACTACTCGATTTTAAGCAAAAACGAGTAAAAGGGCTTAATCGGTAAAAATACCTAATAGTCACAAGTACATGTTAGAGTGAGAATTTGATGTTGCCATAGAAGGGAAAAGTGATCAGCATGTTATAAAACATAAGAATAAGGAATAAAGTTTAATCCCGAGCCTAGGGGCGAAAGTGTAAATATGCAAAAGTTTAGGGGTAAAATTGTAATTTTGCCAAAATTTGAATTAAGGATTAATTTGATAATGTGAGTATTAAATAAGCTAAATGTGTTATTTTAGATCAAGAAAGACGTGGAATAGACCCCAATCGAGGAAAAGAAAAGATTGTGGACTAAATTGCAAAATCTTTGTATTTTGGTACCAAGGTAAGTTCATGTGTAAATAATGTAGCATAATTGTTGTTTATAAGTCATTGATGTTAATTATATGATATGCTGATTTTTATCATGAAATATATGATTTGTAGTTAATTTCGAATAAAATGCAAATTGTGTGAGCTATTTGTTAAATATAAATTGTTACCGAGTATTGGTTTCGGAATTCTACGGAAGACGGCAAGGATATGTGTTCGAGGAAAATCCCGTTTGAACCTTAGAAATAGATTAGGATACAAGTGACATGTCACTAGGATGGTTGAGCATCCGAACTCGTTGAGTTGAGTCTGAGTTCACTTATGGATGCGAATGTCCGAACTCGTTGAGTTGAGTCCGAGTTCGTGAGATGTAACTAGGTATCCGAGCTCGTTGAGTTGAGTCCGAGTTCACTTATGGATGCGAACGCTTGAGCTCGTTGAGTTGAGTCCGAGTTCGCTTATGGGCGGGTTACATGATTGCTTGATTGAATATGTGGCACTTATGTGCAAGTTATCCATGTATCCGAATTATATTTCGATGTGTTCAACGGGTAAAGTTCTACTCAAATGGAGGAAAACTCGAGATGTAAAGAGACGTATTGGTAAGTAATGTGAAATGGATATTTTGGATAGGTATGTATTTAACCCTCGGGTTGAGTATTGATACAACCACGATAAGGTAATAAGATGATGAAAAATGATTAGGAATGTGATATGTGTTTTGGTGATATATGCTAATGTTGATTGGTTTGATTGTTTGTTATGTTACTTATTATTTGCATATGAACTTACTAAGCATTTATGCTTACTCCCTCCTTCTTACTCATTGTAGTTTTGGACAAGCTAGCTCAGGAGTCGGGATAGGTCGAAGGCTCAGTCACACTATCTGAAGAACTTTTCGGTAAATGGCTTGTAAATTTAAGTATGGCATGTATAGCAATATACCTATTTTGTGTAAATGATCTTATGACATGGTGATGGAATGGTTGAGGAAATTCTTGATAATGATAAATTATGAAAACGGTTAGTTTAGATTATATTTGATGTTATGGAAAGTTATTAGGGTACCTAGTTCATGAAAACTCATAAAAAGGATGAAATTTGCCATAAACAGAACATTGCAGCAACACTGATGTGAGTTTGAAAATTTACTAAAAATCATACAAATCGAATTAGGTGATGAATTAAATATTAAATTCAAGATTATTATGTCTAGTTTCACATAAAACAAACTAAACAGGTAAAGGAATTATATGTTAGATGATATTTGAATTTTAGTGAAACAGGGGCAGAGTGATTTCTGGACCCCCTGTTTCAACTTTAGAAATTCACCATAAATTGTAAAGATATAATTAGGTGGTGTATTTTATATCCTAAGAATCCTTATTGAGTCTAGTTTCATTAGAAACAAACCTAATAGTAATATGAATTTTTTAGAGAGAGAAATGTGGTTCGTAGTAAACAGAGGTCAGTCCTGTCAAGTCCTGAAATAGGGGTAACTTTAACTAATAAACTGTACTAATTGGCCCAATAAAAAATTCTGAAAAAAAAATTAGAAAATAGATTTATGAGTTTAGATTCAGGGAAAATTTACTGATTTTGTTTTCGAGTTTTGTAACTCGAGATATGATTTTTCTTGTGACTGTGACGCAAGTAGCTAAAAAGCTGTGAATGTAGAAACAAATAATCTAAAGTTCTTAAAATGTTAAATTAAGTTTAGTAACACCTCATACTCGACTCCGGTGACGGTCTCAGGCGTGGGGGCGTTACATTTAGTGGTATCAGAGCAGGTTTAGTCGATTTTCAGACTACGTGTTGTATGTACGGATTTTGCTATACATGCCATACGTATAAATTGTGATAGTGTGATGACTTCTGACTTTTTTAAATGATTTTTTTTATAGTAAATGGATCCCGATCCAGCTGTAGCAGATGAAGTAGAGAGTAATGCGCTCATCCGCTGAAGGAGCAACCGATGAAAAATCCACCTCCTACTTGTTGGTCAGGGAGGAGGAGAAAGGGATCGAGAAGCCTTTCTCCAAATGATGAGTGCATGGTACACTGAGTTCGTTCGTACGAACCCAAATGTACAACCTCTCCCACCTCCCCCGATTCCTCAACCTGTACCCCCGATGCCTCAAGGTATGGATCTGATGAAATTTCATAGAACTCCAGTTGACAGAATCCGCAAGCAAGGGGCCGAAGAATTCAAGGCAAATATTGATGATGATGCCGAGAAAGCAGAGTTCTGGCTTGAAAATTCTATCCGGGTATTTGATGAATTATCTTGTACACCTGAAGAATGTTTGAAATGCGCTATATCTTTGTTGAGGGATTCAGCCTATAATTGGTGGAAGACTTTGATTTCGGTGGTACCGAAAGAGAGAATAACTTGGGAATTCTTTCAAGAAGAGTTTCGGAAGAAATATATTAGTGAAAGATTTATTGATCAGAAGCGTAAAGAATTTCTTGAGTTGAAGCAAGGTAATATGACGGTTACAGAATATGAAAGAGAGTTTGTTCGATTAAGTAAATATGTCAGAGAGTATGTTCCTACAGAGGCCAAGATGTGCCGACGATTTGAAGACGGGCTCAACGAAGACATCAAGGTATTTGTTGGAATTCTTGAATTAAAAGAAATGATAGTGCTGGTGGATCAAGCTTGCAAGGCTGAAGAGCTACTTAAAGAGAAGAAAAAGGTAGAGGCTGAGACTAAAAATTGGAAGAAAAGACCGACGAGCAGTTCATTTTCACAGCAACCTGGAAAGTCAAGAAATATGAATCCTCGTTCCCAAGTTTCAGCTGGGCAATCATATGGAAATTATAAGAAGCAAAATGTGGGTCCTAAGTCCCAGACTACTTCGGCAGCCAGTGTTGGGAACTCGAGATTTGTTAAACCTGAATGTCAGCGGTGTGGTAGAAATCATTTTGGTCCGTGCAGAGCAAATGAATGTTTTCAATGTGGTTGTCCAGATCATTTTATTAGAGACTGTCCAGAGAGAGCTGAAAAAGAAAAATTTCAGAATACAAAAAAAAATGGGGCGGATTTGAGAGGAAGATATCCAAGAAAAGCTGGGAGCGAAGCAAGCAGTAAGAATGTAGCCAAGGATGCACCAATTAGACCTGAAGGAAGGGCTCCGGCTAGAACTTATGCTATTAAAGCGCGCGAAGATGCTTCCTCACCTGATGTGATTACCGGTACATTTTCTCTCTATAATGTTAATGTTATTGCTTTGATTGATCCTGGTTCTACTCATTCATATGTGTGCATGAAATTGGTGTCTAGTATGAATATACCTGTTGAGAACACATAATTTATGATTAGAGTGTTGAATCCGTTAGGCAAATGTGTGATTGTTGATAAAGTATGTAAGAAATGTCCTTTAATGATTCGGGATCATTACTTTCCAGCCGACTTGATGTTGTTGCCGTTTGATGAGTTTGATGTTATTTTGGGTATGGATTGGTTGACATTGCATGATGCTAAAATAAATTGCAAAGAAAAGGTTATAGAATTAAAGTGTGAAAGTGGTGAAATTCTGCGGGTTGAATCAGACAAATCAGAGGCATTATCTAGTGTGATTTCTTCAATGTCGACTCAAAGATATTTGAGAAAGGGTTATGAAGCTTATTTGGCATATGTAATTAATACAAAAGAAGTTGAAAAGAAAGTTGAATCAGTGCCGGTTGTGTGTGAATTTGCGGACGTATTTCCGGAAATTCTGCCGGGTTTGCCTCCAGTCAGGGAAGTAGAATTTGGTATTGATTTGATACCGGGAACAACTCCGATCTCGATTGCTCCATATAGAATGGCACAAGCAGAGTTGAAGGAATTAAAGTCGCAATTGCAAGAATTGACTGATAAAGGCTTTGTGAGACCGAGTTTTTCACCTTGGGGTGCTCCCGTGTTATTTGTGAAAAAGAAGGATGGTTCTATGAGGTTGTGTGTTGATTATTGGCAGATAAACAAGGTGACAATCAAAAACAAGTATCCGTTGCCAAGAATTGATGATTTGTTTGATCAGTTAAAAGGAGCGACATGGTTTTCAAAGATTGACTTGAGATCTGGGTATTATCAACTGCGGGTAAAAGAGTCAGATGTGTCTAAAACTGCTTTTAGAACAAGGTATGGTCATTATGAATTTTTAGTTATGCCATTCGGGTTGAAAAATGCTCCGGCTGTGTTTATGGATTTAATGAATCGCATATTTCGACCATACTTGGACAAATTTGTTGTGGTGTTTATAGATGATATTTTAATTTATTCAAAAGATGAGACAGAGCATGCTGAGCATTTGAGGATAGTTTTGCAAACTTTGAGAGATAAGCAGCTATATGCTAAATTTAGTAAAAGTGAATTTTGGCTCAGGGAAGTTGGATTTTTGGGTCATATTGTTTCAGGTGATGGTATACGAGTTGATCCTAGTAAAATTTCAGCCATCGTTGATTGGAAACCACCAAAAAATGTAACTGAAGTTAGAAGTTTCTTGGGGCTAGCTGGGTATTATCAGCGGTTTGTAAATGGAATTTCTATAATTGCTGCTCTTATAACTAGACTACTCCGAAAGGATGTTAAATTTGAATGGACGGAAGAGTGTCAACAGAGTTTTGAAGAATTGAAAAAGTTATTAACAGAGGCACCAGTGTTAGTACAGCCCGAATCAGGTAAAGAATTTGTGGTGTATAGTGATGCTTCTTTAAACGGTTTGGGGTGTGTGCTCATGCAAGAAGGAAAAGTGGTGGCTTATGCTTCAAGGCAGTTAAAACCTCATGAGAGGAATTATCCTACTCACGATTTAGAATTGGCTGCGGTGGTGTTTGCTTTGAAAATTTGGCGACATTATTTGTATGGTGAAAAGTGCCGGGTATATACTGACCATAAAAGTCTTAAGTACTTGATGTCACAAAAAGACTTAAATTTAAGACAACGAAGATGGTTGGAGTTATTGAAAGATTATGAGCTTGTTATTGATTATCATCCGGGAAAAGCGAATGTAGTTGCCGATGCTTTGAGCAGAAAGTTGTTGTTTGCTTTGAGAATTATGAACACTCAGTTGAAAATGTCAGATGATGGTTCAATTCTAGCAGAGTTAAGAGCAAAACCGATGTTTTTACAAGAGATTTCTGAAGCTTAGAAAGATGATCAAGATTTGCAAGCCAAGAGAAAGCAGTGTGAAGTTGATACAGAGTCAGATTTCAGAATCGGTTCTGATGGGTGCTTAATGTTTAAAGATCGGATTTGTGTACCAAAGAATGAGGAATTGATTCAAAAGATCCTACAGGAAGCACATAGTGGTTGTTTCTCAATTCATCCGGGTAGTACGAAAATGTATAATGACTTGAAGAAAATGTATTGGTGGAATGGAATGAAAAAAGATATATCAGAGTTTGTGTCCAAATGCTTAATTTGTCAACAGGTGAAAGCTGAACACCAAGTACCTTCGGGATTACTTCAGCCTATTATGGTTCCTGAATGGAAATGGGATCGGATTACTATGGATTTTGTATCAGGATTGCCATTGACTTCAGGAAAGAAAGATACCATCTGGGTAATAGTTGACAGATTAACTAAATCGGCTCATTTTATCCCGGTACGTACGGATTATTCTCTTAGCAAGTTGGCTAAACTGTATATAAGAGAAATTGTTAGATTACACGGAATACCATTGTCAATTATTTCAGATAGAGATCCAAGGTTTACCTCGCAGTTTTGGCAAAAGTTGCAAGACGCGTTAGGTACAAAGTTAAATTTCAGTACTGCTTTTCATCCACAAACTGATGGACAATCAGAGAGAGTAATTCAGATTCTTGAAGATATGCTCAGATGTTGTGTATTGGAATTTCAAGGAAGTTGGGAAAAATATTTATCGTTGGTAGAATTTGCTTACAATAATAGTTATCAGACGAGCTTGAAAATGGCACCTTATGAAGCATTGTATGGTCGTAAGTGTCGAACGCCTTTGTATTGGACTGAACTCAAGGAAAATCAGATTTATGGAGTTGATCTAATAAAAGAAACCGAAGAAAAAGTAAAGGTAATTCAAGATTGTTTGAAAGCTGCTTCGGATAGATAGAAATCTTATGCAGATCTAAAACGAAAGGACATTGAATTTCAAGTTGGTGATAAAGTATTTTTAAAGGTGTCTCCGTGGAAGAAAGTTCTTAGATTTGGACGGAAGGGCAAATTAAGTCTGCGTTTTATCGGGCCGTATGAAATAATTGAAAAAGTTGGACCGGTAGCATATCGGCTAGCTTTACCACCTGAATTAGAGAAGATTCATGATGTGTTCCATGTATCTATGTTACGTCGGTATCGTTTGGATCCTTCACATGTAGTTTCACCGACAGAAATTGAACTACAACCAGATATGACCTATGAGAAGAACCGATTAAGATTTTAGCTCGAGAGGTCAAACAACTAAGGAATAAAAATATTGCACTTGTGAAGGTGTTGTGGCAAAAGCATGGAGTAGAAGAAGCTACATGGGAATCCGAAGAAAATATGAGAAATCAATATCCACATCTGTTTACCGGTAAGATTTTCGAGGACGAAAATCCTTAAAGGGGGGAGAGTTGTAATATCCCGAATTAGGGCCTAATCGGAATAGTGGTTTCGTGACCACAAATTCGAGATAGAAATAATTATTTTATAATTATTTTGAGGTTTATGATATGATTGCATGATTGTGTGAAAATTTTGTGAAGAAATTCTATGCATAAAATGCTTAATTTGAAGTTAGGGACTAAATCGAATAAGTTGCAAAACTTGCATTCTAGAAGTTTTTAGTATGAAATTGCTTTGAAATATTAATTAAGAGGTCTTAAATAGAAATTTGACCAATTTCTAAAATTTTGGACAAAAATGGGCTTGTACATGAAAATTTTCAAAGAAAGGTATTAAGGGCATTTTGGTCATTTGGATATTGAATGAAATAAAATGGGAAAAATAACACAAAATAGTCATCTTCCTCATTTAGTTGCTGCCGAATTTCACTCTCACCATAGCTAGGGTTTCTTCAACTTTCAAGCTTCATAGTAAGTGATTTTAAGCCCCGTTTTTAATGATTTTTACGTTTTTGAGATCCCGGTAACTCGATAAAACTTATGCTAGCAATAACTTAACCTAGGGTTTATATTTGGAAAAATACCCATAGGTGAAATTTGTGTATTCTGATGTTTTATGATAGAATATGAGGTTTTAAATTATGTTAGACAACTTGTACTACTCGATTTTAAGCAAAAACGAGTAAAAGGGTTTAATCGGTAAAAATACCTAATAGTCACAAGTACATGTTAGAGTGAGAATTTGATGTTGACATAGAAGGGAAAAATGATCAGCATGTTATAAAACATAAGAATAAGGAATAAAGTTTAATCCCGAGCCTAGAGGCGAAAGTGTAAATATGCAAAAGTTTAGGGGTAAAATTGTAATATTGCCAAAATTTGAATTAAGGATTAATTTGATAATGTGAGTATTAAATGAGCTAAATGTGTTATTTTAGATCAAGAAAGACGTGGAATAGACCCCAATCGAGGAAAAGAAAAGATTGTGGACTAAATTGCAAAATCTTTGTATTTTGGTACCAAGGTAAGTTCATGTGTAAATAATGTAGCATAATTGTTGTTTATAAGTCATTGATGTTAATTATATGATATGCTGATTTTTATCATGAAATATATGATTTGTAGTTAATTTCGAATAAAATGCAAATTGTGTGAGCTATTTGTTAAATATAAATTGTTACCGAGTATTGGTTTCGGAATTCTACGGAAGACGGCAAGGATATGTGTTCGAGGAAAATCCCGTTTGAACCTTAGGAATAGATTAGGATACAAGTGACATGTCACTATGATGGTTGAGCATCCGAACTCGTTGAGTTGAGTCCGAGTTCACTTATGGATGCGAATGTCCGAACTCGTTGAGTTGAGTCCGAGTTCGTGAGATGTAACTAGGCATCCGAGCTCGTTGAGTTGAGTCCGAGTTCACTTATGGATGCGAACGCCCGTGCTCGTTGAGTTGAGTCTGAGTTCGCTTATGGGCGGGTTACATGATTGCTTGATTGAATATGTGGCACTTATGTGCAAGTTATCCATGTATCCGAATTATATTCCGATGTGTTCAACAGGTAAAGTTCTACTCAAATGGAGGAAAACTCGAGATGTAAAGAGACGTATTGGTAAGTGATGTGAAATGGATATTTTGGACAGGTATGTATTTAACCCTCGGGTTGAGTATTGATACAACCACGATAAGGTAATAAGATGATGAAAATGATTAGGAATGTGATATGTGTTTTGGTGATATATGCTAATGTTGATTGGTTTGATTGTTTGTTATGTTACTTATTATTTGCATATGAACTTACTAAGCATTTATGCTTACTCCCTCCTTCTTACTCATTGTAGTTTTGGACAAGCTAGGAGTCGGGATAGGTCGAAGGCTCAGTCACACTATCTGAAGAACTTTTCGGTAAATGGCTTGTAAATTTTAGTATGGCATGTATAGCAATATACCTATTTTGTGTAAATGATCTTATGACATGGTGATGGAATGGTTGAGGAAATGCTTGATAATGATAAATTATGGAAATGGTTAGTTTAGATTATGTTTGATGTTATGGAAAGTTATTAGGGTACCTAGTTCATGAAAACTCATAAAAAGGATGAAATTTGCCATAAACAGAACATTGCAGCAACACTGATGTGAGTTTGAAAATTTACTAAAAATCATATAAATCGAATTAGGTGATGAATTAAATATTAAATTGAAGCTTATTATGTCTAGTTTCACATAAAACAAACTAAACATGTAAAGAAATTATATGTTAGAAGATATTTGAATTTTAGTGAAACAGGGCCAGAGTGATTTCTGGATCCCCTGTTCCAACTTTAGAAATTAACCATGATCCCCTGTTCCAACTTTAGAAATTAACCATAAATTGTACAGATATAATTAGGTGGTTTATTTTATATTCTCAGAATCCTTATTGAGTTTAGTTTTAGTAGAAACAAACCTCATAGTCATATTAATTTTTTACAGAGAGAAATGTGGTTCGTAGTAAACAGAGGTCAGTCCTGTCAAGTCCTGAAATAGGGGTATCTTTAACTAATAAACTGTTCTAATTGGCCCAACCAAAAATTCTGGGAAAAAATTAGCAAATAGGTTTATGAGTCTAGATTCAGGGAAAATTTACAGATTTTGATTTCAAGTTTTTTAACTCGAGATATGATTTTTCTTGTGACTGTGACGCAAGTAGCTAAAAAGCTGTGAATGTAGAAACAAATAATCTAAAGTTCTTAAAATGTTAAATTAAGTTTAGTAACACCTCATACTCGACTCCGGCGACGGTCTCGGGCGTGGGGGCGTTACACAGGATGGTTCGATCTGACATTATCCACACTCGCTACTGAGGTAGCTCTAGAGCTCACTGGTGGTCTATTCCGATCCCGTCGAGAGTAACCTGAAGTGGCTTTAGAATAGCTGAAATCACCTCAGAACTTCTTTGATGCCGACTGGACTGACTTACCGGATGTTCTTTTATGTGCATCTCTAGCTTCAAAGTCAGCTTTTCTTTTCTCTTTCCTGAGCTCTTTAGCTTTACAAGCTCGCTCAACCAGTACCATGAACTTTTTTATCTCAAGTATGCCAACCAACAGTTTAATGTCTTCATTCAGCCCATCTTAAAATCTTTTACACATTATGGCTTCAGTGGAAACATACTCTCGAGCATACCGACTGAGTCTCACGAATTTTCGCTCATACTCTGTCACTGTCATCTGACCCTATTTCAGCTCCGAAAATTCTTTACGTTTCTGATCGATAAATCTCTGACTGATATATTTCTTACGGAACTCAATCTACAAGAATTCCCAAGTCACCTACTCTCTCGAAACTATTCCACCAGTGGCATGCTGTGCCTCAAAGTAAAGATATGGCACATTTCAAACATTCATCTGGGGTACAGGATAGCTCATCAAACACACGGATAGTATTATCAAGCTAGACCTTAGCCCGCTCGGCATCATCCTTATCAGTAGCTTTAAACTCTTTAGCCCCATGTTTTCTGATTTTATCAACAGGTGGCTTGTACGATCTCAACGGATCACATACTTGAGGTATAGCAGGCATTAAAGATGGATTAGTAGGGGTGGAGGTTGTTATGCAGCTGGATTAGTTCGGATATATTGAGTAAACCAGTCATTCATCATTTGATAGAAGGCTTGTTTAGCCTCACTTTCTTGATTACTCAAAGTCGGTCGAGCGCGGGAGCAGGCGCTACACTCTCAACATCATCAACTACAGCTCTTTCGGGATCCATTTACTATATGAAAACACATTTCAAATGTCAGAAGTCATCACACTATCGCAATATATAATTATGGCATGTATAGCTAGACTCACACACGCTACGTTAGTCCTAGAACCGACTAAACCGTAGCTCTAATACCAATAAAATGTAACACCCCTAACCCATATCCGTCACTGGATTAGGGATACGAGGAATTACCGATCAAAAACACAATTTTAAAACATTCATCTCTAATATATATAATTAATCAAGTTCGACTCATTTAAAAATAAAATATAATCAATTCACATTTTCGAACATACAACAAATTACAATTTGCATATACAGGTCACAACAAACCTTAACTTGTTATTAATAGTATATAATGCATTTAATTGTACATTAATATCTACTACCAACATGGTTTATCAAGTTTCCATTACCACTCATGTTATTATACATACAACCACTAAAATCATACACACATTCTTACAGATAAATGAATCATAATGCACATCTTAAATTACCACATATACGACTTAAGTATCAATTAATTTGAAATTTGCATGCTTTACACCTTAATACAAACTGGAACAACTAAGCGATATATATTGTTCATACATTCCTATATAAATCATTTAAAACATTAGTTATTAAAGTCTATACATAACTACTTCAGTCATTAAATTACATGTAGTTGACCTTATTAAATTTTAACCATTTCATGCACATACCAGCAAGAAGTGCACTTATCATATATGCAAATTAGTCTGCCTAAAATTTCATATTAAATAACTAAGTAAAAGACATAATTCGGACATCTCAAAATATTATTTCCATAATTTCATACAAGACCTAACTTTAAAAGCAAACCATAATGTCATACAAGACCTAACTTTAAAAGCAAACTCTTAATAATCACGTCTTAATATACAATCCTATTACATAAATGAATATATAATCACATATGTATATTTAGTACATAATACTATAGCCGAACATGTTAATAATGCATATGTACATAATACTTCACTTATCCTAAAATAACAATCACACTTAGCATTGAATGCATATTAAACAATCGACCAAATATTCATGAAACACATGCAACACATATCACTTTACAACCGAATAAATCAAACTAATAAACATTTATCCAACACATTTAACTATTTCGCATATCATATTTCTAATACCAATTGTCAATTTCAATAAATACATATAATGCTTTTATTCCTTTTTAGCCGCATTTATTATTTAACCACATGCACATCCAAGTTTCCTTTAGTAATTTACCTACAATCAATCTCACTTAACATTCAAGCCATGAACACATAAGACCAAACCTAATCATGTTAAGCAAACCATTTTCAAAGCATTTAGTACTTATCACGAATATTATACCTTCACGGCATATAACTATAAAACTAAAATAAACATAACTCATACTCACCATGACCGAATACAAAAATAATAGATTAGCCATTTTCGCATGGCTTATATACATAACCAACATTCAGCATTTCAAAGGTAAATTCCATCCTATACATGCCATAATTTAAGTTTAGCTAATAAGGTACCAAAACAGTAGATAGTGTGAGGAGCTTGGCTGACCTTCCCCAAGCTTGTAGCTTGACTTCAAAATCTATAAAACAAAATATTATAATACACAAAGTAAGCTACCACAGCTTAGTAAGTCATAAGCAAATAAACAACATAATAACATATTCAAATTGATTAAGCTTGTTGGATTATATTATCATTACCAATGCTTAATCTTAAATCTATAAATGAGATAAAATACTACATTCTCATGCACAATACTACCTTAGTCGAATGCTCCCAAAATCATATTAACCAAGGATCAATCAGCTTTCTAAGTTAAATTGTCATTATGTAATAAAATTCACAAGTACACATATTTATATAAGCTCAAGAATCCAATTATGACATCACGTACATAAACTACTTTCATGGCCGAATATACATGGTTACATATAAATGCAAATCATTTCCATAATATTCACACCATTTGTTCAAAGCTGAATATTCTTATTTAAATCATGGAAGTTTATTCTTTATATCATTCATAACTTATATTATCAAACAAGTCACATAGTTACCTTATCATTGATAACTAACAAGCTAAATCATACCTGTCCCTTTTTGCTCACTTAACACATCTGATCACAATTTACCTTTGCCCGATGAACCATTCGAAATTTGGTAGGACACTCGGATAATCACATATATATCATACAATGCCAACGTCCCAGACGTGGTCTTACATGTGGCCACATATCGACGCCACTGTCCCAGACAGGGTCTTACTCATAAACACATATCAAAATCACAAATCAATGCCATGGTCTTACTCGCACACATATATCGGAATCCTATATCATGACATATGTATCCTAGCTATTCTTAAGGTTCATACGGGGCTTTCGGACGTCGTAACTCTGTCAAAACGAAGTTAGAAACATGATAACCAAGCTTATTCAAATTCAACTTTAACATGCATAAAATTATATAATTCATTTTAGCATGTATATATTACAATTAATTAGAATTAAGTACGTCTATTTGCTTATAAACTTACCGCAGACAACGAAAAATCAGTACGGATCGACTAGTCGACAACTTTCAATTTCCCCCGATCCAAATTCGATTTCTTTGGTTCTTGATCTAAAATATTCAAATTAAGCTCATTCAAACATATTTTCATTCAATTTAGTCCAAAAACACATAAATTGGCAAATTACCATTTTACCCCTAACATTTATAATTTTTACAATTTAGTCCCTATTGCACAAAACACAAAATATTCACAATTTCAAGGTACCCATGTTTGGCCGAATATTCCTAGTATTCATACAAGCCCATATATTTCATTTATTTCACATTTTAGTCTCTCAAATTATTATTTTTGCAATTTAGTCCTAATTACTCAAAATCATCAAAAACTCCAATACAAAATATGTTAATCTAAAACATATCTTTCATATTTCATCATCAAACAACAAAAATCACAAGCAATCAACAATGGAATAACTCAAAATATTCATCAAAATCAAAAATTCAAGCATGGGTTTTGTAGTACTCGAAGCAACGATCTCAAAAACGTAAAAATTATCAAAAATCGACTAAGAACAAACCTTGATTTTAGCTTGGAAGATGGTCGAACTAGGTTTCTTCTCTTTTCTTTCTTCTTTTAGTTTCGACAATGGCTTATAATATGAAAACCTATTTTTAATTATCATATAGTATATCATATATATTAACTTATCATTATTTTACCTTTTTAACCTTAGTTTAAAACTTTATATTATCACATTTTAATGTCCTTAGCCGTCCACTACACTTAATATTGAGCTTATTGCAACTTTAAGGCTTCCATTTAGAAAGCCAAGTACAATTTAGCCCTTTTTAGAAAAAACCACTAAATTTTCATTTTACGCGATTAATTATTTTTATTTAATCGGAAACCTAAAGGACGAAATTAAATCACGAAAATTTTACAGATATAAATTCACACAAAATAAACACAGAAAATAATTTTTAAATATTTTTTTGACTCGAATTCGTGGCCCCAAATCGTTCTGATTAGGGTCTAAATCAGGCTGTTACATGGGTGATCTGCCTTGAGCTGACATGTTACTCGGTCTCGCATTTTGTATTCTGTTTTGTTCAGTTAACTCAGGGCAATCACGAATGAAATGATCCATCGATCCACATTTAAAACAAGCTCGAGTAAGCAATCTACAACTGTTGGGATGTCATCTACCACAATATCTGCACTCAAGTCGATTCAATCGAACATTACCAACATTAGCAATCGAAATGACTCGTGAACTTACATGTGGTCTGTCTCGATCACGTCTAGAAAAACCCACAGTATTCTTTGATCGACTAAAATCATCACTGGATTTCTTCGATGCTGACTGAAATGTCTTACCTGATGATCTCTTACAGGAATCTTTGGCTTCAAAATCAGCTGTTCTTTTCTTTTCTTTTTGTATAACTTGGGAACTTATAGGAACTTGAGGGGGTGGAGGTTGTTGAGTAGTTGAATTCATCCGAACGAACTCCATGAACCACTCATTCATTAACTGGAAGAAGTCTTGCTTAGTCTCTCCCTCTATATTACTTGAAATCGGCCTAGAATCAGCCGGCACTACCTCCGGAATAGGAGTGGGCATATTACTTTTTATATCATCCGTTACGGCTTGATCAGGATCCATTTACTATAAGAAAACACATTTTTAATTGTCAGAAATCATCACACTATCGCAGTATATAATATGGCATGTATAGCTACACTCATACGCGCTACGTTAGTCCTAGAATCGACTAAACCGTAGCTCTAATACCAATCAAATGTAACACCCCTAACCCGTATCCGTCGCCGGATTAGGGTTACAAAGCATTACCAAACAATTTACAGCTTATAGGAGTCATTCATTACTATTTATGTTTAAGGTAATATAAACTCAATTATATGAATCATGTGTACATCTCATTTATAACATTCAAATAATCAAATTTTAACATAGATATTTACATGACAAATTCCAGGTACAAACATTAAGACATTCAAACACATATATCAAATACATGCCAAAATATCTATTTAACTTGGCAAATATTAAACATATCATTTTCTTAATTCTGCATTTGTGCATGTTAAAAATCTAACAAACTATTACATTAATTATTTTCCAAACATATATGCAACTTTAATATCATTACCATATAACCAAACATAATTTTAATGCAATATATATAATACACATTATAGTATATCATTATGAACCATTAAATAAGCAAAACATATAAATTATATTACACCCCATTCGCATACTAAAAATCATGCATAAATAGAACTTACATAACCAAGTACAGATGATTATACCATCGATATATATATACACTTATTTAATAATTTAATAATATGGCTGAATATACATTATATTTATTATTATTCCTTTACCTAACTATATAACAAACATAGCAAACATATATACTTTATATTAAGCTTACTAACTTGAATTAATTCATAATATAAATCATGCATTCCAAATAAACCAATATTAAGCCACAACTGAATTACATATATATACCTATCTATCAACCATGTTTACCTCATTTAATCTAAATTATAATATTCGACTAATGCAAAACATATCAATATGACTAGCTTACCATAATGACTGATCATAGGTTATACTTATCATTACTTTAAACCATAAGCATATACCAAATACAACATATATATATGATATGCATTTTACTAAAAAAAGCATTAAATATTGTAACTCAATAAACATCCATCATTTACTCCATAACTAAAACACATGACTAAACACCATCATATATATACACCTTAAGATAATATATATATCATACCAACTCATCATGTGTATAAATATATATATGTGCAAGTACAGAATCATCAACCAAATATATTCATTACTAGTAAAAGTAAAACATAACCAAATCATTTTAACCAAAAGTAACATGACAAACATAATTCATACTCATGTATATACCAAAACCAATTCAACCAAACCACATCCAAATTCACCAACCATTATCAATACATATGCACATATAAAACTTGACTAAAATTTCATATACTCTCATAGCATATTATCCATTTTCGCATGGCTTAATAAATACACAACTTCCAACTTAACCAAATATAACTTAGCTTATACATGCCATGGTATCAAGTTTAAACTTATAATGTACCAAAACAATAGTCGATAGTGTTATGGACTTTGCGGGCTATCCCCGAGCTCGTTATTAAACTCCAAAATCTATAAAACAGAGGCAAACATAAACACACAGAGTAAGTTATCATAGCTTAGTAAGTCATAAGCAAATAAACAACTAAATGTCATAACCACTCTTTTAAACCAAACCAAATTATACTATCATAATCATATTAAATCTCAAGGTTATAAATTTATGTATAACATATACTTTTACAAATAAACTTACTCATGGCCGAATATACATGTATTTATTATCAATGTAATATTCAATTTCAAAACTATAATACCATTTTATAACCGAATATACATAATTCCACATACATATATCCATGAATCTTTTCATAAATATTCACATGATATAATCAAAATGCCGAATACACTTTTCATATGCACATACATTTTTCATTTATATTATACATGATTTACAACACATATCAAGTAACCTACTTACCTTATTTCAAATAGGGAATAAGCTATCACATACCTGATCACTTTAGCTCATTTTACACATTCAATCACAACTATCATTGCCCGTTGAACCATTCAGAATTGAATAGGATACTCGGATAATCACATATATCATACAATGCCAACATCCCAGATGTGGTCTTACATGTAACCTAATATCAATGCCACTATCCCAGACAGGGTCTTACTTGTAAACACATATCGATGCCAACGTCTCAGACCTGGTCTTACACATAATCACATATCGATGCCAACGTCCCAGACGTGGTCTTACACATAATCACTTATCGATGCCAACGTCCTAGACGTGGTCTTACACGTAATCACTTATCGATGCCAACGTCCCAGACGTGGTCTTACACGTAATCACATATCGATGCCAACGTCCCAGACGTGGTCTTACATGTAATCACATATCGATATCACATATACATCCATGTATCAACTTTAACTTGGCCAAAATACACATACACATATGTTCATTAACAAAGTTATCATTCACTTCCAAGGTCACAATATCATCATTTAATCGAATATATATACTCATGATTCACACTTTAATATCACATACCTATATCATTTAGTCGAATATAGATTTGTAATTAATATACATATAATCAACACTTTAACATGTATAGTTCATGTCATCACTTCAAATACCAAAACTTATTCATTACTTTATCATCAAACATAAATTATTTTTCATTACCCAATGCCAATTCGTAATTTAATACTAATTATTACAATTATTTATAGATCATCTATAATGAAATTTAACAACATCTATTTGATTATAAACTTACCTCGGATGATGAAAATCAGAACGGGACGGCTAGTCGACAACTTTAGTTTTCCCCCGATCCATATCCGATTTCTTTGGTTCTTGATCTAAACATGTAAAAATTAAACTCATTCAAACATATTTTCACTCAATTTAATTCCAAAAACACTTAAATGGGCAAATTACCATTTTACCCTAACATTTTACATTTTTTACAATTTAGTCCCTATTGCACAAAACACAAAATATGCAAAATTTCAATATATCATGCTTAGGCCAAATCTTCCTTGTGTTCATACAAGTCCATATATTTCATTTACTTCACATTTTAGTCCCTCAATTTATTATTTTTGCAATTTAGTCCTAATTACTCAAAATCATCAAAAACTCCAATACAAAACATATCAATCCAAAACATATCTTTCATATTTCATCAACTAACATCACAAAACTGAAATATTCATCAATGGCATAACTCAAAATATTCATCAAAATCATAAATTCAAGTATGGGCTTTATACATTACACTGCAACGATCTCAAGAAACGTAAAAATTATCAAAAACTGAGCTAGTTACATACCTTGATTGAGCTTGCTAATGGCTGAACCTTTAAACCCTTTGTTTTCTTTTCTTATTTTGTTATTTCAGCAAGAACAAGTATATATGAAAGCTTATTTTAATAATATTTTATATATCATATATTATTTACCATTTTACATTAATATCCTTTATAATTTAATAACTAAAACATATATATCAAGGATACAACCGTCCATCACTAACTCCAATGGTATTATTGCAACATAAGTACTTCATGAAATAACGACAACATCAATTCAGCCCTTTTAAAAATAACCATCTAATTTTCATTTTACGCGATTAAGCCCTTTTATTAAATCGGGCACTCAGACGATAAAATTAAAGCACAAAAATTTCAAGGATATAAATTCACACATAATAAACACAGAAAATAATTTTAAAATATTTTTTGACTCGAATTCATGGTCCCGAAACCACCATTTCAAATAGGGTCTAAATCAGATTGTTACACATGTATAGAGACTTAGTACTTTATGATATGTTTTTCATGATTTGGCCAATTGAGTTGGCTTATAATGATTCATTTGTATAAAGCCATGAGATATGGCTTATATTTGATCATTAGGTTGTAAACCTAATTGATTTTGCATGACTAATCTAATGTCTTGATGATGTACATGTTGTGATGGCTTGGTATCGATGAATGTATGATATGGTATGCATATTTGATGGATGAACTTTGGTCAATAGATGTGACCATATTCTTAGTATAAAAGTGTAAATTTAGAGTAAGTTAATCATGTTAATAAAGAATGAAATTAGTGTGGAATGCCTTATGGAAACATGTTAATGTGAGTGTGTGATATGTGACATTAAGGATATGAATTAGACATGACTATAAACGCTAGATGACTAAGTTGAGAATATCAGCATGAAGACAACCATGGTATAAGGGTATAAGTGGTAGTGAAGATGACAAGGCCAAATGAATATGATTTGGTATGTCTAGGCTTGATATAAAATGAGTATGAGAAACACAAGTATGATGATGTAAATGCTATGTTTGTGACTTAATTGAGGATGTTTAATCTCTAATTGGATGTCATGATATATGCCTTTGATGTTGTATAAGTGTGTGAGGGATTAAGGTTGACCAAGGCTTGGAAAATAGCCTAAGTGTTTGCCACACGGACAGAGACACGATCGTGTGTCTTAACCGTGTGGAAGACACAGCCTAGCACACGGGCATGTGTCTTCGCCGTGTGACCTTAAAATTACTGACATCATAAACAAAGAGTTGCATGGGCTGAGGACACGGGCGCGTGTGACCACACAGCCTACCCACACGAGCGTGTGACTCTCCAAAACTAGAAAATTTTCTAAGTGTTGTGAAAAGTTTGTAAGTTCTCGGTTTAGTCCCGAACCACCCCCGATATATGTTTTGGGCCTCGTAAGCCCATATAAGGGACATTATGAATATGAATGAATGTTTTTTAATTTGAACAAATTCTTTTATGGCCCTATTTTACATAGTTGTGTATGTTTAAGTCCGGTAATACCTCGTACCCTGTCCTGGCCTCGGACTCGGGTAAGGGGTGTTACAAGTAGCATCATGTAGTTACGTCTTGACCGTTAGCTTGTGTGAGCAGACCCAGTGATAGCTCGAGAGGGAACATTTATACGAGATGGGATTGAAATGGTTTTGACCATGGATTGGCACCTAGTGTGCGAGATTCCCGAGTATCCGATAGTATTCCAAATGGTTCAACGGGTATATTGATGATATGAAAGAATATGAGATTGATATGTATTAGTACAGGTATGTATGTGAATCTTATAAGCATTGATCATATAAGATTTGTGAATTCATGACTAACCTATTGGTTGAATATATGTTAGGCATTTGGATTCAAAATGAGTTGCATTACGCTATGTTTATTTACTTAAAATGTGAATGAATGGTAAGATGTAATTTTTAGCTATACGAGCTTACTAAGCTTACTAAGCTTAATTGCTTACTCTATTTATTTTTCTGTGTTTTATAGTGATTTCAAAGCTTGCTCGGATTGGAAGTTGTCGAAGATCTCATCACACTATCCAACAGTTGTTTTGGTACTTTTGAACTTTGTCTATTATGGTTATATAGCATGTATAGGTCTTTTGACTAAGGTACCCTTTATGTCTTGATGAATTTTTGCCATTTGAATTGGCTTGTAAGTTGTCATATGTTTTTATATGTATATATGTATAAATGGCCCTTTGATATGTGGTTTATAATTGCTATCTCAATGCCTTGTTGAAAATTGATATTGAAGGTAGCAAATGGTTTGGAATTGAGAATGTATTAACATGCTAAGTAATAGGTAAGTTAATGCATATATGAAATTGACCATTTAGGTGATTTTTGAATGTGATATTGGTATGTTTTGAAATGAAAAATTGTGATGTTTATGAGCATTAGAGTTGCTAGTATTGGTATTGCATGATTTGGACTTGGTTGAGATTGGTTTGATTGCCAATTGATGATATGGTCATATGCTATTTGCTGTGTTTAGGTTGATGCAAATTTGAGTGAGAAAAATGGCTTGGAAAATAGCTTATTTTTGTCCACACGGGCAGAGACACAGGCGTGTGTGATACATGGCCGTGCATCCACTAGTTTATTTAGATGTCAAGTCAGTAGCTTCACAAGGCCTAGCCCACAGGTGTGTGGCCTAGCCATGTGTCACGGGTCAGTATACCCTTCAGTTTTGACAAGGCCTAGCACACGGCCTGGCACACGAGTGCGTGAGCCCATTTTGAAGGGTACACGGGCTAGTCACATGGGCGTGTGGTTGGCTGTGTGACCCAAGTCAAAGAGTTACACGAGGTCGGACATGGGCTGGGACATAGCCATGTGATCCCATTTTGATTGTCCACATGGCCTATGACACGGGCGTGTCTTTTGGCTGTGTGAGACACACGGCCTGGCCACACGGCCTGGCCACACGGCCGTGTGTCACCTGTACTTTGAAAATTTTCTAGTTTTTCTAAAAGTTTATTAAGTATTCAAATTAGTCCCAAACCACTTCTAATGTTTGTTTCGGGCCTCGAGGGCTCGTGTTAGAGACTATATGATTGTGTTTGAATGGTTTTTAATTGTTACGAGAATTGTAATTCAAATTATAAGTTTGTTTATGAGATTAGTCTGGTAATGCTCTATAACCTCATTTCGGTGACGGATACGGGTTAGGGGTGTTACATACTGACACTTCCCACACTTGTTCAGATGGAGATGAAGATCTCAGGTTAGAACATTGAGAGCCCCTCTTTTCTAAAATATCCCACAAATGTGGTAAAACAATCATGGTACTTCTTTGATTTCTTTGAAGTAGATGATTATGACTTGCTCATAAATAGTTTACCAGAAATCAGGGGTTCTTTCTCTACTTGCTTCATTTTTTTACTTAATTCCTCAGCTTTGTGTGCTCGATCTGTAACATCACGAAACAAGGCTAGTCAGAACAGTGGTTTTGGGACCACAAATTTGACGTCGAAATATTTATTTTATGATTATTATGAGGTCTAAAATATGAAAATATGCATGTATTAAAGTTTCATGAAGAAATTCTATGAGTAAGGTGTCCAATTGGAAAATAAGGTCCAATTTGAATAAATTGCAAAACTTGAATTCGAGAAGCAATTTGTATTAAATTACTTTAGATTATTAATTAGAAGGTCTTAAAGAGAAATTTTCCCAATTTCTAAGTATTTGGACAAAAATGAGCATGTATGGAAAATTTTGAAAGTTTAGTAAGGAAGGGCATTTTGGTCATTTGGTAATAAATGAAAAAAAAGGGAAAATGAAGGCAAAATTCACTCATCTTCTTCCTATAGCTGCCGAAATTTCAAGGGTTCCATAAGCTAGAGTTTTCAACATTTTCAAGCTCAATAGTAAGTGCTCCCTGGCCCCTTTTTAATGTTCTTCGTATTTTTGAAGCCTCGGTAGCTTGCTCTATTCATTTCTACCCATATTTCATGCTAGGGTTCATGTTTAGAAAACTACCCATGAATGAGATGCTGGTATTTTGATGTTTTATGAAGGAATATAAGAGTTTAAAGGATGGTAAAAAACTTTTACAAAGTGGTTTTTCATGGAAATGGCTTAAAGGACTAGATTGTAAAAGTTGCAAAAAGTGAGTAGAAAAATGTGAAATAATGGAAAATGCTGGCTGCCATAAGAGGGAAAAACATTCGGCTAGGCTTGGATAATGTAGAAATTTCATGCATTTCATCATACGAGCCTAGGGACTAAATCATAAATAATGTGAAGGGTTAGGGGCAAAACGGTTATTTTGTCTGGGGTGAGATTTAGGCTCAAAAAGAATAATGTGAGGTATTGATAATTCATTTTTAATGTTATAGGCCCCAAGGAACAAATTGCGAAGGTCAATCGAGGAAAATGAAAGGTTTCAGAATAACCGAAACGCGAAACCGAAACCGAAACAAGTGTAACACCCCAAACTCGGCCCCAGAAGTTAGACCCGAATCTAGCGTGTCACATTGAAGTATTTTTTGAAAATCACGTTTTCATTAGAAACCCTTCTTATTTAAAACGTAGTACATTAAAAACTTCTTAATTTTATTTCGAAAATTCCTTTCTTAGTTTGCGGAAGCTAATACTAAAAGTAACCGATTTACGAAAATGTGATGTTTAAAAGTTAAGTCGCGAAAACATAGTGTTTTGAAAACAGTTGTTGTTTTAGAAAACTGTGTCCTACTTCTGATAGATATTAGACATACTAAATAAACTTTCCAAATAAAAGGTTAAGGAAATAAAGAGGTCTTATTACAACCCAAATCAAAACCAAAGTGCTTAACTGAATAAACGAAATAGAAAAACATGTGTAGTTGTGTGGTCGTCTCCAAGTCCCTCTGCGACACCGATCCACCTAACACTGGGGATCACCTGCAAGGTTAATAAACGGGGTGAGTTTATGAAAACTCAGTGTGTAATCCTCTTACTAGCGTAACTTGAAGATATCTGAAACAAAAATAGAAATAGTCTCAAGCTAGAGCACATTACTTGATAAGATGCAAAGATGCTGATTCGAGCATACGTGGGCCAAAGCCAATTACAATGTCATTTGGGTCACAACCCATAATAGAATCAATTGGGCCCAGCCCAAACCAATAACAAAATAGAATGTGTGAATGCATGGATGCATGCTATCCTATAACACCCCTTACCCGTATCCAACGTCAGAACAAGGTTCGAGGCATTACCGGACTTACATCAAAACATTCATACAAAAATAGGCCATAAAATTTCATCCAAATTAAAACTTTTCATATACATGCATAACATCCCTTATACAGGCCTACGAGGCCCAAAACATACATCAGGGGTGGTTCGGGACTAAACCGAGAACTTTAGAAACTTTTGGAAAACTTAGAAAATTTCATCATGAAACACGGTCACACGCCCGTGTGGCTCGGGACACGCCCGTGTGCTCAGCCCATGTAACTCTCTATTTATGAAGTCATCACAAAAATAAGAGCACACAGACAAGGCACATGCCCATGCCTCAAGGCCGTGTCCCTCACATAGCCGAGACATATGGATGTGTCACATCCCATGTGGCCAATTCAAAACTAAAGTACATGATGTAGGGGACACACAGCCCGTGTGGACAATTGTTAGGCTATTTTCCAAGCCAATTGGCACCCTCAATAACAAACTCACATGCTTACTTTTATTGACCATTAACATGGCACATTTGAATATTCGATCATCCACAAACAATACAAGATCATGGTAACCTCATATCATATTTTACATACTTAAAACATCATGCTTAGTCAAGCTCAAATTTACTAATTCTTATGCATCAAAGTTTATAAGATTACTCCCATATCATACATTTAAGCCTTAGTTATCAACACATCATCTCATCTCAATTAAACCATCAAGCATTCACCACCAACAATATAACTCATTACATACACACGATCACAAGCCTCATCTCCATGACATAGGCACATGCATAATCATATAATCAACATAAGCCACCATTCATGGCTATACACAAATTGAACTATAACCATTATAGGCCAACACATTTTTTCACATTAGTAATGACATAATTACAAAAGATAAAGCCCCTATACATGCCATAGACTTAAGTATTTGAATACTTATACCTAAAATGGTAGCTTGATAGTATGATTGAATCTCCGGCGATCTCCAACCCGAGCTAGCTAAATAAACCTATAAAAGATAAAAAGGAAGGGGAGTAAGCTATAAGGCTTAGTAAGTTCATATGAAAATATTAAGCAATTTATTAACTTGTTTCTCAAGGTAATACAACCATATTTGCATTTTTACTTATGTTTAGGTCAAGCTGTTTTCTCGAGTTATAGTCACTAATTTATTTATATCTGGAGCTACGGAACTCCAAATTAAGTTCTGCTAATTTTATTTGAAACTAGACTCACATATATTCTTACCATAAAATTTTTAGAATTTTTAGTTTAACCAATAAGTACAGTTTATTCTGTAAAATCACCCCTATTTCGCTGCCCGACAGCTTCGACCTTTCTTTACTAAAAATTAATTATATCATATTACAGGACTCAGATGATGTTCCCGTTATTTTTATTGAAAATAGACTCATTAAGAATTATAGGAATATAAATTATAAAACATAAATATTTTTGTAAAATTTTTAATGATTTTCTCAAATCAGAGCAGGGGATTTCAAATTCGTTCTGACCCTGTCGCACACAACTTTAGATATCTCATAATATGAAATTCTTTTTCTTACACCATTTCCATATAAGAAACTAGACTCAATAATATTAAATTCCGTATTTTATTCAATCTCTAACTCACTTTCTACTATTTTTGGTGTATTTTAAAAGTCGGATTGCTACTGCTATCTAAAACTGATTTAGTAAGAAAATGATAAGAACTAAATTTACCACACCTTCCTTTCTTTCAATTAGAAATCCATACATTTATATACATATATCATTATTCACCAAATTAACACAACATCATTTCACAATGCTCATGGACTTACCATTCATGGATTTCATATTAAGTTGAGTTTCTGTACATACCTGTATCGATCCTTACCATTTCATACATATACAAAATGTCGTTGCATCTTCGATGTCTCGCACACTATGTACCATACTCGATACCTTGCACGCTAAGTGCTATTCTAGATGTTTCGCACACTAAGTGCCATCCTTCATACTTTGTACACTAAGTGCCATATATATATATATAGCCGAAGCTATCTCAAATTGCTCACCAAGTGCCATTTTTAGCCGAAGTTATTTCGAACCGCACATTAAGTGCCATTTTAGCTGAAGCTATTTCGAACCGCACACTAAGTGCCATTTTAGCCGATAAGTCATTAATCATAACAATAATCACATATAGACAATTTATACAATATTAAGCATTAAAAGCATAAATTTAACAATGCTTAATACATACGAACTTACCTCGATCGTCAAAACGTTGAAATGGATCGACTAGTCCGAAACTCTATTTTTCCCTTGATATAGACTCTTACGAGTCTTAACTTGATCTAATCAATTAAATTCAGCTATTTCAAATCATATTCTATTCATTTTAACTCAATTCCATATTTTGGTAAAATTACTATTTTACCCCTACACTTTTGACCTTTTTACAAATTAGTCCCTAAGCTCGTAAAATGCAAATTTAGTCAATTTCATCATAGCCCAAGCTATACGAATTTCATACATGCTCATATCAGCCCATATTTTTCATTTATTAACACTTTTACCACACAATTTATTATATTTCACAATTTAGTCTAAAATTGACATTTTGCTAAAATTCACTTAACAAAACTCAATAATCTACTATCAAAGATTTATTTTTTATCATTAAACATCAAGATACTCAAATATTGAACAATGGCATCATCCAAATACTTTAACAATTTTGAAATTGGAGGTATGGGCTAGCTAGAACACAAAGCAACGATCTTAAAAACGTAAAAATTATTAAAAAAGTGAGACGAAATGGACTTACATGCATGAGCAACCATGGCCGAACCTTCAAAGCTTTGAGAACATTATTTTCTTTCTCACATTCGGCTATTGATGAAGATGATAACATGTAATTTGGCTTTTGTTTTATTTTATTTTATTATAATTACCAAATACCATATTTAACCTTAATATACATTAATAATTTCCACTAAACCAAGCCATGGAATTCCACTATCAACAATTATGGAATAATTACCACTTAAGGACTCCCACTATTTAATTCCATAGCCATTTAATATCTTTAACTTATGAACACAACTTTTACGCTTTGCGCAATTTAGTCCTTTTTGCTTAATTAATTATCAAAACGATAAAATTTTTCAACGAAACTTTAATACCATCTTATTGCCACTCTGTAAATATTTATAAAAATATTTACGACTCAGTTTATAGAAATGAGGTCTCGATACCTCATTTTCTAAACCCACTTGACCTTAGGGTCATACCACTTGAACTTAATAAATCGCTTATAAAACAAAAATCACAATATCAAAAATCTTTTTGAAACTCACAATTAACTCGTAAATATTAAATATAATATTTACAAACCTACTTGTCGGATTTGGTGGCCCCGAAATCACTGTTTCGATTAACCCTAAAAATAGGTTGTTACAACTCTCCCCCCTTTAGGGATTTTCGTCCCCGAAAATCTTACTAGAAGAAGTTGCTTCCAAATCTTATGAATCACTTTCACTATTTTTTCAAGGTCACAAATCGATTTCAGCCTCGCATATCTTTTCCCCATAGACTTTGAATTTTAACAGACAGTGCCGGAGCATATTGTCAAAATTTTGAATTACTCACTCAGAACACATAGCTCAGTTGATCTATCAAATAGGAACTCTGTATATACTAAAAAAATCATGCGGATTTTTTTCCATCATCAGATAAGATCAATCGAGAAACCATTCTCACAAAAATAAGCAAAGATCTTTCCATTGAGCATCTGTAATTATATCTGCTTTCTCTATGTTCTCTTAGTGAAACATATTCCAATCAGTTCACTAGTACATTACTGAAAATCATAACTTCTTTACTTAATTGAGACTGAACCCAGCACTAAAGCTTCAGTTAATAATACTTTCAACTATTTCCAACTTTGCTAACTCGCATCGATCATTCAACTTTCACGAACATGATAATCTCATTAACTAGAATAAGTTTAACTCATAACAACATCATTCGGTTAGAATATTCCAATAAGCATAGTTCCGTATCATACTCTTGAGAACATAGTTTCTTTATTCCAACTATTCGTCTATCTATATACTCATGATTGTACAAAAATTCATCACCATACCAGGGAATCATTTAAATACGTATAAATCAATTCACATCTCGACAAATCAGTTCGCGCTAATATAAACAACTGAGTTGATTTCCACTACTACAACCCAAGTACATGCACTCGTTCATAATTCTCTTGTCATGCAAATCAAAGATCTCACAACTATATTAGCTTAAGGAAACGGAGATATTCCGATTAAACTAACTAACCTTAGTCAAGCTTACCTGAGAAAAGAAAACCACTACACATTTCAAGCTTGAGTTTCCATCATTTATGCCATTGCCAATGACAATTCTTTACACTGAAAATTAGAGACATTCAGATTCTAGAATTTTCCACATTTCTATTATCAAATCCAAAAATACCTTCAAATAAACATAATCATCACAGATCAAAGAATGCACTTTAAAGATGAGCCATGTCAGATAATCCACACAATGAGGATGATAAGAAAACCCCAGATACGATCTCACAATAGAAACCCGAGAACATAACTCATAAGAGAATAAGAATGAAGACTCGAAAAATTTTTTCAGAGAAAACTAGAAGAAAAATAATACTTATCTATTCTTGAATTCCATTGTAATAGAAAGATCATATATTTTAAGTATACACATAAGACAAACATCATTTGGCAGGAGCAGAAGAATAGCCTCACACAAATTTTTATCATCATCCTTATTCTAACTTAATAGAATAGAATTTCGAAGAGAATAAAGAAATGTTGATCATAAACCAATGGGTCTAATGGTGCTTACGTCTAATATCATAGTTAGCTAATATTATCACACAATAAGAATTTCATCAGAAAGAGAATGATCATATAAACCCCTAGGGACAATTGAATATTTAGAACACCTAGAAGAAGTCACCATAATTTATTCAACTTTAACCGTTACAAACAGAAATCTTTACAACTCATTTATCCTTTCTCTAACTAATTCTATCCTCAAGGACCCCGTATTATCCCACTCACTAACGAAAACCAATTCGAAAGGAATCCCAACAAACATATCTTTAAACTTCATACCCAAATGGGTAGAATAGCTAAGACAAATTTTCCTTTTTAACTAAAACATTACATACTCTGTATGATCTTTTAAAACATCCTGATATTTCTTCTAAAACTGAGTTCATTTGTTACTCTGTACTCTACTCTGTTTGCATTACTAATTATCCCACCATTGAACTCTTTAATCTCATACTTGTGAGCTTATTCAACAAAATTCTCGTAAATTTCTTTCGTCATAAAAGCAAAACTGGTAAGGGGAAGTTGTAAAGCCTCTAATTTGACTCTCATAAATACACACTTATGACTCAACATTCACCGTCAATATAATATCATCACAATCACATAGTTTACTCCAAGAAAATTAACATACTTATTTATTTTACAACTGTTTCTATCATCCACAATTTTAAACAGTAAATCTACTTACTCGAGCCTAATATTAGTATCTAATTAAATTTCAACATTTAATTCAATTCTACTTACCAACATTTTTCAAATTAAAGAGCGTCTTACGAGTCTGAGTACGTCGTTTACTTAAAGCCATAGTCCAACTATGGTCTTACACATACATTGCCAAGGCCCTGCCGTGGTCTTTATTTCACTTGCCATAACCCAGTTATGGTCTTACTAGTTGATTGCCATATGTATATTTAGTAAAAGCAACTATAATTTATATCTCACATAACATTCATTACATACTTCATTATAGTCAAATAAACACATTTTGACATGAAACATATCTATACAGAATTCTTTCTTATTTAATATACATAATACAATATGAATTCACCAATTTTACTTTCAATTGATTCTCACATAAGTTCTGTACGTACATGTATTACTTATACTGATCGTACTTTAATTCTCGTCTTGAATGTTCCCGTTGAACCATTCGAAATCGTTACGAATACTTGATAATCACATATAGCTCGTACAATGCCATATCCTAGATATGGTCTCACATGTTATCACATATCGATGCCTCTGTCTCACATAGGGTCTTACACGAAATCACAATATAATGCCAATGTCCCAGACATGGTCTTACATGTAATCACATATCGAGTCGATGCCATGTCCTAGACATGGTCTTACACTAACTCTCTTACATTGAGGCCAATGCCATATCTCAGACATGGTCTTATAGTGGCTCTCCTCTTTCCGTGCCAATGCCATGTCCCAGACATGGTCTTACACTGACATATATCAAGCCGATGCCATGTCCCAGACATGGTCTTACACTAGCTCACATGTATTGCCATGGTCCAACCATGGTCTTATCCGTCAATTCATCATCGAACGATTGTACTCATTTCCTACATTCTACTCAATTTTATCTTCCAATTCAATTTCATATTATCATATTATTTATGATTCCATATCAAAACCATAAAACATAACATTATAATACCTTTAATTTAGCAATTGAAACATAAGAGTTAATCAAATAAACACACTGATTATACATCATTCGATAAGTGTACATAAACACACATTCCGTCATCTTTAGTAAATTAGCTTATCATATTCACTTAATCAAATAGATTGGGCACATAATAGCATATGAATACCAACACACATAGATAAGCTTATCACCACATAAACTTTCATTTCATTCCACGTTTTCACATTTCTTAACTTATGATTATCATGTTACTTACGTTAGCACATAAATATCATGAACTTCTATTCATATCTTTCTCAATTTTGACACATCATAAGCATGTTTCAATCCTCTCAAAATCATTTTTCCGTATTACTAAAAATAACTCGGTTGGAAGTCACGTCTGTCTTAACAAAACAATTTCGTTAGAGCCCGGAGATACCACACTATCACGAGTAGTAATATAGCATGTATAGCTAGACTCACATACGCTAGGTTAGTCTAAAAATCGACTAAATCATAGCTCTAATACCACTAAATGTAACACCCCTTACCCGTATCCAACGTAGGAACAAGGTTCGAGGCATTACCAGACTTACATCAAAACATTCATACAAAACCATGCCATAAAATTTCATCCAAATTAAAACTTTTCATACACATGCATAACATCCCTTATACGGGCCTACGAGGCCCAAAACATACATCGAGGGTGGTTCGGGACTAAACTGAGAACTTTAGAAACTTTTGGAGAACTTAGAAAATTTCATCATGAAACAGGGTCACACGCCCGTGTGGCTCGGGACACGCCCGTGTGCTCAGCCCATGTAACTCTCTGTTTATGACATCATCAAAAAATAAGAGCAAACGGCCAAGGCACATGCCCGTGCCTCAAGGTCGTGTCCCTCACATAGCTGAGACACATGGATGTGTCACAGCCCGTATGGCTAATTCAAAACTAAAGTATATGATGCAGGGGACACACGGCCTGTGTGGACAATTTTTAGGCTATTTTCCAAGCCAATTGCCACCCTCAATAACAAACTCACATGCTTACTTTTATTGACCATTAACATGGCACATTTGAACATTCGATCATCCACAAACAATACAAGATCATGGTAACCTCATATCATATTTTACATACTTAAAACATCATGCTTAGTCAAGCTCAAATTTACTAATTCTTATGCATCAAAGTTTATAAGATTACTCCCATATCATACTTTAAGCCTTAGTTATCAACACATCATCTCATCTCAATTAAACCATCAAGCATTCACCACCAACAATATAACTCATTACATACACACGATCACAAGCCTCATCTTCATGACATAGGCACATGCATAATCATATAATCAACATAAGCCACCATTCATGGCTATACACAGATTGAACTATAACCATTATAGGCCAACACATTTGGCCACATTAGTAATGACATAATTACAAAAGATAAAGCCCCTATACATGCCATAGACTTAAGTATTTGAATACGTATACCCAAAATGGTAGCTTGATAGTATGATTGAATCTCCGGCGATCTCCAACCCGAGCTAGCTAAATAAACCTATAAGAGATGAAAATGAAGGGGAGCAAGTTCTAAAGCTTAGTAAGTTCATATGAAAATATTAAGCAATTTATTAACTTGTTTCTCAAGGTAATACAACCATATTTGCATTTTTACTTATGTTTAGGTCAAGTTGTTTTCTCGAGTTATAGTCACTAATTTATTTATATCTAGAGCTACGGAACTCCAAATTAAGTTCTGCTAATTTTCCTTGAAACTAGACTCACGTATATTCTTACCATAAAGTTTTCAGAATTTTTAGTTTAGCCAATAAGTACAGTTTATTCTTTAAAATCACCCCTGTTTCACTGCCCGATAGCTTTGACCTTTCTTCACTAAAAATTAATTATATCATAGTACGGGACTCGGATGATGTTCCCGTCTATTTTTATTGAAAATAGACTCATTAAGAATTATAGGAATATAAATTATAACCCATAAATATTTTTGTAAAATTTTTAATGATTTTCTAAAATCAGAGCAGGGGATTTCGAATTCGTTCTGACTCTGTCTCACACAACTTTAGATTTCTTATAATATGAAATTCTTTTTCTTACACCATTTCCATATAAGAAACTAGATTCAATAAGATTAAATTTCATATTTTATTCAATCTCTAACTCACTTTCTACTATTTTTGGTGTATTTTCAAACTCAAATTGCTGCTGCTGTCTAAAACTGTTTTAGTAAGAAAATGATAATAACTAAATTTACCACACTTTCCTTTCTTTCAATTAGAAATCCATACATTTATATATATATATATCATTATTCACCAGATTAACACAACATCATTTCACAATGCTGATGGACTTACCATTCATGGATTTCATATTAAGTTGAGTTTTTGTACATACCTATACTGATCCTTACCATTTCATACATATATATAATGTTGTTGCATCTTCGATGTCTCACACACTATGTACCATACTCGATACCTCGCACGCTAAGTGCTATTCTAGATGTTTCGCACACTAAATGCGATCCTCGATACTTTGCACACTAAGGGCCATTTATATATATATGGACTCATTAAGAATTATAGGAATATAAATTATAGGAATTATAGGAATAGAGTCACATATATTCTTACCATAAATTTTTCATAATTTTTAGTTTAGCCAATAAGTGCAGTTTATTCTTTAAAATCACCCCTGTTTTGTTGCCCGATAGCTTCAACCTTTCTTCACTAAAAATTAATTATATCATAGTACGAGACTCGGATGATGTTTCTGTCTATTTTTATGGATAATAGACTCATTAAGAATTATAGGAATATAAATTATAACCCAGAAATATTTTTGTAAAATTTTTAATGAGTTTTTTAAATCAGGGCAGGGGATTTCGAAATCGTTCTGACTCTCTCTCACACAACTTCAAATATCTCATAATATGAAATTCTTTTTCTTACACCGTTTCTCATATAAGAAACTAGACTCAATAAGATTAAATTCCATATTTTATTCAATCATTAACTCACTTTCTACTATTTTTGGTGTATTTTAAAAGTTGCACTGCTTCTGCTGTCCAAAACTGTTTTAGTAAGAAAATGATAATAACTAAATTTACCACACCTTCCTTTCTTTCAATTAGAAATCCATACATTTATAAACATATATCATTATTCACCAAATTAACACAACATCATTTCACAATGCTCATGGACTTACCATTCATGGATTTTATATTAAGTTCAGTTTTTGTACATACCTGTACCGATCCTTACCATTTCATACATATACATAATGCCATTGCATCTTCGATGTCTCACACACTATGTACCATACTCGATACCTCGCACGCTAAGTGCTATTCTGGATGTTTCGTATACTAGGTGCCATCCTCGATACTTTGCACACTAAGTGCCATTTATATATATAGCCGAAACTGTCTCAAATAGCACACCAAGTGCCACTTTTAGCCGAAGCTATTCCAAATCGCACATTAAGTGCCATTTTAGCTGAAGCTATTTTGAACTGCACACTAAGTGCCATTTTAGCGGATAAGTCGTTAATCATAATGATACGATCATGGTTTCCCATAAGTCAGTTCCAAGTCGAGATCCGATGGTGCTACCTCAAGGGCCGATCACAAGGGCTCGTGCAAAACAATTTAAAGAAGCTGTCATAGCTTTAGTTCAGCAAATGTGGGATAATGTAAATACTAGACCTACCGAACTAGCTGGTGGCAATTTTGGGAATCCCTGCCGATATCTTCTACAAGTTCAGTTCTGCTCACCGAGCTCACCTTCAGCTCAAGTTAGCTCCCCTGTAGCTCCACACCAGCTCATTAGCTCGAATTTAGCTCATTCTGAGTTCCACAGCACGGGACCAGCTCATTATCAGCTCACGAGTTTAAGCCCAGCTCGGGTTTAGCTCTTGAATGAAACATCAGCTCGTGGAGTTCCCTTTGAATTCATTTGACTACTATTGACTCTTTATTTAATAAGTTCAATAATTAGTTAATTAATATCCTTCATATTAAATTTAGTTCACATTAGTTATAATTAAGTATGTCTTAAAAGTGTTTATTGATGATAATTAAATTTGTCATAACCGAATTTAATGTTGATGTTTGTGTTCACATTAGTTTCAATTAATTCTGTTCACATTTCTTGTAGGAACATAATGGTCATATGGAGATTAAAAGCAAGCATGAATGTTGAAAGGTGCATGGACGGTTGGGGGACTTAAATCTCTTAGGTGCATGTTCGGCTAAGTGCATGCATGACCATATTCAATGTCTTCAAGGTTCATGAATGTTTCCATTCATGTATGGTGTGCTATCTCTTCATTTCTCAAGGTGACCATTCGGCCAAAGGACACTCACACATGCATGAAGATAGCTTGGCCGATTAGCTTCCCCATGACTCTCCTTAATTCGTTCACACCTATGTTCACATGGCAAGACTATTCGGTTCACCTTGTTCACACTAGAAGACTCTTCAACATTCGGTTTTCACACACATGATCGCCCTTGGAGTGTCCACAATTAATTCATACTTTTTGGCCAAACATTGCTTCATTTAACAAGGTTGGCCGAATCTCACAAGTGACCATTGGACATCATGCATTCACTTTGTGTTTCTTAAGCATGAAGATTCATTCATTTCCTATTACCATAGCCGAATCTAGACATGCACATTAAGGGTCATTTTTCTAGAATTTTCTTTAATTAATGTGTAAGTATGAAAGGCCAATCGGCTACCTAGACTATTAGGCCTATAAATACTTGTTCAATTTCTATGTAAAAGGACTTTTGAAACTTTGTTAATGTTATGCTGCCGAAATTGTGAGGCAAACTTTTCTTATATTTCGTTCAAAGATTCGTTTGGCGTTCCTAGCGTTCTAGTTGTGTCAATCGTGTTCTTTGTCAATTCGAACTTATCACTACTCGTAGTGTGGCGTTCAAACATATCGAGGTTCCTATCTTCTTAGATAGTGGGTCAAGGGTTTCCTTTACCAAACCTAAACCGAACTAAAAGAGCCTATAAACAACGTGTCGATACCAATCGGTATTGGTTCTTGTTTGCACTTTTTGTTCAACCCTATTTCTTCATTTACCAAATTGTACCTAAACCGGCCATTCCATTCGTACCATTTCGTTCTTACCCTTCATACCATTATGTCCATTTCTTCAATTCCCCTTACCTAAATCTGAACTTTCAATTCTTCTTACCTATTCCAATCCGAACCAAAACCAATACCCCTCTTTCTACTTTGGCCTTTCCTTCAACTCAACTAAATCTAACGTAACTTCTCATAGACGATCGGGCAATCTACATACGACTCAACTCTTCCAGAGGCGGTTTGTATCATCTGGTATCGAAGCTACCTAAAACGAGAAGCTTAGACGTTCGAAGCGGAGCATTCCCGAGGTAGGATTCAGAAAAGAAAAAGTATAGAAATTTTTTTTCATATACCAAAGTTTTCCCATTTTGATTAGTTTGTTACTGTTACTACAAAAACAAAAATCTACGTAGCCGAAGAAAAAAAATCGTGTACAGGAGTGTTCCTATTGTATTTAGTTTGCTTATATAGTACAAAAAAAAAGTTATACAAGTTAAAAAAAATTCGAAAAAAATAAAAAAAAGTGTTTATGCAATTCAATTATTATTTGATCGTCAAGCTTTGATCCGATATAGTTCCCGATCCTTCTTCTATTCTACTCTCCCTAGTTCGCCACACTTTTAATCCAATTCCCTATTTTTTTCAGCCTACCGTAAACCGAATACATCAATCTCTTGTAAGCCCTTTCGAGCTGACCACCTAGACCAAGGACTAAGTCTTAACGAATCTGCTTACGAAATTACGAGAAAAGTTAAGAGAGGTAACAGGCAAGAGAGCGTGAGCGCATTTGAGGGGAGGTAAAAGCTGAACTAAGAGTGTAAACACGAGTGTGAGTGTCATCAACTTCTTTCTTTTTGAGCGAATCGAGAGGATTTGTTATGAGGTTATTTTAAATGAATAGATGTCCCAAAATAGTGGACAAAACATGGAAGAACAATAAGGACGACAACCAATTAGAAACGCTCTGGATTTGCAAATGCAAGCCCTTTTGTGTGAGATAAAATGATTACTTGATCGAAGGCTTAATCCTCTTGAAGATCGACTCTACCAAGTCGATGCCCAAAGACAACGCGATGACTATCCTGAAGTTGCTAGGCAAAGACGTGAAGGGCCCAATCAACGACAAAGACAACCAAGGGTTCAAGATGATGATGTTAATGAACATAGTGAAGATGAAAGCGATTACGGGTCTAACATAAGCCTAGAAAGGAGACATCCCCGAAACCGCGAACAAGTAGATCGAAGGCGGGAAGATGATGACTTGAAGAATATCAAACTCTCCATTCCTCCTTTCCAAGGAAAGTCTGATCCCGAGGCGTACCTTGAGTGGGAGAAGAAAATCGAATTAGTGTTCGAAAGTCATAACTACTCTGAAAATAAGAAAGTCAAACTCGCCGCAATTGAGTTCTCAGATTACGTAATGATATGGTGGGATCAGTTGGTCACTAGTCGGAGGCGTAACAAAGAGCATCCCATTTCCACTTGGATCGAAATGAAGGCGGTTATGCGACGACGATTCATTCCATCCTACTATCATCGGGAGTTGCATCAAAAACTCCAAAATCTCATCCAAGGGACGAAGAGTGTGGAAGATTATTATAAAGAAATGGAAGTGGCTATGATCCGTGCCGATGTACAAGAAGATCGAGAAGCCACAATGGCTCGTTTTCTAGCGGGACTTAACCGAGAGATTGTAAATGTTGTAGAACTGCAACATTACCTTGAGGTTGTGGACATGGTCCACATGGCTATCAAAGTGGAGAAGCAGTTGAAGCGAAAAGGTACCATCCGAGCCTATCCTAATACCAATCCTTCTAAGTGGGGCCAAAGTACAAGCAAGGATTCTCCAACAAATCAAATGAAGGATTCTTCAACAATATCTAAGGCGAATAAGCCTATTGCCGAGTTAAGTAAAGGTAAGGCTCCTGAAAGTTCCACCGCCTGCTCAAGGGACATAAAGTGCTTCAAGTGTCTTGGTCATGGACATATAGCGAGTTAGTTCCCAAATAGACATACCATGGTGATAAGGGCCGACGGTGAGATTGAAATGGAGGACGAGGAAGAGAACGAGCCTGAATCGAATTTTGAAGTCGAGGAGGGCTTAGAAAAACCCGTTGAAGGCGAGTTACTCGTTGTCAAGCGAAGCCTAAGTCTTCAAAGTGTGGGAGACGAACAACAACGTGAGAACATCTTTCATTCGAGATGTCAAGTGTAAGGGAAAGTGTGTAGCATCATAATCGATGGAGGGAGTTGCACAAACGTGGCAAGCACCCTCATGGTAGAAAAGTTGGGGCTGCCGACCACCAAGCACCCGAACCCCTACAGGCTTCAGTGGCTTAACGATGGCGGGAAAGTCAAAGTGACAAAACAAGTCCTAGTGTCCTTTAGCATCGGGAAGTATTCCGACGAAGTATTATGCGATGTAGTGCCGATGCACGCGGGCCACTTACTTTTAGGATGACCATGGCAGTTTGGTCGACAAGTGATGCATGACGGTTACACTAATAGATACTCCTTCAAGCATCTTGGCAAGAATGTGACACTTGCACCCCTCACTCCGAAGCAAGTCTACGAGGATCAACAAAAACTTAAACTTTCAGTGGAACAAGCGAGAGAAAAAAAAAAGAGTGCAAAAGAGAAATTAAGGAAAAAGAGATAGAAAAGGTTACAAATGCGAGAGAAAATGAAAAGAAACAAAAGCAAAAAAAAGGTGGAGAGGCAAAAGAAAGTGGAAAAATGAGTGTGTTTGCGAGGATTAGTGATATCCGACGAGCGATGTTTTTGAGACAGCCTATGTATGTTTTTATGTACAAAGAGGCATTGTTGAATACTAACGAATTACCTGAAAACTTGCCTGCTTCTGTAATGTCTTTGATTTAGGAATTTGAAGACATATTTCCGGACGAAATACCAAGTGGGCTACCTCCTATCCGAGGCATCGAACATCAAATAGATTTGGTACCCGGAGCTGCATTACCCAACCAACCTGCTTACCGGAGTAATCCTGAAGAAACGAAGGAATTGCAAAAGCAAATTACTGAACTCCTAGACAAAGGATACATCCGAGAGAGCTTAAGTCCCTGTGCGGTACCGGTGTTGCTTGTACCCAAGAAAGATGGGTCGTGGCAGATGTGCGTGGATTGTCGCGCCATCAACAAAATCACGAACAAGTATTGACACTCGATACCTCGTCTTGACGACATGCTTGACGAATTAAGTGGAGCCCGAATTTTCACGAAAATCAATCTTAAAAGTGGCTATCATCAAATACTAATGCGAGAAGGCGATGAATGGAAGACGGCTTTCAAAACGAAATTGGGTTTGTACGAATGGTTGGTAATGCCATTCGGCCTTACAAATGCTCCCAGTACTTTTATGAGATTGATGAACCATGTTTTGCGTGCATTTATTGGTAAATTTTGTGTTGTGTACTTTGACGATATCTTGGTTTACAGCAAAACTTTAGAGGAGCACGTACCATATTTACGAGCGGTGTTGGAAACTTTACGAAAAGAGGAATTGTATGCTAATCTCAAAAAGTGTTCATTTTGCACTGATAAAGTTGTGTTTTTAGGTTATGTCGTGAGTGCCAACGGTTTGGAGGTGGATCAAGAAAAAGTTCGAGCGATTCAAGAATGGCCGCGCCCGACGAGCATTAGCCAAGTTTGAAGCTTCCATGGATTGGCTAGCTTCTATCGTCGATTTGTGCCCAATTTCAGTACCATTGCAGCACCCTTAACAAGCGTAATTAAGAAAAACTCTGCATTTCACTGGTCTGAAGATCAAGAACGTTCATTTAATTTGATTAAAGAATGTCTTGTGAAAGCTCCATTGTTGTCCCTTCCAGATTTTACTAAAACATTTGAAATTGAGTGTGACGCCTCAGGTGTAGGGATCGTAGCTGTGTTGACCCAAAACGGAAGACCGGTGGCGTACTTCAGCGAGAAATTAAGTGGCGCTTCCCTCAATTATCTGGTATACGACAAAGAGATGTATGCCTTGATTCGATCACTTGAAACTTGGCAGCACTATCTAAGACCGAAGGAGTTCGTGATTCATTCCGATCAGGAAGCACTTAAGTTTATTAAAGATCAGCATAAACTTAACAAACGACATGTGAAATGGGTCGAGTATTTAGAATCATTTCCCTACGTCATCAAATATAAGAAAGGTAAAGAAAATGTAGTGGTTGATGCCTTGTCACGGAGATATACCTTATTGACTACTCTTGATTCTAAGTTACTTGGTTTTTATCATATGAAAGAGTTGTATGCTAATGATGAGGATTTTGGAAACATATATGCTGCTTGTGAAAATGGGCCTTTCGAGAAGTTTTTCAGGCACGAAGGGTTTCTTTTTAAAGAAAATAGCTTGTGTATACCACAAGGCTCCATTCGAGAGTTACTTGTGTTGGAGGCGCATAGTGGTGGCCTTATGGGACACTTTGGAATAAGCAAGACATTGTCGACCCTCCATGAACATTTTTATTGGCCGCGTATGCGGAGAGACATGGAGCGGATCTGTGAATGCTGCCTAATTTGTAAACGGGCTAAGTCGAAGGTCCAACCTCATGGACTTTACACACCACTTCCCATTCCCGACACCCCGTGGACCGATGTTTCTATGGATTTTATTCTTGGATTGCCGAAAACTAAGACAGGGAAGGACTCAATCTTTGTTGTAGTCGATAGATTCTCTAAAATGTCACACTTTATTTCTTGTGCTAAAACTGATGACGCTGTGCATATTGCTAATTTGTTTTTTAGGGAAATTGTACGACTGCATGGATTACCAAGAACGATCATTTCCGATCGATATACAAAGTTCTTGAGTCACTTCTGGCGGATATTATGGGGAAAACTTGGGACAAAGTTATTGTTTTCAACCACTTGTCACCCCCAAACGGATGGCCAAACCAAGGTGGTAAACCGAGTTTTGTCAACTTTGTTGCGAGCATTGGTACGAAAGAACCTCAAGTCGTGGGAAGAATGCTTACCCCACATCGAGTTCGCTTATAATCGCTCTGTTCACTCGGCAACCAAATTCTCTCCTTTTGAGGCTGTCTATGGATTTAATCCTCTTACTCCTCTTGATTTATTACCTTTTCCTATTGATCAATTTGTCCATACAGATGCAAGGAAAAAGGCTGAATTTGTCAAGGAACTACATAGGAAAGTTCGGGAGAATATTGAATCTCGAACCGAGTAATACGTCCAACGAGCCAACAAAGGGGGAAAAAGAGTGTATTTGAACCCAGAGACTGGGTTTGGGTGCACCTGAGAAAAGAAAGATTTCTGGCTCAACGAAGATCTAAGTTGTTGCCGCGAGGAGATGGCCCCTTCCAAGTCATCGAGCGAATTAATGAAAATTCATATAAGCTTGACTTACCGGGTGAGTACAATGTTAGTGCTAGTTTTAATGTCTCTGACTTGACTCCTTTCGATGTAGATACTGACTTGAGGACAAGTCATTTTCAAGAGGGGGAGGATGATACGATCATGGTTTCCCATAAGTCAGTTCCAAGCCGAGATCAGATGGTGCTACCTCAAGGGCCGATCACAAGGGCTCGTGCAAAACAATTTAAAGAAGCTGTCATAGCTTTAGTTCAGCAAATGTGGGATAATGTCAATACTAGACCTACCGAACTAGCTGGTGGAAATTTTGGGAATCCCTACCGATATCTTCTACAAGTTCAGTTCTGCTCACCGAGCTCACCCTCAGCTCAAGTTAGCTACCATGTAGCTCCACACTAGCTCATTAGCTCGGATTTAGCTTATTCTCAGTTCCACAGCTCGGGACCAGCTCATTATCAGCTCACGAGTTTAAGCCCAGCTCGGGTTTAGCTCTTGAATGAAACATTAGCTCGTGGAGTTCCCTTTGAATTCATTTGACTACTATTGACTCTTTATTTAATAAGTTCAATAATTAGTTAATTAATATCCTACATATTAAATTTAGTTCACATTAGTTATAATTAAGTATGTCTTAAAAATGTTTATTGATGATAATTAAATTTGTTATAACCGAATTTAATGTTGATGTTTGTGTTCACATTAGTTTCAATTAATTCTGTTCATATTTCTTATAGGAACACAATGGCCATATGGAGATTAAAAGCAAGCATGAATGTTGAAAGGTGCATGGACGGTTGGGGGACTTGAATCTCTTAGGTGCATGTTCGGCTAAGTGCATGCATGACCGTATTCAATGTCTTCAAGGTTCATGAATGTTTCCATTCATGTATGGTGTGCTATCTCTTCATTTCTCAAGGTGACCATTCGGCCAAAGGACACTCACACATGCATGAAGATAGCTTGGCCGATTAGCTTCCCCATGACTCTCCTTAATTCGTTCACACCTATGTTCACATGGCAAGACTATTCGGTTCACCTTGTTCACACTAGAAGACTCTTCAACATTCGGTTTTCACACACATGATCGCCCTTGGAGTGTCCACAATTAATTCATACTTTTTGACCAAACATTGCTTCATTTAACAAGGTTGGTCGAATCTCACAAGTGACCATTGGACATCATGCATTCACTTTGTGTTTCTTAAGCATGAAGATTCATTAATTTCCTATTACCATAGCCGAATCTAGACATGCACATTAAAGGTCATTTTTCTAGAATTTTCTTTAATTAATGTGTAAGTATGAAAGGCCAATCGGCTACCTAGACTATTAGGCCTATAAATACTTGTTCAATTTCTATGTAAAAGGACTTTTGAAACTTTTGTTAATGTTATGCTGCCAAAATTGTGAGGCAAACTATTCTTATATTTCGTTCAAAGATTCATTAGGCGTTCCTAGCGTTCTAGTTGTGTCAATCGTGTTCTTTATCGATTCCGAACTTATCACTACTCGTAGTGTGGCGTTCAAACATACCGAGGTTCCTATCTTCTTAAATAGTGGGTCGAGGTTTTCCTTTACCAAACCCAAACTGAACTAAAAGAGCCTATAAACAATGGGTCGATACCAAATCGGTATTGGTTCTTGTTTGCACTTTTTGTTCAACCCTATTTCTTCATTTACCAAATTATACCTAAACCGGCCATTCCATTCGTACCATTTCATAATACCATTTCGTTCTTACCCTTCATACCATTACGTCCATTTCTTCAATTCCCCTTACCTAAATCCGAACTTTCAATTCTTCTTACCTATTCCAATCCGAACCAAAACCAATACCCCTCTTTCTACTTCAGCCTTTCCTTCAACTCAACTAAATCTAACGTAGCTTCTCGTAGACGATCGGGCAATCTACATACGACTCAACTCTTCCCGAAGCGGTTCGTATCACATAACAATAATCACGTATAGACAATTTATACAATATCAAGCATTAAAAGCATAAAATTAACTATGCTTAATACATACGAACTTACCTTGATCGTCAAAACGTTGAAAAGGATCGACTAGTTCGAAACTCTATTTTTCCCTCGATATAGACTCGTACGAGGCTTAACTTGATTTAATCAATCAAATTCAGCTATTTCAATTCATATTCTATTCATTTTAACTCAATTTCATTTTTGGTAAAATTACTATTTTACCCTTACACTTTTGACCTTTTTACAAATTAGTCTCTAAGCTCGTAAAATGCAAATTTAGTCAATTTCATCATAGCACAAGCTATCTGAATTTCATACATGCTCATATCAGCCCATATTTTTCATTTATTAACACTTTTACCACACAATTTATTATATTTCACAATTTAGTCTAAAATTGACATTTTTGCTAAAATTCACTTAACAAAACTCAATAATCTAACATCAAAGATTTATTTTCTATCATTAAACATCAAGATACTCAAATATTGAACAATCGCATCATTCAAATACTTTAAAAATTTTGAAATCGGAGGTACGGGCCAGCTAGAACACTAAGCAACGATCTTAAAAACGTAAAAATTATTAAAAACCGAGACGAAATGGACTTACATGCATGAACAACCATGGCCGAACCTTCAAAGCTTTGAGAACATTATTTTATTTCTCACATTCGGCTATTGATGAAGATGATAACATGTAATTTGGCTTTTGTTTTATTTTATTTTATTATAATTACCAAATACCATATTTAACCTCAATATACATTAATAATTTCCATTATACCAAGCCATGGAATTCCACTATCAACAATTATGGAATAATTACCACTTAAGGACTCCCACTATTTAATTCCATAGCCATTTAATATCTTTAACTTATGAACACAACTTTTACGTTTTGCGCAATTTAGTCCTTTTTGCTTAATTAACTATCAAAACGATAATATTTTTCAACGAAACTTTAATACCATCTTATTGCCACTCTATAAATATTTATAAAAATATTTACGACTCAGTTTATAGAAACGAGGTCTCGATACCTTATTTTCTAAACCCATTTGAGCTTAGGGTCATAACACTTGAACTTAATAAATCGCTTATAAAACAAAAATCACAATATCAAAAATCTTTTTTAAACTCACAATTAACTCATAAATATTAAATATAATATTTACAAACCTACTCGTCAGATGTGGTGGCCCCGAAACCACTGTTTCGATTAACCCTAAAAATAGGCTGTTACAGCTCTCCCCCCTTTAAGGTTTTTCGTCCTCGAAAATCTTACCAGAAAAAGTTGCTTCCAAATCTTATGAATCACTTTCACTATTTTCTCAAGGTCACAAATCAATTTCAGCCTCGCATATCTTTTTCCCATAGCCTTTGAATTTTAACAGACAGTGCCGGAGCATATTGTCAAAATTTTGAATTACTCACTCAGAACACATAGCTCAGTTGATCTATCAAATAGGAACTCTGTATATACTAAAACAATCATGCGGATTTTTTTTCCATAATCAGATAAGATCAATCGAGTAACCATTCTTACAGAAATAAGCAAAGATCTTTCCATTGAGCATCCGTAATTATATCTACTTTCTCTATATTCTCTTAATGAAACATATTCCAGTCAGTTTACTTGTACATTACTGAAAATCATAACTTCTGTACTTAATCCAGATTGAACCCAGCACTAAAGCTTCAGTTAATAATACTTTCAACTATTTCCAACTTTGCTAACTCGCATCGATCATTCAACTTTCACGAACATGATAATCTCATTAACTAGAACAACTTTAACTTATAACAACATCATTCGGTTAGAATATTCCAATAAGCATAGTTCCGTATCATACTCTTGATAACATAGTTTCTTTATTCCAACTACCCGTCTATCTATATACTCATGATTGTACAAAAATTTATCACCATAACAGAGAATCATTTAGATACATATAACTCAATTCACATCTCGACAAATCAGTTCACGCTGATATAAAAAATTGAGTTGATTTCCACTACTACAACCTAAGTAGATGCACTCGTTCATAATTCTCTTGTCATGCAAATCAAAGATCTCACAACTATATTAGCTCAAGGAAACAGAGATATTCCGATTAAACTGACTAACCTTAGTCAAGCTTACCTGAGAAAAGAAAACCACTACACATTTCAAGCTTGAGTTTCCATCATTTATGCCATTGCCGATGACAATTCTTTACACTGAAAATCAGAGAAATTCAGATACTAGAATTTTCCACATTCCTATTATCAAATCCAAAAATACCACCAAATAAACATAATCATCACAGATTATAGAATGCACTTTAAAGATGAGCCATGTCTGATAATCCACACAATGAGGATGATAAGAAAACCCCAGATATGATCTCGCAACAGAAACTCGAGAAAATAACTCATAAGAGAATAATAATGAAGACTCGAAAAATTTTCTTAGAGAAAACCAGAAGAAAAATAATACTTATCTATTCTGGAATACCATTGTAATAGAAAGATCATATCTTTCGAGTATACACATAAGACAAACATCATTTGGCAGGAGCGAAAGAATAGCCTCACACAAATTTTTACCATCGTCCTTATTCTAACTTATTAGAATAGAATTTCGAAGAGAATAAAGAAATGTTGATCATAAACCAACGGGTCCAACGATGCTTACGTCTAATATCATAGTTAGCTAATATTCTCACACAATAAGAATTTCATTAGAAAGAGAATGATCATATGAACCCCTAGGGACAATTGAATATTTAGAACACCTAGAAGAAGTCACCATAATTTATTCAACTTTAACCGTTACACACAGACATCTTTACAACTCATTTATCCTTTCTCTAACTAATTCTATCATCAAGGACCCTGTATTATCCCACTCACTAACGAAAACCAATTCGGAAGGAATCCCATCAAACATATCTTTAAAATTCATACCCAAATGAGTAGAATAGCCGAGACCAATTTTCTTATTTAACTAAAACATTACATACTTTGTATGATCTTTTAAAACATCCCAATATTTCTTCTAAAACTGAGTTCATTTGTCACTCTGTACTCTACTCTGTTTGCATTACTAATTATCCTACCATTGAACTCTTTAATCTCATACTTGTGAGCTTATTCAACATAATTCTCGTAATTTTTTTTGTCACAAAAGTAAAACTAGTAAGGGGAAGTTGTAAAGCCTCTAATTTGACTCTCATAAATACACACTTATGACTCAACATTCACCGTCAATATAATCTCATCACAATCACATAGTTTACTCCAAGCAAATTAACATACTTATCTATTTTACAACTGTTTCTGTCATCCACAATTTCAAACAGTAAATCTACTTACTTGAGCCCAATATTAGTATCTAATTAAATTTCAACATTTTATTTCAATTCTACTTACCAACATTTGTCAAATTAAAGAGCGTCTTACGAGTCTGAGTACGTCGTTTACTTAAAGCCATAGTCCAACTATGGTATTACACATACATTGCCAAGGCCCTGCCGTGGTCTTTATTTCACTTGCCATAACCCGGTTATGGTCTTATTAGTTGATTGCCATGTGTATATTTAGTAAAAGAAACTATAATTTATATCTCACATAACATTCAATACACACTTCATTATAGTCAAATAAACACATTTTGACATGAAACATATCTACACACAATTCTTTCTTCTTTAATATACATAATACAATATGAACTCACCAACTTTACTTTCATTTGATTCTCACATAAGTTCTATACATACATGTATTACTTATACTGATGGTACTTTAATTCTCGTCTTGAATATGCCCGTTGAACCATTCGAAATCGTTACGGATACTCGATAATCACATATAGCTCGTACAATGCCATATATTGGATATGGTCTTACATGTTATCACATATCGTTGCCACTGTCTCACACAGGGTCTTACAGGAAATCACAATACAATGCCAATGTCCAATACATGGCCTTACATGTAATCACAAATCGAGTCGATACCATGTCCCAGACATGGTCTTACGCTGACTCTCTTATATCGAGGCTGATGCCATATCCCAGACATGGTCTTACACTAACACATATCATGCTGATGCCATATCCCAGACATGGTCTTACACTAACACATATCATGCTGATGCCATGTTCGAGACATGGTCTTACACTAGCTCACATGTATTGCCATGGTCCAACCATGGTCTTATTCGTCAATTCATCATCCAACGATTGTACTCATTTCCTGCATTCTACTCAATTTGATCTTCCAATTCAATTTCATATTATCATATTATTTATGATTCCATATCAAAACCATAAAACATAGCATTATAATACCTTTAATTTAGCAATTGAAAAATAAGAGTTAATCATATAAACACACTGATTATACATCATTCGATAAGTGTACATAAACACACATTCCATCATCTTTAGTAAATTAGCTTATCATATTCACTTAATCAAATAGATTGGGTACATAACAGCATATGAATACCAACACACATAGATAAGCTTATCACTACATAAACTTTCATTTCATTCCACGTTTCCACATTTCTTAACTTATGATTATCATATTGCTACGTTAGCACATAAATATCATGAACTTCTATTCATACCTTTCTCAATTTTGACACATCATAAGCATGTTTCAATCCTCTCAATATCATTTTTCCGCATTACTAAAAATAGCTCGGTTGGAAGTCACCTCTGTCTTAACAAAATAATTTTGTTAGAGCCGGGAGATATCACACTATCACGAGTAGTAATATGGCATGTATAGCTAGACTCACATATGCTAGGTTAGTCTGAGAATCAATTAAACCATAGCTCTGATACCACTAAATGTAACACCCCTTACCCGTATCCAACGTCGGAATAAGGTTTGAGGCATTATCGGACTTACATTAAAACATTCATACAAAACCAGGCCATAAAATTTCATCCAAATTAAAACTTTTCATACACATGCACAACATCCCTTATACGGGCCTACAAGGCCCAAAACATACATCGAGGGTGGTTCAGGACTAAACTGAGAACTTTGGAAACTTTCGAAAAACTTAGAAAATTTCATCACGAAACAGGGTCACACGCCCATGTGGCTCGAGACACGCTCGTGTGCTTAGCCCATCTAACTCTCTGTTTATGACGCCATCACAAAAATAAGGGCACATGTCCGTGCCTAAAGGTCGTGTCCCTCACATAGCTGAGACACATGGCTGTGTCGCAGCCCGTGTGGCTAATTCAAAACTAAAGTACATGATAAAAGGGACATACGGCCCTTGTGGACAATTTTTAATCTATTTTCCAAGCCAATTGCCACCCTCAATAACAAACTTACATGCTTACTTTTGTTGACCATTAACATGGCACATTTGAACATTCGATCAGCCACAAACAATACAAGATCATGGTAACCTCATATCATATTTTACATACTTAAAACATCATGCTTAGTCAAGCTCAAACTTACTAATTCTTATGCATCAAAGATTATAAGATTACTCTCATATCATACATTTAAGCCTTAGTTATCAACACATCATCTCATTTCAATTAAACCATCAAGCATTCACCACCAACAATATAACTCATTACATACACACGATCACAAGCCTCATCTCCATGACATAGGCACATGCATAATCATATAATCAACATAAGCCACCATTCATGGCTATACACAAATTGAACTATAACCATTATAGGCCAACACATTTTTCCACATAAGTAATGACATAATTACAAAAGATAAAGCCCCTATACATGCCATAGACTTAAGTATTTGAATACTTATACCCAAAATGGTAGCTTGATAGCATGATTGAATCTCCAGCGATCTCCAACTCGAGCTAGCTAAATAAACCTATAAGAGATGAAAATGAAGGGGAGTAAGCTATAAAGCATAGTAAGTTCATATGAAAATATTAAGCAATTTATTAACTTGTTTCTCAAGGTAATACAACCATATTTGCATTTTCACTTATGTTCAGGTCAAGCTGTTTTCTCAAGTTATAGTCACTAATTTATTTATATCTGGAGTTACCGAACTCCAAATTAAGTTCTGCTAATTTTCTTTGAAACTAGACTTACATATATTCTTACAATAAAATTTTAAGAATTTTTCCTTCAGCCAATAGGTACAGTTTATTCTTTAAAATCACCCCTGTTTCGCTGCCTGACAACTTTGACCTTTCTTCTCTAAAAATTAATTATCTCATAGTACGGGACTAGGACGATGTTCCCATCTATTTTTATTGAAAATAGACTCATTAAGAATTATAGGAATATAAATTATAACCCATAACTCTTTTTGAAAATTTTTTAATGATTTTCTTAAATCAGAGCAGGGGATTTCGAAATCGTTCTGACTCTATCTCACACAGCTTCAAATATCTCATAATATGAAATTTTTTTCTTACACCTTTTCTCATATAAGAAACTAAACTCAATAAGATTAAATTCCATATTTTATTCAATCTTTAACTCACTTTCTACTATTTTTGGTGTATTTTCAAAGTCGGACTGCTGCTGCTGTCCAAAACTGTTTTAGTAAGAAAATGATAATAACTAAATTTACCACACCTTCCTTTCTTTCAATTAGAAATCCATACATTTATAAACATATATCATTATTCACCAAATTAACACAACATCATTTCACAATGCTCATGGACTTACCATTCAAGGATTTCATATTAAGTTTAGTTTCTGTACATACCTGTACTGATCCTTACCATTTCATACATATACATAATGTTGTTGCATCTTCGATGTCTCGCACAGTAAGTGCTATTCTGGATGTTTCGCACACTAAGTGCCATCATCGATACTTTGCACACTAAATGCTATTTATATATATAGCCAAAGCTATCTCAAATTGCACACCAAGTGCCACTTTTAGCCGAAGCTATTTCTAATCGCGCAGTAAGTACCATTTTAGCTGAAGCTATTTCGAACCGCACACTAAGTGTCATTTTAGCCGATAAGTCGTTAATCATAACAATAATCACATATAGTCAATTTATGCAATATCAAGCATTAAAAGCATAAAATTAACAATGCTTAATACATACGAACTTACCTCGATTGTCAAAATGTTGAAATGGATCGACTAGCCCGAAACTCTATTTTTCCCTCGATATAGACTCGTATGAGGCTTAACTTGATTTAATAAATCAAATTCAGCTATTTCAATTCATATTCTATTTATTTTAACTCAATTTCATATTTTGGTAAAGTTATTATTTTACCCCTACACTTTTGACCCTTTTACAAATTAGTCCCTAAGCTCATAAAATGCAAATTTAGTCAATTCCATCATAGCCCAAGCTACCCGAATTTCATACATTCTCATATAAGCCCATATTTTTCATTTATTAACACTTTTACCACACAATTTATTATATTTCACAATTTAGTCTAATATTGACATTTTTGCTAAAATTCACTTAACAAACTCAATAATCTACCATCAAAGATTTATTTTCTATCATTAAACATCAAGATACTCAAATATTCAATAATGGTATCATCCAAATACTTTAACAATTTTGAAATCGGAGGTACGGGCTAGCTGAAACACAAAGCAACGATCTTAAAAACGTAAAAATTATTAAAAACCGAGACGAAATGGACTTACATGCATGAACAACCATGGCCGAACCTTCAAAGCTTTGAGAACATTATTTTCTTTCTCACATTCGGCGATTGATGAAGATGATAACATGTAATTTGGCTTTTGTTTTATTTTATTTTATTATAATTGCCAAATACCATATTTAACCTTAATATACATTAATAATTTCTATTATACCAAGCCATGGAATTCCACTATCAACAATTATGGAATAATTACCAATTAAGGACTCCCACTATTTAATTCCATAGCCATTTAATATCTTTAACTTATGAACACAACTTTTACGCTTTGCACGATTTAGTCCTTTTTGCTTAATTAACTATCAAAACGATAAATTTTTTCAACGAAACTTTAATACCATCTTATTGTCACTCTGTAAATATTTATAAAAATATTTACAACTTGGTTTATAGAAATGAGGTCTCGATACCTCATTTTCTAAACCCACTTGACCTTAGGGTCATACCACTTGAACTTAATAAATCGCTTATAAAACAAAAATCACAATATCAAAAATCTTTTTTAAACTCACAATTAACTCGTAAATATTAAATATAATATTTACAAACCTACTCGTATGGTTTGGTGGCCCCAACACCACTGTTTCGATTAACCTTAAAAATAGGTTGTTACATATCCCATCCCAATAATCCAACCATTACACATCAACTCCATCCCCCGGTACACATCATGTGGGGATATAAATATCGACCCACCCATCTGATACACATCAATGGTAGCCCAATTGCGAAACTACCTTTATTACAGCAAATTTGCTAATCATATATTGGGCTTAAAAAGCCTTCAGTAGCGGTATTATAATTGGCACAAAGCCATCGGTAACTGTATTATGTTTGGACATAGCCAACGGTAATATAACCAGCACACAGCCTTGGGTAAATATGATCAACACAGAGTTATTAATAAGTATGTTAGGCACATAGCCACAGGTAAATATGTCTGGCACAAAGCCATAGTCAAGATGGCCAAGAGCCATTTTTAGGTTTGTACAAAGCCACAATCAGATTAAGCGGCACTAAGCCGTCTATTAGTCCACAGTCATCTCCTGCGACTTGGGCGACCTTAACCGATCAATACTGGATCCACAATCGTCTCATACGACCCGTACGATCCTATTAGAACTTTTTTCATATCAATGTCCCAACCCCATGCAATTTGTTGTGTATGTCATGCTCAATCATCACACGTTTATGCAAAATGGCCATGCTCAGTAACAATCATTTAAACATATATTAAAAGCATATCAGTCTTACAACCACCATCAAGTCAGTTAAATCATAGTCGTACAATCATAGTCAAATCAATCAAATTCATAGTCCAAGTCAGTCATTTACCCACAAGTTTAGTAATTTTACACTACAAGGGTAATCCAGTACTTTTACAAATCGAGGGTATTTCAATAATTTTACAAATTGAAGGGTATTTTGGTAATTTTACAAATTAAGGGTATTTTGATAATTTTACAAATCAATGGTGTTTTAATAATTTTACAAATCGGGGGTATTTTGGTAATTTTACAAATTAGGGGTATTTCGATAATTTTATAAATTAGGAGTATTTTGATAATTTTACAAATAGGGGGTCTTTCGGCAATTTTACAAATTGAGGGTATTTCGATAATTTTACAAATCAGGGGTATTTTAGTAATTTTACAAATCAGGGGTCTTAACGACCCGACAGAAGGTCCACCTTTGCCTCGAGTGACTTAAGTAACCTAAATAGACCTAACGGTGCAAATGGGAGAAGGCCCATTACTCAACCCAAGTGGGCCCACACGCTCGTGTGGCCCATTTAGCCCAAATTTAGTTACAGCTATGTGACCTACAAAGCCTAGTCCAACATTTATCACTTACCGTGGATTTAATCTGTGTGGGGCCCACAAGCCCATTAGGCCTACAAGACCCATTTCGGCCCAACGAAGCCCTTAACAGCCTATGCCATGCACACGACATGACAAGCCCAACTACATCCCACCTAACAGCTAGATTGTAACACCCCAAACCCAGCCCAGACGTTATGGCTGAATTTGGTGTGTCACATTGAAGTGCTTTAGCGAAAACCATGTTTTCATTGAAAACCTTTCTTAAAATAAAAGAAACCTTAATTAACTTAAAAAAAACACCTTTCAGTTGCAAAAACCTTGTTTGAAACATTTGATTTAAGAAAACTTATCATTTAAAAATTTAATTGCGGAAACGTAGAAAACATACTATAATTTAGGAAACCCATGTTCAACTTCTTGTAAATTACAATAAAAATAATAATAATAATAGTTCAAGCAATAATAACATAACGAAAACCTTATTACAATCTGATTTGAAACATACTTAATTAAATAAAAACTTATATGCTTAAAAAAAACAAGTCCAAATTATCTTGCTAGCTGGCCACCCAGAGTCCCTCCAAACATCAAACTTTCTACTGAGCATCATCTGAAAATAAAATAAAAGAGGGGGTGAGTTTTCGCAAACTCAGTGTGTACAACCCTCGAAGAAAACAAGCATTCAAAAAAAAACATCATTCATCATTTATGCAATGCAATCCCAACCAAATTATCCATCCGCTACACACCGACTCTGTCCCTCGTCACACCATATAGGGATATAAATATCGACCCACCCGACCCACACACCATGGTAGCCTGGTTGCGGAACTACCTTCATTTACATATTAGGCTTTAAAAGCCGTCGGTGGATCCACGATTGTCAAGCAACCATGCGATCCTCATATACTTCCTTCATTCCATAATTCCCAACCCATATGCAACCTAACCGGAATATCATATGCATGCATGTCACATCCATAAAACCTACATTCAACACCTAGGGGTATTTTGGTCATTTTTGCCCTTAGGGGAATTTCGGTAATTTTCCCTTAATTACGATTTTCACTTATCTTTGCCCATTAACAAGTCTGTGAGCTAAGATGAATGAATACTATGCACCAGGTAGCATTCCAGAGAAGAGGAGGTGGGTCATTAAGACCGCTTAAGTACCAAGCTCTCCCTAGATCCAATCCTAGACATGTATATACCTGTTGCCACACCTTAACCCTTTGACTTGTCCACGGTCACAATATATTAATTAAGTCTTATGTGGATATCATATGCTAGGCCCAAAAACCCCTTACAAAGCCTAACAATTTCACATACCTGCATCTGGCCCATTAAGCCCAATCATATTCGTATGGCCCATTAGGCCCAAATCACATTTATATGGCCCGTTAGGCCCAGTCATATACATATTCATGCTCACATACAAATTCCTATTACATAGCATCAATATTCAGTTTTTGCCTATTATGGGCCCAACAGCCCATCGGGACCATTTAGCCTGTTTTGACCCATATGGCCAAATCACAACCCAAGTCCACGGAATCGCCCCTGGGCTTCAGGCAACCTATCGATTTCCCCCTTACAAGTTTTCATGCACTCGTAAGACTACCGTAGCCAAACTTTCGACTTTTTGGCATTTTGGCTTTTCGGCTTTTCAACTTTTCAGCTTTTGCCGAATCATTGTGTGTGTGCAGTGTATGTACACACCTGGTAAGCAAGTGTGATGTGATCTTCTTAGCCCAAACCTACAATCGATATCACCCTTCAATTAATCACATACTTAATACTTATTTTCTCAAAAATCGAAACCTCACCTGAACGCCAAGCCTTTACTAGCTTTTACTTTGATCACTAAACACGCGTATTTCTCAGATCTGAAGAGCAAATTGGCAGGAATCCAAAATCGAAATCTGACACTAACTCCCTACCAAAGTTGATTAGAAAGAATGAGGGACAATAATTGATACTTAGCAAAGAAAACCGATTGGAAGAGCAACACTTACACTAGATTCAGTCAAAGAGTATTCGACCCTTGGGAGATTTAGCTTTTTGGCTTTCAACTTAGTATGGTGAATAAGGTTTACTTGGCACAGATTAAAGAAGAAGAGTAGAAGAAGAAATCGGCTAAGTGAAACAAATAAAATTGTGCAGAGAAGAATAGAAATCGACAGAAAGAAAAGAAAGTAATATAGAGGGTTTTCGGCTTTTTGGATCTTGAAGAGAAAAGGGTTTCTGGCAACAAGGTGAAGAAGAATTTTGGCAGTAGCCTGGCAACCTTGTATTTGGCTTCTATTTATAGCCCTTATAGCCTAATTTTCCATGCCCAATTCCCAATTTGGCTCCATCACTTCTCCCTTCTCATCTCCTCGTTTTTCTCCCTGATAACCCCTTGATCTTTTCCTTAATTTTCTCTCCTGAACACTCCCCTTAGAGTCCATCTTCACGCCACTTCCATCCTTCTAGAAGGCTAACATTAAACTCTCAAAAATACTAAGCTAGGATTCGAACCTTAGATCTCCTTGCTAGCCACTAATGCCACCTCCTTACTCTTTAAGTGGCGTCACTTAGCCACTCCTTCACAAGGCTTTTTGATGCTATTTTCCCCTATTTTTATTTAAAAGCCCAACTACTTGCCAACCCTGATTCTTTTAATAATTAAACTATAATTTTATTTACCCCTAAATTTGAATTAAGACATACTATAATTATCACTGGGCCAAAAATATAAAACACATTTTTTATCAAAACCAAAAATAAAGAAAGTTCAGGATTTCAGGATTTTTAGGTTTTGAGATTTTTGGGGCGTTAAAACTCTACTCCCCTAAAAGAAATTTCGTCCTCAAAATTTTTACCTGATTCAAACAGTTGAGGATATTGATGTCGCATCGCTTAGGTTATACCACTACGCTTCTGCTGTGCACTCTATTTCTAAATTCAAAATAGATAGATCGCACACTATTGATAAAGTACGTACCAGTATTCACTTCTGGAGCATCTTCGTCTTCTCGGCGATGAGCAGCATAAACCAAAGCTAGATGCCTCGCCTCAGCATGACCTTCAGTTTCGCCTAATACTCCATGTCCACATCTATTACCGTCACCACCCCTGGCCTTCTCACAGCCCCTTGGTGGTAGCTGACCACCCCTTGGTGGCTGACCACCAGCTTGGCCCACTACTGGCTCTGGACCTTGCATTCGGGGGCAATTCTTGATCCTATGCTCCATAGACCCACAAGCTAAACAAGCTCCCGTTCTCTTCCAACACTCGCCTCCATGTCTTCTCCAGCAATCAGCACAAGGTGGCACCTCTGGATTAGTAGCAGGGGGCCCTACTCTAACTGGCCCTTTATTCCTGGCCCTAGCCCTAGGCCTCTGATCGACACCCGGGGTCTCAGCCTCCCTCTTATTCTTACCCTTTTCCTTCTTCCGGTTTAGGCGCTCAGTGCGCTTTACCTCCTCCGCTATCTTTGCTTTCTCCACCAACTCCGAGAAAACTCACTCCTTTTGTGGAGCTATTAATACCTTGAGGCTATCTCTAAGTCCATCCTCAAACCTAACGCAACGCTCATAGTCCGTTTTCACCATAACTCTTGTATACCTACTAAGGCGTAAAAATTTCGCTTCATACTCCGCGATAGATTTATTGACTTGGGTCAAGTTCAAGAACTCCTTCCTCCTAACATCCACATAGCTTGCACCCACATACTTCCCCTGGAATGCAGCTTTGAAAAACTCCCGGGTGACCCGCTCCGGTTGGGTGCCCTCTTTCACTTTCAGCCACCACTGGTAGGCTTCCTCCCTAAGTAATGACACCGCCCCTTTCAACTTTTGCTCAAGTGAGCAGTCCAAATCCTCCATTATCTTTTCAGTGGCCTCCAACCAATATTCCGCTACATTAGAAGCCCAACCAGCAACGCCCTTAAAGATTTTAGCCCCGTTCGATCGAAGTCGTTCTGGAATGGACCCCCTATTTACATAGCCATTATTGGGCCCAGCGACCCTTTACAAAATCCTCAGCATTGCCTGCGACAATGCATCTTCTCCCGCGGCCCAATCATATTATCCATTCCTAGCCACAGGTGAGGTCGGAGCCTTTTCTACTCCAACATCGGGAATATGGCCCGATGCCGATGATTCAGCCCTAACACTTCCGCGGCCTCGGCCACGGCCTCTTGCATCTCTTCTAACACTCATCGTCGATTCGTGCATTATCTGAATTAGAAATTTTATGAAGTTTTAGTTAGTTTAATAATTACACCGATGTTTTATAAAAATATTTAAAGAGAAGATCGTTTTCAAAAATCCTCTACAGTTTCCAGATCCTACGGGCCTTAGTTCCATTCTAACCATCATTTAAAGTAGCCCTTACAATCTACTGCATAATAATTCAAACAAACTTTAAAAAAATATTTACTTGGTTCGACATCGGAGACTTGGTGTGCCGCTCAGCAAGATTTCCCTTTTTCCAAAGCATTGTGATCCAAAATATTTTTAAAATTCGAAAAGAAACCAAATAATAAGGCCCACTTCACATCTCGAGTTTTGTAACTTGGGCTCTGATACCACTAAATTTAACACCCCAAACCTGGCCTAGATGTTATGGCCGAATCTGGTGTGTCACATTGAAGTGTTTTAGCGAAAACCATGTTTTCATTGAAAACCCTTTTTAAAATAAAAGAAACCTTAATTAACTTTAAAAAGAAAACACCTTTCAATTTCAAAAACCTTATTTGAAACATTTGATTTAAGAAAACTTATCATTTAAAAATTTAATTGCGGAAACATAGAAAACATACTATAATTTAATAAACCCATGTTCAACTTTTTGTAAATTACAATGAAAATAATAATAATAGTTCAAGTAATAATAACATAACGAAAACCTTATTACAATCTGATCTGAAACATACTTAATTAAATAAAAACTTATATACTTAAAAAAAACAAGTCTAAATGATCTTGCTAGCTGGCCACCTAGAGTCCTTCCAAACATCGAACTTTCTACTGAGCATCACCTGAAAATAAAATAAAAGAGGGGGTGAGTTTTCAAAAACTTAGTGTGTACAACCCTCGAAGGAAACAAGCATTCAAAAAAAACATCATTCGTCATTTATGCAATACAATCCCATCCAAATTATCCATCCGCTACACACCGGCTCCGTCCCCCATCACACCATGTGGGGATATAAATATCGACCCACCCGACCCACAAACCATGGTAGCCCGATTGCGGAACTACCTTTATTTACATATTGGGTTTTAAAATTCGTCGGTGGATCCGCGATTGTCAAGCAACCATGCGATCCTCATATACTTCCTCCGTTCCATAATTCCCAACCCATATGCAACCTAAGCAGAATATTATATGTATGCAAGTCACATCCATAAAACCTACATTCAACACCTAGGGGTATTTTGGTCATTTTTGCCCTTAGGGGCATTTCGGTAATTTCCCCTTAATTGTAGTTTTCACTTATCTTGGCCCATTAACATGTCCCGTGAGCTAAGATGAACGAATACTATGCACCAAGTAAGATTCCAAAGAAGAGGAGGTGGGTCATGAAGACTGCTTAAGTACCAAGCTCTCCCTAAATCCAATCCTAGATATGCATATACCCGTTGCCACACCGTAATGCTTTGACTTGTCCACGGTCACAATATATTCATTAAGTCTTATGTGGATATCATATGCTAGGCCCAAAAACCCCTTACAAAGCCTAACAATTTCACATATCTGCATCTGGCCCATTAAGCCAATTCATATTCGTATGGCCCATTAGGCCCAAATTACCTGTATATGGCCCATTAGGCCCAAAACACATTTATATAGCCCGTTAGGCCCAGTCATATACATATTCATGCTCACATACAAATTCTTATCACATAGCATCAACATTCAGTTTTTGCCTATTATGGGCCCAACAGCCCATTGGGCCCATTTAGCCCATTCTGGCCCATATGGCCAAATCACAACCCAAGTCCACAGAATCACTACCGTAGCCAAACTTTCGACTTTTCGGCATTTCAGCTTTTGAACTTTTTGGCTTTTGCCAAATCATTGTGTGTGTGCAGTGTATGTACATACCTGGTAAGCAAGCGTGATGCGATCTCCTTAGCCCAAACCTATAATCGATATCTCCCTTCAATTAATCGCATGTTTAATACTTATTTACTCAAAAATTGAAACCTCACCTGAACGTCAAGCCTATACTAGCTTTTACTTTGATCACTAAACAGGCGTATTTCTCAGATCTGAAGAGCAAATCGGTAGGAATCCAAAACTGAGATTTGACACTAATTCCCTACCAAAGTCGATTAGAAAGAATGAGGGACAATAATCGATACTTAGCAAAGAAAATCGATTAGAAGAGCAACACTTACACTAGATTCGGTCAAAGAGTATTCGGCCCTTGGGAGATTTGGCTTTTCGGCTTTCAACTTAGTATGGTGTATAAGGTTTACATGGCACATATTAAAGAAGAGTAGAAGAAGAAAGCTAAGTGAAACAAATAAAATTTTGTAGAGAAAAATAGAAATCGGTAAAAAGAAAAGAAAGTAAAATAGAGGGTTTTCAGCTTTTTGGATATTGAAGAGAAAAGGGTTTTTCGCAACAAGATGAAGAAGAATTTTGGCAGTAGCCTGGCAACCTTGTATGCGGCCCTTATTTATAGCCCTTATAGCCTAATTTTCCATGCCCAATTCCCAATTTGGCTCCATCACTTCTCTCTTCTCATCTCCTCATTTTTCTTCCTAATTGTAACTCTCCAAAAATCCCGAAACCCAAAAATCCTGAAATCTCAAACTTTCTTTGTTTTCGGTTTTCATAAAAATTGTGTTTTATATTCCAAGCCAAGTGATAATTATAGTAGGTCTTAATTAAGGTTTGAGTTTGAATCAAGGGGTAGAAGAAATTATAGTTTAATTATTAAAAGAATCAGGGTTGGCAAGTAGTTGGGCTTTTAAATAAAAATAGGGGGAAAATAGCATCAAAAAGCCTTGTGGAGGAGTGGCTAAGTGACGCCACTTAGAGTGTAGGGAGGTGGCATTAGTGGCTAGAAAGGAGATCCAAGGTTCGAATCCTAGCTTAGTATTTTTAGAGTTTACTTTTGGCCTTCTAGAAGGATGGAAGTAGCGTGAAGATGGACTCTAAGGGGAGTGTTTTGGAGAGAAAATTAAGGAAAAGATCAAGGGGTTATCAGGGAGAATAACGAGGAGATGAGAAGGGAAAAGTGATGGAGCCAAATTGGGAATTGGGCATGGAAAATTCGGCTATAAGGGCTATAAATAGGGGCCGAATACAAGGTTGCCAGGCTACTGCCGAAATTCTTCTTCACCTTGTTGCCAGAAACCCCTTTCTCCAAAAGCCAAAAACTCTTTTCCTTTCAAGATCCAAAAAGCCAAAAACCCTTTTGTCTTTCTTTCTTTTCTTTCTGCTGATTTCAATTCTTCTCTATTTCACTTAGCCAATTTTTTCTTCTACTCTTCTTCTTCAATCCGTGCCAAATAAACCTTATTCACCATACTAAGTTTGAAAAGCCGAAAAGCCGAATCTTCCAAGTGACGATTACCTTTGATTGAATCTAGTGTAAGTGTTGCTCTTCCAATCGGTTTTCTTTACTAGGTATTGATTATTGTCCCTCACTTCTTTCTAATTGACTTTGGTAGGGAATTTGTTTCAGATCTTGATTTTGGATTCCTGTCGATTTGCTTTTCAGATCTGAGAGATATATGTGATTAGTGATCAAAGTAGAAGCTAGTAAAGGCTTGGCGTTCAGGTAAGGTTAAGGTGAGATTCTGGCTTTTGGTAAAGTATTTGATAAGTATGTGTGATTAATCTTTAAGCGATATCGATTGTAGGTTTAGGCTAAGGAGATCGCATCACGCTTGCTTACCAGGTGTGTACATACACTGCACACACACTATGAATCGGCAAAAGTCGAAATGCTAAAAAGCTAAAAAGTCGAAATGCCGAAAAGCCGCAAGTTTGGTTACGGTAGTCTTGCGAGTGCACGAACACTCACAAGGGGGAAACCGATAGGTTGCCTGAGGCCCATGGGTGATTCCGTGGACTTGGGTTGTGATTTGGTTATATGGGCCGGAATGGGCTAAATGGGCCCAATGGGTTGTTGGGCCCATAATAGGCAAAAACTGAATATTGATGCTTTCTGATAAGAATTTGTATGTGAGCATGAATATGAATTTGACTGGGCCTAACGGGCCATATAAATGTGATTTGGGCCTAATGGGCCATATACAGGTGATTTGGGCCTAATGGGCCATACGAATATGAATTGGCTTAATGGGCCAAATGAAGGTATGTGAAATTGTTAGGCTTTGTAATGGGTTTTTGGGCCTAGCATAAGATATCCACATAAGACTTAATTAATATATTGTGACCGTGGACAAGTCAAAGGGTTAAGGTGTGGCAATGGGTACATGCATGTCTAGGATTGGATTTAGGGAGAGCTTGGTACTTAAGCGGTCTTAATGACCCACCTCCTATTCTCTGGAATCCTACCTGCTGCATAGTATTCGTTCATCTTAGCTCACAGGACTTGCTAACGGGCCAAGATAAGTGAAAACCGTAATTAAAGGAAAATTACAGAAATGCCCCTAAGGGCGAAAATGACCAAAATACCCCTAGGTGTTGAATGTAGGTTTTATGGATGTGACATGCATACATATGGTATTCTGCTTAGGTTGCATATAGGTTAGGAATTATGGAACGGAGGAAGTATATGAGGATCGCATGATTGCTTGACAATCGTGGATCCACCGACGGCTTTTAAAGCCCAATATGTAAATGAAGGTAGTTCCGCAACCGGGCTACCATGGTGTGTGGGTTGGGTGGGTCGATATTTATATGACGGGGGACTGAGCCGGTGTGTAGCGGATGGATAATTTGGATGGGATTGCATTGCATAAATGATGAATGATGTTTTTTTTTTTGAATGCTTGTTTTCTTCGAGGGTTGTACACACTGAGTTTGTGAAAACTCGCCCCTCTCTTTTATTTTATTTTCAGGTGATGCTCAGTAGAAGGTTCAATGTTTGGAGGGACTCTGGGTGGCCAGCTAGCAAGATAATTTGGACTTGTTTTTTTTTAAGCATAAAAGTTTTTATTTAGTTAAGTATGTTTTAGATCAGATTGTAATAAGGTTTTCGTTATGTTATTATTATTTGAACTATTATTATTATTTTCATTGTAATTTACAAGAAGTTGAACATGGGTTTTCCAAATTATAGTATGTTTTCTACGTTTTCGCAATTAAATTTTTAAATAAGTTTTCTTAAATCAAATGTTTCAAATAAAGTTTTGGCAATTGAAAGGTGTTTTTTTAAGTTAATTATGGTTTCTTTTATTTTAAGAAGGGTTTTCAGTGAAAACATTGTTTTCGCTAAAACACTTCAATGTGACACACCAGATTCGACCATAACGTATGGGCCGGGTTTGGGGTGTTACACTGATAACCCCTTGATCTTTTCCTTAATTTTCTCTCCTGAACACTCCCATTTGAGTCCATCTTCACGCCACTTCCATCCTTCTAGAAGGCTAAAATTAAACTCCCAAAAATACTAAGCTAGGATTCGAACCTTGGATCTCCTTACTAGCCACTGATGCCACCTCCCTACACTCTAAGTAGCGCCACTTAGCCACTCCTCCACAAGGCTTTTGGATGCTATTTTTCCCCTATTTTTATTTAAAAGCCCAACTACTTGCCAACCCTGATTCTTTTAATAATTAAACTATAATTTCATTTACCCTTAAGTTTGGATTAAGACATACTATAATTATCACTGGGCCAGAAATATAAAACACAATTTTTATCAAAACCGAAAGTAAAGAAAGTTCAAGATTTTGGAATTTTTGGGTTTCGAGATTTTGGGGGCATTACATAGATTTACACAAGCGGGCCCATGTGCCCATCGAGGCCCAAAATAGCCTCAGCACACGAGAATGCTCGTGGTGGCCTCTACAGTCTATCGCCCATGTTCTGTGGCCTTGAATTACCACATGAGTGATCGCACGCTCGTGAAGCATCAAATGCCGAAGTTTTGGCTTTTCGGCTTTTGCCCACTTCTAACAAAGAAGGGCGTGAATACACACTTGTTTATGAGAACGCGCCGAAGTCCACGATCACCAACCTTGGCACATCCTGGATTCAATCTTCCTCCCAACTCATCTGGTTCACTCTATTTAAAGCCAGCTTCTCACCAATTCTCATGTTAGCTTCCCGATGTGGGATTAATTTCAACCATTAGAAAAATTCCTCATTCTTATGACCACTTCAACCACAGAGTTCCAGTCCAACTCCACCTCCTATACAGCTCAAATAGCAAAATAAATACTCCACTGTACATCCCAAGACTTGAACCTCAAACCTCACAGTTACATAACACGCCACCTTGCCACTCCACCACAGACTCTTTTTGTGTCAAAAACGTCCATAATTAACTTTACAACATATGTGCCAGCGTCCAGATTCACTTAAAAGAAAAACCCAAAATGAATTGGATTTGTTTGGAGGGACTCGGAGGTGGCAAGCCAACAAGACGACTTGGATTTATTTTTTTTAGTAATTTCATACTAGAATGTAATAAGGCCTTCCCTTTTAGTTATCATGTGGATTATTATCTTTATGTGTTGTAATTATGAGAAGTTGACTAGGGGTTCCCTAAATCATAGTTTTGTTTTTCTACGTTTCCGCAACTAAGTTTTATTTAAATGACAAGTTTTCATAAATCATCTGTTTTAAACAAGCTTTCACAATTGAAAGGAGTTTTGTAAGTTAATGAAGTTTTCTCGTTCTAAGGAAGGGTTTTCAATGAAAACAAGGTTTTTGATAAAATACTTCAATGTAATGCGCCAGATTCGACCATAACGTCTGGGCAGAGTTTGGGGTGTTACATTTAGTGGTATCAGAGCCAGGTTACAAAACTCGGGTTGTGAAGTAGGCCTTATTATTTTGTTTCTTTTTTTCTACTTAAAATTTTTTTTTGGATCACAACGTTTTGGAAAAAGGGAAATCTTGCTAAGCGGCACACCGAGTCTCCGACGTCGAACCAAGTAAGTTCTTTTATTCTTAAGCCTGCTTAAATTAATATACAGTTGATAGTTAGAGGGCTACTTTAGATGATTATGTTAGAGTTGAATTGTAGCCCGTAGGATCTTGAAACTGTAGAGGATTTTCGAAAACACTCTCCTCTTTTTAATACTTTCATAAAACATCGGTTTAATTATTGAAACTAACTAAAACTTCATAAAATTTCTAATTTAGATAACACGATGAGTGCTAGAAGAGGTACGAGAGGTCGTGGCTAAGGCCGCGGAAGAGTTAGGGCTGACTCGTCAGTATCGGGCCATATGCCCAATGTTGGAGTAGAAGAGGCTCCGGCCTCACCTGTGGCTGAGAATGGGCCGTATGATTGGGCCGCGGGGGATGATACATTGTTGCAGGCAATGCTAATGATTTTGGAGAGGGTCGTTGGGCCCAATAATGGCACGGGGAATCGGAGGTCCATTCCGGAGCGATTTCGTTCAAATGGGGCTGAGATCTTTAATGGCGTGGCTGGTGTGGCTCCTAACATGGCGAAATACTGGTTGGAGGCCACTAAAAGGATAATTGAGGACTTGGACTGTAACGCCCCGATTTTTTGGGCCTAGAAGTATTGGGCCTTGAGTCTGGGTTCGGGTAGAAGACGGCCCGAATAAATGGGATGATTAAATTATTATTATTATTTATTATGTTTATTTTAGTAATTAAATAAATTACGAAGGGTTTATGGTGTGGGAAAAAGTCCGGGGCTCAGCCCATAGCTTTAACAAAATTCTTAAATTTTGCCTCTTAAGGAAATCTGGGCATAAGGCCTTAAAAATAAGTTGGACAGAAGCTGGGCATAAAAGAACGCCTGGCCCAGTGGTTAGGTACACGGGACAGCAGGAAGGAAGGCTGGGGTTTGATTGCCAGCGTGCGCAAACATGTTTTTTTAGTTAAGGCTGTCACAGGCAGGCGTTAAGAGTTGTTGGGGCTAACTTATGTAGACAAGAAGCGACTGGCCCAGTGGCTAAGCACGCTAGGAGGGCGTAGGAGGTGCCTGGGTTCAAGGCACGGTGCGCACAAATGGTTATTTTTTTTAGTATTCAGGTTACGGTTGAAATAGGGTTTAAGAGGAGTTGCAAGCATAATCCAGCACAACGAGTGCCCGTGGCGCAGTGGCAGCAGCGTGCTGGGCATGCGGAGAGGGCGTAGGTTCGAGTCCTTGTGCGGGTGAATTCTGTTTTATTTTTAAAGCGGGCCAGAACTGAAGCAGGTAAGGGTTATAAATTATTGTGGCAGTACTATATCGAAAACAAGGTTGTGTCGCAGTGGCAAGCAGTGTAGCTGGGTGCTCGAGAGGTCGCAGGTTCGAGTGGTGTGGAAGGCGAAGTTCTCTATTTTTAAGCGGACTGGAGCTTCAGTAGGAATAGATTAAGATTAATTTTGGCCCTATTATGGTATAAGGGAAAGCTTAGTGCTGTGGCCAGCAGCAAGATGTGTAGCGCAGGGATAGGAGGAGGGTTGGAGTTCGAGCTGCTGTGCGCGCGAAGGACCAATTTTGCTGCTCACTTGGGGAGAGTTAGAGTTTGACCGAAACTCTCCTAGCAGTGGCTTGAGTCGATCAAGCGGTGGACTTCTGCTGATGGTGTAAAGAATTTGGATGGGATTTAAATTGGTGATGGCTAAAATTAAGGAGTAAAACATGGAATTTAAGTCAGGAAGAAATTGTGTCGAAATTGTTCTTTTAATTTTGGGCTTTTATGAGTTGTTTCCTTCTTGTTCATCTCTTCTTCATCAAGAACCGAACCTATCTTCTTCTACTCTTCTCTTCTCTTTTTACTTATCTTTTCTCTCGTTTAAAGATAGCCTATTACCCTTAAAAGCCAAAACCTGAATTTTCTTGGAAGCCGATTGTTCCTCTTCACCGAATCTTTTACCCTCTTTATTCCAATCTTTCAAGAGCCGAAAACCCTCAACTCTCTCATCCATTACCGATTATTTCCTCTACTTCACAAACTTCTATTCTCCATCTCATTCCTTCAAGAGTCGAATCACCTAGATCTATTCTCTTTTCTTATTTTGGGTTAGATTGACAATGAATCGGGAATAGGAAGGTACTTGGGAACTTTTTGGCATGTAAATCTTTGGTAAGTGCTCGGAATCCCTTCTCTATCCATTATTGGTGATTCAAAAAAAATTCAAAACTCATCCTTTGCTCGTGTTAGGGGTAGGAAAGTATTGGAAACGTTCTTCATCGAATAGATCTCGTGGTAAGTATTCGTAACCCTTTTTCCATTCGTATCTTGTGGTTCTGGAAAAAAATGAGTAAGCCCTTAATCACTTAGGGAGACTGTCGTTTTAGACTAAAGGCTTTAATAGCCTCTTCTTTTGGTTTCATATGTATTTAGTGTGGATTTAAGGACAAGCAATCAAGGAGCATAGAGGGTTGACACTGTTGGAACATCTAGATCTGGTAGTTGGAGACCGATAAAGGTAAGGGTTAAAGATATGGACTATGGCCGAATATGGTAAGGGTTTGATGTGTTAAGTTATTATCGAGTTTTAATCTAATGTTATAGTAACCGATTGTAGGCTGCTCGTGTATGGAACTCGTTAGCATTTCTTCGTAAAACAGGTGTGTAAATGACACCCACTTATAGACTAGATCGGCAAAAGCCGAAAAGTCGAAAAGCCGAAACGCCGAAGAGCCGACATTTTGTAAACTTGCGAGCGTGCGAGCACTCGTGAGATGGTTTGTTTGTTAATCCTGGTAATCTCAAGCGATAAGATTGTAGAGTGCGCAATTTCGTGCACTTCGGTATATTTGGGCTTAATGGGCCGAAATTGGGTTAATGGGCCAAAGGGCCCAATTAGGTAAAAACGCTCGGTAAGTGTTTCTATTAATACGTTAATGGCTGTAATATGTATGAAAACCCTAAAATAGTAAACTTACTAGAATACCCCTAAGTATGAAATTACTACCCCTTGGGTTAATTCTGTTTGAAACGCATGATATTCTGTTTTTGTATGCTATATGCCATGACATGCATATCTGTTGCATGAGATTTAAGATCTATTGATGGAGGAAGTGTTCTGGTGGCTATGCCACAAATATCTATCTCTAGTGGCTATGCCACAAATATCTGTTCTGGTGGCTCTACCATAATATCTGTATCTGGTGACTCTGTCACAATATCTGTTCTGGCAGCCATGCTACAAATTCTGTGGTGTGTAGCGGATGGGTGGGTCGAGTTGTCTCCCCACATGGTGTAAGGTTGGTACGGGGGTGTATACGGTTGGATATGGGTTGGGTTTTCTGCATACATGATATTTCTGTTCTGTATCTGTTATGGGCCTATGGGCTTCATTCTGAATTTTGTATAGGGCTAAAGCCCAACTTAATCTGTTTCTGTGGATTGAACTGATTTGGACTATGGTTGGTTATTTTACACACTGAATTTTCCAAACTCACCCCTTTCTTTTTACCCTTACAGGTGAGCCTTGAACTAGGGACTTGGAGCCGTGAGGGATTCGGAGTGGCCACATGTTCTGCAAATTCGCTTTTCTTCATGTGTTTTGATCAGCACTTACTTACTTCAATTGTTTTGGGTTTTTAAGTTGTAACAAGGTCGCTTTATTTATTTTTAATTGTTCTTAGTATGTTTTGTTAGCTTAGATATGATATTGTTTTGATTGTTTGAAATTGAATAGCTCTAGGGCTCATTTTAAAAAGGTTACTTGATTTCAAAATATCGCGTTAACAAAGCAAAGCTTCCGCAACGAAAACATTTTAATAATTAATAACCTTTTCAAATGGTTTTAAATGAATTGGTTTTCCCTAAACAATCACTCAGTTAAAGTGTGGCAATGGTTGTGTGCATGTCTAGGATTGGATCTGTGGAGAGCTGGGTACTTAAGCAGTCTAATTGACTCACCTCCTCTTTCCTAGCATCCTACCTGGTGCACAGCTTCTATTCACTTTAATCTATAACAAAGATATTCTTTAAACACTAAGAAAGACTCTAGATAAAACATGACTTTTCTAGTAACACTTCAATGTGACACGCCGGATTTGGGCCTAACTTCTAGGCCGGGTTTGGGGTGTTACATGGACTGTTCACCTGAACAAAAGCTGAAAGGGGCGGTGTCACTGCTTAGGGAAGAAGCTTACCAATAGTGGCTGATAGTAAAAGAGGGCACCCAACCTAAGCAGGTCACTTGGGAGTTCTTCAAAACTACGTTTCACGGAAAGTATGTAGGTGCGAGTTATGTGGATGCTAGAAGGAAGGAGTTCCTAAACTTGACCTAGGGAAACGAATCTATGGCGGAGTATGACACGAAATTTCTGCACCTTAGTAGGTATGTAAGAGTTATGGTGGTAACAGACTATAAGCGTTGTATTAGGTTTGAGGATAGACTTAGAGATAGCCTCAGGGTATTGATAACTCCATAAAGGGAGCGAGTTTTCTCGAAATTGGTGGAGAAAGCAAAGATAGCGGAGGAGGTAAAGCGCACTGAGCGCCTAAATCGGGAGAAAGAAAGGGGTAAGAATAAAAGGGAGGCTGAGACTCCTGGTGTTGAGTAGAGGCCTAGGGCTAGGGCCAGAGTTAATGGGCCAGTTAGAGCAGGGCCCCCTGCTGTTAATCCAGGGGTGCCACCTTGTGCTGATTGTGGGAGAAGCCATGGAGGTGAATGTTGGAAGAGGATAGGAGCTTGTTTAGCTTGTGGGTCTATGGAGCATAGGATCAAGAATTGCCCTAGAATACTAGGTCGAGTGCCATCGTGGGCCAAGGTGGTGCTCAGCCACCAAGGGGTGGTCAGTTGCCACCAAGAGGTCATGGGTAGGCCAGGGGTGGTAATGGCAATAGACATGGACGTGGAGCACCAGGCAGAAATACAGGTCATGCTGAGGCGAGGTAGCCAGCTTTGGTTTATACTGCTCGTCACCGAGAAGACGGGGATGCCCCAGATGTGATAGCGGGTATGTTCTTTATATATGAGTTACCTTATACAACATTAATTGATATTGGATCGACGCATTCATATGTTGCATGCAATATGACTGAACCTTTAGGTGATATGTTTGAAATTACTGCGAATGGGATGACTGTGATAAGTCCGTTAGGTCAGTCAGTAGGAGTGAATAAGTTGTTTAGGGAGGTACCCTTAGTAGTCCAAGGGGTTAAATTTTTAGCGGATTTGATGGAGCTGTCGTTTAGTGAGTTCGATTTAATCTTAGGTATGGATTGGCTAGTGAAACACCGAGCCACCTTAGATTGCGCTGCAAAACGAATAGTGTTAAGAACGGTGGAAGATAAGAAGGTGGTAGTGATTGGTGAACGTCGAATTATCTGTCGAATGTGATTTCAGCATTAAGGGCTGAGAAGTTGGTACGAAAGGGATGCGAAGCCCATTTGGCTTATATTAGCGATACAGAGGCTAAGAGCCGTACTGTTAAGGAGTTGAGAAAAATTAGGGAATTTCCTGATGTCTTTCCCAGGGAGCTGCCACGGTTTCCACCCAACAGAGAAGTAGAATTTGGAATCGAGCTGTTACCTGGTACGGCTCCAGTGTCCATCGCCCCTTATCGGATGGCACCAAAAGAGTTGGTAGAACTTAAAGCTCAGATTCAGGAATTGTTGGATCGAGGATTCGTCCGACCAAGTGTGTCTCCGTGGGGAACACCGGTATTGTTCATAAAGAAGAAAGATAGGACGTTGAGAATGTGCATCGACTATCGCCAGTTAAAAAAGTTAACTATTAAAAACAAGTACCCTCTATCAAAAATCGATGATCTTTTTTATCAGTTTAGGGGAGCTTCTGTTTTCTCAAAGATTGACCTGCATTCGAGGTATCACCAATTGAAGGTTAAGGAGGTGGATATTTTTAAGACAACTTTCAAAACTCGTTATGGGCAATATGAGTTCTTGGTGATGCCATTCGGGCTGATGAACGCACCTGCCGCTTTCATGGATCTCATGAATCGAGTCTTCCAACCCTACCTGGATCGGTGCGTGGTCATTTTTATAGATTGCATTTTAGTGTACTCAAGAGATGAGGATGAACATGATGCACACTTAAGGATTGTGTTACAGATTTTGAGGGTGAAGCAGTTGTATGCCAAATTCAGTAAGTGTGAATTTTGGCTAAGGGAGGTTACTTTTCTTGGACATGTGGTGTCGGCTGAGGGGATTAAGGTGGATCCTTGAAAAATTGAAGCAGTGTTAGACTGGAAAACACGCAAGTCAGTATCGAAATTTTGATTTTTTTGGGATTAACAGGGTATTATAGGCAGTTTGTTGAGGGCTTTTTGGTAATTGCTGCACCTTTAACTAAGTTGTTGAGGAAGGGGGTACCGTTTGTTTGGACAGACAAACAGTAGGAGAGTTTTGGAAAACTTAAGAAGGTTTTAACTGAGGCCCCTGTGTTGATTCAGCCAGTGCTTGGGAAGGTGTTTACGGTTTATAATGACACGTTGCATGTGGGCTTGGGATGTGTATTGATGCAAGAAGGAAAAGTGGTTGCGTATGCGTCACGTCAACTTAAGACTCACGAGGTGAATTACCCAACCCATGATTTGGAGCTATCTGCGGTGGTTTTTGCGCTAAAAATATGGAGGCATTATTTATACGGGGAGAAGTGAATAATTTATTCGAACCATAAGATTTTGAAGTACCTCCTTACCCAAAAGGAGCTAAACCTTAGGCAGCTTAAGTGGGTGGAATTATTGAAGGATTATGCTTGTAAGATTGAATACCACCCTTGCAAAGCGAATGTGGTAACCGATGTGTTGAGTCGTAGGGTTAAGTCCGACTTGAGGGCTATGCTCGCCCGTTTAAGCTTGTTGGATGATGGTAGCTTGTTAGCTGAGCTTCAAGTAAAACTGGTGTGGGTTGAGTAGATAAGGAGTAAGCAATTAGTGGATGAGACTTTGGGTGCTCATTTTAGACAAGTAGAGAGTGGGGAGACATCGGACTTTGGGATAAATAGTGAAGGAGTGTTGTGTTTCCGTGAAAGAATGTGTATACCAAAGGACGATGATCTAAGACAGTCTATCCTGCGGGAAACACATAGCAGCCTCTATGCTATGCATCCTAGCGGAAACAAGATGTATCGGAATTTGCGTGAGCTTTATTGGTGGCCGAGACTTAAGCGCAAGGTTATGGAGTTCGTAAGCAAATGCTTGGTTTGTCAAAATGTGAAGACGGAACATCAGTTGCCTTCAAGATTGCTTTAGCCAGTAAAGATTTCACTGTGGGAGTGGGAAAGGATTACTATGGACTTTGTTAGTGGGCTACCCTTGACACCTACTAAGAAAGACTCTATATGGGTTATAGTGGATCGGTTAACCAAGTCTGCCCATTTTGTGCCGGTTCGCACCGATTACTCGTTGCAAAAGCTAGCTAAGTTGTATGTAGCAGAGATTGTAAGATTGCATGGAGTGCCAGTCTCCATAATATCTGATAGGGACCCACGTTTCACTTCACGATTTTGGAAGAAGTTGCATGAAGCATTGGGTACTAGGTTGAACTTCAGTTTGGCATTTCACCTCAAACCGATGGACGATCGGAAAAAAGGGTGATCCAAGTGTTGGAAGATATGTTGAGGGGATGCGTGATTGAGTTTCGAGGTAGCCGGGAGGACTATTTGTCGTTAACCGAATTTGTGTACAATAATAGCTATCAGGCAAGTATTGGGATGGCTCCGTATGAAGCACTGTATGGGCGAAGGTGTCGAACTCCAACATGTTGGACGAAGTTGGGCGAATGAAGAGTTTTGGGCCCTAAATTAGTAGAGGATACTGAGGATAAGGTGAAGGTGATTCGGGATAGGTTGAAGGAGGCCTCGGATAGGCAGAAGTCGTATGCTGACCTTAAATGACGAGAGATAGAGTATGCAGTGGGGGACTTAGGTTTTCTTATGGTCTCTCCGTGGAAGAAGGTATTAAGGTTTGGAAAGAAGGGAAAGCTAAGCCCAAGGTTCATTGGGCCATATCGAGTTGTAAGGTGGATTGGGCTAGTCGCTTATCAACTAGAATTACCTTCTAAACTAAGCCAAATCCATGACGTGTTTCATGTCTCCATGCTAAAATGTTACCGCTCGAACCCTTTACACGTCATGTCGGTTGAGGAGATCGAGGTCAGGCCAGACCTAACCTTCGAGGAAGAGCCCATACAAATAATTAGATGGGATGTTAAGGTACTAAGAAAGAAGTCTGTTCCATTGGTCAAAGTGCTTTGGCGTAATCACAAGGCTGAGAAGGCTACTTGGGAACCTGAGGAAGCGATGTGACGTCAATATCCTCAACTGTTTGAATTAGGTAAAATTTTAAGGACGAAATTTCTTTTAGAGGGTAGAGTTGTAACGCCCCAAAAATCCTGAAATCCTAAATTTTTTTTCTTCGGTTCTGATAAAAAGTGTGTTTGTATTCTCGGTTAAGTGTTAATTATGTGATAGTAGGTCTCGGTTAAGGTTTGAGTCGAACCTAGGGGTAAAGGAAATTATGGGTTAATAATTAAAAGAACCTTGATGGCAAGTTGGTGGGCTTTTGAATAAATGAAGGAAGAATTGGACACAAGGAAGCCTTGTGGTGGAGTGGCAAGTGGCATCACATGCAAGGTAAGGCAAGGGGGTATGGGGTTCAAATCCCACCTTGCACAAAAGAGGGATTTATTTTTGCTTAAGAGTTGGACAAAGATGGCATTAGAATGAACTCTGTAGAGAGTGATAAGAGGAGAAATTTGAGGAGGGGATTAAGGGGTTATCAGGGAGAAAAACTAGGAGATGAGGAGTGAAGAAGAGGTGGATCCGAATTGGGAATTTGAGCATGGGAAATTCGGCTATAGAGGCTATATATAGGTGCCGAATGTAGGGTTGTCAGGCTAATGCCGAATTCTCCCTCACCTTGTTGCTTGAAAACACCTTTTTTCTCCAAAGATCGAAAAGCCGAAAATCCCTTGTTCTTCCTTCTTTTTCTTTGTGCTGATTTTCCATTCTTCCATTACTTAAGTTCTCTTTTTGATTTACCTCTGGTTTTAAACGATTTCTACTTCTCTTTGTTTTCGAATAACCTTTTTTTTTACCATACAAGTCTCAAGAGCCGAATATCCTCTGTACCGCCACTACCCTTTCCACCTGGCCAAATCTAGTGTAAGTGTTTTGTTCTCTCAATCGGTTTTTCTAGTATCAATTACTCTGTTCCTCACTTCTTCTAATCGATTTTGGTAGGATTAGTATCGAATCCCAGTCTTTTGGATCCCTGTCGATTTGCTCCTCAGGTGTGAGACTTTGGTGAGTGTTCTTCACTTAGTAAGGGTTGGCCGAATAGGCTTTAGTAGAAAAGGGTGACATATGTTGGAAACAAGTCACCCATTATGTTTTTAACGATAAAGGTTAATGCAGATCTGGGAAGTACTCGTGATTGGTAATTTAGGAAAAGCTATTAAGGCTTAGCGTTTCAAGTAAGGTTAAGGTGAGACTTTGGCTTTTGGTAAAGTATTCGATAAGTATGTGAGATTAATCCTGGAGTGTTATCGATTGTAGGTTTGGGTCTAAGGGGATCGCAGCACACTTTATTACCAGGTGTGTACATACACTGCACACACACAGTAGATCGACAAATCCCGAAATGTTGAAAAGCTGGAAGTTTGGCTATGGTAGTCTTGCGAGTGCACGAACACTCGTAAGGGGGAAACCAATAGATTATCTGAGACCCCATGGGCGATTCCATGGACTTGGACTGTGTTTTGGCCAACCGGGCCAGAATGGGCTAAATGGGCCGATGGGCTGTAAGGCCCATATTTGGCAAAATTGGTAATTGATGTTAAGGGATAGAAAATCATATGAAAGCATGATTGTGGAAGTGATTGGGCCTAGTGGGCCATATAAATATGATTTGGGCCTAATGGGCCATATGAATGAGATTGTGCCTAGTGGACCATGTACATGTATGTAGATTTGTTAGGGCTTTGTAAAGGGTTTTGGGCTTAGTATTCGATAACTACTTAAACAGACATAAGATTTAATTAATTTATTGTGACCGTGGACAAGTCATAGGGTTAAGGTATAGCAACGGGTATATGCATGTCTAGGATTGGATCTACGAAGAGCTTGGTACTTAAGCAGTCTTAATGACTCACCTCCTCTTCTCTGGAATCTTACCTGGTGCATAGTATTCGTTCATCTTAGCTCACGGGATTTGGTAACGAGCCAAGGTAAGTTAAAACCCGTAATAAAGGCAAAATTACCGAAATGCCCCTAAGGGCAAAAATGACCAAAATACCCCTATGTGTTGAATGTAAGTTTTATGGATCTTACATGTATATCTGTTGCATACATACGATATTCTGCTTAGGTTGCATCTGGGTTGGGAATTATGGAACGGAGGAAGAATATGAGGATCACATGGTTGCTTGACAATCGTGGATCCACCGACGGCTTTTAAGCCCAATATATGAATGAAGGTAGTTCCGCAATCGAGCTACCATGGATGTGTATCGGTTGGGTGGGTCGATATTTATATCCCCACATGATGTGTATCGGGGGACGGAGTTGATGTGTAGCGGTTGGTTTATTGGGGTGGGATTGCACTGTATTGCATTGAATGTATGATTTTACGGTGGTTGATGTTTGCTTTATGTTTGTTGAGGGTAGTACACATTGAGCTTGCGAAAACTCACCCTCTCTTTTATTTTTCTCAAGTGATGCTCAGTAGAAGGTTCGAAGTTTAGAGGGATTCGGAGGTGGCCAACTAGCAAGACGACTTGGATTTATTTTTTTTTAGTAATTTCATACTAGAATGTAATAAGGCCTTCCCTTTTGGTTATCATGTGGATTATTATTTTTATGCGTTGTAATTATGAAAAGTTGAACAGAGGTTCCCTAAATCATAGTTTTGTTTTTCTATGTTTCAGCAACTAAATTTTATTTAAATGACAGGTTTTCATAAATCATCTGTTTTAAGCAAGCTTTCGCGATTGAAAGGAGTTTTATAAGTTATTGAAGGTTTCTCGTTCTAAGGAAGGGTTTTCAATGAAAATAAGGTTTTCGATAAAACTCTTCAGTGTAATGCGCCAGATTCAGCCATAACGTCTGGGCCGGGTTTGGGGTGTTACAGCCTCAATCCAATATTCAGCCACATTAGGGGCGACTCCAGTAATACTCCTTAATATCTCTGCCCCATTAGACTTGAGTCATTCTGTAACTGACCCATGCCCACAGTACCAGTACTAGGCCCAGTGACCCTTTCCAGAATCCTCAACATTGCTTGGGACAGTGCGTTGTCCCCAGCTGCTTGATTTTAAGACCCTGTCTCAGCCATAGGTGAAGCTGGTACCTTTCTAACTTCCTCATTAGGCTGGTGTCTAGAAGACGAAGACCCAGCCCGAGCATATCCACGGCCTCTACCATGGCCTATACCACGAGTGCCTCTAGTGCTCATTAACCAATCGTGCTTTTAACTGTATTAAAAGTTTTATGCTAGTCAATCTATTGTTCAACTGTTTATTACCGAAATCTTATTAACAGTATTATCTCAGAGTTTTTTTCGTAGTTCGTTTTCTTATTACGGTTCGTAGTTTACTCTAACTAAAGAATTTCAGTACAGTTTTACTACCTAAAGTAATCTTAGTAACAACATTTCAATATTATCCTTTTAGAATAAACAATCTGAAAACTTACAGGATTGACGCGGAGACTCGGTGTACCACTCCTTCAGTAGAACATTTTCAAATAATCATTTTTAAACCATTTTAAAACAATGAAGTTGAAATTTTCACGTTTTTGAAAAACCCAAATCCACAGTCGAGTTTTGCAACCCTACTCTGATACCACTAAATGTAACACCCCAAACCCGGCCTAGACGTTATGGTCAAATCTGTGATGTCACATTGGAGTGTTTTTCTAAAACACAAATTGCGAGAAAATTCGTTTTACATAAAACTTCTTTAGGTTATTAACAAAAGTTAAGGATGTCCAGTTCCTTGTGAAAACTCAAGTCGTCTTAGCAAAATATTAATTATATTAGTTTTTTAATAAAACTTTAAAACAGTGTTTGTTGCGGAAGCTTTCAAAATATATTGCGTAAACGTGGTGTTTTCAGAAAAATATTTGTTTATATTTTCTTGAAAATCCGAGACCTACTACCACCAGGTTAAAATTCAAGTAACTAAATCCCTAAATTAAAATAAAAATAAAAATAAAGAGGTCGTATTACATAATGAAAACCCAAAATAAAATCTTATTTATAATATTAAAATAAACTTTGTCTAGTGGCCACCTTTGAGACCTCCGTCGCCTCGATCCATCTAAGCCTGAGGATTTCCTGCATAGTTAACAGATAGGTGAGTTTATGAAAACTCAGTGTGCGAAATCCCATAATAGCAAACAGTCAGAGTAAGCGCAATTTGGGCCTAAGCCCTTTTAGCCCCTATTTCAGTAGCAGTAGTTCAGTAATAGTGGCAGTTTGGGCCTTAGCCCATTTCAGTACAGTATGCAAACAAAGAATCCTACCCAATCTATCCGCTACACACCATCTCCGTACCAACCCTATACAACATGTGGGGATAAAATTGACCCACCCAATCCTACACACCAAGTCGTACCAGTTGCAGCACTTAAACAGTATTTGCAGCAGAGCGGCCAGTAATAGGCTTATAGCCTTTCAGTACACTTCCTCCAAAATCATATATCCCACCCCATGCAATACAACATAATATAAATGTACATACAGTAAAAATGACACGCTCAAACAGTCATACATCACAAAGGGGTAAGACAGTCATCTTACCAAAATAAGGGCCCAAGTATACTTACTGACCCAACAGAAGGTCCACAGTTACCTTGGGTGACCCGTGCAACCTTAACAGTCAATCAGTGATAATGGGCCTACAACCCATATTTCGGGCCCATGTGAGCCCACACGCTCATATGGTCCATATAGCCCAGAAATGGCCTTAGTCGTGTGGTTTACACAACTTAGCCCAATATTTACCACAATCTTATGCGATTTTCCCGTGTGGGGCCCATAGGCCCATTGAGCCTGTACAGCCCAGTTCGGCCCAAAATGGCCTAATATCGTTTTGGTCCATGAAAGCACTCATAGCCAACTCATCGACCACACGACCATGTTTTATCACACGACCTGCCACACGGGCAGTCACACTCTCGAGTGGTGTTGACTATTCACCTTTCGGCTTTTCAGCTTTTGCCGGTTTCACATCTAATGGTAGTGATGCTTACACACCTGTTATGGAGTTGTAGCCAAAATGCCTCTGGGATCGAGAGCCTATGGTCAACCACAACCTCTCATTAGTTTAAAACCCTCGTTAATCCAAAACCATAATAGTATTGAGAAATGTTTTAACCAAATCATTGATACTTACCAATCAACAATCATAACCCCTCCTTGTTCCAAACCACGTATTCTCCCCAATATTTTACCCTTCACAAGAACAGTTAACCGATTCATAAGAATCTCTAATCCCATACAAATACAACTAGAACTTAAACACTTACCAATAAAGGAATTATCACTTGCAAAGGACAAGTAATTGACCCCACACCTTGTTTAAAGAAATTGAGCCCCTAGCAACATTCGCACAAAAAGAGAAGTGTTAAAAGGACATCTCCCCATGGTAAAAAAAAGAAAAAAGAAAATGCAACCATTCGGCCTAAGAGATACATAAGACGAACCTTTGAGAGGAAAGCCTAACATGATTTGGCTAGGGAGCACAAACCGTATAACATTTACCAATAAACCAAGGGGATCTCGCCAGTCCCATAGTAAGAAATGATCAAAGCACAAAAAAGAGAAGAAGAGGAGGAAGATATTTAGGCCTTGACAAATTTCGGCCAAAGCAAGAACAAAAGAGTTGAGAGAGGGAGAAATAATCGATCAAGAAAAGTCAATTGAGAGTAAGGGAGAAGAAAGAAAGAATCGGTCCCCAAGCAAGGCTAAAAACCGAAAAGGGATTGTAAGAGGAAGGACTAGTGATATTCGACCAGAGAGAAGGATACCAATTGAGAAAAATAGAAGTGATGGATAGAAATTGGTGAACTAGAGGCTAAAGAGAATAGTAGAATCCAATCAACCAAAGAACCGAAAGGTGCCCCAAACAAAATCCAAGTAATGTACGGCTTTAGAACCAAAGGTGAAAAGAAGCAAAATTTGCCAAAAAATCCAAAGAAAAAGCAAGAGAAGCTCCCTAAGCTCAAAGCTAAATTCTCTTGAGTACCTAGAGTCCATCCACGACACTAACACCCCCTATTCACCACATCTCCTTGATTTCCTCCTACAATCTCTCCCGACATCCTCAAACCAATTACCATTCAAATTCCCCCTTGTTCTCCTAACTTTTGACTATACACTCCCCTACACCTCTCAAACTTCTCAACCGTCAAAGCTACAGAGTTCCACTGACACACATATTCTTACACGGTAATAAGCAAAATAAAACACCCTTTTGCGTGTAGTAGGACTCAAACTCAAGTCCCTTGGCAATAGAAACATGCCATTAACCTTTGGACCAACAAGCTTTTTATGACATGCTTTACCCACATTAATTTAAGAAGCCTACTATCTGAAAACAAGGGTTTATTCAAGGCTTGAACCCATAACTTCCCAGACACTCTTAGAGCACTAAACCACTAAGGCAAACATACATCCACGCCACAACACACAAAAATAATTTTAATCGGGTTTTCGAGATTTGGGGCATTACAATAACTGTGAAGAAGGGGAAGAGACATCTAACCTGAGTTCACATACAACCGAAAGATAAAAGAGAAGCTGAAGTGTGGCTAGAAATCCTGCAATTTCTGCCTTTGTTTTCCTGATTTCTATGATTCAAACTTGTTTCAATGTTGATGAATAATTTTAATTTGGTGTTAACTTTTCCACCCATGAAATAAATCTTTTCTAGGTTGGAGTTATTTGGATGAATGTTTTATCATATTTAATCCTCATGATTTGAGATTATCTATGTCATTATTTCATTTGATTTGTGCCTATTTTAAATACATGCTTGCAAGCTCTAGACATAGTTGATTGTGTGATGTGTTCTTAGATGTATTTTACTCTAAAAAGGTTAAATATATTGGATCTTGAACCATTTGATGCAAGCGAATACTCGACAGAATATTTGTAGCACTCTAGACATAGATGTTGCGAGTTGTGTAGAGAAGAACATTCATTGTAGTTATTAATCTAGAGTTCTATAGACATACAGTAACTTACATTTTTAGCTTAAGATCTAGCTATCGAAAGAGGTAGGTTATAGTATTGACGCTCTAAGCAGTTGATTAGACAATATTTTGCCATGACATTATTTTAATATGAGCATTTCACCTAAATAATTCCAGCCTTATTCATTCAACAACAAAATTACTCTTGCTTTTCTCTGTAGTTTTCCACTATGTTTTATTTGCCATATCAATTCTTTTTTTTAGCATTTGATTTTATTAATTCATTATACAAACATCCTATTCAATTTAAGAATATTTCTTGTTATTTAGTGTAGTTAATAAGATTATAATAACTTACTCAATTTCTTACCAATTTTCGATCCCTATGGAGATGATACTTACTTATCACTTGATTACTTGAATGACATGTACACTTGCACAAATGCATTATTTATTTATACGCAACAAGTTTTTGGTGCCGTTTCTGGGGATCTACAACATTGGTGAAAAGTTGATTTGTTATTATTCTTTTTATTTTTGTTATAATAGCTAATTAGTATTTTATTTGATTTTTCAGGTTTGTATTCGTGAATGAGAAGAAGTATTCAAGAGGATACAAAATACTATTTTGATCATGAAATTGAAAGGATATTAAGCCAAAGAAGAAAAGAGTTAGGAAAAATGGAGAGAATTAGAAATGATCCAATTAGAGAAGATTTAGTACTTCAGCATGAAAGGAATGTTGATATTCCTCGAATTATAGATGATAGAGACAGACCCATTAGAGAATATGTAGTGCCTAGTTTTTTGTGATCTAAATCCAGGAATTATCAGGTCGTATATTCAACCTCAACATTTTGAGTTTAAATTGGTGATGTTTCAAATGTTACAAATGGTAGGACAGTTTAGTGGGTTACCTACTGAAGATCCACGACTGCATCTAAGACTCCTTCTGGAGGTATGTGATTTATTCAGGCAACAGGATGTTCTTGAAGATGCCCTGAGACTCAAGTTATTTCCTTACTCATTGTGTGATCATGCTAGAGCATCGTTAATTGCTTTGCCATTAAGAACGGTGGCATCTTTGAATGAAATTTGTCAAAGGTTTTTGCTACGATATAATCCTCCAAATATGAATGCCAAGTTACAAAATAATATTACACCTTTTCGGCAATCAGAGGATGAGATGTCATATATAGCTTGGGAGCGATTCAAGGAATTACTATGCAAATGTCCAATGCATGGTTTCCAACACTGGACACAAATGAAAATATTTTATAATGGATTGAATTTCCATGCACAAATGGTGGTTGATGCATCTGCTAATGGGACATTTCTTGACAAATCCTACAATGAAGTATACAAAATTTTGGAAAGAATAGCAACCATGATTATTAGTATCCGACTACCAGAGTTGGTGTTGGTAGAAGAGTTGCTGGAGTAATGGAACTTGATGCGATTACATCTTTAACAGCTCAGGTATCATCTTTAATAAATATGATTAAAACTCTGGAAAGACCCTCTGCAGTGCAGGAGATGAAGGTTGCAGAACTAGCATGCATGTATTGAGATCATGTTTTTGATGAATGCCCATCCAATCCAGCCTTTAGCGCATTACATGGGCAATTTTAATCGTAGCTGTAACACCCCTCACCCGTATTCAATGCTAGAATAAGGTTAAGGAGCACTACCGGACTTACAAAACAATTAAACATCCATTTAGCATACATTTTATCAATTCAAGTATTCATCACTCAATCTCAATTAATTTGTCCCTTATACGAGCATACGAGGCCCTAAACATGCTTTGGGAGTGGTTCGGGACTAAACCGATAACTCAAGAAACATTCACGAAACTTTGAAAATTTTTCACAAAATAGGGGACACACGTATGTATGGCCAAGCCATGTGTCGCACACGGCCACCAGACACGCCCGTGTCACAGGTCGTGCGAGCATTCAAAATGGGAGCACATGGCCGTGTCCAAACCTGTGTCCGACCTTGTGTAACTCTCTGACTTGGATCACACGGCCAACACACACGCCCGTGTGGCTAGCCTGTGTCCCTAAAAATGGCCATACACGCCTGTAACGCCCCAAAAATCATAAAATCCTGAATTTTCTTATTTTTCGGTTCTGATAAAAAGATGTGCTAGGTATTTTCGATTAAGTAGGTAATAGAAGGTCTTGGATAAGGTTTAAGTTCAAACTTATGCGTTAATAATTAAAAGGACCTTGTTGGCAAGTAGTTGGGCTTTTAAGTAATGATAGGGGAAAATAGCATCAAAAAGCCTTATGGAGGAGTGGTTAAGTGACGCCACTTAGAGTTTAGGGAGGTGGCGTTAGTGGCTAGCAAGGAGATCTAAGGTTCGAATCCTAGCTTAGTATTTTTAGAAGTTTAATTTTGGCCTTCTATAAGATTGGAAGTGGCGTGAAGATGGAATCCTAGTGGAGTGTTCAGAAGAGAAATTTGAGGAAAGGATCAAGGGGTTATCAGGGTGAAAAACGAGAAGGTGAGAAGGGGGAAGTGATGGAGCCGAATGAGGAATTGAGGGTCAGGCAATTCGGCTATAGGGGCTATAAATAAGTGCCGAATGCAAGGTTGCCAGGCTAATGCCGAAATCTCTCTCACTTTGTTATCGAAAACCCTTTTCTCTTCAAGTTCCAAAAAGCCGAAAACCTTTACTTATTTCTTTCTTTTCTTGTCTTGATTTTCTATTAATCTTCTACTCTTCTTCTTTAATCTATATCAAATAAACCTTATTTACCATACTAAGCTTGAAAGCCGAATCTCCCAAGGGCCGAATACTCTTTGGCCGAATACCCTTGGTGCAATTACTACTCCTAGTTCAGTCAAATCTAGTGTAAGTGTTATTCTTCCAATCGATTTTGCTAAGAATCTATTACGCTATTCTTTCCTCACTCTTTCTAATCAACTGTGTTAGGGAATTAGTATCGGATCTCGTATCTTAGCTCTCTACTGAAATTGCTCCTTAGGTGTTTGCGATTTTGGTAAGTATTCCTCTTCCATTAGCTAAGGTGGCCAAATGTTCATAGTTAAGGTAAGGGGACTTGTGTTGGATACGAGTCACCAATTATTCTGGTTTTAATAGTTAAGATTTGTGTAGATCTTGGAGTTGAACGTGGTTAGTGATTTAAGAAGGGGCTGCTATACTTATCGCTCAAGGCAAGGTTAAGGTAAGGTTTCAGTTTTAGTAAAGATATGTATTAAGCATGTGATTAACTGAAGGGTGATATCGTTTGTAGGTTGGTGACTAAGGGAATCGCAGCACGCTTGCTTACCAAGTGTGTACATACACTGCACATACACAATAAATCGGCAAAAGTCGAAATGCCGAAAAGCTGAAAAGTCAAAATGCCAAAAACCCGAAAGTTGGGCTACGGTAGTCCTGCGAGTGCGCGAAAACTCGTGAGGAGGAAACCGATAGGTTGTCTAAGGCCCCATGGGCGATTCCATGGACTTGGGCTGTGAATTGGCCAACCGAGCCAGAATAGGCTTAATGGGCCTGAAAGGCTGTTGGGCCCATAACAGGCAAAAATTGATAATTGATGCTATGTGATAGAAAAGCGTATGTGAGCATGTGTATAATGTGATTTGGGCCTAATGGGCCATATAAATGTAATTTGGGCCTAATGGACCATATACAGGTGATTTGGGCCTAATGGGCCACATGAATGTGATTGGGCCTAGTGGGCCATATGCAGGTATGTGAATTTGACTGGGCTTTGTAAAAGGTTTTGGGCCTAGTATATGATGACTACATAAAACTTAATTAATTAATTGCGACCGTGGACAAGTCATAGGGTTAAGGTGTGGCAACGGGTATATGCATGTCTAGGATTGGATCTAGGGAGAGCTTGGTACTTAAGCGGTCTTAATGACTCACCTCCTCTTCTCTGGAATCCTACCTGGTGCATAGTATTCATTCATAATAGCTCACGGGATTTGTTAGCGGGCTAAGGTAAGTGAAAATCGTAAAGAAAAGGAAAATTACTGAAATGCCGCTAAGGGCAAAAATGACCAAAATACCCCTAGGCGTTGAATGTAAGTTTTATGGATGTGACATGCATACATATGATATTCTGCTTAGGTTGAATATGGGTTGGGAATTTTGGAACGGAGAAAGTATATGAGGATCGCATGGTTGCTTGACGACCGTGGATCCACCAAAGGCTTTTTAAGCCTATAATATGATTAGTAGCTTGCTGCAATGAAGGTAGTTCCGCAACCGGGCTACCATTGAAGTGTATCAGTTGGGTGGGTCGATGTTTATATCCCTACATGAAGTGTACCGGGGGATAGAGCTGAAGTGTAGCGGATGGATTATTGAGGTGGGATGCATTGCACTACATTCTATGTGTGATTTTATGATGATTGATGAATGCTTGCTGCTCGACGAGGGTGTACACACTGAGTTTGTGAAAACTCACCCCCCTTTTATTTTTCTCAGGTAATGCTCAATAGGAGGTTCGAGGTCTGGAGGGACTCTAGGTGGCCAGCTAGCAAAACAACTTGGACTTGGTTATTTTAAAAGCATTTAGTTCCTGATTTATTAAGTGATTTTAGACTGGATTGTAATAAAGCCTCCCTTTTTTGTTATTATTTGGATTATTATTCTTATGCATTGTAATTGCGAGATATTGAACAGGGATTTTCTAAACCATAGTTATTATTTACTACTTTTCTGCAACCAAACTTTTAATTGATAAAATTTCTTAAATCAAATGTTTTAAATAAAGCTTTCGCAACAGAAAAGAGTGCTTTCATAAGTTAACTGAGATTTTATGTCTTAAGAAAGGGTTTTCAATGAAAACAAGGTTTTCGCTAAAACACTTCAATGTGATACGCCAGATTCGGCCATAACGTTTAGATTGGGTTTGGGGTGTTACATTTAGTGGTATCAAAGCCAGGCTGCAAAACTCAGGCTGTGAAGTGGGCCTTATTATTATTTGGTTTCTTTTTCTATTTTAAAATATATATATATTTTGGATCACAATGTTCTGGAAAAAGGGAAAACTTGCTCAGCGACACACCGAGCCTCCGACGTCGAACCAAGTAAGTTCTTTTATTCTTTAGCTTGCTTAAATTGTTATACAGTAGGTAGATAGAGGGCTACTTTAGATGATTTTGTTAGAATGGAACTGAAGCCCGTAGGATCTTGAAATAGTAGAGGATTTTCGAAAACAATCTTCTCTTTAAATACTTTCATAAAACATTGGTTTAATTATTGAAACTAACTAAAACTTCATAAAAATTTCTAATCCAGATAATACGCGAATCGACGATGAGTGCTAGAAGAGGTGCAAGAGGCCGTGACCGAGGCCGTAGAAGTGTTAGGGCTAAATCGTCGGCATCGGGCCATATGCCCAATGTTGGAGTAGAAGAGGCTCCGACCTCACCTATGGCTGGGAATGGACCGTATGATCGGCCCGCGGGAGAAGATGCATTGTCGCAGGCAATGCTAAGGATTTTGGAAAGGGTCGCTGGGCCCAATAATGGCGCGGTAAATCGAGGGTTCATTCTGGAGCGACTTCGTTCGAATGGGACTGAGATCTTTAAGGGCGTGGCTAGCGTGGCTCCTAATGTGGCAGAATATTGGTTGGAGGCCACTGAAAGGATAATGGAAGACTTAGACTGCTTACCTGAACAAAAGCTGAAAGGGGTGGTGTTACTGCTTAGGGAAGAAGCCTACCAGTGGTGGTTGACGATGAAAGAGGGCACCCAACCGGATCGGGCCACTTGGGAGTTTTCCAAAGCTGCATTCCAAGGGAAGTATGTGGGTGCAAGCTATGTGGATGCTAGAAGAAAGGAGTTCCTAAACATGACCCAAGGAAACAAATCTGTGGTGGAGTATGAGGCGAAATTTCTACGCCTTAGTAGGTATGCAAGGGTCATGGTGGCAACGGACTATGAGCGTTGCGTTAGATTTGAGGATGGACTTAGAGATACCCTCAGGGTATTAATAGCTCCACAAAGGGGGCGAGTTTTCTCAGAGTTGGTGGAGAAGGCAAAGATAGTGGAGGAGGTAAAGCGCGTAGAGTACCTAAATTGAGAAAAAGAAAGGGGTAAGAATAAGAGGGAGGTTGAGACTTTGGGTGTTGGACAGAGGCCTAGGGCTAGGGCCAGAAACTATGGCAGTTAGAGCAGAGCCTCCTGCTGTTAATCCAGGGGTGTCATCTTGTGCAGTTTGTGGGAAAAGTCAAGCAGGCGAGTGTTGGAAGAGGATGAGTGCTTGTCTAGCGTGTGGATCCTTGGAGCATAGGATCAAGAATTGCCCTAAAATGCCAGCTCAGGTGCCGATCATGGGTCGAGGTGGTGCTCCGCCACCAAGGGGTGGTCAGCTACCGCTAAGCGGTTGTGGGCAGGCCAGGGGCGGTAATGGCAATAGACACGAACGTGGAGCAACAGGAGGAAATGCAGGCCCTGCTGAGGCGAGACAGCCAGCTTTGGGTTATGCCGCTCGTCGTCGAGAAGATGGGGATGCCCTAGATGTGATAACGGGTATGTTCTTTATATATGAGTTACCTTACACAGCATTGATTGATATTGGATCGACGATTCATATGTTGCATGCAATAGGACTGAATCTTTAGGTGATATGTTTGAAATTACTGCGAATGAAATGACTGTGATAAGTTCGTTAGGTCAGTTAGTGGGAGTGAATAAGTTGTTTAGGGAGGTACCTTTAGTAGTCCAAGGGGTTACCTTTTCAGCGGATTCGATAGAGCTTTCGTTTAGCGAATTCGACTTAATCTTACATATGGATTGTCTGGTGAAGCACCGAGCCACCTTAGATTGCACTGCAAAGCGAATGGTGTTAAGAACGGTGGGGGATAAGGAGGTGGTGGTGATTGGTGAATGCCGAAATTACCTTCGAATGTGGTTTCAACGTTGAAGTCTGAGAAGTTAGTACGAAAGGGATGCAAAGCCTATTTGGCTTATATTAGTAATACGGAGGCTAAGAGCCTTGCTGTTAGGGATTTGAGAACAGTGAGGGAATTTTCAGATGTCTTTCCCGAGGAGCTGCCTGGGTTGCCACCTAGTTGCGAAGTAGAATTTGGAATTGAGTTGTTACCTGGGACAGCTCCAGTGTCAATCGCCTCTTATCGGATGGCACCAAAGGAGTTGGTGGAACTTAAGGCACAAATTTAGGAATTGTTGGATCGAGGATTCATACGACCAAGTGTGTCTCCGTGGGGAGCACTGGTGTTATTCGTAAAGAAGAAGGATGGAACCTTGCGAATTTGCATCGACTGTCAACAGTTAAACAAGTTAACTGTTAAAAATAAGTACCCTCTGCTGAGAATCGATTATCTTTTTGATCAGTTTAGGGGAGCTTCTATTTTCTCAAAGATTGACCTACGTTCGGGATGTCACCAATTGAGGGTTAAAGAGGGGAATGTTCACAAGATAACTTTCATAACTCGTTATGGGCATTATGAGTTCTTGGTGATGCCATTCAGGCAGACGAACACACTTGTCACTTTCATGGATCTCATGAATCGGGTTTTCCAACTCTACTTGGATCGGTTCGTGGTAGTTTTTATAGATGACATTTTAGTGTACTCAAGAGATGAAGATGAGCATGATGCACACTTAAGGATTGTGTTGCAGATTTTGAGGGAGAAGAAGCTGTATGCCAAATTCAATAAGTGTGAATTCTGGCCAAGGGAGGTTACTTTTCTAGGACATATGTTGTCAGCTGAGAGGATTAAGATGGATCCCTGGAAAATTGAAGTGGTGTTAGACTGGAAAACACCCAAGGTATCAGAAATCTGAATTTTTCTGGGCTTGGTAAGATACGGTAGGTGGTTTGTTGAGGGCTTTTCAGTAATTGCTACACCCTTAAATAAGTTGTAGAGGAAGGGGGTACCGTTTGTTTAGACAAACAAGTAGTAAGAGAGTTTTGGAAAACTTAAGAAGGCTTTAACTGAGGCCCCTATGTTGATTCAGCTAGTGCCTGGGAAAGAATTTACGGTTTATAGTGACGCGTCGCATGTGGGCTTGGGATGTGTATTGATGCAAGAAGGAAAGGTAGTTGTGTATGCATCACAGCAACTTAAGACTCACGAGGTGAATTACCCAACCCATGATTTGGAGTTAGTTACGGTGGTTTTCACACTAAAAATATGGAGGCATTACTTATACGGGGAGAAGTGTGTAATTTATTTGGACCATAAGAGTTTGAAATACCTCCTTACCCAAAAGGAGCTTAACCTTAGGCAGCGTAGGTGGGTGGAATTATTGAAGGATTACGATTGTACGATTGAATACCACCTTAGCAAAGTGAATGTGGTAGCCAACGCGTTAAGTTGCAGGCCTAAGTTAGACTTGAGGGCTATGCTCGCCTGTTTAAGCTTGTTGGATGATGGTAGCTTGTTAGCTGAGCTTCAAGTAAAGCCGGTGTGGGTCGAGTAGATAAGGAGTAAGCAACTAGTGGATGAGACCTTAGGTGCTTGTTTTAGACAAGTGGAGAGTGGGGAGACATCAGTCTTTGGGATAAATAGTGAAGGAGTATTGTGTTTCCATGTAAGAATGTGTATATAAAAGGACGATGATCTAAGACAGTCTATTCTGCGGGAAGCACATAGCGGTCTTTATGCAATACATCCTGGCGAAAACAAGATGTATCGAAATTTGCGTGAGCTTTATTGGTGGCCTAGACTTAAGCGCGAGGTTATGGAGTTTGTAAGTAAATGCTTGGTTTGCTAAAAAGTGAAGGCGGAACATCAATTTCCTTTAGGATTGTTTCAACCAGTAAGGATTCCACTCTGGAAGTGGGAAAGGATTAATATGGACTTTGTTAGTGGGCCACCCTTGACGCCTACTAAGAAAGACTCGTTATGGGTTATAGTGGATAGGTTAACCAAGTCTGCCCATTTCGTACCGGTTCGCATCGGATACTCATTACAAAAGTTGGCTAAGCTGTATGTGGCAGAGATTGTAAGATTGCATGGAGTGCCGGTATCTATAATATCTTATAGGGACCCACGTTTCACTTTCCGATTTTGGAAGAAGCTGCATGAGGCGCTGGGTACTAGGTTGAACTTTAGTATGGCATTCCACCCTCAAACTGATGGATAGTCGGAAAGGGTGATCCAAGTATTGGAAGATATGTTGAGGAGATGTGTGATTGAGTTCTGAGGTAGCTGAGAGGACTTTTTGCCGTTAGCCGAATTTGTATACAATAATAGCTATCAAGCAAGCATTGGGATAGCTCCATATGAAACACTGTATGGGCGAAGGTGTCGAACTCCATCATGTTGGACGGAGTTGGGCGAACGGAGAATTTTGGGCGTGAGTTAGTAGCTGATACTGAGGATAAGGTAAAATTGATTCAGGATCGATTGAAGGAGGCCCCGAATAGGAAAAAGTCGTATGCTGACCTTAAGCATTGAGAAATAGAGTATGTAGTGGAAGACTTAGTTTTTCTTAAGGTCTACCGGTGGAAGAAGGTATTAAGGTTTGGATAGAAGGGAAAGCTGAGCCCAAGGTTCATTGGGCCATATCGGGTTGTAAGGCAGATTAGGCCAGTCGTTTATCAGCTGGAATTACCTTCTGAACTAAGCCAGCTCCACGACGTGTTTCATGTTTTCATGCTAAGATGGTATCACTCAAGTCCTTCACATGTCGTGGCGGTTGAGGAAATCGAGGTCAGGCCAGACCTAGCTTTCGAAGAAGAGCCCATACAAATAATTGGTCGAGATGTCAAAGTACTGAGAAGGAAGTCCGTTCCATTGGTCAAAGTGTTTTGGTGTAATCACAAGGCTGAAAAGGCTACTTGGGAACCTAAGGAAGCGATGCAACCCCAATATCCTCAACTGATTGAATCAGGTAAAATTTCGAGGACGAAATTTTTTTAGGGGGTAAAGTTGTAACGCCTCGAAATCCTAAATTTTCTTCTTTTTTGGTTCTGATAAAAAGATGTGCTAGGTATTTTCGGTTAAGTAGGTAATAGTAGGTCTTGGCTAAGGTTTAAGTTCGAATTTAGGGGAAAAGAAAATTATGCGTTAATAATTAAAAGGACCTTGTTGGCAAGTAGTTGGGCTTTTAAGTAAAGATAGGGGAAAATGGCATCAAAAAGCCTTGTGAAGGAGTGGTTAAGTGATGCCACTTAGAGTGTAGGGAGGTGGCGTTAGTGGCTAGCAAGGAGTCCAAGGTTTGAATCCTAGCTTAGTATGTTTAGAAGTTTAATTTTGGCCTTCTAGAAGATTGGAAGTGGCGTGAAGATAGACTCCTAGGGGAGTGTTCAGAAGAGAAATTTAAGGAAAGGATCAAGGGGTTATCAGGGGGAAAAACGAGGAGATGAGAAGGGGGAAGTGATGGAGCTGAATGGGGAATTGAAGGTCAGGCAATTCGACTATAAGGGATATTAATAGGTGCCGAATGCAAGGTTGCCAGGCTAATGCCGAAATCTCTCTCATTTTGTTATCGAAAACCCTTTTCTCTTCAAGATCCAAAAAGTCGAAAACCTTTGCTTCTTTCTTTCTTTTCTTGTGCTGATTTTCTATTCATCTTCTACTCTTCTTCTTTAATCTGTGCCAAATAAACCTTATTCACCATACTAAGCATGAAAGCCGAATCTCCCAAGGGCCGAATACTCTTTGGCCGAATACCCTTGGTGCAATTACTACTCCTTCTACTTTGGTCAAATCTAGTGTATGTGTTGTTCTCCCAATAGGTTTTGTTAAGAATCTATTACATTGTTCTTTCCTCACTCTTTCTAATCAACTATGGTAGGGAATTACTATCGGATCTCGGATCTTAGCTCTCTGCTGAAATTGCGCCTTAGGTGTTTTCAATTTTGGTAAGTATTCCTCTTCCATTGGCTAATGTAACACCCCTAACCCGTATCCGTTGCCAGAACAGGGTTTCGGAGCATTACTACCATTTGCAGATTACTTAAAAAAAATTTAAATGCTTACCGATTCAATGCATCATGTAAATAAATATATTACCATTCAATCAACAGATTAGTACTTGTATAAGCATCAAACAGTAATATTGTTAGTGTACTTGCACATATCTCATATAAATTCAACATTGATATAACTATTTTCTCGACATATCGTACTTGAGTTCAATAATAGTCTCAACTTACATAATTTTCTTGTATCAACATATCAAAGATAATCATATATGTACATGTCATGAAACATATCATGCTCTTACCGTTTCTTCATAAGCATATATGATTCATTTCATTATATTAATATTTCATACTCCATCATTTCCATATATTTTATGTATATTTATTCCGATAATAGCTTATATCAAACCTAGCATAATTTATATTCCACATACTCATTCTTATTTCGTTTATCTATCTTCATAATTATTTCATACAACTATTTTGTACATATATATTTCCATATGACCAGTTCTTGTAAACATTACACACAACCATTTCATATAACCATTCGTCATCTGATACATATTACCTGGATATCAATTGTTCAACAGATGTCATAGCATCTCCCATCCACGGTCTTATTCATCTTTGACATGATGCCATAGTATCTTTCAACTATGGTCTTACTCATTTTCTGTCATGTTGCCATGATATCTTTCAACCATGGTCTTGTTCATTTCATATCACGTTGCCATGGTATCTTTCAACCATGGTCTTACACATTTCATATCAGGTTGCCATGGTATCTTTCAACCATAGTCTTACACATTTCATATCAGGTTGCCATGGTATCTTTCAACCATGGTCTTTCACGTTTCATATCAGGTTGCCGTGGTATCTTTCAACCATGGTCTTACACATTTCATATCGAGTTGCCATGGTATCTTTCAACCATGGTCTTACACATTTCATATCAGGTTGCCATGGTATCTTTCAACCATGGTCTTTTACGTTTCATATCAGGTTGCCATGGTATCTTTCAACCATGGTCTTACACGTTTCATATCGAGAGCACACTCCAAACCTCATCCTTACAAAGGGGATTACCAGTCCGTGCTAAATCACAGTAATATAAACTCATAGAGTATTGTCGGGATTACCAGTCCGAGCTAAATCCTCACAACGACAATTACTCTAATGAGCTTGAATCTGAATTACAGTCGAGGCTAAATTCGGACCCTAATTCGGATTACCCGTCCGGCTAAATCCATTTTCCACATATTCTTCGAGAGCTATATCGAGATAGGATCACCCGTCCGGGCTTGATCCTTTTACCGTCAATTCCTTTTCCAGAGATCCATTGAATTTTCCTTTCATTCAAATCCCTTTTTTTATCAAATATATCAATGTTTCATAAAATTTCATATAATGAACATTCAAATCATATTCATATCAAAAACATGCATTTCAAGCATTTAAGAATATAATTCAAGTTACATGAACTTACCTCATTGCTTGTTTGTGTTTATAATTTCATTAATCCGATATCTTTTCTTTTTCACGATCGAGTCTCATATTTGAGTCGTTCGGATCTTTATAAATAAATTTGATCATCATTTTCATTCATTTCATATACTAATGCATTTAATTAATGCTTTAGGCAAAATTTACCATTTTGCCCCTGAACTCTTAATTAATGACGATTTCATCCTTAGGTCGTCGGAAAATAAAATTCTTGCAATTTAATCCTTATTTCCAGCTATTATTCTTATATATATTGATAACAGTCCATGAATTCTATAAAATATCAAATTTTCTATAATTTCAACACTTTTCAATTTATTTTTCAACACTTTTCAATTTAATCCCTAAAACATGTTTTCCCCCGATCTTGAACTAAATTAATAATTTCATTCAATTTTGTAATTTAAATAATAAAATAATCTATTTCATGCAATTTGATCATTTTTTTACATTTTTACAAAATTGCCCATAAAATTTTACTTTTATTCAATTTAGTCCTTGAGCCTAGAATATGCAAATTAGCCATGCTAGATGAATATTCATACATATTTTTCCTCCTCCTCCTCTCCATTCCACATCCTTAATGTAGATAATACACTTGTAAGTAACATTATCCATAATTTTTATTATTTACTTTTATGAATATTCAAGCTGTCTATCTGCATCATGGTCACTAAATTATTTATATCTGGAGCTATAGAACTCAAAATTAAGATCCGCTAATTTTTCCTGAAACTAGACTCATATATATTCTTACCATAAAATTTTCAGAATTTTTAGTTTATCCAATAAGTACAGTTTATTCTTTAAAATTACCCCTGTTCTGCTGTCTAACAGTTCTGACCCTTCTTCACTAAAAATTAATTATCTCCTTGTACAGAATTCAAATGATGTTTCCGTTTGTTTATATTGAAAATAGACTCATTCAAGATTCTAAAAATATAAATTTAAACCTCTAATTATTTTTATCCAAATTTTTATGATTTTACAAATTCAGAACAGGGGAACCCGAAATCATTCTGACCTTGTCTCACAAAATTCATCATATCTCATGATTTACAATTTCATTTCTTACATAACTTCTTCTATAAGAAACTAGACTTAATAAGCTTTAATTTCATATTTTATTCATCCTATAATTAGATTTCTACAATTTTTGATGATTTTTCAAAGTTAGACTACTGCTGCTGTCCAAAACTGTTTTAGTACAAGATATTAATTACCATGTTATAACACCCTTATTTTCTTTTTCTACACCATTTCTCATCACTTTCTCTTATTTTCTCTTCACTAACATATCATGAACATAGGACCTTATGTAAGAAAACTCTACTATAACATTATTTCCATGCTTTGTCAATAATAACAAACTTAAAAACATATTGAAATCTTGATATACTTACCTTGTTCTATTGATACTAATCTTTAACTTGATTTTCTCTCTCCTCCAGCTTCTATTTCTTGAATCCAACTTGATATTCTAACTCCCCATGGTCTCCTTAACATTTTTCTCTTGGTAGCTATGTAAATTCATTTGATTTTTGGGTGAAAATGGTGAATTTTTGGTAAAAGGACCAAATTGTAAAGAAAGCAAAACTTTCTTTCTTCCTCTCTTTCTCTCACGTTAGTGCATGGGAAATATGGATGAGAATTTCTCATCTTTCTTTCTTTATATACTAATAAAATAATAATAAAATAATAATAAAATATCTTATTAAAATATTAATAAAATAATATTTATCTAATTAAATAATTATAAAATATCAAAATATCTCTAGCATCATTATTACTTTCTAGATTTCTCTCTCTTCCAATTGACCATTTTGCCCTTCATTATCTTTTAAAATTCCATCCTTAAGTCATCATTTAATTTGGTAAAATTACAATTTAGTCCCTCATAATTTCTTCATCTATTCAATTTGGTCCTAATTCATCCATTTTCCTTAGTTTCTAGATTATTCCACTATTAAAATATTTACACTATTGGTCCTTCAAATTTTTCATATTTACACTTTAACCCCTCAAATTTTGAGTATTTACTCTTGTGCAACAAAACTTTTCTCACTTTTACAATTTAGTCCTTTCTTCAATTAATATATCATAATATACTTCTCAATATTGACATATCTCAAAATTTCCTTCTTTTTTTTTTCACTTTATTTCCTTATTTTATTATATCAAGGATAATATCTTACTGTAAATATTTTCAGGGTATTACATTTCTCTCCCCCTTAAAATAAATTTCGTCCTCGAAATTTCCTTGTTTTCTTTTGATCATGAATTTCATTATTTCTATAGTTCTATAGTTTCTTTTTCTACATATTCACCCAGTTTATCATTTATATCTATTCTCTATCCTTTTATTTCACAATTTATTTTCAATACACTATTTCACATTTGCCTTTCAGAGCTTCTACCAACAGAAATGGAAAATAATATCGTATGAATCTTATTATCAAGTGTTCTATCACATATATTGGCTTGGAAAACCAAAGAAAAATAGAGTAGTAGCACTTGTGAATCAATCGGACTTGCGATAATTTTCTGTCTATGAGCATATTTATCCAACCTTTCCATATATTGATTATAGTATCCAAACATTAATTGATTCCATATGCCTCACGAAAATATCAAGTATATATAAGATACCCATATAAAACCCCAAAAATTTAATATAATATACCCAATTATAATGGCTATATTCAAATATTTTTGCAATTTTTTTCACCAATCTATTGACTAGTATAGATTGCATATAATCAGTATTAGTAAAGGGGGTATAGATCGTAAAACCTCATAATTTAATTTTTATGTATTTACTCATATAACATTTATCATTCTCAAGTACTATAAAACATTTATCCGTACTTTTACGAGTTCTGCTTTATCATAACTAACATTTTTACTCAGAGATAATCATTTTCCTCGTAACGAAAATTGTTTACTTTTTACTTAGTAGAGGCCCAGTAGACTAGATAGAACACTTTGGATATACGGGACTTATACTGAGAGGTGCATTATTATGCACTATTAAACAGAGAACACTTGAAGTGCTATACAGAGAGAATACGAATGTGCTTTGAATGTGCTAATAATCAGAGAGCACTAACTTGCTAGTAATCAGAGAGCATGCTGAGGTCCCTTAATATCCTAGTAGTTCTAATCTTGCCTACTTGGGCAAATTATTTCATGCACGCATATCACTTTTACACCTTTCGCATAATGCTTTTACATGCTTTACAATTTAATCCTTGTATCAATAATCCGTTTATTTATGTCTTCTCTACCTTTAATACATGTAATATTTTTCAAAATTCACTATTCATCCACAATTTACTAATAATACTTATCATGTACTTCATATACCAATTTTATATATTTTGTAATTTAGTCATCAAGACAATATTTCATGTAGCAATATAATTTACTTTTATTAATACACATAACATTCATCATCGACACGTATTTATTCATACCTTTATGAATTACGATTGATTCTAATCAACTTTTTACTCATATACCGAGTATCGTTTTTAGCATTATAAGAATTATCTTGGGTCGAAAGCATCTCATTTTAATAGTAAAACAAATCTCATCAGTCGGAGATATCATACTATCACATATTATAATGACATGTGTTTTTAGACTTCACATATACTACGTTTGGTCCGAGAACCGACTAAACCGTAGCTCGATACCACTAAATGTAACACCCCTAACCCGTATCCGTTGCGGAAACGGGTTTGAAGCATTACTACCATTTGCAGATTACTTAAAAAAATTTAAATGCTTACCGATTCAATGCATCATGTAAATAAATATATTACCATTCAATCAACAGATTAGTACTTGTATAAGCATCAAACAGTAATATTGTTAGTGTACTTGCACATATCTCATATAAATTCAACATTGATATAACTATTTTCTCGACATATCGTACTTGAGTTCAATAATAGTCTCAACTTACATAATTTTCTTGTATCAACATATCAAAGATAATCATATATGTACATGTCATGAAACATATCATGCTCTTACCGTTTCTTCATAAGCATATATGATTCATTTCATTATATTAATATTTCATACTCCATCATTTCCATATATTTTATGTATATTTATTCCGATAATAGCTTATATCAAACCTAGCATAATTTATATTCCACATACTCATACTTATTTTGTTTATCTATCTTCATAATTATTTCATACAACTATTTTGTACATATATATTTCCATATGACCAGTTCTTGTAAACATTACACACAACCATTTCATATAACCATTCGTCATCTGATACATATTACCTGGATATCAATTGTTCAACAGATGTCATAGCATCTCCCATCCACGGTCTTATTAATCTTTGACATGATGCCATAGTATCTTTCAACTATGGTCTTACTCATTTTCTGTCATGTTGCCATGATATCTTTCAACCATGGTCTTGTTAATTTCATATCACGTTGCCATGGTATCTTTCAACCATGGTCTTACACATTTCATATCAGGTTGCCATGGTATCTTTCAACCATGGTCATACACGTTTCATATCAGGTTGCCATGGTATCTTTCAACCATGGTCTTTCACGTTTCATATCAGGTTGCCGTGGTATCTTTCAACCATGGTCTTACACATTTCATATCAGGTTGCCATGGTATCTTTCAACCATGGTCTTACACATTTCATATCGAGTTGCCATGGTATCTTTCAACCATGGTCTTTCACGTTTCATATCAGGTTGCCATGGTATCTTTCAACCATGGTCTTACACGTTTCATATCAGAGAGCACACTCCCGCAAACCTCATCCTTACAGTGGGATTACCAGTCCAGGCTAAATCCTCAATATATAAACTCATAGAGTATTGTCGGGATTACCATCCGAGCTAAATCCCTGCAGCGACAATTACTCTAATGAGCTTGGATCCAATTACAGTCCAGCTAAATTGGACCCTAATTCGGATTACCGTCCAAGCTAAATCCATTTTCCACATATTCTTCGGAGGGCTATATCGGGATAGGATCACCCGTCCGGCTTTGATCCTTTTACCGTCAATTCCTTTTCCAGAGATCCATCGAATTTTCCTTTCATTCAAATCCCTTTTTTATCAAATATATCAATGTTTCATAAAATTTCATATAATGAACATTCAAATCATATTCATATCAAAAACATGCATTTCAAGCATTTAAGAATATAATTCAAGTTACATGAACTTACCTCATTGCTTGTTTGTGTTTATAATTTCATTAATCCGATATCTTTTCTTTTTCTCGATCGAGTCTCATATTTGAGTCGTTCGGATCTTTATAAATAAATTTGATCATCATTTTCATTCATTTCATATACTAATGCATTTAATTAATGCTTTAGGCAAAATTTACCATTTTGCCCCTGAACTCTTAATTAATGACGATTTTATCCTTAGGGTCAGGAAAATAAAATTCTTGCAATTTAATCCTTATTTCCAGCTATTATTCTTATATATATTGATAACAGTCCATGAATTCTATAAAATATCAGAATTTTCTATAATTTCAACACTTTTCAATTTATTCTTTCAACACTTTTCAATTTAATCCCTAAAACATGTTTTCCCCCGATCTTGAACTAAATTAATAATTTCATTCAATTTTGTAATTTAAATAATAAAATAATCCATTTCATGCAATTTGATCTTTTTTTTACATTTTTACAAAATTGCCCATAAAATTTTACTTTTATTCAATTTAGTCCTTGAGCCTAGAATATGCAAATTAGCCATGCTAGATGAATATTCATACATATTTTTCCTCCTCCTCCTCTCCATTCCACATCCTTAATGTAGATAATACACTTGTAAGTAACATTATCCATAATTTTTATTATTTACTTTTATGAATATTCAAGCTGTCTATCTGCATCATGGTCACTAAATTATTTATATCTGGAGCTATAGAACTCAAAATTAAGATCCGCTAATTTTTCCTGAAACTAGACTCATATATCTTTTTACAATAAAATTTTCAGAATTTTTAGTTTATCCAATAAGTACAGTTTATTCTTTAAAATTACCCCTGTTCTGCTGTCTAACAGTTCTGACCCTTCTTCACTAAAAATTAATTATCTCCTTGTACAGAATTCAAATAATGTTTCCGTTTGTTTATATTGAAAATAGACTCATTCAAGATTCTAAAAATATAAATTTAAACCCCTAATTATTTTTATCCAAATTTTTATGATTTTACAAATTCAGAACAGGGGAACCCGAAATCATTCTGACCTTGTCTCACAAAATTCATCATATCTCATGATTTACAATTCCATTTCTTACATAATTTCTTCTATAAGAAACTAGACTTAATAAGCTTTAATTTCATATTTTATTCATCCTATAATTAGATTTCTACAATTTTTGATGATTTTTCAAAGTTAAACTACTGCTGCTGTCCAAAACTGTTTTAGTACAAAATATTAATTACCATGTTATAACACCCTTATTTTCTTTTTCTACACCATTTCTCATCACTTTCTCTTATTTTCTCTTCACTAACATATCATGAACATAGGACCTTATGTAAGAAAACTCTACTATAACATTATTTCCATGCTTTGTCAATAATAACAAACTTAAAAACATATTGAAATCTTGATATACTTACCTTGTTCTATTGATACTAATCTTTAACTTGATTTTCTCTCTCCTCCAGCTTCTATGTCTTGAATCCAACTTGATATTCTAACTCCCCATGGTCTCCTTAACATTTTTCTCTCTTGGTAGCTATGGAAATTCATTTGATTTTTGGGTGAAAATGGTGAATTTTTGGTAAAAGGACCAAATTGTAAAGAAAGCAAAACTTTCTTTCTTCCTCTCTTTCTCTCACGTTAGTGCATGGGAAATATGGATGAGAATTTCTCATCTTTCTTTCTTTATATACTAATAAAATAATAATAAAATAATAATAAAATATCTTATTAAAATATTAATAAAATAATATTTATCTAATTAAATAATTATAAAATATCAAAATATCTCTAGCATCATTATTACTTTCTAGATTTCTCTCTCTTCCAATTGACCATCTTGCCCTTCATTATCTTTTAAAATTCCATCCTTAAGTCATCATTTAATTTGGTAAAATTACAATTTAGTCCCTCATAATTTCTTCATCTATTCAATTTGGTCCTAATTCATCCATTTTCCTTAGTTTCTAGATTATTCCACTATTAAAATATTTACACTATTGGTCCTTCAAATTTTTCATATTTACACTTTAACCCCTCAAATTTTGAGTATTTACTCTTGTGCAACAAAACTTTTCTCACTTTTACAATTTAGTCCTTTCTTCAATTAATATATCATAATATACTTCTCAATATTGACATATATCAAAATTTCCTTTTTTTTTTTCACTTTATTTCCTTATTTTATTATATCAAGGATAATATCTTACTGTAAATATTTTCAGGGTATTACAGCTAAGGTGGCCGAATGTTCATAGTTAAGGTAAGGGGACTTGTTTTGGATACGAGTCACCAATTATTCTAGTTTTAATTGTTAAGATTGTTGCAGATCTAGGAGTTGAACGTGGTTAGTGATTTAAGAAGGGGCTGTTATACTTATCGCGCAAGGTAAGGTTAAGGTGAGGTTTCGGCTTTAGTAACGATATGTACTAAGCATGTGATTAATTGAAGGGTGATATCAGTTGTAGGTTGGTGACTAAGGGAATCACAGCACGCTTGCTTACCAGTTGTGTACATACACTGCACACACACAATGAATCGGCAAACGCCGAAATGCCAAAGCTAAAAAGCTGAAATACCGAAAAGCTGAAATACCGAAAAGCCAAAAGTTGGGCTACGATAGTCTTGCGAGTGCGTGAACACTCGTGAGAAGGAAACCGGTAGGTTGTCTAAGGCCCCATGGGCGATTCCATAGACTTGGGCTGTGAATTGGCCAACCGGGCCAGAATAGGCTTAATGGTCTGACGGGCTGTTGGGCACATAATAGGAAAAAATTGATAATTGATGCTATGTGATAGAAATTCGTATGTGAGCATGTGTATAATGTGATTTGGGCCTAATGGGCCATATAAATGTGATTTAGGCCTAATGGGCCATATGAATGTTATTGGGCCTAGTGGGCCATATGAATGTTATTGGGCCTAGTGGGCCATATGAATGTTATTGGGCCTAGTGGGCCATATGCAGGTATGTGAATTTAACTGGGCTTTGTAAGGGGTTTTGGGCCTAGTATATGATGACTACATAAAACTTAGTTAATTAATTGTGACCGTGGACAAGTCATAGGGTTAAGGTGTGGCAACGAGTATATGCATGTCTAGGATTGGATCTAGGGAGATTTTGGTACTTAAGCGGTCTTAATGACTCACCTCCTCTTCTTTGGAATCCTACCTGATGCATAATATTCGTTCATCTTAGCTCACAGGATTTGTTAAAGGGCCAAGTTAAGTGAAAACCGTAAAAAAAGGGAAAATTACTGAAATGCCCCTAAAGGCAAAAATGACCAAAATACCACTTGGCATTGAATGTAAGTTTTATGGATGTGACATGCATACATATGATATTCTGCTTAGGTTGCATATGGGTTGGGAATTTTGGAACAGAGGAAGTATATGATGATCGCATGGTTGCTTGACGACCGTGGATCCACCGAAGGCTTTTTAAGCCCATAATATGATTAGCAGCTTACTGCATTGAAGGTAGTCCCGCAATCGGGCTACCATTGAAGTGTATCGGTTGGGTGGGTCGATGTTTATATCCCCACATGAATTGTACCAGGGGATGGAGCTAAAGTGTAACAGACGGATTATTAGGGTGAGTTGTACTGCACTGCATTCCATGTGTGATTTTATGATGATTGATGAATGCTTGCTGCTCGACAAGGGTGTACACACTGAGTTTGCGAAACCTCACCCCCTCTTTTATTTTTCTCAAGTAATGCTTAATAGGAGGTTCGAGGTCTGGAGGGACTCTGGGTGGCCAGCTAGTAAGATAACTTGCACTTGGTCGTTTTAAAAGCATTTAGTTCCTGATTTATGACGTGATTTTAGACTGGATTGTAATAAGGCCTCCCCTTTTTTTTATTATTTGGATTATTATTCTTATGCATTGTAATTGCGAGAAGTTGAACAGGGATTTTCTAAACCATAGTTGTTATTTACTGCGTTTCTACAACCAAACTTTTAATTATAAACTTTCATAAATCAAATGTTTTAAACAATGCTTTCGCAACTGAAAAGAGTGTTTTCATAAGTTAACTAAGGTTTCATATCTTAAGGAAGGGTTTTCAATGAAAATAAGGTTTTCGCTAATACACTTCAATGTGATGCACCAGATTCGGCCATAACGTCTGGGCCGGGTTTGGGGTGTTACAACGCCCGTGTACCAAGCCGTGTGCTAGGCCGCGCCAATCCTGTAGGGCATACTAACTTATGCCACACAGCCAAGTCATATGCCCGTGTGTAAGGTCGTGTGAAGCATACTAACTTGGTTTCAAATTCAACACCAGGGGAAACACAGCCATGTAACATGACCGTGTGTCACACATGGTTGAGACACATGCCCGTGTCTCTAACCGTGTAGACAAAAAATAGGCTATTTACCAAGCCATTTTGCCACCTAATTTGCACATACCTATACAACCTCATATAATTCCATTTCAAGACACAAATAGCAACCAAATATCATCAACCAATATTCAATTCATACCATTTCATTATCATCAATACAATTCACAAATAAGCCACAATTTGCCATCTATTTACATACCTAATTCACATATACAATTCAATTAACTAAACCATTTCAAACATGCATTATCATTCACCAATTCACAAGTACATAGCTTCCACATTATCAACCCTTTTAGCATTCAAATTACCTAATATCATTAAGCATTATAATTTCAACCTCAATCACACAATATAGGTTAATTACAAAACTCAAAATAGAACCATTTACACATTTATAAACATCATCAAATTCATCATCATAAGCCAACTCAAATGGCCAAAATACATATTCATCAAACATACCAAAAATGACTCAAGCCTATACATGCCATATACCATATATACAAACTTAAAAAGTACTAAAATATATGTCCAATAGTGCAATGAAGTCTCTGACGATCCTCGAATCTGAGCTAGCTTTGTAAGACTATAAAACCTAGAAAGGTAAACATAGTAAGCTATGAAGCTTAGTAAGTTCGTATGTAAATATGAAATAATCTTATCATTCATTAACATTTCTAAATAGATAACATAAATTGCATTAAAGCATCAATCACTAAGTTAACATAAAGTTTAACCACATAGTTAAGCATAAGTTCTCGGCTTCCTTTAATTCGTTACCTGAACAGTTTCTGTACATACCTGTACCGATACATTACTATTTCTCTTCAATTCACTTACCAAATCACTCCGATTTTATAAATGCTTACGGTACAAGTACATCAATTTTTTGATACCATAGTCCAACTATGGTCTTACACATACGTTGCCATGGCCCTGTCGTGGTCTTACATTCACATGTCGTAACCCGATTATGGTCTTATTTTCTAATTGTCATAGCTCAGCTATGGTCTTATTTAGCAACTCGTCTTATTTAAACCGTACATTTAATTTAAGATCTCCAAATTCAACTAATAGAATAAATACAATCTCAATTCCATCCATCAATTAAATAAATACACATTTAAGTTCAATTATACGAACTTACCTCGTATACAAAAATGACGGAACGGGCCGACTATTCAATTACTTTGCTTTGTCCCTGATCTAAGTTTGAATTCCTCTTTTCTTGATCTATATATAATCAAAATTAACTTATTTAATCATCTCTCTATTCAATTTAGTCCAAAACACACTTTAAAATACATTTACACTTTTGCCCCTAATATTTCACATATTTCACATTTTAGTCCTTATTTCATAAAATCAAAAATTAAAGAAATTCACAATAAACCCATGCTAGCCAAATCAAATTACCATAATGCCCTTAGCAGCCCATATTTTTCATTTATTTCACATTTTAACCACCAACTTTACACATTTCACAATTTAATCCCTATTTTGCATTTTTACTAAAAATCACTTAACAAAACTTGTATATCTATCAACAAGCATTCATAATCTATCAAGAAACTTCAAAATACATGCTTATTCATCAATGGCAATGTTGAAGATCTTTAACAGTTTTTCAAATTAGTCCCGAGGCTAGCTAGACCTAGTTGTAACGATCTTAGAAACATAAAAATCATTAAAAACGGGGCAAAAACCATACCTTAATTAGATATTCAAGCTTGGCCTAATGAAGAACACAACAATGGTGTTTTCTTAGTCCTATTTTCGATTGAAACAAGAAGAAGCAAAGATGATACTTTGTTTTATTTTACTTATTTTAACTTAAAATTTTAAATTACTTAATTAACCTTATTATAAACCATTTAAAACACCTTAATATATTTCCATTTATGTCCACTTATTTCATTAATGGTCTAATTACAACATAAGGACCTTTACTTTAAGGTTCTATAGCTATTAGATACTTTTAGCTAATAGAACTCCACTTTTGCACTTTACGCGATTTAGTCCTTTTTACCAAATTGACTAACCAAATGATAAAATTTCTTAACGAAACTTTCACACAATCATTCAATCATGCTGTAAACATTAAAATATTAATAAAATAAATATTTCAGCTTTAGATTTGTGGTTCCAAAACCACTATTCTGATTTGACTAAAAATGGGCTGTTAGAACTCTCCCCTTTAGGGATTTTTGTCCCCGAAAATCTTACCAGTGGATAGGTTAGGGTACTGTTTTCTCATAGCTTCCTTGGGCTCCCACGTAGCCTCTTCAACACCATGACAGTGCCATAAGACTTTTACTAAAGTTATGCATTTATTTTTTAACTCTTTGACCTCTCGAGCTAAAATTTTGATCAGTTCTTCATTGTACGTCATATCAGGTTGAATTTCAATCTCTGACGGAGAAATCACATGTGATGAATCTGATCTATATCAGTGTAACATTGATACGTGAAACACATTACGGATTTTCTCTAACTCTGATAGTAGAGTTAACTGATATGCCACTGGCCCTATTCTTTTAATGATTTCATACGGCCCAATGAAATGCGGACTCAACTTGCCTTTGCGACCAAAACGAAGAATTTTCTTCCATGGGGATACTTTCAGAAACACTTTTTCACCGATTTGAAATTCAATATCTTTTTGTTTCAAATTCGCATACAATTTTTGTTGATCTAAAGCTGCTTTTAAACAGTCGCGAATTACTTTCACTTTCTGTTCTGTTTCTCTAGCCAAATCAACCTCGTGAATTTGTTTCTAGCTAAGTTCGGTCCAGTACAATGGTGTTCGGCATTTACAACCATACAATGCGTCATACGGTGCTATCTTTATGCTCAATTGAAAGTTGTTATTATATGCGAATTCAACCTGTAACAAATATTTCTCCCAGTTACCTTCGAACTTTAAAACACAACATCTGAGCATATCTTCGAGGATCTGAATTACACTCTCAGACTGACCGTCTATTTGCAGATGAAATGTTGTACTAAAATTTAATCTCGTACCAAGAGCTTCCTACAATTTATTCCAAAATCACGATGTGAACCTCGGATCTCTATCTGAAATAACCAAAACCAGTACCCCTTGCAATCCCACAATCTCAGGTATGTACAATTTAGCTAATTTTTCAAGTGAATAGTCTGTACGTACCGGGATGAAATGTGCTGATTTTGTTAATCTATCAATGACAACCCAAATTGCATCTTTCTTTTTCGGAGAAAAGGGCAACCCCGATAAAAAAATCCATTGTAACTCTATCCCATTTCCACTCAGGTGTAACACCCCAAACCCGGCCTAGACGTTATGACCGAATCTGGTGGTGTCACATTGAAGTGTTTTTCGAAACCATAATTTCATTGGAAAGCCCGTTCTATATTAAAACCTTATTATTTCATTAACAAAAATTTATAAATCATATTAGATTGTTATTACACTTTAAAACTATGTTTGCTGCGAAAGCTTTAAAATTATATTAAGAAGACGTGGTGTTTTTGGAAAACAGTTATCTTTTGAAAATACGTCTTCTTCCTACAACTAGCATTTCATATCAAAGCAAGTAAAAATCCCAAATTAAAAGTTAAAAACTTAGAGGGACCTTATTACATAAATAAATATTCAATTCAAAATTTAACAGTAAATAAAAGTCAAATATAAAGCAGGAGCAGTAGTGTGGCCACCTTCGAATCTCTCGCAGCACCGATCCGTCTAAGGCTAGGGATTTCCTATATAGATAAATGGAGGGGTGAGTTTATGAAAACTAAGTGTGTAATCCCAGAATAAACAAATAGTCAAGCATATAGAGAGCGAAATACATTCTGGGCCTAAGCCCATATCAGTAACAATAATAGTCTGGGCTTGAGCCTGAGCCCATCTCAATACTGAAGCAGTCATATATTCGGGCCTTGGCCCATTACAGTAACAATAAACAGTGTAGTAACAGTAAACAGTATGCAAGTCCTACCTAATCCAGCCTCTACACACCATCTCCGTACCAGCCCTACACACCATGTGGGGATAAAATCGACCCACCCAGCCCTACACTCCAAATTAGCACCAATTGCGACACTAAAACAGTATTGCAGCAAAGCTGGCAGTAATATGAACGGCTTAAAGCCATCAGTAGGTCCAAAGTTGTCTTGGGCGACCCGTGCGACCATATCAGTACAGTACACTTCCTCCAAAATAATAATCCTAACCCCATGCAACATGTCATGCATCGTATCATAATATCTTACATGAATGCAACATACATATAACGTGGCATGCTCAACTATAGTCATACACATCGTAGGGCAAATCAGTCATTTTACATTACAGGGGTATTACAATCATTTTACCCTACAGGGGTATTACAGTCATTTTACCCTACAGGGGTATTACAGTCATTTTATCTTATAGGGGTATTTCAATCATTCCATCAAATTGGGGTCTAGGTATACCTACTGATCCAACAGCAGGTCCACAGTCGTCTCGGGCGACCCGTGCAACCTCAACAATCAAATATTGAAAATATGCTCAAAGCCCATAGTACGGCCCATGTGAGCCCACACGCCCGTGTAGCCCACAAAGCCCAAAAATGACCTTGGCTGTGTAAATTACACAGCCTGGCCCACAATCTCCACACATCCGTGTGTTTTACCCGTGTGGGGTCCATGAGCCAGTGGGGCTAACACGGCCCATTTTGGCCCAACGTGGCCCAAAACGGCCTAAGCCCATAAAATCGCTCATGGTGGCCTCTATGGTTAAACGCTGACATTTATGCGTTTGGGGCTACCACGCGAGCGAGCGCACGCTCGTGTAGCGTCAATGGTCATACTTTTTTGGCTTTTGCCGATCTACGTTTAAAGTAGTGTGGTTATCCACCTGTTTCCGAAAACGTGCAACCAGCCCACAAGTACGTCAACCTATTTCAAAAAGAAGCTTCAGCTAATCACATACTAATTGAGTAAACAAAAACCCCCATCAAGACATTTATCAAAACTTACCTATGACTTGCTTTGATCGATCACCCTGGAACCGTTGTAAAAGATCTAATCACAGGGCCTTAGGGGTTTCCTGCACTCCAATAAACCTTATCAACCATCAAACAACAGAACAGTTTGAACTAGTTGAGCAATCACTTACCGAAAACGTAATGTCCAGAATAGAAGGAAGAATATTCGACCTACACCCACAAGAGCCGGAAGCACTCAATTGATAGTGGCAAAATGGAACATTTGGACCCTTCAAACAATGGCAGCATAAGGAGACATTAGATGAAACTATAAGTGTGACAGAAGAGAGAAAGAGAGAGAAGGAATAACCACGTACCCTCACACCTGATTAGTTGAATAACAATAGTCCAGAACCGAAGGTATAGAAGGAGAGAACAGGGTATTCAACTACCATAACTAAGATGAAGAGAGGAACAAGAGCAAAAAGCAATCGATCAAGGTAGCAATGTGAAAAGAGTGAGGATCTGTAAATATAGAAGAATTGAATAAAGGAAAGGAGCAAAGAAGAGAAGGGAAAAGGTTCAGCTAAAGCAAATTGATTTTGAAGAGAGGAAGAAGAAGAGTGTTCAGCCAAGGTTTGAGAGAGGAAGAGAAGAAAGCAATCGGTAGCAAAACACTTTAGGGAAGAACTAACTCGAAATGAATCAATTTGAGAAAAACCTCGACTGGGCTCTAGAAATAATTCACCCCCAAAAGAAAGATATCGAGCAGAAAAACAAAAAGTAGCAATTCAGCACTAAAAGCAGAAAGAACCAAAACGCCCAAAAGGAAAATGAGCATCCAAAATTGAAAATTTTGAGAGAATGGATAACTCAGCTAAAATTCCTGAGTAGCCACATACCAAAGCTGAATTCCCCTTGATTAGAGTACCAATTCAGCACAACTCTTCCACCAAATTTGAATTCCCCAATTTTCTCCAAAAAACCCTCCTGCTCACAAACCTCAACAACCGAAAATCCCCCTTTTCACTCCCCAAATTCGGCCAGCAACAACCCCATTCAAACTCATTCAAACTCCTCGGTGTTTCGGTCAAACACAACTTCCTCCCATGGCCACCAGCAAAAATAATATCCATTTGCACAAGCAGGGATTCGAACCTCAGACCTTAGACACTAGCAACATGCCACTTATCCCTTGAGCCAGCAGGCTCTTTTCTATCATGTTTTTACTAAAATAAACTTATAACCCTACTGGCCAAAGATAGGGGTTTTATCCTTAAAAAGAAAATATTTTGTGAAAGCCAAGGCTTGAACCCAAAACTTCCCAGACACTTCCAGAGCATACAAATACTAAGCCAGACATACAATTGTGTCACTTTCTTGCACAACTAAACTTTCATGTGCAGCCTCCTAACTATTCCCATGCTCAAGACTTAATACTTCTAGGCCCAAAATCGGGGCGTTACATCAGGTATCATCACTAGCTGAAGTAGTCCCGACAGTACTTGATGTTCAGCTTTAACTTGTTGACAAACTAAACATCTCGATACAAACTCTAAAATGTCTTGTTTCATACCCGACCACCAATATAATTGTTTCAAATAATTATACATTTTGGTATTCCCCAAGTGAATAGATAAACATCTGCTATGTGCTTCGTGCAGAATTTTCTGAATAAGCTCAGAATTTCTCAGTACAAGATTCTGTTTCGAAACATTAAACAATCATCAGCTTCGATTTGGTACTCTGAATCACTAGTCGACTCACTTTACACTCTTTTAGCTTGCAATTCACTATCACATTAAGTCTTTTTGAGTCATTAAATATTTTAAGCTCTTATAATCTGTATATATGTGGCATTTCTCACCAAACAAGTGATGTCGCCAAATCATTAATGCAAACACAATCGTAGCCAACTCTAAATTATGCTTCGAATAATTCTTTTCATGCTGCTTCAACTGTCTAGAAGCATAAGCTATTACTTTGCCTTCCTACATCAATACACAACCCAAACTTTTCAACGACACATCACTAAAAATGACAAATTCTTTTCCTAATTCAGGCTGTACTAACACTGGTGCCTCTATCAATAATGCTTTCAACTGTTCAAAACTTTTCTGACACTTTTCAGACCATTTGAACTTTACATCTTTCTAAAGTAATCGAGTCAGCGGTGTTACAATCATAGAGAATCCTTTCACAAAATGTCGATAATAGCCAGCTAGTCCCAAAAAACTTTGGACTTCAAATACATTTATCTGAGGTTTCCAATCTATAATTGCAGAAATCTTGCTTAGGTCAACTCTAATACCTTTGGCTGAAATGATATGTCCTAGAAATCTAACCTCTCGGAGCCAAGACTCACATTTGCTGAACTTTGCAAATAATTGCTTGTCTCTCAAGATCTGTAACACTATTTTCAAATGCTCGGCATGCTCGGATTCATTTCAAGAATAAATCAGAATATCGTCGATAAATACAACAATGAATCTATTTAAATACGATCTGAAAATTTGATTCATTAAATCCATAAAGACTGTAGGAGCGTTAGTTAATCTGAAAGGCATAACAATAAATTCATAGTGTTCGTACCTCATTCTGAATACAGTTTTCAGCATATTTGAGTCTTTAACTCGCAACTGATAATAACTAGATCTTAAATCAATCTTTAAAAAAACTGTTGCACCTTTCAACTAATCAAACAAATCATCTATTCTCGGCAACAGATACTTATTCTTGATTGTCACTTTGTTGAGCTGACGATAGTCAATACACATTCTCATTGACCCGTCTTTCTTCTTAATAAACAACATTGGCGCACCCCAGGGCCAGAAACTTGACCGTGCAAATCCTTTATTGGTTAATTCTTGCAACTGAACTTTCAACTCTTTTAACTCTGTCGGAGCCATTCTGTATAGAGCTATCGATATCGGTGAAGTTCCTGGTATTAAATCAATATCAAATTCAACCTCTCTAATCAACAGTAAATTAGTAACTCTTCTAGAAACACATCTGGATACTCGCAAACAATTGGTACTGATTCAATCTTTGATTCTGACACTTTTATATCAAGTACATTTACAAGATATGTGTTGCATCCCTTTTTCACATCTTTCTGAGCTAACATCGACGAAATTACAACTGGTAACCACCCAGATCATTTGATTCAATTCAGAGAGTCTCTTTATTCTGACATTTCAATTCAATTGTATTTCATCTACAATCTACTACTATATCATACAATGTCAACTAGTCCATACCTAGAATTACATCAAACTCATCAAATGGAAACAACATTAAATTAGTCAAAAAATAGTAACCCCGAGTCATTAACGAACAAAGATGATGAGGGTGAATGATCAATAGGTTACATTCAACATATACGATGCCCTAAAATGTGTTGATGAGAGTGAATATTGCCAAGCCATTGGTTTGCTGAAAACGGCAGTGGAAGAAAAGTTTACAAGACATTTGCCTTAGCAAAATCTTCTATCTCCAACAATCGGTTTGAGCAGCAAATACTCAACTCACTCGGTCAGTTGTAGAAGCAACTCAATCTCTTTGAGACTTAGTAACTCCAAATTGCTGCGGAATTGGAAAAAGCGTAAAAAAATATATTTTCTATATTTCTTTTCTTTAATTGCTTTACTTTAATTTAAATCTTATTATTTTTATCTTTATTTACTTAACATTATTTTCATTTCTAATTTATAGCCTTATTAATGAGATCACAAGTCTGATAAAGAAAAGGAGGATTTGCACCCAATGAAAAGGAGCTACTATTAGATGAAAATGATGGGGACAAGGTTGAAGCTAAAGCTGATGTGCCTGGACCTACCACATACATTGCTACTGAGGAGAAGGAACAAAAAGGACCAGAGGGTGATGAAGAGAAGATAGAATCGATGAACATTGAATCTAACCAGGAAAGAGAAGAAGTGAACCATATTCCTGCACCAACTAAACCTGCTACTGCACCTCAATCAACTGCATCCATATTGAAGCAATATCGTGAGATTTATCAACTAATTGATGATCTCACAAAATTAGATGATAATGATGAAGAAGAGGTTCCAAATAATATGCTGAAAAGGAAACAACATTACAAGCGCACTGCTCAAAAAACAACTCGCACGAATTAAAGTAACACCAAAATTTTCCCAAGCTTTCGTTTTTATTTTCATTTGCGTATTTTTCATTATATACCATGTGTTTTTCATGCATTCATAATTGTTGTCATTGCATTGTATATATATGTGTGTTTGTTTTTGCATTTGGAATTTGGAATTTTAAATTGTTCATGCATTGAGGACAATGCATCCCTTAGGTTTGGGGGTGTGTTATGTTGTGCATATTGTCTGCATTAGATATGTGTTTTCAATATTTTTCATTTTTTCATTCATTTTTCCATGACATAAAAATGCCAAATAATTGCTAGGCTGTGACAAGTATATTGTTATCTATGATGTTCTATGAGGATAATAACTCTTTAATAAATTTAGAAAATTGTGATAGTTGATTAGGTATGTTTAGCTTAGGATAGTTGTTTGAAAATTGATTCCTAAAACTAGAATGCCCTAATTATAATTACAATTAGTCTATAATAGGTTTCTTTTAATACACTTAGAAATTCTTAAGCCTAAGATCAGTAAATTAGCAATGTGTAATAATAAATACCACAACAAAGTTGAGGGTAAATCAATAAGAAAATTAAAAAGATGCTATGAAGCACTCCGATGTTTGAAATTGTTGAGTAGGTCACTAATACTCTATTTGCTCTATTATATTATTGATCAAAAAAACAAGATCAAATAAGAGTGAGTAAAAAGAAAAGAAAGGGAAAATGAGAGAAAACAATTTAGGGGCACTCCACTGCTCCACTGTAGCAGTAGGCTATGTAGCATATGCTCCATTGAGATTGTCAAGTAAAGAAATCATGTGACAAAATCAATTCCCTAGAAAAAATTATATAATTAATGTAACGCCCCGTACCCGAGACCGTTTCCGGAGTCGAACACGAGGTGTTAACAGACTTAATTCATTGCTTAAACAGCTCAAACAATTTAATTTTAGAAATTCCAGACAAGTTGGCTAACTGCGTCACAGTCGCTTAAAAATTCATATCTCGAGTTCTGAAGCTCAAAATCTAATTCCGTAAATTTTCCCTGAAACTAGACTCATATATATATTTACTAATTGTTTTCTAGAATTTTTTGGTTAGACCAATTAGTACATTTTATTAGTTAAATTCTCCCCTATTTCAGGGTTCGACTACTCTGACCTCTGTGTATTACGAATCAGATATCTCTCTGTACAGAATTTCAATGACTATGAAGTTTATTTCTATTAAAACTATACTCAATAAGAAATCTTTACATATAAATTATAACTTATAATTATTTTTATACAATTTATGGTGAATTTTTAAAATTAGAACAGGGGATTCAGAGATCGCTCTGACCCTGTTCTACCAAAACTTAAATATCTCATAAAATATAACTCATTTACCTGTTTCGTTTCTTCCATATGAAAATAGACTCATCAAGCTTCGATTCCATAACTTATTCATTATTTAATTACATTTCTAATATTTTTAGTGATTTTTCAAATTCATGTCACTACTGCTGTTTGAATCTATTTTATGATAAATTTTACCTATTTCATGGTTTCCATGGATTAGCTAGCAATTTGACATACATAACACCAAATATGATCATAATTAGCCATTCCAATGGCTAATCACTACCAAGCATTTTTATACCACTCAATAACCATATCATAAGACTATATATACAAAATGATTATAATGCTATACATGCCATACTCAAAATATACAAGCCATTATGCCAAGATGGTATGCGGATAGTGTGAGCGTGCTTCCGACCGTTCCCGATTTCCGAGCTGGCTTGTCAACATTACAAGGAATGAAAGGAGGGAGTAAGCATAAATGCTTAGTAAGTTCACATGCAAATAGCAAGTAACATAACCATATAAGCAAACATAAAACATCATTTGCATAATCATCACCAAGACATTCATATCATATTTTCATTTATCATCTTACCATATTGTTGTTATATCGATTTTTTCAACCTGAGGGTTAAGTACATACCTGTTCAAAGTATCCATTTCACAACACTTACCAATACATCCCTTTCATCTTGAGTATTCCTCCATTTGAGTAGAACTTTACCCGTTGAACACATCGGAATATAATTCGGATACATGGATAATTTGCACATAAGTGCCACATATGCAATCAAGCAATCATGTAACCCGCCCCTAATTGAACTCGGACTCAACTCAACAAGCTCGGGCGTTCGCATCCATAAGTGAACTCGGACTCAACTCAACGAGCTCGGATGCCTAGTTACATCTCACGAACTCGGACTCAACTCAACGAGTTCGGATGCTCAACCATCCTAGTGACATGCCACTTGTATCCTAATATATTTCTAAGGTTCAAACGGGATTTTCCTCGAACACATATCCTTGCCGTCTTCCGTAGAATACCGAAACCAATACTCGGTAACAATTTATATTTAACAAGTAGTTCACATAATTTACATTTTATTCGAAAATAACCACAAAGCATATATTTCATGATAAAAATCAGCATATCATATAATTAACATCAATAACTTAAAAATAACAATTATGCTACATTATTTACACATGAACTAAACTCGTATGCGAAAATGGCTACTTTTACCATTTCATCCACAACTTGGTATTTTCCCCATTTTAGCCTGAATTTCAGTTTTCCTTGCTCTATCATTTAAAATATAGTCTAATTAGGACTCACATTATTCAAATTGACCCAAAATCATATTTTGGAAAAATTACAATTTTGCCCCTAAACTTTTGCATATTTACACTTTTTCCCCAAAGCTCGTAAATTAAACTTCAGCCTATTTTCTTATGTTTTATGACATGCTGATCATTTTTCCCTTCTATGGCAACATCAAATTCTCACTCTAACATGTACTTATGACTATTAGGTATTTTTTATCGATTAAGCCCTTTTGCTCGTTTTCACTTAAAACCGAGTAGCACAAGCTGTCTAACATAATTTAAAACCTCTTATTCTATCATAAAACACCAAAATACACAAATTTCACCTATGGGTATTTTTCCAAATATAAACCCTAGGTTAAATTATTGCTAGCATAAGCTAAATCGAGCTACCGGACTCCAAAAACGTAAAGAACTTGAAAAAACGGGCTAGAATGGACTTACAATCGAGCTTGGAAGCTTGAAAAACCCTAGCCATGGTTTCTCCTTGCTATATTCGGCCATGGGGTTGAAGATGAGCAAAATTGGCTTTTAATTTTGTATTTTAATTCATTTTACCCCTAAATGACCAAAATGCCCTTACTACTAAACTTTCCAAAAATTCCATCCATGTCCAATTTTTGTCCATAAACTTAGAAATTGGTAAAATTTCTATTTAAGACCTCCTAATTAATATTTCAAAACAATTTCATACTAGAAACTTCTAGAATGCAAGTTTTGCAAATTATTCAATTTAGTCCCTAATTTCAATTTAAGCACTTTATGCATAAAATTTCTTCACGAAATTTTTACACAATCATGCAATCATATCATAAACATCAAAGTAATTATAAAATAATTATTTCTATCTCGAATTTTGTGGTCACAAAACCACTATTCCGACTAGGCCCAAAATCAGGATATTACAATTAAAGTATGTAATGACAGAATAATTATAAGAAGAAACACTAAGTTTTAGTGGAAAGATAAACTAAGTACATTAGGGGTGCTTACTATAGTCATAATTGCATGAATATTTAGGAAATTTTATTTTTAGGTAACATTTTCTGCACTTCGTATGCTAAACAAACATATAAAATTTGAACCATTTTTTTGAGATAGAAGACTGCTGAGAATAGAGGTATCAAATATACTTTAGATAGTTTAGCAATATACGAGGTAATTGTCGTGTTATGGAAAATTCGTGCATTCATGCATACTTACACATATTCTACTTAAAGACAAGCAAGAATTCAGGTTTTGGGGTGTAATAACTCTTGAAAAGAGTTATATTTTAAGCCTCTAAACTTTAAATGGATGTACTTAAGTAGATATATTTTCATTTTTAGGTTATTTTTAGAACATTGCATAATAACACTTGGATTGTGCCTTGAATGTCATTTTATGTTACTTTTCCTGTTGGGAGAAAAGGAATTGGTTGTTGTATGTAGCAAGTGCAAAAATGATGAAGAAAAGGAGAAAAAAGAGGAAGAGAATGAAGCCAGTGAAATATTGTCGTGGAAAATGGTGAGATTGATTGCCAACATAAATGCCATGGCAATTCCAGGAAGATGACTCAACACTTTATCCATGTTATTCTCAGCCAGCTATGTGTGTACCAAAAAAAACCAACCTTAAAAGAGGAATGAAAAATGTGTGCTGAGGTGGGACGAATCTATCCAATAAAAGAAGGAGAGAGAAAAAGAAAAAAAGGAAGGAGAATCAGCCTGAGAAAAAGACTATTAACAGTAATCCTCTCTGCGCAGAGAAGAACTCCATTGGATAATTCTAGAGAAAGAAATGGTAACAGCTATGGGGAGCAGAATAGAGACGTGAAGAAAGGAAAGAGACATCTAACCTAAATTCAGGTACAATCAGAAGATAAAAGAGAAGTTGAAGTGTGGCGAGAAATCCTGCAATTTCTGCCTTTGTTTTCCTAATTTCTGTGATTCAAACTTGTTTCAATGTTGATGAAAGATTTTAATTTGGTGCTAACTTTTCCACCCATGAACTAAATCATTTCTGGGTTGGAGTTATTTGGGTGAATGTTTTATCATCTTTAATACTCATGATTTGAGATTGTCTATGTCATTGTTTCATTCAATTTATGCTTATTTTAAATACATGCATACAAGCTTTAGACATTGTTGATTGTGTGTTGTGTTCTTAGATGTATTTTTTAATTTTGTAAAGGTTAAATATACTAGATCTTGAATAATTTGATGCAAGCAAATACTCGACAGAATATTCATAGCACTCTAGACATAGGTGTTATGTGTAACACCCCTAACTCGTATCCTTTACCGGACTAGGGTCACGAGGCATTACTGAACATAAATACAATTTCGAACATTCTCAAGCTAACACAAGTCATACTCATATATATACATGTAAAGCATATAATTAATTAAATATTAAACGTACATTATAAACATATTGTATATACGAATTACAATTTCATCACTTTATTAATAAACAAATACCAAAATAAAGAAAAATCAAACATTGTATTTCTTAATCTATACATGCGCATATTTAACCAAATAAATAGTATCACAAGACATTTTATCCCTTGGCTTATATGGCTTTATCAACTTCACAACTGATTAAAAATATTGCATTAAACACTAAAGTCATACAATTTACACCATTCAATCTTAAAATAGAAGTGTACTAATTATATATCAGCAAACATATATATGTTTATATGTTACTTATTAAATTCACTATTTACTAGCAAAACATATCTAATACCTACTCAATATTTATCTTCATCAATTATACCTATTATACCAACCACTTAAACATCATATATGCCTATACACTTCCATTTTAAACCAAATCATAATGACAGGCATCATTCGATTACACACACATACACATATGCATATATATATACAATCAACATCTTGCTCCTTTGTTAAGCCAACTTACTAGATTTTTACAAGACATAAAATATCATAATAACCCCTCAATATATTCGAACTTAATTATATATATATCATCAAATGTTCATTTACATATTAATACCTATATCAAACATAAAAACCAATTTCATATATATACTTTATCTATACCCAACCAAAACTGAATCAACTAACCATACTAATGATTATTTATACACACCATGATCGACTCATCAACACAATAAAGTTCACCAATCCTTATCAAGCTATTTCCAAAACGTATAACACCAATCACATATATCATTCATTCATTTCATATAACATTATAATCAAAACGGATTAAACCATGACCAAACATAACCAAATTCAAACTTAGAAGTTAAGCCATATTCGCATGGCTCAAATTATACACATCGAAAATCGAACAAAATACATAATAGCCTATACATGCCATAAGTTTCAAAATAGACTTAAAAAAGTACCAAAGGTTGTCGATAGTGTGGATGACTTCGCAAACAATCCCCGAGCTCGTAACTTACAACAAAATCTATAAAATAGAGTAACAAAAACACACAGAGTAAGCTAACTTAGCTTAGTAAGCCTTAAGCAAATTAAAAAATTCAAAAGAATAATCAAAACATTTTAAATAAGCCAAATTATATCATTAATGTTATACTTTTACACAAAAAAGTTACCTTGGCTGAATGCTAATATTTCTCATTTAACAAAATATCATTCAACTTTTCATTCATTTGGCCGAATATACAATATCAAATATAAGATCACATAAGTACTTACCTATTTGGCCGAATATAAAAGATCCAATATAACATCACATATGTACAAACCTATGTGGCCGAACATACAACTTCATTTAGCTCAGTTTACTTGCTCAATTATCACATCAACATGAAGTCTTATAGGCATAGGCTTGAAAATAAATCACCGGCATAAAACCTGCTAGGCATAAGCCTGAATCTCACACCGGCACAAGGCCTGCTAGACTCAAGGTCTGATTTTTATTCACTGGCAATAAGCCTGCTAGGCATAAAGCTCGAATTCATTCACCAGCACAAGGCTTGCTAGGCTCAAAGCCTGAATATCACTATTATAAAGCTGTCTCGTACACAATTCATATAACAAAAACTCTAGATATTCCATATAGATCATACGGGCTTTTAAATGATATAACTCAGTCGAATTAACCTCAAATACAATATTTTTATGCTTAAACACATTCGGCTATATCTTTTATGAATATATGGATTCCAAAACAGCATATTAAACTAAGTTACATTCAAGATAAATGATGTTTAATTGCTTAAAGACTTACCTCAGATATCGACGAATGTTATAAATCGGCTATTTGACTATTTTTGCTTTTCCCCGATCCAAGTCCGATTTCTTTTTTTCTTGATCTATAAACACAATTTTATTCAATTTAATCTAACAACACATAAATAGGAAAATTACCATTTTACCCCTGATATTTCATACTTTTACAAATTAGTCCTAATTGCATAAAACACAAAATACACAAAATCTCCATTCATCATGCTTAAGCCAAATGTTCATCTAACACATATAATACACACATTTCATTTTTTTCATTTTAGTCCCTCAATTTATTGTTTTTGCAATTTAGTCCTAATAACTCAAAATCATCAAAAACTCCAATACAAAACATGTTAATCTAAAACATATCTTTCATATTTCATCATTAAACAACAAAAATCACAAGCTCTCATCAATGGTATAACTCAAAATATTCATCAAAATAAAAAATTCAAGTATGGTTCGGATGGTGTTTGAAGCAACGATCTCAAAAACGTAAAAATTATCAAAACTTAAGCAAAGTCCACACTTTAATCAAGCTTCAATGTTGCTGAATACCTAAGCTTTCTTTCCTTCTTTTCTTTTTAATGTTTCGGTCACCAAGAAAATAAAATGAACACTTATGTTTTTTTATGTTTTATGATAATATGTACATTATTTATTATTTTACATATTTAACCTTTTAAAACTAATAATAAAACATACTTAATATGGACACATTCGGCAACCACATAGTCTAAAGGTTAATTTGCAACTTAAATACTTCAATTTACAAAGCCATTAACAAATTGGTTCTTATAAAATAAACTATCTATTTTTCAAATTATGCGATTAAACCCTTTTATTAAATTAAGCACATAAACAATCAAATTTTCATACGAAACTTTCACACATGATAATTCATATATAATAAACACGAAAAATAATATTTAAATACTTTTTTTACTCAGATTCGTGGTCCCGAAACCACTATTTCGATTAGGGTCTAAATCGGGCTGTTACATTATGAGTTGTGCAGAAAAGAACGTTTATTGCAGTTATTAATCTAGAGTCTTGTAGACATATAATAACTTAGATTTTTAGCTTAAGATCTAGCTATCGTGTAACACCCCTTACCCGTGTCTGACACTGGGACAAGGTACGAGGCATTACCAGACTTAAACATACACATTCATGCAAAAATCGGGCTACAAATTTCAATCGTATCAAAACTTTTCATACACATGTATAATGTCTCATACACGGGCCTACAAAGCCCAAAACATGTATTGAAATTAGTTGGGGACTAAACTGAGAAACTTAGAGAGTTTTGGGAAAACTTATAAATTTTTTCCATGACACAAAGTCACACACCTGTGTGGACACAGGGACGCACTCGTGTGCCTTCGACATGCCCGTGTCTTCAGGCCATGTAACTCTTTGACTGTCAGTCAGCGAATAAATTGTTCCACACGGCCAAGCCACACGCCCGTGTGCTAAGGCCGTGTCCCCCACACGGTTGAGACACACGGCCGTGTCTCAGCCCGTGTGGCCAACACTTAGGTTATTTTTCAAGCCTTTAAGTTGCCCTTAATCCTTCACATCTTTATTTCCATATTACACAATTAATTCATGGTCATGACTGTCTAGATTTGGTCATAAAACATTCATCATGCACATATGTCTTAATACCAATCATGCATACCTTACAAGCATAATCACATCACAAGCATAGAACTTAGCATGGATAGATAGATTTACAACACATAATCACTATGAGCCACACCTCATGGCCATATATAAGTAACACAATGTAAGCCAATACCTTTGGCTAATCATAATAATGGCTAACAGAAAAATTAAGTCCCTATACATGCCACTCACACGAAAACGCTTAACACATATGGGTCAATACTTCAAAGGCAATGGCTTGATAGTGTGATACTGTCTCCGATGATCTCCAACCCTGAGCTAACCTACCAACACTAAAGAAAAGGAAAGGAAAGAAGTAAGCTTTATAGCCTAATAAGATCGCATGAAGCTTTATAGCTTAATAAGACCGAATGAAAATAATAAGCAATTTATCAACTTGCTTCTCAAGATAATACAACCCTATTTGCATTTTTACTCATGTTCCAGTCAAGTTGTTTTCTCAAGTCATAGTTACTAAATTATTTATATCTGAAGCTACGGAACTCTAAATTAAGATCCGATAATTTTTCCTGAAACTAGACTCACATATCTTCTTACCATAAAATTTTCAGAATTTTTGGTCTAGCCAATAAGTACAGTTTATTCCTTAAAGTTACCCTTTTTTTTCTGTTCAACAGTTCAAACCCTTCTTCACTAAAAATTAATTATCGCATAATACAAGAACTTGGATGATGTTCCCATCTATTTCTCTTTAAAATAGACTCATTAAAAATTCTAGGCATATAAATTCTAAGCCATAATTATTTTTTCACACATTATAATGATTTTCCCAAATCAGGACAGAGGATTTCGAAATCATTCTGACTCGGTCTCATAACAATTTAAATATTTCATAATATGAAACTCCTTTGCTTACACTGTTTCTTTTATTTAAAACTAGACTCATTAAGCTTTAATTTCATATTTTATTAAGCCTCTAACTCAATTTGCACAACTTTTGGTGGATTTTCAAATTCGGACTATTGCTGCTGTCAAATACTATTTTGGTGTAAATTAATGATACTAAGGTTATCACACCTTTTTTGATTCATTTTCACCACATAGGTAAAAATACATGTTTATACATCATAGGTATAGACCTATAATCATATGGTCATCACAAAATCATTCTTATAGGCATGATTTACCTATTTACATCTTCACCAAATGTGTATCATAAACCAAAATCTTTTCTTATGAGCCTGGCATCCATACCTGTGTTACTCAACATGCTCATATTCATTCCTTACTAATCATACAACATGAATTGAGTTCACATCTCATCAATTTCATGTAAGTACCTGTACCACTCACAATATAACCATAAACTCTATCATTTCAATATATACCATAAATCTCTCATTGAACCATTTGGAATACGATATTCACTAGCCCTAAACATGGGATAAGATGCTGACGCCATGTCCCTGACATGGTCTTATGCTAGCTAGCATATTAAAGTCAATTCCGTGTCCCAAACAATTCTTACACTGACTTTCATATATCGAGGCCGATGCCGTGTCCCAGACAGATCTTACACTAGCTTCTATATCTCGAGGCTGATGCATGTCCCAAACATATCTTACACTAGCTCTCGTATCAATGTTGTTGCATGTCCCAGACATGTCTTACACTGGCTTGTATATCTTGAGGCTGATGTATGTCCCAAACATGTCTTACACTAGCTCTCATAATGTTACCGATGCATGTCCCAAACATGTCTTACACTAGCACACATATCACCCAATGTCATGGCATGAATATCCAAGTCTATTCCTAATGTTTAACCTGGAGTCTTTATTACATTAATCTCTTAACGTGCATCCTCATATTCACAATCAAAGCAATTTATGCAATATCAATTCGATCACACATCATAACAATATAGTTAAATTATTAACATACAACTTGTTTCAATGGAATGTCATATTCCATCAACATATAATTAAATACAATCATAACAAAATAGATTTCAAGTAAATTAACATTAACATGGATGACATGTTTATTTAGTTACGCGGGCTTACCTCGAATGTAAAATCGACTAATTACTCTATTTCAGTCCATAACCTCGTACTTTCCCATTTAAACCCGAATCTCAATTTTATTGATCTATAATGATAAAATTCACTACTTTAATCATCATATTAACCAATACATTCCATAATTTATACTTAGGCAAAATGACCATTTTTTCCCTAGACTTTACAAAAATTATGATTTTTCCCTTAGGCTCGTAAATCGATTTTTATCAAATTTTCTTACTACCGAAGCCTAGCCGAATTCTTTTTATACTAGGAGCAGCCCATAATTCTCATTATTACTCATACTTATCACTCATTTTTCCATCTTTACAAAATGGTCCATATTAGGTGTTTTCATGAAAATCCTTTCACAAAAGTTGTTTATTCCACAACCAAGACTCATTTTCTTCCATAAAAGCTCAGCAAACAACATAAATCATTTCATGGCAAATCCCTAGACTATCAACCATTTACAAAATAGTCCCCCCATGTAACGCCCCAAAAATCTCGAAACCCAAAAATCTCGAAATGTCAATTTTTTTCTTTTTGTGCTAGTAATTCCGGTTAAGTGTTAATTACGCGATGGTAGGTCTTGGTCAAGGTTTGAGTTTGAATCTAGGGGTAAAAGAAATTATAGTTTAATTATTAAAGGAACCCTGATGGCAAGTGGTTGGGCTTTTAAATAAATATAGGGGAAAAATAGCATCAAAAAGCCTTGTGGAAGAGTGGCTAAGTGACGCCACTTAGGGTGTAGGTATGTGGCGTTAGTGGCTAGCAAGGAGATCCAAGGTTCAAATCCTAGCTTAGTATTTTTAGAATTTTAATTTTAGCCTTCTAGAAGGTTGGAAGTGGCGTGAAAATGGACTTCAAGAGGAGTGTTCAGAAGAGAAATGCGAGGAAAGGATTAAGGGGTTATAAGGGAGAAAAATGAGAAGATGAGAAGGGGGAAGTGATAGAGCTGAATTGGGAACTTGGGCTTAAGGAATTCAGCTATAGAGCTATAAATAGGTGTCGAGTGCGAGTTTGCCAGGCTAATATCGAATTTCCCCTCTCCTTGTTGCTAGAAACCCTCTTCTCTAAAAGCCGAAAACCCTTTTGTTTTTTTTCTTTTCTTTCTATTGATTTTTATTCTTCTCTACACAATTTTCTTTGTTTCACTTAGCCGATTCCTTCTTCTACTCCTCTTCTTCAATCTGTACCAAATAAACCTTATTCACCATACTAAGTTTGAAAGTTGAAAAGCTAAATCTCCCAAGGGCCGAATACTCTTTGAACGAATCTAGTGTAAGTGTTTGCTCTTCCAATCAATTTTGCTATGAATCTATTACGCTATTCTTCCCTCACTCTTTCTAATCAAATTTGGTAGGGAATTAGTATCAGATCTTGGATCTTAGCTCTCTGCCGAATTGCTCTTTAGGTGTTTGCGGTTTTGGTAAGTATTCCTTTCACACTGGCTAAGGTGGCCGAATATTCATAATTAAGGTAAGGGGACTTGTGTTGGATACGAGTCATCTATTATTCTGGTTTTAATAGTTAAGATTGGTGCAGATCTAGGAGTTGATCGTGGTTAATGATTTAAAAAGGGGGTTGATCGCGCAAGGTAAGGTTAAGGTGAGGTTTTAGTTTTAGTAAGGATATATATTAAGCATGTGATTAATTGAAGGGTGATATTGTTTGTAGGTTGGTGACTAAGGGAATCACAGCATGCTTGCTTACCAGGTGTGTACATACACTGCACATACACAATGAATCAGCAAAAGTTGAAATGCTAAAAAGTCGAAATGCCGAAAAATCAAAATGCCAAAAAGTTGAAAGTTGGGCTACGGTAGTCTTGCGAGTGCGCGAACACTCATGAGGAGAAAATGGATAGGTTTTCTGATGCCCATGGGCTATTCCATGGACTTGGGTTATGAATTGGCCAACCGGGCCAGAATAGGCTTAATAGGCTTGACGGGCTGTTGGGCCCAAAATAGGCAAAAATTGATAATTGATGCTATGTGATAGAAATTCATATGTGAGCATGTGTATAATGTGATTTGGGCCTAATGGGCCACATAAATGTGATTTGGGCCTAATAGGCCATATACAGATGATTTGGGCCTAATGAGCCATATGAATGTGATTTAGTGGGCCATATTCAGGTATGTGGGTTTGACTAGGCTTTGTAAGGGGTTTTAGGCCTAGTATATGATGACTACATAAAACTTAATTAATTTATTGCGACCGTTGACAAGTCAAAGGGTTAAGGTGTGCCAACGAGTATATGCATGTCTAGGATTGGATCTAGGGAGAGCTTGGTACTTAAGCGGTCTTAATGACTCACCTCCTCTTCTCTGGAATCCTACCTGGTGTATAGTATTCATTCATTTTAGCTCACGGGATTTGTTAATGGGCCAAGGTAAGTGAAAACCGTAAAGAAAGAGAAAATTATCGAAATGCCCCTAAGGGTGAAAATGACCAAAATACCCCTAGGTGTTAATGTAAGTTTTATGGATGTGACATACATACATATGATATTCTACTTAGGTTGCATAGGGGTTGGGAATCATGGAACGGAGGAAGTATATGAGGATCGCATGGTTGCTTGACAATCGTGGATCCACCGACGGCTTTTAAGCCCAATGTGTAAGTGCAGGTAGTTCCGCAACCGGGCTACCACAGATGGGTCAGATGGGTAGGTCGATATTTATATCCCCACATGGTGTGAAGGGGGACGGAGCTGGTGTGTAACGGATGGATTATTGGGATGGGATTACATTGCATGTGATGTATGATGTTTATTGAATGCTTGTTGCTCGTCGAGGGTTGTACACACTAAGTTTGCGAAAACTCACCCCCTCTTTTATTTTATTTTCAAATGATGCTCAGTAGAAGGTGCGATGTTTAGAGAGACTCTGGGTGGCCAGCTAGCTAGGCAACATGGACGTGTTTTTTTTTCTTAAAAGCATACAAGTGTCTATTTTATTAAGTACTTTTCCAGCCAGATTGTAATAAGGCTTCCATTTTGTTATTATTTGGGTTTTTATTTTCATGCGTTGTAATTACGAAATGTTGAACATGGGTTTGCTAAATCATAGTATGTTTTTCTCTGCTTCCACAACAGAATTTTAAAATGATAGGTTTTCGTATTTGAAAAATAAAAAGAGTTTTTATAAGTTAATTGAGGTTTCTTTTATTTTAAGAAGGGTTTTCAATGAAAACGCGTTTTCACTAAAACATGTCAATATGATGCGCTGGCCATAACATCCGAATCAAGTTTGGGGTGTTACATTTAGTGGTATCAGAGCCCAAGTTGTAAAACTCGGGCTGTGAAGTGGGCCTTATTATTATTTGGTTTCTTTTTCTACTTATTATTTGGATTTTAAAAAAATATTTTGGATCACAATGTTTTAGAAAAAGGGAAATCTTGCTGTGCGGCACACCAAGCCTCCGACGTCGAACTAAGTAAGTACTTTTGTTCTTAAGTATGTTTAAATTGTGATAGAGTAGATAGTTAGAGGGCTACTTTAAATGATTTTGTTAGAGTGGAACTGAAGCCCGTAGGAACTTGAAACTGTAGAGGATTTTCGAAAAAAATCTTCTTTTTAAATATTTTCATAAGACATCGGTGTAATTATTAAACTAACTAAAAATTCATAAAATTTTAATCCAGATAATATGTGAATTGATGATGAATGCTAGAAGAGGTGCAAGAGGCCGTGGCTGAGGCCGCGGAAGTGTTAGGGGTAAATCATAGACATCGAGCCATATGCCCGATATTGGAGTAGAAGAGGCTCCGGCCTCACCTGTGGTTGAGAATAGACCGTATGATCGGGCCGCAGGAGAAGATGCATTGTCGCAAGAAATACTGAAAATTTTGGAAAGGATCACTAGGCCCAATAATGGCACTGGAAATCAAGGGTCCATTCCGGAGCGACTTCGTTCGAATGGGGCTAAGATCTTTAAGGGCGTGGCTGGTGTGGCTCCTAACATGGCGGAATACTAGTTGGAGGCCACTAAAAGGATAATGGAGGACCTGGACTGCTCACCAGAACAAAAGCTGAAAGGGGTAGTGTCGATGCTTAAGGAAGAAGCCTACCAATGGTGGTTAACAGCGAAAGAGGGCACCCAACCGGAGCGGGTCACTTGGAAGTTTTTCAAAGCTACATTCCAAGGGAAGTATGTGAGTGCAAGTTATGTGGATGCTAGAAGAAAGGAGTTCATGAACTTGACCCGAGGAAACAAATCGGTGGCGAAGTATGAAGCGGAGTTTCTACACCTTAGTAGGTATGCAAGAGTAATGGTGGCACCGGAATATGAGCGTTGCGTTAGGTTTGAGGACGGACTAAGAGATAGCCTTAGGGTACTGATAGCTCCACAAAGGGAGTGAGTTTTCTTGGAATTGGTAGAAAAAACGAAGATAGCAGAGGAGGTAAAGCGCACTGAGCGCTTAAATCAGGAAAAAGAGAAGGGTAGGAATAAGAGGGAGGCTGAGGCCCTTGGTGTTGGACAGAGGCCTAGGGCTAGGGCCAGAAATAATGGATCAGTTAGAGTAGTGCCCCCTGCTGCTAATCCAAGGGTGCCACCTTATGCTGATTGTGGGAGAAGCCATAGAGGCGAGTGTTGGAAGAGAATGGGAGCTTGCTTCGCTTGTGGGTCTATGGAGCATAGGATCAAGGATTGCCCCCGAATGCTAGGTCGAGTACCAGTAGTGGGCCAAGGTGGTGCTCAGACACCAAGGGAAGGTCAGCTGCCGCCAAGGGGTTGTGGGCAAGCCAGGGGCGGTAACTGCAATAGGCGTGGACGTGGAGCACCAGGCAAAAATGCAGGTCATGCTGAGGCGAGATAGCTAGCTTTGGTTTATGATGTTCATCGCCGAGAAGACGGGGATGCCCCAGATGTGATAACGGGTATGTTCTTTATTTATTAGTTACCTTACATAGCATTGATTTATATTAGATTGACGCATTCATATGTTGCATGCAATATGACTAAATCTTTGGGTGATATGTTTGAAATTACTGCAAATGAGATGATTATGATCAGTCCATTAGGGCAGTTAGTAGGAGTGAATAAGTTGTTTAGGGAGGTACCCTTAGTAGTCCAAGGAGTTACCTTTTCAGCGGATTTGATGGAGCTGCCGTTTAGCGAATTCGACTTAATCTTAGGTATGGATTGGCTAGTGAAGCACCAAGCTACCTTGGATTGTGCTGCAAAGCGAATGGTGTTAAGAACGGCGGAAGATAAGGAAGTGGTGGTGATTGGTGAACGCTGAAACTATCTGTCAAACGTGATTTCAGCGTTAAGGGCTGAGAAGTTAGTACGAAAGGGATACGAAGCCTTTTTGGCTTATATTAGTAATACGGAGGCTAAGAACCTTACTGTTAAGGAGTTGAGAACCGTTAGGGATTTTTTAGATGTCTTTCCTAAGGAGCTTCTTTGGTTGCCACCAAGTAGAGAAGTGGAATTTGGAATCGAGTTGTTACCTGGGATGGCTCCGGTGTCAATCGCTCCTTATCGGATGAGTTGGTGGAACTTAAGGCACAGATTCAGGAATTGTTGGATCAAGGATGCATACGACCAAGCATGTCTCAATGGGGAGCACCAGTGTTATTCGTGAAGAAGAAGGATGGAACCTTGCAAATGTGCATCGACTATCGACAATTAAACAAGTTAACTGTTAAAAACAAGTACCCTCTATCGAGAATCGATGATATTTTTTATCAGTTTAGGGGAGCTTCTATTTTCTCAAAGATTGAACTGCATTCGGGATATCACCAATTGAGGGTTAAAGAGGCAAATGTTCATAAGACAGCTTTCAAAACTCGTTATGGGCACTACAATTTCTTGGTGATGCCATTCGGGCTGACGAACGCACCTGCCACTTTCATGGACCTCATGAATCGAGAGTTCCAACCCTACTTGGATAGGTTCATGGTAGTTTTTATAGATGACATTTTGGTGTACTCAAGAGATGAGGATGAGAATGATGCACACTTAAGGATTGTGTTGCAGATTTTGAGGGAGAAGCAGTTGTATGCCAAATTCAGCAAGTGTGAATTCTGGCTAAGGGAGGTTACTTTTTTGGGACATGTAGTGTCTGTCGAGGGGATTAAGGTGGATCCCCAAGAAATTGAAACGGTGTTAGACTGGAAAATACCCAAGTCGATATCGAAAATTCGAAGTTTTTTGGGCTTGGCAGGATATTATAGGCGGTTTGTTGAGGGATTTTCAGTAATTGCTACACCCTTAACTAAGTTGTTGAAGAAGGGGGTACCATTTGTTTGGACAAATAAGCAGTAAGAGAGTTTCAAAAAACTTAAGAAGGTTTTAACTGAGGCCCCTGTATTGATTCAGCCAGTGCCTAGGAAGGAGTTTACGGTTTATAGTGACGCATCGCATGTAGGCTTTGGATGTGTATTATGAAAAAAGGAAAGATGGTTACATATGCGTCACGGCAACTTAAGACTCACGAAGTGAGCTACCCAACCCATGATTTGGAGTTAGCTGCGGTGGTTTTCGCACTTAAAATATGAAGGCATTACTTATACGGGGAGAAGTGTGTAATTTATTCGGACCACAAGAGTTTGAAGTACCTTCTTACCCAAAAGGAGCTAAACCTTAGGTAACGTAGGTGGGTGGAATTATTGAAGGATTATGATTATACGATTGAATACCACCCTGGCAAAGCAAATATGGTAGCCGACATGTTGAGTTGCAGGGCTAAGTCGGACTTGATGGCTATGCTCGCCTGTTTAAGCTTGTTGGATGATGGTAGTTTGTTAGCTATGCTTCAGGTAAAGTCGGTGTGGGTCGAGCAGATAAGGAGTAAGTAGCTAGTGGATGAGACCTTAGGTGCTCGTTTTAGACAACTAGAGAGTGGGGAAACATCAGACTTTGGGATAAATAGTGAAGGAGTATTGTGTTTCCGTGGGAAGATGTGTATACCAAAGGACATGATCTAAGGCAGTCCATTTTGTAGGAAGCACATAGCAGTCTCTACGCAATGCATCCTTGTAGAAACAAGATGTATCGGAATTTGCGTGAGCTTTATTGGTGGCCGAGACTTAAGCGCAAGGTTATGGAGTTCGTAAGCAAATGCTTGGTTTGTCAAAATGTGAAGACGGAACATCAGTTGCCTTCAAGATTGCTTTAGCCAGTAAAGATTTCACTGTGAGAGTGGGAAAGGATTACTATGGACTTTGTTAGTGGGCTACCCTTGACGCCTACTAAGAAAGACTCTATATGGGTTATAGTGGATCGGTTAACCAAGTCTGCCCATTTTGTGCCGGTTCGCACCGATTACTCGTTGCAAAAGCTAGCTAAGTTGTATGTAGCAGAGATTGTAAGATTGCATGGAGTGCCAGTCTCCATAATATCTGATAGGGACCCACGTTTCACTTCACGATTTTGGAAGAAGTTGCATGAAGCATTGGGTACTAGGTTGAACTTCAGTTTGGCATTTCACCCTCAAACTGATGGACAGTCGGAAAGGGTGATCCAAGTGTTGGAAGATATGTTGAGGGGATGCGTGATTGAGTTTCGAGGTAGCTGGGAGGACTATTTGTCGTTAACCGAATTTGTGTACAATAATAGCTATCAGGCAAGTATTGGGATGGCTCCATATGAAGCACTGTATGGGCGAAGGTGTCGAACTCCAACATGTTGGACGAAGTTGGGCGAATGAAGAGTTTTGGGCCCTAAATTAGTAGAGGATACTGAGGATAAGGTGAAGGTGATTCGGGATAGGTTGAAGGAGGCCTCGGATAGGCAGAAGTCGTATGCTGACCTTAAATGACGAGAGATAGAGTATGCAGTGGGGGACTTAGGTTTTCTTATGGTCTCTCCGTGGAAGAAGGTATTAAGGTTTGGAAAGAAGGGAAAGCTAAGCCCAAGGTTCATTGGGCCATACCGGGTTGTAAAGCGGATTGGGTCAGTCGTTTACCAGCTGGAGTTACCTCCTAAGCTAAGCCAAATCCACGACGTGTTTCATGTTTCCATGCTAAGGTGGTATCGCTCGGATCCTTCACATGTCATGGCGATTGAAGAAATCGAGGTCAGGCCAGACCTAACTTTTGAGGAAGAGCCCATACAAATAATTGGTCGAGATGTTAAAGAACTAAAAAGAAAGTCTGTTCCATTAGTCAAAGTACTTTAGCAGGATCACAAGGCCAATGAGGCTACTTGGGAACTTGAAGAAGCGATGCGACGTCAATATCCTCAACTGTTTGAATCAGGTAAAATTTTGAGGATGAAATTTCTTTTAAGGGGTAGAGTTGTAACGCCCCAAAAATCCCAAAATCCCAAAACCCGAAAATCTCGAAATCTCAATTTTTTTCTTTTTGTGCTTAGCAATTTCAGTTAAGTGTTAATTACGCGATGGAAGGTCTTGGTCAATGTTTGAGTTCGAATCTAGGAGTAAAAGAAATTACAGTTTAATTATTAATGGAACCCTGATGGCAAGTGGTTGGGCTTTTAATTAGATATAGGGAAAAATATCATCAAAAAGCCTTGTGGAGGAGTGGCTAAGTGACACCACTTAGGGTGTAGAGAGGTGGCGTTAGTGGCTAGAAATGAGATCCAAGGTTCAAATCCTAGCTTAGTATTTTTAGAATTTTAATTTTGGCCTTCTAGAAGGTTGGAAGTGGCGTGAAAATGTACTCCAAAGGGAGTGTTCAGAAGAGAAATGTGAGGAAAGGATCAAGGGGTTATCAGGGAGAAAAATGAGGAGATGAGAAGGGGGAAGTGATGGACCCTAATTGGGAACTTGAGCTTGAGTAATTCGGCTATAGGGCTATAAATAGGTGTCGAGTGGGAGTTTGTCAGGCTAATGCCGAATTTCCCCTCACCTTGTTGCCGGAAACCCTCTTCTCTAAAAGCCAAAAACCCTTTTGTTTTTCTTTCTTTTCTTTTTGCCAATTTCTGTTCTTCTCTACACAATTTTCTTTGTTTCACTTAGCCGATTCCTTCTTCTACTCTTCTTCTTTAATCTGTACCAAATAAACCTTATTCACCATACTAAGTTTGAAAGCCGAAAGCCAAATCTCCCAAGGGCCAATTACTCTTTGAACGAATCTAGTGTAAGTGTTTGCTCTTCCAATCGGTTTTCCTATGAATCTATTACGATGTTCTTCCCTCACTCTTTTTAATCAACTTTTGTAGGGAATTATTATCGGATCTCGGATCTTAGCTCTCTACCGAATTACTCTTTAGGTGTTTGCGGTTTTGGTAAGTATTCCTCTCCCATTGGCTAAGGTGGTCAAATGTTCATAATTAAGGTAAGGGGACTTGTGTTGGATACGAGTCATCCATTATTCTGGTTTTAATAGTTAAGATTGGTGCTGATCTAAGAGTTGATCGTGGTTAGTGATTTAAAAAGGGGGGTGATCGCGTAAGGTAAAGTTAAGGTGAGGTTTCGATTTTAGTACAGATATGTATTAAGCATGCGATTAATTAAAGGGTGATATCATTTGTAGGTTGGTGACTAAGGGAATCACAGCACGCTTGCTTACTAGGTGTGTACAGACACTGCACACACACAATGAATTGGGAAAAGCCGAAATGCCAAAAAGTCAAAAAGTCGAAATGCCAAAAAGTCGAAAGTTGGGCTACGGTAATCTTGCAAGTGCGCGAACACTCGGAAGGAGGAAACTGATAGGTTGTTTGAGGCCCATGGGCGATTCTATGTACTTGGGCTGTGAATTAGCCAACCAGGCCAGAATGGGCTTAATGGGCCTGATGGGCTATTGGGCCCATAATAGGCAAAAATTGATAATTGATGCTATGTGATAAAAATTTGTATGTGAGCATGTGTATAATGTGATTTGGGCCTAATGGGCCATATACAGGTGATTTAGGCCTAATGGGCCATATAAATGTGATTTGGCCTAGTGGGCCATATCCAGGTATGTGGATTTAACTGGGCTTTGTAAGGGGTTTTGGGCCTAGTATATGATGACTACATAAAACTTAATTAATTTATTGCGACCGTGGTCAAGTCAAAGGGTTAAGGTGTGGCAATGGGTATATGCATGTCTAGGATTGGATCTAGGGAGAGCTTGGTACTTAAGCGGTCTTAATGACTCACCTCCTCTTCTCTGGAATCCTACTTGGTACATAGTATTCGTTCATCCTAGCTCACAGGATTTGTTAACGGGCCAAGGTAAGTGAAAACCGTAAATAAGGGAAAATTACTGAAATGCCCCTAAGGGTAAAAATGACCAAAATACCTCTAGGAGTTAATGTAAGTTTTATGGATGTGACATGCATACATATGATATTCTGCTTAGGTTGCAAAGGGGTTGGGAATCATGGAACGGAGGAAGTATATGGGGATCGCATGGTTGCTTGACAATCGTGGATCCACCGACGGCTTTTAAGCCCAATGTGTACGTGTAGGTAGTTCCACAACCGGGTTGCCACAGATGTGTCGGATGGGTGGGTCGATATTTATATCCCCACATGGTGTGACGGGGGACGGAGCTGGTGTGTAGCAGATGAATTATTGGGATGGAATTGCATTGCATGTGATGTATGGTGTTTATTGAATGCTTGTTGGTCGTCGAGGGTTGTACACACTGAGTTTGCGAAAGCTCACCCCCTCTTTTATTTTATTTTCAGGTGATGCTCAGTAGAAGGTTCGATGTTTGGAGGGACTCTGGGTGGCCAGCTAGCAAGGCAACATGGACGTGTTTTTTTTTCTTAAAAGCATACAAGTGTCTATTTTATTAAGTACTTTTCCAGCCAAATTGTAATAAGGCTTCCATTTTGTTATTATTTGGTTTTTTATTTTCATGCGTTGTAATTACGAAATGTTGAACATGGGTTTACTAAATCATAATATGTTTTTCTACGCTTCCACAACAGAATTTTAAAATGACAAGTTTTCATAAAATCATATGTTTTAAACAGGTTTTCGTGATTGAAAAATAAAAAGATTTTTTATAAGTTACTTAAGGTTTCTTTTATTTTAAGAAGTTGTTTCAATGGAAACATGGTTTTCGCTAAAACACTTCAATGTGATGCGCCAGATTCGGCCATAAGGTCCGGGTCAGGTTTGGGGTGTTACAGCCCATTAGCTAGTTCACGCTACAAGGGTTCCAAAACTACCAAAATCATCAAAAATTACCATCTAAATCACTTACTTGAGAGAGGAATAAGTGGCTAAAAGTTTCAAGCTCCCATGGCTATTTCTTGTAGGAAAAATCGGTGGTAGAAGGAAGAGTAAAAAGATGTCAATATTTTTCTCTTTATTTTATTTATTTAGTCAAATACACCACCTAATGCCAACCACCCTTGATTTTTTTTTTTTTTTGACTTCTTTGTCTCAATGGCCGGCTATGCCTTAAATATTGGCCTATTTGCACATTAAATACCCGTAGTTTATAATCCATGGCCATTTAACACCATTTGCTAGCAAATCACAGTTTTTTCCCTTTATGGGATTTAGTCCTTTTTCAAAATTAAGCTTCTAATCGCTAAAATTAATTAACCAAAATTTTCATGCACTTATATAATTATGCTATAACACCAAAATAATATTAAAAATGATTTCTCTGACTTTGAATTTGTGGTTTCAAAACCACTATTCCGGCTAGGCCTAAAATCAGGTTGTTACAATTCTCCCCCTTTAGGGATTTTCGTCCCCAAAAATCATACCAGGAAAGTGGTTTGGTTCTTCACATAAACTTCTCTTTCTCACAATCATTGCTAAAGAACTTTCACTCATCTATGCCTTTAATACTTATCTCATTATTTTCTCATATTCGAATCATGAGCGATTCTTCGTTATAAAACGCTTTCACTAAACCTTAATCTCTATCAGAGCTTTCATGCACTCAAAAGTCTAATCTATATTGTCATATCACATATACACATAACACACTTGAATCTTCTCAAATTCGCATGGTGAAGCTAGTCAGTACATCACTAGCCTTATACTCTATTACCTCGTACGGCCCAATAGTTTACAAATTCAGTTCTCAATTACTCTTAAATTCTAAAACATGGAAATGAAACATATTGTCAAGAATCTGAACCGATCAAACCAAAAATGAAATGCGGTGCCAAAACACAACCACGCATTCAAAGCTTTCTATGAAATCTGACAACGTCAAACACAAGAAATTCAATTACTCTGATAAATGAGAATTCTGTACATACTGAAATAATTTGTAGATCTCGTTAATTACTCAATATTAAACCCACATAACACTTCTCTTTTCTAGAGACATGAATTATCTTAATAGGAATTCTATAGTACTCTTTCTCGACTCCCTTCTAGTACCAACACTGGCTGAAGTAGTACTGAAGACACTTGATATTCGGCCTTAGTCATGTTATTACTCCAAATATTCATGCACAAAATTAGAAATGTCGAGTCCTAAACTCGATCACTAATACATTATTTCTATGAGTTTTCTTGCAACATTTTTTTATAGTCTCTGGGTTTTCTGTTACAGAAATCTTTACTCTAATATAATATCATTCATCAAGTTTGACCTGAAATTTACAACCAGATGCTAACCCTCACTGTACTCGTTTAGCTTGCATTTCACTAACACTTTTCTCAACCGTACAGACTTGCAATAAAATTTCAGTTTTCAATCTTGAATTCGGCTAAGACCGATCTTGTTAACAAACAAATTCAACCATGTAACCATCATCCTCAAGGTAAACGAGGTTTTCTTAACCAAACACTTGTAACTGCTTTTAATCTTTCTCAAAGACCAACAATGACTAACTCGAAATCTTTTAATAGCTCAAGTCAATTATGCTACCTCAGACTCTGATCTCTATCCATGACATCGGATATTTTAATCTATCACACTATCTTATAGTCTCAAAACACATTATTGAAAAATCGAGAATTCTCTACCCGAGTTTAATCTGAAGTAAATTTAATACCTCGGTTAACAACACTCCCAAACATTCAAAACTCTGCTAGTATATAATAGACCATTTTAATTTCCATGAAAGTGATAACTTTATCAATCAAATAAATTTTAACTCATGACGGTCTTCTAAAATATGCATTTTTTCAGACTACCTGACTTTTTACCATGAAGAAACAAAATTTTGTTCCCAGACCTGAAAATAAACTCGGACATAAATATCTCATTTAACCTTTCGAGCAAGTAATCCGCACAAATTGAACAACCGAATCACCCTCAATCATCAATCACTAATAATTCAAGAAACCCCTTCATACTAATAACATAATAAGTCGAACATACAGCCCTTTTATGATTCTTTCATAACACAAATCAAAATTCTCAATGAATTGGTTTTATTTGACCAGACCATATGGTCTCTTGCTAATCCCAATAGAAATCAAGATTACCAGTAAATGAAACTCATTACACAATCTGGACTTGAGTTACCACAATCTATATACTGGCAAACTTCAACTCTTTTTACGAAAACTAGAAAATGTCACATCAATATCACCTTATTTTCGTGATCAGGCTAAAAATATAATCATAATAAACACTTTTAACTCTAACCCAAGAATATCCCATACAATGAACCATGTTCGATACATATTAACAACAGGAATGACCAGAGATTTGAGAAATTTACTTTCAATATATGAATACATATGAAATTTCCAAAGTCATAGTTCAGATGAAATAACTAACAAAGACAGTAACGATTCCCTAAAAAAAGGAAATCTACAAGAGGATACTACCCAGACTCACTGGAATCAAATGCAACAAGGACCACATCCTGTTCATACATATGTACCGAAACAGAGTACCATCTAGAAGAAACAAAATCAAAGCTTCACACACATTTCCTCATCAACTATTTCTGTCATCACAAATCCCATATTATCCTCTTCACTAAAGACGATCAGTTCTGAGGAGATCTCAATCATTACATTTTTTTCGACCTCGTACCTGAGTAATTTGATTACCAAAGTAAATTTCTTCCCTAACTGTGGCAGTACAATACTCAAATAATATTTTTGTCAACCTAATACTTTTCTAGCTCTGGCTTTACTTATCAACTCACTCTCAATCTCTAATCATGTTTACAATCATTCTACCGCTGAACTCTTTTGGTCTCATACTCGTGAGCTTATTTCAGCACAAATCTCATGAAATCCTTTATAAACACCACTCTGGTAAGGGGGTGAGGTCGTAGGGCCTTTGACTCGACTCTCATATACATATGCTTATGACACAAATTTCATCATCATAGCAACACCATCACCATCATGTCATTCATTTCAGGAAAAATTATCTTTCATATTTATATTTCACAATTTTCTGATTATCTTATTCAATCAAGTTCATTTAATTAAACATATCAAGCACATAATATCATATGAGGGCCAACAAACATGGATGAATATACATTACAATTGAAACTTTGATTTCGTACATCCTCATATGCATGTCATTACAATCATATAAATCTATCCGAACAATTTAATGCATTTATTTAAGCTATACGAGCTTGCCAATCCTAATCATTCAAATAATTATACATGAACATTCTTTCTACCTATATTTTTAGTAAGTTATCTAAACACATGCATTCACTCAAACAAATAAATCATATACACCATGGGATTGTCAATCAACCATAGATAAGCTCATTATGCCATGTACACATTCTATTTCATGTTTCTCATATCACAAACATGTATATATATACATTTCATGAATTCTTATTCGTACCCTTTCGAGATTCAATTCATCATAACTGCACTTTATTAGAATACCTTCATATCTCTTTCTACGTGATTGGGTGTATCTCGGTTGGAGAGTACCTTGCCTACACAAGATAGTTCTCATTCGCGTCGGGAGACATCACACTATCATGAATCTGTGGCATGTATAGCTAGAATCTTACACGTGCTAGGTTAGTCCGAGAATCGACTAAACCATAGCTCTGATACCACTAAATGTAACACCTTTTACCCATGTTCGACACAGGGATAAGGTACGAGGCATTACCGGACTTAAACATGCACATTCATGCAAAAATCGAGCTACAAAATTTTAATCATACCAAAACTTTTCATACACATGCATAATGTCTCATACACGGGCTTACGAAACCCAAAACATTTATTGAAATTAGTTGGGGAATAAACCAAGAACCTTAGAGAGTTTTGGGAAAACTTACAAAATTTTTCCATGACACAAAGTCACATACCCGTGTGGACACAAGGACACACTCGTGTGCCTTCAACACACCCGTGTCCTCAGGCCGTGTAACTCTCTGACTGTCAGTCAGTGAATAAATTGAACCACAAGGCCAAGCCACATGCCCGTGTGCTAAGGCCGTATCCCCCACACGGTTGAGACACACGGTTGTGTCTCAACCCGTGTGGCCAACACTTAGGCTATTTTCCAAGCCTTTAAGTTTCCCTTAATCCTTCACATCTTTATTTCCATATTACACAATTAATTCATGGTCATGACCTTCTAGATTTGGTCATAAAACATTCATCATGCACATATGTCTTAATACCAATCATGCATACCTTACAAGCATAATCACATCACAAGCACTAGAACTTAGCATGGATAGATAGATTTACAAACCATAATCACTATGAGCCACACCTCATGGCCATATATAAGTAACGCAATGTAAGCCAATACCTTTGGCTAATCATAATAATGGCTAACATAAAAATTAAGTCCCTATACATGCCACTCACACGAAAACACTTAACACATATGGGTCAATACTTCAAAGGCGATGGCTTGATAGTGTGATGCTGCCTCCGACGATCTCCAACCCTGAGCTAACCTGCCAACTAAAGAAAAGGAAAGGAAGGGATTAAGATTTATAGCTTAATAGGACTGCATGAAAATAATAAGCAATTTATCAACTTGCTTCTCAAGATAATACAACCCTTTTTGCATTTTTACTCATGTTCCAATCAAGTTGTTTTCTAGAGTCATAGTTACTAAATTATTTATATCTAGAGCTACGGAACTCCAAATTAACATCCGCTAATTTTTTTGAAACTAGACTCACATATCTTACCACAAAATTTTTAATATTTTTTGTCTAGCCAATAAGTACAGTTTATTCCTTAAAGTTACCCATTTTTCGTTGTCCGACAATTCTGACCCCTCTTCACTAAAAATTAACTATCTCATAATACGGGACTTGGATGATGTTCCCATCTATTTCTATTGAAAATAGACTCATTAATAATTCTAATCAACTATATTATACCCCATAATTATTATTTTTACAATTTATAATGATTTTCCCAAATCGGGATAGGGGATTTCGAAATCATTCTGACTAGGTCTCATAACAATTTAAATATTTCATAATATGAAACTCTTTTGCTTACAATGTTTCTTTTATGTGAAACTAGACTCATTAGTCTTTAATTTTATATTTTATTAAGCCTCTAACTCAATTTACATAATTTTTGGTGGATTTTCAAAGTCAGACTATTGATGTTGTCCAAAACTTTTTTGGTGTAAATTAATGATACTAAGGTTATCACACCTTTTTTATTCATTTTCACCACATAGGTAAAAATATATGTTTATACATCATAGTTATAGACCTATAATCACATGGTCATCACAAAATCATTCTCACAGGCATGATTTACCTATTAACATCTTCACCAAATGTGCATCATAAACAAAAATCATTTCTCATGAGCCTGGCATACATACCTGTGTTACTCAACATGCTCATATTCATTCCTTACTAATCATACAACATGAATTGAGTTCACATCTCATCAATTTCATGTAAGTATCTGTACCACTCACAATATAACCATAAGCTCTATCATTTCAATATATACCATAAATCTCTCGTTGAACCATTTGGAATACAACAGGCTATTCACTAGGCCTAAATATGGGATAAGATGCTGACACCATGTCCCAGACATGGTCTTACACTGGCTAGCACATTAAAGTCAATGACATGTCCCAGACAGGTCTTACACTGACCTTCATATATTGAGGTCGATGCCGTGTCCCAGACAAGTCTTACACTGGCTCTCATCTATCGCTGTCAATGCCATGTCCCAGACAGGTCTTACACTAGCTTGTATATCTCGAGGCCGATGCATGTCCCAAACATGTCTTACACTAGCTCTCGTCTCAATGTCGTTGCATGTCCCAGACATGTCTTACACTAGCACACATATCACCCAATGTCATGACATGAATATCCAAATCTATTCCTAATGTTCAACCGGGATTCTTTATTACATTAATCTCCTAACATGCATCCTCATATTCACAATCAAAGTAATTTATGCAATATCAATTCAATCACACATCATAACAATGTAGTTGCATTATTAACATACAACTTACTTGTTTCAATGGAATGTCATATTCCATCAACATATAATTAAATACAATTATACCAAAATAGATTTCAAGTAAATTAACAATAACATGGATAACATGTTTTTTTAGTCACACAGACTTACCTCGAATGTAATTTCAGCTAATTACTCCATTTAGTCCATAACCTCGTACTTTCTGACTTAAACCCGAATCTTGGTTTTATTGATCTATAATGTATAAGTCTGGTTTAGACCCTAGTCGAAATAGTGGTTTTGGGACCACATATCCGAGTTAAAAAAATTTAAATATTTTTTTCCTTGTTTATGATATGTGAAAGAGCATATGTGAAAGTCTCGCATGAAAATTTGAATATTTGTGTGCTTAATTTAATAAAAGGACCTAATCGCATAAAATGTAAAAGTTGCCTACTACTTGCTAAAAGTGCCTATTTGACTTGTCTTTATAATTTTGAGGTCCTTATGAGGTTATTTGACCATTGAATGAATTAAATGACATAAAAGGGCATTAGTTGGTGGAATTTTAATGAATTATAATAAGGTTAAATTGGTAAAAAGCATATTAATGTTATATTAGTTAAAACCAAAGTTAAAAATCATCTTATTTCTATCATCCTTGGTCGAAAATACAAGAAAAAGAAAAGAGAAAAGAATAGTTAGGGTTCGGCACTTGCAAGCTTTACTTTAGGTAGATTTTTACTTCGATTTTTTATAATTTCTATGTTTTTGTAATCGTTGCTTAGTATACTATAATGCTTGTCTCAATTTTTTATTTTGATGATGATTTTTAAATGTGACATGGATGAATTAATGACCTTATTGTTATTATATGATGAAATATGAAAGTTTGATGTTGGGTTTATATGTTTTGTCTTTGGATTTTTTATGATTTTGAGTAAAATGGGCTAAATTGTAAAATTTGTAATTTGAGGGATTAAAATGTGAAATAAATGAAATGTGTGGACTTGTATGAATGCTATGAATATTCAGACAAACATGAGTATATGCAAATTATGTGTATTTTGTGAATTGATGAAATAGGGACTAAATTGTCAAAATGTGAAAATGTGAAGGCTAGTCTATAAAGTGCCCTAAATATATGTTTGTGGATTGATTTGAATGATTTGGTAAATAAAAGAGTTAAATTTGAATTTATATAGATCGAGAATTAAAGAATACAGAATTAGATCGGGGAAAGTCGAAAGTCGTCGAGTAGTTGATTCAGTCTATCCGAATCCGTATGAGGTAAGTCTATAGACAAATAAATGTATTTGAAATGGTTTAACTATGCATATATGTTATTGAACTACGATGAATAGCTTATTGTCTTGAATAAGAGACATCCGAGAAAGTACCGACAAAGTTCTGACATTCGAAAAGTCCCGTACGAACCTTAGGAATAGTTAAGATACATATGTCATGACATAGGATCTGATATTTGTTTTCGTGTAAGACCACGTTTGGGACATTGGCATCGACTTATGTTTTACGTGTAACACCACGTCTAGGACGTTGGCATCATATTTGTTTTCCTGTAAAACCCTATCTGGGACAGTGGCATCGATATTTGGTTACATGTAAGACCACATCTGGGACGTTGGCATTGAATATGCTTTTCGAGCTATCCACGTATCCTTATGTTTCCAAATGATTCAAACGAGGATTCAGAGAAAATGAATCAGTATGTGAAAATAAATTCGATTCAAGTACATTTGATATGAGTATCATATTTGATATTGAAAGGTAAGTATATGTTCTTTAATGAACAAAAGATGATATGTGGTAAAAGCATGAGAAATTATGCTATATGTGATATGGAAATTGAAAGATATGAAATGTATATGAATATGGAAGTTGCGATAGTTTATGACTTGAGTTATATGTGATTTGATGATGACTTAATGATTAATGTGTTAAGTTTATTTGTATATGGCTTACTAAGCTTTTCTAAGCTTACTCTACGTGTCTTTTAACTATTTTATAGATATCGTAGTTACGAGAAGCTCGGGGATCATTGTGGATCATCACCACACTATCGAACCTTATTTTGGTACTTTGAAATTGTATATATTAAAGTATGGCATGAATAGGCTAGAAGTTGTGGGAATATGTTTTGTGATGTATATATTATACCATTTGATATGGCTAACTTATGTTTGAACTTATGGTTTGAAAGGTTATATAAATTATATGGTATGTTTTGAATGACCAAAAGAAATAGTCAATGATGAGAATTTTTGGTAAGCTTCAGCATGTGATTGAGTAATGTAGGTTTTGGTATTGAAATTTGTTGAAATTGGTGTACAAATATGCTTCTTTCATTGCTTGTAGGTTTGACCCAATTGGGGTGGCAAGTTGGCTATTCAAATGGCCTATTTTTGTCCACACGGGCAGAGCCACGGATGTGTGTCTCAGCCGTGTGTGACACATGGCTATGTTGCACGGCTGTGTGTCCTCTGGGGTACCCTAAAATTGTAAGTTAAGTTCGAGCACAGCCAAGGCACATGGGCGTGTGGCTAGCCATGTAACTCAAGTTAGTTCCAACCACAGCCAAGGCACACGGACGTGTCTTGTGGCTGTGTGAGCAAGTCAGTATATATGCCATGTTTGGATATGGCTTAGACACACGGACATGTCTACTTACACGGCCTATTCACACGGGCGTGTGACCTATTCAACTTTGAAAATTGTTTAAGTTCTGAAAATTTTTATATGAGCTCGGTTTAGCCCCGACCCCTTTCTAATGCATGTTTTAGGTCTTAATGCCCTATATAAGGGACTTAATATTAATGTTTGAATTAAAATGATATGATGTTTATAAAATGAATGTTAATGTTCCGTTTTGTCTAGTAATGTCTTTAACCCTAGTCCAGTGACAGATACAGGTTAGGGGTGTTACATTTGGTTGGTATCAGAGCTATGGTTTAGTCAGTTCTAGGACTACCATAGCGTATGTGAGTCTAGCTATACATGTCATATTTATGAACTGCGATAGTGTGATAAATCCTGACCTTGAAATGTGCTTTTATATAGCAAATGGATCCCAAACGAGCCGTAGCGGACGATGTCGAAAGCAATACGCCTGCTCCTACACAAAAAACAGTGCCATCCAATTTTAGACTGGCTATGAGTAGCTGTGATGGTGAGGCTAAACATGCCTACTATCAGATGATGAACGATTGGTTTAGCCAATATATTAGAACCAATCCGGCTGTTCAACAACCTTCACCCCCGGTTAATTCTCCGCAAGCTCCTGTTATACCATCAGTGAATCTGGTTCAGTTAAGTAAGCCTCCGGTAGATAAGATTAGAAAGTATAGGGCCGAAGAGTTCTGAGCTACAACAAATGACGATGCTGAAAAGGCTGAGTTCTAGTTAGAGAACACGATAGGAGTATTTGATGAATTATCTTTGAATCTTGAAGAATGCATAAAATGTGTTGTTTCACTTCTGAGAGATACGACTTACCATTGGTGGAAAACTTTGATGTCGGTAGTTCCGAGTGACTGAGTCACTTGGGATTTCTTCCAAGTCAAATTTTGAAAGAAATACATCAGTCAGAGATTCACCGACCAAAAACATAAAAAGTTCCTTGAGCTTAAACAAGGTCGTATCTCTGTTACAGAATAGGAGCGAGAATTTGTAAGACTGAGTCAGTATGCTTGTGAATGTGTATCAACTAAAGCTATAATGTGCAAAAGATTCTAGGATGGCTTAAATGAATATATTCGTTTGTTAGTTGGGATTCTCGAGATTAAAGAATTTGTTGTGCTTGTTGAACAAGCATGTAAAGCTGAAGATCTCGGGAAAGAGCAAAGAAAAGTTGATTTTGAAGCTAGAGAGGTACGAAAGAGATCATCGGGCAAGTTATTTCAATCAACATCATAGAAATTTTGAGATGATGATAGCCGTTCAAAGGCTAATGTGGGACATTTGAATAGAGATTGTGCTAGATCGCAATCGAACTTCAGAGCTCCAGCTACATCTGTTGCCAGTGTCAGAAATGCTAAATCTGATCGCCTTGAGTGTAAGCATTATGGTAAAAGACATCTCGGTAATTGTAGACTATATGATTGGGTTTGTTTCAGATGTGGATCGTTAGATCATTTTATTCGTGATTGCCCTGAATCTGTTAAGCAAGAAAGTGTGCAAAATTCGAGACTGAGTGGCAATGCTTCTCGTGGTAGACCTCCCAGAAATACGAGAAATGTAAGTGCCAGTCAGAGAGGGACAAAAGATACAGCTGTTAGATCTGAGGCTCGTGCACCTGCCAGAGCCTATACTATCTGAGCTTGTGAGGAAGCTTCATCACTAGATATGATTACAGGTACATTTACTCTTTATGATACTTCTATGATTGCTTTGATAGACCATGGATCTACACATTCGTATATATGCATGAACTTAGTGAATAGTAAGACTTTGCCTATAGAGTCTATTGAATTTGTAGTTAGTGTTTTGAACCCCTAGGCAGATGTGTTTTGGTTGATAAAGTTTGCAAGAATTGTCCGTTAATGTTTTGAGACACTTGTTTTCCGGCTGATCTAATGCTGTTTCCTTTTGATGAATTTGATATAATTTTGGGTATGGATTGGTTAACTTTGCATGATGCTACTGTGAACAGAAAACGAAAAACTATTGATTTGAGATGCAAAAATGATGAAATAGTCTGAATTGAATCTAGTGATTTGAATGGATTGTCTGTTGTGATATCTTCGATGAAAGCTTTGAGTATTGCAAGAAAGGGTTGTGAACTCTATTTTTCTTATGTGATTGATTCAAGAGTATCAGAAAAGAAACTTGAATCAGTACCTGTTGTATGTGAATTTCCTGATGTGTTTTCTGAAGAACTTTCGGGTTTACCTCAAGTTAGAGAAGTTGAATTTGGCATTGAATTGGTACCTAGTACTACTCTGATTTCGATAGCTCTGTATAGAATGGCTCCGACTAAATTAAAAGAGTTAAAGTCTCAGTTGCAAGAGTTAACAGATAGAAGGCTTACTAGACCGAGTTTCTCACCTTGGGGTGCTCCTGTTCTGTTTGTGAAAAAGAAAGACAGTACGATGAGAATGTGTATCGATTATCGTCAGTTGAACAAAGTGACTATCAAAACTAAGTATCCTTTACCTCAAATTGATGATTTGTTTGATCAGTTAAGAGGAGCAACGATGTTTTCGAAAATAGATTTGAGATCAGGCTATTATCAGTTGCGAGTAAAAGACTCAGTGTAACACCTCTAACCCACATCCGTCGCGGGACTAGGGTTAAAGGCATTATTGGACAAATCGGAACATTTAACATTCATTTCATAAACATCATAGCATCATAGATCAAACATCAACATAGAGTCCCTTATATAGGTCATCGAGACCTTAAACATGCATTAGAAAAGGGCCGGGACTAAACTCGAGCTCATACAAAATTTTCTAAAACTTACACATTTCTCAAAGTTGTACAGGTCACACGTCCGTGTGAATAGGTCGTGTGCCTTACACGGCATTAGACATGCCTATGTGTCTAGGCCATGTTAAAATAGGGCATACTTACTGACTTTCTCACACAACTACAAGACACGCCCATGTGTCTTGGCCGTGGTCAACACTGACTTGGGTCACATGGCTAGCCACACGTCTGTGTGCCTTGGCCATGCTCGAGCCTGACTTACAATTGTAGGGTACCCCAGGGGACACATGGCCATGCAACATGACCTTATGTAGTACACGGTGAGACACAGGCCTGTGTCTCTGCCCGTGTGGACGAAAATAGGCCATTTGAATAGCCAATTTGCCACCACAATTAGGTTAAACCTACTAGCATCAAACCAAGCATATATACACAACAACTTCAGTCAATTTCTATACCAAGCCTTACATCATTCATGCCATAACATTATCAACCATTTACATACTCATAACTCAACTCAATTGTGCCAAAGTATGAGACCAAATCATATCAAACATATGGTTTCATAATCTCTAAGTTCATGACTAAATCTCATATCAAAACTTAAACTAAAATCATACCTAATCATATGATTAATACATCATTCAATTCCATGCTCCAAACTTACCACAGGTTCTCAATATTGACCATTTCCTTTAGCCAACCAAAAAAAAAACATACCATAATTGTACATTAGCATCACATACTATAAGCCATTATCAAACTATACGTTCAAACACAAACTAGCCATATCACATGGCTAAATATATACATCACAAAACATAATCCCACAACTTCTAGCCTATACATGCCATACTTTAATTTATACATTTTCAAAATACCAAAATGAGGTTCGATAGTGCGGTGACAATCCTCGACGATCCTCGAGCTCACAATAGCTTCGATATCTATAAAACAATGCAAACATACACGAAGTAAGCTTTCAAAAGCTTAGTAAGCTCGTGCTAAAAATCATCAACAGTATATAAAATATAAGACATCAACACATAAGTAATTATAAATTCTCAATTTATATATCAATTTTATGCCAATACCATCTATATGTTTATACCAATTCAATGAACTTTATATACATAATACCATCTACCACATAGGTATTATACGTACCTGAACCTTCCCGTATTCATTTATTTTCATTCTCACCTCTCATTCGAATATTTTAAGAGTTTCAAAAGATTATTCATGCTTTAAACATCCACACACTTAGTGTTGTAAGGGTTAGCCGAAGCTAAAACGATTCCGTACACTTAGTGTCATCTAAATTAACCGAAGTTATATCGATATCGCACACATAGTACCAAATACAGTTGATTTATCATCGTATTCATCCATAATCAAATATATATACAATCTATGTAAAATCAAATTATCAAAATATACTTGTAACATTAAGTTTTACGTATGAACTTACCTCGTACTTGGAACTGTCGACTCGGTTTGTTTACTCAATAACCTTCGACTTCCCTCAGTCTAAATCTGAATTCTTCTTTTCTTGATCTATATGTATTCAAAATTAACCCTTTTATTCACCAAATAATTCAAAACAATCCATAGACACATATTTAGGGCATTTTGCAAACTAGCTCTCACATTTTCACATTTCGACACTTTAGTCCTTAAATTACAAAATTAGAAAATACACATAATTTACTTGGACACAAGCTTAAAAAAATTTTCATAGCTCTCCTGCAAGTCCATACATTTCATTTATTTCACATTTTAGTCCCTTAAAATAACATTTTTACAATTTATCCCAAATTACTCAAATTCATCAAAAATCCAAAGACAAAACATGCAAACCCAACATCAAGCTTTCATAATTCAACATATAACATCACAAAGCTCATGAATTCATCCATGGCACATTTCAAAATCATTAACAAAATTAGAAATTGAGGCATGGGTTCGGTAGTATAGGAAGCAAAGATTACAAAAACGTAAAAATTATAAAAAACCGAACAAAACACATACCTAAATCACCAAATCAAAGTGCCGAATGTGAAAACTCTTCCAACCCTAATATCCTTTGTGATTTTCAGCCAAAAAGATGAACTAATGGCCTAATTCATGCATTTGTTTTATTTAACATATGTTTAATATGCTAAAGACCAAAATACCCCTTTTAATAAACCATTTAAAATCACATATAATAAGGCCATTTATGTCAATTATCAAATTGAATGGCATAGTATCCACATAAGGACCTCTCATTTACAAAGCCAAGTCAAATAGGCACTTTTAACAAGTAGCAAGCAACTTTTACGTTTTACGCGATTAGGTCCTTTTTCAAAATTAAACACACAAACGATTAAATTTTCAAACGAAACTTTCACACATGCTAATTCACACATCATAAACATGAAAAATAATATCTAAACATTTTTATAACTCAGATTTGTGGTCGCGAAACCACTATTCTGACTAGGGTCTAAATCAGACTGTTACACTCAGACATTCCGAAAACTGCTTTTCGTACGAGGTACTGACACTATGAATTCTTAGTTATGCCTTTCGGATTAACTAATGCACCTGCTATCTTTATGGATTTGATGAATAGAATTTTTAGACCGTATTTAGATCGATTTGTTGTTGCATTCATTGATGACATATTGATTTATTCATGAGATGAAACTAAACATGCTGAGCATCTGAGAATAGTACCATAGACTTTGCATGATAAGTAATTGTATGTTAAGTTTAGAAATTTTATGTTTTGGTTGCACGAAGTTGGTTTTCTGGGCCATATAGTGTCAGCATCAGGTATCCAAGTTGATCCAAGCAAAATTTTAGCTATTTTAGATTGGAAGCCTCCGAGAAATGTCTCTAAAGTCCGTAGTTTTCTGGGACTTGCTGGTTATGATAGACGGTTTGTAAAAGGATTTTCTATGATTACAACTCTGTTAACTAAACTGCTTCAGAAAGATGTGAAGTTTGAGTGGTCCGAAAAGTGTCAGAACAGTTTTGATCAGTTGAAAACTTTGTTGACTGAAGCTCCGGTATTAGTACAACCCAAATCGGGTAAAGAATTTGTGATATATAGTGATGCTTCGTTGATCGAACTGGGATGTGTTCTGATGTAAGAAGGTAAATTCATTGCATATGCCTCAAGATAATTAAAGCCGCATGAAAAGAATTATCCGACGCAAGACCTAGAGTTAGCTGCGATTGTGTTTGCTTTGAAAATTTGGCGCCACTATCTGCTTGGTGAGAAATGTCATGTATATTCTTATCATAAGAGTTAAAAATATCTGATGACTTAGAAAGATCTAAATCTGCATCAGAGAAGATGGTTAGAACTGCTAAAAGACTATGAACTTGTGATTAATTATCATCCGGGGAAAGCAAATGTTGTTGCTGATGCTCGTCGAAAATCATTATTTTCTTTGCATGCAATGAATGATCATTTAGTTTTGTCCAATGATGGTTCAATTTTAGCTGAATTAAAAGCAAGACCTTTGTTCTTACAACAGATTATCGAAGCTCAAAAGATTGATAATGAGATTTTAGCCAAACGAGCTCAGTGTGATTTAGAGTCTGATTCAGAATTCAGAGTTGATAAAGATGATTTTTTGAGATTCTGAGATAGAATTTGTGTCTCGATAAATCCAGAGTTAATTCAGATGATTTTGAGTGAAGCTCACAATAGTCAGTTATCTGTACATCCGGGTAGTACGAAAATGTACAATGATTTGAAACAGTATATTTGGTGGTCCAGAATGAAAAGAGACATCTCTGACTTTGTTTCTAAATGTTTGATCTGTCAGCAAGTTAAAGTTGAACATCAGGTACCATCTGGTTTGTTACAACCGATTATGGTTCCGGAGTGGAAATGGGATCGAGTGATAATGGACTTTGTTTCGGGTTTGCCCCTGTCTCTGAGAAAGAAAGATGTTATCTGGATTATAGTTGATCGACTGACGAAATCAACTCATTTTATTCTGGTTCGATCCAATTACTCGCTTGATAAATTAGCTGAGTTATACATTTTCGATATTATGAAATTGCACGGTGTGCCATTATCTATAGTATCAGACAGAGATCCGAGATTCACATCATGATTCTGGAAGAAATTTCAAGATGCTCTGGGTACTAAATTGCACTTCAGTATTGCTTTTCACCCGCAAAAGGATGGTCAATCCGACCTGATTATCTAGATACTCAAGGATATGTTGAGATGTTGCATTCTTGAGTTTGAAGGTACGTGGGAATAGCATTTGTCTTTGATTGAATTCGCTTATAATAACAGTTTTCAATCGAACATTAAAATGGCACCATACGAAGCTTTATATGGTCACATTAAAGTTGATGCCGTGTCCCAAATAGGTCTTACACTGACTTTCATATATTGAGGCCGATGCTATGTCCCAGACAGGTCTTACACTGGCTCCCATCTATCGGTGTCGATTCCATGTCCCAAACAGGTCTTACACTGACACAAAACAAGCTGCTGCCATGTCCTAGACAGATCTTACACTAGCTTGTATATCTCGAGGCTGATGCATGTCCTAGGCATGTCTTACACTAGCTCTCGTCTCAGTACCGTTGCATGTCACAAACATGTCTTACACTGGCTCTTATAATGTGGCCGATGCATGTCCCAGACATGTCTTACACTAGCACACATATGACCCAATGTCATGGCATGAATATCCAAATCTATTCCTAATGTTCAACTGGGAGTCTTTATTACATTAATCTCTTAACGTGCATCCTCATATTCATAATCAAAGCAACTTATGCAATATAAATTCAATCACACATCATAACAATGTAGTTGCATTATTAACATACAACTTACTTGTTTCAATGGAATGTCATATTCCATCAACATATAATTAAATACAATCATAACAAAATAAATTTCAAGTAAATTAACAATAACATGGATAACATGTTTTTTTAGTCACACGGACTTACCTCGAATGTAATTTCGGATAATTACTCCATTTTAGTCCATAACCTCGTACTTTCTAATTTAAACCCGAATCTCGGTTTTATTGATCTATAATGTAACAGTCCGGTTTAGACCCTATTTGAAATAGTGGTTTTGGGACCACATATCCGAGTCAAAAAATATTTAAATATTATTTCCGTGTTTATGATATGTGAAAGAGCATGTGTGAAAGTCTCATATGAAAATTTGAATGTTTGTGTGCTTAACTTAATAAAAGGACCTAATCGCATAAAATGTAAAAGTTGTCTGCTACTTGTTAAAAGTGCCTATTTAACTTGGATTTATAATTGTGAGGTCCTTATGAGATTATTTGACCATTGAATGAATTAAATGACATAAAAGGTCATTAGTTGGTGGAATTTTAATGAATTATAATAAGGTTAAATTGGTAAAAAAGCATATTAATGTTATATTAGTTAAAACCAAAGTTAAAAATCATCTTATTTCTATCATCCTTGGTCGAAAATACAAGAAAAAGAAAATAGAAAAGAATAGTTAGGGTTCGGCACTTGCAAGCTTTGACTTAGGTATGTTTTTGTTTCGGTTTTTAATAATTTCTACGTTTTTGTAATCGTTGCTTCATATACTATCAAGACCATGTCTCAATTTTTTATTTTGATGATGATTTTTAAATGTTCCATGGATGAATTCATGACCTTATTGTTGTCATATGATGCAATATGAAAGTTTGATGCTGGGTTTATATGTTTTATCTTTGTATTTTTGATGATTTTGAGTAAAATAGGCTAAATTGTGAAATTTGTAATTTGAGGGATTAAAATATGAAATAAATGAAATGTGTGGACTTGTATGAATGCTATGAATATTCGACCAAACATGAGTATATGCAAATTATGTGTATTTTGTGAATTGATGAAATAGGGACTAAATTGTCAAAATGTGAAAATGTGAGGACTAGTCTATAAAGTGCCCTAAATATATGTTTGGGGATTGATTTGAATGATTTGGTAAATAAAAGAGTTAAATTTGAATTTATATAGATCGAGAATTAAAGAATATGAAATTAGATCGAGGAAAGTCGAAAGTCGTCGAATAGCCGCTTCAGTCTATCCGAATTCGTATGAGGTAAGTCTATATACAAATAAATGTATTTGAAATGGTTTAATTATGCATATATGTTATTGAACTATGATGAATAGCTTATTTCCTTGAATAAGAGACATCCGAGAAAGTACCAAAAAATTTTCGGCATCTGAAAAGTCTCATGCGAACCTTAGGAATAGTTAGGATACATATGTCATGACATAGGATCTAATATTTGTTTTCGTGTAAGACCACATCTGGGACGTTGGCATCGACTTATGTTTTACGTGTAAGACCACGTCTAGGATATTGGCATCATATTTGTTTTCGTGTAAGACCCTGTCTGGGACAGTGGTATTGATATTTGGTTACATGTAAGACCACGTCTGGGACGTTGGCATAATATATGCTTTCCGAGCTATCCGCTTATCCTTATGTTTTTGAACGATTCAAACGGGCATTCTGAGAAAATGAATCTGTATGTGAAAATAAATCTGATTCAGGTACATTTGATATAAGTATCATATTTGATATTGAAAGGTAAGTATATGTTCTTTAATGAACAAAAGATGATATGTGGTAAAAGCATGATAAATTATGCTATATGTGATATGGAAATTGGAAGATATGAAATGTATATGAATATGGAAGTTGTGGTAGTTTATGACTTGAATTATATGTGATTTGATGATGACTTAATGTTTAATGTGTTAAGTTTATTTGTATATGGCTTACTAAGCTTTTATAAGCTTACTCTGTGTGTCTTTTAACTATTTTACAGATATCGTAGCTACTAGAAGCTCGGGGATCATTATGGATCATCACCATACTATCGGACCTTATTTTTGTACTTTGAAATTGTATATATTAAAGTATGGCATATATAGGCTAAAAGTTGTGGGAATATGTTTTGTAATGTATATATTATATCATTTGATATGGCTAACTTATGTTTGAACTTATGGTTGGAAAGGTTATATAAATTATATGGTATATTTTGAATGACCAAAAGAAATGGTCAATGTTGAGTCTTTTTGGTAAGCTTAAGCATGTGATTGAGTAATGTAGGTTTTGATTTTGAAATTTGTTAAAATTGGTGTACAAATATGCTTGTTTCGTTACTTGTAGGTTTGACCCAATTGGGGTGGCAAGTTGGCTAATCAAATGGCCTATTTTTGTCCACACGGGCAGAGACACGGGCATGTGTCTCAGCAGTGTGTGACACATGGCTATGTTGCACGACCGTGTGTCCTCTGGGGTACCCTACAATTGTAAGTCAGGTTCGACCATGGCCAAGGCACACGGGCGTGTCTTGTGGCCGTGTGAGCAAGTCAGTATGTATGCCCTGTTTGGACATGGCTTAGACACACGGGCGTGTCTAAGGCCGTGTAAGGCACACGGCCTGTTCACTCGGGCGTGTGACCTGTTCAACTTTGAAAATTGTTTAAGTTCTGAAAATTTTTGTATGAGCTCGGTTTAGTCCTGACCCTTTTCTAATGCATGTTTTAGGTCTCAATGACCTATATAAGGGACTTAATATTAATGTTTGAACTAAAATGATATGATGTTTATAAAATGAATGTTAATGTTTCGTTTTGTCTTGTAATGCCTTTAACCCTAGTCCGGCGACTAATAAGGGTTAGGAGTGTTACATATAATGATAAAATTTACTACTTTAATCATCATATTAACCAATATATTCCATAATTTATACTTTGGCAAAATGACCATTTTGCCCCTAGACTTTACAAAAATTATGATTTTGCCCTTATGCTCGTAAATTGATTTTTATCAAATTTTCTCACTACCCAAGCCTAGTCGAACTCTTTTTATACTAGGAGCAGCCCACAGTTCTCATTATTACTCTTACTTATCACTCATTTTGCCATCTTTACAAAATGGTCCATATTAGGTGTTTTCGTGAAAATCCTTTCACAAAAGTTGTTTATTACACAACCAAGACTCATTTTCTTCCAAAAAATTCAGCAAACAACATAAATCCTTTCATGGCAAATCCCTAGACTATCAACCATTTCACAAAATAGTCCCCCCATTAGCTAGTTCATGCTATAAGGGTTCCAAAAGTACCAAAATCATCAAAAATAACCATTTAAATCACTTACTTGAGAGAGGAATAAGTGGATGAAAGTTTCAATCTCCCATGGCTATTTCTTGGAGGAAAAATCGGTGGAAGAAGGAAGAGTAAAAAGATGACAATATTTTTCTCTTTATTTTATTTATTTTGTCAAATACACCACCTAATGCCAACCACCCTTGATTTTTTTTTTTTTACTTTCTTTGTCTCAATGGCCGGCTATGCCTTAAATATTGGCCTATTCATTTAACAATAGAATTACTCTTGTTTTTCTCTATAATTTGTCACTACATTTTATTTGTCATATCAATTCTTTGTTTTTACCATTTGATTTCATTAATTCATTATACAAACATCCTATTCAATTTAAGAGTATTTCCTATTATTTAGTATAGTTAATAGGATTATAATAACTTACTCAATTTCTTACAAATTTTCAATCCCTATGGAGGTGATACTTACTTATCATTTTATTACTTGAATGACGTGTACAATTGCACAATTGGATTAGTTATTTACACGCAACACCTTAGTGGCATCATCCTCGATGCCTATTGCACGGAAGTATTGGTCCATCCCTTATAGAAAATTTTCCACATCTCTCGTAGACTTTGTCCCCCCAAACTCTTTTGACTTAGGGAGATCCATCTTACGTTGTTTAGGAAATGAAACCAGCATCCCTTTTCCAACAATAGCTCCGTACAGAGCAAGCTCACCTTTGAGCTCCTTATTCTTTACCATCATGGCCTTAGTTTCCTCCTTCAAAGCCATGACCATCACTTCAAGGGCATCATCTCTCTTAGTTAGCTTCTTGATTTGATCATCTATAGCGGTATTGAGGGTTGTTCTCATCGCACACCGATTGGAAATAATAGTCTCTATCACAAAGTCCCTGTGCTACTCTCTAATCGAGTCTAACTTACTAGTGCATCCCTGAAGTACTTTGAGTGTTTCCTTCGTACTTTCCACGGATTCCTTGAGATTGGTCACCTAACTACCAAAGCCGACAACATATCCATAATATGCTATTTTCCTAGACCTCCCACAGGTCTCCATTGGGACATTCTACTTGTCTCATCCTTTTGCCATCTCAATCAATGCCTTCGAAGACTGGCTCTGATACCAATTGGCATGGAGATAGATATTTAGTCTGACAAACTGTGCAACCTTAGGCAATTTCTTGTGTTCAAATCTAGCCTAAGTCGGTCTACTCTTAGAAAATGTTAATTCTTGAAAAAAATTCTCTAAGGCACTAAAGCAAAGCAGAAGCGAACTCGAAAGAAAAAAAAAAGCTATGAACGAACAAAAAGCTGTAGAAAAATAACTCATACCAAGTGTTTGAGTAAATGCTCTCAATAGTATTCATTTACTTTGAAAGATTACAGCTAAGTGAATACAAATGAGGAAGACAACCTTTATTTATAGTTGAGCACCCCTAAAACTAACGCTACAGATTGAGTTACATCAACGGTCGAGATTAGAATCTATCTACAATTAAGAGTTCTAAGAGATTTAAACTTTATACAATCTTATCCTGTTTAGATTTATACTATTTACCCTGGTAATTCTAGTTTTACTGGAGTGTTTCATTGGGCCATCAATGCTTCAAGTAGATGGACTTCTTCATGGATTCCACGTGGCTGGCCAGTTCATATAGGTTAAATGAGACCCATTTAAGAAGTTGACATCTATTAGACGTTCTATGTACAACGGTGACAGACTATGATCTGCCGCCCGTGACACAACCACATTGTTCTAACTCAAAATAAAGACATTATATCTTAGAAATAATGTTACCTGATTATCCTAAACAATAGAGAGAGAATAAACTATTATTAAGGCAATTTCTACTAATCGTCTTACCTTTATTAACTATAATTTTTTACAATTTCCAGATACAATCTAATTTTTCATACAAAACAACCTTACCACAAGATTTGTAATGCCAAACAAGTAATGCAATATCATAAACAATTTTTTTTTTAAATTATTTGATGTACCAAAATAATGTCGATAAATTATTGTTTTAACTTTTGTCCTTTTACTATTCATTTTCCAACCACAATAATCGCAATGATCGAGTGCACTTTTATGACAAAGTATTCCTAATAAAATGTGGGACACATAATCGTAGCCTGCCGGATACAATCATAACAACCATTATTGAAGAGCCAATGTAACTGAACGTATAGTTGACTTTTCTCTCCCTAAGATTTATTTCTCACCATCGAGGAAGGAATCTATCAAAGGAATTGGAGCTTGAATCTCTCATACATCATTTGACACTGTTTTATTTGAAGCCTCATTGATGTCATCGAGAGGCTTTTCCATGGCGTTTATGGAAGGGTCATATTGTTGGATAACCAAAATGGATGAAGTAGTGGAGAAATCCGATGAGGCTAAATAGCTCCCAACATGACCTAGTTCAGGACAATCCGAACTCCTGTCCGACAAAGGCATTGCCGGAGACGTTCTTCCAACCAAAAACAGTGTAGAGTTGCTCATTGATCTCAAAGCTGCGATTACGTCTTCTCTGCTTCCCATTGCTATCGCTTCATGTTTTACAGACTCACTGCTTTTGCTTAAATTAAGGAACTCCGAGAAAATCTCGTTGTCTTTCTTGGATTCAGCTCCCACATCAGCCTTGGGAGGATTAAGTGCCGTTTCAGGTTTGGGTGTAAATTTAATAAGGGTGAGCTTGATTCCAGGATGCTCAGCCATCCTCATTCCATATGCAAGGGCTTCACGATCATCTTGGCCGCCGAAGAAAGGAACCACCACTGAGTACGATACTTCACTGGCGACGACTTGGGTGGTGCCACCCAGGCCACGGTCTACAAGGATTCCGACCGAGCAAGGGGCATGTCGGAGGACGCGTTGGTTGACTAGATGGAATGAGTGTCCTAAAGATTCCATTGTTCCATCTACTCTTTGGTGCTTATGGAATGGCATGATAATCAAGGCAGCTCGCTTTCGGTCCGCACTGGTGCAAATATCCTCATGTATGCTATTCAATGGTGAGATTGCAGTCATCGGGCGGATAACGACGCTTCTTAGCTGCTGATAGGCCTCGAATGCAATCACCATTTGATTTTGATCCCCAGGTTTCTTGTTCCAAAAGGGTAGTCCATTTTTGCGCGCCTTGTGGATCATTGAAATGGCCGATGATCGTTCAGAGAGTTCCATAAGATGCATAGCGTATATGCAGAGTTGTCCCTTCTTCCTCGTCCCTCGAGACGATTCAATCAGATTGATCAGCGTTGGGATGTTACGAGTACTATGGAAACATGCCAGGACTCGAAGTTCGCTATCGAGGTCTTGTCGCTGAATCCTTCGATTTTTGTAGGGCTTTCCCTTTCTAGCAGGCTTGTATACCGCCATCACAATCGGTGTTGTGATGAAGGTTGTAAATAATGCCATTAGAACCAAGATAGCGAAAGTTTGGTCGTTTAGCACCTGCAATCGAACAATGCGCACCTTTAGCTGCACTCGAGATAATTTAATACCTATGTTGCGGACATTTTCAAGACACTAATTTCGAATATATATATTACCTTGCGGTCCTTGCCGATATTGAGAACAATGAGTTCCACCAGGCCTTTAGTGTTCATGAGGACTCCAAGTGCCAAAGCTTCGATGAAAGGTACCTTGAACAGCATTGCTAAAACAACTGTGCCAACAATCTTCCCGAAACAAGCAGTGAATATAACAAGCACTAGCAAACCCCATGATTGGGCACCTTCTATAGTTGCAACATTGGTTTTCAACCCACTAGATGCGAAGTAAAGAGGCAAGAAAAGCCCCGAAACTAGATCTTCAATCTTTTCTATCAACACGCCAGCAAATGGACCGTCTTTCGGTATTATTATGCCGACCACAAAAGCCCCAAAGAGTGCATGAATGCCTATTATATCCGTGATTAAACCTGCAGCCAGTACTATTGATAGTGTAATACAAATGTACAGCTCCTTCACTGGCTCGCCCTCGGGGGATCGCCTAGCCATCACTGAAAGTATCGGTTTCAATACAAAAATGGAAAACACAATGAAAGCTGTTCCACAAAGCAGCACCCATACAGAGACAAGATAAGAGCTGTCGGATCCAGAGAGTGCAATAGCGAGTGCAAGAAGTATCCAGGCAACGACGTCATTGACAGCTGCTGCGGACATTGCAATCCGCCCCACATCAGTCGTTAGAAGCTTGAGTTCGGCAAGAATACGAGCGAGGACCGGAAAGGCCGTTATAGAGAGAGCAACCCCCATGAAAACAAGGAAAACTATGTTGCTAACTCCTTTGTTCACTGTGGAACGAAGAACAACCGATGCACCAATGCCTAAAATAAATGGAAGACTGATCCCTGCAACGGCTATTATTAAGGAATTGGTGCCTGTACGACGAATTGCTCGAATGTCGAGTTCGAGTCCCACCAAAAACAAGAAGTAAAGCAGCCCAATGTTGGCTAAGGTGTCCAACACCGTCATGCTTTCCTTGGGGAAAATTATGTCCAAAAACTTCTGGTGTCTTCCCAAGGCTGAAGGACCAAGCAAAATTCCTCCCTGGATATATAGTCATTACTTAGATAACGAACGTTTCCTCAATATAAATAGCACGTAAGCTCAATGTGTTTAGTTATACAAAACTTCTTGGGAACTTAATAGTTGGATAATAAGTTGTTAGTTTTATACTTTTCAGGATAGGTAATCAACTAATCAAACAATTTAACATGGTATTGATACCCTTTTTGCCCATCTCATTCATATTTGAGCTCACGTATAAATTACTTAATTATTGAGCGGGTTTTTTCGATATAATAACAAGAAAAAGTAAGCTAAAAATGACTTACGATGATCTCTGCAATGACTCTAGGTTGCCTTAAAGGTCGAAGAAGGAAAGCAAGGAGTCTGGTAAAACTGACCACCAAAATTATCTGAACAATGAGCAATGGGAGAGCAAAATCAAGTGGGTTTTCTTTCTGAAAAGCTCCATTGGACGTTGCCTTCATCGGAACCGAGCACACAGGGGCAGTCGGGGCAGCGTTGGTAACCATTTTTGAACCATGCAAATAACAATTCCTCTAACAAAGAGCAAAGACAACTGTGAATGAAACTCAAAGGCCTACGCCTCTACTTAGTTCTTTCACTTACTAGGTTTAGATGCATGAGGATTTTAAATCTTTCTTGGCCAACGGAATCGAACTGCAAATACAAATCTCTACTTGTTTTAAACGGCAAGTGAAAAGAATAGTTGAGTTGCTGTAGTTATAGGCAATTTAGTAATGCTGCAAAAACTGTTAATGTAAAAAAAGACATGGGAACCTGATCAACCGGCTAGGTAAAGGGGGTTGTTTAAGGAGATTAAAACACTTTAATGATGTTTATGCCATGGAAAAAACGACTCCTTTGCCTACCTTTTTCCCGTTTCGCTCTCAGATAAATATGGCAAAGAAATGCTACTTTGAACAGTATTAATTTCTATTTATAGTTCACTAGTATCAGGATATATTATACTATGTTATATCATATTATTCATATTGCCTTCATCGAAGCTTGTTATGCATTTCGAGAATTTCTTCTTAATTTCTCATTTTATACTGACCACAGGCTAGATTATTTAAAAAATTAATAAAAATAACAGGCTGCTGAGAGTTTAAAAGTTTTTGGACAATGGCAGATTAGGATCAGGTCTGGTAATTTTGAAGACATTACATAAGGAAATAACTATAATGGGACCCCGAAAAAATTGAAAACGATAGTACACAAATTTGTCAAAAAGCAGTGAAATATCGAATGTAACACGCTTGATTATGGCAGTGAAAAATAACATAAATAAGACACATAAATTGTTAGGTCTATTTCCTGAATAAAAGAAAATATTGTGATTCAAATTTTAATTTGGTATAACGTCTTTTAGAAATAAATGACGTAATTCAAGTTCTCAAAGCTCAAACTTAATAATGTAGCAAAATTAATCTTGCCTCTATTTTTCTTTTTTACATAGTTAAGTATCCAAAATGGAATATGAAGATTAAATTCTATAAAACTAATCAGATTTGCATTTTGCAAATTTATTCTTTATACTGTTATATAATAATTTTGTTGAGCTATTGGTTAGCGCAGTGCCTCGTGCTATGTTCATTGCGGGTATCCCTGCGACAGGAAAGTATCACATACCATTTTTGGTGTTGCATCAAAATTCATGAGTTGTGAATCTTATTGATTGTGGAAGTATGATATTTCATTTATGAATAATGATACATTTGATACAACATATTTTGAAGGTTAGATCGAATTAGATCAAGTAATCAAACCGCTTGAAATAAGGAGATTGAATCGGGATTGCATTGAAAATTTATCTCCAAAGTTCTTACATTATTTTGGACTCTATTAATATATTGTGTATGTTATTTTAGCAATATTTCTTTTTAGGAGAATTGATTGTAATTGATCTAATATAATACTAAGTTTCAAACTCTATTTTCGAAGAGGCTTGTATATGTTTGGTATCGAGAGTTATATAGCGCTTATCTGTTCTTTGAGAAACTTGCAATTGAAAGTGCCTTAAATGTGTAAACATGTTTGTTTCTTGATTATAAACTAAGTTTTTAAAGGGAAAACTTAGAGTTGAGTAATCTAGGACTAAAACGAGTAAGTAATCAAGTCTAGATGCATATGACAACAAAGAAAATAGAGATGATGCGATCACAAGGTAGAATTTTGATAATTTGTGGCCAAATAACTATCAATTTGGTAATTGATCTATCATGATTCTTTGTGGAAAACTAAGCTCTTTTCAACACTTAATGAGCTTGGATTCGAGTAATTTGATGTCTTTTCTTTTTATTTTATAAATTGACTCCCTATAAACGAGTTATCGTTTATAGTAAAATATAATACAAAAAATGATTAAGAAATTAGAACGGCGGTGTCCTAATTTTATGATGTTATAGTAAATAATTATCAATTTACCATTATGTTATGGATGCTTCCATAGATTATTTGTTCTTAATTTTATTAGATTCATTTCGTATTACGTTGATTATTGTTCAAACTTACTTTCGATGTTTGAGACTATTACTATGACCATTTTTATTTTTATTTGATGATGATTTGATATCATGATGAATTGGTACAAGTTGGAATGACTTATATGCTTAAAAGTGCTGTATTTTTTTGGTCTAAAGCAGAGATATTGATATTCATGTTGTAAAAATGATACCTCTGTGATTTTGAAATGTGCAGGAAGTTGAAATCGTAAATTGGTATAGATACCCTATCACAAGTATTGATACTCAGGGTAATTTTATTGATACTTTTTCAGTTGTACCGATATTTTCTTGTGTTTTTATTTTAGACGAGAAACAAAATGCAAGTTTGGTATCGATTTTCCAAGTGGTATCGATACCAATTTTAAAAAAATATCAATACCCATGTTCTAGTATCGATACCTACATAATCAGTTTTGAGGTTTGTTAAGTGAGCCTAATGCATGTTCAATTATTACTATAAGTTCATTTAAAGTATGTTTGGCATGTTCTAATGATGATTGATATATGTGTAAGAGCCTGATTTTTAGTGGTGTCGAAAACAGTGGTTTTGGGACCACAAATCGGATGAGTAAGTTTGTACAATTAGTATTTAAATTATATGAGTCAATAATAATTTTTGTATTAAATTTTGATTTGGTGAACTTAACCAATTAAATTAAAAGTTAGTATAAGTGGTTCGGTTCAAAATTTAAGTGATTATTGAAAATGAGGTATTAGGACCTCGTTTCCGTAATTTAAGGTCGTAAATATTTTTATTAAATATTTACAATATAGTATTATAGGTGAAATGAAGTTTGGTTCGGTAATTTTGATGATTGATTGCTTAATTAATGTAAAAGGATTAAATTGTAAAAGAGGTAAAAGTTAATCGCTATAGATTTAAAATGCTAAAAGGACCAAAATGGTAATTAAACCATGGTCAAAAAGTCCAAGTGGTGGTGGATATGATTAAATCCATCAACTTTTAGGATATTTTCTCATTTAGTCCTAATTAGTTTAGGATTAAATTGAAATTAAGATTGTTTAGTTCAAATTTAAAATAATTAAAGGACTAATTATGCAATTAAACCCTCCTTAAATAGTAATTATACCATTTGTATAGTAGTGAATGGTTTTAGACTTGAAAATGTTAAATATTTGAATGTAAATTAAAAGAGATATAATTGTAATTAGGTAAATAAATAATTTATAACTAAAATAAAGCCAAATTAGAGGTGATTTTTCTTTTTTCTTCTTCCAAAAAACCCGAAACACCATGGTTGAAGCTAGGAAGCATTTGGCCAAGCTTAGGCCCTTTGATTTGGTAAGCAAACCTTACCGTTTTTAGTAATTTTTATATTCTTGAACTCATATTAGCTTAATTTAGATAACTCGAGGACTAATTTGTAAAATTGTTAAATGTTTTGGATTATACCATTGATGGGTTTAAGTTATTCATGAAGTTTTATGAAAGATTATTGAGTTTTGTTATTAGTTAGGACTATTTTATAAAGTAGTTTTTGACGATTTTAACGTTAAGGACTAAATTATTAAAGTGGTAAAATTACTTGTACTTGGTGTGAACTAATTGCAAATAGGGGCTGTATAGAGACCTTTGAATAAACGTTCAAGGTGGGTTTTAAATAAAATTGGTTAATTTGCATGTTTGGGGCTTAAGGGCTACATTGAATAAAAGTGAAATGTTGAGGGCAATTTTGTAAAATGTCAAAAATGACTTAATTGCATAATATGAATTAATTTCACTGTTGAAATTAGTAAATTGAATAAAATTATTATTTTAGATCTTGAACGAGTGAAAAATCGAAGAAAAGAGAAAATTACAGAATAGCCTGTAACAGCCCGTTTTAGTCAAATCAGAACAGTAGTTTTGGGACCACAAATCTGAAGTTAAAATAATTATTTTATTATTATTTTAATGTTTAGAGCATGATATTATGTTTGTGTGAAATTTTTGTTAAGAAATTTTATTGTTTGAATGCTTAATTTGATAAAAAGGACTAAATTGTGTAAAGTGTAAAACTTGTGTTCTATTAGCTAAAGGTATTAAATGACTATGAAATTAAATAATGGAGGTCCTTATGTGGTAATTGTACTATTTTTAAAATAAGTGGACAAATATGGCCATTACTTAAGTGATTTTAATGGTATATGAATAAGGTTAATTTTGTAATCTAGTTAATAAAGAATAATTAAATGAAATAAAAAAAATTATCATCTTTTTAGTCATCATCTTCAACCGTTTGCTAGGGAGAAGAAAGCTAATAAACCGTGGTATAATAATATTTTTACCCCATGCTTGGTATATTTATGAATGATTTTTTCTTTGGTTTTATTGAATTTGATGCTCCTAATCCTTTAATTTCATGTATTATACTCAGGAGAGCTTAGGATAGCAAAAAGAGCGAGAAATGGGCCAAAAATAGACAAATTGAGCCTAAATCAGTGTTTCACATGGCGTAGGCACTTCCACATAGGTGATCCACATGCCTGTGTGTGACACACGGGTAGACCACACGCCCGTGTGTCATGGCCGTGGCGACATTAATCCAAGTCAGAATTGCACACGGCCTGAGCACCTTCACACGGGCGTGGCACACGGCCGTGTCCTTGTTGAGGCCAAGTCTAATTCTACTCGAAAAAGGCCACTTTTGAGGGTTTGGAAGCATTCTAAAGCCTATATAAACACCCTAAAAGAGGATTAGAGGTACACGTAGAGTAGAAGGCAGGAAATACTGAAGGATAGCCATCGGAATCAGCTCGGAGGCAGGATCTACATCAAGACTGAAGATTTCCATCCAATTTCCTAGAAGTTCTTTGGGTTTCTTTATGTTTTGTTATTTTCTAAACTTTGAGTGTTTTCCATTATTGTTATGAACTAAACTCCCTAAATGCCTAAGGGAGATGAAACCTAAAACGGATCTTAGTATTATTTGAGTTATATGATAAATACTCGTTCTTATTCTTAATTGTGAGTTTAACCCTTACATTAATATTCCAAGATATTAATTCAGGTTTTTGATGTGCTTATTCAGTGGAGGAAAAGTCCCTGTTTAAGAGTAGATCATTCATAATTAAGCGGAGTTGCATGCAATCCTAGAGATAGGACGACATAGATCTGTCGGATTAGAGTCAAATCTAATAAGGGAATCCATAGATCAAGTTAATACGACAATAGGGGTTTTAATTAGAAAGAGATTTCGATTAATCAACCTAAAATTAGTTGTTTTAGTCTCGAGAGAGATATTAACATAAATCAGGGATTTCTACGGATTAAGTTAAGTGAATAAATCGTCTAATTCAAAAGTAATAAGTGAAGTCTAGGTGGATTCTTCCTTGGCTATTGTCTTTTCCATTGGTTTTCCTAAAGTATTTTCCAACTTTCATCTCTGTCGTAATCTTAGATAATTAGATAATTAATTTTAGTTTAAAAACACCCTTTAATTCTTAGGCTAGATAATAAAAAGATAGTAATTACTAGTACTTTTAGTCCTCGTGGATACGATATTTTCGGTCTCACCATAACTATACTACTACTCGATAGGTGCGCTTGCCTTAGTAGAATTTTTAGTTAGTTTTGCGACCATCAAAAGCTATTCTTAGGGCTTTCATTCAGCTGAGCATATATAGCTCATTAAAGTACGATTTTTGTCCACATTTTGATGATTTTGATGTTTTTAAGATCATTTGCAACTTAATCTAGCTATCCCAGGGACTATTTTGCAAAACTATTAAAGGTTTAGGGTTTTTTCATTGATGAAATAGCATGTGTTTTGATGTTTAATGGTAGAAAATGTATACTTATTGTTAGATAAACAACATTTGTAAAGTGATTTTTGACAAAATTTTCATTTAGAGATTAAATTGAGAAATGTTAAAATTTTATGGTTAAATTGTGAAATAAATGAAAAATATGGGCTACTAAGGACTTAATTGAAATTCGGCTAGCATGGGTATAGGTTGAATTGCATGAATTTGAATTTTTATGAGATAAGGACTAAATTGTAAAAATGTTGAAATATTAGGGGCAAAAGTGTAAAGTTGCTATAATGTATATTTTAGACTAAATTGAATTGATTGATGATTAAATAAGCTAAATTTGATATTATATAGATCAAGAAAAGCGAAATCCGGATTTAGATCGGGGGAAAAACAAAGTATCAAAATATTCGATTTATTCTGCCGTTTTAACGATCGCGGTAAGTTTGTATGAAATAAGCATTGTTATATTTACGTTTTAAATGCTTTGATTTTGCATAAATTGTGAATATGACCTTGCGGATATGTTCGACAATGATTCGACTACGAGAAATCCCGGTTGAACCTTAGGAATAGATTAGGATACAAATGACATGTCATTAGGGATTATGTGATTTGGGTGCTAGTCCATACGTCCTACTGTTGGCTGAGTTATCCGTCATGTGTTACAGATACTTGTCAGCTTGTATGAGAAGCACTGTGTAGCTTCGTCATGACCGTCAGCTTGTGTGAGCAGACCCGTTGATAGCTCGAAAGTGAGCATTATATGTGATATGAGATTGAGATAGCTTCGGCTACATATATGTGGCACTTAGGGTGCGAGTTTCTCGGGTATCCAATAGTATTTTGAATGGTTCAATCGGTATACGTAAGATATGGATGCGTATGAGATTGATAGCTTGTACAGGTATGTATATGAACTATACAATCATCGAATCGAAGAAGTTGATAGAAATTGTGTTAATCTTTGGATTGAATTCATGTGTGAAGTTATAATTCAAATTTGAATTGCACTATATGATGTTTATGTTATTGAATTGTTGGTTGGTAAGTTTTACTTACTTAGCATACGAGCTTACTAAGCTTTATAGCTTACTCTATTTATTTTCCTATGTTTTATAGTGAATATCAAAGCTAGCTCGGATTGGAAGTCGTCGGAGATCATATCACAATATCGAGCATCAACTTTAGTACTTTTGAATCTATGTTTTTGAATATATGGCATGTATAGGATTATGGTCATTTTGATATATAGTTTGGTAATGAATTTGGTCATTTGGAATGGCTTGTAAATTTTAAGTATTTGGTTTTGAGCATAGCTATGAGAGTTGGTTTATTTTGGTTGATTTGGTTGTGTATATATATATGTAAATGGCCTTTGTCTTGTGCTGATAATTTCTATACTAATGCTTGTGGTGAATGATTGATTTTAGAGAAGTTATATAATTGTGAGTTTATGCATAATGATGCATGTTTGAAAGTTTTCATTTAGTTGAAATGTGAATGTGACTTTGGTATAAATAGAATGGTCTATTTTGTTATTTATATGTATTGTGGATGATGGTATAGAACTAGCATGAATTAGGCTTGATTTAGTTGGTTTGAATGTTTATATATGCTATGTTTTTGTGCCAATTGAATTGGTATAGGTGTGTGCAAATTTGGGTGGAAAAATGGCTTGGTAAATAGTTTATTTTTTTCCACATGGGCAGAGACACAAGCATGTGTCTTCGCCGTGTGTGATACCCGGTTAGAACAACGGAAATGTGCAAGTGTACACAATCGCAACAAGTAATAAAGTGACAAGTAAATATCGAGTTATCGTACCCACAGGGACTGTGAAAAGAATTATTTATGGATGCTATTTAAAACACTTTGGTGAAGAAAAATATTATTTTTTGAATAGGGTGATTAAAAATTAAGATTTTAAACTAAGTAAACTAAATAAATAAATCTCAAGTACACGATTTCAAAATACGATTTTAATCAAAATGACATAATTGTGTTAGATTAATTACATTTCTTAACTTAGAATTATTAAACTCATGTTTATATTGTTACGAATAAATTCATGGCAACTCGGTAATTTGCTAACTTATGAACATACTCACCTACCAAAATCCATTCATCTCTTGACTATATCCCTATGTCAATTCAACCGATTAAACAAAACTTTAATAGCCAAATATGTTATTGCACATACATACATATTAAATTGAAATAATCTCTTGTGCATATCCCTATGTCAATTCAAACGATTAATTAAATCTAATAGGCACAAAAAAGACTATGCGAGGTAACAAAGTGTCCCTACCTTGAAACAATTTAATAACAATAATCTTGCAAGTTATACAAGGCAATTGTATCATCAGACAACGTTGCTAATTTAACCCTTAGCTACCTTAGATGATTAAACATGCATTGATTAAGTATTGTTTCAATTCGTTTAAATAATTAATTCATTAGCTACCTCACAATTGTAATGCAAGAATAACTTAGTCATGATTTTACTTAATCAAGCATCTTACCGAGGCCTATAACAACATAAACACAATTTTAACAATTTTAGCAAACGAAATGCAATCAACATAACACGAATTAAATTAAAGCTAAATTGATTAAATTAACCATTCCAACAACATAAATATTCATAAATATGTTCATCATATCAACAACAAAAATTAAAAAGATAGGGAACATGTAACATCCCGAAATAGGGCCTAAACAGAACAGTGGTTACGAAACCACAAATCTGAGGTAGAAAAATTTATTTTATTATTATTTTGAGATTTATGATATGATTACGTGATTGTGCGAAAATTTCGTGATGAAATTCTATGCATAAAATGCTTAATTTGAAGTTAGGGACTAAATCGAATAAGTTGCAAAACTTGCATTCTAGAAGTTTCTAGTATGAAATTGCTTTGAAATATTAATTAGGAGGTATTAAATAGAAATTTGACCAATTTTAAGTTCATGGAAAAAATTAGGACATGGAAGAAATTTTTAAAAGTTTAGTAAGGAGGGACATTTTGGTCATTTGGATATTAAATGAAATTAAAAGGGAAAAATAACACAAAAATTAGTTATCATCTTCATAGTTGCTGCCGAATGCTCCATCTGATAGCTAGGGCTTCTTCAATTTTCAAGCTCCATAGTAAGTGATTCCAAGCCCCGTTTTTAATGATTTTTACGTTTTTGAGATCCCAACAGCTCGATAAAGCTTATGCTAGCAATAATTTAAGTTAGGGTTCATATTTGGAAAAATACCCATAGGCAAAAAGTGTTTATTTTGATGTTTTATGATAGAATATGAGGTCTTAGATTATGTTAGACAACTTGTGCTACTCGGTTTTAGGTAAAAACGAGTAAAAGGGCTTAATCGGTAAAATACCTAATAGTCATAAGTGCATGTTAGAGTATGAATTTGATGCTGCCATAGAAGGGAAAAATGATCAGCATGTCATAAAACATAAGAAAATAGGTTGAAGTTTAATTTACGAGATTTGGGGTAAAAGTGTAAATATGCAAAAGTTTAGGGGTAAAAATGTAATTTTTCCAAAGTTTGAGTAAATGACTGTTTTGATAAATGTGAATATTAAATAAGTTAAATTTGCTATAATAGATCAAGAAGAACGAAATTCAGGAGTAGATCGGGGAAAAGAAAAAGTAAAGGACTAAATTGTAAAGTTTAGTCACATTTTGTATCGAGGTAAGTTTACAGTAAATAAATGCAATATTCTTATATTTTACATTATTATTTTTAATTTCCAGCATTTATATACTTATTTTTTTGAGAATATTTAAAGTCAAATTAAAGGCGAAGTAGCAGAGAAAAAGCATTAGGAAGCCCCATTTGAACCTTAGGAATATTAGGATATTGGGGTTGACAAGACAGGATAGAAATGAGCCATGTAAGTCCATATCAGATATATGGCTTTGGAGACAGGAATGAGCTATGTAAGCCCATATTATATATATAAATATGGCATTGGAGATAGGAATAATTCATGTAAGTCCATGTCGAAGACATGGCATTGGCAGGACATTGATAGACAGGAACAACCCTAGTATCCTTAGTATTCCGAGTGGTTCATCGGGTCATTGTATATGTTAAATCATAGTGAATTATCAGCAAAAAAAAGAAGGTAGATTATATTTATGAATAGTGAAACGTCAGGTAAGAAAGAAGGTAAGTGAGTAAAGAAGAAGGTAGAAAATGAGAAGTAAAGAAAGTTTATGAGGCTAGGTGACTTGATGTATATTTATTCACTATGTTGAATGTTGTAATTTATTTGCTTGTAAGCTTACTAAGCCTAGTACTTACTCTCTTATTTTCTTTTTCTTATAGTTTTTATCAAGCCACTCGGGGATCGAAGGAAACGTCGGAGACCCGATCACACTATCGAAGAAATTACATTGGTATAGTTAGGCGTTTACGTTTGTGTATGGCATGTATAGGAACTTGGTTTCTTTTGATATGATATGATCAATGAATGATGTGTAAATATTTGCTAGTGATTAGCTAATAGAATGGCTGATGATATACATGTTTAATAGTATGTATGATTAAGTAGTAACTATCACATGAAAATTATGAAAAATGTGAAAGTAACTTAAAAACAGATTCAAGTATCAGAAATAACGTGATTTTGAAAAATCACAAAAATTTGTAGAGACATGGTTTGATAGTGAATAATATATGAAATTAAATCTCATTGTGTCTATTTTCATATGGAATAAGCAAACCAGGTAAAGATTTTGTATTTTATAAGATATCTGAGTTTTAGTGAAATAGGGCCAGAGCGATTTCTAGATCCCCTGTTTCAACTTTAGAAATTCACCATAAATTTTATAAAAATAATTAGGTGGTTTAATTTATATGGTTAGAACCTTTATTGAATCTAGTTTTAATAGAAACAAACGGTATTGTCATATGAACTTTTTACAGGGAGAAAAGTGGTTCGTAGTAAGTAGAGGTCAGTGCAGTTGAATTCTGAAACAGGAGTAACTTTAACTAATAAACTGTACTAATTGGATCAACAAAAAAATTCTAGAAAAAAATTAGTAAATATATATATATGTCTATTTTCAGGGAAAATTTACGGAATTGGATTTCGAGTTTCGTAACTCGAGATATGAATTTTTAAGCAACCATGACGCAGAAAAACAGTTTATTCCGAAAATTAATATAAGTAGTTAGAATTGTTTAAAAAGGTAAAATAAGATTAGTAACACCTCAAGCTTAACTCCAATGACGGTTTTAGGCGTGGGGGCGTTACAGAACAAGAATCAAATTCGGGTTTTTTTCGTGGCTTAACTAGTTTGCTCCGTTCTTCCTTCTCCGTTGTCCTCGTCGACAAAGGTTGCTGTGAAAACTTAATTGCTGCTCCAAATGGCTGATGAATGCCCATTTTCCAAGAGGAGAAATTGTCAAGAGAGCAATGGAATTTGGAATGGAAAAGAAGAGAGAAAGTGGAGAGAAGAGAGAAAAGATGTGAATGCTTGAGATGTGTTGAAATGAGCAGCCAAGGGGGGTTTTATAGGATGAGAGGGCTGCTAAAAATATCCAAAATCAGCAGCCAAAGAGCCCTCCCATGGCCGGCCACACATGTGGCAAGTTTGAAGTTTTCAAACTTGCTATATTAAGGTTGGGGCGAATCTAAAAAGGCACGAATAGTGGAGGGGTTTGTTTGCAGTTTGACGAAGTCTTCAAGGGCATTTTTGCAAGACAATTAATCAGCCAAGCAATCTAATTGGGTCAGCTTGCTGGATGGTTTTGGGTTGCCCAAATCTTGATCGGTTCGGTTCTCTCGGTTCAGCTCAACTGGGCCACTTTTCATAATTTAATTAAAAATAATTTATTTAACCCAAATTAACTTATATTAAAATTAAAATTAATTATATTATGAATTAATATACATAATTTGGACCGTCTTTAGCTGAAAAATTCATTCATCTCAATGCATCAAAAATCGCTTCTCGGTTTTGTGCTTCCAGTAGTGCTTAGCGAGCCAATTTTCACCCTTTGTGCATATCTACCGAACGTGATCAAAATTAATTAAAAATTATTATAAAATTATTTAAAATTCATTATATTAATAATTTAAGTCCAAAATAATTATTTTATAATAATTATACAATTTTCGATAATAATTTTACCGAAACAACATGAATTTGAGTTAAAAAGGGCATGAAAAAGTGTATATTTTCATGTTTCCAATGGTCAGGTGCATGGCCGTGTGTCCCTTAGTGTTGAATTAAAAATCAAGTTATTATGCTCCATATAGCCTAGCACACTGGCATATGACTTGGCCATGTGGCATAAGTCAGTATACCCTACAAGTTTGGCACGACCTAGCACATGACCTGGCACACGGGTGTGTGTGACCATTTCAAAGGGCACACGAGCTGGTCACATGGGCATGTGGTTGGCCATGTTACCCAAGTCAAAGAGTTACATAGGGTCAGATACGGACTGGGACACAACCATGTGATCCCATTTCAAATGTCTACATGGCTGTGACACGGGCATGTCTTTGGCCGTGTGAGACACACGGCCAGGCCACACGGGTGTGTGTCCCTTGTAGTTTGGAAAAATTTTCTAAGTGTTCCAAAAATTTTCTAAGTTATCGGTTTAGTCCCAAACCACTCCTAATGCATGTTTTGGGCCTCGTAGGCTCGTATTAGGGACAATGTGAATGATGTTGAATGACAATTACATGAAATTTGACAATGTATGTGAAATGTATGTTTAATTGTATAATATGTCCGGTAATGCTCTGTAACGCTATTTCAGCGTTGAATACGGGTGAGAGGTGTTACATTTATTGGTATCAGATCTACAGTTTAGTCGATTCTAGGACTAACGTAACGTATATGAGAGTCTAGCTATACATGCCATATATAACCTGTGATAGTGTGATATCTCCTGACAGTTTAAATCGTGTTTTTATATAGTAAATGGATCCCAATCGAGCTGTAGCTGATGATGTTGAAATTAATGCACCAACCTCCATTCACGGAGTAGTGCAATCTGAGTCGAGACCCGTATCGAGTAGTCAGGGAGGTGAGCCCAAAGAAGCCTTCTTCCAGATGATGAGCGAGTGGTTTACTGAGTATGTCCAAACTAATCTGGCTGCTCAGCAACCTCCACCCCTACCTAATCCTCAACTGGTTCCAGTAGCTCCTCAAGGTGTAGAATTTTTACGATTGAATAAGCCGCCATTGATAAAATTAGAAAATAGAGGCTGAAGAATTCAGAGCTACTGTTGATAACGATCTTGAAAGAGCTGAGTTTTGGCTCCAGAATACTATTAGAGTGTTTGATGAACTATCCTGCACACAAGTTGAATGTTTAAAATGTGCCGTTTCACTTTTGAGAGACACTACGTATCAATGATGGAATACTTTAGTATCGATAGTGCCAAGAGAATGGGTCACCTGGGAATTCTTTCAAGCCGAATTCAGAAAGAAATACAACAACTAACGGTTTATTGACCAAAAACGCAAAGAATTTCTAGAGTTGAAACAGGGTCGCATGTCTGTAACTGAGTATGAGCGAGAGTTTGTGAAACTCAGTAAGTATGCTTGAGAATGTGTTTCAACTGAGGTGATTATGTGTAAGAGATTTGAAGATGGATTGAATGAAGACATCAAATTGCTAGTCAAACTTTTGGAATTAAAAGAATTTGTTGTGTTAGTTGACCGAGCTTGCAAAGCCGAAGAACTTGGCAAAGAAAAGAGAAAAGCTGACTTTGAGGCTAGAGATTCAAGAAAAAGATCGATGAATAAACCCTATCAATCTTCATCCAAGAAATCACGAGATTCGTATAGTTATCCAAATGCTTCAGTGGGATATGCTAATAGTGATCGTGGGAAGCAATATACGAGTTCTAAAGCTCAGGCTACTTCGGTGTCAAGTGTTGGTAGTGTGAGAAACAATAAACTTGAGTTTCAATAGTGTGGACAATGACATTTTGGAGATTTCTGGATGAACATTAAAGCTTGTTTCAAATGTGGTTCGTTAGATAACTTTATCCGAGATTCCCTTGATTTAGCTGATATAGATAAATTTCAGAATGCAAGATCGAGTAAGACAGCTATTAAAGGGAGACAACCTAGAAATGCAGGTAATGTAACTAGTATTAAAGGAATGACAAAGGATTCGGTTGTGAGATCTGAGGCTAGAGCACCAGTCAGTGCTTACACTATTCGCACTTGCGAAGATGTGTCATCACCAGATGTTATCACCGATACATTTTCTCTTTATGACACTAATGTAATTACCTTGATAGATCCTGGAATCGACTCATTCATATATATGTATGAATTTAGTGTCTAGTAAGAGTTTGCCTATTAAGTCTACCGAATTTGTGATTAAAGTACCGAACCCTTTAGGAAAATATGTCCTTGTTGATAAAGTTTGCAAGAACTATCCATTAATGACTCGGGGTTACTATTTTCCAGCAAATTTGGTGCTTTTACCGTTTGATGAATTTGATGTAATTTTGGGTATGGATTGGTTGACTCTGCATGATGCGGTTATGAATTGTAGATGAAAGACAATTGAATTGAAATGTCAGAATAATGAAATCCTTCGAATTGAATCTGATTAGTCAAGTGAATTACCTGTTGTGATATCGTCGATGTTAGCTTTGAAATATGTGAGAAACTGTTGCGATGCTTACCTTGCGTATGTATTGAATACAAAAGTGTCTGAATCAAAAATTGAATTAGTGCCAGTGGTTTGTGAGTATCCAGATGTCTTTCCAGGAGAGTTGCCTGGGTTGCCACCGATTAGAGAAGTCAAGTTTGCTATTGAATTAGTGCCGGGAACATTATCGATATCGATAGCTCCGTACATAATGGCTCCAACAGAATTAAAAGAGTTGAAATCTCAGCAAGAGTTAACAGATAGAGGTTTTGCACGACCTAGTTTTTCGCCCTGGGGTGCACCAGTGTTGTTTGTAAAGAAGATAGACAGATCAATGAGATTGTGTATCGATTATCGTCAGCTCAACAAGGTTACAATTAATAATAAGTATCCTTTGTCGAGAATTGATGATTTGTTCGACCAGTTGAAAGGAGCAACAGTATTTTCAAAGATTGATCTAAGATCTAGCTATTATTAGTTACAAGTTAAAGATTTGGATGTGCCAACGACTGCATTTAGAACAAGGTACGGGCATTATGAATTTCTTGGTATGCCTTTCGGATTAACTAACTCTCATGTAGGTTTTTTAGATTTGATAAATCAGATCTTTAGACCGTATTTAGGCAGATTTAGTGTTGTATTCATTGATGACATTCTGATCTATTCCCGAGATGAGTCTGAGCATGCTGAACATTTGAGAATTGTGATACAAACATTAAGAGACAAACAACTGTTTGCTAAATTCAAAAAATGTGAGTTTTGGCTCCGAGAGGTTGGATTTTTGGGGCATATTGTTTCAACAGAAGGTATTCGAGTTGATCCGAGTAAGATTTTCACAGTTGTTGATTCGAAATCACCAAGAAATGTGTTTGAAGTCAGAAGCTTTCTAGGATTGGCTAGCTATTATCGACATTTCGTAAAAGGATTCTCAATTATTGCTACACTGATGACTAGATTGCTACAAAAAGATGTGAAATTCAAGTGGTCTGAGAAATGTCAACAGAGTTTTGAACAGTTGAAAACATTGTTCATTGAGACACCAGTTTTAGTTCAGCCTGAGTCGGGTAAAGAGTTTATAATTTTTAGCGATGCGTCATTGAAAGGTTTGGGTTGTGTTTTGATGCAAGAGGGTAAAGTGATAGCTTATGCCTCTAGACAATTGAAACCGCATGAAAAGAATTATCCGACGCACGATTTAGCATTGGCCGCTACTGTGTTTACATTGAAAATTTGGCAACATCATTTATACGGTGAAAAGTGCCATATCTTAATTGATCATAAGAGCTTGAAGTATTTAATGACTCGGAAAGATTTGAATTTGCGACAACGAAGATGGCTTGAGCTGCTGAAAGACTATGAGCTAGTGATTGATTATCATCCAGGGAAAGCAAATGTAGTCGCGGATGCTCTGAGTAGAAAATCTTGATTTGCTTTGTGAGCGATGAATATGCAGTTAACCTTGTCTGATGATGGTTTAATTTTGGCTGAATTAAAAGCTAAACCATTTTTTCTTCAACAAATTTGTGAAGCTTAAAAGTGTGACAATGAATTTTAAGCTAAAAGAGTGCAATGTAAGTCGACTACTGATTCAGACTATCAAATCGAATCCGATGATTGTTTAATGTTACAAGGTAGGATTTGTATACCAAAGAATTCTGAGCTCATTCAGAAAATTTTACATGAAGTATACAGTGGTTGTTTATCTGTACACCTAGGAAGTACAAAAATGTATAATAATTTGAAACAATTGTATTGGTGGTTAGGCATGAAACGAGACATTTTAGAGTTTGTGTCGAGATGCTTGGTTTGTCAACAAGTTAAAGCTGAACATCAAGTGCCTTCGGGATTACTACAGCCTGTGATGATACCAGAGTGGAAATGGGATAAAGTTACAATAGATTTCGTATCAGGTTTGCCTCTGTCTCCGAAAAAGAAAGATGTTATTTGGGTTGTTGTAGATCGACTGACGAAGTCTGCACATTTCATTCCAGTACGTACAGAATATTTGCTTGATAGATTGGCTGAGTTGTACATTTCTGAGATTTTTAGATTGCACGGAGCACTAGTTTCTATTATTCCGGATAGAGATTCGAGGTTTACGTCGCAATTTTGAAAGAAATTGCAAGAAGCTTTGGGTACACGGTTACACTTTAGTACTACATTTCATCTGCAAACTGACGGTCAATCTGAGAGAGTAATTTAGATTCTCGAAGATATGCTTCGTTGTTGTGTGTTAGAGTTTGAAGGCAACTGGGAGGAATATCTACTATTAGTTGAATTCGGGTATAATAATAGTTTTCAATCAAGTATAAAAATGGCACCGTATGAAGCATTGTATGGTCGTAAATGCCGAACTCCATTGTATTGGACCAAGCTTAGTCAAAAAAAGATTCACGGGGTTCATTTGATAAGAGAAACTAAAGATAAAGTGAAAGTAATTCGTGACGGTTTGAAAGCAGCTTCAGATCGACAGAAATCGTATGCAGATTTGAAACATAAAGATATTGAATTTTAGATCAGCGACAGAGTATTTTTGAAAGTATCTCCGTGGAAGAAAATCCTTCGATTTGGTTGCAAAGGAAAATTGAGTCCGCGTTTCATCGGGCTGTATGAGATCATTAAAAGAATAAGGCCAGTGGCATATCGGTTAGCTTTACTGTTAGAGTTAGAAAAGATCCACAATGTATTTCATGTGTCGATGTTACGACGGTATCAATCAGATCCATCGCATGTAATTTCTCCAGCAGAGATTGAAATTCAACCTGATATGTCGTATAATGAAGAACCGATCAGAATTTTAGCTTGAGAGATTAAAGAGTTGAGAAATAAACGCATAGCTTTGGTAAAGGTTTTGTGGAAACAGTACGGTGTCGAAGAGGCTACGTGGGAACCCGAGGAAGTTATGAGAAAATAGTACCCTAACCTATTGTCTGGTAAGATTTTTCAGGATGAAAATTCTTTAGGGGGAGAGTTGTAACAACCCGTTTTAGTCAAATAGGAACAGTGGTTTTGGGCCCACAAATCTAAAGTCAAAATAATTATTTTATTATTATTTTAATGTTTACAACATGATATTATGTTTGAGTTAAATTTTTGTTAAGAAATTTTATCGTTTGAATGCTTAATTTGATAAAAAGGACTAAATCGCGTAGAGTGTAAAACTTGTGTTCTATTAGCTAAAGGTATTAAATGACTATGAAATTAAATAATGGAGGTCCTTATGTGGTAATTGTACCATTGTTAAAATGAGTGGACAAATATGGCCATTACTTAAGTTATTTTAATGGTTTATGAATAAGGTTAATTTTGTAATTTAGTTAATAAAGAATAGTTAAATGAAATAAAAACAATTATCATCTTTTTAGTCATCATCTTTAACCGTTTGCTAGGAACGAGAAAACCATTCTTAGGGTTTTCATTCGGCTAAGCATATATAGCTTATTAAGGTACTATTTTATCCCTTTTTGATGATTTCTATATTTTTGAGATTGTTGTAGCTTAATCTAGCTAGCCCAGGGACTATTTTGCAAAATTGTTAAGGTTTAGGGTTTTTCCATTGATGAAATAGCATGTGTTTTGATGTTCAATGGTAGAAAAGGTATGCTTGTTGTTAGATAAACAACATTTGTAAAGTAAATTTTGATAAAATTGTCATTTAGGGATTAAGTTGAGAAATGTTAAACTTTTGTGGTTAAATTGTGAATTAATTAAAAAACATGGGTTGTTAGGGACTTAATTGAAATTCGACTAGCATGGGTATATATTGAATTACATGAATTTGTATTTTTATGATATAAGGACTAAATTGTAAAAATGTTGAAATGTTAGGCGCAAAAGTGTAAAGTTGCTATAATGGGTATTTTGGACTAAATTGAATTGATTGATGATTAAATAAGATAAAATTGATATTATATAGATCAAGAAAAGCAAAATCTAGATTTAGATCGGGGGAAAAAAAGTATCGGAATAGTCAATTTATTCTGTTGTTTTAGCGACCGAGGTAAGTTTGTATATAATAAGCATTGTTATATTTATATTTTAAATGCTTTGATATTGCATAAATTGTAAATATGACCTTGCGAGTATGTCCGACGACAATTTGACTACGAGAAATCTTTGTTGAACTTTAGGAATAGATTAGGATACGAATGACATGTCATTAGGGATTATGTGATTTGGGTGTTGGTCCGTACGTCCTACCAGTGGCTGAGCTATCCGGCATGTGTGGCGAATACTCGTCAGCTTGTGTAAGCAAACCTGTTGATAGCTCAAGAGTAAGCATTATACGTGATATGAGATTAAGAAAACTTTGGCTATATATATGTGGCACTTAGGGTGCGAGTTTCTCGGGTATCCGATAGTATTCTGAATGGTTCAACGGGTATATGTAAGATATGGATGAGTATGAGATTGATACGAGCTTGTACAGGTATGTACGTGAACTATACAATCATCGAATCGAAGAAGTTGATGGAAATTGTGTTAATCTTTGGATTGAATTCATTTGTTAAGTTATAATTCAAATTTGAATTGCATTATATGATGTTTATGTTATTGAATTGTTGGTTGGTAAGTTTTACTTACTAAGCATACAAGCTTACTAAGCTTTATAGCTTACTTTGTTTATTTTCTTGTGTTTTATAGTGAATATCGAAGCTAGCTCGGATTGGGAGTCCTCCGAGATTGTATCATACTATCGAGTATTTGCATTGGTACTTTTGAATCTATGTTTTTGGATATATGGCATGTATAGGATTATGGTCATTTTGAAATATAGTTTGGTAATGAATTTGGTCATTTGAAATGGCATGTAAATGTTAAGTATTTCGTTTTGTGCATAGCCAGGAGGGTTGGCTTATTTTGGTTGGTTTGGTTGAGTATATATATATATATAAATGGCCTTTGTCTTGTGTTGATAATTGCTATGCTAATGCTTGTGGTGAATGGTTGATTTTTGAGATGTTATATGCTTGTGAGTTTAGGCATAATGATGCATGTTTGAAATTGTCCATTTAGTTGAAATGTGAATGTGAATTTGGTATAAATGGAATGGTCTATTTTGTTATTTATGTGTATTGTGGATGATGGTTTAGAACTATCATGAATTGGGCTTGATTTAGTTGGTTTGAAAGTTTATATATGCTATGTTTTTCTGCCAGTTGAGTTGGTATAGGTGTGTGAAAATTTGGGTGGCAAAATGGCTTGCTAAATAGTCTATTTTTGTCCACACGGGTAGAGACACAGGCGTGTGTATCAGCCGTGAGTGGTATACAGTCAGGTGACACAGCCATGTGTTCCCTAGTGTTGAATTAAAAATCAAGTCAGTATGCTCCACACGGCCTAGCACACGAGCATGTGACTTGGCCGTGTGGCATAAGTTAGTATACCTTACTGTTTGGCACAGCCTAGCCCATGGCCTGGCACACGGGCGTGTGTTTCCATTTCGAAGGGCACACGGGCTGGTCATAGAAGCATGTGGTTGGCTGTGTGACCCAAGTCAGAGAGCTACACGGGGTCAGACAAGGGCTGGGACACGGCCATGTGATCCCATTTCGAATGTCTACACAGCCTGTGACACGGGCAAGTCTTTGGTCGTGTGAGACTCACGGCCGGGCCACATAGGCGTGTGCTATAGTTAGGAAATATTTTCTAAGTGTTTTGGGCCTTGTAATGCATGTTTTGAGCCTCGTAGGCTCATATTAGGGACAATGTGAATGATGTTGAATGACAATTATATGAAATGTGAAAATGCATGCAAAATGTATGTTTAATTGTATAATATGTCCAGTAATGCTCTGTAACCCTATTTCAGTGTTGAATACGAGTGAGGGGTGTTACATAGCCCTTATACTTTGCCGTTGCTGCAAATTAGTCTGGTAAGTTCGTTCAGTTTAATTTTAGTACCTTTATAAATGTATTATATGAACCTAATTGCATAATGTTGGATTATTCTTGATGTGTGCAATTAAAAATGGAAATAATGAATTGATATAATGTTGACCACTAATTGAGATACTTTGAGTCGTTACTGCAAATCAATCTTGTGCGTTCATACTGTTATTTCTATATTATATAGATATATTTCATGTTTATTATGATTATATTCAATGTTATACTTAAACTATGGACTGATTTGAGATTACATGATAAATGAATATGAATATTAACTATTAGGCCTTGAGCTGGTGATACAGACCGTAGTGATGGCTGAGATCCCGCATGTGTTGAAGATTCTCTACAACTTGTGTGAGCAGCATCATGAGCCAGTGATTATTTAACAGGTAATATGTACCAATGATACAGATCATAACGGTGGCTTGAGATCCTACATCTATTGCAAATTATTTGCAACTTGTGTGAGCAGCATCATGAGCAGGTCAAAACCCTGAAATTAACTCGAATGAGTGATACTCTTTGATTACCTGATATTACATCTTATTAATTTGATGACTGGGAATGGGATGTGAATTAATGCTCTGTGTAGTTCTCACCTATTGTGAGTTGTGATTGACAGGAATTCTGATAATAACCTCGTTAACAGGAACCCTATTCATTAATCTCTTTTTTTTTTAAATTATTATTATGTTTGATTTGGTAAGCTTTACTTGTCAATCAACAAACGTACTAAGCTTTATAAAAGCTTACTCGTGTTATTTGTCTTATTTCTTGTAGATATATTTTGTGGATTAGAAGATTAGATCAGTTCGAAGAATCACACTATCCAGGGATCATTTGGTAGCTTTTGAATATATCTTGGCTTATATGACATGTAATAGGAGCATTCGGTTATGTTTTGTAATGTTTCATAAGTACATGTAATATATTTTGGGTTGTGCATTTTGATGTTTTGGTATGATAATGACAGGTAAAATGTGGTATGCATGTTTAATTCCATGTTTATGCATAAGTTAACAAACTTGAGATGGTAGTTGTGACTTGAATTAAGTATGGTATAAAGGAATTGAAGGTAAGTTATATTAGGGTATAATGTGGCTTGTGTAATATAACTAAGTAGACAAATATTGGGTGAATCAAATATGGTGTCATTGATGACACATTGGTTTGGTCTTTGGTTGCTGATTTTGTATATGTTGGTCGTTCTTGAATATGTTTTAAGGTCTTGTGGTCATATGTTATAAGTTGGTTTAGGTACCTAAGCATTTGTATGAAAAATGAGCATGATTTTGGTCACTTTTGGGTACACACGACTTAGGACAAGGGCTGTCATATAACCATGTGTCACGCATAGGCAGCTTACACGGGCTTGTGCCCGTAACGTGTTAGGTGCAGGCTCTACACGGGTTGACACATAGCCTGTGACACGGCCATGTGACCCAAGTCAGTGAATTATACGGCCCATATACACGAGCGTGTAAGATCACACACGTGCGTGTGGGATATGTAACACCCCAAACTCGACCTGGACGCTATGGCTGAATCTGGCGACGTCACATTGACGTGTTTTTTTCAAAAAATGTGATCTTAGAGATGATTTTAATACGTGACATTCTTTTTTAAAATGTGGGTCATTTTTCAAAAAGTTAATCATATTAAATCGTCATTAATTTTTAAAATTTTGTTTCTTGCGGAAGCTCTTAAAACAGGTTGCGTATTCGTGGTATCTTTGAAAAAACATATATCTTTTTGAAAACTCGCGTCTTTTCCTACTGCTAGTAGTTATAATTCGAAACAAAATAAAAATCCCAAAATTAAAGTTAAAATCCTTAAAGGCCTTATTACAGTAAAAATTCCCAAAATAAAATTACTTATAATCTAAATCAGATATGAAAATTTATGCGGTTGTGTGGCCACCTTTGAGTCCCTCGCATCACCAATCCGCCTAAGACTAGGGATTACCTGTACAGATAAATAGATGGGTGAGTTATGAAAACTCAGTGTGTAATCCCATATCAAATAACCAAACAGTGAGCATATGTAGTCTGGGCCTAAGCCTAATTCAGTCATGGTTCAGTCTCAGTTAGGGCCTCAGCCCATTACAGTATCAGTATCAGTTTGGGCCTGAGCTCATCTCAATGACAGTAACAGTATAGATATACAATCAAGAGATCCTACCCAGCCAGCCTCTACACTCCATCTCCGTCCAACCCTGCACTGCATTTGGGGATATAATCAACCCACCCATCCCTACACTCCAAATAGTACCAATTACGGCACTAAACAGTATTTGCAACAGAGCCGCTAGTACAGTACACTTCCTCCAATCATAATAAAACCCAACCCCATGCATCACATCATGTATCATGTCATGTCATGTCATATTATCATACATGGACTTAATACGTCTAAAATGGCATGCTTAACACAATCATACATCACATATGTAACACCTCAAACCCGGCCTAGACGCTATGGCCGAATCTGGTGTGTCACATTGAAGTGTTTTAGCAAAAACCGTATTTTCATTTAAAACCCTTCTTAAAATAAAAGAAACCCTAATTAACTTAAAGAAAAACACCTTCAGTTATGAAAGCCTTGTTTAAAACATTTGATTAAAAAAAACTTAGTTGCGGAAACGTTGAAAACATACTATAATTTAAGAAATCCATGTTCAACTTCTCGCAATTACATTGAAAATAATAATATTCAAGTAATAATAACACAATGAAAACCTTATTACAATCTGGTCTGGAACATACTTAAAAAGAAGTAAAAACTTAAATGCTTAAAAAAAACCCAAGTCCAATTGCTAGCTGGCCACCCAGAGTCCCTCCAAACATCGAACCTTCTATTGAGCATCACCTGAAAATAAAATAAAAGAGGGGGTGAGTTTTCGCAAACTCAGTGTGTACAACCCTCGAAGAAAACAAGAATTCAAAAAAAAACATCATTCATCTTTCATGCAATGCAATCCCATCCAAATTATCCATCCGCTACACACCGACTCCGTCCCCTGTCACACCATGTGAGGATATAAATATCGACCTACCCAACCCACACACCATGGTAGCCCTTTGCAGAACTACCTTTATTTACATATTGGACTTTAAAAGCTGTCGGTGGATCCGCGATTGTCAAGCAACCATGCGATCCTCATATACTTCCTCCTTTCCATAATTCCCAACCCATATGCAACCTAAGCATAATATCATATGTATGCATGTCGTATCCACAAAACTTACATTCAACACCTAGGGGTATTTTGGTCATTTTTACCCTTAGAGGTATTTCGATAATTTTTCCTTAATTACGATTTTCACTTATCTTGGCCCGTTAACAGGTCCCGTGAGCTAAAATGAATGAATACTATGCACCAGGTAGGATTCAAGAGAAAAAAAGGTGGGTTATTAAGACCGCTTAAGTACCAAGCTCTTCCTAAATCCAATCCTAGACATACATATACCTGTTGCCACACCTTAACCTTTTGACTGGCCCACGGTCGCAATATATTAATTAAGTCTTATGTGGATATCATATACTAGGCCTAAAACCCCTTACAAAGCCTAAACAATTTCACATACTTGTATCTGGCCCATTAAGCCCAATCATATTCATATGGCCCATTAGGCCCAAATCACTTGTATATGGCCCATTAGGCCCAAATCACTTGTATATGGCCCATTAGGCCCAAATCACATTTATATGGTCTGTTAGGCCTAGTCACATTCATATTCATGCTCACATACAAATTCCTATCACAAAGCCTCAATATTCAGTTTTTGCCTAGTATGGGCCCAATAGCCCATCAGGCCCATTTAGCCGATTCCGACCCATATGGCCAAATCACAACCCAAGTCCACAGAATCACCCGTGGGCCTCAGGCAACCTATCAGTTTCTCCCTTACGAGTGTTCGCGCACTCGCAAGACTACCGTAGCCAAACTTTCGGCTTTTCGGTATTTTGGCTTTTCGGCTTTTGCCGATTCATTGTGTGTGTGCAGTGTATGTACACACTTGGTAAGCAAGCATGCTGCGATTTCCATAGCCCAAACCTACAATCGATATCACTCAAAGATTAATCTCACATACTTATCAAATACTTTACCAAAAGCCAGAATCTCACCTTAACCTTACCTAAACGCTAAGCCTTTACTAGCTTCTACTTTGGTCACTAATCACGTATATCTTTTAGATCTGAAGAACAATCGGTAGGAATCCAAAACTGAGATCTGACACTAATTCCCTACCAAATTCGATTAGAAATAAGTGAGGAACTAAATACTCGATACTTATCAAAAACCGATTGGGAGAGCGAACACTTACACTAGAATCGACTGGGTGGAAAGAGTAGTGGTAGCACCAAGGGTATTCGGCCAAAGGATATTTGGCTCTTAGAGATTTGAATGGCAACAATTGATTACTCAGCACCAAAGAAGAGAGGAAGAAGAATCGGTTAAAGCAAAGAAAATATTGAGTAGAGGAGAAATAGAATTCGGAACAAGGAAGAAGAAGAAGAAAAAAAGGCAGAGAGTTTTCTGCTTTTAGAGAAAAGAGTTTCTAGCAACAAGGTGGAGGAAATTCGGCATTAGCTTCATACCCTAGCATTCGGTACCCATTTATAAGCCTTATAGCCAAATTTTACCATGCCCAATTCCCCATTCGACTCCATCACTTCTTCCTTCTCATCTCCTCGTTTTTCTCCCTAATAACCCCTTAATTCCTTCCTTAATTTTCTCTCCTGAACACTTCCCTTGGAGTCCACTTTCACGCCACTTCCATCCTTCTAGAAGGCTAAAATTAAACTTTTAAAAACACTAAACTAGGATTCAAACCTTCAACCTCCTTGCTAGCTATTAACGCCACCTCCCTACACCTTAAGTGGCGTCACTTAGCCACTCCTCCACAGGGCTTTTTGATGCTATTTTCCCCTAACTTTATTTAAAAGCCCAACTACTTGCCAACCCTGATTCTTTTAATAATTAAACTATAATTTCATTTACCCCTAAGTTTGAATTAACACCTACTATAATTATCACTGGGCCAAAAATATAAAACACAATTTTTATCAAAACCGAAAATAAAGAAAGTTTAGGATTTCGAGATTTTTGGGTTTCGAGATTTTGGGGGCATTACAGCATAAGGGCATAATAGTTATTTTATCAATTAAGGGATCTAGATAAACTTACCGACCCAATAGTAGGTCCACAGTCGTCTTAGGTGACCCGTGAAACCTTAACAGTCCAACGGTGACTGTAACGCCCCAAATCTTTAGTAATTTAATTGGCGCATTTTGTTGTATGTGGCTTGCTTGTTTTGTTGGTTAAGGGGGTTCTTAGAGGTGTGAGAAGTCCTGGGTTCAATCCTAGGCTTTATTAAAATTTTGGCTTTTTATTGAATAACCCTTGTTTGCTGCTAGTGGACTTTTAAATTAATGGGAGCGTTGTAAGGCATGAAGGGCTTGCTAGTCAGGTGGCCTGGGGCGTGGGGTGTGTGCCTAGAGGTCTGGAGTTCGAGCTACCTTTGGTGCAAAAGAATAACATTTTGCAGCTTTCGAAGGTAGGTGGTAGAGTTTGGCCGAAACTCAGAGAGTGGAGTGGTTGTGCAGGAGTGGATAGCCAAATTTGAGGAGAGAATCGTGGGAGTGGGTGAGGGAGTTATCATTTTGAATTGAAGAAGAGGAAAAATATGAGAGAATCAAGGAAGTGGGGAATTGAGGTGTTAGTGGTTGACCGAAAGTGGGTTCCCCATTATGCTAATTCAGTCATAGGGTTGCTAGTGTCGAATTTGTGCTGGTCATTTTTGGGGATAGCCGATTCTTCTTTGTGCCTTTCTCCCTATTTTCTTTCTTTCAGGTTTTCTTGTTTGGGGATTGCTATTCTTTTTGGTTTGGTAACTTTGGTTCTTTTCCTTTATTTTCATTTTTGTTTTATCGATTCTACTCTACCTCTTGAACCTACTGCACCGATTTCTGTCTATCTTTCTCTCCTTTTCTTTTGGTAACTTACCCTCTTGGCCGAATATTTTTGGTTCCTCTTCACACAACTTTGCTTCGGGTTTGAGCCTTGTTTGGGGAGTCGAATCTTTCCTTCTCTGCTTTCTTGCTCTCTATGAATTCGTCTTGAATGATTGATCTTTGCTTTTGTTATTGACCGAACCCTGTCAAGGCTTTGATTTTGTTCTTCTTTTCTTCTCATCTCCTCTTTGTCCCTTCTCTGTGATTGACCATTTCTTGGTGGAAGCTATCGAAATTCTCCTATGCTCTGGTAAGTGTTCCCTGGCTGAACCTTATTCGGGTTTCCTCTTAAAGGTTCAGTTTACGTTCCTCTTAGGCTGAATAGTTTTTGTTTCTTCTTATCATGGGGAGTTGTCTTTTGTTTTAACACTCTCCTTTGTGCGATTGTGGCTAGGGATTCAATTTCTTTTAACAAGGTGTGGAGCCAATTGCTGTCCTTTGCAAGTGAATACTCCTTCATTGGTAAGTGTTAAAGGTCTAGATGTGTTTATGTGGGTTTATAGATCCTTATTAATTGATTAACTGTTCTTGTGAAGGGTCAAGTGTTGGGAAGAATACGTGGTTTGGAACAATGAGGGGCTGCAATTGTTGTTTTGCGAGTAGTGATTTGGTTAAATGTTATATTCAATGGCAGTATGGTTTTGGATTAACAAGGGTGTTAAACTAATGAAAGGTTATGGTTGATTATAGGTTCTCGATTCCGGTGACAGTTCAGCTACAACTCTAGAACAAGTGTGTAATCACACTTCTGTCTGCATGAATAGGCAAAAGCCTGAAATGTAGGACTGTTGACACTACACAAGTGTACGCTCGCTTGTGTGGTGAGCTGAATGTTCAAAGCACAGGCATTCGATCGAAGAGGACACCATGAACGTTTTCATGGGCTTAGGCCAATATTGGGCCACGATGGGCTGAAGTAGGCCGTGGGGGCCCCACGGGCTCGTGGGCCCTGCACGGGCAAACCGCACGAATGTGTGAAGATTGTTGGTCCGACTGTGTAGTTGCACGGCCATGGCCATTGTTTAGGCTTATTGGGCCATACGAGCGTGTGAGCCCACATGGGTCGTATTATGAGCTTGGGCTTATTTTTACTGTTTAAATGTTAAGGTTGCATGAGTCACGTGAGATGACTGTGGACCTACTGTCGGGTCGGTAAGTATACCCAAACCCTAATTTATGAAATGACTGCTACACCACTATGAGATAAATTACGATTATACCCCTATGTGATGTATGACTGTCTAAGCATGCCATATTTATTGTATGCACATTTATTTTATGTTGCATTGCATGGGGTGGGATATATATATTATCGAAGGAAGTGTACTGAAAGGCTATAAGCTTATTACTGGCAGCTCTGCTGCAACTACTGATAGTGTCGAATTCGATACTTTATTCTGGAGTGTATGGATGGGTGGGTCGATTTATACCCCACATGGAGTGTAGGGATGGACAGAATAGAGTGTAAAGGATGGTTGGGTAGGATCTTTTTATGCATTACTGATACTGCACTGAATTGGACTAATGCCCACACTGATATTGCTACTGATATGGGCTTAAGCCCAGACTGTTCAACACTGTTTGTGTGACTGTTTATTAAGTAGGGATTACACACTGAGTTTCATACTCACCTCTGCTGCTTATCGTGCAGGTAATCCTTAGGCGGGTCGGTGCTGCGAGGGACTCGGAGACGGCCACACCACTGTTTTTAATTTGATTAAGGATTTTAGTAAGAGTATCTTTATTTGGGGGTATTTTATGTAATAAGGTCGTTTTAAGTTTTTATTCTTAATTGAGGATTTTAATTACATCTATTAGCCATAGGATGTGGGTTTTTCAAAAACAAAACTAAAAGATTTTCAACTATCAAGCTACGTAACCTGATTTAAAAGCTTCCACAACGACAATGTTCTAAGTAATATAAAAACCTGGTACGAGACATGTTTTACTAAAAGAACCTGTATTTAGGCAAATGGACTAAACAAGTTTTCCAACTAAATCTACATTTTCCAAAACCCACCTCCATGTGACATCACAGATGCGGCCCTAACGTCTAGGCCAGGTTTGGGGTGTTATAGTGACAATAGGCCCAAGGCCCATATTGCGAGCCCATGTGGGCCCACACGGCCCAGTTTGGCCCAAAATGGCCCAAAACGGCCTCGACCCATGAAATCGCCCATGGCCGAGCTCAACAATCACATGTCCATGTTTAGTCATACGGGCTACCACACGAGCGAGCACACGCCCGTGTAGTGCCGTCGTTCACTTATTCCGTCTTTTGTCGATTTTCAAAGTTAGTGATTGATTATCATCCAGGAAAAGCGAATGTAGTCGTTAATGCTCTGAGTAGAAAATCTTTGTTTGATTTAAGAGCGAAAAATACATGATTGACATTATCTAATGATGGTTCAATTTTAGCTGAGTTAAAAGCTAAACCGGTGTTTCTCCAGTAAATTTGTGAAGCTTAGAAATGTGACAATGAATTACAAGCTAAAAGAGTACAATACGAGTTGACTATTGATTTAGAGTATCAGATTGGGTCCAATGATTATTTGCTGTTCTGAGGTAGAATTTGTGTGTCGAGGAATTCTGAGCGTATTTAGAAAATTTTACACGTCTATTCATCCAGGGAGTACTAAGATGTACAGTGCTTTGAAACAAATGTACTGGTGGTCGAGCATGAAACAAGACATTTCAGAATTTGTGTCAAGATGCTTGGCTTATCAACAAGTTAAAACTAAACGTCAAGTACCTTCGGGACTCTACTACAGCCAGTATTGATACCTGAATGGAAGTGGGATAGAGTTACGATAGATTTCGTATTGGGGTTACCCTTATCTCTGAAAAAGAAAGATGTTATTCGGGCTGTGGTTGATCATTTAACAAAATCTGCACATTTCATTCTGGTACGTACAGAGTTTTCACTTGATAGATTAGCTGAATTGTGCATCTCAGAGATTGTCATATTGCACGGGGTGCCAATTTCTATTATTTCGGATAGAGATATGCGGTTTACGTCACAAGTTTCGAAGAAATTGCAAGAGGCTTTGGGTACACGGTTGCATTTTAATACTATATTTCATCCGCAAATCGATGGTCAATTCAATAGAGTGATTCAGATTCTCGAAGATATGCTTCGTTGTTGTGTATTAGAGTTCAAAGGCAAATGGGAAAAATATTTACCGTTAGTTGAGTTTGCATATAATAATAGTTATTAGTCGAGCATAAAAATGGCACCGTATGAAGCTTTATATGGTCGTAAATGCCGAACTCCATTGTACTGGACCGAACTTAGCAAGAAAAAAATTCACGGGGTTGATTCAATCAGAGAGACCGAAGAGAAAGTAAAAGTAAGTCACGACAGTTTGAAAGCAGCTTCAGATCGACAGAAATCATATGCAGATTTCAAACGTAAAGATATTGAATTTCAAATCGGTGACAGAGTGTTTTTGAAAGTATCGCTGTGGAAGAAGATTCTTCGATTTGGTCGTAAAGGAAAATTGAGTCCACGATTTATTGGACTGTACGAGATTATCGAGAGAATTGGGCCAATAGCTTATCGACTTGAGTTGCCATCAGAACTACAAAAGATCCGTAATGTGTTTCATGTATCAATGTTACAATAGTACCGATCGGATGCATCGCACAAAATTTCTCCGGCAGAGATTGAAATTCAGCCCGATATGTTGTATAACGAAGAACTGATCAAAATTTTGGCTCGAGAAATTAAAGAATTGAGAAACAAAAGCATAACTTTAGTGAAGGTTCTTTGGCAACGCCAAGGTATTGAAGAGGCTATGTGGGAGCCCGAGGAAGCTATGAGAAAATAGTACACTAACCTATTTTCTGGTATGATTTTTAAGGGACGAAAATTCCTAAGGGGGAGAATTGTAACAACCCACTTTCAGTCAAATCGGAATAGTGGTTTTGGGACCACAAATCTGAAGTTGAAATATTTATTTTTATTATTATTTTAATGTCTACAGCATGTTAGTAGTGTCGTATAAAACTTTCGCTAAGAAATTTTATCGTTTGTATGCTCAATTCGATAAAAAGGACTAAATCGCATAAAGTACAAAACTGGAGTTCTATAAGTTAAAGGGGTTTAATAGCTATGAAATTAAATTATTGGAGGGTTTATATTGTAAATAAACCGTTAATATTATGAGTGGACTATTATGGACATTATATATGTTGTTTTTAAAGATTAATAAAAAGGTTAAATGTGTAATTAAATAAGTAAATTAAGTAAAAATCAAATAAACAAAAGCTATCATCCTGTCTTTGTTATTCATCCACCGACAATAAGCTAGGAAAACACCATTAATAGAGCTTGAAGGTTCGGTTATGTCTCATCCACGCATGTAAGTGATTTTTGACTCGATTTTTAATGATTTCTATGTTTTTTGAGTCGTTGTAGCTTAATCTAGCTAGCACAGGGCCTAATTTGTGAAACTATTAAAGGTATAGGGTTTTACCATGAAAGTATATTAGTTATTGTTGATTTTTGATGGATGAAAATGAATGTTAGATGATAGTTGAGCAACTTTTGTAAAGCAATTTTTAATGAATTTGTCATTTAGGGATTTAATTGAAAAATAAAAAAATGTTCATGGTAAAAATGTAAAATAAATGGAATATAAGGCTTTCTAAGGACTTAACTGAAATATGTCCAGCATGGGTGTGTATTAAATTGCATGAATTTGCATTTTTATGAGCTAGGGACTAAATTGTAAAGAAGTTAAATGTTTAGGGACAAAATAGTAATTTTGCCATAATATGAATTTTGGGCTGAATTGAATAGAATGAATACTAAATGGATTGAATTTGATTTGTTTAGATCAAGTTAAGCCTCGTACGGATCTAGAATGGGGAAAAGATAAAGTTTTAGACTAGTCAATCCATTTCGTCGTTTTTGTGATTGAGGAAAGTTCGTATGTTAATAAAAATTAAAGTAATTGTGTTTTAAAACTTTATTACTGCATTCTTGATAAATATGACTTCATGGAAATATTTGACGAAGATTTGACGACTTGTGAAATCCCGGTTGAACCTTAGGAATAGATAGGATACGAATGACATGTCATTAGGGATTATCGTGTTTTGGGTGATGGTCCGTACGTTGTACCGATGGCTGAGTTTTCCAGCATGTGTTGCAGTTACTCGTCAGCTTGTGTGAGCAGCACCATATAGCTACATCTTGACCGTCAACTTGTGTGAGCAAACCCGGCAATAGCTCGAGAGTGAGCATTTATATGAGATATGAGATTGAGATGGTTTCAACCATGTATTAGCACTTAGTGTGCGAGATTCCAAAGTATCTAATAGTATTCCAAATGGTTCAACGAGTATATTGATGATATGAAAGAGTGAGAGATTGATATGTATTGGTACAGGTATGATCATGAATTGTGTATAAGCATTGAATCTATGAAATTTGTGAATTCATGACTAACCTACTAGTTGAATATGTGTTAGGCTTTTGAATTCAAGTTGAGTTGCATTATGCTATGTTTATTTACTTAAATTGTGAATGAATTGTAAGATGTACTTTTTTCCATACGAGCTTACTAAGCTTAATAGCTTACTTTGTTTACTTTTTCGTGTTTTATAGTGATTTTGAAGCTTGCTTGGATTGGAAGTTGTCAGAGATCTCATCACACTATCCAGCTGTTGTTTTGATACTTCTGAACTTTGTGTATTTTGGTTATATGGCATGTATAGGTCATTTGGCTAATAGAAGCCTATACGTTTTGGTTATGTAATTATTCAAGTAATATGACTTGACTTGGCAAATGTTGGTATATGTATGTATATATGTGGTTATTTTCATTCTGTGTGCATTTGGATTGCCATGAAATATGCTTGGATATGTAAAAATGTGTAAATGGCCTTTGGTATGTGGTTTATAATTGCTATGTGAATGTCTTTTTGAGAATTTGTATTGAAGGTAGCAAATAGTTGAAATTGAGAATGTATTAGCATGCTAAGTATTAGGCAAGATAATGCATATATGAAGTTAACCATTTAGGTGATTTTTGGATGTGATATTGCTATGATTTTGAATGCCCAAATGTGATATTTATGAGCATTGTTATTTGTTGGTATTGGTATAGCATTATTTGGACTTGGTTATGGTTGGTTTCAGTGCTTATTGATGATATAGTCATATGTTATTTGATGTGATTAGGTTGTTACAAATTTGGGTGAGGAATGTGGCTTGGAAAATGGCCTATTTTTGTCTACACGGACAGAGACACAGGCGTGTGTCTCAGCCGTGTGTGACACATGGTCAAGTGACACGGGCATGTCTCCCCTGGTACTTATTTAGAAATCAAGTCAGAAGCTTCACAAGGCTTAGCTATAACACCCCTTACCCGTATCCGACGCCGGAACAGGGTTCAAGGTGTTACCGGAGTTGAACATAAACAAACATACAAGGTCGGGCCATAAAATTTCGTTCAATTTAAAACCATTCATATCATAAATATATCATCCCTTATATGGGCTTATGAGACCCAAAACATACCTCGGAAGTGGTTCGGGACTAAACTAAGAACTTTAGAAAATTTTGGATAACATAGCAAATTTTCTTACTTTGGAGAGTCACACACCCATATGGGTAAGCCGTGTGGTCACACACGCCTGTGTGGCTTGAGACACACCCTTGTCCTTAGCTCGTGTAACCCTTTGTTTATGATGTCATCATCCAAATAAGGTCACATGGCCAAGTCACACGCCCGTGTGCTTTAGCCGTGTGGCGAATTAAATTCCAAAAATTAAGTGCAAACTTCACACGGCCTGGGCACACGCCCATGTCCTAAGGTTGTGTCCCTCACACGGCTGAGACATACTGCCGTGTCTCTGCCTGTGTGTTTACTACTGGGCATTTTGTATTACATAATTAGGGTGCAGCAGACACATGGCCAAATCACACGCCCATGGGGCAGTCCGTGTGTCACAGAAGGCCAAGACACATGCCCGTGTGTCTAACCATGTGGACAAATTCTAGGCTATTTTCCAAGCCATTTGCCACCCTTATTCCCTCACAAACTTAAACCCACTTCATGGCATGCAACATGACACATTTGGCTATTCAAGCATCCACATTCATGGATAAAATATGTCAATAATGACACATGATACATACTCAACCTATCATGCCTTCTTATAGCATTCCACACCGATTTCACTTTTGTCTATCATTATAAACCTACCTTTAAATTTCTTACTGGTACCACTTTTATTATTATCCACATTAACCATATTTCATTCATTAAACATGCATACCATCCATCACATTCATTAATATGAACAACAACATCAAGCATAACACATTTGTATGCATGCATGAATAATTAGGGTTACAACCTAATAATCAATATGAGCCACCTCTCATGGCCATATACAAAATAATCATAATATTTTCATGAGCCAACACATTTGGCTATTCAATATGACGCATAGAAAAATAACCAAGTCCCTATACATGCCATATTCAAAACGTTGAGACTAATAATACCCAAAATATCCAATTCATAGTGTGATCAAAAACTCCGACGTCCTCCGGTCCCCGAGCTAACTTGGCGACATTATAAGAAAAGGAAAAGAAGGGGGTAAGCTTTAAAGCTTAGTAAGTTCACATGCAAATAAAATGCAACTTAAACAAACATTAATCATACATTAAGCATAATGAACATAGTCTTGCATTTTTATCAAATCTCTTATACTCTTCATATATATATTTTTTTCCCCCGAGTTCATCATATCTCATGGTATTCTCATGAGTTCAATGTACATACCTGTGCCACTTGTGCACAATAGCTTACTTTCTCGTCTTTGATGCAATCATTAAAATTATTCATTGATCTTCTCTTGAACTGCCCATTGAACACTCGGAATACTATTGGATACATTGGAATCTTACACATAAGTGCCCCATATGTAGCCAATGCTACCTCATATCTTATATCACATGTTGCTCACTTTTGAGCTACTCACGGGTTTGCTTGTAACACCTCTAACCCGTATCCGTCGCCAGAATAGGGTTACGGGGAGTTACTGGAAAAGATACAACTTTCATGTATTCATACCATCATTCAGATTAAATTCGAAAACATACATCTATAATTTTAATTTAAACAAATCATGAATCATTAATATACAAAGCACAAATCAATTTATTAAATTGACATATAACCATTTGGTTATCTTATAGCAGGAACTACTTTTACTATAATCAATTTCCAATGTAATAACCAGAAGTTAAAACATGCTAAATATAAATGCTTTATTCAATGTCTACTTTCATTTTACCTATTACTTTACATACATGAAATATTTCATATAACCAACCATAAGTTACTCACAAAACAAATTACACATGATCATATCATTTTGCCCAAACCGAATAAATATGCATCATATAAAATTCATATTACCTATTTGATTTGCCAATACAAAATTCACTAATCATTTGGTCATTTAGTTCAATGCATTACTCTATATAAACATACCTAATAATCAAGCTATGTTCAAAATTACATTTTAAACATTTTACCCTATCATTCCATATGTATATAACCTTCCATGGAAATGAATTATTATACATATATACCAACCATATTTTACACATCAATTCAAATACACTACAAATATATCTTATCATATACATAAATATCATATCAAAACATTATATAATTATATATATAAATGACGAATCACAACTGGTTCATAACCATCATTTATATTTTATCACCTAACCAAATACAATTATATTTATCCAAACACATAACTTACATACCATGTAAGAAATATATCAAATTAAATTCTTACCAAGTTCGGTCATAACTAAATATCCATTGATGCTAAATCACATATAATACCTTAACCAAACATATTAACCAAGTTCACATGTATATTTTATCTTAGCATGAACCATAGTCAAATCAGCCAAACTTTTGAATATATACCATAGTTGATTTATCAACCACATATATATCTGAAATCATCAACCAATTCCAAAGCATATAACACATATAAGCAATAATCGAACACCAAAATCAAACATGACCATCAACATTAAATACATACATACCAAAGTAATAAGCCATTTTCGCATGGCTCATATTTACATAAACCAAAATTCAACACTTCAAAATATAATCTAGCCTATACATGCCATAAATTTGAAAGTTCACTTATCAAAAATACCGAAGACAGTCGATTGTGTGATAGACTTTGCTGACGATCCCCGAGCTCGTAACTTGAATCCAAAATCTATAAAACAGAGGTAAACATGAACATACACAGTAAGCTATCATAGCTTAGTAAGTCATAAGCAAATAAATAAATAATTAACATAATCAATTCATTTAAACTAAACTGAATTATACTATCATCATCACTTTAAATCTTAAGCGTACAATTTCATGTATTATATATACTTTCACATACAAATTATTCATGGCCGAATGAATATATATATACACACATTAACAAACTATCATCCAATTTCTAAGCCAAAATATCTACATCATACCAAGTACGTATACACTTATATTTATATACTCATAAGTCAGAGTATAACAATCACATACATATTTATATCAAATGGCCAAAAATACAACCAAATGCACATATGTTTACATTAGTAACTTGTAACACCCCAAACTCGCCCCAGACGCTATGGCCGAATCTGGCATGTCACATTGAAGTGTTTTAGCGAAAACCGTGTTTTCATTGAAAATCCTTCTTAAAATAAAAGAAACCTTAATTAACTTTAAAAAAACACACATTTCAGTTGCGAAAACCTTGTTTGAAACAATTGATTTAAGAAAACTTATCATTTAAAAATTTAATTGCGGAAACGTAGAAAACATACTATAATTTAGGAAACCCATGTTCAACTTCTTGTAAATTATAATGAAAAGTAATAATAACATAATGAAAACCTTATTACAATCTGATCTGAAACATACTTAATTAACTAAAAACTTATATGCTTGAAAAAAAAACAAGTCCAATTTATCTTACTAGCTGGCCACACAGAGTCCCTCCAAACATCGAACCTTCTACTAAGCATCACCTGAAAATAAAATGAAAGAGGGGGTGAGTTTTCACAAACTCAGTGCGTACAACCCTCGTAGAAAACAAGCATTCAAAAAAAACATCATTGGGCTTTAAAAGCCATCGGTGGATCCACGATTGTCAAGTAACCATGCGATCCTCATATACTTCCTCCGTTCCATAATTCCCAACCTATATGCAACCTAAGCAGAATATCATATGTATGCATGTCACATCCATAAAACTTACATTCGGCACCTAGGGGTATTTCGGTCATAACTATAAAACAGAGGTAAACATGAACATACACAGTAAGCTATCATAGCTTAGTAAGTCATAAGCAAATAAATAAATAATTAACATAATCAATTCATTTAAACTAAACCGAATTATACTATCATAATCACTTTAAATCTTAAGCGTACAATTTCATGTATTATATGTACTTTCATATACAAATTATTCATAGCCGAATGAATATATATATACACACATTAACAAACTATCATCCAATTTCTAAGCCAAAATATCTATATCATACCAAGTACATATACACTTATATGTATATACTCATAAATCAGAGTATAACAATCACATACATATTTATATCAAATGGCCGAAAATACAACCAAATGCACATATGTTTACATTAGTAACTTGTAACACCCCAAACTCTACCCAGACGCTATGGCCGAATCTGGCATGTCACATTGAAGTGTTTTAGCGAAAACAATGTTTTCATTGAAAACCCTTCTTAAAATAAAAGAAACCTTAATTAACTTAAAAAAACACATATTTCAGTTGTGAAAACCCTGTTTGAAACAATTGATTTAAGAAAACTTATCATTTAAAAATTTAATTGCAGAAACGTAGAAAACATACTATAATTTAGGAAACCCATGTTCAACTTCTTGTAAATTACAATGAAAAGTAATAATAACATAATGAAAACCTTATTACAATCTGATCTGAAACATACTTAATTAACTAAAAACTTATATGCTTGAAAAAAAAAAGTCCAATTTATCTTACTAGCTGGCCACACAGAGTCCCTCCAAACATTGAACCTTCTACTGAGCATCACCTGAAAATAAAATGAAAGGGGGGGTGAGTTTTCGCAAACTCAGTGTGTACAACCCTCGCAGAAAACAAGCATTCAAAAAAAACATCATTGGGCTTTAAAAGCCGTCGGTGGATCCACGATTGTCAAGCAACCACGCGATCCTCATATACTTCCTTCGTTCCATAATTCCCAACCTATATGCAACCTAAACAGAATATCATATGTATGCATGTCACATCCATAAAACTTACATTCAGCACCTAGGGGTATTTCGGTCATTTTTGCCCTTAGGGGTGTTTCGGTAATTTCCCCTTAAGTACTGTTTTCACTTACCTTGGCCCGTTAACAAGTCCCGCGAGCTAAGATGAACGAATACTATGCACCAGGTAGGATTCCAGAGAAGAGGAGGTGAGTCATCAAGACCGCTTAAGTACCAAGCTCTCCCTAGATCTAATCCTAGACATGCATATACCCGTTGCCACACCTTAACCCTTTGACTTGTCCACGGTCGCAATATATTAATTAAGTCTTATGTGGATATCATATACTAGGCCCAAAACCCCTTACAAAGCCCAAACAAATTCACATACCTGTATCTGGCCCATTAAGCCCAATCATATTCATATGGCCCATTAGGCCCAAATCACCTGTATATGGCCCATTAGGCCCAAATCACATTTATATGGCCCGTTTGGCCCAGTCACATTCATATTCATGCTCACATACAAATTCCTATCACAAAGCATCAATACTCATTTTTTGCCTATTATGGGCCCAACAGCCTATTGGGCCCTTTTAGCCCATTTCGGCCCATATGGCCAAACCACAATCCAAGTACACGGAATCACCCGTGGGCCTTAGGCAATCTATCAGTTTCCCCCTTACGAGTGTTCGCACACTCGTAAGACTACCGTAGCCAAACTTTTGGCTTTTTGGCATTTCGACTTTTTGGCTTTTCGGCTTTTGTCGATTCATTGTGTGTGTCCAGTGTATGTACACACCTGGTAAGCAAGTGTGATGCGATATCCTTAGCCCAAACCTACAATCAATATCACTCAAAGATTAATCACACGTACTTATCAATTACTTTATCAAAATTCGGAATCTCACATTAACCTTACCTAAACGCCAAGCCTTTACTAGCTTTTACTTTGATCACTAAACACGCGTATTTCTCAGATCTGAAGAGCGAATCGGCAGGAATCCAAAACCGAGATTTGACACTAATTCCCTACCAAAGTCGATTAGAAAGAAGTGAGGGACCGAATACTAGATCTTATCAAAAACCGATTGGGAGAGCGAACACTTACACTAGAATCGACTGGGTGGAAAGAGTAGTGACAACACCAAGGGTATTTGATTCTTAGAGATTTGAATGGCAACAATTGACTACTCAGCACCAAAGAAGAGAGGAAGAAGAATCGGCTAAAGCAAAAAAAATATTGAGTAGAGGAGGGATAAGAATTCGGCACAAAGAAAGAAAAGAAAAAGGGTTTTTGACTTTTTAGAGAAAAGGGTTTCTGGCACAAAGTGAAGGGAAATTCGTCATTAGCTTTTCAACCCTCCCATTCAGCACCTATTTATAGCCCTATAGCTGAATTCTTCAAGCCCAAGTTCCCAATTTGGCTCCACTTACTCCTCACTTCTCATTTCCTCGTTTTTCTCCCTGATAACCCCTTGATCCTTTTCTTAAATTTCTCTTCTGAACACTTCCCTTGGAGTCCATCTTTACGCCACTTCCATCCTTCTAGAAGACCAAAATTAAACTCTAAAAATACTAAGCTAGGATTCGAACCTTGGACCCCTTTGCTAGCTACTAACGCCACCTCACTACACCTTATGTGGCGTCACTTAGCCACTCCACCACAGGCTCTTTTTGTGTCCAATTGTTTCTTCATTTATTCAAAAGCCCACCTACTTGTCAGTCCTGATTCTTTTAATAATTAAATTATAATTTCTTCTACCCCTTAATTCGAACTCAACCTTAGCTAAGACCTACTAAAATTATCGCTTGGATGAGAATATTAGACACAAATTTTATCAAAATCGAAAATAAAGAAAATTTGAGATTTTGAGATTTTTGGATTTCGGGATTTCTGGATTTCGAGATTTTTGGGGCATTACATAACTTGTATTATTTGAATCACATATTAAATGGCCAACTTACCTTATTTTCAAATAGGTAATGAACTAACTCATACCTGATCATTTTAGCTTGTTTTACACCTTCGTTCACAACATATCATTGCTCGTTGAACCATTAAGAATTGAATAGGATATCGGATAATCACATATACCATACAATGCCAACGCCCAAGACGTGGTCTTACATGCTATCTCATATCGATGCCACTATCCCAGACAGGGTCTTACACAAATCAAATACAATGTTGATGTCCCAGACATGATCTTACTCGTAACCACATACCGATGCCAACGTCCCAGATGTGGTCTTACTCGAGAACACATATAGGAAACCCTATGTCATGACATATGTATCCCAGCTATTCCTAAGGTTCGTACAGGACTTTCGAATGTCATAACTCAGTCGAAACGAATTCATAAACATAGCTACCAAGCTTGTACACATTCGGCTAACTTATATATATATTCACATATTTCATTTCAGCATATGTAGCTCACATTTAATTAAAATTAACAATGTCTATTTGCTTATAAACTTACCTCAAACGATGAAAATTGGAACGGGACGACTAGTCGACAACCTTGATTTTCCCCTGATCCAAATTCAATTTTTTTAGTTCTTAATCTAAACATATTCAAATTAAACTCACTCAAACATATTTTCACTCAATTTAGTCCAAAAACACATAAATGGGCAAATTACCATTTTACCCCTGACATTTCATACTTTTTACAATTTAGTCCAAATTGCACAAAACACAAAACATGCAAAATTGGAATATACTATGCTTAGGTCGAATGTTCCTTGTGTTCATACAAGTCCATGCATTTCATTTGTTTCACATTTTAGTCCCTCAATTTATTATTTTTGCAATTTAGTCCTAATTACTCAAAATCATCAAAAATTCCAAAACAAAACATGTTAATCTAAAACATATATTTCATATTTCATCAACCAATATCACAAAACTCAAATATTCATCAATGGCATAACTCAAAATATTCACCAAAATAAAAAATTCTAGCATGGGCTTTGTAGATAACATAGCAATGATCTCAAAAACGTAAAAATTATCAAAAATTGAGCTAGAACTCACCTTGAATCAAGCTTCAATAGTGCCGAACCCTAAGCTTTCTCTATTTCTTTTTCTTTTCTTTAGTTTCGGTCATGAGAAAATGAAGAACATGGCTTTTAATTATTTTATGTTTTATGATATATTAACATATTATGCATTTTACATAATTAACCTTTACAAATTAATTCAAAACCATTATAATCATGTCCTTAACTGTCCATGCTTTAGCCATTTGGTTAAATTTCATTTTAAAACCTCCCTATTAAAAGAACAATAACAATTCAACCCCTTTACAAATAGCCATCAAGTTTTTATTTTACGCGATTAAGTCCTTTTTATTAAATCAGCACTCAAACGATAAAATTAAAGCACAAAAATTTCACAGACATAAATTCACACATAATAAACACAGTAAATAATTTTAAAATATTTTTCTGACTCAGATTCGTGGTCTCGAAATGGCCATTCTAAATAGGGTCTAAATCGAGCTGTTACACTGCTCACACAAGCTGTCAGGTATCCACAACACATGCCGGACTACCCCGCCATCGGTAGTATATACGAGACCAGTACCCAAAACACCATAACATGTGTCACATAATTCATGAACTCAGACCACAACTCATGAGTTCAGATCACATAATTTCCTATTAACATGTCACTTGTATAATAAACTATTTCTAAGGTTCAAATGGGATTTTTCGATACCACCTCTCTGTCGAACTTGCTCATAATGTTGATTTCAATACTCATAGCACCAATCACAAACTTATGGAATAATCAAAGCATAATACATAATAAAATTTAGGCATCAAACACATGATATAACATTACATTAAATATATAAATACTTACCATACATGCAATATTAAAGCATTTAAAGTATGGTACACATTGCATAATTTGCATATGAACTTACCTCGGTGCAAAAATGATAAGAACGAGCCTAATCCTCGTAAACTTTGTTTTTCCCCCAAATCACATTTTTCTTGATCTATAATGCCAAATTTAGCTTGTTTAATACTCACATTGCTTGAATCGACCCATAATTCATACTTAGGTAAAATTACATTTTTACCCCTAACTTTTCACTTATTTACACTTTGGTCCCTAGGCTCGTAAAATGAAATGCATGCATTTTCTTAGTTACCCAAGCCTATCCGAACCTATATCATGCTTATATCAGCCCACATTTTCCTTTATTTCACATTTCTACTACCCATTTTTACATCTTTTATAAATAAGCCTTTTTTAGGTGTTTTACTAAAAAATCACTTAGTAAAAGATGTTCATTACACATCAAACTTTCATATTCTTCCATTAAACATCAAAATACAAACATGTCACACATGGGTAAAATTTTATACATGAACCCTAGCTCAAATAAAGGGTAGAAATGGATAGATCGGTTGATGACAACTTCAAAAATACAAAGAACATTAAAAACATGACTAGGATGCACTTACTCTTGAGCTTGAAAGATGAATAAACCCTAGCTATGGTGGCCCTTGGAATTTCTGCATAAGAAAGAAGAAGATGGACAAATTTTTCTTTCTTTTTCCCTTTTTATTTATTTATTTACCAAATGACTAAAATACCCTTAAGGCTTTTCTTTCAAATTTTTCCTATTCATACCCATTTTTGTCCAAAATTTTATAACTTGGTCAAATTACTATTTAAGGACCTCTAATTAATAATCCAACATAACTTCATGCTTGAAGCTTCTAGAACACAAGTTTTACAACTTATTCAATTTAGTCCCTAAAGTCAAATTGGACACCTTAGGCATAGAATTTCTTCATGAAAATTTCACACAAACATGCAATCATATCATAAACCTCATAATGCTCATAAAATAATTATTTCTACTTCAGATTTGTGGCCTCAAAACCAATGTTCTAATTAGACCATATTTCGGGATGTTACATTAGCACACGGACATGTGGCTTGGTCGTGTGGCACAAGTTAGTATACCCTCCAATTTTCGCACGGCATAGCATACAGCCTGGCACATGGGCGTGTGAGGCCATTTCGAAAGAAACACGGGCTAGTCACACGAGCGTGTGGTTGGTCGTGTGACCCAAGTCAGAGAGTTACACAGGGTCAGACATGGGCTAGGACATGGCCATGTGATCCCATTTCGAATGTCCACACGGCCTGTGACACGGGTGCAACAGCCTAACTTAGACCCTAATCGGAACGGTGGTTTCGAAACCATGAATCTGAGTTAGAAAAATATTTTAAAATTATTTTTTGTGTTTATTATGTGTGAATTAATATCTGTGAAATTTTCATGATTTAATTTTATCGTTTGAGTGTCCGAATAAATAAAAGAACTTAATCTCGTAAAATGAAAATTTGATGGTTAAATGTGAAAGGGGCCGAATTGATGTTGTCTTTATTGCATGGGGTATATAAGTTGCAATTAGACCATAATTATATATGATGGACGATTGTGACCTTAAATTATAATGGTTTTATGTTATAATTTAAAGGTTAAATATGTAATATGTGTAATAATATGTTTATAATAAAACATAAAATTAAAATAAGCATGCATATTACTTTGTTCTTGCCGAAACTTGAGAAAGAAAGAAAGAAAATATAGCTTAGGGTATTCGGAACTTTGGAAGCTTGATTCAAGGTTAGTTTTTGTTCGATTTTTGATAATTTTTACGTTTTTGAGATCGTTGCTTCGAATACTATTCGACCCATGCTAGAATTTCTGATTTTGATGAATGTTTTAAGTTGTGTCATTAATGAATATTTTTATTTTGTGATGTTTGATGATGAAATATTAAAGATATGTTTTAGATTAACATGTTTTGTATTGGAGTTTTTAGATGATTTTGAGTAATTAGGACTAATTTGTAGAAATAATAAATTGAGGGACTAAAATTTGAAATAAATGAAATGCGTGTATTTGTATGTACTAGAGGAACATTCAGCCTAAGCATGTTACATGGAGATTTTGTGTATTTTGTGTTTTATGCAATTAGGACTAATTTGTAAAAGCATAAAATATCAGGGGTAAAATGGTAATTTGCCATTTATGTGTTGTTGGATTAAATTGAATGAAATTGTGATTGAATGGGATTAATTTAAAATTGTATAGATCAAGAATAAAAGAAATCGGACTTGGATTGGGGAAAAACAAAAATAGTCGAATAGTCGATTTACATTGTTTGTCGATACCCGAGGTAAGTCTTTAAGCAATTAAACATAGTTTATTTTGAATGTAAATTAGTTTAATATGCTGATTTGGAGTTCATAGATTTATAGTAGAGTTAGCTGAATATGATTAAGCATGGAAATAATGTATTTGAGTTTAATTCGACTGAGTTATAACATTTAAAAGTTTGTATGAACTATATGGAATATCTAGAAGTTTCGGTATATGAATTGTTTACAAGACAACTTTATAATAGTGATATTTGGGCTTTGAGCCTAGCAAGCCTTGTGCTAGTGAATTAAATCAGGCTTTATGCCTAGCAGGCTTATTGCCGGTGTATAAAAATCAAACTTTGAGTTTAGCAGGCCTTGTGCCGGTGTGTGATACAGGCTTAGGCCTAGCAGGCTTTACGCTGGTGGATTATTATAAGTTTATGCTTAAAAGACTTCATGCTGATGTTGTATTTGAATATGTTAAACGAGCTAAATGGCCGGGTATGAATTAACTTGTTACTTACTTAAAATAAGGTAAGTAAGTAACTTGATTATTTGTTACAAATCATGTGTGATGCAAATGAAGTATATATGTGATTATGGTACGTGTATTCGATCTTCTGATCGAATGATATGAATATTATGAATTTGGTTTTTGGATATGTGTATACAAGACCATGTTTATTCGGCCATATGGATAGTTCATGTACATGATGTTATATTACGATTTTTGAGCTTGTGTATATGAATGTATGTACATTTGGTTATATATTGACATCTTGATTTTGAAGGTTGGATGATAGTTAATTATTTTGACTATATGAGCATTTGGCCAAGGAGAAATTGTTCTATGAAAGTATATGTTATATATGTATGGAATTAAAAGCTTGAAATTAAATGTGATTACAAATGCATAAGTTGAATTATTTGATTGAAATGATTTAGTATTGAGATGTTATTATGCATTAATTGTTTAATTTGCTTAAGGCTTACTAAGCTAAGTCAGCTTACTCTGTGTGTTTTCGTTTACTCTATTTTATAGATTTTGGATTCAAGTTACAAGCTCGGAGATCGTCAGCAAAGTTCATCACACTATCCACTGCTTCGGTATTTATATAATTGAACTTGAACTATGGCATGTATAGGCTGGAACATACTTTTTAAATGTTGGATTTTGGTTTGTATGTTTATAAGCCATGCGAAAATGGCTTGTTTATTCATGTTAAGTTTGGTTTTAAGATTGAATATGCTACGGACATGTTTGGTTGTGGTTTTGATGTTGCGGCTATTATATGTGTTTATATGTGAACCATGGTTAATATATTGTTAATGTTGATAAAGTTATGCCAAAGTATATGTGATTGGTATAATTGGTTTGATGTGAAATTTTGGTTGGATATTTGGTTGAGTGATATGCTTGATATATAAATGGCATATATTAGGTAAATGGCTATGATTTGAAGTTTTGATATTTGGTTATGTGATGAAGTAGGTAAGGATAATATTTATATGTCTTTGATCATTGATTTTAAATATGACTTTAGGTGTGTGAATAGCTTGTGAAACAACCATGTTTTGATTCGGCAATAAGGTGAATTAGTTTTCGGTGGATGTTAGATAAATTAGGATAACATGTATTTGATATTAAAAGTGGATTGTTTTGGATATATGGATATATATATAGTCGAATATGTAAATGTTGAATTAGTTTTGGAACATGACTACTGTTACTTTGCTTGATAAGTGATAATAATATGTTTGATTATTTGGTCTAGTTCTTGGAAATGTTTCATGCGTATAAAGTGATAGAGCATAATGGAAGTTGACATCAAATAAGGCATATGTATTTTTGCATGTTATATATATTCGGCTAAAGTTTTAATAAATGACCATATGAATAGTAACTTAGCTTTTTAATAAGTAAGTTGGTTTAGATAAAACTTATAATAAGGTTGCATGTATGTATGGTCTTAAATAATGTGTAATGAGATGTTTTAATTCTTATGCTTATATTCGGCCTTTTGATAACTATTATAGTGGAATGTTATTTAATTTATGTGTAACCTGTAAAATTTAGTTTGATTTAGTATTTATTCGAATGTGATGTATTAAGATAATTAATTTCTATGTGTATCCATGAATGTTTGAAAGTTGTGTTTCATTTGGTAATACCTCGTAACCCCTTTTCGCCGACAGATACGGGTTAGGGGTGTTACAACGAGCATGTCTCTTGGCCGTGTGAGACACACGGCCTGTCCACACGGGCGTGTGTCCCCTATCCATACGGATTGTTTATAAGATTTGTCAAGTAATGCTCTGTAACCCTATTTCGGCAATAGATACGGGTTAGGGGTTTTACATCATGCATCTTCTCTGTCTAAATGTCCACTCAATTTTAGGTTCTACAGGTAATAGATCGATGATTCGATCTATGCTCATAAACACCTGATAAATAAATCACAAATAAAGAATAAATTAGTAATGTCAGAAATTAAATAAAAACCAAACTGCAAAAATAATTTCACAAAGCATGATTAAGGCAACAGTCCCCAACAACGGCACCAAAAAGTTGTAACAGGATTTTTCTGCAAGTGTACACAATCGTTCAAGTAATGGGTGATTAAAATGAGTTATCGTCTCCACAGGGACTGTGTATGTTAACCGATTATTTGTAAAATTATAAGTTAACAATTTGGTGGTAAAAACACAATATTTTGAGTGGTGGATGACTAAATTAAATTATCTAGATGCAAGATGATCCTTGTACAATTAAATCTAAATGTAAATGATCTAAATGTATGAATGGATTTTAGCAACACAATCAATAACATGAATAGGCTAGGATAATCATATTAATCAATTTAATTCTTTTTCATCATGCTTAGCAGTGTCGGAAAACATTCCATGGCAACTCGGTCTTTCATGAGTTTGGAAACCAAATTAAGTTCTCTAGGATCTTTTACTTAGTGAAACATGCATTTTACTAATCATATTAAACTAAGGGTTTCTTAGTATTTATGAAAGGTAACAAGGAAAATTAAGTTTGAAATAGTTTAATCACATAAACCTAAAAACTATGCAAGATAATAAAGCTAACTAAAGCTATTATGAACCTCTAATTTAGTCGGGCTTAATGATCTAAACTGAGCATTGCACTTTCCAATTATGTGTCTACTAGTTGCCATTTGGTTAGGATCGCTCAGCTAATTTGAATGCATCCAATCACGTATGAATGAAATACATCTTGATTTTAATTGAAAACATTATTGATTGAGGAATACACATGTTAAACATGATTCAAACAAATATAATTGAATTAACATAATCATCCTAGCTAAACAGAATTAAGTTGTCATTTTTATTGTAAGATCAATAAACACTTGGCAAACATGTATAAATTAAATAACAAAGAGGAAAGAGTAAACTCTAATTTCAGACTGAGGTGTTCCTCCGATCCAGTCTTCTCAAGGTGGTCAACCAAGAGATGGTCTTGACAAGGCTTTTGTTGGCTAAAGAATGGAAAGGGAGATAGAGTGGCCGGGCTTGGAAATGGAGAATGAAAATGATGTAATGCCCCCACGCTCGAGACCGTCACCGGAGTCAAGCTTGAGGTGTTACCGAACATAATTTATCAAATTAAGAACTTCGGATCATTTGTTTCTACATTCACAGCTTTCTAGCTACCTGCGTCACAGTTACAAGAAAAATCATATCTCGAGTTACGAAACTCAAAATCAAGATCCATAAATTTTCCCTAAATCTAGACTCATATATCTATTCACTAATTTTTTCTATAATTTTTGGTTGGGCCAATTAGTACAGTTTATTAGTTAAAGTTACCTCATTTTCAGGACTTGACTAGACTGACCTCTGTTTACTACGAACCATATTTCTCTCTGTGAAAAATTTATATGACTATTCCATTTGTTTATCCTAAAACTAGACTCAATAAGGATTCCAAGAATATAAAATACACTACCTAATTATTTTTGTACAATTTATGGTGAATTTCTAAAGTTGGAACAGGGGATCCAAAAATCGCTCTGGCCCTGTTTCACTAAAATTCAAATATCTTCTAACATATAATTCTTTTACCTGTTTCGTTTGTTTTATGTGAAAATAGACATATTAGGCTTCAATTTCATATTTAATCCATGACCAAATTCGATTTCTACGATTTTTAGTAAATTTTGAAACTCACGTCAGTGTTGCTGCAATGTTCTATTTAAGGCAAATTTCATCTTTTCATGAGTTCTTATGGACTAGATAACCTATTAACCTTCCATGACATCAAACATGATCTAAATTAGCCATTTCCATGACTTATAATTATCAAGCATTTTCTCAACCAAATCACCACCATATCACAAAATTATTTACACAAAGTAGGTATATTGCTATACATGCCATACTTAAGTTTTACAAGCCATTTACCAAAATAAAAGTCCTTCGGATAGTGTGATCGAACCTTCGACCTGTCCCGATTCTCGAGCCGGCTTGTTCAAAACTACAGTGAATAAAAAGGAGGGAGTAAGCATAAATGCTTAGTAAGTTCATATGCAAATAACAAGTAACATAACAATACAATTATACCAAACAACCTTAGCATGGTATCACCAAAACATATATCACATTTCTAAACATCATTCATCATCTTACCACCTTATCGTTGTAGTATCTATTTTCAACCCGAGGGTTAAGTACATACCTGTCCAAAGTGTTCATTTCACAACACTTACCAAAACATCACTTGCATTTTAAGTGTTCTTCCATTTCACTTGAAATTTTACCCGTTGAACACATCGGAATATAACTCGGATACATGGATAATTTGCACATAAGTGCCACATATGTAATCAAGAAATCATGTAACCCGCCCCTAAGTGAACTCTGACTCAACTCAACGAGCTCGGGCATTCGCATCCATAAGTGAACTCGGACTCAACTCAACGAGTTCGGATGCCTAGTTACATCTCACGAACTCGGACTCAACTCAACGAGTTCAGACATTCGTATCCATAAGTGAACTCGGACTCAACTCAACGAGTTCGGATGCCCAACCATCCTAGTGACATGTCACTTGTATCCTAATCTATTCCTAAGGTTCAAACGGGATTTTCCTTGGACACATATCCTTGCCATCTTCCGTAAAATACTGAAACCAATACTTGGTAGCACTTTATATTTAACAAATAATACACATAATTTGCATTTTATTTGAAAATAACCACAAAGCATATATTTCATGATAAAAATCAGCATATCATAAAATTAACATCAATAACTTAAAAATAACAATTATGCTACATTATTTACACATGAACTTACCTTGGTACCAAAATATAAAGATTTTGCAATTTAGTCCACAATCTTTTCTTTTCCTCGATTGGGGTCGATTCCACGTCTTTCTTGATTATGAAGCTTGAAAGTTGAAGAAACCCTAGCTATGGAGAGAGGGAGCATTCGGAAGTAACTAAGGAAGATGATAACCAATTTTGTGTTATTTTTCTCTTTTTATTTCATTTAATATCCAAATGACCAAAATGCCCCTCCTTACTAAACTTTCAAAAATTCCTTCCATGTCCTAATTTTGTCCATGAACTTAAAATTTGTCAAAGTACCATTTAAGACCTCCTAATTAATATTTCAAAGCAATTTCATACTAAAAACTTCTAGAATGCAAGTTTTGCAACTTATTTGATTTAATCCCTAACTTTAAATTAAACTCGTTATGTCAAAAATTTCTTCATGAAATCTTCACACAATTATGCAATCATATCATAAACCTCAAAATAATTATAAAATAATTATTTTTATCTCGGATTTGTGGTCACGAAACCACTATTCCGATTAGGCCTTAATTCGGGATGTTACAGAGAATGCTTGATGAATGAATGGATTAAGGGATATGAGGGATGAGAGATGTTTGGAAAGGTGAAAAGTGTGTGGTATTTATATGTGAAGGTAAGGGTAAAGTGTACTAAAAATATAGTTTGAAAATCTTTTGTTTTCTTTTATGCTTGGTTAGCCATAATTTGAGGAGAAAAAGGTGGTTGGGTTGCTCATTTTGAATTCAAATCGTTGCTATTATTAGCCATGTCCATCATGTAGCAATGCTTTTACTAGGTCAAACTAACATCTTTATGACCCAGGTTTGTATGGTCTTGCCAACCAAAGAGATTGGATGTGTACATGTCCATGCAACATTTATATTAATCTCATCTTCATGGTCCCACTGCATAGTGAAAATTTAACATATTAATAATTAACATGAAAATAATGTAATTTATGCACAAAAATCATGTAATTAAGCATAATTTCGCATACATCATAAATTCATGTCCATTATTAATATTTAAGCAAAATTCACTTAATTTATTAGAAATTACTCAAGATTAATATAATTATTAAGTAAAAATATGGTAAAAATATATAATAAAAAATCCTATATAATTTTAAGTTTACAAGTACATTAGACAGGACCCAAGCAGAATAGATCTTGAATTCATTTATGGATTTATTCACTTGTGTAGTTCATAGTGTGACATACCTAAATCTTGAGTGGATGGCGGACTATGTATGCCTGACCCGTACACTTTGATGTAAGCAAAAGCCTGAGTTCAAATTGATAAGGAACCGAAAGCTAGTGCGTTGGGTGTACGACTTCTATAGTATGTGGCATCATTCACAATATTGGAATTCATAACCCAAAACATGGGTAAATGATATCCTCTCATAGGCATTACATGGTTGATGAAAAGTAAACGTGGTCACGAGTAGTCTGTCTTTGTGATGGATGACTTTATCGCTATTTGAAAGTGATTGACTTTTCATGAAAAAAAATTTAATGGTTACCATGAGATAAAATAGGATCATATTGGGAGAACAGATATTATCCCAAAGTGATCAAGGATATCCCATAAGGGTAACACACTGATGATAAGGTCATTGGATTAGCACTGAGTAGTTGCTTTCGTAATGGTATGTCATTGGGGAGAGCTCAGCCACTATACTCTAGTGGAATGACTTCATGACTAAATGAGTTTATAATTAATAGTCAAAAGAACCGAAACTTAATTATAAATCATTTAAGCCTCAACTTCATATGTCCAATCGGTCCATCGGCTAGCTCATTGAAACCAGAAATGAATTGCATGTTTGAACAGAAACGAACAAAATGAATAGAAAAAGAGAACTGCGAAACATTCAAGAATGATTATGGTTTTCTATGAAATGGATAAATGGAATCATTTGGAAATAAATGTAGCTTTCCAAAAATGAAAATGGAATTGAAAATGGAAACTTGTAATCCTATATAGGATTACTTAAAAAATGACAGGAGAATGAGTTTATTTTTTTAATTGTTTTGAAGCCCGAAAATGAAAATAAATCATTCTGTCATAGTGAACATGTTGAGTTGTGAAATATTAAACATATTTTCTCAAAGTTTTACTATGGAAAAATCTTCAACATTTTACCAGGGGTAAAATGGTTAAAATTTCACTAGGGGTAAAATAGGGATGATAAATTTATATATAAATATTCAATTTTATTTTGGAAATAGAAAAACTAAACTAATTTGAATCACATTACAGAGTATTGGGTCAAAAAGGGACCAGGAAGTACTCGTAATTGGACTCGATGTAAGAGTGGCCTAAAAACCTCTCATGGGTATGAAGGGGTGGCAACCCTAGTAGGAATACTAGGTAAAAATGTCCACCCCTCCCCTACTCTAAGTAGGATGTTTTTTTTATTTGAAATAAACCACTACAACTCAATAAGGGTTCTACCATCTCTTCTTATAAATAGATGGCACTAGTAGAGCTATTGACACAACTTTTGAGATATTGTTATTCTGCTGAAAAATAGAGAGAATTTATCCTTAACTATTACATATATTTTTCTAGAATAACAATTTTACGAGTTTCTATTATAGAAAACATAATTTTCATTTTCACCTCTAAAGGAAAACTTTTTCTAGTCCTGTGTTTTAATTCAATTGGTCCGATCCCAAACTTAAAGTAGTTCGTGGTACAAGAATAGCGGAGAAGATCATTTGGTTGAAAGTCGGAAAGCATCAAGGATCCGCTTAACCAAAAACACAGGTACAATTTCGGTCTAGGTTTATTACTATAACTATCACAAAACGAGTCAATTTTCAAAATTTTAATTTTCCACTATGTAAGAAAATCATTTTTAAATAGGATTTTTGCCAACAGTAACACCCCACCCAACCCATTTGTCGAATCCGAGTGCAGGCATCACAAGCGAACCGGGTTATTGTTCAAACTAAAACTCAATAACTTCTAAAATCAAATTGCATTACCTATTTATTCTACACAACATCAATTACAAATATATTTTCTCGACTCAGGACTATAACGAAACTAATCGGTTAGAACATATTCGCCCCCATTGGCAAAGTCTTCTAAAATGTCCCCTTCCTATGTGCAAGACCCAAGTCCAACAATAACTTCCATGACTTCCACACGAAATGGCTTGGTTCCTTCCTCGAGCTCCTTATTCTACATTTCCTACAACCACAGGTCAACCTTGTAAGTTTGACTCCATGACTTCCATGACTTCCATGACTTTCACATTTCCTACATTTCCTACATTTCCTACATTTCCTACAATCAAACTTAGTGAGTTTCTTCATTTCAGAAAACATACCTGATTTGCCATAAATCGATGTGGCAAATTAGGCTTTTCTGACACATTTAAAGAGCTTTTTCTCAAGCAAAATAGAGTTTTTAGCTTAGTTTTTTTTATTCATATTTTTATATTTTTTTGGGGTAGTAAGTGAAAATCTTATTTTTCTTTTTTTACCCAAATTGATTGATAGTGTCATTGGGAGGTCTAACTTGTGTTTGAGTGATATAGGGACATGTCAGATGTAAAAAAGAGCAAGAACGGCATCTAGAGCAAGGTAGTACGATATCCAACCCCTAGAATTGCGACACCTCCGGAAGTATAGAAGACCAATGAGACCCTTTAGAGGTATCGGGACATCTTCCTTGGGTATCGCAATATCCATCTCTTAAGGAAGACACCCAAATTCGATACTGCCCGAGATATCGCGATATCCTCCTTTAGGTATCGCGATATCCCCTTCGCCAGAAGGACAAACTTGGAAAAAAAGGGCAACCTTTGTGTAACACCCTATACACGACCCAGCCGCTGGACCCGAGTTATAGGATGCTACAATAGTAAATCAGAATATTCATTAGTTATTTATTCGATAATGCTGAATAATTAATAAATACAAGTTAATTCCATGTTAAACATGCATTACAACCAAACCAAGCCTCAACCAGGCTTACAAAAGCCTTCGAACAAGTTCAGAACTAAATCGGGACTTGTAACACGCATATCCCATTTCCGTCATTAGAATAAGGTTATGGCACATATCAAGACTTCTCATAACAATTGGCTTCCAAATATCAGATAAATTCCATTAATATAGATATGTTCGAAAAGAAATAAAACATACATGTACGAGCTTTAAATAGGGCCTTCAAGGCCCCTAGAATAGTTTATGAATAATTGAGGACTAATTCGAAACAAATTGTGACATTTCAGGCAAATTTGAAAAAAAATTCACCTACAGGGGTCACACGGCTGTGTGGCTCTCCCACACGCCCATGTACTCAACCATGTGCTTGCTCATGTAACTAACTGACTTAGGCCACATGTAATGCCTCGTACCTATTCCGGTAATGAATACGGGTAAGCGGTGTTACACCACATGCCCGTGTCTTAGCCATGTGCTAAACCGTGTGAACCCTACCCTGCACCTAACACGCCTGGTCACATACCTGTGTAGGCTACCCATGTGTGACATACGGCCGTGTAGTAGCCCGTGTCGCAGGTCGTGTGCACCATTAATTGATCCAATTCTTGCCCTTTTCATACCCAAATGCTTGTGTAGCTAAACATACCCAAAGTACTTGCATACAAACCTTCAAAGTACATTTAAATATGTTCAAAACATGACAAAACAATTAGTCTAAGTGCCAAACCAATGTGTCATCAATGATACTGTGACACCCCTCACCCGTATTCAACACCGGAATAGGGTTATAAAACATTTAAACAATCAATTCACATATAATTTCACATTTCATGCAAACATTATTCAAACTCAAGCACAATGTCCCTATAACGAGCCTACCAGGCCCTAAAGATGCTTTGGGAGTGGTTCGGGACTAAACTGATAACTTAGGAAACTTTGAAAATTTTTCTTAAAATAGGGGACACACACCCGTGTGGTCCGTCCATGTGTCTCACACGGCCAACAGACACACATGTGCCATAGGCCGTGTGGACATTCGAAATAGGATCACATGGTCATGTTCTAGCTCGTGTTTGACTCGTGTAACTCTCTGACTTGGATCACACGGCCAACACACACACCCCGTGTGGCTAGCCTGTGTGCCCTAAATTTGGCCATACATGTACGTGTGCCAGGCCGTGTACTAGGATACTTGGTTGTGCCAATCCTGAAGGGTATACTGACTTATGCCACCTGGCCATGTCACACGCCCGTGTATGAGGCCGTGTGGAGCATACTGACTTGATTTCAATTTCAACACCAGAGGACACACGGCCGTGTAACATGACCGTATGTCTCACACAGCTGAGACACACGCCTGTGTCTCTGCTCGTGTGGACAAAAATAGGCTATTTACCAAGCCAATTTGCCACCCAAACTTAGGCACACCTACACAACTCATATGTCACAATACATAGCATCAATAGACATATAATTCAATTCCAAATCAAGCATAATTTATACCATTTCCAACACCAACCAATACAAAACATAAATACCACATTATGCCATCTAAGTTCATACCAATACCCAAAATCTCAAATCATCAATATGGATACATTCAAACATGCATTATTTCACCTAATATCCCAAACATATCATTCCTCAAACATGGACTATTTCATACTCGAAATACTAATTCAAAAACTACCTATCACAATTATCATTTATAGGACAATTGCCAAACTCAAAACAAAGATCATTTACACACTTTTATAAATCATCAAAATCACCAATATAAACCAACTCACATGGCTATATACATACAATCCAAAACAATAACATTTACAAGCCAATTCAAATGGCCAAAATCATCATCAACTTATAACCAAAATGACCATAATCCTGTACATGCCATATAACCAAAATACAAGCTCAAAAGTACCAAATTGATAGTTTGATAGTGTGATGATGTCTCCAACGATCCCCAAGTCTGAGCTAGCTTTAAAGTCACTATAAAACGTGGAAAATTAAACAAAGTAGGCTATATAGCTTAGTAAGCTAGTATGACAATAATAAGCAAATATCACCATTCATTTATCAATTCTAATTAAATGACATAATATGCAACAATGCTTTAATTCCAAGCTTACATGAACTTAACCACATACTTGATCATAAACTCAAAACTTTCATTGATTCAATGCTCGTATAGGTTTCAATACATACCTGTACCGTTACTTATCTATTTCTTACCAATTCACATCTTCAATATACATGTTGAACCATTCGGAATAGAAGTCGGATACTTAGGAGTCTCGCACACTAAGTGCCAATATCATGGCCCGAAGCCAACTCAATATATCTCGCACCCAAACTGCTAATATCATTTCCTGAAGCCAAATCAATGAAGCTTGCACCCAAAGTGCCAATATCATGGCCCAAAGCCAAATCAATGAATCCCCTAATGACATGTCACTAGTAATCTTAATCTATTCCTAAGGTTCAATCGGGATTTCGAATGCTGATTTGTCATCGAATCACTATCAAACATATCTGTAGTCTCATATTCACAATTCATTTAATATCAAAGCATTTAAAACATAATTATATAACTACTTATTACATACGAACTTACCTCGTACCTAGAAACGACGACACGGGTCAACTATTCTCTAACTTTGTTCTTTCCCCTATCTAAGTCTGTATTTCACCTTTCTTGATCTAAATATAATCAAAATTAACTTATTTAAACACCTCTTTATTCAATTTAGTCAAAAATTCACTTTAAGGCATTTTTACACAATTGCCCCTAATGTTTCAAATATTTTACAATTTAGTCCTTATTCCACAAAAACACAAATTCATGCAATTTAACCATAACCCATGCTAGAAAAATTACTATTATGCCCCTAACAGCCCATATTTTTCATTTATTTCACATTTAAACCACAAAATTTCCATATTTCACAATTTAATCCCTAATTTTCATTTTCACTAAAAATCACTTAACAAAACTTATATATATATCAACAAGCATTAATAATCTATCAAGAAACTTCAAAACTCATGCTTATTCATCAATGGCATCATTCAAAATCTTTAACAATTTTGCAAATTAGTCCTTGCGCTAGCTAGACCTAGTTGCAACAATCTCAAAAACGTAGAAATCATCAAAAACGGGACAAAAACAGACTTACAATTGAGCTAGGAGATGATCGAATGCTTCAAGCCCTAAAAATGACTTTCTTCTTTGCTAAAAATCGGCTAGGAAGATGATAGCCTTCAATTTTTTTATTTTTTTATTTATTATACTTAAATAACCAAATTACAATATTAACCTTTAATATAAACCATTAAAATTCATTTATGCATGTCCATCTTTGTCCACTAACACTAAAAATGGTTTATTGACCACATAAGGACCTCTACTTTAAAGTTCCATAGCTATTAAACACCTTAAGCTAATAGAACATCACTTTTTCATTTTACGCGATTTAGTCCTTTTTACCAAATTAAGCATTCAAATGATAAAATTTCTTAACGAAAAATTCACACAATCATATTTTCATACTGTAAACACTAAAATAATAATAAAATAATCATTTCAACTTCATATTTTTGGTCCCGAAACCACTATTCTGATTTGACTAAAAACGGGCTATTACAGATACCACAACCCAAACACCTAGACAACTCATTACTTTAAATTGACATACAAATCACAAATGCACATCTAGGGTCTTACTTCCACAACCAAAATGCCTTACTCGTTTCATACTCAACCATACCAATTTTCCAACCCATTCAACCCACTTACATATGCTACAACTTGACTCATGTTATCAAACATGTACTCACCTTAAACCACAAAACTCCAAGCAACCAAGTTATATAACAATTTACACATAATTAGTCACAAAACATATTCAATAGCCCTATTACATGCAATATAAGCCAAGTTGTTTCAAAGTCTACCAAAGAGTCCTTAAGATAGTGTGATGCTACAGGTTGATCCTATTTCCCACCCAAAAAAAATCTACAAAACATAGAACAAAACATGGGTAAGCTTAATGAAAGCTTAGTAAGTTCGTCAAATTAATGATAAATCTTACCAACACTCTTAATAGCTCAATTATATGAAATAACAATGTAATCCCTGTCAAACATAGTTCACAACAGGTGAGTATTATACCGTACCATAAGTCAAATTCTTCAGATTTTGGTAAGGCATGATCTCATTCAGTAAGTACAGAATCTCGGTCATTTGAACTAGTTACAAAGTTTTGACCGGTTCACAAGGCTGCTCAGACTAGTTGACGAGAATTCGCAATGTATGAAGGATTTCAGCCATCATAACGATCTGTTTCATCAGTACATAGTATTCAGTCATTTCACCAATTCACGATGCTGCTCAAACAAGCTGTCGAGAATCCACAACATGTGTAGGATCTCTGCCATTAGAATGGTCTATGTCATCATAATAGAGTAGTCATTCAATTCACCAGTTCACGATACTACTCACACAAGTTGTTAAGAATCTGCAACATATGAAGGATCTCAGCCATCGTGATGATGTGAATCATCAGAGTAGAATATCCATTTAGTATTCACCGGCTCAAAGCCTGATAACTCGTCAGTTGATCATTTCTTAGATATTTTCAATTAATCAATTATTAAGCATACTATGAATTTAATTATATAACAAATAATGTATAAAAAGAATAATAATAGTACGAACTTACCAGACTAATTTGCAATAACTACCAAAGTATAGGGACTATTCAACAACTTCTCTATACCTTGATTTTTCAATCCATTCTTGATCAAATTAATCAACCCTAGCTTGGTCGAATGAACTTTCTCCCTTACCATGGTATTTCGATTTTGGAAGTGTGAAAATGAAGAAAATGGACTAGAATTTCTATTTCATTTTATTTAAATTCCTTTTATAATTTAACTACTATTATACCCTTTTCATTTCCATTCAAATATCACCAATTGTAAACCCATTACCATCCATTATGGGTAATGGTGGTTTATTTACCATCTAAACCCCTTTAATTTACCTTTTAAACTAATAAATTCATTTTTTTCCATATTTATAATTTAGTCCTTTTTACTTAATTAACCATCCAAACGTTAAAATTTCCTAACCAAATTATAATACGACACTAATGACCTCGTAAACATTAACTAATCAATATTTACGGCTTGACAAACTAGAGTTGTGGCCCTGGAACCACCATTTTCAATCATACTGAAAATGAATTAATTAGTAAATCCCTTTTTTAATTAGGATTTAATTGCAATTTACCAAATTCTAAAGAATTCCACATCATTTCTATTATGAGGCCATTTAAGGAGGGTCCAATTACACAATTAGTCCTTCAATTATATTAAATTTCAATTAAACAAACTTATTTACAATTTAACCTTAAACTAATTACGACTAAATGAATAAATAACCCAAAAGTTTATGGATAGTAATCATGTCACCACCACGTGGACTTTTTTACTATGGTTTAATCACCATTGTGGTCCCTTTATTATTTTAAATATATAGTAACTAACTTTTACCTCTTTTACATTTTAATCGTTTTACCTTATTTAGGAAATTAATTGTAAAAATTACCGAACCAAACTTCAATTCACCTATAATAAGACTCTGTAAATATTTGATAAATATATTTATGGCCTTAAATTATAGAAACAGAGTCCTAAAATCTCGTTTTCAATAAGCACTTGACTTTTGAACCAAACCTCTTATACTAACTTTTAATTCAATAATTAAAATTTACCAATTATAAATTCAATATAATAATTATTATTAACTCATATAATTTAAATACTAATTATAAGAACTTACTCGTCAGATTTGTGGCCCGAAACCATTGTTTCTAACACAATTGAAAAATGTGACATTAAACTTTGTCTTCTCAAACCACCAATCACACAAGGCCCGTGTAGGGGCAATTTTGGCATTGAAAATTCATCAGAACACCCTTCAAAACAGCCAAAAATTGTTGAGGAGGAGAGACACATTTTAGCTTAGTTTTAGATTTAGTTTTCTCTAGGTTTTATTTAGTTTTTCTTTGCACTTTTCTAATGTTTTTATTTTTCTCTTCTTCTACCTTAGATTAGAGTTTATTTTTATTTTTATTTTTCTACATTTACTTCTTATTCTTAATGTTCTTTATATTAGTTAAGTTAGTTAACACTATAGTTAAGGTTTATTTATATTTTCAGTCCATATACCTTGTCTTCAAGACTCTTTCAGCTTTAGTTTAATGTATTTCAGTTTATTTCACTTCAAATCTGTTAAAGCTTGTTTCTTTTATGTTTCTTGCTTTCTATGTCTATGTTAAATGCTTTTGGTTTCATGCTATTTAAGTTTTCTTGCATAAAGATCTCAACTTTTACATTTTTCTCAAGTTTTACTTTTATGGTTGTTTTGTTTTCTATTATTATGTTTATTTTCTTAACTTTGAGCATGTGTAGCTAAATCTTTAAGGAGATTGGTTGATAGAGATGTGGATAAACTAAAATCTTTGGACAAAGGACTAAATCGTAACAAATTGGACTAATTTGAATAGAAATTAGAACTTAAGTAGTGATTCCCCTAAGGGAATATTAAGATAAAGTGAGATCGGGAGATAATATTATTGCACACATATTCGTTAGTCCTGGATTAACCGACGAGATCGGAAGATAAATTGGATTAATTTATCTAAGTCGGTAAAATTGAGATTGGAAGATAAAATGGAGCCACTTTGTAATTTACACGATTTATGTCCCTAGTCCAAGATTTGGTGAACCACATCGAAGTAAACAAACCCCCATTAGTAATTTGCTAGATAGTCCCTCTAGTTTAGATTTCTTGCAATTTAGTTCCTAGAGTAGAATATTTAATTTTCTTACAAACTTACCTTTTATAAATTGTTGTAATAGAAAATCATATTAGTAGCCATTTAGCCTTTATTGTGTATGCTAGTTATTGCTCAATCGCCTCTTCCTTTGGGTTCGATCCTTGGAATACTTTGATGTTTCATTGTAACACTATAAATATTACAACTGACATGTATGCTTGCAGTAAAATCGATCTTTAAAAATTGTTTCATAAATTAGTTGTTTTAATGCGCACACGTGCAACCAGTCAAGTTGTTGGTGCCTTAGCCAGGGAATGCGGTGTAAGATTGAGTAATTTTTAGTGTACACTTCTAGGCAGAGATAAGTAGCCAAAGTAGAATTTATAGATACAGCTATATTTTCCATCTACTTTTATGTTATTTAACTTTTAGTTAATTTTCTTCAATCTCTTGTGCTTGTAGGAATGTTTTATGACTCAAATTGGTAACGGTTTCTTACCATTTGAGCCGAAACCGAAACATATCATCACACACATAAGAAAGGTGCCACTTATGATAGACATTCCCTTTCTACAAAAAGAGCAACTTATCGAAGACCCGTAAGGAGAAATTCAACAACCACCATAACTACCCATGGAGAAAAGAACTTTGTGTAACTATGCAATGCCCAACTCAGACTCTATTCGAGGTAGCATTAATCACTCGACAATTAATGCTAACAACTTCAAAATTAAACCAAAAATGATCCAAATGATACAATCAAACCTTCAATTCCAATGGTCAATAAATGAGGATCCAAATCAGCACCTTAAGTGGTTTCTAACCATTTATGATGCTTTCAAGTATAATGGGTTATCTGTTGACGCTATTCATTTTTTACTATTCCCTTTCTGTCTTACTAACGATGTTTTTATGTGGTTAGCCAGTAGCTTCAACCAAAATTTGGGATGAGCTAGCAAGTAAATTTTTGGAAAAATATTTTCCACCAAGCAAGACAATTATGAATTTTTGACAATTGGAAGGAGAGTCATTACACGAGGTTTGGGAGCACTTCAAATTGATGTTGTGCAAGTGTCTGTACAATGGTTTACAAGATTGGCTGCAACTTCAAGTCTTCTACAAATGGACTTGATGGGACTTTACACTCTAGTCTCGATGGAACATCCGTTAGAGCATTCATGTCAAAGACTTACGCCGAGGCTTGTCAACTCATCTAGGATATGGCGATGAACTCTTACATGTGGTTGGTTGATCGGTTCACATATCAAGCCAAACAAGCGGCAACAAACACTATCACTAGTATGGATAAGTATCAACAAGTCCTCGAGAGGATTAATCAATTGGAGATGAATGCGACCAAGGCGCAAGTCCAAAACCAACCCAACCTATCAAATTTTAATGCAGGGCACGATGATGGGAGCAACGATATGGAGGTTAATTATGTAGGGAATAGAGGATATAAATTAAATAAAATGCAAAACTTTAAGGGAATCTAAAAAAATAAATTAATATATGATTACAATAGGCTATTTTAAGATGTTTGAAATTGATAAATTGAAATAAATTGTTGTATAAATTGAGATTTATGCTAATCGAAGGATAATCGAGAAAAAGGAGAAATTGCATATTAGTCCCTGACACCTTAATTGCTTGTTGTTTTCCCATGTAAGTTCATATGGGACTTACTTTATTAATTGATGATATATTTTTATTATGTTGCTTTGCTTTATAGTTGAATTGTTATTATATAATGTTTTTTGGCATCAAAAGGATTAAATCGAAAAATATGAAATATATAATAGATATGAACAAATATGTAGTATTGAATGTTTATGTTGTAGGAAAGTATTAGTACAAGTTATGCTTGTAGGCTTTAATATGGCAATGTGAAATATTTATATGTGAAATAGATATTGACTAGGTATCAATTGAGTAATGGTATGAAGTAAATACTATGGAATTGAATGGATTATAAATGGTTAAATGTTATATAATATAGGTTAGATTTGTACAAATTGAATTAGTATAATTTGGGTACCATATTGAGGTACACTGGTTTAGTTGAATGAAAATTAATGGATGTCGAGCTTGATTAGGAAATTGACATGTATATAGTGATATTACATAGTTTAAATGTATATGTATAGCTTGAAGCTTACAGTTTGTAACTCTATAAATAAATTCATTTAAATTTCTATATACTTTCATTACTTAGCATGTAAAAGTCCGTTTTTAATTAAATCGAAATAGTGGTTTCGGGACCACAAATCTAAAGTAGAAATAATTATTTTAATATTATTTTGAGGTCTACAGCATGATAGCATGATTGTATAAAAATTTTGTTAAGAAATTTTAACGTTTGCATGCTTAATTTGATAAAAAGGACTAAATCGCGTAAAGTGCAAAAGTTGTGTTCTAATAGCTAAAGGTGTCTAATAGCTATAGAACTTTAAAGTGAATGTCCTTATATGGTAATTAGCCCATTTATGTTGATAGTGGAATGTGATGGCTTGGTATAAGTGAAATTATGAATGTTTTTAAAGGTTATAATAGTAAACTGGTAAATAAATGATTTATTAAATAAAACAGTAACACTCCTAACCCGTATCCGTCGCTGGACTAGGGTTAAGAGACATTACCAGACATATTGAAACATTTAGCATTCATTTCATAATCATCATAGCATCATAGTCATACATCAATATAGAGTCCTTTACATAAGTCAACGAGACCTTAAATATGTTTTAGAAAGGGGTCGGGACTAAACCAAACGCATACAAAATTTTTAAAAATTTAATCATTTTTCAAAGTTATAAAGGTCAAACGTCTGTGTGAATAGGCCATGTGCCTCACACGGCATTAGACACACCCTTGTGTCCAGGCCGTGGCAAAATAGGGCATACATACTGACTTGTCCACACGGCCACATGACACGCCCATGTGCCTTGGCCGTGGTCGAAACTGATTTAAGTCACACGGCTAACCATACGCCCATGTGTCTAGCCCGTGTACCCTTTGAAATGGCTACACACGCCCACGTGCCAAGGTGTCTCACACGGCCACCAGACACGCCCATGTGTCTAGGCTATGCTCGAGACTAACTTGTATAACTAAGTTACAGCAGGCACATGGTCGAGACACACACCCGCGTGCTCAACCATGTGGGGTGAAATTAGGCTTTGTTTAAGCCACATTTCCTACCTATCTCAAGTACACCAAAGCCACAACATATTTGCATCATTTAGAAGCAACCAAATCAACCATTTCATACATATTCCATAACATCCAAATACCATCCAATTCACTACTCAATTCCACAACCTAAATATACCAAAATCATTAAAACTCACATAAGTTCCAAAAGTATAATCTCATCATCCTATCACCTATTTCATACCACAAAATTTACCATTTCAACGTTCCATAATCAAACCATCACATAAGCATTATATACACCATATAGCTTACTTAGCAAACACACCATTTAGGCCAACTTAAGAGGCCATACATATTAACATCTACAAGCCAAAACTCATGGCTAATATTCACAACACAAAACATACCAAAATGACACTAACCTATACATGCCATATACCATATATACAACTCTCAAAATGGTACCAAAATAAATGTCCGATAGTGTGAATGAGTCACTAATGATCCCTGAATTCGAGCTAGCTTTATAACACTGTAAAATAGAGAACATTTCACACAGTAAGCTTTAAAGCTTAGTAAGTTCGTACTGAATATAATAAATAGTTTGTACAATATAAAACACTAACTAATAAACACTTAGTAGTTCATATTCATCCTTCAATTCTATTCCATCACATTTAACATGTTCATACAATTTCATCAAGCTTCATACACATAGTATCATCTACCACATAGGTATTGTACATACCTGAACTTTACCGTATTTATTCATTTCATTCTCACTTCTCATTCAATTACATTAATTCATTCAGAAGTCCTTCCATGCTTCAAGAATTCATACACTTAGTGCTTTAATGGTTAGCTAAAGCCATAATGATCCTGCACACTTAGTGCCATCTCAACTAACCGAAATTATCTCGGTATCGTACACTTAGTGCCTCATATAGCCAAAGCTATTCCAACTCGCACACTTAGTGCTATTCATAGCCAAAGTTGTTTGAATCGCACACTTAGTGCCGAACATAGTGGATTTTTCATCATGTTCAAATCAAGTTCAAATATATACAATTTATATATTATCAAACATTAAAACATAAACTGTAATATCATTTATCACGTACGAACTTACCTCGTACTCGTGATTGACGATTCGGATCATTTACTCGATAACCTTCGATTTCCCTCGATCTAAATCTGAATTCCTATTTTCTTGATCTATATGTATTCAAAATTAACCCTTTTATTCAGCAAATCATTCAATTCAATCCATATATACACATTTAGGGTATTTTACAATTTAGCCCTCACATTTTCACATTTTAACACTTTAGTCCATATTTCATAAAATCACAAAATACACATAATTTCAACAAAACCATATATGGCCGAATATCATAGGGACCTCTAGCAGCCCAAAACTTTTATTTATTTCATATTTCAACCCCTCAATTTTACATGTTTCTCAATTTAATCTCTAATATGCATTTTTACTCAAAATCACTTTACAAAACATGTATATTAAGCACCAAGCTTTCATAATTCATCATTAAACATCATAAAACACATGAATTCATCAATGGCATCTTTCAAAATCATCAAAAAATTTAAAAATCAAGACATGGGCTAGCTAGAACTCAAAGAAACAATTATAAAAAACATAGAAATTATCAAAAGCTGAAAAAACGGACCTTTAATCAAGCTTAGTAGTAGGTTTCCTTTCTTCTAATTTCGGTTGCCATTAAACAAAGATGAACATGTTTTCATTTTTTGGTTTTATTTAATATATATTATTTATTTAATTACTAAATTAACCTTGATTAATAACATTAAAATTCCACTATCCCATGTCCATCTATGTCTATTCATGAATTCAATGGTCCATTTACAACATAAGGACCTCACACTTAAAAAGACACACCAATTATGGCACTTTTTCATTTTCTGCGATTAGGCCTTTTTTATCAAATTAAACACACAAATGATCAAATTTTCATATGAATCTTTCACACATGCTTAACTACATACTGTAAATACAAAAAAAATAATATTAAAATATTTTTCTAACTCAAATTTGTGGTCCCAAAACTACTATTCTAACTAGGGTCTAAAACGGGCTGTTACAACTCTCCCCCCTTAGGGATTTTCGTCCCCGAAAATGAATAGGTTTGGATATTGTTTTCTCATAGCATGATGCGAGCTTGGCCAAGATGTAACACCCCAAAATCTAAGCATTCATTTTTGTTGTTGTGTTGCATAAATGCATGCTTGCTTCAGTGGTTAAGTGTCCTGAGAAATGTGAAAAGTCCTGGGTTCAAACCATGGCTTATGCAAAAATTTTATCTTAATTGAATAAAACCATTGGCTCTAAACAGTAGGTTTTTAAATAATTGTGGGGATATCGAGTCATAAAAAGCCTATTGGTCTAAGGGATTGTATCGCCCCAAAAATTTTGAAACCCAAAAATCTCAGAATCTCGAATTTTTCTTTTGTGCTTAACAATTCCTGTTAAGTGTTAATTACGTGATGGTAGGTCTTGGTCAATGTTTGAGTTCGAATCAAGGGGTAGAAGAAATTATAGTTTAATTATTAAAAGAATCAGGTTTGGCAAGTAGCTGGGCTTTTAAATAAAATAGGGGAAAAATGGCATCAAAAAGCCTTGTGGAGGAGTGGCTAAGTGACGCCACTTAGGGAGTAGGGAGGTGGTGTTAGTAGCTAGCAAGGAGGTCCAAGGTTAAAATCCTAGCTTAGTATTTTTAGAAGTTTAATTTTGGCCTTCTAGAAGGTTGGAAGTGGCGTGAAGATGGACTCCAAGGGGAGTGTTCAAAAGAGAAAGTTAAAGAAAAGATCAAGGGGTTATTAAGGAGAAAAACGATGAGTTGAGAAGGGAGAAGTGATGGAGCCGAATTGGGAATTGGGCATGGAAAATTTAGCTATAAGGGCTATAAATAGGGGCCGAATACAAGGTTGCCAGGCTACTGTCGAAATTCTTCTTCACCTTGTTGCCAGAAACCCCTTTCTCCAAAAGCCGAAAACCCTTGTTCTCCTTTTTATTTTCCTTGTGAAGATTTCTTGGTTTCACTTTTGGTTTAGTCGATTCTTCTTCCTCTCTCCCTTGGTGCCGAATAATAAATTATTGCCATTCAAATCTTTAGAGCCAAATACCCCTTTGGCCGAATAGTCTTGGTGCTGCCACTACCTTTACCACCCAGTCAATTCTAGTGTAAGTGTTTGCTCTTCCAATTGGTTTGTTTTACTAAGATTATTGTCCCTCACTCTTTCTAATCAACTTTGGTAGGGAATTAGTATCGGATCTCGGATCTTAGTTTTCTATTGAATTGCTCTTTAGGCGTTTGCAGTTTTGGTAAGTATTCCTCTCACATTGGCTAAGGTGGCCGAATGTTCATAGTTAAGGTAAGGGGACTTGTGTTGGACACGAGTCACCTATTATTCTGGTTTTAATAGTTAAGATTGGTGTAGATCTAGGAGTTGATCGTGGTTAGTGATTTAAGAAGGGGCTACTCACGCAAGGTAAGGTTAAGGTGATGTTTCAGTTTTAGTAAGGATATGTATTAAGCATGCGATTAATGAAAGGAGGTTTTTTTAAGTTAATTAAGGTTTCTTTTATTTTAAGAAGGGTTTTCAATGAAAACACGATTTTTGCTAAAACACTTAAATATGACACACCAAATTCGGCCATAGCGTCCGGGCTGAGTTTAGAGTGTTACATTTAGTGGTATCAGAGCCTGATTGAAAAACTCGGGTTGTGAAGTGGGCCCTATTACTATTTGGTTTCTTTTTCTGTTTTAAAATTTTTTTGGATCACACTGCTATGGAAAAAAGGAAATCTTGCTGAGCGGCACACTGAGTCTCCGACGTTGAACCAAGTAAGTACTTTTTAAGTTTGTTTAAATTGTTATACAGTAGATAGTTAAAGGGCTACTTTAGATGATAGTTAGAATGGAACTAAAGCCCGTAGGATCTGAAAACTGTAGAGGATTTTCCAAAAGGATCTTCTCTCTAAATATTTTCATAAAACATCGGTGTAATTATTAAACTAACTAAAACTTCATAAAATTTTAATTCAGATAATACGTGAATCGACGATGAGTGCTAGAAGAGGTGCAAGGGATCGTGGCCGAGGCCGCGAAAGTGTTAGGGCTGAGTCATCAGCATCGGGCTATATGCCCGATATTGGAGTAGAAGAGGCTCTGGCCTCACCTGTGGCTGGGAATAGACCGTATGATCGGACCATGAGAGCAATGCTGTGGATTTTGGAAAGGGTCGCTGGGCCCAATAATGGCACTGAAAATCGTGGGTCCATTCCGGAGCGACTTCGATCGAACGGGGCTAAGATCTTTAAGGGCGTGGCTGGCGTGGCTCCTAACGTGGCAGAATATTGGTTGGAGGCCACTGAAAGAATAATGGAGGATTTGGACTACTCACCGTAACAAAAGTTGAAAGGAGCAATGTCACTGTTTAGGGAAGAAGCCTACCAGTGGTGGTTGACAGTGAAAGAGGGCACCAACCGGAGCGGGTCACTTGGGAGTTTTTCAAAGCTCCATTCCAAGGGAAGCATGTGGGTGTAAGCTATGTGGATGCTAGAGGAAAGGAGTTTTTTTTTAAGTTAATTAAGGTTTCTTTTATTTTAAGAAGGGTTTTCAATGAAAACACGGTTTTCGCTAAAACACTTCAATGTAACATGCCAGATTCGGCCATAACGTCTGGGTCAGGTTTAGGGTGTTACATTTAGTGGTATTAGAGCCAAGAAGAAGCTCCTAAACTTAACCCTAGGAAACAAGTCAGTGGCAGAGTATGAGGCAGAGTTTCTACGCCTTAGTAGGTATGCAAGAGTAATGGTGGCAACGGAGCATGATCGTTGCGTTAGGTTTGAGGATGGACTTAGAGATAGCCTTAGGGTGCTAATAGCTCTACAAAGGGAACTAGTTTTCTCATAATTGGTGGAGAAAGCAAAGATAGCGAAGGAGGTAAAGCGCACTAAGCACCTAAATCGGGAGAAAGAAAGGGGTAAGAATAAAAGGGAGGCTAAGACCCCTAATGTCGATCAGAGGCCTAGAGCTAGGGCCAGAGTTGATGGGCTAGTTAGAGTAGGGCCCCCTGCTGTTAATCCAAAGGTGCCACCTTGTGCTGATTATGGGAGAAGCCATAGAAGCGAGTGTTAGAAGAGGATGGGAGCTTGTTTATCTTGTGGGTCTATAGAGCATATGATCAAGAATTGCCCTCGAATGCTAGGTCGAGAGCCAGTAGTAGGCCAAGCTGGTGCTCAGCCACCAAGGGGCGGTCAGCTGCAGCCAAGGGGCCACGAGCAGGCCAGGGGTGGTGACGGCAATGGACGTGGACGTGGAGTACTAGGCGGAAATGTAGGCCATGTTGAGGCGAGGCAGCCAGCTTTGGTTTACACTGCTCGTCGCCGAGAAGACGAAGATGCTCTAGAAGCGAATACTGGTACGTAGTGTGCGATCTATCTATTTTGAAATTAGAAATAGAGTGCGCAGCAGAAGCATAGTGGTGTAACTTAAGCGATGCGACGTCAATATCCTCAACTGTTTGGATCAGGTAAATTTTAAGGACGAAATTTCTTTTGGGGGGTAGAGTTGTAACGCCCTAAAAATCCTGAAACCCAAAAATCTCAGAATCTCAAATTTTTCTTTTATACTTAGCAATTCCAGTTAAGTGTTAATTACGTGATGGTAGGTCTTGGTCAATGTTTGAGTTTGAATCAAGGGGTAGAAGAAATTATAGTTTAATTATTAAAAGAATCAGGGTTGGCAAGTAGTTGGGCTTTTAAATAAAATAAGGGAAAAATGGCATCAAAAAGCCTTGTGGAGGAGTGGCTAAGTGACGCTACTTAGAGAGTAGGGAGGTGGCGTTAGTAGCTAGCAAGAAGGTCCAAGGTTCAAACCCTAGCTTAGTATTTTTAGAAGTTTAATTTTGGCCTTCTAAAAGGTTGGAAGTGGCGTGAAGATGGACTCCAAGGGAAGTGTTCAGAAGAGAAAATTAAGGAAAAGATCAAGGGGTTATTAGGGAGAAAAACGAGGAGATGATAAGGGAGAAGTGATGAAGCTGAATTAGGAATTAGGCATGGAAAATTTAGCTATAAGGGCTATAAATAGGGGCCGAATACAAGGTTACCAGGCTACTACCGAAATTCTTCTTCACCTTGTTGCCAGAAACCCCTTTCTCCAAAAGCCAAAAACCCTTGTTCTCCTTTTTTATTTTCCTTGTGACGATTTCTTGGTCTCACTTTTGGTTTAGCTGATTCTTCTTCCTCTCTCCCTTGGTGCCGAGTAATCAATTGTTGCCATTCAAATCTCTAGAGCCAAATACCCTTTTGGCCGAATAGTCTTGGTGCCGCCACTACCTTTACCACCTAGTCGATTCTAGTGTAAGTGTTCGCTCTTCCAATCGGTTTGTTTTTCTAAGATTATTGTCACTCACTCTTTCTAATCAACTTTGGTAGGGAATTAGTATCGGACCTCAGATCTTAGCTCTCTACCGATTTGCTCTTTAGGTGTTTGTGGTTTTGGTAAGTATTCCTTTCCCATTGGCTAAGGTGGCAAAATGTTCATAGTTAAGGTAAGAGGACTTGTGTTGGATACGAGTCACCTATTATTCTAGTTTTAATAGTTAAGATTGGTGCAGATCTAGGAGTTGATCGTGGTTAGTGATTTAAGAAAGGGATAATCGCGTAAGGTAAGGTTAAGGTGAGGTTTCGATTTTAGTAAGGATATGTATTAAGCATGTGGTTAATGAAAGGAGTTCTTTTTTAAGTTAATTAAGGTTTCTTTTATTTTAAGAAGGATTTTCAATAAAAACACGATTTTCACTAAAACACTTCAATGTGACACACCGGATTCGGCCATAGTCTCTGGGCCAGGTTTGGGGTGTTACAGGGATAGTGTAACACCCCTAACCTGTATCCATCACTAGAATAGGGTTATAGATATTACCGGAGTTTACAGAAGAATTACAGGTAATTCAAGACATTTACTATTTATATCTGAAACTAATTATATCATCCCTTAGATGGACCCTCAAGGCCTAATTTAAGCATTAGAAACAAGTCGGGACTATATCGGGGACTCAAAAAAAATTTCGCAAAATTTCAAAAATTTTCTTATGTACTAGGGTCACACGCCCATATGAGTAGCCACACGGCCAAGTGACATGCCCATGTCTCAGGCCGTGTGGGCATTTGATGTAAGGCACACGGTCATGTCCCAACCCGCGTCCTTACCCGTGTAACTCTTTGACTTGTGCCACACGACTTGCCATGCGCCCGTGTGCTAAGCCGTGTGGTCAATTTAATTTTCACAAATTAGGTGCAGCTTTCACAAGGCCAAGACACATGCCCGTGTCTCTACTCATGTGCCAAATTTTGAGCATTTTTTTCTCAATTTTAAGATGCAGGGGACACATAGCCAATCCACATGCCTATGTGTCAGGTTGTGTGTCACACACGATCAAGACACATACCCGTCTGTCTACCCGTATAGACAAAATAAAGCCATTTCCTAGCTTTATTTCTCACCCAAATTTGCCAACAACCTATACCAATACTTGCAAACATATAGCAGCCAATTCTAACATTTTACATGATATATCATCATATGCAATCATGTTTACAATCTTACCTTTTATAGACATTCATATTTAACATAATTCAATCAAACCATACTAAACACATATGTAATTACCATGATATAACCTTATAAATATACCAAATCAATCCATTACTAGCCATTCCAATGGTTAAATTACAAACAACCATTTACATACCCACATTGGCAAAGTTAGCCTATACATGCCATTATATCGAAACGAGTTTACTATTTATACCAAGACGAGCTAGTAGATAGTGTGATGATACTCCGATCGGTCTCCAACCTTTGTAAGCTTTCGAGCAATATAAAACAGAGAAAAGAAAACCTAGTAAGCATTTAATGCTTAGTAAGTTCGTATAATAATAATTAAACTTACCAAGCATATTCATTTCAAATAAGCATACAATAACATGCTTCCCAACAATTTAGCAAATTTGCCTAATCACATACACTCAAATAAGCAAGTTAGTCACATAATTCACATGTACATCAAGTAAGAATGGATGAGCTCATCATGCTATAAACTTTCAGAAGCATTCGAGACATAATTATTTTAAGCTCATAATTTTTCATGTCAGGAGTTTTATCCGTTGAATTATTGAAATATCGATAGATTCTCAGGTAGTACACACAAGGTGTACAAAACTGTAAACTGTCTACTCATAATCAGGAGTACCCATTAGGGCACTTAATCAGGAAGCACACTCTCGAGCCACATATCAGGATGCTCAGATAAGTCATGTAACAGGACACTTATCCAGGCTAAACAGGAAACTCATAAGAGTTTTAATCTGGGAGCTCATAAAGCTTATTAGGTAACTCCGAAGAGTTGTTATCAAGAAGCACCGAATAAGGTAACAGGGAGTTCAAACGAACCATGTTAGGAAGCTCATAAGAGCCTATATCAGGACGCTCACATAGAGCTATGTTGTATTCGCAATATATGTTGGATCACAACTGATCAAATTATGTAACAGGACGCTCATAAAGAGCTGCGGTAGTGTGCAACACATGCAAAATCACTACCAATCAGGATGCTCGTAGGAACTATATAACAGGATGCTTGAGAGGGTTATAATAGGATTGCTCGTCCGAGCTATATTCTATCCGCAACATATGCAAAACCATATTCAATACGGGAAATAACATATATCCATCGAAATTTATCATTCAAATAGAACTTAACTCCATTAAAATTCATCATTCAAACATAACTTAATATTTTTCGGACAGGATCAGACATATGATTATTTCATATATTTATAACATTTACACAATTCATATAATCAAATACCATACTCAATTCAACATAAAATAAACACAATTTAGTTACACGAACTTACCTTGATATTCGTTTGTATAAAAAAATCTACTAATCCGACACTTTTTGTTTTCCTCGATCTAATTATGTATTTGGTTTTTTCGGATCTATATAAATTAATTAAATCATCAATTTAATACAATTCATATTCAATTGGATTCAATTTACACTCTAGGTAAAATTACCATTTTGCCTCTATACTTTTCATAAATTCTAATTTCATCCCTATGCTTGGAAATTAAAATCCATGCAATTTAGTCATTATTCCAAGCCTAACCAAAATTTTCATATAACATTTACAGCACTTGTATTTAACAAAATTCAGAAATTTTCCATGGGTTTTGTAACAGCCCAATTTTATCTAAATCGGAAAAATTATTTCAAAACCAAAAATTTGAGGTTGTAAAATTATTTTAATATTATTTTTGGAGTTTACAGCATGTGAATATGTATGTGTGAAAATTTTGTGAGCTAATTTTATCGTTTAAGTGGTTAATTTGAGAAAAGGACTTAATCGCATAAAATGCAAAAGTTTCATTCTATTTGATAAAGGTGTCAAATTGCTATGGCTTATTAAATGAAAGGTCCTTATGTTGATATTAGACCATTGATAGTGGAATTTGACATAAATGGGCATGTATTTAATGTTTCTTAATGTTTTAAATAAAGGTTAATTTAGTAATTTGTGATTTAAGTTTAATTAAATTAAAAAAAACAAAATGGTGGCTATTTGTTCATCTTTTTGCACTGAAAAACAAAGGAAGAAACACCATTTGAGGCTTTAGGTATTCGGTCATTGTTCATCTTGATTGAAGTATGAAATTTGTTCTGCTTTTGATGATTTCTACGTTTTCGTGATCGTTGCTCTGTGTTCTAGCTAGCCCATGCCTCAATTTTTGAAAGTGTTGATGATTTTGAAAGTTGCCATTGATGAATTCATGTGTTTTTGGATGTTTGATGATGAAATATGAAAGCTTGATGTTTAATATACATGTTTTGTAAAGTGATTTTGAGTAAAAATGTATATTAGGGATTTAATTGTGAAAAGTGTAAATTGAAGGGTTAAATGTGTCAAATGTTGATAATTATGGGCTGCTATGAAGCTATATGAAATTCGTCACACATGGGTTTGTAATGAATTGGTGTAATTTTGTGTTTATTGAAATAAAGACTAAATTGAATAAATGTGAAACTTTAGGGGCTAAAATGCAAAAATATCCAAATATGTGTTTGTGGACTAAATTGAATGTGTTGATGAATAAAAGAGTTAATTTTGAATGTATATAGGTCAAGAACGAAAGAAATCAAATTTAAATCGAGGGAAATCCAAAGTTATTGAATAATTGATAGTCCTCTATTCCGACTACGAAGTAAGTTCATATGCAAATAAATGTCTTTAAATTGAATTACATGTGTTTACTTGTCATGGAGATGTTTTAAATGTTGAACAAGCATTTACGAGCAAGTATCGACGAAGTTACGATATCCGAAAATCCTGTACGAACCTTAGGAATAGTATAGGATACTAATGTCATGACATTAGGTTATCGAGATATGATTACATGTAAGACTATGTCTGGGACATTGGCATTGTATTGAGATTACGTGTAAGACCATGCCTGGGATATTGGCATCGCTAATCGATTTTGTGTAAGACCCTGTCTGGGACAGTGGCATCGATATGTGATAACATGTAAGACCATATTTGGGATATGGCATTGTACGAGCTTATGTGATTTCCGAGTATTCTTAACAATTCCGAATGGTTCAACAGGAAAATTCAAGTTGAGAAAGAATATGTGAATGAGCTAAGTGACCTAGGTACGTATGAGATTCATACGAGTATTAAGAAGTGAAGTAAATGATGAATTTGATTAAGATATTGAATGTGTGTTCAATGAGAAAGGTTTGTGAATTTGTGTGTGATTAGTTATGTTTAGCATATTTGAATTGATATGCAAAGGTTCATATGATGGCTTTATTTGTGTATGGTTTACTAAGCTTTTAAATCTTACTTGTGTGTTCTTTCCATGTTTTATAGATTTTCGAAGCTAGCTCAGACATCGGGGATCATCGGGAACCATCATCACACTATAGACTACTTGTTGGTACTTTTGGAGCTTTGTATATGTGGTATATGGCATGTATAGGCTAGTGTCATTTTGGTATGTTTTGAGTTATGATATTAGCCATGAGATTTGGCTTGTAAATGTTGATATGTATGGCCATTTAAGTTGGCCTAAATTGTGTTTGATAAGTGATATGTATGTGATGTTTATAATGCCTTATATGTTGGCTTATTTTGGTATGTTGTCATAGTTGTGGATATAGTTAAATAGTTGTTATTTTGATTGGTTATTAATTGTTGTACTAATGCTTGGAAGTTGGCATATTGTGGTTTGATTTGAGATGATGATATAGTGTGTTATGTGACTTGAAATAGAGGATAAGTTGATGAGTTAATGTATTTGGAAATTAGGTAAGTTGTGATGATTTTGGCATAATGATTTGGTATGTTTGAATATGAAATTGAGTGGTTGAAATGGTCGTGAATAGATGGCATGATATGTGTATGAATTGGCATGTTTTTGGTTGCCTATTTATGTGTTAAAATGATACCATTTTGATGGCCAGGTGAGCATGAGAAAAGGGTGGCAAATTGGCTTTGCAAATGGCCGATTTTTGCCCACACGGGAAGAGACATAGGTGTGTGTCTCAGCTGTGTACGATACACGGTCATGCTACATGGCCGTGTGTCCCCTAGGGTACCCTTCGAATTAAAGTTAATATACCCTAAAGGTTTGGCACAGCCTAGACACATGAGCGTGTCTACTGGCCGTGTGTGACACATGGGTTGGCACATGGGCGTGCGGTCGGCCGTGTGACCTAAGTCAGTAACCTCCCCAGATTTCCCACGGCCATAGCACACGGGTGTGTCCTCGGCCATGTGGTACAAGTCAATATGTATGCCCTGTTTTCACACGGCCTGTGACACAGGTGTGTCTGGTAATCGTGTGAGGCACACGGCCTATTCATGCGGGACAATGTGTTTGATATGAATGGATTTTGATTATGATCACATATATGTATGTGAATGAGGTGTGTTATCTGATAATGCCTCATAACCCTATTCTGGCATTGAATATGGGTTAGGGGTGTTACAGGTTTTACAATTTTTCAATTTAGTTCCTAAATCATGATTTCATCAAAATTCCTTTTGTAAAAGTTGTTTATTTATCAACAATGTAACAGTCTGGTTTAGACCCTAGTCAGAATAGTGGTTTCGTGTAACACTCCTCACCAGTATCCGAAGCCGGGATAGGGTTCGAGGCATTACCGGTATTTCACCTTTTTAAACTTACTAAATTGGGTCGTCGAATTTCGCCCAAAATTAAAACCTTTCAAACATGTACACCTTGTCCCTTACACAAGCCTTCGAGGCCTAAAACGCACCTAGGGGCAGTACGGGACAAAACCGAAAACATTCGATAAACTTTGGGCACTTTAGGAATTTTTCCCTTACTTTTAAGTGCGACACGCCCGTGTGATGGGGCCGTGTGGTCACACATGCCTGTGTGGCTTTGGACACGCCAGTGCCCTCCACCCGTATGCAACATTGACTTCAACCTCATCATACTGTTAGGGGCACATGGCCAAGACACACGCCCGTGTGCTTAGCCCGTGTTCTGTACTGACTTAAAATTTCAAGTGCAGGGGACACACTGCTATGCCACACACCCATGGGGGTGAGCCGTGTGTTACACACGGCCTAGACTTATGCCCGTGTGTCTACCGGTGTGGACCTTATTAGGCTATTTTCCAAGCCTTTGGTCACTCTCTACCAACCAATCACACTTATAGGTTACTTTTACACATGATGAGGCCAAATTATACACTTGTATAAGACCATGATAAACCTTATTGCATGACGACCTCATATCATCGATTTCATACATGCTAGGTTAATTCCCATCTTGTATTTACGGGGATTCCATGTCTCATTGACACCTTCAATATTGGCTCATTTTTATAACTCATTGCCAATTATAACAAAGTCATCACATATGAACATAAACATGCATAGATTTGTAGGTCATATCCTACTTCAAAATAAGTCAATTTTCATGGCCATATACAAAAAGATAAATATAACTTTACATGCCTTCATTTTGGCAAACCAAATGACACATATAACAAAATACTCAAAAGTTCTATACATGCCACTGAACAAAACATAAGAGTCTATATACCAAAGCTGGACTAGTTGATTGTGTGTAGACTCTCCAACTGTCTTCCAATCTTTACGAGTCCTCGAGCTCTGAAAACGGGGAAAAAGAGAGGGGTAAGCATTTACATGCTTAGTAAGCTCGAATAACTGGAAAGTAAACTTACCGATTATTTAGCATACATCTTTATTAGATAATGAAACCAACAAATATGAAAATGGTTTCCCTATCACATGCACTCAATCAATGAGTTAGTCATATAACAAAACATCATGTAATATATATTAGATGAGCTCATCATTTGACATGTCATTCATACATATACCTCGTGTTAGTCCCGTTGAGTTTTTAGGAAATCTCAATGGATTATCCAATCACCGTCAATTCGTACGAATGATCATTTCAGGTATGCACTCCCGCGAATCTCACATCTTACGACGAGATTACCAGTATAGGCTAAATCCCTTATAGCGATAAACACCCTTAATGAGCTCGGATCTGAATTACCAGTCCAGGCTAAATTCGGACCCTAATCGGATTACCCGTCAAGGCTAAATCCACAATGCACACATATTCTTTGGAAGGCTCAATCATTCAAGGAACACCCGTCCAGGCTAGATCCTTTTTATATTTGAGATCAACAGATTACCCGTCCAGGATAAATCCTTTCTACAACACATGCAGGATCTCAAGCACATATAATTCATGGTTTATCCATCAAATTCCCTTTTTAACCTCAACTGAGACATTTTCCAACAAATCATTTACAAAGATGCATTTCATATGATTTCATGCCATTAATAAATACAATCATCATGCATTCATAAATCATATAATTAGACACATTTTGAGTTTACTTTAAGTTATCCGAACTTACTTGTTGAAATCTCGTCAAGTACAACTGTGTAGCAATTCATACAACCTATGTAATAGTAATTTAACACTCAATTCATGTAACAATAATTTGCCATTCAATTTCACATAACACAACAAGCATTACATTTTTCCATATCATACACACTATCCATCAACTTCTCTTAAACATATTAAATCATACAATTTATGCCATATCAATAGAGAATAACAATTCATGCATGGTATTGCATTATTATTAACACACGAACTTACTCGGTACTCGTTTCGATGCTGTGTTTTGGTTATTCCAAAACCTTTCACTTTCCTTGGTCGACCTCCGAAATTTGTTCCCCGGGGTCTATAACAATAAAATTAAATCATTAACACTCCACATTATACTTTTCAAGTCTAAATTCCACCCCGGCCCGAATGACCGTTTTGCCCCTAACCTTTCACATTTTTACGATTTAGTCCCTAGGCTCGTATAATGAAACACATGCAATTTTTATCTTACCCAAGCCTAGCCAAACCCTTTTCCCTCTTATGGAAGCCCACATTTTCCATTATTTTCACATTTCTACCACATATTTTACAACTTTTGCAAAAAGGTCCCTTTAGGGGTTTTTCATGAAAATCGCCTAGGAAAAGATGTTTAACACACCTTCAACTTTCACATTCCTCCATAAACCATCAAAATACAAGTAAATCATGCATGGGTAAATTTTTAAACATGAACCCTAGCATGAAATATGGGTAGAAATGGAGAGAGTAAGCTATCGGGATTTCAAAAATACAAAGAACATTAAAAACGGGGCTTGGGTGCACTTACTATTGAGCTTGAAAATGTTGAAAACCCTAGATATGGAGTCCCTTGAATTTTCGGCAGCATGGAGCAGAAAATGAGCTGATTTTGGTTCATTTTTTCACATTTTATTTCATTAAAATGCCAAATGACCAAAATGCCCTCAAACCCTTTCTTTAAATTTCATCCATGCAAGCCCATTTTTGTCCAAAAACTTGGAAATTGGGAAAATTGATCTCTAATACATTCTAATTTATAATCTAAAGCAATTTCATACAAATTGCTTCTAGAATCCAAGTTTTGCAATTTATTCAATTTAGTCCCTAATTTCCAATTGGACACCTTACTCAAAGAATTTCTTCATGAAATCTTAACACATATATATTCTCATATTATAGACCTCATAATAATCATAAAATAAATATTTTGATGTCAGATTTGTGGTCCCGAAACCACTATTTTGACTAGGCCATATTTCGAAATGTTACATTTCGAGACCACAAATTTAAGTCAAAAAATATTTTAATATTATTTTTCATGCTTATTATATTTGAATTAGTATGTGTGAAAATTCCGTATGAAATTTGGTCGTTTGTGTGCTTAATTTGATAAAAGGACCTAATTGCATAAAATGTAAAAGTTGTGTTCTATTTGTTAAAGTGCCTATTTGCTACGTCTTTATAATTGAGAGGTCCTTATGTTGTAAATGGACCATTAACATGGTTAATGGACTTTTATGGACAACCATTATAAGTTTTTATTATTATTTCAATAAGGTTAAAAATGGTATTTGATAATTTATGTTAATATTAATAAAATAAAAGCATGAAAATCAAGCCATTATCATTCACCATTGCCGAAAATACAAAAAAAATAAAAATTAAGCTAGGGTTTGACTATTGATTTGGTGATTAAGGTATGGTTTTTGATCCGTTTTCGATAATTTCTATGTTTTTGTGATCGTTATTTTGTGTTTTACTAAGCCCATGTCTCAATTTCTGATTTTGATGATTATTTTGAGTTGAGACATTGATGAAATTATGAGTTTTATGAATTTTGATGATAGTAAATAAAAGATATGTGTTAGATTACTAAGTTTTGTCTTTGAATTTTCGATGAATTTGAGTAATTTTGGCTAAATTGTAAAAATGATATTTTGAGGGACTAAAATGTGAAATAAATGAAACATATGGGATTCTATGAATACTATGAGAATTCGACCTAACATCGGTATATGGAAATTATGTGTATTTTGTGATTTTGTGAATTAAGGACTAAAGTGTCAAAATGTAAAAATGTGAGGGTCAATTTGTAAATTGACAATAAAAGAGTTAAATTTGAATTTATATAGATCAAGAACCAAAGAAAACAGAATTAGATCGGGGAAATTCGAAAATCATCGAATAGTCGATTCCGTTTATCCGAATCCGTACAAAGTAAGTCAATATACAAATAAATGTGTTTGAAATGGTTTATTTATGCTTATATGCTATCGAACAATGATGAATGGCTTTATGCATTGAAAATGTGATATCTGAGAAAGTATCGACGAAGTTTCGACGTCCGAAAAGCCCCGTACGAACCATAAGAATAGTTAGGATACATATGTCATGACATAGGATCTGATATGTGTTTTCGTGTAAGACCACGTCTGAGACGTGGCATGGACTTATGATTTAAGTGTAAGACCACGTCTAGGATGTTAGCATCGTATTTGATTTTGTGTAAGACCCTGTCTGGGACAGTGGCATCAATATTTGATTAAATGTAAGACCACGTTTGGGACGTTGGCATTGTATGAGCTTTCCGTTCTATCCGAGTATCCTTATTGATTCTGAACAGTTCAACGGGTATTCCGAGAAATGAACGACTAAGTAAATGTGTAATCCAATTCAGGTACATGATTAAGAATGAAAAGTAAGCATATATTTATATGTGAATATATGAAATATGTATGAATTATGTGGTAATGTGATGCATATATAAGTAAATGGATATGAGCCTTTAAGCTAAATGAGAAATATGAACTTTTCTTTAAGTTTTTCCATGATATATGCAATTGAATTGGTTTGTAATTGTGATTTATGATAAGTTAATTTGTATATGGCATGTATAGGCTAGAAGTACTTTGATTATGTTTTGTGATGTATATATCTAGCCATGTGATTTGGCTTGGGTATGGTTGTGTTTTTGAATGATTTTTTGGTATAAAAATATGTGATGCAATATGCCAATATGATGTGTTCATGAATGACCAAAGAGAATTGGTCAAATTGGTAAGTTTTGATATGTGTTTATTTTGGTATTTGGTAAGTTTATGGTATGTGAATGAATAAGTTAATTTGAAGTTATGAAACTTATATTTGGCATGAATTTGGCTATGATTTGGCATGTGATTTTGGTATGTTTTGGATTAGATTATAAGTATGAATTTGGTTGATAATGATATGGTATGAATGGTGTAAGTTTAGTTGAGAATCGGTAGAAAATTTGGTATAACATGATGTGGTTTTGATGCTTGTAGGGAGGACCTCTAATGGGTGGCAATTTGGCATTGTAAATAGCCTATTTTTGCCCACACAGGCAGGGAGACAGGTGTGTGTCTCAGCCGTGTTGCTCGAGGGCCATTTCGAAATGAGCCTGAGCAGACCACACGGTCATACACACGGGCGTGTGCTAGGCCGTGTGGCCAAGTTAGTTTTGAACATGGGCTAGACACACGGGCATGTGACTTGTAACACCCATCCCCCGTATCCAACGCCGGAACAGGATTTGAGGTGCTACTAAACTTAAACTCAACCATTCTTAGGAAATCGGGACATAAAATTTTGATCAATTTAAAACTTTTCATTTCATATACAATTTGTCCCTTAATAGGGCTTACGGGGCCCCAAAACATATATTCAAAGTGGTTCGAGACCAAACCAAGGGCTCAAGAAAAACTCGGAGAATTTCATGCTTTAAAACTCTACACGCTCATGTGGGTATAGGGCACACGCCCATGTGCTAGGGACACGCCCGTGTCCCGTACCTGTGTGTGCAATTTAATTCCACAATTTTTCATAAAATAGGTGTAGACTTCACACGGCCTGGACACACGCCCGTGTCTTTTGCCCGTGTCCTTCACACGGCCATGACACGCCTGTGGCGCAGCTCGTGTGCAAAAACCTGGGTATTCTGTTTCTGACGTCAGCATCACACGACCATGGTACACGTCTGTGTACTAGGCCGTGCCATTCCACACAGTTGAGACACATGGCTGTGTCTCTACCCGTGTGACCATTACCATGCATTCTGACTTGAAATTTCTAAGTGCAGGGGACACACGACCTTCTCACATGCCCATGGGGCTGTCTGTGTCTCTCACATGGCCTAGACACATGCCCGTGTGTCTACCCGTGTGGACAATATGAGGCTATTTACCAAGCCTTATTGCCACCCTAGTATGCCTATTTAATGTTAATACCAACCAACACCAAATCAAGCATGATAGAAATTCATTTAACCATGAAGATGCATCTATTTTAGACTCAAAATGAATGTTATCCTCATTCAAGGTTTAATGTAAAGTGTGGAATCTATTCCAAGCCAACACATTTGGCCAATTCTCAAAGACACAAAATAATAATGTCTAGTCCTATACATGACATAATAAAAAATATAAATCCTACTATACCGAGAATTACAGCTGATAGTGTGATCGATATCTCTGACTTCAAGGGATCCTTGAGCTAGTTAAGCGGCACTGAAAGAAAAAAGGAAAGGAAAGAGAGTAAGTATAAAGCTTAGTAAGTTGCATATAAATAAATATACAACAATTTCACCATTAGTCATCATACTCATAGTTCAAAGGTAAGCATAAACTTGACTTACTCATTACCGACTACTCAAGTCACATTTACTAATTTGAGTCACTACTCATGCATACCAACTTGGTACCTGTACCACTCACAACATTATTATACTTTCCTTATTAAATCACTTTCAAAACCTTTAAAGTTGAACCCTTCGAAATACTACCGGATATTCTATGAGCCTCAAACATGAGATATGTAGCCGAAGCCATGTCCCAAACATGGTCTTACACTAGCTCTCGTATATACGTGCTGATGCATGTCCCAGACATGTCTTACACTAGCACAACTCTTAGTCGATGCATGTCCCAGACATGTCTTACACTAGCTATCATCATCGAGGCCGATACATGTCCCAGACATGTCTTACACTAGCACTCATCTCAATGCTAATGCCATGTCCCAGACATGTCTTACACTGGCACACAAATAACCCGAATGTCATGGCATGAATATCTGGTTTGTTCCAACGGGATCTTTCTATTATCTCAAGCATTAATATGCATGTTCAGTTCACAATCTAGCAATTCATACTATATCAAATCCATAACAACTTAAATACATGCATTAATAATTTAGTTGTATTACTTACATACAACTTACCTCGGTTTACAAAATGTACTCGACTAGTCGGTTTAGTCGACTTGCTTGGCTTTCCCCCGGTCTAGGTTCAAATTTGGAAAAACTTGATCTATAATAACAAAATACATTCATTTAATCACTAATTACAATTAGGAATTCATAAATTCACTTCTTTGGTAAAATGACCATTTTACCCTTAGACATTAGCAAAATGACCATTTTGCCCCTATGCTCGAAATTCAATTTTTATTGAATTTATTCGTATCTTAGGACTAGCTGGCCCCTTCTTAGTCTTATAGCATCACCAAAATCCCACTATTTCACACACTTATCACCTATTTTGCAACTTATGCAAAATAGTCCCTTTAGGTGTTTTCATGCAAACACCCTTCACAAAAGTTATTTAGAACTCTTCAAGACTCATATTTTTCCATAAATTTTCATAAAATGACATGAAAATTCACATGTTGAAACCCTATACTTATCATCATTTTACAAGGTAGTCCTCTCATTAAAAAGCCTATGCTTCAATGAGTCCAAAAATGTAAAAATCATTAAGAGAAACTTTCAAAATCACTTACTTGAGAGGCTTTATGTTGCTGAAAATTTTGAAACTTTCAAAACCCCATTCTTTGTTGAAAATTTCGGTGGAGGAACAAGATGGAAAGGGATGATATCATCATTCTTTCATCTATTTCTATTTTAGTCAAAATAAGTCACCTAACCCACCAAATTCTAAAATTTGTCTCCTCTTGACCCTATGGCCAGCTATGCTCTTATAAAAGGGTCTAATTACCCTTTAAAAGCCCTCAATTTTAGTTCTCTAGCTATTTAACACATTTGGGTACTAAGATGCAACTTTTGTCTTTTATGCGATTTAGTCCTTTTTCGCAATCGAGCTCACAAACATTAAAATTAACTCCCCAAATTTTTCATGCACTAATATAATCATACTATAACCTCATAATAATAATAAAAATAATTTTCTCAACTTTGAATTTGTGGTCTCGAGACTACTATTCTGACCAGGCCCTAATTCGGGCCATTACATGACTAGCTGTGTGATCAAGTCAATAGCCTTCCTAATTTTCACACGGCCTGGCACATGGGCGTGTCATATGGCCATGTGGACAAGTCAGTATGTATGCCTTGTTTTGACACGGCCTAGACACACGGGCTTGTCTAAAGCCGTGTGAGGCACACGGGCTGTTCACACAGGCGTGTGACTTGTATAACTTTGGAAAATGTTTCAGTTTCAAAAAATTTTGTATGTGTTCGGTTTAGTTCCGATCTCATTCTAATGTATGTTTAAGGTCATGATGACCTATATAAGGGACTCTATATTGAAGCTTGTCTATGATTATGGATGATGTGTATGAATTGTTTATAAAATGTTTTAATTTGTCCGATAACGCCTTTAACCCTAGTCCGGCGACGGATACGGGTTAGGGGTGTTACAAACAACCTTTTATTTTCTACCATAAATTCCAAATTTTCAGCATATTCATCCATGACAAAATTTCTATACTTTGATATCTTTACAATTTAATCCCCAAAATAGATAAATTAAGCTATTCTGATCTCAAAATATAAAAATTACTAAAAACGGGATAAGAATACTTACCCAATTAAGCCAAGAAAGTTTGTTTTCTCTTTCCTAGGGTTTCCATGTAAATTTTGGGGAAGAAGATGATATATAATGATATTATTTCTTTTTAATTCATTTATCATCTTTTAATTATTTTAGTTTCCAATTTAGTCCTTGCCTTTTTCTAATTTTCCATGGATGAATCACAAAAATATCTACTAAGTTTTCTTTAATGGTCTAATTACCATATAAGGACCTCTTATTTTGAATTCCATAGCTAATTGATCCTTTTAGCTACTAGAACTCAACTTTTTCATTTTATGCAATTTGGTCCTTTCCATAATTAAACACATAATCAGTAAAATTTTCTTATCAGAAGTTTCATATAACATTCCTATCATAATACGGACCATGCAATAATATTAAAATAAATTTTCTTTTTGGCTCGGATTTGTTGTCTCGAAACTACTGTTCTGATTTCATTAAAAATAGGTTGTTACATTATGTACCTTATTTGGATAGCTTGATTATGCATGTTTTTAGTGCAATTTGAAGGCTTGTTTATATATGGAATTTTGATTGTAGGTATGTGCTGGAATAGGTAAGAAAAATGGGTTGGACATGGCCTACTTTTTATCCACACAGGTATAGACACGAGCGTGTGTCTCAACCGTGTGTGACACATGGCCATGTGACATGGTCGTGTGTCCCTTGTAGCTTTCAAAGGGTTGCAAGTCAAGTTGTTACATAGCCTAGCATAGGTTTGGCACACGGGCGTGTGGCTTGGTCATATGACCTAACTTAGAGAGTTACATGGGCACGGACACGGGCTGGGACACGGCCATGTGTCACCACTTCGAATGTCCACATGGCCTGAGACACGGGCGTGTGTCTCAGCCGTGTAAGTCACACAACCTTGTGACCCCTGCAGTTTGAAAATTTTCATCTTTTTTTTGAAAAATTCTATATGTTTCCAATTTAGTCCTGATTTGATTCTAATTAGTTTTTAGGGCCTCAAGGACTCGTATAAGGGACAATATGTATTGTATTGATTAGTTTGATTATGATTAATGATATGAATTAAAATGTTTAAAAATTTTGATTGTTTTGAAATGAAAACTCTGGTAATGCTCCGTAACCCTATTCTAATGACGGATACGGGTTAGGCATGCTACAGTCACAAGGCTAAAATATCTAAAAAACAACACACATTGCTTACCGATTATCCGTGCACTGTCACTGCATATTAGCATCTTTTGCAAAACACTAGCATAGTCATATAACATACATTTTACACATTCACTTTACACAATAGTCACTATATTCACATACCATTTTTCATGCACATTACATAACCATAAAATCTTAAGATAATTATGGATTCAAGGAAACTTACACTCGAAACTTAGGCTACATCTAAATTCCCAAATAACACATGACTCGTGTTTATGAGTAGCAATTCCCTACACTCACCACTTTATGCTTTTACCGAAAAATCCAAAACTCAACTAATGCTTCCCTAACTCGTAGCAAACTCTACAAAATCCCAAGCTTTGCACACATAAATCATACAATAACCATAGTCAAATATCAACCAAAAAATCACTTAAAGCAACTAACACACAAGCTTTAAGCTAAGTTCCCATGTAACTTAAATTATTAACACATAAAACTTTAAATTCTAATATTTCGATCTATAATCAATGTTTTTGTATAAAATCAATTCCGTTCATCTAATTAATCATCTATACCTAATTTGCAACCTTTAAACTAGACAAATCTACTCAATTTATGGTATCGACATTTTTCGACATCTTTTAGGCAATTTTCACATAATGCATTAAAACATGAGAAATCATTAACAAAACTTCAAAGCAAGTTTAAAAAACTTCTAATCATGCTAAAACAAGTTGAAAAACACTTTGAAACTAAGTTTTAACTTAAAATCCCGAAATCCACCATTAATGGTTTAATTTTTTACTTTTATTTAAAACATGTAATTTGAGAGCTAATAATTCAGTTTTAGCATCTAAATAACATTAAAAACCAATGAATACATTAATGGTTACCTTTGTTGAAACAATGGATGATTTTTTACGAAAATTCACGTTCAAAGATGATGATGAAATCTATAGAGTTTTGGGTTTTTTTTGGGTTTTTTTTTATGGTAAATGACTTAGGAATGATAGGAAATTAATGTATTATGGTTTGGGAATAAAAAATCGAGTTAAAGATCAAGGGAATGGCAAGGGGCGGCAAGCACATTGAAGGGGAAAAAGAAATTGACGTGAAAACATGTTCATGGGGAAGAAATAGGTTCAATTTTACAAAATGGTAAAACTGCAATATAAATGCCTACTATTTTAACTTTGTTACAAATTCGTCCTTTCTCAAAATTAAGGGTTTCTAGAACACTTTTTCAAAAATTGATTTAACAGTTAAGATGCCAAAGTCGAAAACGTTATCGAGTACTAACCTTATAAAATTCTGAGCTTGTCTAGGCCAAAATTCCTAAAATACCCCTAAAACTCCTAGGCCTTATTTTGGGGTGTTACATGAGGAAGGACCAATGAAGTAATTAAAGCTTGTTAGGTTTGTAGATGGCAAAATAGAACAAAAAAATTAATTAATTAAAGTGTAGTTGATGGTAATTTTGCAAATAAATCAAAATTAAATAAAACAAATTGAAAGAAATGGACATTTCTTCTTCATTTTTTCTTTACCTATTGCCAAAAAACCATGGAAAGAGGGCTTCAAGCTTCGGTTTCATCTCCCTAGTGCACGTGAGCTCAATTCTCACCTATTTCTTGTATTTTTATGTTTTTTAGATTGTTGCAACTAGGTCCAACTAGTTCGTACCTTCGTTTTTGAATCTGTAAAAAATTTTATAAGTTGCCATTGTTGAGTCTTGGTAGTTTTTTTTATGATAATTATGTGTTTGAAGCTTTGATTTTGGTATTTGGTTGTTTTGTGAAGTAATTGTTATTAGTTTTTTTATTTAAGGATTAAATTGTTAAAATGTCAAAATCACATGGTTAATTGGTGATTAAGAAGTGTTTTGTGGATTGTTTAGAAGCCTTAAACATTCAACTGGAATGCTGAGTTTTTAGAAATGGTTAATTTGGCAGTTTTCAGGTTAAGGGACTTAATTGCAAAAGTTAGGGGCAATTGTGTAATTTCAAAAAATATAAATGGGTATGAAATGAAAAATTAATTAGCATATGTATATAAGCTAATAAAGGGAAAATTTTACATTTTAGATCAAGACCTTGTTGATTTACGTTGAAAAGAGAAATTTTCATAATAGTCCCTAAACTTCTACAACTATTACAAATTTGCCCAAGTAAGTTTGTTTTTATTTTTATATAAGTATGTTAGTTTGTTTTTATTTTTATATAAGTATGTTATAATTTATTTCATTGCATTTGCCTTACAAGTGATTTGAAATATTCTTGCGTCACTAAACGATGGATTTAACGATGTTCGATAGTGAAATTGAACGTATTGAATGTATTAATTCAAGCTTAGTGCCTAGCAGGCTTAGTGCCGGTGTTATTCAGGCTTAGTGCTGGTGTTATTCAGGCTTAGTGCCTAGTAGGCTTTGTGACAATGTTAATCAGGCATAGTGCCTAGCAGGCTTTAAGCCAGTGTAGTAAATGTTATCACTCCTTGAAAACTTGGTAATAGGTAGTAAATGAGTTGAGTTATCGAACTTACTAAGCTTTTTTGTGCTAATTCGTTTAATTTGATTTTGTAGGACTCTTGGAATCGTAACATTGATTGGATCAACTTAGAAGCTTACACACTATCATCTATACCTTGGTAGTTATTTTGTGCTCGTTTGAAGTTGGTTAAAAGTGGCATGTAATAACAAAAGAGTCTTGTAGGTGGAACTAGAAGTTAAAAATGGTCATTTTGATGATTGTATGATATGTTTGACATTTTGGTGTTTATGCTTGTAGTTATGATATGTGATGCACATATATATCATATTTGAAATAGTTGAGATTTTGATTGTGATGGGTTTAGTTTATTTGATTATTTGTATGTGGTACCAATGAGGGTACATTGGTTAGTTGATGAAATTAGGTTGTATATGTGAAATTGCTTTGTTTGGTTGAAGTTGTTTGGGTTAAATGAGGTACCTTTGAATGACATATTAGTTAGTTGAAATAGGTTGTTTAAATTGGTATGTCTATAAGTGTTTGAAAGGTGTTTAAGTCTTTTGAATGTATGCACAAATGGAATGGTTGATTGAGTAAGTTTTGGTCTTAAATGGCTTGCTTTTAGGGTTAAATTATGGAGCACATGGCCTGGGACATGGGTTGTCACATAGCTGTGTGTCATACACTGCTTGGCTACATGACCATGTGTCACTTGTTAAGTTTGGTGTATCAAGTCAGTGTGTTACACGGCTTAGCACACGGCCTGTGTCACAGCCGTGTGACCCTACTCAGTGAGTTACATGGTTTGAGACACAGGTTAGGACACAGTCGTGTGTCTTTTTATTCGATTGTTACACGGCCTGGGCTATGTCACACGGCCTGGTCACACGGCCATGTGACCCTTGTTTTTAAAATTTGCAACTTTTTCCAAAACTTTCTGATTTGTTTCGAATTAGTTTCGAATTATTTCTAAACTAATTTTAGGACTTCGAAAGCTCGATTTAAGGCATAAATGTATATGTATGTTAGGGTTGTAATGAGTTTCAAGTAATTCTTATTAAATGATATTATTAATATATTTTGATATTAAAGTGATCTGATTTGCATAGTAATGCTCTATAACCCTAATCTGGCGACGAAGATGGGTTAGGGGTGTTACACGCCCCGAACACTTACACGTGTTCGTTCTTATAATATAATTTTTTATAACTTAAATTTAAATAATTTTTTTAAAAGTTGAATCATGTATAAGTGTTTAGAATGTCATAGGTTAATTAAATTTAGGTATAATTATTCACATAATTACTCTAATTCTCGCCCTCCCCTAATAATTGGAAAATATAATTTAAGTACTCAAATTACACTTAATTCAATTCACCCACAATAAAATGGTTGTCCAAATACCCTACACATGTATAATTTACAAACATTTACACCAAAATCCAATTATTACGTATTTAATTTTTAAAATAGCTAATAAATATTAAATTCACCCTTTTGAATAAACTACAAGTTTAACGCTTAATGATATAATTAGAATTTTTAGGTTAAATTTCGTCATTAGTTCTTTTATTTTGTGAAAGTTGTATATCTAATTCTTTGTAATTTAGTTTGATCAATTTTAGTTCATGTATTTTTCAAATTGGTCAAATCTAATCCTTGTACTTTTTGAATTTTAAAATTTTAATCTTAACCCTAAAAGTAATAGTTAAATCTGTTTGGTTAAATTTAGTTACGAGTTCTGTACTATACATAAAGTTATAGATTTAATCCTTATGCTTCAATTAGATAATTCTAAGTCCCTATATTTTTAAATTTTAAAATTTTAGTCTTAACACTAATGATTGTAGTTTGTAACATAATTTGATATCTAATTTTCTGTAATGTTATTAATTAGTTTAATATTTTTATAATGTAATTAATTAGTTCAAATAATTAATATTGTTAACTTTTCAATTAAATATTATATAGTTATAGATAATTTGAAGGTAGATTTATAAATCTAAAAAGTAGGGGAATAAATTCTTAAAAATAAAAGTATGAGGATTAAATTCTAAATGTACAAAATGTAAAGAATCAAAGTCATAATTGTTTGAATCGATATCGGTTTGAAGAGAGAAATTAAACCAATTAACTTGCAAACTAATATAGGCCGATTAAATCAAGTTAAAAAATTGATTGAATTGAAATATATTTTTTAAATATTTTATTTTTTAATGATTTATTTAATCTAACCGTATGAATTAGTGATCTGATAAGTTTCATCAACAATCTAATTCAAAAAATCTTACTTAAAATATATTTTAATTTTTAAAATTTTATTCTATAATTTAATATAAACCCAAACCATATATACCATACCAGTTGGATTGAAACGGACCATGGCCGTACTAAAGGTCGTACCCAAATTCGATCCGACCCACAGAGCAAGTAGATTTATTTGTGTAATCGTGTTTTTCCGGGTTTTGCTCGTCGGCGTTATGGTACAAATAAATAAAAAATAATTTTAAAAGTGAAAGGGCAAAAGGAAAAGCCCCTTCTTAAACCCTTACTATCAATTCTCTCTCTCAGTCACACTTCTCCCTCACGCCGCTCACTTTATAATATTTCACCTCCGTCTCCGTTTCAGTTCACCTCATAGCCATCCGCCACCATGGCTCAAATCACGGAGGTCTTGTTCTCTTCCTCTGCTGTTTTATTCTTCAATTTTATGAAGTTAATAAAATTTTCTTAACTGTTTTTGTTTGACTTTCTTTTTGAACCTAATATTCCGAAGTTTACTGAAGTTGGAAGTTTGATTTTTTATGGAATGAATTTTGCAGGGAGCTACGGATTCAGTGGATGCGGTATGGTTCAATTTCATGACAACCGAAGAGGTTCGAAAACACAGCGTTTTGAAGCTCACTAACGCCAATTTGCTTGACTTCATGAACCGCCCTATGCCTGGCGGTTTATACGACCCTGTTTTAGGGCCTCTCGAGGATCGAACTCCGTATGTTCTTTGTTTCTTTCCTGAAGAGTTCTTTTTTCTTTCTGCTCCGTATATGTTTTTGCCCCATAACATGATAAAAAGTTTGGCATAAAGAGAAACCGACGATATCTATAAAATTAATTACTCGATTAAGAATAAAAAAATAAAAAAAAGTTAACACCTATTCTAACGTAATTTATTCGTAAATGATTTTTTTTTTTTGCATTTTTTGTTTCCATTTTAATTCCTTAAACTGAGCAATAGATACAAAGCATTTGTTTTCTTTTGATGTAATCACATTATTTAAACTCCTAATTTGCAGTTGTAAAAGCTGTGGTCTCTTGAAATTACATTGCCCTGGTCACTGTGGTCACATTGACTTGGTGTCACCGATTTATAATCCCTTGCTGTTCAACTTTTTGCATACACTTATCCAAAGGACCTGCTTTTTCTGTTATCATTTTAGGGCAGAAAGGACTGAGGTAAATTGTTTTTTTCTTTAAACTTTTTTTTTCTTGGATTATTTTTTTTACTTCTCTAATATATCTTTTACTTTTGGGTTTAAATTTGTTTAGGTTGAGAGATGTATTTCTCAATTGAAACTCATTGGAAAAGGTGATATTGTTGGTGCCAAAAGGTTAGATTCAGACTCGAAAGATTCATCATCACATCCAGAGAACAGTGAAGGGTGCCAAAAATTAGGTTCTAGACTACATGAGTCTGAGGCTGTAAACCCAAAAGAATGGACATCTCTTCAGCTTACCGAGGCAATGTCGGTTTTAAATAAATTTCTGAAAGTGAAGTACAAAAGGTGTAAGAACTGTGATGCAAAAAATCCTGCTATTACAAAGCCCACTTTTGGTTGGTTTCACACGGTATATTTCTTATTTTGCCTTTCGTTTTCTCCATTCTCTTGCAGACAATAACAAACTAAGTCATTTCCTACTATGTAGTCATTGTAGCCAAAAGTAGTAAATACGGAAGCAAGTGCCAAAATATTTTTTTATTCAGTATTGGGCCATATCAGTATTGTTGTGTTTTGGTGTAATGCTTTTGGTTTACTAGCAAATTTTCTAGTATTTTCATATACGGACAAACTTGTAGCCTATTTCCAAGTTTCCTAATAAGATATATACAACTTTACCTCCATTAGATGCATTTATATGTTCATATACAAATATAAATTTCAAAATTATAAATATTTAACATTTAAAAAACTAAAAGTAAAAATAAAATATGAGAAAATGTAGTAAATAATTTTAGTTAGGTTCAACTATCTAATTTAATGAACATAGTTGTTTTATAAATGGAATTATGAAAAAAAATTATCCTGACAAAAAAAAGTTAAAGAAAGATTAAAACCTTGTTCAAAATCAAATGTGTGAAAAAAAATCAAAACCTTGTTCTGATCATTACAGGTCATTATAGGCTATTATGATTATTACGAACCAGTACAACAACCCAAACAGTATTATACTAGTATTAGTTTGGTTTATTTCAAATCAGGTATGTTCTGGTTGCTAGGATAGCAACCACTTTGATTGTATCTGAAGGATTTTTTATCTGTGCATATGATGTATGTGGTTATTTATGTTTTTCTTATGTTCAAATTTTCTTGAAATGTTAAAACACGGCTACAAATGTTCCATTTGGCCTTTTGGAGTTTTCAGTTGTATTCTTTCATTTGGATGAATGTGCAAAGAGACTCTGTAGTGGTTTAATTTGATTTATTTAATTAAGATAGTTGTGGCAGTCCTCTTTCCCAACTTGGAATTCTTAAATCTCCTGGTTTCTTACTTCAGAGTGGCATGTCGGGTTCGCAAATGAGGGAAAATGTTATCAGAGGGTGCAAAATGGCAGATACTTTTTCTGGTGAAGTTGGATCTGACATAGAAGATGCCAATGATGCATCTAGCTCCGAAGAGGGTGTTGATATAACAAAAACGAAGACTTCTGAAATTGGCTTCAAAGGAGCTGACGGTACTAGTGTGAAAGCTCGTAAAAAGGCGAAAGTACCTCTTGAGTTCCTGAAGCAGAAGAATCTGTTTTCGGGGCCTCTTTTGCCATCAGAGGTATGGTTCTTTTTTATGTCAAACTATCTGGCATCGTGTTCGTGGTTGCTTTTGTTTACTGTCATTTTGAATAAATATTCATTCTAGAGTTCCTATTCTGCCACAGGTTAAAAAAGTTATGAAACTTTTATGGGAAAATGAGATTGAACTTTGCTCATTGATCAATTGCATCCAGCAGCAAGGGTTTGGTGAGAAAGTGGGTTTTTCCATGTTCTTTTTGGAGACCGTTCTTGTACCTCCTATTAAGTTTCGTGCTCCTACCAAGGGAGGTGATTCTGTAAGTATCCATATCTCGCAGTATTTCCTTATTTCTTTTCTAGAGGGAGGTTCTGATAAAGCTTAGTCAGCTAGGTTGTCTTCTATTACGTGTTGAGAGTGTGACTGATGGTTGGTTTCATTAAATTCTACTAGTGCCCATTGAAGAACAAGGATTGAAGAATTGGGATGGGCTGTGGACATACTCAAGATTGGAAATTGAATTTTAAGCCTTTCATTTCTCTTTTTTGGTTCATTTTAGTTGATCCAAACAAAGGAGTGAAGTATCATTTTTTTTCCTTTTGAAAAGCTTTCCTTCCCATTCTTTTATTAACTTTATCCAACATAACCTAGTAGTTTAAGAGACTCCTATAAATGTCTTTTGGTCAGTTTCGGCTAATTGATTGTTGAGTTTTTGAAAATTGAATGCTGCTGTTCAGAATTGCATTTCGTAATTTAGATTGCACACTTTTCTATTCAAATTTCTGTTTCTTTGCTATTGTTCTTGTGTCACATGGACTAGGTGTTTTCTTTTAGGAATGAATCTCTGCCAACATCTTTTCATTTTTCCCCCTTGTAGGTGATGGAGCATCCTCAAACTGTTTTACTAAGTAAGGTGTTGCAGGCCAATATATCACTAGGAAATGCTTATAATAATGATCTGCAGAGTTCTAAGGTTATAGTTAGACTATGGATGGATCTGCAGCAGTCAATAAATTTGTTGTTCGACAGCAAAACTGCAATGAGTAAGTACAGTGTCTTCCCATTTCTCAGAGTGCACTGTGTAGGTGAGAAAATAAATAGAAATTGCTTGCTGTTTGAACTTTATTAGCAAAGTGTGTTGAACCCATGATGGTTGATACCATATGATATTTGTTGTTTGACAGCAAAACTGCAATGAGTAAGTACAGTTTCTTCCCATTTCTCAGAGTGCACTGTGTAGGTGAAAAAATAAATAGAAATTGCTTGCTGTTTGAACTTTATTAGCAAAGTGTGTTGAACCCATGATAGTTGATACCATATGATACCAGTCATATTGTTGGTATGTATCTCTCTCTTAAAAAAGGAAACTTTTTTAATCTCCAAACGTTTCAGATTTTGTACTAGCTTGTATCAGTTGTATTGTTCCATACTAGCTTGTACCAGTTTGTATTGGCTTATGCTCGCACATAATATCTTGTACTAGTCGGTACAAAAATTTGATTTTTGATTTCTTTTTTACTTTTTTGATCCTTGTAACCAATTTCTTTTACTTTTCTAGTTGTGTAATTTTTATCATCATAATTTCATTTAAAATTAAAATACATATTACACCATTGACTTTAATTGATGATAAATTATTAGTATTTTTGATATTTATATATTTTATTTATGATTGAAATTTTTAGATGTTAATGATTTACATTTGAAAACTTATATATGCATAAAGATATACATATATATGTTTATGTAATTTAGATGTATATTGGCACGTGTATTTAATATATTTGTCAGACAACATAGAAATGAGTTTTATAATTATATATGAAAATATATTTGAGAAACTCAAAAACCAGAAACAGTACGTCAAAGCACATTGGTGCTAATACCAAAAGAAAAAAGCGTAGCCTGCTGGTATGGTACTGACTGATTCCTTTGATTGAAAATGGTGTTGGGTGGTGAGACTTCAGAGGTTGCTTTGAGCTAAAGTTTCCACTTCTGGGGCATGAAATGTCTATGTAGCATGTTATGAAGTGAAAATTTACTGGTTATTTTTGCACTAGGTGAGCTATAGAGAACATGGCATGCTGGTTGGACTTTGTGTATCAAACATATTGTAGGTAGACCTGTCAATTTTAATATCTGTGTAGTGTTTGTGTATTTTTCTGTATCATAGTCATGTTTTTAGGTATTTTATATTCTATAAATTTTGATTTGTTAATAATTCATATATATAAAAGATTTTGAGACATTTGTGATTTAGTTTTCTTTTTTATTTTTTCTTCTGTATCATGTAATACAGTGTCTAATGTTGCGGGGTTTAAGTGTAGGCTAGTGAGACATTGATTAAATCTTCCCTGGGGGGGTCTCAATCATCTAATAGGGCCTCATTGAGCTTATCGAGGATATATTTTAATTACTACAGAGGGTGTTACTTAATCCCTGTAGTGACCTCCAGGCATGCAAAATATGCTTTGTTGTGCTAATGTGGGGAAGGGGAAAAAAAAGAAAAAGGAACTTCCATTTGTTGAAAGCTAATTTAGATAGTGAATTTGTATCTTCTCTCAAACTGTGCTGCAATAGAAGACAGCAGAGTGAGCACTCCTGTTTCTGTTTCTTTCACGTGTGCATTCGTAGGAGGGGATGAATGGTGGCATTTTGCTTGCATCTGAATTATGTGTGCAATGTTTAAAATTCATGGCTTGTACATGTGGCTCTTTGCTTTAGACTAATTATAATTTTAAAAAATTGAGATCTTTCATATATAGTTAGGCTATACTAGTTAACTGGTGCACTCATTATTCTTTATGGCAGGTCAAAGGAGAGATGTGAGCCCTGGAATATGTCAGTTGCTGGAAAGGAAGGAAGGCATGTTCCGCCAAAAAATGATGGGGAAAAGAGTTAATTTTGCTTGCCGATCTGTTATATCCCCTGATCCTTATTTAGCTGTTAATGAGATTGGAATTCCACCTTATTTTGCATTAAGGTTAACCTATCCTGAGGTAAAATTATCTTTTTAGTCCAACTTGTGGATTAATACATTTTTGGATTTCTCTCAAAATTAATGCAATGGAGTTTAATGAGTGAAATTTAGATTATTACCTTCTCCTTTATGTATTTTACTTTATCTTGAATCTTGAGATTGGCTTGCAGTGTGAGAAGATTGTTTCTTGCCTTGTAAGGATACTATAATTTTTACGGTCTCTTAATCTTGCAGGCTGATGAGTGCTTCTGGTTGCTTTTGCTTGTATCTGTTTACCTTCTGTTTACTATGAGCCTGCGAATATTTATTTGATAGGAGAAATTTTGCAATCATAGGAGAAGCTAGAAATCTTCTGTCTCCATTGACGTAGAGCTGTTGGTTATGAAAGGATTATTGGCAAATAGGCCTATAAGTTTCAAGGCTTAATTAGCATATGAAACCAAGTTGATGGGTTTGTATGACAGTTTTATGAGGAAAATGTTCAGGGTTTGCTAATCAAGTATAACTATGCATATGTTGATATGCATGTATTTTCGGACTGACAATAGGATTGACGCTGATTTAACTCTATTTGATGTATGGAACTTGCTGTAAACAGAAAAAAGGGAAGGTATTTACTTTGAAACTCCTTAGGACTTTTTAAGTCATGTCAATAACCAGTCAAACCCTTTCGATGATACATAGTTGATAGACAAGCAAAATGATGTTTTTTTATTTTTATTCCTTGGTCTTATAAAAACATCACAAAGAAATAAATTATTGTTGTTACTGAATTATGAAGCATATGTACTGCTGATAGATGCCTGTTATCCCTTCCTAAATACACATAAGGAAGTCTAAGAGGGGAGAGAGGATTCCAACCTTTCATTGCTCTTCTCTAGGGTAAAGGGATTTTGAACTTTAAAATTTAAAATTAAACCTTTCCTACCATTTAAGATGCATATTTACTGATGGTAGATGCCTGTTATCTTTTCCTAAATACATATAAGGAAGTCTAAGAGGCGAGAGAGGATTCCACCCTTGCATTGCTCCTCTCCACGCTAAAAAGAATTTAAAATTAAACCTTTGCTACCATTAAGATGCACAGCTGAATTATGTGCAGAATTTCTTATTAGTAGTCATGCGACCAAATTAAAATTGTAAGGTGCTATGTTAGAATATATAATTTTATTTTAATAATGAGCTCAGTTTGAAATGTATACAATATTTCTCTGTTACAATATTTCTCTGTACCGATTTTCTATTTCTTTTAGGAAATAAATCCTCTTGGAAGTGCACTTGAAAATCATTGATTTCCGAATTTTTTCGTATGCTTTTTCCCCCTTTAACTGTTGATGTGTTCGCAGAGAGTGACTCCTTGGAATGTCGTAAAGTTGAGGGAAGCAATTATAAATGGCTCTGAAATTCACCCTGGGGCAACACATTATGTTGATAAGTTATCCACCCAAAGACTGCCACCTAACAGAAAAGCACGAATTTCCATATCTAGAAAATTACCTTCATCAAGAGGAGCTATTACCCAAACTGGAAAGAATTTTGACTATGAATTTGAAGGAAAAATTGTTCTTCGGCACTTGCAAGATGGAGATGTTGTGCTAGTAAATCGACAGGTACTTGGACCTTATCAATTACTTGCAGTGCTGATCCATACAAGTAGTCTGTTTATATTCATACAAGTTGTCTGTTGTCTTAAACATAGGAATTTTGCTTGGTGAGGTGAAAAATGCAGGAAACTGGAATCCTCTGCATAAAAGTGGGGCTTATATTTAAGTTTTTCTATTCATCTCTAATGAGAAAAGAATATAGAGAATGGAAATAGTACCCATTTTAAATAACGTCTGTCATCTGTTGTGGGAAAGTTATGGTGTAATAGACTAAGTGCCACTTGATCTGATGTGCTACAAGAGACTTGACTGTGTTGCTGTCCAATCCTCTTACGAAGTCCATCTTATTCCGTCCCATCACTTTCTGTTACATGTTCATTCTATTATCTTGCTCTTAATATTCAAGTGGTTAAAGGATAACTGAAGGTTATTGACAAGAGTTTAGATATCGGCTTTTGTAATATTTATTTTGCTTGGAAGGTTCTTAATCCTATACCACATTTTTTCTTGTCTTGACAAACTTGTTTGTGGTTACTGTCTTTTTTTTTGTCCAACTTGTTACTGTATTTACTTTACTTTAGTGGATGTGCATGCTAATGACTCTGTTGGGACAGTGGCGCAACTGCTTGTGAGTGTTCTACTTTGTAAAGAAACGGAATGAGACCTTTTATGTTGTATAAGGTAGTGTAAATCTTGTAGAGCCAATGGATCATGGTGTAAAATTATTCAGTAGCAGATTAGTTGTATTCTATATTGGTAAATCTTATTTATCTCTTCTAAAGTTTTATGGTTCAGTGTAATTCGCTCATGGAAATCATGAAAAGATTATCAATGTTTGCTATAGTTTGAAAGTGTTTGCACTTTTTTCAAATGAAACCTTATGTCTTTCTTTGAGGTGTTCTATATAGCGTGAATCTCATTTCTGATTAAATACTTCTTTTGTTGCATTTTTTTTTTCTTGAGTTTGAGTTTGATTCAAACTTTTTTCTGGCAGCCTACACTTCACAAACCAAGTATAATGGCACACGTAGTTCGTGTGTTGAAGGGGGAGAAGACAATCCGTATGCACTATGCAAATTGCAGGTTGCTATCATATGAACTATGAATGATACATGCATGTTTATTGAGTAAGAACTAGAATAGATAATAGCACACACATGCTGTACTGTAATTACATGTTAAGGTATGTGTATACAGCACCCAGTATTGGGAAGGGTCTAAGATGCACTTTATGTGCTAGAATGATTATATCTCTTAGGGCGTAAGGTGTGGAAAAAAGTGCTAGCTGGAGCAAAGGTAAAATATGTGTTTATGTGTTTCTTGTACGAGTCTGTGTAGAGATATGAAATGAGCTTAAGATATACAATTTGGATAAAAACTTTTAAGAAGTGATTTGCAAAATTTCCTTTCTCCTGTTGTGCAACTTTCCTGATTTTGTTGTTGAATGCTCAAAGATTAAGTTGAGAATTTGATATTTCCCCATTTTTAATTGTCAAACATACAGAGAACTTCAACCATGTGGGCTTTTTTTGCTCCAAATGCCCTACCAAAAAAGTGTGCTTAGGCATACTAGGTCTGTGACTGATCTTATGTGCCTCACTTCAAAGAGTTTGAGGTGTTTTTCTTCCTTTGAACAATGCTGAGGGATACTCAGGCATACTCCTTAACAACCTGGACTAGACCCACCTATACATTACATACATGTATTATTAGTTATTAATTGTTAGTTCTGAAGTCTAATGAAACTTTATAACTGCTGTCAGTTCTGATATCAGTTTCTTTATTCTGGTTTCAGTACATACAATGCTGATTTTGACGGTGATGAAATAAATGTACATTTCCCACAAGATGAAATTTCTCGTGCTGAAGCATACAACATTGTTAATGCAAATAACCAATATATCAGACCTTCGAATGGCGAACCACTAAGAGCCTTAATTCAGGTTTTGAATGCATTATAGTGATTTTGCATGATGATGACTTTCTTCTCCCTACACTTCTCAATATAACTGGTAATTCTATTTGTGTTTTCTTTTTCAAATTTAGGATCATATTGTTAGTGCTGTACTTCTCACAAAGAGGGATACTTTCTTAAGCCGTGATGAGTTTAATCAGCTTTTGTATAGCTCTGGGGTTTCTGGCTTAGCCCAACATCCTCGCTTAGGTAAATCTGGTCAGAAAGTACTCATTTCAAGTTCTGAAGAAGGGATGCTGCCTATTCTACCTGCAATATTGAAACCAAAACCTCTTTGGACAGGGAAGCAGGTTGGTAAATAGGCTAGGAAGCTTTTATATCTATTACACGCTCTTGTTTAATTTACTGTTGCATGGGATTGAGATTGTGGTAAAATATTGCTGAGAGTTACTGGATGTAAATTAGGGTTATACATATACAACCCTTGGTTTGTTCCCTTATGTTTTACTCTATGCTCAAATTTTCTATTTGTTTGGTTTACTTTTCATGTATCAAACAATTACATTTGGTAACAGTTTACTCTTTTCTTTTCTCCATCGGTTTTTCTAGGTCATCACTGCTGTTCTAAATCATATTACCAGGGGTTGTCCACCATTTACGGTGGAAAAAACAGGCAAAACCCCACGTGATTTTTTCAAGAACAGATCAAATGAAAATAAACCAAAAAGTGGTGGCCAAGAAGGCAAGGATGCTGAAAAAAACTCAAATAAAGAACCTGATGAAGAAAAAATATTGATTTACAAAAATGACTTGGTGCGTGGTGTGATTGATAAGGCTCAGTTTGCTGATTATGGTCTAGTTCATACAGTTCAAGAGCTATATGGTTCAAACACTGCAGGCTTTCTGCTGTCAGTATTCAGTCGTCTCTTTACAGTTTTCTTGCAGGTCAGCTAGTTTTAATATCTAAAATTCACTTCTTAATGTTGCAGCATATGGTATTTGATATTCAAACTTGCTTGATATAACATTGATGATGCAGATGCATGGTTTCACATGTGGTGTAGATGACCTTTTGATAATGAATGATAAAGACATTGAAAGGAAGAAGCAACTTGAAGAATGTGAAAAGAAAGTGACAGAAGCACATTATGAGTTTTGTGCAGTCAAGGTGTATACTGAAATAGGTATGTTGAATTTTTGAATGCTTCTTAAAATATCCTGTTTCTGTTGGAAGTTACTGTCAAGTTTTTCGTTTTTGTACGAGGTAAATTGCACTGAATGATTGGTTCTTGTGTCTGCCATACTGACTATGGGTCTTTTCAGATAGTCTATATCTTCTTTTGTTGGTTGGTTGATGTAGCATTTTGGTTGCACATGGTAGTTTACAACTATAATTTATTGAAAAGATATGTTGCTTGACTTATGAAGGCTTTTTAGTCGACTTACAAAGGTTTTTTAGTTGACTTATGTGGAGTTATTTTACCATTAATACTACATCATTTTCTGAATGCTTGAATTACACATTTTTCTCTAATTTTGTTTCTTTAGAATTACATAAGAGAACATTTAAGAAATATTATGCTAGATCACTTGGAATTCTTCTATATATGGTCCAATGCATGTATGTTTTGAAGGCTGCAAATATCTCTTCCACTTGCCTCCTTTTTCAAAATTTGTACTTAAAATGTCATTCATGTGATGTCTTCGTGGGGAATGTATTTGAGAGTGCTAATCCTTTGTTAAGCACTAACGCAAGCAAACTTCCTAACCAAAGGGAGCTGCTTGATGTTTTTAGTAACGGAAGAGAAGAAATTAAACAGTTAATCATTTCAAAGTAAAGAAGAAATCAACAGTTAGATAATCAATTAAAAGCAAAGCATTTGAGAAATCCTGTAAACAGTGATTAGAGGAGAGAAATCTGCTACCTTATTAGGCAGGTAAAGTGGAAGTGAACCAATGAGAAACTAAAAAGAGTTATCATCTACTGTTTGTTTTGCCATAATGTAATTCAGTAAGGATTTTGATAGCAGTCGGCTAACAAGATTAACCAACAAAGAGACAATTGTAATCATATTTCCTTTGAAACAAGTTTGAGGAAAGTTTAACTTTGGGTGGCCTGTCGTTTATGACTAACTACATATTAAAGTTATGCTCCTCGAAATTTGTTGCTATAAGTCCTTTCCAAAAGAAAACAAAAATAATTAAATATTTGAACCATTCTATTTTATTTCTCATTTATGACTGACAGCTTAGTGAGCATGGAAGGTTATATAAATCTGTGCAGTACCTTTAAAAAGTTTCTTTCATAGAATAATCATTCATTCTCTTTTCATTTTCTTCATATAATAGTGAGCCACATTCAATAAGTCGCTGCCTCTTTCACAACATTTGTAATTTGTCTTGTGGCTGATCTCCTTAATTTTTCTTGGCTTCTTCATATGTTAGAAGTTGCATATGCATACTATTTTCTATTAACAATGTAACACAAACGTAATGTCTTGATATGTTTCAGCTCCAATAGAATTGCAATTGAAAATCGAGAAAACCATACGCAGAGATGGAGAGGCTGCACTTACAGCCTTGGATAGAACAATGATTAGTGTGCTTAACAAGAACTCAAGCCAAGGTGTTCTTACCGAGCTGTTGTCTGAGGGTTTAGTAAAACCTATGGGAAGGAACTGTATATCTCTAATGACTACAACTGGGGCTAAAGGAAGTAAGGTAGTTTTCTGCTTTTGATATATTTCTGACTTCAACATGGGTATTGTAGCACAATTTGGTATTATACATATATGTTCGTCTGTGTATGTGTCCGGGGTCAGAAAGAACTTCTCTATAGGAATTATTTACTGGTGTCTGTTGCCAATATCTGAACTTTTTCAAGTTATCTTTGACTAGTCCTATGTATCCTCTACAGACTTTAGTTGTTTTAGAGTGTTGGTTTGCATGCATAAGTGGTAGTGCTTTTTAATTTTTTATTTATTTTCTATAAAGTTGTTAAGGATTTAATTTTACATGGATTTGAGAATATTATAGATATCACATTTGGATCCACTTTCCAACTGTTTCCAGCTTTTCATCATGATGGTAGGGTCGTGAAGATTCTAGAACTCCTGGTTTATGATAAAGTTTTTACTCATAATATTGGAATTCATTATGGATAAGGTGTTCAAAGATTATTGTTATAAAAGCAAACAAAGTGTACTCATGCTATTGCCTCAATGTAACACTGAAGAGCACTTGTAGGTTGATTCTAACTATTTGCACTATGCTCCAAACAGGTTAATTTTCAGCAAATCTCATCTTTCCTTGGTCAACAAGAATTAGAAGGGAAGCGAGTGCCACGGATGGTTTCTGGTAAAACATTGCCCTGTTTCCATCCATGGGACTGGGCAGCTAGAGCTGGTGGTTTCATCAGTGATCGTTTTCTTACTGGTCTTCGGCCACAAGAATATTATTTCCATTGTATGGCTGGGCGTGAAGGGTAAATCAAACTTGATCTTCAGTTCTTTTTTGTCTTTTTTAGTGGGAATATGCTTTCTTCCTTGAAGCTTATGTGGAATTTGATCTATACTATGAAATTGTGCTTTTTTTTTTACGGCTCTCCATATCATACTTAGAGTAGAACCTTATCTTTTTGCTGATGGACAGGCATTATGCAGACTTTCCATATGCCTTTGTTGTTGGGAAGTAATATATATTACAGGCCTTTTTCTTATATTATCTAGTTTTGTTTCCTTCTTCAAGCCAGTTTCTGTTCTTGCCTCCCACTTGATGGCTGTTTTGGTGGTATTCTTGAATGGTTGCTACTTTTTATGCTGAATATGTTGTATGGAGCTGGTTGATATCAATGGTAATGTTGAGCTCTAGACATGTTTAGTTGAATGCCTTTGGATATTTAGGTAGCTAGAGTGGGTAATTGCAAAATGTAGAATTGGGGTTCTGGGAGATCGGTTTGTGGATTTAGAAACTGAAGAAAGAAATTTCTTACTAATTGTGTTGTCATGGTTCTGCAAATCCTTTTGATGTTGAAGCTGATGCAAGAGAATGTGTGATGTATCTATTTGGACTTAGTGATTATTAAACTATCTGAGTGAATTTATCAGTTGAAGACATCTTGGATTTATATCTTGACTTCTAAATTTTGTGGGTCATGGTAGGAAAAAGTTTAGAATTACCAAAGCGAGAAGGATATAGAGTAATAGATGGAAACCCTATTATAAAAACCCTGTCTGGTTTATGAGGACTAGAGTAAAGTTCTTTTTTTAATGGACTAACATGCATTTTCCTGCTCTTTGTTTACGCTTCTGTTCATATATTTTTTCCGTGCATGCATTCTTTAGCACATTAAAGTGCTGCTTCATATGCTGAATTATGGCATTCTGACATGAAATTGTTATGATGATAGAAGTAGCATTATGGTTATAATTTTTTTTGGAATTTGCAACTGTTCATGTACGAGAATGCATTATAGCTGTTCTGTTCATGTTCCTTTGCTTAACCTTTTATCCTCTGTTCTATAGTCTAGTTGATACAGCAGTCAAAACATCTCGTAGTGGATACCTCCAGAGATGCCTCATAAAGAATCTGGAGTGTTTGAAAATCAGTTATGATCATACTGTTCGTGATGCTGATGGTTCAATTGTTCAGTTTAACTATGGGGAAGATGGTATTGATGTCCATCAGACAAGCTTTGTAACAAAGTTTGAAGCACTAGCATTAGTAAGAATTTCTTCCTGATTGTTTGAGTTTGAACTCTAATTAAAACTAGTTTCTTATTGTTCTTCTCTCTTTGTTTTCAGAATCGTGATGTGATGTCCGAAAAGCTTAGTTCCATGCTCGGGGAACCTTATGACTCTGGAAAAATATTGCCTGATGGTCTTAGAGACAAAGCTGTGCAGTTTATAAAGGATAACCGGCAGCAGAAGATAAAGACAAAAGACTTCTTAAAACTGTTGAAGCTTAAATTTCTTTCTAGTCTAGCCCAGCCAGGAGAACCTGTTGGTGTGCTTGCTGCTCAATCTGTTGGAGAACCTTCAACACAAATGACGTAAGATGCTTTTTTACTTTCAGGAGAAGAGTTAACTTCTCTATTTGGTATAGTGTAGTATAAATGACTTTATGCTCAATATGATAGTCAAGCAACATAAGTTTTAATGGTCAAGCAAAAATTTCATGCTATTTTATGGTCTTCCTTAAGTTCATTCTATTAGGGTCCTTTGTTTAAAATGATTTTTATGAAGCAAACTAATTTGTATTGGTAGAATATAGAGCAACCATATCTTTGGGCATATGGATTCTTATGTTATATTAACAGAATTATTTAATGGAAGGGTCATAATTCAAACTGTTTTATCATGGGACTAAAAAACACAATAATGAGATTTTGGAATGAAAGTCAGGACAAACATCCTGTCTAAGGTGGACATATTTTGTACTTATAATCAGTGTTGTCAAGATGCGTGTCGAAGCGCGTCTTTGCCTTAGCACTAGACCACAAAAGTGCCTCAAACTCTTTCAGACAAGGCACATGGTGTGCGCCTAGGCATGATATTTTGTAAGGCGATGGGCGTTAGAAAAACACATGACTAGCATTTTATTTCTTGTATTTTTCTACCTTTTCATTGGCTATACCTTTACTAGTAACTAGTAAGAAAGGGATAGTATCGAACTCATGCAAAACTTACGACATATGCATATTGCGGTCCTTTTCTTGCACCTTTCACTCAGGCTAGCTCTTTTTTGTGCCTTGTGCCAAAGGCAATATCAGGGTTCTAGCACCTATAGTGCACTTTGTGCCCTTGACAACTCTGCTTGTAATCTTTGGTTGCATGCATTTGTTTCTCTTAGCTTGTTTAAGGCAGTTGTATGCACCATTGGGGGATGCTAGAGTAAAATTTACTTTCAAGAATTGGATTTTAAACAGGTAGAACACGACCAGCGTGCTAAATTTTCCAGTTAGTGAAGTTTGTTTTTGTTAATGTATTAGAGCATTATTATGCTTGGAGGATGTATCTGTAAATCATGCTTGACAAAGTTTTTGGAAGCAATTCATTTATTTATTTATTTGGAAGCAACTTTGCTTGTAATCCTTGGTTGCTTGCATTTGTTTCTCTTAGCATGTTTAAGGCAGTTTTATGCACCATTGGGGGATGCTAGAGTAAAATTTACTTTCGAGAATTGGATTTTAAACAGGTAGAACACAACGAGCATGCTAAAATTTTCGAGTTAGTGAAGTTTTTTTTTGTTAATGTATTAGAGCATTATTATGCTGGGAGGATGTATCTGTAAATCATGCTTGACAAAGTTTTTGGAAGCATATATTAGCTTGCTGGGTAAGCAGTTTTATTTATGGGCCCCTACTATTAGTTTTTCTGATATATTAGCTTGCTGGGTTCTAGCCAATCATGCTTGACAACTGCTAGTTCCCTTGTTTATTTTTCCAGGTTTCATATAGACATTCTTGTGTTCGTAGTACATATGCAATTGTGTATATCCTTACATGCTACTTTCTTCCATGGTGTGAGGATATATAAAAATATATTCACACAATAATTTACTTGTATTTTTAAGGTGTTTAAGTATGTAATATATATTCTGTTTCTGTGTCTTTGCCTTGTTCTTTGTCAAATTCATTTGGATATTCTGTTCTCAGGCTGAATACTTTCCATCTTGCGGGGCGGGGTGAAATGAATGTTACACTGGGTATTCCACGTTTGCAAGAGATCTTAATGACTGCTTCAATTGATATCAAGACTCCAGTTATGACATGCCCTTTGCATAAAGGGAAAACAAAGTAAGTTGCTAGTCACCTGTGAGTTAAGCCTCTGTTGATTATTTTTATAAATTGCTTCAGTTGTGTCTCCCTTGATCAATTTTCATGAAGATTCCTGGACTACTTGTGAACTTACTAGGACTAGGATGCGTAAGATCATTAGAAATAGGAGTAAGACTCACCTTCTATAAAACCATCAGCCATATGAAGGTCCTCTTGGTTCAAGTGAATCCTAGATTAGACACGACAACTTGTTGCTATGGTCTATACTTATAAAACAATGATTAATTGAAAACTGGATGCAAAAACTAAATTCAGGTTCAACTATTAAGCTGCGTTTGTAATGCATAATGTTAAATGAAAAAGGGATTAAGGAAATAAAGACTGCGTTGTGTCTAATACCTAGTAAGACGTGTGTTACAATCTGGTAAGAATAAGGGTATTAAGACTGCAGTTTATGGTAATAATACAAAGTTCTTAAGAAATAGGGAAATTGAGCACAGAAAAAGGGATCTGGCTAAGAAATGATCTGTGAGCATTTAAGGTTGGTTGGATCACCCAATCAAAGTAGCAAATATTGCCGGAAAATCTCTTGTTGTAGTCTCTTAATCTGTCCCCAAAAGAAAAGAGTACATTTGATATTTGTATAGGCTACTAGCTTACTACCAACTCTAAAAGTAACGTAATCACAAGTACCATTTCTAGTAGAACTTTAGGAAAGTATTTGGGACTCGAAAATTTTACACCTTAAAACAATACTTGATAGTTCAGCCCCTCATTTAGCTTATTAGTTTTCTGATCAGGTATCTCACGCCACAATCTAATTCACTCATTTTATGGTAATCAACAATTTGAAATCCTATTCTTTTCTGGTGATTACCAATCTGAGAGGATATTTTTATTTTTATAGCACCCTGTCTAACATCCTGTGAACCAAATGCATCCTTAAATAATAATGAATTTGAGTGAAGGAAATAGTTGTAAAATTTTTTTTTGATCAAGCTGAAATTTTTAAGTTTATGAGATATTTTATCTACACCTTTAAATCTGAAGCATATTGGTTTCCTACTTTTATATTCTCTTTAGCTGAGTGTTTGTTCTGAAACTTTGAGCAAATGACAATTCAGAGCTGGGCTGGTCTAAGACATAAACTTTTATTAAATTAGTTAATTAGAATGAAATTTGGGCCCAAATATGTGTTCCTTTCTGAAACTCAAGTTGTAATGGAAACAAGAGTCCTGATCAATGCCCCCTATTCCCCCCCCCCCTTTTTCTTTTTCACCTTTTCCCTCACAACCACAACATCTCCTTTCATTTATTAGCCCGGTCATAGCAATGGAACTGGAGTTCCTTCCGCCCTCCCTCTATTTCTCTTTTCTCTGTGGTCATAGCTCATGCAATGTATGTAACCAGATTTGAAAAGCTGCATAAGCATTGCTCTTGTATTTCTGTCACAGTAAAACAGGTACGTTGACCTTGAATAATAATGAATTTGACTGAAGGAAATAGTTGTAAATAAATTTTTTTTTGATCAAGCTGAATTTTTTAAGTTTATGAGATATTTTATCTACACCTTTAAATCTGAAGCATATTGGTTTCAATACTTTTATATTCTCTTTAGCTGACTGTTAGTTCTGAAACTTTGAGCAAAAGGCAATTCAGAGCTGGGCTGGTCTAAGACATAAACTTTTATTAAATTAGTTAATTAGAATGAAATTTGGGCCCAAATATGTGTTCCTTTCTGAAACTCAAGTTGAAATGGAAACAAGAGTCCTGATCAATGCCCCCTATTCCCCCCCCCCTTTTTTCTTTTTCACCATTTCCATCACAACCACAACATCTCCTTTCATTTATTAGCTCAGTCATAGCAATGGAACTGGAGTTCCTTCCACCTTTCCTCTATTTCTCTTTTCTCTGTGGTCATAGCTCATGCAATGTATGTAACCAAATTTGAACAGCTGCATAAGCATTGCTTTTGTATTTCTGTCACAGTAAAACAGGTACGTTGACCTGGGATGGCAAGTCCTTGTAAGAAATAAGGAAATCTTTAAGAATTATTTTCAATTGAAAACTAGCCAACATGCCTTCTTTGATAGAGTGATTAGAATGAAATTTGGGCCCAAATATGTGTTCCTTTCTGAAACTCAAGTTGAAATGGAAACAAGAGTCCTGATCAATGCCCCCTATTCCCCCCCCTCCCCCTTCTCTTTTTCACCATTTCCCTCACAACCACAACATCTCCTTTCATTTATTAGCTCAGTCATAGCAATGGAACTGGAGTTCCTTCCACCCTTCCTCTATTTCTCTTTTCTCTGTGGTCATAGCTCATGCAATGTATGTAACCAAATTTGAACAGCTGCATAAGCATTGCTTTTGTATTTCTGTCACATGTTGACCTGGGATGGCAAGTCCATGTAAGAAATAAGGAAATCTTTAAGAATTATTTTCAATTGAAAACTAGCCAACATGCCTTCTTTGATAGAGTGATCAGAGGCAGGTTTCTTCAAGTCCTGACTTAGTTCAAATGCACTTTTAGGTTTAAATAAATATTAAAGGAAATTTTTTTGTACATCAGAAAGATAATATTAATAATGAGGAACCCTTCCTCTCCAAATTGCTTCAGTTAAAGAGTAAGAACTTGGTGGTTTTGATGGTATGTTTAGAGCTCCAACTCCCAAATGAAAATGTTTTGCAAATGAGGGAGATTCTACTTTTTCTCCTTCCCCTTCTGCAAATCCAAACAAACCTCATCTATTTACTAAAGTCTTTGTCAGGTAGTCTGTCTGCACTGTTTGCCAAGTTGTTCAGCTTTAGATTTGTAACTACTAGAATGTATTTTGCATGTGCAGGGAGGATGCCTTACGTCTTGCTGATAAGATGAAGAAAATCACGGTAGCAGAAATATTAGAGAGTATGGGAGTATCTGTCACACCATTTGCTGTTCACAATGGTGATATTTGTAGTATCTATAAACTCAAGATGAGGCTTGGCAAACCTGGCCGATATTTGAAGAACAGTGATATAACCGTAACAGATTGTCAGCACATCTTAGAGGTAGTGTTTTTGAGAGAGTTAGAGGACGCCATACAGAATCATCTGGTTTTGCTCTCCAGAATTAGTGGCATAAAAAATTTTATGCCAGATTCACGACCAAATGCTTCAAGTGAAACAGATGAAGATGTTCCTGAAAGCAGATCTCATGAGACTGAGAATGATGATGATACTGATGATGAAGGAAGAGCCGAGGATCTTGGTCTTGATGCACAAAAACAGAAACAGCAAGCTACAGATGAGATGGATTATGAAGATGGTTCTGAAGAGGAACAAAATGAGGGGGCATCTTTGGCTGGGTTGGAAAGTGAAAATGATATGTCTGAGGATGAGAATGGAACTATTGAAAATAATGTGATTGGATCAGATAATGAAAAGGATGATATTTTTCATGGTTCACCAAACGCAGAAGACGGATCTAAGCTAAAGTCAAGGGAGGGAAACACCAGAACAGAACCCAAAAGAAAAAGGATGAGAGGAAAGTTCATTAGGAAGGAGACTGATAGAGCAATATTCAGTGCTACAAAAGGATTGGTCTTTGAGGTCCATTTTAAGTTTGTAAATGAACCTCATATTTTACTGGCTCAGGTACTTCTCTTTTCCTGGTTATTCATCACAGCATGGTTTCATACGTATCTAATTTCCTCCTAAGACACCCCCATATACATGAAATAAATTGAAAATGAAGTTGATCATAAAGGCAGAACGTTTTCTTGTTCTCTTTCACCATTAAATTTTCTTAAGACCACTGGCCACCTATGGAATAGGGATGTGAAACTGTAAAAATATGGCGATTCTGGTTTAATATAATCTTGTCCTACTTTTTTGGAACATTTTCTTCTGTTTCACTATTAAATTTTCTTGAGACCACTGGCCACCTATGGTATAGTGATGTGAAACAGAAAATATGCTGATTCTGGTTAAATATTATCTTCTCGTGCTTGTTATTTTGTGTACTTTTGGATGGATGTTTACATTTAAATTTGAAGGGAAGTAGTTCTTGAAAGAGCCAATAAACCTTTGTTGCTTATGAGAAGTTCAATTTTAGTTTAACTAATGTACACTTTGGTTCATTCTGGTATAATCTTCTGCAGATTGCTGAGAAGACTGCAAAGAAGGTTTACATCCAGAGCTTTGGAAAGATTGACCAATGTCGAGTGACAGACTGTAGTGAGAATCAAGTTTTTTACTATGGTGAGGATCCGAAACAAAGGAAGAGTCCATCTGGCAAAGCCAATATACCAGCATTGCACACGGCTGGAGTGGATTTTTGTGCTTTTTGGAAGATGGAAGGTCACCTTGATGTTAGGTATTTATATTCCAATAACATTCATGCAATGCTTAATACTTATGGAGTGGAAGCTGCAAGAGAAACCATAATTAGCGAGATCAGTAATGTTTTCACATCTTACGGGATTGGTGTCAATATTCGCCACCTAACACTTATTGCCGATTTTATGACCCACTCTGGAAGGTATCGACCTATGAGCCGACTTGGTAGTATAGCAGAATGTATATCACCTTTCAGCAAGATGTCATTTGAGACGGCTTCTAAATTTATTGTTGATGCGGCAAAACATGGGCTGGTGGACAACTTGGAGACACCATCATCCAGAATCTGCCTTGGATTGCCAGTGAAAATGGGCACTGGATCCTTTGGTTTGATGCAGAAAGTGGAGATTTGATGTATTATTTAAATCATTCACTAGCTTTTGGAAAGCTCGCAAAGGGGAGCCCATCCTTGGGTATGAATGATACCAAAAATATCCTGAATAGCTTCAGTTTTTTCCCAGATGAAATCAAGGGCAAAATTCTCACGGACCGACTCATTGAGTTTATTCGGCCTGTAAGTTTTACTGGACGTATAATGTATTCGGAAAAGATTAAATTTTAGGTGTGCATTGTTAGAGAAAGGCTTAAATTTTGATAAACGATTTATTCATATATTTTCTTTAATATGGCTTATTAATTCGGAAGTCCTGATGATGGAATTATGTCTTGGGTCCGTTAGTGAGCGGAATGCATTGCGGTGCAAGTCATTGATTATTGTTTTGGGAGATTCTGCCACGAGCTCATAAAAGAGTTTTGGAAAACTCCAAAATAATGTGAACAATTAGATGAGTAATAATGAAATTCTATCCATTGGATGAAAGAAAATAGGTTAATAAAGGGGAAACTTGTAATTCCTGGCTATCGGTATCCAAGACACCAAACAAATCTGAAATTGGTGGAGAAAAACGTATTTGATAAAAGAAAAACATAAATTCCCACTTGTTTTCATCACCGTCGAAGTCTCCCTTCTCTATTGTTTCTTCATCTATAAATATTCAATAAATTGACAAGATTACAAAATTAAGTTAGCTCGATATTTCTTGCGTTATTGTTTGTTATGGATGCCGTCTTCAATGGACTCTAACCTTGTATTGTACCTGCAAAATAAACCAAAAAGAAGAAACAAAGGAGAAATTAAAGCAAAAAGGAAAAAAAAAACTTGCAAGCAAGTAGGTTGAAAAAAAATATATTTGAAGGCTAATGAGGCTGATTTAGATTATGTAGTGGGGTATATTTAGGGTTTAAATTGGGTAAATTTAATCTAGAACTTGATAGGTTGTGTCACGGGTTGGGTAAAATTTGTAGGCTTTCGTTTCGATGTTACGATATAGGGGTGCTTTGTCACGACACGATTGGCAGACTCGGTGTCCTGACACACCCTAGAAAAATGCAATTCTTAGCCACTATCCTCAGTGTTGCGACAAAGGGGACCCTGTGTCCCGACATATTGGAAATTTTAATTTTTTAGCCACTATTACGACACCAACTCTACTTTTAGCCCAATTTCATTTTCAGTGTCTGACAGGTATAACTCATGTTCTGATCACCCATGTGCATATAATCCCCAACATACTCCATCTACAAAATTAGATTCTACTCTTTGCTAATAATTAAGTTTGAAGTTCATCAAGCAATTAAAATACAAAAATATACAACACAATTATGAAATTCCACGAAATAATTTATAAATGTTGTTGATGGATTCGTCCAACAGATCTATTTGTTCGTTTATATACTTCTGCTTCCGAATTTGTTCATCTTTATCCATTCATGCTTCACCATGCCATTCTGAATCTTTTCACTTATCACGTTCCCTCAGTTTATTTGTACGACTTGCACACATTAAAGAACACACCTTTCCTTAATCAAGGTCATTAGGGGTAATTAAAGATATATAATAACAATTATTCTCTAAATATTTCCCCAACTCCTATTGTGGGCCACTACCACATTTAAACACTTTGATCTCACATTTATTTTCATAATTAGTTCATTCTTTTCAAGGTGAATAGTGAACCTAGAAGTGGCAGAATTGGAATTTCCTGGTCTTCCTCAAAATTGAGGACTACGAAATCAACAGGGATTATAAATTTATGCACTTTAACTAATACATCTTCAAGTACACCTTTCGGATACAAAAGATCGATCAACTAATTGAAGTGTGATGGAAGTGTTCTTGAGCTCCTCCAACTAAGTTTCTTATATATAGATAAGGGCATTAGATTAATATTGGCTCTTAAATCACATAGGGCCTTTCCAAAGTTCATGTCCCCTATCTCTATGGGAATAGTAAAGCTACTTGAGTCTTTACATTTGGGGGTATTTTTCTAGTGATGATCACATTACATGAAGCATTTATATTAATCTATTCTCTTGTTTTAATTTTTCTATGCCCAACCATGATTTCCTTTAAGTATTTGACATATTTAGGTATTTTCTCGATTTACGGTTTGAATAAGTTAAGAAACTTACAAATTTGCTTCATCCCTTCTTCGCTTGTCCTCTAAACATGATGGGAATTGTATATTTGCAGAAACAGGTTCAATACTCTCTTTAATCTTTGGCTCAGCTATCGGGTTAACTACCTCATCAAGATATTGTTTCGGCTCGTCTTCACAAAGGGTTCCTTTGAAGCATTGTCTATATTACCCTCTTTTAATTCTTGTTAGATGGGTTCATTCGAGTTTTTCAGAATCTTACTAGAAGGGAGTACAATTGCTTTAACTTGCTCATTCCCATCCCTGCGAGGGTTGTTTTCTGTGTTGCTCGGAATGCCGATACCAATTTTCCTTTGGATATCACTCATCATTTTCATCACCTGACTCATTTGGTCCTTTAACTCAATCAATGTAGTACGTGTTTGGGTGCACTTAGATTGCACCTGTCTAATGTCTGACTTCATTGACTACATCTCCCCTTCAATCCTATTTATATATATACATCACATAAGGGAAAAACAGTCCTCTTACCATATAAGGGCAAAATAGTCATTTTATCATATATAGGGGGATAGGTAAACTTACCGACCCAACAGTAGGTCCACAGTCGTCTTGGGTGACCCGTGCAACCTTAATAGTTAAATAGTGAGAATAGGCCCACATCCCATATTGCGGGCCCATGTGGCCCACTGGCCTAATAGTTTCCACATGTTCGTATGGTTTACCCATGTGGAGCTTACATGCCCGTGGGGCCCACATGGCCCAGTTTGGCCCGAAATGGCCTGAAATGGCCCAAAGTTGCCTTGACCCATGAAATCGCTCATGGTTGACCTTGACGATCATACGCCCATGTTTAAGCATATGGACTACCACGCGAGCGAGCGCACACCCGTGTAGTGTCGTCAATCACTTATTCTGACTTTTTTCGATTTATGATTAGGGCAGTTTACACACCTTGTTGTGAAAGTGCGCAAATAGTCCACAAGCGCTCCAACCCTAGATTCAAACACAGTCCGCTATCAGTCCCTTTAACAACAAGATTAATAATCCTTTTTTGTTATAACACTTATCAAAGAGGTTCTAATCACTTGCCTTGGTCGATCGACGGAAGATCACATACTTAAATCGTTACAAGCGACAGACTACAAACCCCTTTAGATTTATCCTGCAACACAACCGAGACTTAATAACCTATTCCATTTATTGATCAACCAAAAGTTTGCACCAACCGCATAACACTTACCAAATGCACCTATAACACCCTTAACCCGTATTCGTCACTAGATTAGGGTTATGAGGCATTATCGAACAATTCACAGCTTAAGAGAGTCATTCATTACTATTCATGTTTAAGGTAATATAAACTCAATTGTACGAATCATGTGTACATCTCCTTTATAACATTCAAATAATCAAATTATAACATAGATATTTCCATGACAAATTCCATGTACAAACATTAAGACATTCCAACGCATATATCCAATACATGCTAATCTATCTATTTAATTTAATAAATATCAAACATACCATTTAAATAACTCTACATGTACGCATGTTAAAAATCAAACATACCATTGCACACCAATTAATGTTCAAACACATATGCAACTTTAATATCATTAATATATGGCCGAACATAACTTTAATGTGATATATATAATGCACATTTTAGCATATGCCCCATTAAATAAGGACAAACTACAACCCAAAGTACATCCCATTCGCAAGCTAATTATCATACATAATTAACACTCGCATAACCGAGTACACATGCTCAGACCATTGATGAATACACTTTTTTTACTTATAACTATCTGATTATAAGCATTAACTTAACATTTCTCTTCACTATTCAAATGATCATAATTTTCAATCATCAAATATATATACACAAGAATCATACTAATCCATCACATAAATTATGCCATAAAACACTTCTAAAATAATTTAGTAACATAGCCGATTATACATTATGCTTAACATTACCTCTTTACTGAATCATGCATTCCAATTAAGCAAATTTTAAGCCACAGCCGAACCTATCCATCAACCATGTTTACCCCGTTTGAACTAAATCATAAAATTCAACTAAAGCAAAACATATCAATTTGACAAGCTTACCATAATGAATGATCATAAGCCATACATATCATTACTTTAAACCATAAACATATACCAAGCACAACAACATATATATAAATATACTAATGCCGAATCTTTAATCAAATACATTCATTACCTAAAATTCATCATTTAGCCAAATAAACTCATTAACCAAATTAAACCTTTACTATTAAATACAAGACATAACCAAATCATTTTAACCAAAAGTAACATAACAAGCATAATTCATACTTATGTATATACCATGGCCGATTCAATCAAACCACGTCCAAATTCACCAACCATCATCAATACATATAACACATATAAACTTGACTAAAGTTTCATACACTCTCATAGCATATTAGCCATTTTCGCATAGCTTAATATATACACAAATTCAAACTTAACCAAATATAACCTAGCTTATACATGCCATAGGTTCAAATTTAAACTTATAAAATACCAAAAATAGTCGATAGTGTGATGGACTTTGCTGACGATCCCCGAGCTCGTAACTAATCTCCAAAATCTATAAAACAAAGGCAAACCTAAACACACACAGTAAGCTATCATAGCTTAGTAAGTCATAAGCAAATAAACAACTTAATGACATAATCAACTCATTTAAACCAAACCAAATTATACTATCATAATCACATTTAATTTTAAGCTTACAATTTCATGTATAACATATACTTTCACATATGAACTTTATCATGGCTGAATGTACATATATATAAAATCTCATACATATTAATAGCATATGGCTAAATATACTATACAAATGCACATATATTAACATTAGTAACTTGTATGATTTGTATCACATATCAAATAGCCAACTTACCTTATTTTCAAATAGGTGGTCAATTAACTCATACCTTATCGTTTTAGCTCGTTTTACACATTCGATCACAACTTATCATTGCCCGTTGAGCCATTCGGAATTGAATAGGATACTCAGATAATCACACATATCGTACAATGCCAACGTCCCAGACGTGGTCTTACATGCTATCACATATCAATGCCACTGTCCTAAACAAGGTCTTACATGAATCAAATACGATGCCGATGTCCCAAACATGGTCTTACATGTAATCACATATCGATGCCAACGTCCCAGATGTGGTCTTACACGAGAACACATATCAGAAATTCTATGTCATGACATAAGTATCCTAGCTATTCCTAAGGTTCGTACGGGGCTTTCAGACGTCGTAACTCGGTCGAATCGAACTCGTAAACATAGTTCCCAAGTAAATACATATTCGGCTACCATATATACAAGCTCATAAAATTTAAATCAGCATTTTACATTCACATATATTCAAAATTTATAGCATATATTTGCTTATAAACTTACCTCGAAAAATGATAATTGGAACGGGACGGCTAGTCGACAACTTTGGTTTTCCCTCGATCCAAATCTGATTTCTTTAGTTCTTGATCTAAACATATTCAAATTAAACTCATTCAAAAATATTTTCACTCAATTTAGTCCAAAAACACATAAATGGGAAAATTACTATTTTACCCCTAACATTTTACACTTTTTACAATTTAGTCCAAATTGCACAAAACACAAAACATGCAAAATTTGAGTACACCATGCTTAGGCTGAATCTTCCTTATGTTCATACAAGTCCATACATTTCATTTATTTCACATTTTAGTCCATCAAATTATCATTTTTTCAATTAAGCCCTAATTACTCAAAATCATCAAAAATTCCAATACAAAACATGTTAATCCAAAACATATCTTTCATATTTCATCAACTAACATAAAAAAATCAAATATTAATCAATTACATAACTCAAAATATTCATCAAAATAAGAAATTCAAGCATGGGCTTTGTACATTACACTGCAACGATTTTAAAAACGTAAAAATTATCAAAAATCGAGCTAGTTACTTACCTTAATCAAACTTAGCTTTGGCCGAACCCTGAAAGGTTTTGTTTATTTTGTTTCTTTTTATTTTCAGCAACAACAAAACAATATGAAACCTTATTTTAATTTTTATGTTTTATTATATGCATGTTATTACATATTTTACATAATTAACCTTTAACTTAAAATGTAAAGCCATTATATAATAAGGTCACTACCGTCCATTACATATAATTATGGCCTAATTTCATTATAAGTGCTTCATATTATAAAGAAAACAACAATTAAGCACTTTTACATTTAACCATCAAATTTTTATTTTACGCGATTAAGCCCTTTTTATTAAATTGGCACACAAACGATAAAATTAAAGCACAAAAATTTTGAAGATATAAATTCACACATAATAAACACAGAAAATATTTTTAAAATATTTTTTGTAACATCCCGAAATAGGGCATAGTCGGAACAGTGGTTTCAGAACCACAAATCTGATATCAAAATATTTATTTTATGATTATTATGAGACCTAGGATATGAGATTATGCATGTGTTAAAGTTTCATGAAGAAATTTCTTGATTAAGGTGTCCAATTGGAAATTAGGGACTAAATTGAATAAATTACAAAACTTGGATTCTAGAAGTAATTTGTATGAAATTGCTTTAGATTATAAACTAGAAGGTCTTAAAGAGAAAATTTCCAAATTTCTAAGTTTTTGGACAAAAATGGGCTTGCATGGATGAAATTTCAAAGAAAGGGCATAAGGGTATTTTGGTCATTTGGCTTTTTAATAAAATAAAATGGAAAAAATCGAGCCAAAATCAGCCATCTTCTTCCCCATAGCTGTTGAAATTCTCTTGTCACCATAGCTAGGGTTTTCAAACATTTCAAGCTTAATAGTACGTGCTCCCAAGCCCCGTTTTTAATGTTCTTTGTATTTTTAAAATCCCGGTAGCTTGATCTTTCCATTTCTACCCATATTTCATGCTAGAGTTCATGTTTAAAAATTTACCCATGCATGAGTTTCTTGTATTTTGGTGGATTATGAAGGGGTATGAAAGTTGAAGGTGTGTTAAACATCTTTTCTTAGATGATTTTCATGAAAAACCCTTAAAGGGACCATTTTGCAAAAGTTGTTAAATATGTGGTAGAAATGTGAAAATAATGGGAAAATGTGGGCTGCCATATGAGGGAAAAGTGTTCGGATAGGCTTGGGTAAGATAGTAATTGCATGTGTTTCATTATACGAGCCTAGGGACTAAATAGTAAAAATGTCAAAGGTTAGGGGCAAAACGGTCATTTGGACTGGAGGTAGAAATTAAACTTGAAAAGTGTAATGTAGTGAATTAATGATATAATTGTGTTGTTATAGACCCCGAGGAACAAATTTTGGAGGTCGATCGAGGTAAACGCAAGGTTTCAGAATAACCGAAACATAGCTCCGAAACGAATACCAGTTAAGTTCGGATAACTCGAAGTAAACCTATAACATGCATAATTATATGTTTTGTGAATGCATGATAATTGCATTGTTGATGGCATGAAAATGCATGATAATTGCATTGATAATGGCATGAAAATGCATAAATTGCATCTTTAATAATGAATTGTCGGATAATGTCTCGGTTGAGGTTGGAAAGGGAATTCAATGGATAAACCATGATTTACATGAGACTTGAGATCCTGCATGTGTTGCAGAAAAGGATTTAGCCTGGACTGGTAATCCGAAGATCTCAAGTATAAAAAGGATCTAGCCTGGACTGGTGTTCCTTGAATGATTGGGCCTCTCGAAGAATATGTGTGCATTGTGGATTTAGCCCGAATGGGTAATCCGATTAGGGTCTAAATTTAGCCTGGACTGGTAATGTAACGCCCCGTACCCGAGACCATTGCCGGAGTCGAACACGAGGTGTTAACAGACTTAATTCATTGCTTAAACAGCTTAAACAATTTAATTTTAGAAATTCCAGACAAGCTGGCTAACTGCGTCACAGTCGCTTAAAAATTCATATCTCAAGTTATGAAACTCAAAATTAAATTCTGTAAATTTTCCCTAAAACTAGACTCATATATATATTTACTAATTTTTTTATAGAATTTTTGGCTTGGCCAATTAGTACAGTTTATTAGTTAAATTCTCCCCTATTTCAGGGTTTGACTGCTCTGACCTCTGTGTATTACGAATCAGTTATCTCTCTGTACAGAATTTCAATGACTATGAAGTTTGTTTCTATTAAAACTAGACTCAATAAGAAATCTTTACATATAAATTATGACTTCTAATTATTTTTATACAATTTATGGTGAATTTCCAAAGTCAGAACAGGGGATCCAGAAATCGCTCTGGCCCTATTTCACAAAAATTTAAACATCTCATAAAATATAACTCATATATCTGTTTCGTTTCTTCCATATGAAAATAGACTCATAATTATTCAATTCCATGTTTTATTCATCATCTAATTATGTCTCTACTATTTTTAATGATTTTTCAAATTCACGTCACTACTGCTGTCTGAATCTATTTTATGGTAAATTTTACCTATTTCATGGTTTCCATGGATTAACTAGCAATTTGACATACATAACACCAAAAATGATCATAATTAGCCATTCCAATGGCTAATCATTACCAAGCATTTTTATACTACTCAATAACCATATCATAAGACCATATATACAAAATTATTATAATGCTATACATGCCATACTCAAAATTTACAAGCCATTATGCCAAGATAGTATACGGATAGTGTGAGCGTGCCTCCGACCGTTCCCGATTTCCGAGCTGGCTTGTCAACACTACAAGGAATGAAAAGGAGGGAGTAAGCATAAATGCTTAGTAAGTTCACATGCAAATAGCAAGTAACATAACCATATAAGCAAACATAAAACATCATTTGCATAATCATCACCAAGACATTCATATCATATTTTCATTTATCATCTTACCATATTGTTGTTATATCGATTTTTCAACCCGAGGGTTAAGTACATACCTGTTCAAAGTATCCATTTCACAACACTTACTAATACGTCCCTTTTCATCTCGAGTATTCCTCCATTTGAGTAGAACTTTACCCGTTGAACACATCGGAATATAATTAGGATACATGGAAAGTTTGCACATAAGTGCCACATATGTAGCCAAGCTACTACGTAACCCGCCCATAAGCGAACTCGGACTCAACTCAACGAGCTCGGGCGTTCGCATCCATAAGTGAACTCGGACTCAACTCAACAAGCTCGGATGCCTAGTTACATCTCACGAACTCGGACTCAACTCAACGAGTTCGGACATTCGCATCCATAAGTGAACTCGGACTCAACTCAACGAGTTCGGATGCTCAACCATCCTAGTGACATGTCACTTGTATCCTAATCTATTCCTAAGGTTCAAACGGGATTTTCCTTGAACACATATCCTTGCCGCCTTCCGTAGTAGAATGCCAAATCAATACTCGGTAACAATTTGTACTTAACAAGTAGCTCACATAATTTGCATTTTATTCGAAATTAACCACAAAGCATATATTTCATAATAAAAATCAGCATATCATATAATTAACATCAATGGCTTAAAAAAAATAACAATTATGTTACATTATTTACACATGAACTTACCTCGTATGCGAAAATGGCTACTTTTACCATTTCGTCCACAACTTGGTATTTTCCCCATTTTAGCCTGAATTTCAGTTTTCCTTGCTCTATCATTTAAAATATAGTCTAATTAGGACTCACATTATTGAAATTGACCCAAAATCATATTTTGGAAAAATTACAATTTTGCCCCTAAACTTTTGCATATTTACACTTTTGCCCCAAATCTCGTAAATTAAACTTCAGCCTATTTTCTTATGTTTTATGACATGCTGATCATTTTCCCCTTCTATGGCAACATCAAATTCTCACTCTAACATGTACTTATGACTATTAGGTATTTTTACCGATTAAGCCCTTTTGCTCGTTTTCACTTAAAACCGAGTAGCACAAGTTGTCTAACATAATTTAAAACCTCATATTCTATCATAAAACACCAAAATACACAAATTTCACCTATGGGTATTTTTCCAAATATAAACCCTAGGTTAAATTATTGCTAGCATAAGCTAAATCGAGCTCACAAGGGACTCCAAAAACGTAAAGAACTTGAAAAACAGGGGCTAAAATGGACTTACAATCGAGCTTGGAAGCTTGAAAACCCTAGCCATGGTTTCTCCTTGCTATATTCGGCCATGGGGTTGAAGATGAGCAAAATTGGCTTTTAATTTTGTATTTTAATTCATTTTACCCTTAAATGACCAAAATGCCCTTACTACTAAACTTTCCAAAAATTCCATCCATGTCCAATTTTTGTCCATAAACTTAGAAATTGGTAAAATTTCTATTTAAGACCTCCTAATTAATATTTCAAAACAATTTCATACTAGAAACTTCTAGAATGCAAGTTTTGCAAATTATTCGATTTAGTCCCTAATTTCAATTTAAGCACTTTAGGCATAGGATTTCATCACGAAATTTTCACACAATCATGAAATCATATCATAGACCTCAAAATAATCATAAAATAATTATTTCTATCTCGGATTTTGTGGTCACGAAACCACTATTCTGATTAGGCCCTAATTCGGGATATTACAGGTAATTCAGATCCGAGCTCATTAAGGGTGTTTGTCGCTATAAGGGATTTAGTCTGGACTGGTAATCCCGACATCACCTTATGAGTTTATATTACGGGGGATTTAGCCTGGACTGGTAATCCCATCGTAAGATGTGAGGTTCGCGGGAGTGCATACTGAAACGATCATTCGTACAAATTGATGGTAAATGGATGATCCATCGAGATTTCCTAAAAACTCAATGGGACTATTACAAGGTATATGTACAAATGACATGTAAAATGATGAGCTCATCTAAGATAAAAATGTTCATGGTATTTGTTATGTGACTAACTCATTGATTGAGTACATGTGATAGGGAAACCATTTTCATGTTCATTGGTTTCATTATCTGTTATGGATGTATGCTAAACAATCGGTAAGTTTATTTTCCAGTTATTCGGGCTTACTAAGCATGTAAATGCTTACCCCTCTCTTTTTCCTGCTTTTCAGAGCTCAAGGACTCATAAGGATTGGAAGATAATTGGAGGGTCAACACACTATCAACTAGACAAGCTTTGGTATAAAGACATTTCCATTTTGTCCAATGGCATGTATAGGATTTTTGAGTGTTTGTTATATATGTCATTTGATTTTCCTAGTGAAGGCATGTAAAATTATGTTTATCTTTTTGTATTTGGCCATGGGAATTGGCTCATTTTGAAGTAGGCAATGCCCTACAAATCTATGCATGTTTATATTCATATGCGATGGCTTAGTTATAATTGGCAATGAGTTATAATAACGAACCAACATTAATATGTCAAGAAGACATAAATCATTAAATGCAAGATAAGAATTAACTTAGCATGTATGAAACCAATGACATGAGGTTCACATGCAATGAGATTAATAAAAATTTCATATTTACAAATGGATAATTTGGCCCAAATATGCACTCTAGTAATCTATAAGTGTAATTGGCTAGTAGAGGGTGAATTAAGGCTTGGAAAATAGCCTAACAAGGTCCACATAGGTAGACACACGAGCGTGTGTCTAGGCCGTGTAAGACACACGGGCTACTCCCATGGGTGTGTGCTATATGACCGTGTGTCCCCTACACCTGAAATTTTAAGTTAGCATAGAGCACGGGCTAAGCACACGGGCGTGTGCACTAGCTGTGTTTATTTAACAGAATGGTGAGGTTGAAGTCAGTGTAGCACACGGGCTAAGCCCATGGGCGTGTGCCTTGGCTGTGTTGCATACTGAAAAAAGGGTACGAGCGTGTTCTAAGCCCCACGGGCGTGTTACACTTCAACTAAGGGAAAATTTCCTAAAGTGCCCCAAGTCTATCGATCAATTTCAATTTTGTTCCGTACTTCCTCTAGGAGTGCTTTTGGCCTCGGAAGCCTGTATAAGAGACGAAGTGCACATGTTTAAAAAGTGTTAAATCACGAGTGAAATTCAGTAACCCGATTGAGTAAGTTTGTAAAGGTGAATTACCGGTAATGCCTCGAACCCTATCCCGGTGTCGGATACGGGCGAGGAGCGAGAGGCGTTACAAAAGCTGAAAGGGGCAGTGTCACTGCTTAGGGAAGAAGCCTACCAATGGTGGCTGACAGTGAAAGAGGGCACCCAACCGGAGCGGGTCACCTGGGAGTTTTTCAAAGCTGTATTCCAAGGGAAGTATGTGGGTGCAAGCTATGTGGATGCTAGGAGGAACGAGTTCCTATACTTGACCCAAGGAAACAAATCGGTGGCGGAATATGAGGCGAAGTTTCTATGCCTTAGTAGGTATGCAAGGGTAATGGTGGCAACGGAGCATGAGCGTTGCGTTAGTTTTGAGGATGGGCTTAGAGATAGACTTAGGGTACTGATAGCTCCATAAAGGGAACAAGTTTTCTTAGAGTTGGTCGAGAAAGCAAAGATAGCTCAGGAGGTAAAGCGCACTGAGCACCTAAACCGGGAGAAAGAAAGGGGTAAGAATAAGAGGGAGGCTGAGACCCCGGGTGTTGGACAGAGGCTTAGGGCTAGGGCTAGAAATAATGGGCCAGTTGGAGTAGGGCCCCCTGCTGCTAATCCAGGGGTGTCACCTTGTGCTGATTGTGGGAGAAGGCATGGAGGCGAGTGTTGGAAGAGAGGGAGCTTGTTTCGCTTGTGGGTCTATGAAGCATAGGATCAAGGATTGCCCTCGAACGCTAGGTCGAGAGCCAGTAGTGGGTCAAGGAGGTGCTCAGCCACCAAGGGGTGGACATCTGCCACCAAGGGGTCGTGGACAGGCCAGGGGCGGTAATGGCAATGGACGTGGACGCGGAGCACCAGGTGGAAATGCGAGCCATGCTGAGGTGAGACAGCCAGCTTTGGTTTATGCTGCTCGTCATCAAGAAGACGAAGATGCCCTAGATGTGATAATGGGTATGTTCTTTATATATAAGTTATCTTACACAACCTTGATTGATATTGGATCGACGCACTCATATGTTGCATGCAATAAGACAGAGTCTTTGGGTGATATGTTTGAGATTATTACGAATGAAATGACTGTGATAAGTCCGTTAGGGTAGTCTGTAGGAGTGAATAAGATGTTTAGGGAGGTACCCTCAGTAGTCCAAGGGGTTACCTTTTTAGCGGATTTGATGGAACTTCTGTTTAGCGAATTTGACTTAATCTTAGGTATGGATTGGCTGGTGAAGCACCGAGCCACCTTGGATTGCGCTGCAAAGTGAATGGTGTTAAGAACGGCGGAGGATAAGGAAGTAGTTGTGATTGGTGAACGCCGGAACTATTTGTCGAACGTGATTTCGATATTAAGGGCCGAGAAGTTAGTACGAAAGGGATGAGAAGCCTTTTTGGCTTATATTAGTGATACGGAGGCTAAGAGCCTCACTGTTAAGGAGTTGAGAATAGTTAGGGAATTTTTGGATGTCTTCCCCGAGGAGCTGCCTGGGTTGCCACCCAGCAGAGAAGTGGAATTTGGAATCAAGTTGTTACCTGGGACGGCTCCGGTGTCTATCACTCCTTATCGGATGGCACCAAAGGAGTTACTAGAACTTAAGGCACAGGTTCAAGAATTGTTGGATCGAGGGTTCATCCGACCAAGTGTGTCTCTGTGGGGAGCACCAGTGTTATTCGTGAAGAAGAAGGATGGAACCTTGCGAATGTGCATCAATTATCAGCAGTTAAACAAGTTAATTTTTAAGAACAAGTACCCTCTACCAAGAATTGATGATCTTTTTGATCAGTTTAAGGAAGCTTCGGTGTTCTCGAAGATTGACTTGCATTCGGGGTAACACCAACTAAGGGTTAAGGAGGCAGATGTTCATAAGACAGCTTTCAGAACTCGTTATGGGCACTACGAGTTCTTGGTGATGCCATTCGGGCTGACGAACGCACCTGTCGCTTTCATGGATCACATGAATCAAGTTTTTCAACCCTACTTGGATCGGTTCTTGGTAGTCTTTATAGATGACATTTTGGTGTACTCAAAAGATAAGGATGAACATGATGCACACCTAAGGATTGTGCTGCAGACTTTAAGGGAGAAGTAGCTGTATGCCAAATTCAGTATGTGTGAATTTTGGCTAAGGGAGGTTACGTTTCTAGGACATGTGGTGTCAGCCGAGGGGATTAAGGTGGATCCTCAGAAAATTGAAGTAGTCTTAGACTGGAAAACACCCAAGACGGTATCGAAAATCTGAAGTTTTCTGGGCTTGGCAGGATACTATAGGCGATTTGTTGAGCGGTTTTCCGTAATTGCTGCACCCTTAACTAAGTTGTTGAGGAAAGGGGTACCATTTGTTTGGACGGACAAGTAGCAAGAGAGTTTTGGAAAACTTAAAAAAGTTTTAACTGAGGCCCCTGTGTTGATTCAGCCAGTGCCTAGGAAATAGTTTACGGTTTATAGTGACGCGTTGCATGTAGGCTTAGGTTGCGTATTGATGCATGAAGGAAAGGTGGTTGCGTATGCGTCACGACAACTTAAGACTCACGAGGTGAATTTCCCAACCCATGATTTGGAGCTAGCTGCGGTGGTGCTCGCGCTCAAAATATGGAGGCATTACTTATACGGGGAGAAGTGCCTAATCTATTCGGACCACAAGAGTTTGAAGTACCTCCTTACCCAAAAGGAGCTAAACCTTAGAAAACATATGTGGGTGAAATTATTGAAGGATTATGATTGTACGATTGAATACCACCCTGGTAAAGCGAAAGTGGTAGCTGATGTGTTGAGTCGTAGGGCTAAGTCAGACTTCAGAGCTATGCTCGCCTGTTTAAGCTTGTTAGATGATGGTAGCTTGTTGGCTGAGCTTCAAGTAAATCCGGTGTGGGTTGAGCAGATAAGGAGTAAGGAATTAGTGGATGAGACTTTGAGTTCTCGCTTTAAGCAAGTGGAGAGTGGGGAGACATCAGACTTTGGGATAAATGGTGAAGGAGTATTGTGTTTCCGTGTGAGAATGTGTATACCAAAGGACGATGATCTAAGGCAGTCTATTCTGCGGGAAGCATATAGCGGTCTCTACGCAATGCATCCTGGCAGAAACAAGATGTATCGGAATTTGCGTGAGCTTTATTGGTGGCCTGGACTTAAGCGCGAGGTTATGGAGTTCGTAGGCAAATGTTTGGTCTATCAAAAGGTGAAGGCGGAACATCATTTTCCTTCAGGCTTACTTTAGCCAATGAAGATTCCACTCTGGAAGTGGGAAAGGATCACTATGAAATTTGTTAGTGGGCTACCCTTGACGCCTACTAAGAAAGACTCGATATGGGTCATAGTGGATCGGTTAACCAAGTTTGCCCATTTTGTACCGATTCGCACTGATTACTCGTTGCAAAAGCTGGCCAGGCTGTATGTGGCGGAGATTGTAAGATTGCATGGAGTGCCAGTTTCCATAATATCTGATAGGGACCTACGTTTTACTTCACGATTTTGGAAGAAGCTGCATGAGGCATTGGGTACTAGGTTGAATTTCAGTATGGCTTTCCACCCTCAAACTGATGGATAGTAGGAAAGGGTGATCCAAGTGTTGAAAGATATGTTGAGGGGATGCGTGATTGAGTTCCGAGGTAGTCGGGAGGACTATTTACCGTTAGCCGAATTCACGTACAATAATAGCTACCAAGCAAACATTGGGATGGCTCCGTATGAAGCATTGTATGGGCGAAGGTGTCGAACTCCAACATGTTGGACGGAGTTGGGCAAATGGAGAGTTTTGGGCCCTGAGTTAGTAGCCAATACTGAGGATAAGGTAAAATTGATTCGGAATCATTTGAAGGAGGCCTCGGATAAGCAAAAGTTGTATGCTGACCTTAAGCATCAAGAAATAGAGTATGTAGTAGGAGACTTAGTTTTTCTGAAGGTCTCTTCGTGGAAGAAAGTGTTAAGGTTTGGACGAAAGGGAAAGCTAAGCCCAAGGTCCATTGGGCCATATCGGGTGGTAAGACGGGTTGGGCCAGTCGCTCATCATCTGGAGTTACCTCCTGAACTAAGCCAGATCCACGACGTGTTTCATGCTTCCATGCTAAGGCGGTATCGCTTAGATCCTTCACATGTCGTGGCGGTGGAAGAAATTGAGGTTATGCCAGACCTGACTTTCGAGGAAGAGCCCATACAAATAATTGGTCGAGATGTCAAAGTACTGAGAAGGAAGTCTGTTCCATTGGTCAAAGTACATTGGCGGAATCACAAGGCTGAGGAGGCTACTTCAGAACCTAAAGAAGTGATAAGACGTCAACATCCTCAACTGTTTGAATAAGGTGAATTTCAAGGATGAAATTTCCTTTAGGGGGTAGAGTTGTAACGCCCTAAAAATCTCAAAACCTAAAAATCCCGAAATCCTGAACTTTCTTCGTTTTCGATTTTGATAAAAATTGTGTTTTATATTTCTGGCCCAGTGATAATTATAGTAAGTCTTAATTCAAACTTAGGGGTAAATGAAATTATAGTTTAATTATTAAAAGAATCAAGGTTGGCAAGTAGTTGGGCTTTTAAATAAAGTTAGGGGAAAATAGCATCAAAAAGCCCTGTGGAGGAGTGGCTAAGTGACGCCACTTAGGGTGTAGGGAGGTGGCGTTAATAGCTAGCAAGGAGGTCCAAATTTCGAATCCTAACTTAGTGTTTTTAAAAGTTTAATTTTAGCCTTCTAGAAGGATGGAAGTGGCGTGAAGGTGGACTCCAAGGGAAGTGTTTAGGAGAGAAAATTAAGGAAGGGACTAAGGGGTCATCAGGGAGAAAAACGAGGAGATGAGAAGGGAGAAGTGATGGAGCCGAATGGGGAATTGGGCATGGGAAAATTTGGCTATAAGGCTTATAAATAGGTGCCGAATGCTAGAGTATGAAGCTAATGCAGAATTTCCTCCACCCTGTTGCCAGAAACTCTTTTCTCTAAAAGCTGAAAACTCTCTGCCTTCTTTTCTTTTTCTTCTCCCTTGTGCCGAATTCTATTTCTCCTCTACTCAATATTTTCTTTGCTTTAGCCGATTCTTCTTCCTCACTTCTTTGATGCCACGTAATCAATTGTTTCCATTTGAATCTCTAAGAGCCGAATATCCTTTGGCCGAATACCCTTGGTGCCGCCACTACTCTTTCTACCCAGTCGAATCTAGTGTAAGTGTTCGCTCTCCCAATCGATTTTTGATAAATATCGAGTATTCAGTTCCTCACTTCTTTCTAATCGACTTTGGTGGGGAATTAGCGTTAGATCTCGATTTTGGATTCCTACCGATTTGCTCTTCAAATCTGAGAGATATATGTGATTAGTGACCAAAGTAGAAGCTACTAAAGGCATAGCGTTCAAGTAAGGTTAAGGTGAGATTCCGGCTTTTGGTAAAGTATTCGATAAGTATGGGAGATTAATATTTGATTGATATCAATTTTTAGGTTTGGGCTACGGAAATTGCAGCACGCTTGCTTACTAGGTGTGTACATACACTACACACACACAATGAATCGGCAAAAGCCGAAATGCTGAAAAGCAGAAAAGCCGAAAAGCTAAAATGCCGAAAAGCTAAAAGTTTGGCTACGGTAGTCTTGTGAATGCGTGAACACTCATAAGGGGGAAACTGATAGGTTGCCTGAGGCCCACGGGCGATTCCATGGACTTGGGTTGTGATTTGGCCATATGGGCCGGAATGGGCTAAATGGGCTCAATGGGCTGTTGGGCCCATAATAGGCAAAAATTGAATATTGATGCTTTGTGATAGGAATTTGTATGTGAGCATGAATATAAATGTGACTGGGCCTAACGGGCCATATAAATGTGATTTGGGCCTAATGGGCCATATACAGGTGATTTGGGCCTAATGGGCCAGATACAGGTATGTGAAATTGTTTGGGCTTTGTAAGGGGTTTTGGGCCTAGTATATGATATCCACCTAAGACTTAATTAATATATTGCGACTGTGGGCAAGTCAAAGTGTTAAGGTGTGGCAACGGGTGTATGCATGTCTAGGATTGGATCTAGAGAGAGCTTGGTACTTAAGCGGTCTTAATGACCCACCTTCTCTTCTCTAGAATCCTACCTGGTGCATAGTATTCGTTCATCTTAGCTACGAGACTTGTTAATGGGCCAAGATAAGTGAAAACCGTAATTAAGGGAAAATTACCGAAATGCCCCTAAGGGCGAAAATGACCAAAATACCCTTAGATGTTGAATGTAATTTTTGTGGATGCGACATGCATACATATGATATTCTGCTTAGGTTGCATATGGGTTGGGAATTATGGAACGGAGGAAGTATATGAGGATTGCATGGTTGCTTGACAATCGTGGATCCATCGACGGTTTTTAAAGCCCAATAAGTAAATGAAGGTAGTTCCCCAACCAGGCTACCATGGTGTGTGGGTTGGGTGGATCAATATTTATATCCCCACATGGTGTGACGGGGGACGGAGCCGGTGTGTAGCGGATGGATAATTTAGGATGGGATTGCATTGTATGAATGATGAATGATGTTTTTTTTGAATGCTTGTTTTCTTTAAGGGTTGTACACACTGAGTTTGCAAAAACTCACCCCCTCTTTTATTTTATTTTCAGGTGATGCTCAGTAGAAGTTTTGATGTTTGGAGGGACTCTGGGTGGCCAGCTAGCAAGATGATTTGGACTTGGGTTTTTTTTAAGCATTTAAGTTTTTACTTCTTTTTAAGTATGTTTCAGACTAGATTGTAATAAGGTTTTCATTGTGTTATTATTACTTGAATTATTATTATTTTCAATGTAATTGCAAGAAGTTGAACATGGATTTCTTAAATTATAGTACGTTTTCTACGTTTCTACAACTAAGTTTTTTTAATAAAATGTTTTAAACAAGGCTTTCGTAACTGAAGGTGTTTTTTTAAGTTAATTAGGGTTTCTTTTATTTTAAGAAGGGTTTTCAATGAAAACACGGTTCTCGCTAAAACACTTCAATGTGACACACCAGATTCGGCCCTAGCGTCTAGGCCTGGTTTGGGGTGTTACACAAACTCTCATTGTCTAGGTAAATGTGCTAAATTGATTGAATTGAGTTATATGATTATAAATGATATGCATATGTTGATGTGCTAGATGAGAGCTCAGATTGTGATACACTCATCCATGTTTGTTTGGCCCTCATATGATGTCATGTGCCTGACCTATTTGATTGAATAAAAATGATAAGTAAAGTTATCCAGATTTCATAGAATGTATGTATAAGTACATTTGTTTAAATAAGTAACTGGAAAGTCTGTGTAAAGCAAACTTTAATGTTAGCTTGTCTGAAGCGAATGATATGTTGGTAATAATATGACTATAATGGTGAAAGTTATATGGTATATACATGTGTATAAGAGACGAGTCAGGGATCTTACAACCCCACCCCCTTACCAGAGTGGTGTTTATAAAGGATTTCATGAGATTTGTGCTGAAATAAGCTCACGAGTATAAGACCAAAAGAGTTCAGCGGTAGAATGATTGTAAATATGGTTAGAGTTTGAGAATGAGTTGATAAGTAAAGATGGAATTAGAAAAGGTATCAAATTGATTTAAAGATTTTTTCGGTTTACGAAATATCACAATAAAAGAAGAATTAACCTTGGCAAATCAACTTGTTTAGACACGACGTTGAAAGAATGTAGTAATCGGAATTCCTTCTGAACATATTTTCTTCCGTGAAAGAAATAGTACGGGATTAGTGATGACAGAAATAGTGAAGGAATCATATTTGAAAGGTAAGACATTGAGTGTGACAGTTATGGCTGAACAAATTTTGGACAGTCTCTTTTGAGGTATTCTATATGTTTAATTGTTCTCAGGAATATTCCTATGGTTATTACTCTTCTGATAAAATTCTTGTTATATGGGAATGTTTTCTAATCATGATGTATAGACAAAAGTATTGATAACCTGATTGGTTTATAATCAGCACTACTCTATTTCTCTCTGGTATTCTGTTACAATCCATTCATTGGAATTTTATAAGAAATATACATGGTGTTATGATTCTTGGATTTTTCTATCTTGGATTTCTTTATTTTGGTCTTCTTGTCATCTTTATTTTGAAAATTATTTGTAACGCCCAATTTTCGGGTTTTTTGAGTTTCTGTGTTTTTTTAAAATTTGGGTGTGTTCTGGTTGGTTAAAATATATATTTTAGTAGGTTAGTGGGCCTTTGGAAGGCCCAAACTTAAGTTAAATCCGTGGTAGTCTTCGGAATTTTGATTTTAAGAACAAGTGATGCAATTGGCGTTTGGGCTTTTAAGAGTAAAGGGGTAAAAGATGACACAAAAAGGACTGTGGTGTAGTGGCAAGGTAGCGCCACTTAGGGGACAAGGGAGTGACGCCATAGAGGAAGCAAGGGGTCCAAGGTTCAAGTCTTGGCTCTTGCAATTTATTTTGGTTTTTCTTTTTAATAAATCTGGAAGCAAGTAGGTGCGCTTTAAAGTTTAATGTGTTGGACTTATGACACAAATGAGTTGATGGCCTAGTGGTGGTGGCGTGATTTGGCATGTGAGAGGACTTTGGTTCAAATCCCTTGGCACGCAAAGGTTGATTATTTTGCTATGTTGGGACGGCAAGAGTTGGTGTTGGTTTTAAACTCTGATAATAGAGGGATCCCACATCGGGAAGCTAACATAAGAGTAGATGGAGAGCTGGCTTTAAATAGAGCAAACCATGAGGAGAGTTGGCATACCCTTCTAGGCTGATCCCTTTCGCTTGGTGGCGTGCTCGTTTGGGTTGGGCGTCAGCTAAGAGTGTGGGAGCGCGGATTAACTGCAGTCTCCTAACAGGTGTGTATATCTCATTACTCTAGCAGTAGGACGACTATTTTGGGCCGCGATGGGCTAAAATGGGCCATGTAGTCCCAATGGTCCGTAGGCCCAAGTGGATAAGTTGTAGAATTATTAAAATACCCCTGTAGGGTAGGACTACAGATTTACCCCTGGAGGGTAAAATGACTATTTTGCCCATCGTGCGTAAATGACTAACTTGTGTGATGATTGAGTTAGTTGACGTGGATTTATGGTAGTTATTGTTAATTCGTAAGTCTAATGTGTTAGTGATCGATCGTAGGATTATCGCGTGGGAGATATCGTCATCAATCGTCATCAACCAGGTGTGTAAACGACACCCTTCCTTAGACTGAATCGGTAAAAGCCGAAATACTGAAATGTTGGTGTTTTGTGAACTCGCGACGTCACGCTGCCATGAGACAATTGTTAATGAATATGGTGCATTTGGATGATTAGAGTGCAGAGTGTGCATTTTCGTGCACAACGGTATTCTTGGGCTTAATGGGTCGAAAACGGGCCAATGGGCCAACAGGCCCACTTTGGTAAAAAGACGAGGTAAGTACTTCTGATTACTTGGTAAACGTTAGAATGAGCACGAAACCCTAGAAATAGGTAATAAATCTTGAAATACCCTTATACATGAAAATTACGATTTTACCCCTAGGGATATTTTATTTTATCCGAAAAGCATGATGTTACGTTTTACGTATGCGTATGCCATGACATATTATTCTGCTGCATGGGACATAGGTTTATATTGATGGAGAAGGCGTTACGCGACCTCATTTGCAATCCCCTGTGGCCTCGCCACATATTTATTCTGATCGTGACTTCACACAATATCCGCAACCTCATTTGCAATCTGGTGGCTTCGCCACATATATAAATATATATATCTGTTCTGGTGGCCTCGCCACAATATCTGTATCTGGTGACTTCGTCACAATATCTGGCAGCCTCGCTGTAATTTCTGTGGTGTGTAGCGGTTGGGTGGGTCGAGTAGTCTCCCACATGGTGTAAGGCTGATGCGGGGTGTTATGGATGGCTCTGGGTTGGGATTTCTGCATTCATGATATATTTGTTCTCAGATATGCTATGGGCCTATGAGTTTCATTCTGATTTTCACATGCTTGGGCCAAGGCCCAGATAAGTTTGACTCTGAGGTTTGATCTGTTTTGGGCTATGGTTGGGTTATGTTACACACTGAGTTTACCAAACTCACCCTTTATTTTCATCTCTGCAGGAAATCCCCAACCATAGTGGGCTTGGAGCTGTGAGGGATTCAGAGTGGCCACATCATCTGCAAAGTTAGTTTTTCTAAGTTAGTTTATTTTTTTTATTTTTATATTCTGATTTAATTTTGGGTTTTAAGTTGTAATAAGGCAGCTATATAAATTTCTCTTTCCGCTATGGTTTTTATTTTCTGATTATATTTATTCTATGTCGAAACTGCTAGTGTTAGGCTGCGCGGGTTTTCAAAATTAATGAATGCTTTCAAGACTCAACAAGCACGACAAATGGATAGCCTAAAGATTGATAAACCGACTTTTCATTCAATTGCTGTTTTTACAAAGACCACCCTAATCACTTAAACCAACGAATGCATACTAAGTCGTAAGTCCATGTGACACGTCAGATCTGGCCATAACGTCTGGGCTGGGTCTGGGGTGTTACATTATTAATCATAATTCATATCTAAAGTGTATTATTGGGCCTATGATGACTATGTCAAATATGATTATGCCTCTGGGTTGATAGTAGTAACGTGATGATTCTAGTATTCGGATTTCTTTAAATTTTGTGTAAAGTTTTGACCTCAGCAAAAGCATAAGTGGCGAAACTACGAGTTTAGATTTGTATGGTGGATTTCTTCTCCTGAGTAAGTTGATTAAAGTTAATGCCCTCAATCGAGACTTGTTATTTTGAGCTAAAGCAATGGTAAAGGTCTTTGATAGGCATGATAAGTGAATCTTAAATGATTGCATGTTGAACGGTTTTGTCAAATGAAAGGAAGGATTTCCTAAAGCTTTATCAAGTAATAATTAAGATCGACTAGGTTGTTCAGTCTGTATGGGTTATTGTTTGGAAGATTTAATGAAACGATTATGTCCAAATCGTTTTTCTCAAGCCTGAGAATAAGATTTTATCTTTTTTGGGTAAAAGGCAGATAGTCTGAATGGAAAGTGTATGTATCTTAGAAGACTTTGATACAATTTAAAGCTGCTATGAATGATAAAATTTTTGTTTTGTGAAAATTGAATGGTCTATTACATGTTAATTAGTAAAACTTTGAGTAGACGAGGACATTGTTAACCGAAGCCTTTGAACTGATTTAGTCTGCATTGAGCAAAGACTTTTTGATTTTCAGTGATGTGTTTTAAGACAAGAAAGGTAGTGTGATAGCTCAACGTATCTGATGTTATAGACAGATTTAAGTTTGTGATAGTGCAGCTGACTTGAATCGGTAAACGATGATAAGATAGTTATGGTATGATATCTGAGAAAGAGTTACTATGGATTTCATATACGAATTATTCCTGTATTTAAAAAGGAAAGATGTTATGTGGCTTGTATAAGTGTTTGATGAAATCTATAAATCATTTAGATATATGTTAAATTTTTGCCTAACGGGTCAATGGAATCATGTATCTCCGAGATTGTCGGATTCTTGGAATGCTAGTCCTGGTTAATTGGACTGAGATCCGGGTTCTATATTATGAGTTATTGAGAAGCTAAATAAGACCCTAGTTTTTAATGAAGGCTGAAGTAAAAGTTCTTTAGTAATGTTTATGAGATAGTAGAGTTTATGAGAAACTAAACCACTATTCTGGTAAGATTTTCGGGGACAAAAATCCCTAAAGGGGGGAGAGTTGTAACATCCAGAATTAGGACCTAGTCAGAACAGTGGTTTCCAGACCACGAATCCGACGTAAGAAAATTCATATTTATTATATTTTTATGGTATAAAATTCTATGGAATTTTTTTTGTGAAAATTCGTCTGGAAATTTTGACGTTTGGGCACTCAATTTAGTTAAAAGGACCAAATCGTAAAAAGTGCAAAAGTTGAGTTCTACATGCTAGAGGTGTCCAATTGTTATGAAATTTTAAATTGGACGTCCTTAAATGGTAATTAGACCATTGGTTAATTTGTTGGACAAAAATGGACATGAAATGGGTGAAATAGAAAATTTTTAAGATAGGGGCATTTTGGTCATTTAAAAATTAAAATGAATTAAAAATAAAATTAAATGCCAATTTTTGTCCATCTTCAACCCCATGGCCAAAAAATTCTTGGAGAAGGAATATCTAGGGTTTTTCAAGCTTTCAAGCTCGATTGTAAGTCCGTTCTAGCCCCGTTTTTAATGATTTTTACGTTTTTGAAATCCTTGTAACAAGATTTACCTATTTCTACCATTTATTTGAGTTATGATGAAGGTCTAGGGTTTGAAACATGTTAGAAATTTGTGTATTTTGATGTTTAATGGTAGATTATGCAAGTTTATGGTTGGAGAAACGACTTTTACTAAGTAGTTTTCGGTGAAAACACTAAAAAGGACTAAACTGTAAAAGTTATAAAATTTGTCGTAGAAGTATGATTTAGTGGAAATTTTGGGTTGCTATAGTTGTGAAAATCATTTGGCTAGGGTTAAAGTGCAAAAAAATTGAATAAAAATAATTTTATGAGCCTAGGGGCAAAAGTGTAAATATGATAAAGTTTAGGGGTAAAAATGCAAATTTGTAAAAGCATGATTTTTGGTTCAAATTGAATAATGTGAATAATAAATGAGCTATATTTTAAATGTTAGATCAAGAAAACTGAGATTCAGGCTTAAATCGGGAAGTTCAAGATTATGGACTAAATTGGAATAGTTGGCCGTAATTGCATTTAAGGTAAGTTCATGTGATTAAATAAGCATGATATTCATGTTATTGTTGTTACACTTGAAATTTATTTTGCTATGATTGTATTGATTTGTATGTTAATGATATTGTGTATGGGAACGTGATGTACCCATGAAGTAATCAAAGGCTCAAATGTCGATAACATGTGATGGGATGATTGAATATAATGGAAATTTGATGCAACATAATATTTCTTTGAAACGAGTAAGTTTGTACGTAAATAATATATTGTTTTTACTTATGCTATAATATTTTGTTATTATATGAGATGTGGTTGTATATTGAATGATCACTTGATGTAAATTATGGATTGATGTTGATTATGGATGAATTGGTAAAATGTTGAAAAGTGAGGAATTTCCCGGTTGGACCTTCGGAATAGAAAAGATACGAATGATCCATCGTGAGAACACATGTTTAGTACTATGTGCAGGCTACTATGTGTTTAAGATGCTTTTAGGTCACGTGTATAGTACTACGTGGAGGCTACTACGTGTACCAGATGGTTAGGTCGCATGTGTAGTACTAAGTGCGAGCTACTATGCGTATCAGATAGCTTCGATCACATGATTGGTACAAAGTGCAGGCCACTATGTGTAAGAGATGGTTTTGGTCACAGATGTAGTACTTAGTGCAGGCTATTATGTGCACCAAATAGCTTCGGTTACAAGGGTGGTAATATGTGCAGGCCACCGAGTATCAGTTATTATTCCGATGAGTTCAACGGGAAATTGACTAAGTGAAAATACATGTGATCATTTAATGACTAGTGTAATTGAATATGACTATGTGATGAATAAGTGCAGGTATATTTGTGTGAAAATTTATGAGTAATGTGCTCGATAGTTGAGCGAACGTTCAGTAAGATGGAATGGAGTAAGTGAGATTTTGTAAGAGTGAAATATGAAATAAAATAGTTTTGGACAGCAGTAGTCATGTGACTTTGAAAAATCACCAAAAATGGTAAAAATCGAATTAGAAGTTGAATAAGATATGAAATATAAGATTATTGAGTCTATTTTCACATAAAAGAAATGATGAAAGAAAAAGAATTTTTTATTCTGTGATATTTGAATTTTTGTGAGATAGGGTCAGAATGATTTTGGAATCCCTTTTTCTGACTTGGATAAATCATTAAAAATTGTAAAAATATAATTATGGGTTATAATTTATATGCTTAAAATTCTCAATGAGTCTATTTTTTGAAAAAATAAACGGAAACATTATCTAAATCTTGTACAAAGAGATAATTAATTTTTAGTGTAGAAGGGTCGAAACTGTTGGAGAGCAAAATAGGGGAGAATTTAAAGAATAAACCGTACTTATTGTCTAATCTAAAAATTATAAAATTTTTATGATAAGTAGATATATGAGTCTAGTTTTAGGGAAAATTAGAAGATCTTTGTTTTGAGTTCCTTAGCTCAAGTTATAATTAACTGAGTGACTATGACTAGAGTAAACAACTTAACTTGAACATAAGTAAAAGTGCAATTATGATTATTTTACCTTGGAATCAAGTTGTAAGAATTGATGGAATCATGTTGATAAATTGCTTATTATTTTCATATGGACTTACTAAGGTATATATCTTACCCCCTCTTTTTCATTTCTTTAGTGTTGTCAGGGTAGCTCGGGGTTGGAGATCGTCGGAGGCAGTATCACACTATCGAGCTATCAATAAGGGATATTGATAAGTCTTAAGCATTTTCAAGTGAGTGGCATATATAGGAGCTTAGTTATTGATATGTGTTCTTATGATTTAGCCAAATGTATTGGCTTATATTGATTTATTGTATATATCCATGAGATATGACTTATAATGTTTTGGCTTGTAAGCCTAATTATCCTTGTCATGTGTTGATGCTTTGTGATATGATTATAATTGTCTGCCATGAATGAATAGTAAATAAAATATGTGCACGAGAATGCCCTACAACCATTTGCGGTGGTCATGGCTATGGAATAAATGCGTAAATTGGCATTAAGTTGATAATGATTGAACATGGACATTTGTTGAATAAGTAGAGATTAATTATTGGGTAATATGTTATGGTGGATTGTTAAAAATGTGCTTTACTGAGGCATGCTAAATCATTAAAATGATGCTATGATATGTGTCTTTATAATGTTTAAGTATGTGAAAGATTAAGGTAACAAAAAGACTTGAAAAATAGCCTAAGTGTTGACCACATGGGCAGAGACACGGCCGTGTGTCTTAGCTGTGTAGAGGACACGACTTTAGTACACGGGCGTGTGACTTGGCCGTGTGACCCTAAATGTTTACTGACATCATAAACAAAGAGTTACACGGGCTGAGGACATGCCTACCCACACGGGTGTGTGACTCTCCAAACATGAAAATTTTCTAAGTGTTGTAAAAATGTTCGTGAGTTCTCGGTGTAGTCCCAAACAGCTTTTAATGCATATTTAGAGCCTCTAAGGCTTGTGTATGAGACATTTTGCATGTGATTGAATGATTCTAATATGATTGAAATTTTATGGCCCAGTTTTACATGTATGTGCATGTTTAAGTCCGGTAATGCCTCGTATCTTGTCCCGGCGTCAGACACGGGTAAGGGGTGTTACAAGTAGCCTCTTCAATCCCGTGTCTTCTTAATAACACTTTCACCAGGGCAATGCTTTTATTTCTTAATTGTTTGACCTCTTGAGCCAAAATCTTAGCCGGTTCTTCACCATAAGTCATGTTCGGTCGAATCTCAACCTCTGTCTGTGAAATTACATGTGAAGGACCTGATCTATAGCGACGTAACATAGGCACATGAAATACATCATCAATCTTTTCCAACCCTGATGGTAAAGCCAATTGATAAGCAGTCGGCCTTATTATCTCGGTGATCTCATACGGTCCTATAAAACAAGAACTCAACTTGCCTTTCTTGCCAAATCTCAAAACCTTTTTCTATGGTGACACTTTCATATATAATTTATCACCGACTTGATACTCAATTTTCTTCCGTTTCAAATTCGCGTAAGATTTTTGTCTATCCAAAGCGGCTTTCAAACAATCACAAATCACCTTCACTTTCTCTTCAGTGTCCTTGACTAGATCAACTCTGTGAATCTGCTTTCCTCTCAGCTCAGTCCAATACAAAGGTGTTCAGCACTTACGTCCGTATAGTGCCTCATAAGGCACCATTTTCAAACTTGACTGATAACTGTTGTTATAGGAAAACTCCACTAGCGGTAGGTATTTTTCCCAACTACTTTGGAATTCCAATACACAACATCGGGGCATGTCTTCCAAGATCTGAATTACTCACTTAGACTGACCATCAGTCTGTGGATGAAAAGTAGTGCTAAAATTCAGTTTTGTACCCAAAGATTCTTGTAACTTTTTCCAAAACCGTGATGTGAACCTCAGATCTCTATTCGATACAATCTATATTGGTACTCCATGAAGTCTTACAATTTCAGCAATGTACAATTCGACTAACTTATGAAGTGAGAAATTGGTATGTACTGGGATAAAGTGAGCCGGTTTAGTCAGTCTATCGACAATAACCCATATGGCATATTTCTTTTTCGGAGTTAAAGGCAACTCTGTCACAAAATCCATAGTAATCTGGTCCCATTTCCATTTGGGGACCATGATGGGCTGAAGTAAACTTGAAGGTACATGGTGTTCAGCTTTTACTTGCTGACAAACTAAACATTTTGATACAAACTCTGAGATATCTCTTTTCATACCATTCCACCAATACATTTTCTTCAAGTAATTATACATCTTTGTGCTACCCGAATGAACTGATAAACAACCGTTGTGCGCTTCATGTAAAATATTCTGAATCAACTCAGTGTCTTTTAGAGCACAAATCCTACCATAAAATCTCAAACAACCATCAGAGTCACTTAGAAAATCTAGTTCATTGCTGGACTCACACTAAATTCTCTTAGCTTGTAACTCTTTATCAACTTTCTGAGCATCACAAATCTATTGAAGAAAATTTGGTCCAGCTCTCAACTCGGCTAGAATCGAACCATCATTGGACCAGGTCATCAGTGTATTCATAGCCCTCAAGGAGAACAACGACTTTCTACTCAAAGCATCGGCGACCATATTTGCCTTACCTGGATGGTAGTCGATCACAAGCTCATAATCTTTTAACAGTTCAAACCATCTTCGTTGCCACAAGTTCAAATCCTTTTGTGTTATCAAATACTTAAGACTTTTATAATCAGTATATACATGACATTTTTCACCAAATAAATAATGTTGCCAAATCTTCAAAGCAAACATTATGGCGGCCAACTCTAAGTCATGTGTTTGATTGTTCTTTTCGTGAGGCTTCAACTATCTCGAAGTATAAGCTACGACCTTACCCTCTTGCATAAGTACAAATCCCAAACCATTCAAGGAAGCATCACTATAAATCACAAGTTCATTACCTGACTCGGATCATTCCAAAAACTAGGGCCTCAGTCAACAATGCCTTTAATTTCTTAAAACTCTGTTGACACTTTTCTGTCCATTCAAACTTGACATCTTTCTGTAACAACTTTGTCATTGGAGTAGCAACCATGGAGAATCCTTTAACAAATCGTCTGTAATAACCGACCAAGCCTAGAAAGCTTCTAACCTCAGTTACATTCCTCGACGGTTTCCATTCAACAATAGCCGAGATCTTACTCGGTTCTACTCTAATACCATCACTCGAAACAATGTGACCTAAGAATCCAACTTCTTGAAGCTAAAACTCACTTTTACTAAACTTAGAATACAACTGCTTGTCTCTCAAGGTTTGTAAAATAGCTCTCAAGTGTTCGCCATGCTCAGATTCATCGTAAGAATAAATTAATATGTCATCAATAAAAACAACAACAAATTTACCCAAATACGGTCGGAAAATACGGTTCATCAAATTCATAAATGTCGTAGGAGCATTCGTTAAACCAAAAAGGCATGACAAGAAACTCATAATGACCATACCTCGTCCGAAAAGCAGTTTTCGGCACATCCAAGTCTTTCACTATCAACTGGTAGTAACCAGACCTCAAGTCTATCTTTGAAAACCATGTCGCTCCTTTTAACTAGTCAAACAAGTCATCAATCTTTGGCAAAGGATACTTGTTATTAATTGTTACTTTATTGAGCTGTCGGTAATCTATACATAACCTCATAGATCCGTATTTCTTTTTCACGAATAATACCGGAGCACCCCACAGTGAAAAGCTCAGTCTTACAAAACCCTTATCGGTCAATTCTTGCTACTGTGACTTTAGTTCTTTCAATTCAGTCGGGGGTATTCTATATGGAGCAATCGAGATAGGTGCTGTACCAGGGACAAACTTAATGCCAAACTCAACTTCCCTAACAGGAGGTAATCCAGGTAGCTCTTTTGGGAACACATCCGAATACTCACATACAACAGGCACTGATTCAATCTTTGATTCAGACTCTTTCTTATTTAACACATAAGCCAAATATGCCTCACATCCCTTTTTAATACATTTCTGAGCAAACATCGAAGAAATCACAATTGGCAACTTATCTGACTCATCTGATTCAACCTGGAGAATTTCACTATTTTCACATTTCAATTCAATAACTTTTTTTCTACAATTCACTATAGAATCATGAAGTGTTAACCAATCCATACCCAATATAACATCAAATTCATCGAACAGCAATAACATCAAGTCAGCTAGAAAATAATTATCTCTAATTATCAAATGACATTTCTTACATACCTTATCAACTAAAACATGCTTGCCTAACGGGTTTGACACTTTAATCATAAATTCCGTAGACTCAACAGGTATATTCATGCTAGATACCAATTTCATGCACACATACGAATGAGTAGAACCAGGGTCAATTAAGGTAATAATAAAAGTGTCATAGAGAGAAAAAGTACCCGTAATCACGTCAAGAGAAGATGCGTTCTCACGCACACGTATAGCATAGGCCCTAGCTAGAGCTCTAGCTTTGGAACTCACTGTTGTATCCCTTGTTACATTTTTACTACTAGCCCCATTACCGTCATTTCTCGAGGGTTTCCCTTTTGTAGCCGTACTTCTCGACCTTGTACTCTAAAATTGTTCTTTCTCAACCATCTCAGGATATTCTTTGATATAGTGGTCTTGAGAACCACATCGAAAACAAGATCCATCGCTCACCCTAAAATTACCAAAATGACCTCTACCACATTGTTGGCACTCAAGCCTGGGAGCTCTATCATTACCCATACTAGCCACAGATGTAGCCTGAGATCTAAAATCTTAATTTTGCTTCTTACGGTTTCTGTACGAATGCCCAACTGACACATGAGAACGAGCATACATATCTCTGGATTTCTTAGACTAAGATGGAAGTGACTTACTCATCGGTCTCTTCCTTATATCTCTAGCCTTAGCTTCGGCTCTTCTCCTCTCCTTGGTCAGCTCCTCAGCTTTACAAGCCTTGTAACGCCCTAAAACAAAAATCCTGAAATTCTGAATTTTCTTTATTTTTGATTGAAATAAAAATTGTGTTTAATATTCTTATCCAAGCGATAATTTTAATTGGTCTTAGCTAATGTTGAGTTCGAATTAAGGGGTAAAAGAAATTATAATTTAATTATTAAAAGAATCAGGGCTGAAAAGTAGGTGGGTTTTTGAATAAATGAATAATCAATTGGACACAAAAAAAGCCTGTGGTAGAGTGGCTAAGTGGCGCCACATAAGGTGTAGTGAGGTGGCGTTAGTAGCTAGCAAGGGGGTCTAAGGTTCGAATCCTAGCTTAGTATTTTTAGAGTTTAATTTTGGCTTTCTAGAAGGATGGAAGTGGCGTGAAGATGGACTCCAAGGGGAGTGTTCAAAAGACAAAATTAAGGAAAGGATCAAGGGGTTATCAGGGAGAAAAATGAGGAGATGAGAAGTGAGGAGTAAGTGGAGTTGAATTAGGAACTTGGGCTTGAAGAATTCGGCTATAGGGCTATAAATAGGTGCCGAATGAGAGGGTTGAAAACCTAATGATGAATTTCCCTTCACTTTGTGCCAGAAACCCTTTTCTCTTCAAGATCCAAAAAGTCGAAAACCCTTTTGTTTTTCTTTCTTTTCTTTGTGTCAATTTCTATTCTTCTCTACACAATTTTCTTTGTTTCACTTAGTCGATTTCTTCTTCTACACTTCTTCTTTAATCTGTTCCAAATAAACCTTGTTCACCATACTAAGTTTGAAAGCCGAATGTCCCAAAGGTCAAATACTTTTTGAACAAATCTGGTGTAAGTGTTGCTCTTCCAATCGATTTCCTTTGTTTAGTATCGATTATTGTCCCTCACTCTTTCTAATCAACTGTGGTAGGGAGTTAGTATCGGATCTCAGATCTTAGCTCTCTGTCGAAATTACCTTTAGGTGCTTGCGGTGTTGTTAAGTATTCCTCTCCCATTGGCTAAGGTGGCCGAATGGTCATAGTTATGGTAAGGAGACTTGTGTTGGATACGAGTCACCTATTATTCGGGTTTTAATAGTTAAGATTTGTGCAGATCTAGGAAATACGTGATCAAGGAAAAAGCGATTAAGGATTGGACTCAAGGTAAGGTTAGGGTGATATCGATTGTAGGTTTGGGCTAAGGAGATCGCATCACGCTTGCCTACCAGGTGTGTACATACACTGCACACACACAATGATTCGGTAAAAGCTGAAAAGCTGAAAAGCTGAAAAGCTGAAAAGCTGAAATGCCGAAAAGTCAAAAGTTTAGCTACGGTAGTCTTACGAGTGCACGAAAACTCGTAAGGGGGAAACCGATAGGTTGCCTGAGGCCACGGGCGATTCCGTGGACTTGGGTTGTGATTTGGCCATATGGGCCAGATGGGCTGTTGGGCCAATAATAGGCAAAAACTGAATATTGATGCTATGTGATAGGAATTTGTATGTGAGCATGAATATGTATATGACTGGGCCTAACGGGCCATATAAATGTAATTTGGGCCTAATGGGCCATATACAGGTGATTTGGGCCTAAAGGGCCATCCGAATATGATTGGGCTTAATGGGCCAGATGCAGGTTTGTGAAATTGTTAGGCTTTGTAAGGGGTTTTTGGGCCTAGTATATGGTATCCACATAAGACTTAATTAATATATTGCGACCATGGACAAGTCAAAGGGTTAAGGTGTGGCAACGGGTATATGCATGTCTAGGGTTGGATCTAGGGAGAGCTTGGTACTTAAGCGGTCTTAATGACCCACCTTCTCTTCTTTGGAATCCTACCTGGTGCATAGTATTCATTCATCTTAGCTCACGAGACTTGTTAACGGGCCAAGATAAGTGAAAATCGTAATTAAGGGAAAATTACCGAAATGCCCCTAAGGGCAAAAATGACCAAAATACCCCTAGGTGTTGAATGTAGGTTTTATGGATGTGACATGCATACATATAATATTCTGCTTAGGTTGTATATGGGTTGGGAATTATGGAACGGAGGAAGTATATGAGGATCGCATGGTTGCTTGACAATCGTGGATCCACCGATGGCTTTTAAAGCCCAATATGTAAATGAAGGTAGTTCCCCAACCAGGCTACCATGGTGTGTGGGTTGGGTGGTTCGATATTTATATCCCCACGTGGTGTGACGGGGGACAGAGCCGGTGTGTAGCGGATGGATAATTTGGGATGGGATTGCAGTGGATAAATGATGAATGATGTTTTTTTTGAACGCTTGTTTTCTTCGAGGGTTGTAAAAAGTGAGTTTGCAAAAACTCACCCCCTCTTTTATTTTATTTTCAGGTGATGCTCAGTAGAAGGTTCGATGTTTGGAAGGACTCTGGGTGGCCAGCTAGCAAGATGTTTTGGACTTGGGTTTTTTTTCAAGCATTTAAGTTTTTGCTTCTTTTTAAGTATGGTCCAGACCAGATTGTAATAAGGTTTTCGTTGTATTATTATCACTTGAATTATTATTATTTTCAATGTAATTACAAGAAGTTGAACATGGGTTTCCTAAATTATAGTATGTTTTCTACATTTCCGCTATTAAATTTTTAAATGTTAAGTTTTTTTTAATCAAATGTTTTTAACAAGGCTTTTGCTACTGAAAGGATTTTTTTTAGTTAATTAAGGTTTCTTTTATTTTAATATGGGTTTTCAATGAAAACACGGTTTTCGCTAAAACACTTCAATGTGACACGCCAGATTCAGCCGTAACGTCTGGGCCAGGTTTGGGGTGTTACAAGCCTGATCAATGAGCACAACAAATTCCTTCAGCTCAAGAATACCCACTAACACTCTAATGTCCTTATTAAGTCCGTCTTCGAACCTTCTACACATTGTAGCCTTGGAGGATACACACTCTCGAGCATATTTACTGAGTCGAACAAACTCTCTTTTGTACTTAGTAACTAACATGAAGCCATGTTTCAAATTGTGAAATTCCTTACGCTTCTGATTGATGAATCGCTCACTGATGTATTTCTTTTGGAACTCTTCTTGAATGAATTCCCATGTGACCCTTTCTCTTGGTACCATTGAAACTAGCATTTTCCACCAATGATATGCCGCATCTCTCAACAAGGAAATATCACACTTCAAACATTCATCAGGTGTGCAGGTAAGCTCATTGAGTACTCGAATGGAATTCTCGAGCCAAAATTCTACCCTTTCGAGATTGTCTTCGGCATTGACCATAAACTCCTTGGCTCCTTGCTTTCGAATTCTATCAACTGGGGTTCTATGAAACCTCATAAAATCCATACCTTGAGGCACTTGAGGTACGGGTTGGAGATTTGGTAGGGGTGGGGAGGTTGAGCGTTCGGGTTTGTTCGAACGAACCCCGTGTACCAGGCATTCATCATGTGGAGAAAGGCTTCTCTCCCTCTTTATACTCTACTAACAGCCGTGGGTCTACTATCAGATGGCACTGCTCCTTCAGCGGGAGCAGGCATGTTACTTTCAACATATTTTGCTAGTGCTCTATTGGGATCCATTTACTATATGAAAACACATTTTTAAATTTTCAGGAGTCGTAACACTATCATAATATATATATATGTCATGTATAGCTAGACTCATACACATGCTACATTAGTCCGAGAACCAACTAAACCGTAGCTCTAATACCACTAAATGTAACACCCCTTACCCTTACCCGTATCCAAAGCTGAGACAAAGTTCGAGGCATTACCGAACTTAAACGTAAATAAACATACAAAATCGAGCCACAAAGTTTCATCCAAATTTAAAACTTTTCAATCACATGCAAATTTTCCCATATAAGGGTCTACAAAACCCGAAACATACATCGGAAGCAGTTCAAGACTAAACCAAGAAATTTCAGAAGGTTTTTAACACTTAGAAAATTTTCTTGTTTTGGAGAGTCACACGTCCGTGTGGGTAGGCCGTGTGGTCACACACCCCCGTGTGACAAGGGACACGCCTGTGTCCTCAGCCCATTTAACTCTTTGACTATGACGTAATCAAGCAAATGAGGTCACACGACCAAGTCATATGCCCATGTGCTGAGGCCGTGTAGCGAATTAAATTCCAAAAATATTAAGTGTAGACTTCCCATGGCCTGGGCACACGGCCATGTCCTATGGCACTATCCTTCACACAGCTGACACACACGGCCGTGTCTTAGCCCGTGTGTTTACTATTGGTCATTATGTTTTGCATAATTAGGGTGCAGGGGACACACGACCAAATCACACGCCCTTGGGGTAGACCGTGTGTCACACACGGCCTAGACACATGCCTATGTGTTTAACTGTGTGGACAATTTATAGGCTATTTTCCAAGCCATTTGCCACCCTTAAGAACTCACATACTTAGATCCACTTCATGACATGCAATATGACACCTTTAATCATTTAAGCAAACACATTCATGGTTAAATTATGACTTGACAATGTCAACATATCACCTATCCAAATTATTATACTTTCATATGGCATCCCACACCAATTTCATATTTGACTATTATCATTACTAACCTATTTTCAAGTTATACATTTGCACCGTATTTATTGTCCAACACATTAATCATATTTCATACACCCGTCATACATGCCATCCATCACACTTATTAACCATAAGCAACTATAACCATATTAAAGCATAAGCACATTTGCATGCATGCATCAATAATTATGGTTACAGCCCAAAATAATCAATATGAGCCATCTCTCATGGCCATATACAAAATAATCATAATAACATCATGTAACACCCCTTACCCGAGTTTGACACCGGAACAGGATACGAGGTCTTACCGGACTTAAACACATACAAACGTACATTTACTAGTTATGAAATTTCGCTCTAATTTAAAACTTTTAACAATACCCTAATGTCCCTACTATGGGCCTACGAGGCCCCGAACACACTTTGGAGTTTATTTGGGTCAAATCTTTGCACTCTGTAAAACTTGGTAAAATTTCAAGTAAATAGGGACACACGTCCATGTGGAAGGGTAACATGCCTGTGTGTCTTCTTAGCATGGGCATGTTGAAGGCCCGTGTGGCTCACACGGCTTGAATTTTTTGGGACACGCCCGTGTCCCTAGCCCTTGGGAATTTATTTTTCGATTCGAACCTACAGGGTTTCACACGACTTGGCACACGCCCGTGTCTATGACCCGTGTCTCCGACACGACCATGACACGCCCGTGTCTCAGCCTGTGTGCAAAAACCATGACATTCTGTTTCTGACGTCAGCAACCTCTTAAGGGCACACGACCATGGTACACGCCCATGTACTAGGCCATGCCCTCCACACGGTCGTGTCTCCGCCCGTGTGGTTACTATTGGGCATTCTATTTTGCCAACTTTAGGTGCAGGAGACACACGGCCTTACCACACGCCCATGGGGTAAGCCGTATGTCACACACGGTCTAGACACACGCCCGTGTGGACAAAAACAAGGCTATTTACCAAGCCTTTTTGCTACCCTTACTTGTACCAACCTCCACAACATCAACCAAAACCAATCCAAGCATAAAACATATAACCAAAACAACCACAACCATGAGAAATTTGCATCAAATGCATTTAATAATAATCAATATTAGCCAACATTAATGGCTTATACAAAATGAATATCACATCCATCATATGAGCCAATGCTTCTGGCTAAACTAACAAGACACTAAAAAAAATATTCAAGTCCTTATACATGCCACAATCAAAATATTAAACTAGATATACCAAAGCTTCAGATGATAGTGTGATTGATGCCTCTAACATCCCTTGATCCCCGATACTAGCTTGGCAGCACTATAAGAAAATGGAAAGGAGAGGGAGTAAGCATAAAGCTTAGTAAGTTGCATGTAAATAAATAATAACGTCAACCAGGCATATTTAAAACACATAACATATAATAAATCAACACAACATTCTTGAGTGCACAAAGGAAGATATCGCTACATACTTATCCATCACAATTATAAGCCAAAGATTTCAAAATCATTTTCATTGATAGAACTTACTCATGTTATTCTTACCATTAAGACATAATAACTAGACTCATATCTCATGAGTTTCGAATAAGAACCTGTACCACTCACAACTTGATTATATCATTCCATATCATTGTCATAAGCTTTAAAATAATCCGTGAAACCATTTGGAATACGAAAGGATATCTGACAAGCTTCACACAAGAGGGTGAATTGTCGATGCCATGTTCCAACATGGTCTTACATTGGCTCACATGTCGAGGCCGATGCCATGTCCTAGACATGGTCTTACACTAGCTCTCGTCTCAATGCCGATGCCATGTCCTAGAGATGGCCTTACACTGGCTCTCATAATGTGGCTGATGCCATGTCCCAGACATGGTCTTAAACTAGCGCACATATCAATGCCAATGCCATGTCCTAGACATGATCTTTCTCTGGCTCTCATATCATGGCCGATGCCATGTCCCAGACATGGTCTTACACTGGCACACATATCACCCAAATGTCATGGCATGGATATCCAATCTATTCTTAGGCTCCACTTTAATTTCATCATACATTATTCATAATCATATTCAACCATATTATGCAAAATTGATCATTCAACACATAATGGCGATAAAGTTGCCTTACTTACGTACAACTTACCTCGGTATACATAAAGTGGGCGACTAGTTGGATTTAATCTACTTGCTTGTCCTTCCCCTGGTCTAGGCCCGAATTTTGTATTTCTTGATCTAAAATGATAAAAATTCACTAATTTAATCATCATATTAATCAATGCTTTTCATATTTCAAATTTTGGCAAAATGACCATTTTGCCCCTAGACTTTCACAAAATTATGATTTTACCCCTAGGTTTGTAAATAGATTTTTATCGAATTTCCTCATAAACCAAGCTTAGCCAAAACTACTTTAAGCCTATAGCATCTCACAATTTCAATTATTTAATACATTTACCACGTAATTTACAACTTATGCAAAATGGTCCTTAGTTAGGGATTTCATGAAAACTACTTTACAAAAGTTGTTTATTTTCAACCATAAAAATTCTGCAAAAAACATGAATTCTCTCATAGAAAAACCCTAGACTTTCAACCATTATGCTACAAGGGTCCCAAAAGTACAAAAATTATCAAGAAAGGCCATCAAAATTGCTTACTTCCAAGAGTCTAAAGTTGTTGAAAATTTCAAGCTTCCATGGCCCTCTTTCTTAAAGAAAATCGATGGAGAAGAGAAGAAATAAAAAAACAAATGATAGCTTTTCCTTATTTTATTTTATTCTAGTTAAATTGGTCACCAAATTTCACCTAATTTTGACTTTTTGATTTTCTTTGTCCCTATGGCCGGCCATGCCATTAATAAAATCCTATTTTCTCTTTAAAGACCCTTAATTTTGGTTCTCTAGCTTTTTGACTCCTTTAGCTAATGAGATAAAACTTTTGTCCCTTATGCGATTTAGTCCTTTTTCGCAATTAAGCATGCAATCGCTAAAATTATTTCACCAAAATTTTCATGCATATAAATATGCTATAAAAAATAAAATAATATTAAAAATAATTTTTCTGACCTCGAGTTAGTGGTTTCGAAACCACTATTCTGACTAGGCCCAAAATCGGGCTGTTACAATTCTCCCCCTTAGGGATTTTCATCCCCGAAAATCTTACTGTTAAAAAGGTTTGGGTATTGGTCTCTCATGGTCTTCTCAGGCTCCCATGTGGCCTTTTTTATCCCATGTCTATGCCATAATACCTTTACAAGTGCTATACTCTTATTCCTCAATTGTTTAACCTCCCAAGCTAAAATATTAACCGGCTCTTCGCCATAAGTCATGTCTGATCGAATATCAACCTCTGTTGGCGAAAGAACGTGCGAAGGGTCAGATCGGTAATGGTGTAACATTGAGACAAGGAAAATATTGTGGATCTTCTCTAACTCGGATGGCAAGGGTAGTCGATAAGCTACCGGTCCAAGTCTCTCTGTCACCTCATAAGGTCTAATAAAACGTGGAGTTAATTTTCCTTTCGTACCAAATTTGAGGACTTTCTTGCACGGGGATACTTTCAAAAACACCTTATCACCGACTTGAAACTCAATTTCCTTTCGTTTCGAATCCATGTAAGATTTCTGTCTATCTGAAGCGGCCTTCAAAAAATCACGAATTACTTTAACTTTCTCTTCGGTCTCTTTGACTAAATTGACCCTGTGAATCTAATTTTCTCTGAGTTCAGTCCAAAATAAGGGTGTTCGGCACTTATGCCCATATAAAGCCTCATGAGGCGCCGTTCTCAAGCTCGACTGATAGCTATTTTTGTAGGCAAACTCTACCAGCGATAAATACTTTTCTCAATTGCCTTGGAATTCAAGGACACAACACCACAACATATCTTCAAGAATCTGAATTACTCTTTTCGACTGACTGTCGGTTTGCGGATGGAAAGCCATGCTAAAATTCAACTTTGTCCCCAAAGCTTCTTGTAAATTTTTCCAAAACCTCAAAGTAAACCTCAAATCTCTATCCTAAATAATCGACAAAGGTACTCCATAAAGTCTCACAATCTCAGAAATATATAACACAGCTAGCTTATCGAGTGAGTAGTCGGTACGCACCAGAATAAAGTGAGCTGATTTCGTTAGTCGATCAACTTTGACCCAAATAGCATCTTTCTTTCTGGGTGACAACAACAATCCCATCACAAAATCCATGGTAATTCGATCCCATTTCCACTCGGGAACCATCACAGGCTACTTGGTGCTCGGCTTTCACTTGCTAACAAATTAAACATTTTGACACAAACTCTGAGATGTCTCTTTTCATTCCCGGCCACCAATACAATCTCTTCAAGTCATTATACATCTTAGTACTACCCGGATGGATTGACATACAACTACTATGTGCCTCGTGAAGAATTTTCCCAATAAGTTCATCATCTCTAGGTGCATAGACCCTATCTTGAAACATCAAACAATCGTCTGTACTAATCTAAAAATCTGATTCGTCAACTGTCTCACACTGAGTCATCTTGGCTTGCAAATCTTTATCACTCTACTGAGCTTCATAAATCTCTTGAAGAAACATAGGTCTAGCTCTCAACTCTGCTAGAATTGAATGATCCTCGATTATAGACAACTGAGTATTCATAGCTCTCAGGGCAAACAATGACTTCCTACTTAATGCATCAGTGACCATGTTCGCCTTTCCCGAGTGATAGTCAATTACTAACTTGTAATCTTTAATCAACTCCAGCCACCTTTGTTATCATAGATTCAAATCCTTTTGAGTCATCAAGTATTTTAGGTTTTTATGGTCAGTGACTACCCGACGTTTCTCGCCATACAAGTGGTGTCTCCAAATCTTCCGTGCGAACAATATGGCTACTAACTCTAAGTCGTGAATTGGATAATTTTTCTCATGCGGCTTCAGTTGTCTCGAGAATATGCTATCACCTTGCCTTCTTGCATGAGCACGCATCCTAATCTATTCAAGGATGCGTGGCTATACACTACAAATTCTTTTCCTAGTTTTGGTTGCACTAAAATTGAGGCTTCAATCAACAATGCCTTAAGTTTCTCAGAACTCTGTTGGCATTTTTTCGTCCACTCGAACTTGATATCCTTCTGTAGCAACCTCGTTATCAGAGTAGCAATCATGGAGAATCCCTTAACGAATCTTCTTATAGTAAATCACTAAGCCTAGAAAGCTTCTAATCTCCGATACATTCCTCGGCGGTTTCCACTCAACAATAGCCGAGATCTTTCTCAGGTCAACTCTAATCCCATCACCCGACATGATGTGTCCTAAGAATCCGACCTCTCGGAGTCAAAACTCGCTTTTACTAAACTTGACATACAACTGTTTATCTCTTAAAGTTTGCAAAATAGTTCTCAAATGCTCCACATGATCACTCTCATCACGAGAATAAATTAAAATATCATCAATAAAAACCACAACAAATTTATCCAAGTATGACCGAAACATACAGTTCATTAAGTCCATAAACACGGCAAGAGCATTTTTTAAGCCAAAGGGCATGGCAAGGAACTCATAATGCCCATATCTTGTTTGAAACACGATTCTCGGCACATCTTGCTCCTTAACTCTTAGCTAGTAATAACCGGATCTCAAGTCTATCTTAGAAAACACTATGGCTCCCTTTAATTAATCAAACAAATCATCAAACCTTGGCAAGGGGTACTTGTTCTTCATCGTCACCTTGTTGAGTGTAGTTTATACATAACCTCATCGACCCGTCTTTCTTTTTCACAAAAAAGTACCAGAGCACCCCATGGAGAATAGCTCGGTCTCACAAAACCCTTATCCGTTAACTCTTGTAGCTGAGCCTTTAACTCTTTTAACTCCAACAGTGCCATCCTATACGGGGCAATCGATATAGGTGCAGTACCAAGGACTAACTCGATGCCAAATTTGACTTCCCTAGCTGGAGGCAGTCCGGACAGCTCTTCTAGAAACACATCCGAAAACTCACATACCACTGGCACTGACTCAATCTTTACCTCTGAGACTTGGGTGTTCAACACAAATGCGAGATAAGAATCATACCCTTTTCTCATATATTTTTCAGCAGTCATAGAAGAAATCACTACAAGTAAGCTATTCTGTAACGCCCGATACCCGAGACCGTCGCCGGAGTCGAGCACGAGGTGTTAACAGACTTAATTCATTACTTAAACAGCTCAAACAATTTAATTTTAGAAATTCTAGACAAGCTGGCTAACTGCGTCACAGTCGCTTAAAAATTCATATCTCGAGTTCTGAAACTCAAAATCTAATTCCGTAAATTTTCCCTGAAACTAAACTCATATATCTATTTACTAATTTTTATCTAGAATTTTTGGCTTGGCCAATTAGTACAGTTTATTAGTTAAAGTCTCCCCTATTTCAGGGTTTGACTGCTCTGACCTCTGTGTATTACGAATCAGTTATCTCTCTGTACAGAATTTCAATGACTATGAAGTTTATTTCTCTTAAAACTAAACTCAATAAGAAATCTGTACATATAAATTATGACTTCTAATTATTTTTATACAATTTATGGTAAATTTCCAAAGTCAGAACAGGGGATCCAGAAATTGCTCTGGCCCTGTTTCAAAAAAATTTAAACATCTCATAAAATATAACTCATATACCTGTTTCATTTCTTCCATACGAAGATAGACTCATAATTCTTCAATTACATGTTTTATTCATCATATAATTATATCTCTACTATTTTTACTGATTTTTCAAATTCACGTCACTACTGCTGTCTGAATCTATTTTATGGTAAATTTTACCTATTTCATGGTTTCCATGGATTAACTAGCAATTTGACATACATAACACCAAATATGATCATAATTAGCCATTCCAATGGCTAATCATTACCAAGCATTTTTATACTACTCAATAACCATATCATAAGACCATATATACAAAATGATTATAATGTTATACATGCCATACTCAAAATATACAAGCCATTATGGCACGATGGTATACGGATAGTGTGAGCGTGCCTCCGACCGTTCCCAATTTCCGAGCTGGCTTGTCAACACTACAAGGAATGAAAAGGAGGGAGTAAGCATAAATGCTTAGTAAGTTCACATGCAAATAGCAAGTAACATAACCATATAAGCAAACATAAAACATCATTTGCATAATCATCACCAAGACATTCATATCATATTTTCATTTATCATCTTACCATATTGTTGTTATATCGATTTTTCAACCCGAGGATTAAGTACATACCTGTTCAAAGTATCCATTTCACAACACTTACTAATACGTCCCTTTCATCTTGACTATTCCTCCATTTGAGTAGAACTTTACCTGTTGAACACATCGGAATATAATTCGGATACATGGAAAGTTTGCACATAAGTGCCACATATGTAGCCAAGCTACTATGTAACCCGCCCATAAGCGAACTCGGACTCAACTCAACGAGCTCGTGCGTTCGCATCCATAAGTGAACTCGGACTCAACTCAACGAGCTCGGATGCCTAGTTACATTTCACGAACTCGGACTCAATCCATAAGTGAACTCGGACTCAACTCAACGAGTTCGGATGCCCAAATATCCCAGTGACATGTCACTTGTATCCTAATCCATTCCTAAGGTTCAACGGGACCTTTTTCCTAATCATGTGTCTCAACCATCTTCTACAAAATACCGATACCGATACTCGGTAGTATTTCACATTTTCCAAGTATATCACATAATTTGACATATTATCAAACAATTATCACGAGTATAATATTTCATAATAATTATCATATCATTTAAATAATATAAAAACATTTAAAATAATAACTATGTTACCAACATTTACATATGAACTTACCTAGTATGCGAAAATGGCTACTTTTACCATTTCGTCCACAACTTGGTATTTTCCCCATTTTAGCCCGAATTTCAGTTTTTCTTGATCTATCATTTAAAATATAGTCTAATTAAGACTCACATTATTCAAATTGACCCAAAATCATATTTTGGAAAAATTACAATTTTGCCCCTAAACTTTTGCATATTTACACTTTTGCCCCAAAGCTCGTAAATTAAACTTCAGCCTATTTTCTTATGTTTTATGACATGCTGATCATTTTTCCCTTCTATGGAAACATCAAATTCTCACTCTAACATGTACTTATGACTATTAGGTATTTTTACCAATTAAGCCCTTTTGCTCGTTTTCACTTAAAACCGAGTAGCACAAGTTGTCTAACATAATTTAAAACCTCATATTCTATAATAAAACACCAAAATACACAAATTTCACCTATGGGTATTTTTCCAAATATAGACCCTAGGTTAAATTATTGCTAGCATAAGCTAAATCGAGCTACCGGGACTCTAAAAACGTAAAGAACTTGAAAAAACGGGGCTAGAATGGACTTACAATCGAGCTTGGAAGCTTGAAAAACCCTAGCCATGGTTTCTCCTTGCTATATTCAGCCATGGTGAAGAAGATGAGCAAAATTGGCTTTTAATTTTGTATTTTAATTCATTTTACCCCTAAATGACCAAAATGCCCTTACTACTAAAATTTCCAAAAATTCCATCGATGTCCAATTTTTGTCCATAGACTTAGAAATTGGTAAAATTGCTATTTAAGACCTTCTAATTAATATTTCAAAACAATTCCATACTAGAAACTTCTAGAATGCAAGTTTTGCAAATTATTCGATTTAGTCCCTAATTTCAATTTAAGCACTTTAGGCATAAAATTTCTTCACGAAAATTTCACACAATCATGCAATCATATCATAGACCTCAAAATAATCATAAAATAATTATTTCTATCTTGGATTTTGTGGTCACGAAACCACTATTCCGATTAGGCCCTAATTCGGGATATTACAACTCTCCCCCCTTTAGGGATTTTCGTCCCCGAAAATCTTACCAGAAAAGTGGTCTTCACTTTTAATCTCATATTTGGTGCTGAAGAAATTTCACTTAGACTGTACCTCCAATACATCTCTTTAATTTCTCATATGATCTGAAAGCTTACAGTCTCAACTCTCAACTGTTCTAAATTTTCAACCCTTCTCAGTTTCCCATGATATCATGACATAAAACCCGGATCTTAACTTGATTAATGGAGACCGGAATTCCAAGAAATCCAACAATCAAAGAGACTTGAATTTCTATGAATCTGATGAGTAGGAATTCATTCAATACAGATATGATTTATAGATCTTGCCAAACATTTAACAATAGGATACATCACATTTTCCTCTTTCTGCCATGGAAATAATTACGATATGGCCTCAAGAATAATCCTTCTCATTTCCATCCCAATATCAACAACGACAAGGATAATTTTGATAGATCCTAATGCTCGGCTTTAACCCCTTTAACAACTCCGATTTTATGTAACATCGAATGCTCTAAACTATCACATTACCTCACCGTCTTGAAACACATCACAATTCATACAACGATTACATTATCTGAAAGTCGAAGTCTTTACTCAATGTAGACTAGTCTAGTTCGGATGCTTGATTTACCAATATTCTCATCTATCCGAACTTTGTCAACATGTAATAAACTTTTCAGCTTTCACAAAATGAAAACCTTATCATTCGTAGTGACTTTAACTAATATCAAACTTTTTCTAATAAATATACACTTCTCGTTCGGACTATTTACTCTTTTATCCGCACAAAATGAAATTCTATTATCGACTTGGGAAAAATAATCCTGAAATAATTGTCGCATGAAATCTTTCAAATAGATAATTCACCATACCGATCAAACTCGCGCTTTTATCACTTATGCCTTTATCGATGTCAAATCCTTACACAGAAATTAGAAAAAAAAACCCCAATACTAAAATCACCACATTACCAAGATCAAATTAGAAGTATAGTCATATTTGACATGATTATCACGAGCTAAAGAACGCACTTCGAGCACGAGTCATAATTGACAAATTATGGAACAAAGATAACAAGAAAACCGAATAAAGAAATCCAAAATAGAGAAATACAGAATAAAGAAATCCAGAATAAAGAAACCCAAGATACGATACTATGTTGGAGAATCAAAAACCAAGCCGGAGAATCGAAAACCAAACTCATAGAGAAAATACGGAATACCCCGATAACTCTTCAAAGAAAGAAAGTCCAAAAAAAAACTTCATTTAATCCCACTGGAATCAAATATAACAAGAACAATATATCTTCCCATACATATATATCGGATGAAGCATCAAGTAGAAGAAATGAATCATAATATCATACGTATTCTCTCATCAATTCTTATCGATTTAAATGAAATAGAATACCCGATGAAATACAAACAATATAAATTATAAACCATCGGACTACCAATGCTTTCATCCAACACCAAGATTAAAAGACATTCCCATATAACAAGAATTTCTTCGTAAGATCAATAGCCATAGGAATATTTCTCGAGAACGGGTAAACACATAGAACATCTCAAAAGAGATCACTAAATCTGTCCATCATAACTATCACACTCGAGATAGTTCACATTTCAAATATCATTTCCCCAACTAGTTCTGCCGTCACAAATTTCATATTAAACCATTCACTAAAGAAGGCCAGTTCTGAATAAATTTCGATTTACACTTTTCTCGACCTTGCACTGAGTAATTCGGTTTATCAAGGAGAATTCCTTTTCTAACTGGAATAGTGCATAATTCCAATAATCTTTACGTCAATCCGATACTTTACTGGCTCTAACTTTACTTATCAGCTCATTTTCAATCTCTGATCATACTTATAATTATTCTATCACTGAACTCTTTGGGTTCTCAACCGGAAATTTATTCAATACAAATCTCATGAAATTCCATTATAAGTACCATTTCGGTAAGGGGGAGGGGTTGTAGGACCTCTGACTCGACTTTCTTATACATTCACATATGACACAACTTCCATCATCATAACAACATCATCAAAATCATGTCATTCATTCATGTTGGCTTACACCAATTTTCCTATTGTCCCATTTAGACAATATACTTATGCATACATTCTATGTTTTCTAGATAGCTTTACTTATCCATTCATTTAATTAAATTAAGTCATGCTCATGACATCATATAAGTCCAAACAAACATAGATATTTGCACCACAATCATAACTTTCATTTCGTGCATCATCATGTACATATCATTATAATCATATAATTCAGTCCAACAATTTAACACAAATAAGTTCATTTCATTATAATCCTTTATCTCATAAAAATTATATATCATTAGCATTCATCAACATTCGACGTCCAAATCAAAACAAGGACATTTTCATTCGTATCATAATATTATGACTTTTATTCATACCTCTACTACTTTCTATTTATTCCGATCATCTTATCAAGTAAGCCACATACACTACATCATATGAGCATTAAGCAAATATGGATATTTATCACAACATGAACTTTCATCTCACATATTATCACATATGTATCATAAACCTTTATTCATACTTTTCTGAACCGATACTTATCATAATCATAATTTTACTCAAATATCTTCACATAATGTTGAACATGGTCGGCGCAGCTCGGTTGGAGAGTACTCTGTCTAAATAAGACGGTACTCATACGCGTCGGAAGACATCACACTATCACAGATCAGTGACATGTATAGCTAAACTTTTACACATGCTAGGTTAGTCCGAGAACCGACTAAACCTGCTCTGATACCACCAAATGTAACGCCCTGTACTCGAGACCGTTGCCGGAGTCGAGCATGAGGTGTTCACAGACTTAATTCATTACTTAAACAGCTCAAACAATTTAATTTTAGAAATTCCAGACAAGCTGGCTAACTGCGTCACAGTCGCTTAAAAATTCATATCTCAAGTTATGAAACTCAAAATCTAATTCTGTAAATTTTTCCTGAAACTAGACTCATATATCTATTTAATAATTTTTTTCTAGAATTTTTGGCTTGGCCAATTAGTACAATTTATTAGTTAAATCCTCCCCTATTTCAGGGTTCGACTGCTCTGACCTCTGTGTATTACGAATCAGTTATCTCTATACAGAATTTCAATGACTATGAAGTTTGTTTCTATTAAAACTACACTCAATAAGAAATCTGTACATATAAATTATGACTTCTAATTATTTTTATACAATTTATGGTGAATTTCAAAAGTCAGAACAGGGGATCCAGAAATTGCTCTGGCCCTGTTTCAAAAAAATTTAAACATCTCATAAAATAAAACTCATATACCTGTTTCGTTTCTTCCATATGAAAATAGACTCATAATTCTTCAATTCCATGTTTTATTCATCATCTAATTATATCTCTACTATTTTTAATGATTTTTCAAATTCACGTCACTATCATTGTCCGAATCTATTTTATGGTAAATTTTACCTATTTCATGGTTTCCATGGATTAACTAGCAATTTGACATACATAACACCAAATATGATCATAATTAGCCATTCCAATGGCTAATCATTACCAAGCATTTTTATACTACTCAATAACCATATCATAAGACCATATATACAAAATGATTATAATGTTATACATGCCATACTAAAAATATACAAGCCATTATGCCACGATGGTATACGGATAGTGTGAGCGTGCCTCAAGCGCTTCCCGATTTTTGAGTGGCTTGTCAACACTACAAGGAATGAAAAGGAGGGAGTAAGCATAAATGCTTAGTAAGTTCACATGCAAATAGCAAGTAACATAACCATATAAGCAAACATAAAACATCATTTGCATAATCATCACCAAGACATTCATATCATATTTTCATTTATCATCTTACCATATTGTTGTTATATCGATTTTTCAACCCGGGGGTTAAGTACATACCTGTTCAAAGTATCCATTTCACAACACTTACCAATACGTCCCTTTCATCTTGAGTATTCCTCCATTTGAGTAGAACTTTACCCGTTGAACACATCGGAATATAATTCGGATACATGGAAAGTTTGCACATAAGTGCCACATATGTAGCCAAGCTACTATGTAACCCGCCCATAAGCGAACTCGGACTCAACTCAACGAGCTCGGGCGTTCGCATCCATAAGTGAACTCGGACTCAACTCAACGAGCTCGAATGCCTAGTTACATTTCACGAACTCGGACTCAACTCAATGAGTTCGGATGCCCAAATATCCCAGTGACATGTCACTTGTATCCTAATCCATTCCTAAGGTTCAACGGGACCTTTTTCCTAATCATGTGTCTCAACCATCTCCTACGGAATACCGATACCGATACTCGGTAGTATTTCACATTTTCCAAGTATATCACATAATTTGACATATTATCAAACAATTATCACGATTATAATATTTCATAATAATTATCTTATCATTTAAATAATATAAAAACATTTAAAATAATAACTACGTTACCAACATTTACATATGAACTTACCTAGTATGCGAAAATGGCTACTTTTATCATTTCGTCCACAACTTGGTATTTTCCCCATTTTAGCCCGAATTTCTGTTTTCCTTGATCTATCATTTAAAATATAGTCTAATTAGGACTCACATTATTCAAATTGACCCAAAATCATATTTTGGAAAAATTACAATTTTGCCCCTAAACTTTTGCATATTTACACTTTTGCCCCAAAGCTCGTAAATTAAAATTCAGCCTATTTTCTTATGTTTTATGACATGCTGATCATTTTTCCCTTCTATGGCAACATCAAATTCTCACTCTAACATGTACTTATGACTATTAGGTATTTTTACCGATTAAGCCCTTTTGCTCGTTTTCACTTAAAACCGAGTAGCACAAGTTGTCTAACATAATTTAAAACCTCATATTCTATCATAAAACACCAAAATACACAAATTTCACCTATGGGTATTTTTTCAAATATAAACCCTAGGTTAAATTATTGCTAGCATAAGCTAAATCGAGCTCACCGGGGCTCAAAAACGCGTAAGAACTTGAAAAACGGGGCTAGAATGGACTTACAATCGAGCTTGGAAGCTTGAAAAACCCTAGCCATGGTTTCTCCTTGCTATATTCGGCCATGGTGAAGAAGATGAGCAAAATTGGCTTTTAATTTTGTATTTTAATTCATTTTACCCCTAAATGACCAAAATGCCCTTACTACTAAACTTTCCAAAAATTCCATCCATGTCCAATTGTTGTCCATAGACTTAGAAATTGGTAAAATTTCTATTTAAGACCTCCTAATTAATATTTCAAAACAATTCCATACTAGAAACTTCTAGAATGCAAGTTTTGCAAATTATTCGATTTAGTCCCTAATTTCAATTTAAGCACTTTAGGCATAAAATTTCTTCACGAAAATTTCACACAATCATGCAATCATATCATAGGCCTCAAAATAATCATAAAATAATTATTTCTATCTTGGATTTTGTGGTCACGAAACCACTATTCCGATTAGGCCCTAATTCGGGATATTACATATTCGGTTCACCTGATTCAGCCCAAAGTATATCCCCATTTTCACATTTTAGTTCAATGAATTTCTTCCTACAATTTACTATGACATCATGGGTAGACAACCAATCCATACCAAGGATAACATCAAATTCATCAAACGGTAATAACATGAGGTTAACCGAAAAACAATGACCTCTAATTGTCAAGGGACAATTTCTACATACTTGGTCATCTAATACATGCTTGCCTAATGGGTTTGACACCTTTACCACAAATTTTGTAGACTCGACAGGCATATTCATGTTAGACACCAGTTTCACACAAGCATACGAATGGGTAGACCCCGGATTTATCAAAGCAACAACAGAAATATCATGAAGAGAGAAAGTACCCGTAATCACATCCGGTGATGATGCCTCTTCGCGAGCGCGAATGGCATAAGTCCTTACAGGCGCTCGACCCTCAAACTTCATGGCGGAATCTCTAGGTGCACCTCTACTACTAGTCCCTCTTCCCGGATTCTTCTATGGTCTACCTCTCGAAGGAGCATTACTCGCTCTCACATCTTGCTTTTCATCTTTCTCACCTATTTCAGGACAGTTTTGGATGAAATGGTCTAACGATCCACATTTGAAATAGCCCCTTTCATTCCCTCGACACTTACCAAAATGGCGTCTACCGCACTGTAAACATTCTGGTCTGTTTGGTCGAGCACTACCAACACTCGCGATAGAAGTGGTTTGAGCTTTAGACGTTGTGTACTGCTTATTCTTATTTCTGCTCGAGAATCCCACTGAAGTGTTTGATCAAGTAGTGAACTCTCTCGACTCTCAGATGAGGACTGGTGTGATTTCCCCATCTGTCTTTTCCTTGAGTCACAAGACTCAATATCATCTTTTCTCTTTTCTTTGGTTAATTCTTTTGCCTTGCAAGCTCTTTCAACTAGTATCACAAACTCCCTTAACTCTAAGATGCCAACCAATAATCTGATATCTTCGTTCAATCCGTCCTCAAATCTCTTGCACATGATGGCTTTGGTAGATATGCATTCCCTAGCGTATTTGCTGAGCCTTACGAACTCACGCTCATATTTTGTTAGTGTCATTCGGCCTTGCTTCAATTCTAAAAATTCCTTCCTCTACTGATCTATAAGCCTCTTACTAATATACTTCTTTCAAAATTCCTCTTAGAAGAACTCCCATGTAATCTTTTCCCTTGGTAAAACCGACACAGGGGTGTTTCACCACTGGTAGGCTAAGTCTCGCAGGAGTGACACAACACACTTCATGCACTCCTCAGGTGTGCAAGACAACTCATCGAATACCCTAATGGTATTTTCTAGCCAGAACTCTACCCTCTTGGGGTCATTATTTATGTTAGCTCTAAACTCTTCGGCCCCTTGCTTCCTGGTTCTGTCAATCGGAGGTTTCTCCCTTCTTAACATCTCTACCCCTTGGGGAGCTATGGGGTTAGGATGAGGGACTGAAGGGGGTAGGGGAGGTGGAGTGTTCAGATTTGCACGAACAAACTCTGAATACCGGGCATCCATCATATGGACGTAAGCTTCTTTAGCCCTTCCACCCTGACTCATTGTTACAGGCCTACTCTCTATTGGCGCGGTCCCTTCAAGCGGGAGTCGGCGCGTTACTCTGTACATCGTTCGCCATTGCTCCATAAAGATCCATTTACTATATGAAAACACAATTTAAATTTGTCAGGAGTCGTCACACTATCACAATAAATTTATGGCATGTATAGCTAGACTCGTACTCACACTATCACACTGTCAGGATCCATAACTCTGATACCATTAAATGTAACACCCCTTACCCGAGTTCAACGCTGGAACAGGATACAGGGTGTTACCGGACTTAAACACATACAAACGTACATTTACTAGTTATGAAATTTTGCTCCAATTTAAAACTTTTAACAATACCCTAATGTCCCTATTATGGGCTTACGAGGCCCCGAACACACTTTAGAGTTGATTTGGGACAAATCTGTGCATTCTATAAAACTTGGTAAAATTTCAAGAAAACAAGGACACATGCTCATGTGTCTTCTTAGCATGGCCATGTTGAAGGCCTGTGTGGCTCACATGGCCTGAAAAATTTGGGACACGCCCGTGTCCCTGGTCAGTGTGAATTTATTTTTCGATTTCAACTTACAGGGGCTTTCACACGGCCTGAAAAATTCGGGACATGCCCCTGTCTCAACCCGTGTGCAAAAACCTTGACATTCTATTTCTGACATCAGCAACCCTTTAAGTGCACACGGCCATGGTACAAGCTCGTGTACTAGGCCGTGTCCTCCACACAGTTGAGACACAAGACTGTGTCTCCGCCCATGTGGTTACTACTGGGCATTCTGTTTTGCCAAATTTAGGTGCAGGGGACACATGGCCTTACCACACGCCCATGGGGCAAGCCGTGTGTCACACACGGTCTAGACACACGCCCGTGTGGACAAAAAAAAGGCTATTTACCAAGCCTTTTTTCCACCCTTACTTGCACCAACCTCCACAACATCAACCAAAACCAATCCAAGCATAACACATATAACCAAAACAACTACAACCATGAGAAATTTTCATCAAATGCATTTAATAATAATCAATGTTAGCCAACATTAATGGCTTATACAAAATGAATATCACATCCATCATATGAGCCAACGCTTGTGGCTAAACTAACAAGACACTAAACAAAAGATTCAAGTCCCTATACATGCCACAATCAAAATATGAAACTAGCTATACCAAAGCTTCAAATATAGTGTGATCGATGCCTCCGATGTCCCTTGATCCCCGATACTAGCTTGGCAACACTATAAGAAAATGGAAAGGAGAGGGAGTAAGCATAAAGCTTAGTAAGTTGCATGTAAATAAATAACAACGTCAACTAGGCATATTTAAAACACATAACATATAATAAATCAACACAACATTCTTGAGTGCACAAAGGTAGATATCACCACATACTTATCCATCACAATTATAAGCCAAATATTTCAAAATCATTTTCATAGATAGAACTTACTCATGTTATTCTTACCATTAAGACTTCATAACTAGACTCATATCTCATGAGTTTCGAATAAGAACCTGTACCACTCACAACATGATTATATCATTCCATATCATTGTCATAAGCTTTAAAATATCCTGTGAAACCATTTGGAATACGGAAGGATATCTGACAAACTTTACACAAGAGGGTGAATTGCTGATGCCATGTTCCAAATATGGTCTTACACTGGCTCACATGTCGAGGCCGATGCAATGTCCCAAACATGGTCTTACACTAGCTCTCGTCTCAATGTCGATGCCATGTCCCAGAGATGGTCTTACACTGGCTCTCATAATGTAGCCGATGCCATGTCCCAGACATGGTCTTACACTAGCGCATATATCAATGCCGATGCCGTGTCCCAGACATTATCTTACTCTGGCTCTCATTACATTGCCGATGCGATGTTCCAAACATGGTCTTACACTGGCTCTCATATGGTGGCCAATGCCATGTCCCAGACATGGTCTTACACTAGCACACATATCACCCAAATGTCATGGCATGGATATCCAATCTATTCTTAGGCTCAACCAGGAATCTACCACATTAATTTCATCATACATTATTCATAATCATATTCAACCATATATGCAAAATCGATCATTCAACACATAATAGCGATAAAGTTGCCTTACTTACGTATAACTTACCTTGGTATACAAAAAGTGGGCGACTAGTTGGATTTAATGTACTTGCTTGGCCTTCCTTCGGTCTAGGCCTGGATTTTGTATTTCTTGATCTAAAATGATAAAAATTCACTAATTTAATCATCATATTAATTAGTGCATTTCATAATTCATATTTTGGCAAAATGACCATTTTGCCCCTAGACTTTCACAAAATTACAATTTTACCCCTAGGCTCGTAAATTGATTTTCATCAAATTTCCTCATTAACCAAGCTTAGCCAAAACTAATTTAAGCCTATAGCATCTCAAAATTTTAATTATTTCATACATTAACCACATAATTTATAACTTATGCAAAATGGTCCGTAGTTAGGGATTTCATGAAACCTACTTCACAAAAGTTGTTTATTTAACAACCAAGATTCATTTTATTCCATAAAAATTCAGCAAGAAACATGAATAATCTCATATAAAAACCCTAGACTTTCAACCATTTTGCAAAATAGTCCCCTCATTAGCTAGATTATGCTACAAGGGTCCCAAAAGTACAAAAAAATATCAAGAAAGGCCATCAAAATCGCTTAGTTGCAAGAGTCTAAAGTTCCTAAAATTTTCAAGCTTCCATGGCCCTCTTTCTTTAAAAAAAATCGGTGGAGAAGAGAAGAAATAAAAAAAAGATGATAGCTTTTCCTTATTTTATTTCATTCTAGTCAAATTGGTCACCAAATTTCGCCTAATTTTGACTTTTTAATTTTCTTTGTCCCTATGGCCGGCCATGCCATTAATAAATGCCTATTTGCTCTTTAGACTCTTAATTTTGGTTCTCTAGCTATTTGACAGCTTTAGCTAATGAGATATAACTTTTGTCTCTTATGCAATTTAGTCATTTTTCGCAATTAAGCATGCAATCGCTAAAATTATTTCACCAAAATTTCATGCACTCATATAAATATGCTATAACACATAAAATAATATTAAAAATAATTTCTTTGACCTTGGGTTAGTGGTTTTGAAACCACTGTTCTGACTAGGCCCAAAATTGAGCTGTTACACATCATGAGCCAACACATTGGCTATTCAATATGACACATGACAAAAAGGCTAAGTCCCTATACATGCCATATCCAATATGATAAACCTAACTATACCCAAATGTTCAATTGATAGTGTGATCGAGTCTCCGACATTCTCCGATCCTCGAGCTAGCTTGGTGAAACTATAAGAGATGGAAAAGAAAGAGGGTAAGCATAAAGCTTAGTAAATTCACATGTAAATAAAAGGCAACTTAAACAAGCTTAAATCATGCATTTAACATAACGAACATAATCTTACATTTTATCAATTCTCATAAACTTATATCTCACATATATATAAATACAAGTTCTTAGCACGAGCTCATCATATTTCATGTCATTCACATGAGTTCGATGTACATACCTGTGCCCACTTGCACATCATTCCTTACTTTCGTGTCTTGATGCAATCGTTACGATTACTCATAGAACTTATTTGAATTACCCGTTGAACACTCGGAATACTGTTGAATACATCTGAAGTTTGCACCTAAGTGCCTTATATGTAGCCAATGCTGCTTCATATCTCAGATCACATATTGCTCGTTTACGAGCTACTCACAGGACTACTCATGCAGGCTGTCAGGTATCCGCAACACATGCCGAACTACCTCACCATCAATAATATATATGAGACCAGTACTTAGACGCCAAAACATGTGTCACATATATCACGTGCTCAGACAACAACTCAATGAGTTCGGATGTCACATATATCATGAACTCAGATCACAACTTAATGAGTTCAGATTACATAATTCCTAGTGACATGTCACTTGTATTCTAACTATTCCTAAGGTTCAAATGGGATTCTTCGATACCACATTTCTGTTGAGCTTGCTCGTAATGTCGATTTCAATATTCATGGCACCAATCACATACTCATGAAATAATCAAAAGTATATTTCATGATAAAATTTAGGCAATAAACACATAATACAACAACATATCAATTATGTAAGTATTTATCATACATGCAATATTAAAGCATTCAAAGTATGGTACATGTTGCATTATTTGTAAATGAATACATGTTGCATTATTTGCAAATGAACTTATCTCAGTACAAAAATGATAGAAACGAGCTTAATCCTCGTAAACCTTATTTTCCCCCCGATCAAGACCCAAATCACGTTTTTCTTGATCTATAATACCAAATTCAACTTGTTCAATACATACATTGCTCATATCGACCCATAACATATACTTTAGTAAAATTACCTTTTTACCCCTAAATTTTTACTTATTTACACTTTAGTCCCTAGGCCCGTAAAATGAAATGCATGCAATTTCTTGGTTACCCAAGCGTAGCCGAATCATATTCTATCTCATCTCAGCCCATACTTTCCTTTATTTCACATTTCTACTACTCATTTTTACACCTTTTACAAACAAGCCCCTTTTAGGTGTTTTCACTAAAAATCACTTAGTAAAAGATGTTTATTACACATCAAATATTCATATTCCTCCATTAAACATCAAAATAAAACCATGTTACACATGGGTCAAATTTCATACATGATCCCTAGCTCAAAATACTGGTAGAAATAGCTAGATCGGTTGATGAAAACTTCAAAAATGTAAAGAATATTAAAAACGGGGCTAGGGATCACTTACAATCAAGCTTGAAAAGATGAATAAATTTGGTACTTTTGGAGTGAATTTGATAGGTAAACAAAGTGGTAAGTTTTGGCATAAATTTAATTATAAGGTACTTGAACTTTTGGCCAAATTGTGTATATGGTTTTACATGTCTAATTGTTGTGATTGAGGTGCCTTTTGGGCATATTGGTTGTATGCTTATGTACCTTATTTTAATAGCTTGATTAGTCATGTTTTTAGTGAAATTTGAAGGTTTGTTTATATGTAGAATTCTGATTGTAGGTGTATGCTTGAATGGGTAGGTATGTGCTTGAATGGGTGAGAAAAATGGCTTAGAAATGGCCTATTTTTCATCCACACGGATAGAGACACAGGCATGTGTCTCATCCGTGTATAACACATGGCTGTGTGTCCCCTATAGCTTTCAAAGGGTTGCAAGTCATGTTGTTTCACGGCCTAGCACACAGGTTGGCACATAGGCGTGTGAGGCCATTTCGAAGGGTACACGGCCTAGCACACGTGCGTGTGGCTTGGCCATGTGACCCAGGTTAGAGAGTTACACAAGGACGAACACGGGTTGAGACACAGCCATGTGTCCCTACTTCAAATGTCCACACGGCCGTGTGACCCCTACAGTTTGAAAATTTTCATCTTTTTCTGAAAAATTCTATATGTTTTTGATTAGTCCTAATTAGTTTCTAATGTGTTTTTAGGTCCTCGAGGGCTCGTATAAGGGACAATATGTATTATATTGATTGGTTTGGCTATGATTAATGATATAAATTAAAACGTTTAAAAATTTTGATTGTTTTGAAATAAAAACTCCTGTAATGCTCTATAACCCTATTTCGGCGATGGATACGGGTTAGGAGTGTTACATGGTGTTCCACCAACCAGCCCATTCCTAAAATAAGATAAAACTCACTAAAAGGTAATTCCATTAAGTTTGTCAAAAATACCTCTCATTGAATTTCTAATAGGCATCTCTTATAAATATTGTTCATAGAAATAGATTGTCCTACAGAACTGAGTACAATTATGTCACTAATAGTTCTGTTATTCTATCGAGGTCTATTATCTCTTGCCTACTTGTTGGGTCACGTAGCCTGAGCAATAGAACCAGCATCTCTCTAAGCAGGGACTCTAGCTTGGTCCTTCCTTTTGCATTTGAGATGCTTTACTTCCTCAATGATTTTGGTTTTCTCGACTAAAGTTTCGAAAACCCTTTCCTGATGAGGGGCTACCAGCATCACCAATCCATATCTCAGTCCGTTTTCAAATCTGATGCATTTATCCTGCTAGGTTGCGATCATTCCCTTAGCATATTGACTTTTCCTTAAGAATTTGGCCTCATACTTGGCCACATACTTTTCCCTCTGTTTGAGCTTTATGAACTCCAACCTCCGAGCCTTGACATATCGGGCACCCACATTTTTTCTGGAAAGTAACCAGAGTGTGTCAATTTGCATAATAACAAAAATTAAGACAGAATCTCAATAATATAACATTTCACATATATAAAAATATATAATCACAGAGTCACATTTATTAGTATGCATGTTGATGATGTCGAGGCAACGCTTTTTAGAAATAATGTAGATTTTCAAAAAAACATTTCGTAACCATCACCGCTACATATCATAATGAGTTCCTGAGAACTCGTCCATCCAGTATTATACCAATAATGTGGTCAAGCCACTAGATAGTGCAGACAAGCTGCCAGATACAATATATTATGGTCAAGCCACTAGATTTTGCAAATATATTGCAAGATAATGTGGTTAAACCACCAGAATGTGTAGATTATTAAATTACCAGAATCTTCCTCCTTTCACATAATCCAAACCCCATGCATGTGATATGGCATATAGAATAGAAGTCTGGCATGCTTTACATACAGATTAGATCACATTATGAATTAACATAGCGGCATGGTTAACATGCTTATCAAATCACATTACGAATTAACATAGTGGCATGCTTAAAATGTGATTTAGATTAATAATAGAAATAATGACATGTTTATTTTCATGCTTATTAAATAACATCATTTGTCATAATACATGAGTGTCAATAATAACATGGTATCTCATTTAACAAAAAACATACACACATTCACAACATCACAGATCTATAAATTTAGATACTTACTTAGGAATCCTCCTTTTAGACGGATTTATAAATCCATTTGAATACATAGCGTATTCACACATTTTCACGTTTCTAAATTTCTTAAAAAAATACTTAATATCATCACATTTATTTAATTACTAACAATTTAGCACATTTTAAGATAAATAAATCCCCACACTTGATTTTGCGAATTTCGATGGTATTGACTCCTTATCCAACTCTAAGGGAGGAAGTCAATTCTTGAATCCTTAGTTTTTGACAAAATTTTGTATCATATCAGAATAATGATATGTTGATGAATATATCTCATTTAAGTGATTAAGTAAAATACTTACTTAGTCAACTGCCCAAAACGCACGCTTTTAAAATATGGAGTATAGATCTGGGATTGACGAATATCACTTCGTGAATGGACAATAAAATTGAATATTAGGATTGTCTTCATTAAGAATAAAAGTAAAAGAATAATTGTGATAGGAGGATATTCAATACTTACACAATATCGAGAGTGAGGAGGCTCAATATTCCTACAACGATTCGTTTAGAAAGGACAGTCCTCTACTAACAAATAAAATAAATATGAAGAATTTGAAAGGTTATTGATAAATCCTTTCAAAAAAAATTAGAATATAATGTTTGTACATATTGTAAAATAATTATGATATATAGGAGGAGAAGAGGATGAAAAATAGAGAAAAAAGGTGAAGAATGACGGCGACAGTGGTGGAGGTTCAGTGGTGGTGATGAGATGGTGGTTCAGTTGGCTAAAAGTGGTGGAAGAGTGGAGGAAATATGAAGAAAATGAGTGATTTAGTGGTGAAATGGAAGAAAAATGAGAGAAAGGCGAGGAGCAAGGAGGAGGGTGACAAAAAGAGGGTAGGAGAGTAAAATGAATAGAAAAAAAGAAAAAAAAGTGTTTCATGTGTCTAGGTGCATTGGACAGTTAAGATAGGGTAAGGGAGGTAAAATGGCATGTTGAGATGACAATGGCATGGAAATGGGATCAAAAGAGTGAAAAGGGGGATATTGAAGCAAAGTTGACCATGTGAACAAGGGAAGAATTTTCCCAAGCATGGCAACTATGGGTTGGATGGCAAGGAGGTTGACCAACCCCTTCTTAAATGCCAAAAATTCTAAAAAAAGATGTGACCAAGGGTAATTGATCCTAAAATCTTTGGGAATTTAATTAGGCACTTAACCACTTAACTACTCACTAGCTTATTTATGAATTGACAAATTAATTAATAAAAACATGAGGTGTGACAAGTGTATTTAGACAAAAATACTATATTTAAGGTATCAAATCAAGCACTCCTATTCACTTCCTACTATATTTATGCTTTTTAACATCCTTACTCTTTCAAAATCATAACTGTAGAGCTATTAGATTTTCCAAGAGGATGAAACATCAATCGATTAACCGAAAAGCCTTAGCTTTCTATTTATTGTAGAAGAAAATAATATGTTGTTTTAAGAAGAAGAACTAGAGCATGGAACAGAAGAAAGAAAAACCCTCTGAATGTTCCATTCATATCATATATATACTTAGTTCTTTTTACTAGATCTTTGACAAGTTTCGATTGTATACAGAAATTGTCGTTTAAATGCGCTTAAAAATCTGGGAAAAATATAAAAGAGAATCTAATGCTGATGTTATTTGACAAATCAATCCATTCAGCTGACTTCTGGCCAATCACGTTATTACAACTCTTATAAGGTGCGCTTTTGAAACGATCTAATCTCCAAAAATTTTCTCATACACTTAGTAGGCGCTTCATACTCAGCCAAAACTCTAAGGCATCCTCATCAATTGTCGTTTTCTTTCTTCAATTGAAGAATACCCTGAGGTAAAATTCTTAGGTACTTTTACGAGTGGATACTTTATGCGCCAAACTTTAGTTTGCCAGAAGCATATAAAATGGCGGTCTATGCTACCATACTGCACCAAAATAGGTAACCTTCATATCTATTTGCCTTCTTCTCAGATTTGACAAATTTGGGGTGTGGATTAAAACCTCACTAGCAAAAGTTGAGATTTAACCTCTTGCACTTTTGAAAGAAATATGAGACCATTTATCCAAAAAATGGATATTCTGATATAATTTTGGTAGATGCATCTACAAGTTAATCATTAGTGAGTTATCAAATCACATCTTGTAGTTTGCGAGATTACTTTTTTAATAATTCGTTTAAAAACAAAATTTTTGATTATGCAATCGCGACAATTATTGCTATTGTTGTTTACTTTTTTTTCTCTGGCTTATAATGATTATAGAATGCTAGATTGTTAGTGCAAGCACCTATCACAAAAGCCTGTTGTTTATATGTATAAAATGGTTTAGCAAAATTTATGAAGTAAATGCCATGGGAGCTAAACCATATCTTTTGAGAATGAAACTTTTTGTATAAAATGAATGGACACTTGTATGCATCATGCCAATAAGTTCTGATAAATGCTCCCCACTACAATTGGCTTTTCTTCAGAAGCTAAATACAACCCATTTTAGAATTTTTGAATGTGTGATGTATGTTCAAGTGCTCCATCGCAATGCACAACTTTGATTCAAAGAAATTTGAGAAATATTAACTATGAATATCCTTGTATTATTAGATGTCTTGAATCAAATTGGAGATTCAATTATAATATGATTTGGTTATTTCAACTTTGATTTGACAAATTTTCCCAACATTAGGGGGAGAGAAATGATAAAAATTTGATAAATTAAATTATTTGGAATGAATTATCATTGTCTAGATCCTCATAGAAAGTAATTTGAGCAAAAAATTTAAGGAGATAATTCACTTTATGACAACTTATCTACCGGATGCATTTACTAACTTTACAAGAATAACCAAGTGCTATATACCAACTAATGTTAAGATTTGAATTGAAGTCCCAATAGTACAACTTGTTAGACTAAATAATGGTAATTCATGCTTAAAGCATGGTAGTTTGATTGGATTGGTTGTCTAATGTTTAACTATACTAAGCGGTATTACATGGTTGAATCGTAATACAGAAAGATAGCTTATATTAGTAGACGAACCTAAACATGTTCTTAGTCTAATTAGAAATGAGCAAACCAATTGAATATGTCGCCTATCAAGTCTGAATGGATAAAAGCTTATATTAGAGATGCTTTATCTTTGGCATAAAAATGAATAACTCCCAGAAGATAGAGACATATGTGAATGACAGGATTGACAGTACATCAGGTAGGACCTAAGTAGAATAGATCCTGAATCCGATTATGGATTTATTCACTTATGAAGTTCATAGTGTGGCATACCTCAATCTTGAGTGGACGATGGACTATGTATGTGCGTGTCGTATACCTTAATGGAAGTAAAAACACAATAAGTTATATACAACTTTGAGAAATTGTTATTCTTCCCAAAAATAGTGAGAATTTATTTCTAAGTATAAATTCTATTTTCTAGGTATAACAATTCTTTCGGTTTCTATTAGAGAGGGTGATTTATTTTCCTACTGAAAGTAAATAAAATATTTCTAAGTATAAATTGTTTGAGCCCACACTCGGAGTAGTTCATGGTATAAGAATAGCAAAGAAGGTCGTTTTGTTGATAGTCGAGAATGTCTAGGACCTGTCTAGCCTAAAACACTAGTTTTATTTCGACAAAAGGTTTATTGTTATAAATATCACAAATTAGCTCAATTTTCAAAATTTTATTTTTTCGTTGTGCTAGGAAACCACTTCTACATAAGATTTTTTCATTAATTGATATTAGAGTCAGGTTGCGGTATACCTATAGTATAAACTGATATTGAAAATTTCTCTCTTCATGTGATAAAATTTTTGATGAAATGTGGCATTCTTGTAATTATCAACATATTTAGGGTTATATATGTGAACTAATGTATGTTTTTATTTTATTATATATGATAAAATAAATTTACTAAAGTTGTGATTCCTAAAAATTAAAGTGGTTATAAATTAATTTTTATTGGGAATGTAATTAGATTCTGGACCATTACCTCCATGCATGATTTATTTATTTTATTGTTTAGAATAATTTATGTGAGCCGAAAACAAACATAAGTCTTATGTGACTAATATTTTTGATGAAACCTGGAGAACTAATATGCATCTAAAGTGATCGAGACGATGTAAGCCCAACCCAACCAACCTATAACAGACCAACGGTGGTTTGGCAGTGGAGGTTGCTAGTGGTCCGATGGTAGTGGCCGGTGGTGGAGGCCAGTGGTGGTGGATAGTGGCGAGCGGTGATGGTTAGCGGTAGCTTGGTAATGGCTAGTGACTGTGGTCGACAATGGCCAACAACATCTCGGTGGTTAGCGGCAACATTAGCATCCCTTCGATGAAGAGTAAGTATGGTTGATGATGGGTCATTCTTGGTGGAGTTGACTATTCCACCAACCTTCCTCTTTGAAATTTTGGAAGAGCATTTGAAAAATGAACAATGTGATAAATATAACCAGTGTATGGTATTTGGTGATGCAACAAATTTTAGCTTGGGAAAAGATGGTGAACATTGATTTATCAAAAGAATGTATATGTCAACTAAAAGTTGTTTAAGGCAAGAGTTGTTAAGAGAGGCTCATCAAGGACCCTTCTCACTTCATCTAGGAAGTGTCAAAATGTATTGAGATTTGAGAAATCTATATTGGTTGTAATAACCTGGTTTAGACCCTATCGGAATAGTGGTTTCAGGACTACAAATTCGAGTCAGAAAAATATTTTAATATTATTTTTCATGTTTATAGTATGTGTCTAAGCATGTGTGAAAGTTTCGTATGAAAATTTTATCATTTGTGTGCTTAATTTCAAAAAGGACCTAATCGTAGAAAATGCAAAAGATGTGTTCTAATTGCTAAAGTGTCATATTGCTATGTCTTTATATATGTGGGGTCTTTATGATGCAATTATACCATTGAATTAATGCATGGACATATTTGTTCATGAGTTAGTGGATTTTAAATGGTATTATTAAGGTTAAAAATGGTATTTGATTATTAAATGAATTATAACAAAACAAAACATGAAAATTAAGCCATTAGTTTTCATATTGCCGAAAATCAAAAAGAAAAAGGAAGAAAAAGAGTTCTTAGGGTTTCGGCTAAGAAATTTGGTGATTAAGGTATGATTTTTATTCCATTTTTGATAATTTCTACGTTTTTGTGATTGTTGCTTACTTTCAACATCATTCACATTGTCCCTAATACGAGCCTATGAGGCCCTAAACATGTACTCAGGGTGGTTCGAGACTAAACCGATAACTCCAAAATTTTTTGAAACTCTTAGAAAATTTTTCAAAGTACATGGACACATGCCCGTGTGACCCGAGTGTGTGTCTCACACGGCCAAAGACAAGCCTGTGTCACAGGCCATGTGGGCATTTGAAATAGGATTGCATGGTCGTGTCCCAACCCGCGTCCGACCCAGTGTAACTCTCTAACTTGGGTCACATGGCCAACCACACGCCCATGTGACCAGCCCGTGTCCCCTTCGAAGTGGCCCCACATGCCCATGTGCCAGGCCATGTGCAAGGCCGTGCCAATCCTGTAGGGTATACTGACTTATGCCATAGGACAAGTCACACGCTCATGTCTTAGGCCATGTAGAGCGTATTGACTTGATTTCTAATTAAACACCACAGGATACACGACTGTGTCACCAGACCATACACAGCTAAGACACACGTTCATGTCTCTGCCCGTGTGGATAAAAATAGGCTATTTACTAAGTCATCTTTCTCACCCAAATTGCAACCACCTAAAAACATCAATTGGCATATAGCATAGCATCAATAGGCATTCAAACCAATCTCAACCAAGCATAATTCATGCCATTTCAATACCATCAACTACAAGGCACACAAGTACCACAATATGCCATTCAATTTCACACCAAAATCACATTCTCAATTCACTTAACTAGTTAACTTCAGATATGTACTTTCTCACTTCTAATCACATGCATACCAGTTCTTCAAAATTCAACCATACGGTACTCCAAATACCAATTCACAACAAGCATATAAATGGCAATTATCAACCACACAACAAAAGGCCGTTTGCGCAAATATATACATCACCAAATATACCAAAATAAGCCAACTTTCATGGCTATACACAAAACCAAACGCTTAACATTTACAAGCCAATTCAAATGGATAAATTCATTACCATATCATAAACCAAAATGACCATAAGTCCTATACATGCTATATAACCAAAACATAAGCTCAAAAGTACCAAATTAGAAGCTCGATAGTGTGATGCAATCTCCGACGACTCCCAATTCAAGCTAGCTTCGAAATTCACTATAAAACATGGAAAAGTGAATTTAGAATACTATCAGATACCCCTCAACTCGCACCCTAAGTACCACATATATAGCCGAAGTTATCTTAATCTCATATCACATATAATGCTCACTCTCGAGCTATCAACGGGTTTGTTCACATAAGCTAACAGTCATGACGAAGCTACACGGTGCTACTCATACAAGCTGATAAGAATCCACAACACATGCTAGATAACTCAGCCACCGGTAGGATGTACGGACCACCACCCAAATCACATAACCCCTAATGACATGTCATTCGTATCCTAATCTATTCCTAAGGTTTAACCGGGATTTCTCATTGCCGAATCTTCATCGATTATATCTATAAGGTCATATTCACAAATAATTCAATAATAAAGTATTTAAAACACAATTATACAAATGTTTATTAACATACGAACTTACTTCGAATGCAAAAACGACGAAATTGTTCAATTAATCTAACACCTTATTTTTCCCCCAATCTAAATCCAAATTTCAGTTTTCTTGATCTATATAATAAAATTTAACTCATTTAATTATCAATCTATTCAATTTAGCCCAAAAATGCACATTATAGCAACTTTACACTTTTTCCCCTAATATTTCAAATTATAGCAACTTTACATTTTTTCCCTTAATATTTCAATTTCTTTACAATTTAGTCCTCATCTCATAAAAACACAAGTTAATGAATTAGGTCCTTACCCATGCTAGCTGAATTTCATATAGACCCATAGCAGCTCATATTTTTCATTTATTTCACAATTTAATGACAAAATTTCAACATTTCTCAATTTAATCCCTAAATGACAATTTTGTCAAAAATCACTTTACAAATGTTGTTTATCAACAACAAGCATTCGTTTTCTATGATCAAACATCAAAATACACATAGATTCATCAATGGAAAAACCCTAAACCTTTAACAATTTTGCAAAATAGTCCCTGGGCTAGCTAGACTAAGCTGTAATGATCTCAAAAACATAGAAATAATTAAAAACGGGACAAAAATCACTCACCAATTTAGCAATGAAGTAACCGAAACCTAGATTAAGAAAAATGAATTCATTCCCCTTGAATAATTAGTTGAAAAAGATGAATGGGAAAGAATTTGTTTTGTTTTATTTTAATTAACTTTAATTACTAAATACCAAAATTAACCTTATTACTTAATCAAAATTTCAATAATACCAAGCCATTATCATCCATTATCTAATTAATGGGTTATTTACCACATAAGGATGTCCATTTTAATGTTCTATAGCTATTAGACACCTTTGGCTAATAGAACTCAAGTTTTACACTTTACGCAATGTAGTCCTTTTTATCAAATTAAACACTCAAACGATAAAATTTCTTAACGAAATTTTCACACAATAATAATAAAATAATTACTTTGACCTTAGATTTATTATCCCAAAACCAAAGTTCTAATTTGACTAAAAATTGGCTATTACAGGGTACGAGTTTCCATGATTTCATATAGAGATCTGAGGTTTACATCGCGATCTTGGAAGAAATTGCAAGAAGAATTGGGTACATGATTGCACTTTAGTACCGTATTTCTTTCGCAAATCAACGGTTAGTCTGGGAGAGTAATTCAGATTCTTGAAGATATGCTTCGTTGATGTGTTTTAGAGTTTGAAGGCATCTGGAAGAAATATTTACCGTTGGTTGAATTCGCGTATAACAACAGTTTTTAATCGAGTATAAAGATGGCACCTATGAAGCTTTATATGGTCGCAAATGCAAAACTCTGTTGTATTGGACCGAGTTTAGTGAGAAAAAGATTCACAGGGTTGATTTGGTTAGAGAGACCGAAGATAAAGTGAAAGTAATTCGTGATAGTTTGAAAGCAGCTTCAGATCGACAGAAATCTTACGCAGATATGAAACGTAAAGACATTGAATTTCAAATTAGTGACAAAGTATTTTTGAAAGTATCTCTTTGGAAGAAGATTCTTATATTTGGTCACAAAGGCAAATTGAGTCTGCAGTTCATCGGGCCGTATGAGATTATTGAAAGAATAGGGCCAGTCGCATATCGACTAGCTTTTCTGTCAGAGTTAGAAAGGATCCACAATGTATTTCATGTTTCGATATTGCACCGATACAGATCAGATCTCTCACATGTAATATCTCATACAGAGATTGAAATTCAGCTTGATATGACGTATAACGAAGAACTGATCAGAATTTTAGCTCGAGAGGTTAAAGAGTTGAGAAATAAAAGTATAGCTTTAGTTAAGGTTCTCTGGCAATGTCCTGGTGTCGAAGAAGCTACGTGAGAACCTGAGGAAGCTATGAGAAAATAGAACGCTAACCTCCTTTCTGGTAAGATTTTCGGGGACAAAAATTCCTTAGGGGGGAGAGTTGTAACAACCTATTTTTAGTCAAATCAAAATAGTGATTTTAGAACCACAAATCTGAGGTTAAAATAATTATTTTATTATTATTTTAAAATCTACAGCATGATAGTATGATTGTGTGAAAATTTCATTAAGAAATTTTATTGTTTGAATGCTCAATTTGATAAAAAAGACTAAATCGCATAAAGTGTAAAAATTGTGTTCTATTAGCTAAATAGCTAAAGGTTTCTATTAGCTATAGAAATTTAAAGTGGAGGTCCTTATGAGGTAATTATCCCATTTACTAGATAGTGGATGATAGTGGCTTTGTATTTGGTGTAATTAATAAGTATTTTAAAGGTTAAATATGTAATTAGGTTATTAATGATAAAAATAAATAAAACAAATTTATCATCATCTTCAATTATCATCTTCCACCAATTTTCATAAAGAAGAGAAGCCATTTTTGTACTTGATATTTAGCCAAGCTTCCATAACTCATATTGGTATGATTTTTATCCCGTTTTTAATGATTTCTATGTTTTTGAGATTGTTGCAGCTTAATCTAGCTAGCCCAAGGACTATTTTACAAAATTGTTAAAGTTTTAAGGTTTTTCCATTGATTAATACATGTGTATTTTGATGTTTGATGATAGAAAATGTATGGCTGTTGTTAGATAAAAAAACATTTGTAAAGTGATTTTTGGTAAAATTGCCAATTAGGGATTAAATTGTGAAATATGTAAATTGTGGTTAAGTTGTGAAATAAATGAAAAATATGGGCTGTTAGGGACTTGATTGAAATTTGGCAAGTATGGGTAAGGACCTAATTGCATGAATTTGTATTTTTATGAGATAAGGACAAAATTGTAAAATTGTTGAAATATTAGGGGCAAAAGTGTAACGTTGCCATAATATACATTTTGGACTAAATTGAATAGAATGTGTAACATCCCGAATTAGGGCCTAGTCGGAGCAGTGGTTTCGAGACCACAAATCTGAAGTAGAAATAATTATTTTATGATTCTCATGAGATCTATGATATGATTGCATGTTTGTGTGAAAGTTTCTTGAAGAAAATCTATTGATAAAGTGTCCAATTTGATATCTAGGACTAAATTGCAAAGATTGCAAAATGTGAGTTCTAGAAGCTTTTGGCATGAAATTACCATGGATTATTAATTAGAGGTCCTTAAATAGTAATTTGCCCAATTTTTATTTTTTTTGACAAAAATGGGCATGAATAGGAAAAATTTGAAAGAAAGGCCGCCTTAAGGGTATTTTTGTCATTTGGTTAATAAAAGAATAAAATGGGAAAAATAAGTCAAAATTGTGTCCATCTTCTCCCACCTTGGTAAAAAATCTCAAGGGTTCCATAGCTAGGGTTTCTTCAACTTTCAAGCTTAATAGGAAGTGCATCTTAGCCCCGTTTTTAATGCTTTTTACATGTTTGAAACCTTAGTAACCTGATTTACCTATTTCTAGCCATATTTTGAAGTAGGGTTCATGTTTGAAATTTCACCCATGTGTGACATACGTGTACTTTGATGTTTAATGGAGGATTATGAAAGTTTGATGTGTGTTTAACATCTTTTAGTAAGTGATTTTTGATGGAAATGCGTGAAAGGACCTATTTGTAAAAGATGCAAAATGAATGGCAAGATGCATATTTTAATGAGAAATGTGGATTGCTATAAGCATGTTATAAGTTCAGCTAGGCTCAGGTAATAAAGAAAATGGACACATTTCATTTTACGAGCCTAGGGGCTAATTTGTAATTATGTGAAAGTTTAGGGGTAAAATTGTAATTTTGCCAAAGTATGATTTATGGGCTAGTTTGAACAATGTGATAATTAAATAAGCGAAATTTTCTATTATAGATCAAGAAAAACAGAGTCCGGACCTAAACCTAAGAAAGAACAAGGTTGCAGACTAAATCGAATAGTAGCCATATTTTGGGTACTGTGGTAAGTTTGTTTGTAAATAATGCAACATTAAATTATTATGTATTTAATGCTTTAATATTGCATGAATTGTATAATTGTCTTTATGGATTTAATTAATGATGACTCGATGATGATTCGATGAGTTCAATACCTCAAAATCCCAGTTGAACCTTAGGAATAGTTAGGATACAAATGTTATGACAGTAGGGTTATGTACGATCCCATATATGACCATGTCTGGGACATGGCTTTGGCATCGATATGTAATATCGTGTAAGACCATGGCTGGTTATCGGCATCGATGTGTGATCCCATGTAAGACCATATCTGAGACATGGCATTGGCATCGACTTACGATCCCATGTGAGACCATGTCTGGGACATGGCATTGGTATCGATATGTAATCCCATGTAATACCATATCTGAGATATGGCATTGGCATCCTACCATGTATATGAGAGTTCCCGAGTATCTTTTAGTATTCCAAGTGGTTCAACGGGTAATCCAACAATTATGTCAAAGACCCTTTCCTTTTCCGTTTCCTTATAGTGTCGCCAAGCTAGCTCGGGGATTGAAAGACGTCAGAGCTCGATTCACACTATCAAACTAATCTTTTGGGTATAGTGAATTTAAGTATTTTGAGTATGGCATGTATAGGGACTTGGTCTTTTTGTTATATGTCATATTGGTTTAGCCAAGTGTGTTGGCTTATAATGATTTGATGATTCATTTTGTATATAGCCATGAGATATGGCTTATATTAACTATGGGGATGTAATCCTATTCATATATGCATACATGTGCTATGGTCACTCATGTTGTGGTTAAATTCATTTGACATGGATGAATTGTGGATATGACCATGAATGCTTGATGATGGATTTGTGAGTAAATGACATAATAACAACTAAGACATGAATGTGTAAAATGGAATTAAAATGATGTTTCATATTGCATGTGATTTAGTAAACTTAATCTAAATAAAATATAAAGTCTTAAGTAAGTATAAATTGTTAAGAAGTTGACATGCATGAGCCATGTTTATGAATATGTAAGTGCTCATTTATGCCATGTAGGATGTCATTGAGATATATAAGTGTGCATGTGTTATTGAGGGTGACAGAAGGCTTGGAAAATAGCCTCAAAGTTGTCCATATGGGTAGGCACACGGGCGTGTAACTATACCGTGTGTCACACACAGTTTGCCCCATAGGCGTCTAATCTGACCGTATGTCCCCTGCACCCTATTAAATGCAAAACAGAATGCTTAGTTGTAAACACACGGGCAGAGACACGACCGTGTGTCTCAGCCGTATAAAGGACACGGCCGCAGGACATGGGCATGTGCCAGGTCGTGTGAAGTCTGCACTTAATTTTTAGAATTTAATTTGCCACATGGCCTAAGCACACAGGCATGTGACTTGGCCGTGTGACCCTAATTGCATTGTGTACGTCATAAATAAAGAGTTACACGGGCTGAGGACATGGGCGTGTCCCAAGCCACACGGGCGTTTGTGACAACATGGCCTACCCACACGGGCGTGTGACCTTGTTTCATGAAAATTCTTCTAAGTTCTCCTAAAGCTTTCTAAAGTTCTCGGTTTAGTCTCGAACCACTCTTGATGTATGTTTTGGGCATTGTAGGCCTATATAAGGGACAACATGCATATGTATGAACAAATTTAATTTGAATGAAATTTTGTGACTCGATTTTTGTATGTATGTTTACGTTTAAGTTCGGTAATGCCTCAAACCCTATCCTGGCATAGGATACGGGTAAGGGGTGTTACAGAATGATAATTAAATAAGCTAAATTTGATTACATATAGATCAAGAAAAGCGAAGTCCAGATTTAGATCGGGGGAAAAATAAAGGTTTAGACTAGTCGATACATTTCGTCGTTTTTGCGATTGAGGTAAGTTCGTATGTTAATAAACATTAATATAATTGTATTTTAAATGCTTTATTATTGAATTAATTGTGAATACGACCTTGTAGATATGTTCGATGATGATTCGGCAAATGTGAAATCCCAGTTGAACCTTAGGAATAGATTAGGATATGAATGGCATGTCATTAGGGGTTATGTGATTTGGGTGCTGGTCTGTACGTCCTATCGTTGGTTGAGTTGTCTGGCATGTGTTGCGGATTCTCGTTAGCTTGTGTGAGCAGCACCGTGTAGCTACGTCATGACCATTGGCTTGTGTAAGCAGACCTATTGAAAGCTCGAGAGTGAGCATTATATGTGATATGAGATTGAGATAGCTTCGGCTATGTGTTGCCACTTAGGGTGAGAGATTCTCGAGTATCTAATAGTATTCCAAATGATTCAACGGGTATATCGAAGTTATGAAATGGTGAGAAGTAAATACGTATCAGTATAGGTATTTACGAAAACTATACAGGCATTTAAAGCTATGAAAGTTATAAGATCTTGATTAATTATGTGATTGAATATATGCTAACCTTATAATTACATGATTTTGTATTATACTATGTTATATTACTTGAATGGTGATTAAATGGTGAATTTTACTTATTAACTATATGAGCTTACTAAGCTTTATAGCTTACTTTGTTTACTGTTCCATGTATAAATGAAAGTGCATATGTGAAGTTATCTAGTTAAGTGAATTGAGAATATGAATTTGGTATAAAATTGAATAGCCTAATGTGGTACTTGTGTGCCTTGTTGTTTTTGGTATGGAAATGGTATGAATTATGTTAGGTTGAGGTTGGTTAAATGCCTATTTATGCCATATTATGTGCAATTTGGATTGTATAGGTGTATGCAAATTTGGTGTGAGAAAGATGGCTTGGTAAATAGCCTATTTTTATCCACATGGGCAGAGACACGGGCATGTGTCTCAGCCGTGTGTGACACATGGTCAAGTGACACGACTGTGTGTCCCTTGGTGTTTAATTAGAAATCAAGTCAGTATGCTCTACACAGTCCAGCACATGGGCGTGTGTCTTGGCCGTGTGGCATAAGCCACTATACTCTACAGGTTTGGCACAGCCTAGCACACGGCCTAACACACGGGCGTGTGTGGCCATTTTGAAGGGCACATGGGCTAGTCACATAGGTGTGTAGTTGGCCGTCTGACCCAAGTCAGAGAGTTAAATGGGGTCGGGCACAGGCTGGGACACGGCCATGTGATCCCATTTTTAATGTCCACACAACCTGTGACACGGGCGTGTCTTTGGCCTTGTGAGACACACGGCTGGGCCACACGGGCTTGTGTCCCCTATAGTTTGAAAATTTTTCTATGTTTTTTAAAAATTTCTTGAGATATCGGTTTAGTCCTGAACCACTTCTAAAGAATGTTTTGAGCCTCGTAGGCTTGAATTGGGGACTTGATGAATGATTGTGAATGACTTGAATTTAAATTTGATAATTGTATGAGAAATGTATGTTAGATTGTATAATAAGTGTGGTAATACTCTGTAACCCTATTTTAGCGACGGATACGGATGTAGGGTATTACATCATCTATCGGTAAGACATTCAGGACTAGCACCCGAAACATGGTAACCCTAATAACATGTCATCCATATCCTATATAATCTTAAGGTTCAAATAGGGCTCAATAATTGCCGTTACATTGTTGTATTTCCACATTCAATTTCATAGCAAACAATACATGAATATATAATTCAACACAACATTAAAACGTTATATAACCATACGAACTAACCACAATAACATGACGTAGAAATGAGATCAATCCGAGTCTTTCGCTTTTCCCTGATCTAAATTTGTTCGAGGTTTTTCTTGATCTAAATAGATAAATTCAATTCATTTAAGAATTATATTATTCAATTCATTCCATAATTCATATTTTTGAAAAATTACCATTTCCCCCTATTATTTTATCTTCTTAACAATTTAGTCCTTAAGCTCATAAATTGAAATTTAAGCAATTGCGTCCACATTTCATGCTAGCTAAATGCTCTAGCGACCTCTACTAATTCATAAAAATTAGCATGTCACAAATTTACCATGGTATTTTACTATTTTTACAAATAAGTCCCTAAATGACAATTTCATAAAAAATCCCTTTACAAAACTTATTTATTTAACAACAAAGATTCATATTCTTCCGTTAAACTTGAAGAATCATGGAAATGTGTTCATGGAAAAATCCTAAATCTTTAACAATTTAGCAAATTAGTCCCTGGGCTAGCTAGATTAAGCTACAACGATCCCGAAAACATAAAAATCATTAAAAACGAGACAAAATAACACTTACATGCACTAGATGAACTTGGCCAAATGAAAATCCCTAACTATGGATATTTTCTCTAAAAATATTTGGTGGAGAAGATGAACTAAAAGATGATACCTTTGTTTTGTTTATTTTGTTTTATGTTGATTTTACAAATTATAAAATTAACCTTGGTTATAAACCTTAAAATCACTTAACATGTGTCAATCTTTGTCCATTAAAAATATAACTGTTTAATTACCATATAAATCCTCTTAGAATTAAATTTCAGAGCTAATAGATACCTTTAAATAATAGAACTTTACTTTTGCACCTTTTTCGATTTAGTCCTTTTTACTTAATTAAGCATGCAAACATCAAAATTTCTTAACGAAATTTTTATACGACCCTACTAACATAACATAGAAATTAAAATAATAAAAAAATAATAATTTAGTCATCAGATTTGTGGTCTCAAAATCTCTATTCTAATTTCACCAAAAACAGGCTATTACATTAATACTCTTTAGCTATCCTAGTGGTTTTAAGTTCAAGTCCCTTTGTTCACACTTTTTTAATTTAATTTTTTAACATTTTTCCCATGTGTTTATTAAGCTTTCCATCCACCCCATAGCTTCCATGTGGTGCTCCTGTATTGTTTGTGAAATTCAAAGTTGATTCAGGTGATTTTGAATAAAGCACATAGTAGTCCTTTGTCTGTTCATCCAGGAAGCACGAAAATGGATAATGACTTGAAACAAATTTATTGGTGGCATGGCATGAAATGTGATATTTTGGAATTTGTTTCAAAATGTTTCATTTGTCAACAAGTTAAAGCTGAGCATCAGGCACTGTCTAGCTTATGGCAGTCGATTATGATTCCTGAGTGGAAATGGGATAGAGTGACTATGGATTTTGTTTTGGGTTTGCCCCTATCTCCGAGTAAGAAAGATGCAATCTGGGTTATTATTGACCGGTTGACAAAATCATCTCATTTCATTCTTGTGCATACAGATTATTCGCTTGACAAGCTTGCTGAGTTGTATATATCTGAGGTTGTGAGATTACACGGAGTACCTATTTCTATTGTTTCAGATAGAGAACTGAGATTTACATCGAGGTTTTGGAAGAAACTACTTGATGCACTAGGTACAAAACTACATTTTAGTACTGCATTTCACCCATAGACAAATGGTCAATCTGAGCGAGTTATTCAGATACTCGAGGATATGTTGAGATGTTGTATTCTTGAGTTCGAAGGTACGTGGGAAAAGTATTTGTCATTGACTGAATTTCTGTATAATAATAGCTTTCAATCAAGTATTAAAATGGCACCATACAAAGCTTTACACGGTCGAAAATGTAGAATACCTTTGTATTGGACTAAATTAAGTGAGAATAAGATTCATGGGGTTAATCTAATTAAAGAGACCGAGCAGAAAGTGAAAATAATTCGTAATAGTCTGAAAGCAGCTTCGAATCGTCAAAAATCATATGCAGACTTGAAAAGAAAAGATATCGAGTTTCAGATCAAGGATAGAATGTTTCTAAAAGTGTTGCTGTGGAAGAAAATACTTCAATTCGATCGTAAAGGCAAATTGAGTCTGAGATTCATTAGGCCATATGAGATTATCGAGCAAATTGGACCAGTTGCTTATAGGCTAGCATTGCCATCTGAGTTAGAAAAGATTCATGATGTGTTTCATGTATCGATGGAAACACAAAAATTTACACACTTTTTCATACCCTTTTTAACTTAAATTCATGCGAATTCGGTTAAATTCTTGTCAAAAAATAATTAATTTTTATAAAATAATTAAAGTGCACTTAAAATATGAACATATTTAATTTTAGTTAATTTCATAATTATTTTTTATTAATTTTGGTTATTTATGACAGAATTGCACAAAGGGCGAAAAATAGCTCGGCAAACACTACTAGAAGCACAAAACTAAGAAGCAATTTGAAGTATTGAGGAAAATTAATTTCCAGTCTAAGTCGATCCAAAATTATGTGTATTAATTCATAATTTAATTAATTTTAATTTATATCCAAATTAAATTGGGTTAATAAATTATTATTAATTAATTATGAAAAAATGGTTTGATTGAATCGAACCGAGTGAACTGAACTGGCCAAGAAAAGGACAGCCCAAAACCGTTCAAGTGCTGACCCAATTCAGCTCATAAGCTAATTATCTAAGCTGCAAAGAAGCCCTTGAAGACTTGTTCAAACTGCTTCAGCCCCTCCACAGTTGGTGGCTTTGAATATTTGCCCCAAGCCATATTTAGCAAAGTTGAAGCCATCAACTTTGCCACATAGATGGCCGGCCAAGGGGTGGCTCTTTGGCTGCTATTTTTAGGAAATTTTTGCTGCCACATTCAGCTATAAAACTCCCCTTGGCTGATCATTCAAAGCATCCCTCATTCATTCACATCTATTCTCTTCTCTCTCACTTTCTCCTCTCATTTTCCCATTCCAAGTCCCTTGCTCTCTTACCAATTTCTTTGATTGGAAAAGGGGTATTCATCAGCCATTTTGGAGCAACATTGAAGTGTTCATAGCAGGCTTGATTGGTGAGGACAAGAGAGAGCGAAGATGGAGCAAACTAGTCAAGCCACGAAGAAACACCGGATTTGGTTCTTGTTCCCTATCTCTTTAATTTTTGTTGTTGTTATGATGAACATATCTATGAATATTTATGTTGTTGGAATGGTTAATTTAATCAGATTAGCTTGAATTTAATTCATGTTGGTTTCATTACATTTCATCTACTTAAATTATTAAAATTGTGTTTATGCTGTTATAGGCCTCGGTAAAATGCTTGATTAAGTAAAATCATGCCTAAGTTATTCTTGCATTACGATTGTGAGGTAACTAATGAATTAGTTATTTAAACGGACTGAAAATGTAATTAATGGATACAATACTTAATCAGTGCATGTTTATTCTTATAAGGTAGCTGAAGGTTAAATTAGCATTGTATCTGGCGATACATTTACCTTGCATAACTTGCAAGATTATTGTGATTAAACTGTTTCAAGGTAAGGATACCTTGTTACCTCACATAGTCTTTTATGTGCTTATTAGATTTAATTAATCGTTTGAATTCACATAGGGATATGCAAGAGATTAGTTCAATTTAATGAGTATGTATGTGCAATAACATGTTTGCTTATTAAAATCTGTTTAATCGTTTTAATTAACATAGGGATATGTTAAGAGATGAATGGATTTGTGCAGGTGGGTATGTTCATAAGTTAGAAAATTACCGAGTTGTCGTGAATTTATTCATAACAACATAAACATGAGTTTAATAATTCTAAGTTAAAGAAATTTAATTAATCCAACACAATTATGCCATCTTGATTAAATTGTATTTTGAAATCGTGCATTTGAGATTTATTTCTTTAGTTTACTTAGTTCAAAATCTTAGTTTTTAATCACCCTCTTCAAACAAAATAATTTTTTTCACCAAAGTGTTTAATTTGCATTCATAAATAATTCTTTTCACAGTCCTTGTGGGTATGATAACTCGACATTTACTTGTCCCTTTATTACTTGTTGCGATTGTGTACACTTGCACATTTCCGTCGTTCCAAATTTTTGGCGCCGTTGCCCGGAACTATTTTAAAAAGTCATTATTTGTGAATTTTTTAGTTTTGCATTTTGGTTTATTTTTCTGTGATTATTTTAGGTGTTTATGAGTATTAACCGAATTATCGATTTACTCCCTATAGACCCTGAGATTGAATGAAGACAAGCAAATCAGAGAAGGACCGAAGAGATGAACTTTGAAAATTCGATCCAAGGAAATGGAGCAAACCCTGCTCAAAATCCTATCCTTATTGCTGATGTTAGGGATAGAGCTTTACGACAGTATGCTATGCCAGTGTTTCATGATCTTAATCCAGGTATTAGGAGACCCAAAATTGAGGCACAACAGTTCGAGCTGAAGCTAGTTATGTTCCAAATGCTTCAAACTGTGGGCCAATTTAGTGGAATGCCTACCAAAGATCCTCATATTCATTTAATACTGTTTGTGGAGGTGAACGATTCTTTGAAGTTAGTCGGAGTACTCGAAGATGTATTACCATTGAAGCTGTTCCCGTATTCGCTAAGGGACAGAGCTCGAGCCTGGTTGAACTCATTGCCACCAAATTCAATTTTCAGATGGCAAGAGTTAGCAGAAATATTCCTCATGAAGTATTTCCCGCCTAGCAAGAATGCTAAGTTGAGGAGCGAGACCACTGCTTTCCAAAAAATGGATAATGAGTCCTTGTGTGAGGCATGAGAAAGGTACAAAGAGTTATTACAAAAATGCCCTCATCATAAAATCCCACATTGCATCCAACTTGAGACATTTTATAATGGTCTCAATGCTTATACAAGGATGGTAGTGGATGCTTCTGCTAACGGTGCTCTCCTTTCTAAGTCTTATAATGAGGCTTATGAAATCATTGAGAAGATTGCCAGCAACAACTATCAATGGCCAACCAATCAAGTAGCGTCAGGAAGACGAGTTGCTGGAATACATGAAGTAGACGCTCTGACTTCACTCGCATCTCAAGTATCATTAATATCCTCAATGTTAAAAAATCTTACTTCTAATAGGTCTAATAGTTTTGCGGCACAGCCACCAAATCAATTTGAAAGTATAGCCTGTGTTTATTGTGGGAAGGACATCTGTTCGAAGAATGTCGATCGAACCCAGAATCCGTGTATTACATAGGTAACCAGAACCAAAATCAAGGAAGGTAAGGACTGCAATCCAATTTTTATAACCCATCGTGGTGAAATCACCCTAATTTTTCCTGGAGTAACCAAGGGGCTGGAACCAGTAACACTTATGCCCAACCTAGACCAACCCAGCCACCTAGTTTTTCCCAACAACTTCAGAAATCAGCTCAAGCTAATCATCCAATAGCTTAGAGAATTTATTGAAGGAATCCATGGAGAAAAATGACGCCACTCTAAGGAATTTGGAGAATCAAGTGACCCAGCTTGCTACTAAACTTAGGAACCGACCATAAGGTGCTTTACCTAGTGATGTGAAGAATTCGAAGAATTTGGGGAAGGAGCATTGCAAAGCGTAGACATTGAGGAGTGGAAAGACAGGAGAGCCCAACACCATCGAAGCCGAAAAAGAGCAAGCTGAAGCTCCAGATTCAGAGGAAGTTCAACCGAGTGTTAAATAGTTTCACAAGAACCAGAATCTGCAAAAGCCGACAAGGTAATTTCAGAACCTATAACAACCCAGTTTAGACCCTAGTCGGAATAGTGGTTTTGGGACCACAAATTCGAGTCAAAAAAATATTTTAATATTATTTTTGGTGTTTATAGTATTTGAATTGATATGTGTGAAAGTTTTGTGTAAAAATTTTATCGTATGTGTACTCGATTTAGTAAAAGGACTAAATCGCATAAAATGCTAAAGTAGCATGCTATTTGATAAAGGTGTTATTTGGCTTTGGATTTTAAAGTAAGGATCCTTGCTAGGCAATTATACCTTTAATATTGATAGTGGACTTTTATGGACAATTTTGGACAACTATGAAATAATTTCTAAGTTATATTACAAATGATAAAATAGTAAATTATGTATTAAATACATAATAATAAAACAAAGTGGAATTGATGGCCATTTATCATCTTTTATGGCTAAATGTACTAAGGAAGAAAGCCAAAAATGGGTTTTTCATATTCGGCAACTTGGTAGCTTGATTAGGTAAGTGTATTGACTCGATTTTTGATGATTTTTATGTTTTTGAGATCGTTGCTTCGTGTTTTACAAAACCCATGCTTGAATTTTAGAATTTAATGATGATGTCATGAGATGCCATTGTTGATTTAGTGAGCTTTGTGATGTTAATTATTGATAAATGAAAGATATGTGATAGATAAATATAATTTGTCTTTGAATTTTCGATGAATTTGAGTAATTTGGGCTAAATTGTGAAAATGATATTTTGAGGGACTAAAATGTGAAATAAATGAAAGAAATGGGTGCTAAGGACTTTAATGAAATTCGGCCAAGCATGAGTGTGGTCAAATTTTGAATATTTTGTGTTTTCTGAAATAGGGACTAAATTGTGAAAAATGTGAAATGTCAAGGGCAAAAGTGTAATTAGCCCATTTATGTTTTTAGATGAATTTGATTGAATATATGATTAAATAAGTTCAATTTATATTGAATTAGATCAAGAAATGAGAAAATCAGATTTGGATCGAGAAAAGTAAAAAATTATTGAATAGTCATTTCAGTCCGTTCATGTTAGTACAAGGTAAGTTCATAACTAAATAAATGTTCTTAAATTGAAATATATGTGCATTATATTTGCTGAATTGAGTTGTAAAGAAATATATTTGTGAAGTTAAAATATGTAAAATGTGAAATGAATTTGAGGCACAGAGTGTGCGAAAAATGAAATAGCTCCGGCTATTAAAATGGCACTAAATGTGCGAGATTGTAACGCTCTGAATTTGGGCCTAGAAGTATTGAGCCTGAAGTATGGGTCAGTAAGAAGGTTTTATATAAGTATTTAATTGTGCAAGGAAATGACACAATTAAATGTCTACTTTGGTGGTTAATGGCCCTGAGAAGTGTTGGAGAAATCTTGGCTTAAAACCTGGGCTTTAGCAAAATTTTTGGTTTTAAGTGAATAAAAGCCTGAATGCTTGGAGGATGGCCTTTTAAATTATTCTGTTAAATAAATGACACAAGGAAGCATGTGGTCTAGTGGTTGTGGCGTCATTAAGGTTGCAAGGGAGCTTGGGTTCAAGTCTTGGCTCTTACAATTCATTTTGGTTTTTCTCTTAAGTGAATCTGGAGCTGGCACATATGTCTTAAAGTTAATTATGGAAGTTTTTATCACAGAAAGAGCCTGTGGTGGAGTGGCAAGGTGGCATGTTGTGTAACTGTGAGGTCTAAGGTTCAAGTCTTAGGATGCGCAGTGGAGTATTTATTTTGCTATTTGAGCTGTGTAGGAGGTGAAGTTGGACTGGAACTCTGTGGTTGAAGTGGTCATAAGAATGAGGAATTTTTCCTAATGGTTGAAAGTAATCCCACATCGAGAAGCTAACATGAGAATTGGTGAGAAGCTGGCTTTAAATAGAGTGAACCAGATGAGTTGGGGAGGCAGGATGTGCCAAGGTTGGTGATCGTGGACTTCGGTGTGTTCTCATAAACTGGTGCGTATTCACACCCTTCTTTGTTTGAAGTCGGGAAAAGTCGTAAAGCCGAAACTTCTACATTTGAGGCTTCGCGAGCGTGCGATCGCTCGTGTGGTAACCGAGCCTACAAACCATGGGTGATGGACTATAGAGGCCGCCACGAGCGTTCTCGTGTACTGGGCCTTGACGGGCCAAATGGGCCCAATGGGCCTGTGGGCCCGCTTGTGTAAATCTAATTGTTAGGTGGGAAGTAGTTGGGCTAAATGGGCCACACTAGCGTGTGGGCCCACTTGGGCTGAGTAATGGGCCTTAGGCCAATTTGCACCGTTAGGTCTGTTTAGGTTACTTAAGTCGCTCGAGGCGACAGTGGACCTTTGTTGGGTCGTTAAGACCCCCGATTTGTAAAATTACCGAAATACCCCCGATTTGTAAAATTATCAAAATACCTCGATTTGTAAAATTATCAAAATACCCCTCGATTTATAAAATTATCGAAATACCCCCGATTTGTAAAATTATTGAAATACCCCTAATTTGTAAAATTACCGAAATATCCCCGATTTGTAAAATTATCAGATTACCCTTGTAGTGTAAAATTATTGAAATACCCTAGTAGGGTAAAATGATCGTTTTGCCCTTGTGGGTAAATGACTGACTTGGACTATGAATTTGACTGATTGACTGTGATTGTATGACTATGTTTTAACTGACTTGACTGTAGTTGTAAAAATGGTATACTTTTAATATATGTTTAAATGATTGTTACTGAGCATGGCCTTTTTGCATACACATGTGATAATTGAGCATGACATACACGACATATTGCATGGGGTTGGAATTATGGAACGGAGGAAGTATATGCATGGTTGCTTGATGATCGTGGATCCACCGGTGGCTTTTAAGCCTAATATATGATTATTGACGACTTTGTGTCGATCATATTTACCTGAGGCTCTGTGCCGACTATGTTACCGTTGCTGATGGCTATGTGCCTAACATTAAACAGGTACCGATGGCTTAAAACCAATTATTCTGATTATGGCTTTGCGCCAACCTAAAAATGGCTCTGTGCCATTTTGACTATGGCTTTGTGCCAAACGTATTTACCTGTGGCTATGTGCCTAACATACTTTTGGATGACTCTGTGTCAATCATATTTACCCGAGGCTATGTGCCGATTATATTACCGTCGCTGATGGCTGTGTGCCAAACATAATATAGTTACCAATGGCTTTGTGCCAATTATAATACCGCTACTGAAGGCTTTTGAAGCTCAATATATGATTAGCAGCTTTCCTGTAATGAAGGTAGTACCGCAATCGGGCTACCATTGATGTGTATTGGATGGGTGGGTCGATATTTTTATCCCCACATGATGTGTACCGGGGGACGGAGTTGATGTGTAACGATTGAATTATTTGGATGGGATAGCATGCATCCATGCATTCACACATTCTATTCTGTTATTGGTTTGGGCTGGGCCCATTTGATTCTGTTATGGGCTGTGACCCAAATGGCATTGTAATAGGCTTTGGCCTACGTATGCTCTGAACTGGATTGTACTTTATTCAAGTAATCGGCTCTATCCTAGATCAAGCTTTACGCTTTTGTTTCAGATACCGATCGTTACTCTAGTAAGGGGATTACACACCGAGTTTTCGTAAACTCACCACGTTTATTAACTGTGCAGGTAATCCCCAGCGTTAGGTGGTTCGGTGCTGCGAGGGACTCGGAGATGGCCACACACTGCTTATGTTTTCAGATTTGTTTATTTACTGTTGCGTATTTCTTTCAAATGTTATTGTAATAAGTCCTCTCTCTTAATTCTTGTTTTTATTTTACTTTGGAATTTTATTTACTATGTTTTATAATGATTTGAAGTAGATCGCGGTTTTCCAAAACAACAACTATTTTCAAAACACCATGTTTTCGCAACTTAACTTTTTAACATCACGTTTTCGTAAATCAGTTACTTTTAAAATTAGCTTCCGCAAAGTAAAAAGGAGTTTTAGATATAAAATTAAGAAGTTTTCAATGTACTACGTTTGAAATAAGAAGGGTTTCTAATGAAAACATGGTTTTCGAAAAACACTTTAATGTGACATGCCAAATTTGGGTTTAACTCTTGGGCAAGGTTTTGGGTGTTACATTTAGTGGTATTCGAGTCAAGTTGCAAAACTCGGCTGTGGAATGGGTTTTAAAATTGGAATCTCTAACAAATTGTTTCGAAAAGGTTCGAAAGGACTTGAAGTATTTGAAATATTTTTCTGAATATTTTCCTAAAAGTGTGGTTACCGAGTCTTTGGCGTCGAATCTTTAAGTTTTCTGTTAGACTGTACTTAAAGTTAGATTTTGTATTTATTCAGTGTATGTTCTGAAAATCAGATTTTTTTAAGTTAGCAACAGTACTGTGATGGATTCCGAAGGCAAGTAAGGTCGCGAGGAGTTGCCTATCTCCTCGGAACATGAGATGGTTCAGGAAACTGTAGTCAGGGTAAGTCTGCCAACTTCGGGTAACAATAACCCAGAGCTTGGTACGGAGGCACTGACTCGGTTGGTAAGGGAAGTGCTGGAAGAAGTGTTCGAGGCAAGAGTTAAGGTGTATGGTGAAACACATCAGGCTAGGCACTTGGAGTGCAGCAGGAAGAGGGATCACAGTCCTCTGATGTAGGAGCCCTGTTCTGTGAAACGCGTTAAGACGCATTCAAACTTTCCAGCTTGCGAGCGTTGCAAAACGTGCCATCCGAATGAATGCTGGAGGAAGTCAGGAGCGTGTCTTAGATGCGGGTCTAAGGAGCATCGGGTTCGGGATTGTACAGTTTCTTTTAAGTCAGGTTTGTTTTGTTTGGATGAGATGTTTAAATATAGAAATTGTATGTATGTGTGGTAAATATTTGTTTGCTTCTATGGTTAGATGCTTGGTAACGTATGAGAGGTTTTGAGATTAAGTTAAAAGTGTATTAGTATAGTTTGGAACTAGAGTGCGCAGCGGGAGCGTAGTGGAGTAGGTTGAGCTAATCGCTTGTTCAAATAGTTAGAAATTTCAAGGACGAAATTTTTTTAAGGGGGTAGAATTGTAACGCTACGAATTTGGGCCTAGAAGTGTTGGGCCTTAAGTATGGGTCCGTAAGGAGGTTGTATATAAGTATTTAATTGTGCAGGGAAATGACACAATTAAATGTTTTCTTTGGTGGTTAATGGCCCTAAGAAGTGTTGGAGAAATCTTGGGTTCAAACCTGGGCTTTAGCAAAATTTTTGGTATTAAGTGAATAAAACCCTGGATGCTTGGAGGATGGCCTTTTAAATTATTCTGTTAAATAAATGACACAAGGAAGCATGTGGTCAAGTGGTTGTGGCGTCATTAAGGTTGCAAGGGAGCTTGGGTTCAAGTCTTGGCTTTTACAATTCATTTTGGTTTTTCTCTTAAGTGAATCTAGACACTAGCACATATGTCTTAAAGTTAATTATGGAAGCTTTTATCATAGAAAGAGCCTGTGGTGGAGTGGCAATGTGGCGTGTTGTGTAATTGTGAGGTCTAAGGTTCAAGTCTTGGGATGTGCAGTGGAGTATTTATTTTGCTATTTGAGCTGTGTAGGAGGTGAAGTTGGACTGGAACTCTGTGGTTGAAGTGGTCATAAGAATGAGGAATTTTTCCTAATGGTTGAAAGTAATCCCACATCGAGAAGCTGACATGAGAATCGGTGAGAAGCTGGCTTTAAATAAAGCGAACTAGATGAGTTGGGGAGGAAGACTCAATGCAGGATGTGCCAAGGTTGGTGATCGTGGACTTCGACGCGTTCTCATAAACAGGTGTGTATTCACGCCGGTCTTCATTAGAAGTCGGGAAAAGCCAAAAAGCCAAAACTTTTGCATTTGAGGCTTTACGAGCCTACGATTGCTCGTGTGGTAACCGAGCCCACAAATCATGGGAGATAGACTGTAGAGGAGACCACGAGCGTTCTCGTGTACTGGGCCTTGACTGGCCAAATGGGCCCAATGGGCAAGTGGGCTTGCTTGTGTAAATCTAATTGTTAGGTGGGAAGTAGTTGGGCTAAACGGGCCACACTACGTGTGGGCCCACTTGGGCTGAGTAATGGGCCTTAGGCCCATTTGCACCGTTAGGTCTGTTTAGGTTACTTAAGTCGCTCGAGGCGACGGTGGACCTTTTGTTGGGTCATTAAGACCCCCGATTTGTAAAATTACTGAAATACCCTTAATTTATAAAATTACCGAAATACCCTCGATTAGTAAAATTTCCGAAATACTACTCATTTGTAAAATTATTGAAATACCCCTGATTTGTAAAATTATCGAAATACCCCCGATTTGTAAAATTATTGAAATAGCCTGATTTATTAAATTACTAAAATACCCCAAATTTGTAAAATTATCGAATTACCCTTGTAGTGTAAAATTACTGAAATACCCCTGTAGGGTAAAATGACCATTTTGCCATTGTGGGTAAATGATAGACTTGGACTATGAATTTGACTGATTGACTGTGATTGTATGACTGTGTTTTAACTAACTTAACTGTGGTTGTAAAATTGGTATGCTTTTAATATATGTTTAAATGATTGTTACTGAGCATGGCCATTTTGCATACACGCGTGATGATTAAGCATGACATACACGACATATTGCATGGGGTTTGAATTATGGAACAGAGAAAGTATATGAGGATCGCATGGTTGCTTGACGACCGTGGTTCTATCGGTGGCATTTTAGCCTAATATATGATTATTGATGACTTTGTGTCGATCATATTTACTCGAGGCTGTGTGCCGACTATATTACCATCGCTGATGGCTTTGTGCCTAACATGAAATAGCTACCAAAGGCTTAAAGCCAATTATTCTGATTATGGTTTTGCGCCAACCTAAAAATGGCTCTGTGCCATCTTGACTATGGCTTTGTGCCAAACGTATTTACCTGTGGCTATGTGCCTAACATACTTATGGATGACTCTGTATCGATCATATTTACCCGAGGCTGTGTGCCGATTATATTACCATCGCTGATGGCTATGTGCCAAACATAATACAGTTACCGATGGCTTTGTGCCAATTATAATACCACTACTGAAGGCTTTTTAAGCCCAATATATGATTAGGAGCTTTGCTGTAATGAAGGTAGTACCGCAATCGGCTACCATTGATGTGTATTGGATGGGTGGATCGATATTTATATCCCCACATGATGTGTATCAGGGGACAGAGTTGATGTGTAACGGTTGGATTATTGGGATGGGATAGCATGCATCCATGCATTCACACATTCTATTCTGTTATTGGTTTGGGCTGGGCCCATTTTATTCTGTTATGGGCTGTGACCCAAATGGCATTGTAATAGGCTTTGGCCCACGTATGCTCTGAATCGGATTGTCTTATCTGTGCACGGGCTCTAGCCTAGATCAAGCTTCTGCTTTTGTTTCAGATAATCGATCATTACTCTAGTAAGGGGATTACACACTGAGTTTTCGTAAACTCACCGCGTTTATTAACTGTGCAGGTAATCCCCAGTGTTAGGTGGTTCGGTGCTGTGAGGGACTCGGAGATGGCCACACACTGCTTATGTTTTCAGATTTGTTTATTTACTGTTGTGTATTTCTTTCAAAT